>JAWNLH010000885.1:212500-1710000 GCA_035042485.1 Drosophila cyrtoloma | reverse complement strand
CCGGAGGCGGAGTGGTGGGATGTTGTGGTGTGGGGTGTTGCTGACACCATATGGCGATGCTGATAATACAAACTCGTAGTTACTAACATAATACATACTTGTCATACTTGCACTCGCATATCATTTGATTTACGTTTTTGTGTCGCACTGGTGATGTATGCGCTGGCACGCCCCCGCCCCCTTCCCCCTCCTCATTTTCTCGCAATCGCCCTCAGCACTCGACCTTAGGCCATGCCCCCTATGAGCCATGCTCATCATTTCTAACCACACTCAGAAAAATAAAATGTGCGAAAATTCAGAATGTTTATTTTTCAATAAAAGAGTTTTGAATTTACAATTTTTGGGATAGTCGATTCTAAATTGAAAATATTTTTTCTTCAAATATATGTAGAACATATTTCTCTTTCCATTTGGCCTTTTTTTTCTCAAAGTGCATAGCTGCACTGGCCTGGACTAAATGGCTATGTATTCAAAACATTTCTGTTTCGGGCTTGATGGCGGCTATAATTGAAAGCACAGCGCGCTCAGCAGGACTTGGGAATTTCAAACAAACACACACACACACACACACACACACACACCACACACACACACACACACACACACACACACACACACACACACACACACCACACACATATTCACACATACACATGCAAAACGACATGTGAAGCCAGCCATTTTGAGTTTAAGTGGCAATACGATTTGAATTTTATGTGGGCGCGAGGGCGAGGGCGTGGCTGTGGTGGTGGGGGGTGGGGGTGGGTGGGTGGGGAGTGGGCGTGGTTGTTAGCTAGTGCTCTCGTGTCGTGTGAGCCAGGGCGTGCGTCATGTACAGACTCGAGTTTTTTTTTTTGTTTTTGGGGTCTAAGGTCGGGGGCTTGCAGTCCTTTGGCTTGTATTGGATTTGCTTGTTGATTGGTTTGCGTTGTCTTCTTTTTCATTCATTTTTTGTCCGTTATTTTGTCTTCTTTTTCTTGGCGTATTATGTTATTTGAAATGCGCTGATTATTCATGTCTTCGACCCACTCAATTCACTTCCCTCGCCGTCATTCGCACTTTTCAATGACACTCATTTTGGGCAGCTGGCGTTAAAGTGTAGTTTTATTTTATTGCATATTTCTAGGAGCCTGGCACATGACTGTAATGGCCATGGCTGTAATTTGTGTGTCAGCAACAGCGACAGCAACAGCAACAGCAACAGCAACAACGGCAGCAGTTGAGCAGCGAATTATGTAACTACATTTGAACGCAACTACACAAGGTCCAGATATAAATATAGACCCATACTCATACTGAAATACAGAAATATATGTGTAGGGCTATATTATGGCCAACAATGGATCCAACTAGTTTCTATGTATGTGTGTATAATGCATGCACATTATATTACTTATACGCTCCGTTGTTTTGCTTAAACAAAACAGCTAAAAGCAAACAAAAACAAAAAATAACCACAACAACAAAGCTAACAAGAAAGTATAGTTTTTTTTCGTCTATTTTGGTTTGTCGAAGATAATATTCCTTCAAATCTGCTTTACTATCTTTTATTACAAATTTGTTTCTTACAGTGATATACCATGAATAGTCAGTGGTCAATACACTTAAAAGCTGATTAAAATTGAGGTAAAGAGTTGGTTTAAATAGATTACTTTGTAATAAAATAGATTACTTGATTCCTAGGTTTTCTCTTCCATTGGATCATTTTGAAAACAAAATGTTCCTGCCAAAATAGTAATTCATGTTTGCGACTACTTTGGACTATTTAATTTTTGTATTTATAAATATATAATTTTTAATAATAAGTTATATGAGCATTGCTTGAACACTGATCCGCGTGCGGTAAACAAATAATGCAACCTTTTGCTAGAGGGTAAGAAAGACAAATGAAACAAGTGAAAAGAAAAAGCAACTGGGTGCCCTGTGAAACCCGCATATGTTTGCTGCTGGGGTGTGGCAAGATTGGCCTGTTGTGGCAGCGACAGCGACAGCGACAACAGCTTGCATAAATTTGTGTATTGACAGACTATGGAATGGAATAACTGCTAAGTTCCATTCACATTCACATTCCCATTCCCTATTCACATTCACATTCACATTCACATTCGCGTACACAATCCCCTTCAGCTTCACCTTCCCATTCGCATTCGTCATTCCGCTTGCCTGATGTCTTTGTCAAATGTGTGAGTTGCTGTGCTGTCGAAGCGCCTATAATTTCGATGGGCATCCGTTGCCTCTATATGAGTTGGAGGCAAAATTTCATCGCCCAAAACCAATCCAAATCCCAGTCGCAGTCTTTCTGTCGATTCCGGGCAATGATTTGTCGTTATGTGCCATGTAAAAAGGGGGCGTCAAAAGGGGCTGAGCAAGACATCAGTTAAACATGCATAGGCTTACCACATATGCTGAAGTAGCTGCTAACCCGAAAGGTGATGAAGCATCCACTTGAACAATTTTCTCTTCGGCGTTATCTTAGCCAATTCATACAGCTGAGCAGCAAATATAGCCGCTTGGATGATTTTCTGTTTGTATTTCTGCCTAAAATTGATATGGTGCTGCTCTGTTATCGGAACTTCAGCTGAAGGCCATTTGAACAAATGACGAACAATTTCGGAGAACACAGTTTAGTAAACTCACACGCGCCTAAATATTTATAAAATACTTACATCATTGATGTGTAAACATGTTGTGAAACTTTGTTAAAACTACACACCTCACAAACGGAGGAGAATAGGAATATTGACACAAAATGTATGCAAAATGCATTAATATATATGCATAATTTGAGATTTAACTATAAGCAAAATTATCGGATTAAAAAGAGCATGAAAACATTAAGAGCTTTAGATTTGGTACAAGCCTGGCGAATATTAAAGATATTATACATGGCAATATTTGAATTATTTTGTTATTTAAGAACAAAATTAAATATCTTTCAGAATTGTGCTCAAGATATCCGCTCTAAATAATTTATGGGTGAGAAATGAATATCATTCTTTTTTTTGCGGAATTGTTCTAAGCTGCAAATGTAGATAACCATTTTAAACCGCATCATTATGGGAAGCCCAACTGAAAGACAAGTGGAACATGCCAACATGCTTTACAAATATTGTGATTTAATTTGGGTCTTTGTCTATTTGGGGTCTTTGTCTGGGCGCATGTGGCGTATGTAATGTGTTGCTTAAAATTTGAATAGACAGTCCATTAAATTAATGCAATAACTATATTTTAAATAACTATTCATATATATATATATATTAAAAAATATAAGAAGTAAATATTTCATTTGCCACATTATTACCGTTAAAAACAGAACAAATAATATGTGAAATTAAATTGATAACGAATGGAATTCAGCGAAATCCTTTTCTATAGTTTTGAGGACGTGAAACCCAAACAAAATAAAGCCTTCAATAACAGCACACAGCACACACAACTCAAAAATAACATGGGAGTGAGAAAAAAATACTGGCAAAACCAAGTATGTACGGTCTTAGCGAGTCTGGCCGACTATGAGTTACGCTATAGTTTAAAACATACCTATGGAATAATATATTACTAAGTGTAAATGTGCTATCAGCATACAGAGAAGAAAATAAGAATTTTAAAGAAAAAATAATATATTCTTCCTTCAAAATCCAAAGACAAATTCAAGTATGTTGTCCCATTATTTTTTTTATTTTTTAAATTTTTACGAGTGCATTTTTACTTTGAGTTGTTTAGTGAGTTGGGCGTCTTAGCTTCGAATTCAATCAAACATATGTATATATGAATATAAACAAAGTATAAAGGATTGTCATGAATGTAAGAATTATTAAAACACTAACTAGCTTTATAGTAAATAATTGTATTTTAAATTTAGTATCTTTAATGTAAGGTTTTCCATATAAGTCATTAACCTAATAGTTAGTAGGCTCGCTATTTTATATTTGAAGTTTATTGATGCGAATGGGAATTGAACTTATTAGGATTATAGAGCAAAAATAGGACCGTTAGTTCTCTATGACCAATTTCAGAAATTTGGCAGTGTTAAATCCGACAAGAATTCTCTATATATCCGCGTCAGCTATGACTGGTGCATTATAGACATAATTATAGTGTAGATTGGTCCGATGCAGATGATCTTTAGTCCAAATTTTAGGTTAGCGAAAGTATAATTGTATAATTTTGCGCTACAAGCTTCCCCACAAAAATTAAAGTACGCGTTGTAAGGGTATACAAAAATATATTTCACCAATGCCAATTTATTTGCATATATATTTTCCATAATTTAAATACTGGTTCACCGTCCCGCATAGTTCGATACTCGTTGCACATTGCCAGCGTATTATTAATCAATGTTTCACTGTGTGCGTGCATATACATATTTAAAAACAAATAAATTTAAAAAGATTAAAATAAAAATAATAAAAATATATATATACATATATATTAAATGATATGTTAATGGAAATTCTCAATTGGCCAGCCATACTATGGCAATTACGCGCTTAAATGGCAGACAATTTCTAAATAAATAAATTACTTACAGTGCCATAAGCATTGCATAAATAAATAACTACGGCTACTAGTACAGCTCGCTCTGGAGGCGACAAGGCCAAAGCCGCATCCAAAGCCGCGCCAGAAGTGTTGGCTGCCAAATCGATTGGTGTCCATTGACGAGGCGTGCGCCCTTTGACAAAGCGCCGTTCGAGTGGCTTTTTTCCAGTGCTGTAAAACTAATTTTGTGCATCATAAAGTTTTATGACAAATATTACGGTATTTTTCGACACTGTGTCAAAGGAACATTCGAACACACCCATCAAAACATATACACACACACACACACACACACACACACACATATTTATATATATACGCAGAAAAACAAGTACAAAAATTGCGCTGAAGCGAATTTTGTTTGCTACCACTGCTTTCCAGCACCCATCATATCTGTCTGACTGCATGCTCGTCTTTTGGTATCTTTTATGTTTTATTGATTTATTTTTTAAAGCGCTTGTGCATGTGTGCTTGTGTACTTTAATAAAAAAGCAGTGAGCAGTGCTGACAAAATGGAGCGAATTGGAATGCGAGTCAAATAAAATCGAACCAAACGGAATTAAACGATGCGAAAGGCAAATAATAATAACGGTCGGAATATGAGAAAATTAATATTTTTACGTTCTCAGTGGCAGAGTGCCAAAATCGAGTCATTAAATTTAATACCACAATTGGCAACGCCAAAATGGAGATCACCAGAGTACTCGTATTTGCATTAATCCAAACAGAAACCATATTCAATTTAGTTACATATCGACTGACTTAAACAGAACAGACACGAGGATAAGGCTGGTTGACGGCAGGGGCGAGCTAGAGGCACACTTAATGAACTCTTAATCCCAAGTGAGCTCTCGTTATTTATTATTATCTAAATTTAGAGCCGCTTAACGTCTTAAATCTTAAAGTCATTGCCTTTACAGTCGAGTAAGCAAGATGCAGTGACAGCTTTCACAATTGAAAATGGTAGAAAGGGATAGTAGTGTTTGTTATTATTTTGATTATGATTAAGGTTATTTAAGAACTTTCTGATTTACTCTACACAACACTCATTCATATTTACTTTAACACTTTAAACTGCGTTTGTGACAAACACATTTACAGCTCTTTCCACTTCTGGGCAATACACGTTCTTGATATTTTTATTTTACCACAATAGTTTTTTTACTTCCTTTAATTTTCAATGGTGTGAAAAACCATGTTTTTTTCCAAGGGTTCTTTGTAAATAAATATTAAAAAAACATGAAATAAAACAAACACAATTAAGAAATATATAAAGAGTAAAGAAATAACCGCAAAATATTGCAATGCCGTTTTCATTTCAATTTCTCCTGTTTTGAGCAATTTTTTCGGTTTACTAAGCCGGTACGTGATGTGTGGCAATAGGATGAGAGGCGGGAGGACAACTTGATTGCATGTTAAATCTGGTATAAATGTCTATGGAAATTTAAATTAAGCATCTTGAGGCACCACCCCCTGGAGGCATATCCGTACGTATCCGAATTCTAGCAATCGTCTTGCTGCCTTCGCAAAGTTTGAATGTCGCATTTGCATCAGATCGCAAACTTTACATTACAATTTATTCAATTTTCTGCTGTTCTTTTTTTTTTAATTTTTTCTTTCTTTAATTATTGTTGCGCTTCTCCTCATGCCTTATTACTAGGCAGGCACGGAAAACTTGCTGGAAATACTCCCGGGGACAGCTACAGTTGCTCAGCGTATATGAAGCTTCGTGTTGGCTGAATGAGGCATTTAATGAGTCCCGCGAATAATTGTGAATATATGAGTGTCATATTTCACTTGAATATTGTCGTGTTTCTTTTTTTTTGTTATTTAATATTTTTGGTATACTCATATAGAATACATATGTACATGTGTATATATTGTTTTTTTGCTTGTTGCTGGCGTAAATTATCTGATCTGCTTTCACAGCAGCTGTGTACACGTGTGTTTGTGCGTGTAACAAGCGGATGAGCAAAAAGTTTATGGGCGTCAGGAAGCAACAGCAGCGCCAACACTCGCAGGCAGCAGCCGACAGCCACAACAGAGAACGAGAGAGAGAGAGAGAGAGAGAGAGAGAGAGAGAGAGGGAAAACAGGTCCAGCGCCCAAATCGATTTGGGTCAGCGCCTTGAATGTGGTCGGTCAGTTGGTCAGTTTGGCTGTTGCGACGCTGCAACTCATGTCCGCTAATTAAATTGTAATTATGCATGCTAATGTGTGTATTTTTGTATTCGCCTGTGTGTTTTTTATGTACGTATATATATATATATATATACATATGTGTGTGTGTGTGTGTAGACGGCAGCGCCTCGCGGTCAGAAGCAATTTTCTTAATTTAATGAAAGATTTCGATTATAAATGGTATTACATTTGCAGTGTCCTTAGCTCGCAGCTTGTGTGTTAATATGAGAGTCTATACGTGCGTGTGTGTGATTGCTCGAGTAATTTTCATTTTGTGCTGTAGTTCCTGAAATTCAATTTCAACTAGAACTTAACAAGGCGAAATATTTGTTGGTACGTGCAGAAATTTATAAAAAATATTTATCAAAATGAGCTCTTTCCCTTCATGGGAGCTTGCTGAAATTATTGAGCACACGATTGCCGGCCACGTTAAAGCTGTTCCAAAAATATTTTGGTTCAAAATGAAAAATAAACATATCTTATGCAAAATGCAATTCTATAAGTAACGTCGTTGCTTCATAAATTTACACGCTAAGAAAGTTTTTTGCCTTAGAGTTAGAGTTATGAACTTCTGATAGATTTGGTATCGATACGATTGCTATGAAAAGTAGACGTATATTGGCTGACTTGTAGTCAGACTTTCTACCTGGCCAGAAAGTTACTTAGCAAACTCTGAGAAACTTATTATTTGGGTAACAAGCAAAGCAGCAAAATACGAACCCAAAGTGCACTTGCGCTTGATTAAGTTAAGATTCAAATTATATTTTGTGTAACAAGATACTTTATTCAATTAAGCTAGCCAATCAAGTTTATATAACAAAATAAAAATGACATTTCGAATATTGTCTGTCATAAAAAACCTTGTTCGAATGTGGCTGTAAAAAAATATATATACAAATAATAATAAAAAATAAAAGAGTTTTTTGGAGTCGAGGCGCTTGGTTGCATTTAAAGAGTCAATCGAATTAGCTGTGACTGTGGCACTCTTTCGTCCCTCTCCCTCTCTCGCTCTCTCTCTCTCTCTCTCTCTCTCTCTCTCTCTCTCGCTCTGTCTTGCATTCTTCCTCTTTCTTTTCCGTTTTCTCTTATGCTTGTGCTTTCAGAGAGTGCCTATGAGCATCTGGCTTGGTGTCCAATGTGTCCTGGCAATGCATTGTTAATGAATGCCTAGCTTGAGATCCGGTTTGGCGGTTGGCGTGCGAATTTTTGTTGAAATTTAATTAAACTACCAGAGCGTTGATGTAGAAATGTTGTGGTACGCTGCTTAGACTTGCCGAGCACCACTTATAATTTAATGACGCTTAATAATTGATGCTGGTAGGCCGACTAAAGCGCCTTATTGAAAGCGTGCCCCAAAAAGCAGGCAATAAAACTTTTATGACACCAGAATGAGCCACTTGACTTCACTGGATGAGAGCCCCTAACGCTGACAACGGGTTAAGGCAGTTAACTAACTTTAATGACTTGCCTGGCTTCGACCTGGACAAAATGTACGACTGGCCCTGCCAGGCTTAAACTGTCATTCTTTAAAGCAAACACACATTTAATGTTGTTCGGCAGTTATTCACAGAAAACTCGTAAATTTTTTCCTGGATTTACTTCTTAAATTTATATTTTGTGAAACATTTTCCAATTGTTGGTTACATTCTTTAGATGTACTTTTCTTTTCTTTTTTTTCCTTGATTGATATATTTTACAACCCACTAAATTTGTAGAATTTACTAAATGTCGCTAACAAAACAGTTTCGGGCAAAGCTGGTGCGTTTTTGTCGACGCTTGAAAATACACCGCATTTTCAAAACAAAAGATCCAATGAAACGAGTTCAGCAGTGCACCATTTTCCAGGACGAATTGGAGCTCTCCAAGATGCAGGAGCAGGATACGGTCATATCACATGCAGAAAACTTTATCATTGTTGGGACAAAGGCAGAAATAGTACCGGACCCAGGAAACCAAATGGCAATGATGGTTATACCAAAGTCCACGGAGTGTATTGAGGCTGATGATGATGAGGACAACTTCGATAGTGGACCCATGCTGGAGAATGGCATCTCGAGAGGTGTATTCTGTCGAAAACTTGACAATCTGCTGAAGCGCAGGCATCACATCAATCAGAAGCCTATTTATAATATGCAGCATTATTGCTAATAATAAAGAACAAAAGTGCCCTACTTACACGCACACACATACACACGTAGTTCGATTGAAGGCCCTCGTGTTTATGGTGCTAGAAACTGTAACAAGCCCAACGGGACCTTGTTAGCGCATTTTATAACGGTGCTGCTTCTTCTTACACTGTCATGATGCATTGGAATGCAAGTTCCGTTGGTTTTTTCCAAGATCTTTGGTGCACCAAATGCCACAGGAGCGGCAAAATGTGAATATCGATGGTCCAAACGTTTTCAATTATTACTGGCACGATTTAAAGAAGTCAGAGATTTTTCCCAACTCGAAGGTGTGGGCTGCATTTAGTCATCACAACGGGACCACGATGTGTACAATTTCAGGCCAGTTTGAGACAGTTGAGCAGCTGTGAAAGGCTGTCGTTACGGAATGGTCTCAAGTCACACTAGCTGATTTCCAAATTTTTGAAGTTATTAACAAATCTGGAGGCTGGAAACACTTTTAAAATTTGTTATTCGTATGCCATTTCTATATGTTATATTCATTTTAATTGCTGTGCCTCTAATCGAATTTCGCAGCTTAACCTCACATTTAAAAGAAAAATTTAACAAAAAAATGTAATGTTACCAATTTAATTTATTTTTAATTTGATATGCGTTTAGAATAGCTAACTAGTGTGGAACCAAAAAAAAAATGTTATGAGCAAAAATCAAGTGCCTTTGATCGAGTTTCGCAGTGTACATATATAGATTTATGTATATTTATATGACCTTGCCAGTGGCAACAGCAGTCAGTCGAGTGGCAAAAGTTAAGGGTTGCCCTCCCCTCGACGCCCCTGCACACTCCCCAACAACACACCCGCACACGCACTTGTGCCGCGCCCATCAAGTTGGCGGTAGCTCATTAAAAAAACATAGCCTGCCTGTAATTATGACGGGGTCTATGCGTCTACATTAACGTGTGTACGAGTAAGTACAGGCCAAAAGCCCCAGACCGTAAACACAGAAGAGCTGTACAGCAGTCGACAGTTCGTCTGTCTGTCTGTCTGTCTGACTTTCTGTCCGCCTGTCTATCTGTCTGTCAATTTATGAACAGGCAGTGCCCAAAAGCATACAACACTTCTTTACATTCGCTGAGGTCGCGTGCGCGCCACCTTGGGACAAATTGATGCTTTATGTGAAAATGTCCGGCTGTTATTGTTGTTTGTAGCCAAGCTAAAAGCTATGTGCTATGTGTTATTTTTGGATGCCTGTTTGAAATTATTAAACAGTTGTATGCAGCTAGCTCAAAAAATTCAGTTAATCAGCAGTCTGACAGTCTGAAAGAGTTGTTTTATCTTTGAAGAAGGCTATCAGTAATTTACCATCAACATTGTGGGATTCCAAAAAATAACTTATTTTTTATTCGAGATATTTTTATACAGAACAAATAATTTCTTATATGGATTTAATTTTGTTAACAAAAATAAGATCATTTTCATTTCCATCTCGTAACTCGTAAATTTAATTCCTGCATCATTGTTATTTTTTTATTTCTTCTTTAAATTCACAATGTGCATCAAACAAAAGCAATTATTTATTGAATGACCCAGGGAACTCATAAACATGGAGAAATCTAAAAATATTCAACTTATTTGATAGTTTAACCCATTTTTAATGTATGTATCAGACTGATCTATTTGGTACAGCTCAATGGAAATAAATTGCCAAGCTTTGGTGAGACTAACTAATTAATATACATTATGCCAAGAAAATAACAAACAATAAAAAAGGAAACATTTTGACAAACTGGAAATAATCTGGATCAGATAAAATTTATTTGTGTGTTGATTTTTGTTTTCACATGCGAACAACAAAAATAATTATCGGATCTGCTTATCCTTTCTATAATTGCTGTGGAATTTTTGAAATTGAGTGCAGAAATTCAGATTAAAAAACTTGCTGTCATGTTCAAATATTTTAATTGATGCCACAAAAAGTGTCTTCTGATTTCCATGGTGTGCAAATAATTGTGTGTTTGTCTGTGCATATTATTCAATTTGGCGCATTGCTTTTGTTTTCATTTCATTTATAATTAATTGCATTGCTTACGCCTGCATGATTCTGAGCTGCGGGTTACGCCATCGAGTTGCGGGTGTGGCATCCATTTCGTGATGTGATTATTGGATCAAATACTAAGTTCCCACCTCGCACACAAGCACACACACACACACACACACACACACACACACACACACAGGCATAAGCATTGTTATGGTGATCAAAGTGTCATTTAATTAAATCAGAAAAATGCACAGTACATTAAGAGTCGCTGTTGAGGACGCTGTGCAACAGTTGGCTCTGCTTCTTGTGCGTGGGTATGTAAATAGCTTAAAGCTTGCGCGTTCGGTTGATACAATAGCTGACATCACTGATTAAATGTCGCTTAAGTGTGCAAGCAAATCAGTAGAATCAAACACAACACTAGTCACGATAGCAAGACGAAGCCAAAGCTCTTCCAGCACCAACTAATGCCGATGGTGATGATGAGGCGATGGTAATGGGGTTGCATACGTTCGCTTCGGTTTGGCCATGCGATGCCATGCTATGGGGCTGCTGCCAGTTGCCTGCATGTGGCCACAGATCCCCAAATGAGAACTGCGGGTGCAATGGAACGTGACGTAAGCTGTACGCAGGAAGCATTCAGGCAATGGCAATAGCAATGGCAACAATAACAGCAACAACTACGGCAACACCACCAACCGCACCTCGCAAAAACAACAAATATGCATGCAGTGCTCGAGAGAGCTCGATTTGCGAATACCATTTACCAAAGCCTTATGCTTTCATTAAGCCTAAACAATCGAAAGCGTGTACAAAAATATGTATTGCCAATTGTATTTGGCAAAAAATTAGTTGTATATATCATAGATTGTGGGTGGATAGGAGCGAAAACTTTCAAAATCTCAAGATCTCAAGATATCTCATTATTCAGCTGGTGATACTATCTGGCGCCTGTTAATTGCATTACATGGGTACAGGGTATATGGAGATATAACAGCAAAGCAATCGACTGAAAAGCAATTTGAGAGCATTGAATGTGGTTAGATTGACAGAATTGATGCACACACACACACACACACACACGCACACACACACACACACACACACACACACACACACACACACTAACACTCAGACAGGGATATGTATAATATGTACGTAGTATAAATAAAGGCACAGCTGGTGTTATTGGTTAAACAACAGACTGACTGGTGGGACAAACAAGGTAACACTCAAAACTGGATTCAGATTGCTGAAAATTTATAAAGAAAATAAAAAATAATATTAATGTATAAATAAGAAACCCCATGCATTTTGAGGAATGTCGATTCTTTTATAAATGGAATTAAAATAATGTTTTTCTTGGCAGCAGCAGCAAAGAACTTTAATTAATTATGAATTGGTAACATATTTGAATTTGGAGCCTGTGGCTTAATATAAATAGCTATTGTTAGTCTTAATTACACATCCATATAATGTTAAGTGCAGTTAAGTGAGTTGCAGCAGCCATTAGCAGTACTCTCATTGTAATCGATCGTTAGTTGCTCTTGTTGTGAAAAAGTTAAGCAATTGGCTTTAAACCTTTAATAAACAAAGTGTTGATAGGAAAGACTAAGCGCTTGGCTTCTAGTCTAAGTATATTTGAATAAACTATATAACGTGGAAATAACTTCGCGTTATTAGTTAAATAAATAAAGCTATCAAAAAGCTAATAGCGGAAACAGTTTTCATATATTAATTTATGCAAAATTGTCGATTGTCTTTTAATTGGTTAAGTGGGGCGTTAGGATGGGTACGAAGGGTACACAGCAAGTGTATATGCAGTTGGACATAAATATTTTTTATCACTGCTGAGTTCGAGCAGCTGAAATTAGCGAAACCCCCATAGTACAGATAAGATAACAATATAATTGGCAAAGTGATAAACAATTTCGATAATTGCAAGCGATTAAGCGTCTATGCCCCAAAGGGTCCACGAAAATGGGGCAGCTGCTGCTGCTGCCTCTCGCACCCTTTAGTTTGTGTTGATGTCAATTAACCGATAAATGCCTTGAGGTGTTGGCACTTTCCGCTGGCTGCTTGCTGGTTGCTGCTTGCCGCTTATTGTTGCTGCCAGCCAGCTGCCAGCCAGCTGCTGTGCGCTGCAACAAAGTTTCAGCGATTTGTTTATCATTTTGATTCATGGTGCACCTGGTGGGTGGCCAAATTGTCACGAGCCATAACCCACACAAGCCACACTCACCTATCAATTCACCCACCCACTCTCAAGCGTTAGTCACAGACTGTATTGGCAAACGTTCACAAGCGCAAATTTAATTAAAGTTGGGAGAACCGAATTGACTCGAACGGTAAATTATGCAGTATGCCACACGCAGACAAAGCGAGCTAGATTGAATGCCACCAGAACGAAATAGATAGCTATGTATATGCAAGGGCAAACACAGGTAAAGGTGGCATCCAATAGACAATTGCAATAGACAATGCTGAGATAGATTGCTGCCAAACAGCGAGTGCAATCAAAGGCAACCCAATGTTTGCCCCTCCAACTTCCCAAGAAACCAAATAGCACACCAGGGATAAAACAAAACCAAATCCATTGCTAGTAACAGACCGTAGCAATGCACTAACATTTCGTCGTTACCATCTGTAGGCTGCCAGTTGTCAGTTGCCAGTTGCCAGTTGCCAGTTACCGGTTGCCAGCTTTTTAGCTGTGCTTGAATTGGAAATGAGTTTTGTATAGTGCCGCTGCATTCTGCCTTTGAGCACGGCTCGAAAGCAATGAATCCAAGCGACAGCAACAACAAAATCAACAAAAACAAGTAAGAGTGCTGTAGTCGAGTGCGCTCGACTACGATGTACCATGAATCCAACTGTTAAATATATTATAGTTATATTGGCAAATTTCCTTTGTATGTTTTTGCACGAAAATGTGAGCAGGTCTGCAAAGTGCAATCAACATGAGAATATATTTTCGACTATAACTTATGTGTTTCTTATCCGATTTGGGAAATTAAATCAATAATATGCATATGCATTTGTATTAGGCAAAGAATTTGTAGCAAAATTTTATTTAAAAACATCGCCAGAGCCGAGCATACAATTCAAAAATAAAATATGTTTCTAAAAAGTAGAAGTGAAAGTTTAGATTAAAAAAAAAACATTTTAAGCTGTGATTGGCGGGAAAAGTGCACTCAGAAAATTGTCCAGAAATTTCGAAAAGTGCCCTACTGTTGGTGCTAAGGGCAGTTCACCTTAACATCCTGAAGGTTATTTACTAAACGCAAGGTTCTGTCCCTCTAAAAACGAGAGTTTATCTTTACTCAATTCCAGGGTTGATTTTATTAAAATTTAGATAAATGATATATGGTATTCGGGGCTTGTTTTTTATTTGCGTTAAAATATTATTAACTATAATACTATAACTAGAGTAGGTTAGGTTAGACGGTTGTCGACCATAGGGTCGACACACATAGGCCATCATTGTCCCTGGTGCCCAGGCACCCAACTAGGCTAATAACATTCTGCTTCGCCATCTCGTGCAGAGATTTGCGACATCTTGTTACGGATTTCGAATTTGTCGATATATATATATGTTTACGTTGCTGTGGACTAACCTTAGACCTCTTCAGGCAACTAAGTGCTTCTAATGCTAATACTTCCGCCTGAAAAACAGCTAAGTTGTGCAGAGTTTCGCCTGCACAGAGATCCGCACTATACATATAAGGCCTATTAATATCGGATGTCGCCAGGTATCCAATATGCCACGCACCATGATTTGCCCCTTACCAGGAGCATGACTATAATCCAGACCGTGTCCGAAGTTCAGGGTACTGATCTTAGCTGGTATAAATACCTTGGGGACCATTGTGATGCTATATAATTTGAAATAAAAAAACTTAAAGCTGTCTTCCCACTGAGCTAGCAGTAGAGAGAGTAATTTACTGTTTTCTTGAGAAAGCATTTTTTTTTGATAAGGTTTCGACATTCAGGAAATTAATTTCAACTTCTAATAATACAATATATTCCTAGTACAAACGAATAAAAATCCTTTCAAATTTTATGACCTTTTTTTGTATATTTGGAAAGTATTTCTAAAAACCAGAATCGTTTTCTAGTTTTCAGGAGTAATGACGATTTTGAAAATTTCTTTTCTGAGGTAGTTACTGGCGCCAGTTAGTCTACCCAAAACACAAGTGCCATTCACATGGAGCAGCTTCATTCAAGCAGCATTCACAATCTCCAATCCTTTACGCTGCAAAATCGCATTGCAGGTTGATTTAAGTTTTTATTGCATTTACGATTCTGCGCTGATAAAAATGAATGACTGCATCATCAATGGCAGCCATAGGACTCAACCTAATGGCAACTGTCAGTTGTGTGTGTGTGTGTATGAGCTGAAATCAATGCGCGTGGCAACGTGAGCATGCCAGCATGGATTATGTCAGTCGTGGATGGGTAGGGGCTGGCACTAAATGCGACTCTTGCTCATTTGCAGCGTTTACGGCTAAAGTGGCAGGAAGCGTTGCCTGATGCTGTTGCAGGATGCTGCTGCAGGATGCTCGCCCCCACCCCATCCACGTAGTTCTCAACAAGTCAACAAGTTGACCGTCCTTTGGCTATATCCTGACTGGCTGCCTGACTGCCTGCAAATCAGATGCTTAGAGAATCACATTATGCTAATGCCGTGGCATTTTGTGAGTGCGTGCGAGCGCGCACGTGCATATACATATATATACATATATATATATATATATGTATATATATGTGTGTGTGTGTGTTGCTTTTCGCATCGGTGCCTTAGTTTCGCAGACCCTGGCAAAAAAGGCAGCTTGCAATTACACACATAAGCAGTCAAGAGAGCTGGAGCTTCAAATTTATTGGATCAAACTAGAGTAGAGCAAGTGGCGCAGAGACACCAACCCAACCACCACTAATAAAAGTAAAGCACCTTGATAGTGCCAGCTCGGATTATTTACCTGCATAACTGCCAAACTGTGTGCATCAATTTCCCAATGAGATTTATTACGGCAATTGCTAAATAAATTCATCTGATTGCATTCATTTGATTTCGATTTTTCGTATTTGAATCACATCATCTATAGCAATCTAAAATATGCATAAATAAATTGGAAACAATCTGAAAATAATTGCACATGTCTAAATGGCCAGGGACACCTGTTTTAAGCCAAATTTGAGACCAAAATGCTTTCACATTTCAATCTTTGCCTGTTATTTGCACGGACTATTTGCGTGCTTGATCTACGGCAATATTTTGACATGAAATGCTTGTTTTGCATAAGAGTGGATAAATAAATGAAAATGCCAATTGTTTACGTCAAACACACAAAAGGTAAAGGTATTATCCCTTAACAGTTTAAAAGGTTTTACATCTATGTATTGTGTTTCTGTTGCAAAACACACAAAATATTGTGGCCTGGGGGTATAAATGCTCTCGATTGGTTTGACAATCAAATAACTAAAACAGGGGATTGTTCGAAATCAACAATCCGAGTTTGATTCAAAAAGCAAAGAGTATTGGTGTGAGAATATTGTAAAAATACATGTTTCAAAATAAGCTCATAGTCATAACGAACACTGTTACAACTTTGCAAGCAACACTTGGCATAATGAACACATTTAAGCAGTGTTTCTAGCATGGTGTATATAAATATATATGTAAATATAAATATTTACGAGCTTGTTGAAATACATAATGTGGTGTACTCAATAAAACTGTTGGCCTTCATGAATGAATATGATGGGCAAACGTTTTGTCATCGATTCTGGTTCTTATCGATTTATGTGCACTCATTTAGCCCGTCATTCAGACAACGTCTGGCTATCAATTCGCATTCGCACTTGGCAGTCCGCCATTTGGCAATTCCCTGTTGAACTTTCAAGGAATTTTCCTCACAGTTCAACATCCAATTTGATGTCCGCCTCCCCCGCGCCAGGCACACGTGGCGCAGATTCAATGATAACGCGCCATGAAAATCTCATGGCAGATAATCAGTGCCGCATTCAAGCAAATCTCCAGGTGGCCCCGGCCTCTTTGGACTCTCTCTTTCTATGTGCGTCGAAGCATCATCTAGGAGCAGCACACAGCACGCAGTCGGCAACGGGCAGCAAGCATTCGGTAGACCTTTCCAAAATATAACACTACCCAGGAACCCCAGTGCAATCGCATTACATATGCCAATTTATTCATTTTATTCATATTGTGCCATCATGTGAACCCCGTCCTCCAATCCACTTCACTCCACTCCACAGCTGCTTCGCTCCGACCCGATCCGCTCCGTTCCACTACTGTTTATCCCGCCAGTTTCGCTTGGGGTTTTGTTTTTCTGTTGTTGTTTTTGTTTTTTGTTTTTTGTTTTTTTTTGGTCCGCGACTTCGTCAACATCTTCCGCTGCCATGTGCGAACTTGGCCATTTGTTTTTCCCTTCACTTTGTTTGCTTGTTTGCCAGTTTGTGTATCGTTTGTTTGCCTGTCGTTCCGTCAGTCTGCTCGTCATCCTGTCGGCTGGTTTTGTGTGTTTGTCTTGCGTTTGACGGTGAAAGCCGTCCGCCAACGAAAATGAAACAAAAGCATCTCACCTCAACTCAAAGTAGCTGGTATACATACAAATACACACACACACACACACACACACACACAAACTCGCACATATGTAAGAGGCCACCCAGGTGTGTCAATCATCAGCCCGAATGAGCGACTGTCGTTCCAGTTGCGGCCATTTCTGTCAGCGTTTTTCAATTAGGAATGTTTTATGTTGCCGCCCAAAGGGAAATTAGCATTTATTGTTGTGCCACGAACAAACACACACACACACGCACACACACTCACGCATTCATGGACACAAAGCCTTAGTTACATGAGAACTCGATTATTTTTTCAGTTAGTGACTGCTCGACTGCTCCTTCCGACTGCGTTGACGGCATCTTGAAATTGTTAGCAGCCGCGCGCCGGCAGCTTGCGGAAATGGCATTTTGCTTTTGAAACTGCCGCATGACCACACTCGCACACACACTCACCCACACACTCACACTCACACAAACACAAACACCCCACTTAGCCCCACTCGTCCCATTCCAAGAAGTGCATAGAGAATTGAAATGAAAAATACGTTAGTAGTAAGGCGCACTTTGAATTACAAATGCGGCTAGTAATCCACTCGCAACTGGCAGCTCTGGTAAACTCTGGTAAAATCTGGCAACTGGCAACTGGCGACCGGCAATGTGGGGACTCTAAATGTTGTGTGCATGACTAGTACCACGCCCATCATTTGTAAAACATTGCGGTGCGGTGGAATGGGAGTGCTGTGCTAAATGTGCTAATTTGGAATGCGAACGCGAATGCGCTTTGAAAATGTTTGTCCAATTTGGTTGGGCAACATTTAAAACATGACTTGACAATCACGCACCGGTTGCCTTTGCCTGGCTTTGGAACAGATTGGTACAACGTTGGGAAGTGTAGGGTGTTCCCCCGACGTGACTACTGTGCTAAAGTTTTTAGTCATCAACTAGATAGCGTTGAGCGTTGTTTAACAGCAGCACGACAATTTGAAATAGTCGGCAATAGCACACAGCGAGAAAAATAACAGGTGATGTTACGACAAAGATAGAGAGAGAGTGTGAGTGAGAGAGAAAGTCAGAGAGTGTGGGAGAAAAAACAGTTGCTAAAAAGCCGACGATAGCAATGTAATCTGTGCTGCAATAAGTTTAAGTCAGTTGCATATCTTAATTTGCAGATCGATGGGATTTATGTTCAATTCAGATTGCCTTGTTGCCCATTTAAGGATGGTAATCTCATTACGTAAACCTTTATTATATAAGACGTAAGAAAAACCCATACGCAATTTTACCGAAATTCCGCATTTAGAAAATAAGTAAAATTAGTACAAATAATAATAGTGAGCAGAAGAAGTAAAATTCGCATATGTAAATTTTGCCGTTGTGCATTAAAGCTAAGAGCATAGAAACTTTAAATAAATATTTGACTTGAATACACTTACCGCATTTGCACATATCGCTTTATTACATATTGCATTATTGTAGAGAAAATTAGACTTAATCTCACCTAGACCCCTATTGATATCTCAGGGATCTGAATTTGAGTTTTAAGCTTCCCTAAACTTAACTGTGGCAGACGCTTTTCTTTCCAAGCAGCTGTTCGGAAAGGTAAGCCTTTAAATACTTAATGAGAACGAAATATATATGGAGCATTTCATCATGTAGCTTAAGTGGTATTTGCAATAATTAGCAAACATTAGGCTCGGTACATCGGTTGACTGAATACAAGTTTCTTTCCAAGCTGTTCTCTCAGTGCAGAGTGAATGATTCTTATACAAAGTTGACATTGCTGCAAGGCATGTTGATATTAATTGCAAGCTAACAAACTAGCGTGTATCCAAATGGCACACACGGCCAAAACCAGGCGGAAAGACAGACATTGTCAAAGGACAGAGGCAGACAAACACATATAAATATATATATATATATATATAGAGAGAGAGAGATAGAGGGAGAAAGTAGGATAGACAATCAGACAGATAGAATTTACGTTTTAAAGTTTTGCTGCACAGATATTGGTTGGGTTATAATTTAAATTAAATGGTCGCTATTGAAGAGCGCTCACAATTTTTGGATGGTGTTTATGGTTTGTATAAACTGAGGAAAATCTTGAAAGTGTGAATTTTATTGTCCCGCTGTTGGCATATGCTGTTGTTGTTGCTGTTGTTGTTGCTGTTGTTGTTGCTGTTGTTGTTGCTGTTGTTGTTGTTCTTCTTCTTGTTCTTGTTCTGATTGTTGCCTGGTGCTCTTGTTGAGATAACTCATCTTAAACTTTAATTAAATGTATTGTTTTTACTCCACATGCGTGTTTGTTTTGCTTGTATGCGTATGGGCGTGTGCGTATGTGTGTGAATATGTGTGTTTTTGTTAGTCTCTGCAGTACTGTTTACGCTTCATTTGCCCTGGCATTAACCCACTCCTCGGGACATATACCGCATATACCGACATAGCCTAACATTCCACAGCACTCACAGCCAGAGTTGTACAAACTTTTGCGTTTTGTTCCACATGCTTGGCTTACACTTCTCGCCACATAGTTCGCAACAGCCGGAGCCAGACAGAAAAGAGGCCACACCCGAAAGGGGGACGGAGAGCGGGAGGGGTTAAGTATAAGATAGAGTGAATATGATGTGTGTGCTGCATGCATGTTTAGCACTGAGCTTTATATCATTCACCATGCAATTGTACGAATAGCATACAAAAGAGCCTCACAGTATCTCCTACTCCCTTTCTCCCATTCTCCCTCTCCATCTCCATCTCCATCTCCATCAGCATCTCTTACTCAAAGATAGCCCGCTTCTGATTCCAAGCGCATTTTTAAGCGGTGCGTCCTACAATGCTGGCATTCGCAAGACTTTTGCCAAAGTTTTCTACTTTTCTAATAAGAAAATTCTTTCTGCAATGCAATTCAGTTGGGGTATTTTGTTCAGTTCCGTTTAAGTGTATTCGTGCCCCGATCAGTATTCACTATTCATCAATCTCATTTTGAGATTGTTGCGGTGCAAACAAAGTCAATTTTTTATTCTTTATATTGTGCCTTGTATCCAGTTAATCATGTATATGTAAGAGGCAGAAGATTGACTCTTTAACAGAATAAATGAGAATAATATGAATATAATTTCTATGCAATTTCTTAGCTGTATTTATAAAATATTACATTTTTCTCCTACTCACACAATCTTTCGTATCTATTACTTGTTCGCTCTCTCTCTTCCTCTTTCTCTCTCTCACTCTCTAGATAGAATTGTATTCAATATCCTGCAAGTATGATCTAAGAGATGCAATTCGCAAATTATTTTCAGTTTACGAGCATTTACTTTTGTAGCACTTGTCTTCTCCGAATGACTGGTCTCTTTGGACTGTTTTCTAAAACAGCCAGTTTTAGTTTAATGCATTACTGGCATATCAAAAGAGATTCGCATTTACCTGTGTTCGTTCCACTTGACTGGCACTTTAATATCCAAGTCGTTAGAACAAGGGAGACTTTGGTTGTATAAAATTGGATTATCTTTCTGGTCTTTTGCTTTTTGCTCATTTTATATTTATATATATAAATATGTGAAATTGGAGAAAATTTTCGTAACTTCTACTCATATATTTAAGGTATACTTGGCTGACGGTCAGTGCTACCGATCCGATGATGTTTTCCCGTTAGTTTTGGCCTTTTTTCACTGCGTGCGAAATGTGAAATAACGTAAACAGTCTGGTTTCCTTTCTTGGGAAACTAGCGCAAATAAACTTTTTATTTTATAAATTGAAATGCAAATGGAGGCTAGCAACTTTGCAGTAAATTATCATAAATTAACATCAGTTGTTTTATTCTTCTTCCTCCAATACGATATCTTCTCTCGTAGAGGGCACTGTAATTTTGTTGTGAAATTTGTAACGCTTTGAAGGAGACGCCTTCGAACAAATAATATGTATATATTCTGTTCAGCAGCAACATTATCTCAATCTGTCCGATTTTTTTCGGACGCAGATTTTTCTCGGCTTTAAAGCTACCTTGGTATATATATATTAGTTAGTTTGCAAAAATATATAAATACAAATTGCTTACAAGTTACAAAACAAAGAATAGTATTTAGAAAGGTTAACTTCTGTCATAAGGGTATATTATCTCCGGCGCTTCTAAGCTAGTCGTTCTATCTTGTTATTTTATCTTTTCTTTTGGAAGTTTAACAGGATTTTGTTTCATTATTGCTTCAAACTAGCCTTTTTTCACTCCTCACGAACTGACAGCACTGTCTGCACCATCCAACATCTTTGCTCATTGTGCTTGAGCTATGGACATGTCTATGGCATCTGCTGGTGCTTCTTTACTTCTTCTTCTTCTTCTGCTTGTGTTAGTGATTTCGCTTCTGCACTTCATGGCCTTTTATACGCCATCATTTTCGTCTGTCTAGCAGCAATCCACTTGAAGCCAGCCGCAATTTTTGCTCGCTCTTATCCTTGGCAGCAACCTCAGCCGTAGCCGCAGCCGCAGCCGCAGCCTCAACATCCTTAGCGTCCTTAGCATCCCAACAGCGTCAGTCCCAGTTCAGTTCCAGTCTCAGCCTCAGACCCAGACCCAGCCACAGTCCCAGTCCCAGTCCCAGTCCCAGTCCCAGTCCCAGTTCAGTCACAGCATCAACATCAGGCGCACCACAGCAAATTGCAAAAACATTTTCATGCGACTTACTTACGTTTCTTTGCGGTGCTCTTCAAGCTGTCGACTGTCTGCTGCCTGGTCGCACCCAAATCCAGTAGCAACTGCTCCAGTTCTACTCTTGCGCCTGCTTCTGCTTCAACTAAATGCCTCCTTTGGTTTGTTGTTTGCCCACTTAATGCCTATTTATTGTCCCTTTAATCCGTGCGCAGGCATTCGAGCCTGAACTGAAACAACTTATGCTCCCGAAAACCATACGAATTTACCAAAGTGCTCTCGAATGTCTGTCAATTCAATAAATGTCCACACACAATTACTTAATTGATATGGCATTAGCTATAGCGCCTCCTACCAAACTCAATTTTCAATTACTTGCATTAAAAATTCAATTGACAGACTTTTGCAGTTACCATTGCAACTATATTTCATAATTGGATAACTCTTCGATTAAAATAACTATTAAGCGTGGCGCTAATAAATCTATTTAAGGCTCCTATTACTATTATGATGCACTCCGACGGCTGTTGCAATTGCTGATGCTGATGATGATGCGGATGCACATAGACAAATTCATTAAAATGATGCGCATAGTATAAGTTGCGTTAGCTGCTGTTGCAAGAGCAAAGATGCCGTCTTCGTCGACGACAGGCAGCCCAAAACCAATATTAAATATTTAAGCACTTTAAATTGCTCGTTTGCACTTACGAAAATATCTACGCAAAATTGAAGAAAGCATAGACTTGCTGCTGCTGCTGCTGCTGTTAGTTGCAGTTGCAGTTGCTTAGATAGATGGCAGAGATAGAAAACATGGGCAACTATATACATATCTATATATATACATATATATGTATACGTCTGTACGAGATAAGAATTGCAGCTACATTTTACGCATTGTGTTTGGCTTTTGTTTCACTTCTGCTAGTGGCATTATCAAAACTTTAAAGTTTTCCATCATTACTTGCATTTCCTTGGGTTGCAAATTAAATTCCCATGCGTATCAAAGCTGCCTCCTGTCATCGCCCTCGGCAGGCAGGCGTACATATAAACGCACAATACTATATACAGTTGTGGTGAAAATAATAGTTGTATATCTCGTATTATTACTCGCCCAAATTATCATCGAATTTTTTGTTTGTTGAGATGCTGTCGGAATCCATGGCCACAATTTAAAAGAAAAAAAAAAAAAACAAAATCTTGGGTGTGGGGAGCAAGGCATCGAAAATCTAATTTATTTATTTATATTATTATACAAAAAATTGAGATGATATATTTTATGAAGCAGCACTACTATTATTCTGACCACAGCTGTATGTATATATAAATATACATATACTATAGATATATAAATATAGATATATACATATTTAAGCATGCTATATAGCATGGTTTATTTAACAAGAACAACAGACAGTCATACAGACACAAATACACAAGCTCACGCGCGCACACACACGCATACTACCTTTCAGCGTTCCATTGGCGACGACGGCACGTAAATTGACCCACTTTTGGTCTTTGGAATGAGCCACTAGTGCCCAGCGCTGCAGTTGCTACTAAAAAAAGAATCAAAGAAATCAAATGGAAGAGTTGCCGCTGAGGAACAGCTAAAAAGCACATCAACATACACACACACACACAGTTTAGTCTGAGCTGAGTTGCAACAAACGACTAGTTTCTCAAAGGGCTTCAAGTCGCGACTCAAGCGGCGAACTGCACTCAAAAAGACCAAAAATCTGGCAAGCGCTCAAATGTAGGCAACACTTTTTGCAGCCAAAGCTCGCGTCTGCTTGTGCAGACAATTTAAGCTCGCTCTCTCTCTCTCTCTCTCTCTCTCTCTCTCTCTGTCTCTCTTTCTGTCGCGAGCGCTCTCCTCCGCTCTCAGTGAGGCTAAGTGGACTGTCCCAAGGCAAATAACTCAAGCTGGTTGCGGAGGAGTCGAACTGCTTGGTGGTAGGGGTGCTTTTGCTTCAACATCTACTTTGGCGCGCTAAGTTAATGTCGCCTTCGTCGCGCTGCGCTGCGAGTGCCTTGATATGGTTTAACTGCGATTGGGATTGGGATTGGGATTGGGCTTGGACTAGGGACTAACGATAGGTTAGCTATAGGTAGAGGAGGGATTGGCTGCCTGCCTCTCCATTTGGAGTAGATGTGTGTGGGCGTGTGTGTGTGTGTGTGTGGCGCGCGTGTTTGTGTTCTTAAGTTCGTTTGCTACTGCTGCTGCTGCTGCTGCTGCTGCTGCTGCTGCTGGTGCTAACAACTCAGCGTTAAAGTTTTGCAGTAATGGCGCTCTGGGACAGAGCGACGACTGTCGGCCGCTGATGGACTGTCTTAGAGTCATCCTTGAGTTCGCTTTCGCATTGGCCTTGGCGTTTGGCGTTTGGCGCTAGGGTTGCCTTGCCACCAGCTTGCTGTTGATTTCGGTCCAAGCAGTGCCGAGCCATTAAGCTCAGAGTGCGTATTACTTAACTGTAAACTTGCCACTTGATTGTTGGCTTGCTTTCACAGATAATTTTTATTTATTTTTTTTGCAACTACATTTTGAAAGCGGTATCGTTTTGCCGCCCAGACTGGCAATGCAGACCATCCTCCGGTCACGCCTACCACTCTACGTGTAGAAGTAGTACTTACAAGGCATGCGCATGTAATACGACTAGAATAATTTTAATTGAAATTACGAGAGGCAAGAAATAAAACGTAAAACAAAGCAGCTAAATAGCATCCAGTCTGGCAGTCTGTGGATTGGTGTTGGCTCTGGCATTGGAATTCCTCATACTTTTGCATCATTTTCGTTCTTCTTTTTTTATTATTATTATTTTATTATTATAATTTTTTTTATATTCTATTTTTATATTACAAAATTATCATTTTAAATCATTCTGCGTGCGCACACAAAAGTATGCAAATAAAAGTCGTAATACATTTGTGTTGGTATTTGTTGCAAACGTGTTGTTGCTGTTGCTGTTGTTGTTGGTTTTGTACTTGTTATTTTGTTGTTTTTATACTCTTGCCGAAAGTTTCATAATTTTGTCACGACATGTGCAACGCACTGAAGCACACACCGTTCAAACTCACAACTTTTCATAATTTAATCCAATTTCGAAAATTTTGATGTAATATCATAAAAGCACTTTCACTTCAAATCCAACCCCAGCTTTCGCGAAGCCCAAAGTTTAAATGAAAATACAAATATTAATTCACTTTATGTTATATTCATAATGGATCCAAGGGGTATATAGCTGTACTTTAGCAAACCAGAACTCTTAATCTTTTTATATTGGTGTCTGTGAAAATTGATAAGACTTATTATTATATTAGTTCTTATAAAGGTTGAGTGTAATTCAAAAGGAATATTATTGCATATTTTAAATGTTTTAAACAAATATTGAACTCTGCAGTTATTGTAGTTTGGACAGTGGTTGCAAGGAAGTAAGTACCCTCAAAGGCTATTTGTATTATATTATATTTCTGTAAAGTCTGCTTTAAATATTCTGTCGCACTATTGAACACATTATTGGACGATTTTATTACTTTTCATTTAACAAGATCGTTTTATCATATCATTTTTATCGCCTTTCAATTTATAAGGGTATCCAAGTGTTGTCGATGCGAAAATTTAACTATCACAACTTGTTATTTTAACTGCTTTAGACTCGCAGAGTTGGAATTTTGTTTATCACTATGTGGGCCTGTGCTTTGTGCAACTCTATGCCGTAGTTTCATTGTGCAAGATCTTGTTTTGTGATTTCATTTTTCAGTTTTTGGCTGTGGTTTTTATTTTAGGTTTTTTGTTGTATTTTTGTATTCAAATAAATTATTCCATGCATTTGGCCTATAAAACAGAGCAAAGCCGTAAAACCAGCACTTCAAATGAAATTCGCAAAGAAACCATTAAGTGCAGCAACACTAATAAAACAAAGTATGAAAATAAAAACAGGTAACAAAAAGTCATGAAAGCAGAGCGGAACAGAATAGAACAAAAAGCTAAAAACAAAAAATAATAATTATTTTAAATAAAGTCAAAATTTCACAGGTAGCAGGGCGAGACGGTCAAGTAAGCTACCACAATGACTCTAGAATTTCAAAAGCAGAAAATATAATATAAGCCAGATAAACAAAAAACGAACTATATCAAAAATGCACTCGATGGAACATTGATTTCTGTAAAAGTGCATTTCGGTGATATTTATCTGTTAGAAATGGAATTTATTTTATGGACTTGGTCAATCGATGTCTAGGCTAAAAATCTTTAATACATTAGTTATAGTAGTCGATATCTTGACGCATGAAAACAATCGATTTTTATATTTAATTACTGATTTCTTATTTAAAATCAGACAACGCTTTACTTTTTAAAATAAGCATTCAGTTTATAAATAAATTTAAACATTTCATAAATATTTTGTAATAAACAAAATGTGCGATTAAAAACTACGAAAATTTGTACATCTTGATAGTATTGACAAGTTTAAAGATTTGGAAAGCTTTGTAAACTTAGCGTTACAACATCTTTGTATTTTTTTTGCAGATCCTTGATTTCACCCTGCCAGCACGGGTTCTTTAAATGTAGATCTATTACCACTAACTTCATAGAATTCACTTCTTTTGTTATTAAGAGTTTTCAAAACAAGATGCAAATGGAAGTTGTTTAAACTGACTTAAGGCTTTTGACTCTGAAAATCACTCTTTGCTAATTCACAAACTTAATCTTCTGGGATTTCCAAATAACCTAATTAGTTGGATCTCAAAATACTTAACGCGCAGAACACAGAAATTTTATTTTAGATGTTCTGTATCTAAGTGTGTTCGAGTTACTTCCGGAATACCGCAAGGAAGTCACCTTGGCCCCTTGTTATTCACATTATTTATAAATGATCTTCCGTCTGTTATAAGTCATTCTTGGATACTGATGTATGCCGATGATGTAATACTGTGCATGTCGTCTATTGACTCTTTTACTGGACAGAGGCTTATAGTTGATTTAGATAGCTTTGAAGCCTGGTGTCGTGTTAATTGATTAGATCGTAATTGTGATACATTATTCATTTTCAAAAAACTGTATTACTAAAACACTACATATTTCACTTCACTTGTGCGTCCTATTCTGGAATATGGGTCTTGTATGGTCACCCAATTTCAAGGTTTATTAGAGCAGAATAGAATCCGCATAAAAACAATATCTCTTATTTTTGTCCTTTCTCTTTCTGATCGTAGAACAATGCTTGGTGTAATCATTCTGAGTTAATCAGCCAACTTGGTTTTACTGTTCCGATCATTAATACGAGGAGATGTCTGCCGCTTATTCTTCAAACTTGTAGTACGAATTATGCTATCCATAACCCATTTAGCATCTTATGCACAAATTATAATATGCTTTTCTCATTAATAAGTTTTGCTTCTTCTATTTCTTCAATTAAAACTGTGTCAACGTCCAAATTATCAATCGTATTATTTATCGGATTAAATCCCATCAAACTTTTGTTAAGGAATATTGCATACAAAAAACATTTGTTTAATATTCGAATCTGTGATGTCGATTTCATTGTAATAACTTATTTAATAAATATAAAAAGTACTGACATTCTTGTCAGTTATCGACGGCACATTATCTGTGGAGGACAGGCTTTCCAATTAGTACATCCAACAATCTGTCAATTTCCATTTCAATCGACTCACTTCACTCAGCTGAATTGAACTCTGGCTGACTCTGCTTTGCCTTCACGACTGGCTCAAACTGGCTGTACTTTTGGATAGCCACTTGTATGTATATTTGTATATAACTAACTAACTAACTGCCCACATGTGTGTGGAGTGTGCCAGTGGATGTGTGTGTGTGTGTGTGTGTGTGTATGTGTATGTGTGGAGATATAGAGTGCTCTGCACACAAAGAGGGTAGCTTTGAGTGTTGTTGGCTTTGTTTCTTGTTTTGACAGTCATTGTTGTTGTTGTTGTTGTTTGTTTACTTAAACTATTTGCTCACAGTCCTGAGTGCGTGTGTGTGTGTGTGTGTGTGTGTGTATGTGTACATTGTCAATCCTTGCATTTTTCTATTTGTCTGGCATTTGTTCTCCATTGCGCAAATTGATTGGTGTCATTGAACACGCTTATATTATCCCCAAACTCGCTCAAAGATACAAGTTGAACTTCAGCTGTATTAAATGGCAGGAGCATTGCCTTTGATAGTGCCACACTCAGGGGCACTTTGGTGAGTTAGCTTAATAAGCCATAAATACAGCTAGCAACAACAGCAGCAGCAGCAGCAACAGCAACAACAATCATTTCATATCAAAAACAGCTACAGTTGCCAGTCAACTGTCGCTCCCACATCCACTTTCATGGCACCCAGTTGCTGGAGCTGCTCCTCGATGGGTGCTTGGCATTTATGGGCTTTGCCTGCTGCAAAAGTTTTGTGCAGCATATCGCTGAACTGAGCCAATGCAGCTCAGCTCGAAAGTCCGTTGTTCTGCTCTGTTTTACTCTCTGCTCTATCCGTGGCACTCTCGCCATTTTGACTGTGTGGCAAGCTGGCGTTGCAATTGTTGGCCGGATTTAGCACTGTTCGCTTTATGGCCCACCAGCTGTCCAAGCACAGGTTGCAGTCCGGATCCGGTCATATAAGCAGCGTACGACAACAAAAACAACAACAGCAACAACAGCAACAACAACAACAACAACAGCATAGACGACAGCGACACAGATGCGATAAAAATAATCGTATGGGATGTGTTTAAGTTGAATCGGATTTTCCCTTACGTCGCGTTCGCTTCCATGCCGTTCTACGGCGACCAGTTCAATCTCCACTTTAACGATTTCGAGCTTAACAGTGCAACAAAAAGCACTTGTATAAATTGCATATCTTTTTTAATTATCATAATATTTATATTCAGATAAAAATAATATATGAATGTATATACAGCTGTAGTCGAAATAAAAAAAGTTGAACGGAAAAGCTTAAATATTTTACAACTTATGAAAAATACCAGAACAAAATTACAAACATATGTTTTCGGTTTCAAGTGCATTAAAACAAAAATAATAAAAATAAGATCTGGAATGTTTATTACGAACAAAACTTTAGGCGATGTAAACAAAATCTTACGAATTGAACTGAAAGTGTTCTTGTCTTGCTAATATTTATATTATTTTTATGTGGAAAAGGAAAAATACCTGTAGTGGAAGATTATTTAAATAATTGGGGGTATACATAAATTGGTTATGGTTTCTGTACTTCTCGAACGAGAATTCGAGAATTAGCAAATATTGTTGCCAAGATATTAAAAAGAATTACCAACAATTTTGCATAAGCTTCTATTTTTCCAATTGCCAAAGTTTGGCGACTATTTAAGAGAACAGTTTCACTTATGCAATGTTAAATTGATTCTTGTATCGTTTCGACTTTGTTGTAATTGCTTACAGTTATTTTAGCTAGTCAGATTACCATCTCTATTATGAATGTGAGTAGGTTGCAAAGGATTATTATCACCTGCAACATTTTCCTGAAATTGTTGTACAAAAACTTCTAAGCCGATTATGCTTACTATTAGGTTAAGAACTTAGAAGTGGTAAGAAAGTGTGCTGAGCATGACGATACCCTCTCTGTAGGGGTAATTAGCTGTTCGCTTTTAGAATGCAAATCACAAAAAAATACAAACTTGAGAGTAACAAATCGTAAATTTGTGTATTCTATGTATATTATATATTTTCATATTGATAGAGAGATATGTTGGCGAGATTGACTTGACGGTTGCTTATAATTTATTGGGTGTGTCTGATGTCATGTCTTTGTAAGTATTCCTCACTTTATAGTGCGCTTGTGTGACTAACTAATCAATTATCATTGATGCTATGCTTTTATATTTCTTAGACTAAGGCGAGCTTTTCACACGTCCTCTATGAGGTAAGTAGTAGATAGTGAAGCCCTTTTTATATTCGCCCTTATTCTGTCTTCCAAAAGTATTGGATTTGCGCATCCATCCATTTCCCATCCACTAAGACTTGTTTATGTTTTCTCCTCATGGCAGTGATCCAGAGATATTTAATCGGCAGCAGTCGATTCGAATGCTAAGTGATAATTTGTTTGCCCGCCGCCAGCTCCACGCAGTTGTTCAAGAAAACCTGTGACCAAATAACCTGCAGCTGACAAGGTAAACAGTGTGCACGGCACCTTCGACCAAACTACATATATATATTTGATCGGCAGTGAGTTGGTGAGCAGAAAGAGTGATTCGATTTTAAAGTGTGTTAATGTGATAGCGTTAAATGCTGTGTAAAATTGCACGTGCAAAGTGTTCTTAAAATCTCGAAGGAAATAGATATCACGGAGGAAAAAACAAGAACTCACTCAACCTTAATCTTAGATACAGTGAGCGGAAGCTTAGATAGGAGAGCGATTGAAATTTAAAGTTCAGCCAAAAAGTTTGTTAACACTTTAACATCGAAGTTGCTTGCCAAAAGTATTCGGCAGACAATAAAGAAAAAACACTAATTAAATAACCCCAATAAAAGAAAGACGAAGTAACTCAAATATCATGGCTCATTTGATGACATAGAAAAGAGACCGCACGCGATTTCTTTTGCATAGCAGTATATACCGACCAAACCGCCGGAATCAGAGCGTGGAGACTACAATATCATCATCTGTTCGCTCGTTGCAAGATAACATGCTGCAGCCAGTGTTAAAACTGGTTTGCCATTATACTGAGAGAGAAATGAAATTTGATTGCATAATGTATAAATGCAATTTGATTTGAACCAATGCTAAATAAATTCAACAATACTTGTCTAATATTTTAATTCGGTTATTGTAATTGCAGAAGTAGCTGTAATTAAATTCCACTTAATTATTGCACATGTTGAAGTTATCAATTGAAATTTGTATTTGTTACACAACTGGATAAAATTGCCTTAGAGCTCATCAATAACTGTGTACTTATACGAAATTACATAATCACTTTGTGTGTGTGTGTGTGTGTGTGTGTGTGTGTGTGTGTGTGTGTGTGGGTGTGTGCTTGTATTCCAAAACCGTTGTTCGCTTGTGGCAAAAAGCATGGGAGTGTAAAATTCCTAACGGCAATTGCTTTCAACTTGTTTGCTGCTCAGCCATTTAAATATATTACCACACTGTGAGACGGGCGGCAACAACAAAGAGGCGGAATGCTAATGTGGCAGGTGCTAAGGCTCTGCTCCTGCCATCTATTGACCCTATTACGGTTACACATTGTGGCATTTAAAGCTTAATCTATTCCCGAATTGAGATGGCCGGGGAATTGGGTGGTATTGAAAATAAAAGAAAAGAAGGAAAAGTGCGGCCATTTTGGCGGCTATCTCTGATCTATGTGTATATCTTCATGGCGCATGTTGTGACCCTTGGGTCGCCTTTTGGCATTTTGTTTTGTTGCTTGAACTTTGCGGCAACTCGCATTATTATAACAACCATATAATTATGTATTTTAGCTTGGCCAGCAGCGCAATGCATTGACAAGCCAGGCCACAAAACGCGTCGCGCTAAAGTCCCAAAAAAGAAAAATGTATTTTTTTATTATTATTATTTTTTTTTTGTTGTTGAACAAAATGCTTATTATGGTTGCCGTAGTTTTTAAGTGAACCACCAGCCAGCTCACACCTACACGCACGGAGAGAGCACCCCCACCAACCACCTACTGGCTACGTGCTCTGTGCAATGGAATTTTTTGCGCTTTGCTTGCTTTGTGGATGCGAAAGAAACTTTAACTGCAATGCGGCCGAGTGTTGGAATTGTGGAAATGGCTAAATGGGTGCGTAGATTGCCTGGCGCTTAATGCCGACTGTATATAAATATATATATATATATAAATATATATATATGGCTTGGCTTGGCTATTAAATTTCCAGTTCAATGATTAACGAAATTTATGTTTCGGCTTATGTGTGTGTGTGTGTGTATGTGTGTGCGTATGAGTGCGTGCCGCTGCCAAGGTGCGATTGTGACTGCGACTGCGACTGTGGCTTCGACTGCGGCAAACGTTAACGATGCCCAACAGCAAAAGACGCGAGGGAGGCAGAAGCAATTGGAACCAGTTACCTACAGCCACATGCTGCCTCCGACACCAACTCCAACTCCAACTCCGCCTTCGACTCCGACTCCTTGGCGGCAAATGTGCTGCCTGTCGCAAGACGTGTCGGGGCTCATTAAATATGTATGTCCTGTGCTGAGCAGCTGGTGGATGCTCATGGCTTGGGTCGTTAGTATGTCGGGTTCTGTCCGGGTATGTGCTTGGGTTTGGCGTTGGCTTTGGACGGCGTATGGCATTCAATTAAGGCGCATTTTGTTGCTCTCTAATCTGTTTGAAATATTGACCAAGCGCAAAATGGTGTCAGGCAGGCTCCGAAAAGTAGGCAACGCCCCTAATGCTGAAAAAGGCTATATTGCCAGGGAGGCAGGCAGGCAGGCAGGCAGGAAGCCAGGCAGCATGCTCAGGCATGCAGAATAATGAAGTTAAAGTGCAATTAATTTGAAGTTGACGCACCCAAATACAGCGTGCAACGTGCAACGTGCAACGTGCAACGTCCAAGCTTAAGGCCCAACGTTAACATCAACGTCGACCTGCCGCTGCCAGTCACAAGCTGCTCAATCTCAGCTGCAGCCTGCAAGCCTTTGGCAGTGGCAGCGTCAAACTTCTAACTAACCAACTGGCCAACACTCTTTGGCACACATTCATGGGAATAGGGGGCATCATGTGCCTTGTGCTTTTACCCAGTCGACTTACTTTACTCTGCTCGAATGGTAAAAATGGAATTTTCTTGGCAGTTACTTCTATTCTTCCTTTTTTTCTTCTTGTTCCTTCTTTCTTTCAATATGTTGTTTTGTTGTTGCTGCATTGTGTGCTAAGGAAAAAGGAAAAATTAAGCAAAACGGGCCAGAGACTTAATATTAAGCTAAAACCAACTCAAGCTTACTTTATGTGTATGTGTGATTGTGTGTGTGTGTGTGTGTGTGTGTGGAGTCTGGGTACATAAAATGCCGTTTTTCTATGTCAGTTGCATTTTTGTGTTACGCCTTAGTTACATTTTTGTGTGTATTCTATGTATATTCTCTGTATGTGTGCGTGTGTGTGTGTTTGTGTGTGTGAGTGAAGGGGTCGCGTTGCGGTTCGGCTTGCGCCTGCTCCAGCCCCCGCTCCCATTCCCCGTTCCCGCTCCTACTCCATTTGCTTGCGAGAGCCTCAGCGCGATAGGAAAGCTTTTCAATTGTTTCCGTTTCGAGGTCATGACAAATGCATTCATTTCTCTTTATTTGCTGGCCATTGTATGTGTGTATATTTGTGTGTGTGTGTGTGTGTGTTTGGACCAAAGCAGGAACTGCCGGCAATGAACTGTTGCCCCCGTGTTACCCGACCAAAAGCCCCATCAACAAAACCACCGCAAGCAAAAAAAATGTCACCACGCAACCCCCCACTCTGCTTACGCTCCCCTCTCCCGTACACACGCTATGCTTAAGCTGTATGTCATTTTTACGTTTAATGTCGAGACCTCAACAAAAATTGCTCGACGATAACAAACGCCCCCCACAACAACAACAACAACAACAACAGGTATAAACAAGAGCATCATGTAATAAAAACAATAAGCAAAAAAACGTAAGGCAAGCTAAGGAAATATTCAACTTGTAGATACCCAGTACAACATGTACCATTAAACAAATAACAATCTAAGATTATATTCTAAGGAGACTGAACTGTTACTTTAGAATACATATATATGATTTACATTAATTTGCAAGCCAGATACTCCAAATTCCGCAATCAATTACTAATGCAAATATACAAATCATATTATAGATGCTGATACTTAGTCAGTGAGCTTTAAACAATTGATAGGCCATTTGTAATGTAATATTCTAAAAGTGCGCGTAAAGGGAATAGAAGCACAATTATCATTACAAAGTTTAATTGGACTCCAGTTCCGTTATTGCCTGTGTAATATTTGGTTACAGGGTATACAAATAATACCTTGGAACGTGAGAAAATCAAAGTCGACAAGCTCGTGCTCTATAATCTCTATAACCTCTATATCTCTTGGCTAAAATAAATATTGGCCAAATATTTAGCAACATTGTGGAGCATTGTGAACTTAAATTAAACTTCGAGTTGAAGTGAAAAATTAAGTGCAACAAATCTGATCAATTGCTTAAACAGCAGCCCAATTTTCACTCTGCCTGCTGGCAAATGCAACGCTGCAGCTAAAGTTTCAAAGCAAGCAGCTTTACTTTAGTTAACGGACAAAAGGTGACGCACTTCCACCTGAGTGGTGCGAAAGTTTGTTTAGAAACTTGAAGAGTTTAATTTGAATATTTGATGAGTTTGGTATGAAATGTAAGCTGGGCACCCAAACTGCATTACTTAGTTGTCATGGCCGGTTCCCAGGCTGATGCCGATGGGCCCCCCCAGTATCAAAATCAGGCGACAGCTCCTGCCGTTGACTATTGTAAAGCGCTTTGACTTTGGCTTGGTTGCGGCTGCTGGCTGCTGCTGCTTTGCTGCTGTTTTGCTGCTGGCAGTCGTAAAAAGTGTAGTTTATATTCAAAATAAATGAGGTTGACTTTATTTACGCGCTTATGCTTTTTATGCGCCTTGCAACAAATACTTGTAGCAACGACAAAAACAACAGCAAAAATCATCAACGTTGTTGCTGCTGCTGTTGTTGATGTTGTTGCTGCTGCTCGTTGACTGCAATCGAGCGGACGTAGAAATCAACAAATGCCTGGGGCGTGGGCAGTGGTGACGTTATGGGGGAGCTGAAAGAGTATTGGGCAGGATTTAAGCTACTGTTACTGGTGTTATTGCGCGCACAGGTTTTGGATAAACGTAGCGTAAGTAAATGATTTATTTTTCTATTTTTTCTTCCTTTTTTTTTTGTGTTGAGAACGCAAATCGGAGCAATGATAATTATTTCTGTTTACTTTCAATGCAGAGATGGAACCTTTAAAAGACAGTCACCACAAAATATTTGTACAGCCAACATTTTGCAGCTGCTACTCCTGCTGTTGTTGTTGTTAGCAAAACAGGCGAAACCAAAACTTTCGCTGTTTGGTTTTTGAATATTTTTCGAATTAATAGCGGTCTAAAATGTGTAACGATTTTTCATGGGTACAGGGGCGAGACAATAGCGAAGTGAGGGGGGCATGAGAAACGGGTACTGTTTATTGTTATCGTTGTCGTTAGGGGTGGTTGGGGGTTACTCTGTCGACTCGGCCAGTGGCCGGACGCATTTGTTTGTGATTAAATCGACCGTCAGAGGGGTCTGTTTAGTTTTTGCGGTGTGGCGGTTGATGTTGCTTATAAACGTTTCAATGGGATGCTGTTGTGGTTGCTATTGTTGTTGTTGTTGTTGTTGCTGTCGTAACTGCGGCTGCAACTATTCAGTTACAGTTACTCTTATTGTTGCCGTCGTCGCTGCCGTTGCCGTTGCTGTTGGCTGCGGTTCGAGGCGCCTGAAAGGATTGTGGCATTTGTGCCTCCGTAACACAATTAGCAATGGTTGTTGTGGCGCGAATGTTAGCGTTGGCGTTGGACAACACGAGTTGAGAGAGGAGAGTGGGGCGCGCTGACCATGAGCTGGGAATGCTGTTGTGGCTTTAGCTTTATTGAATTGTGAATTGTGGGCGCGTTGGGTTGTCTCTGATGCTGATGAATGGTTAAGTGGATAAGCTGACTAACGAGAAAGGGGATGACCAAAGAATCAAATCAATCATTCGGCTTGGACGAATTTCGAATGTAATTTGTATCTGTTTTGCAAAACGCTAATCAACATTAACGGACAGAATCAGCATTTTATGAGGCGTTCCTATCAAGTGTCCCCCACAAGCAATACTTGACATACTTCATTCAGTCGCACTGAGATCAATCAATTTAATCAAGTTCAAGTTGCGCATCAGTCATTGGATCTATCAGTAGCATGCCACAAATCAAATTAATTACACTTACACTATATAAATATGTATTTATGTCGACCAAATGCTTTGCATATTACAAGTGTTATTGTAAGAGATACAGTAGGTTAACATGTTTATTATTATGTATTAGTTAATGTATTTTAATGTACATATCAAATTAATTAAGATTTTCATTTAATTCTTGATTATAGTATTGATTATAATATGCTTGATGATAGTATTCTTAATTAGTAATTAATTAATTTATTAATCTTTGTAAAGAGATACTTAATGTATTTCGTGAAAATATTAAATAAACAATGTTTTTTTCGGATCCAAAGAAATAATTTCACAATTATAAACTTAAAACTATGAACAAAAGAAACTAACTTGGCGCAGGTTTGGCACAAAGTCTTAATATGAGTTATGTCAGTGAACAAAAGTTACTTGAATGCTTCTGCGCCTGGCATAAGTATATATTCTATAAGCCAGATTGTTAAGCTTATAGTTGCTGTATTTAATAATAATAATAGTAATAGAACATGTTTGTAATATACATATATTAAGTTAAGCAAAGTTATTGATTATTATTAATATGACTCACACGACTGAAAGTTATTTGAATGATTATGCGCTTGACATAAACATAAAATAACACAAAACTAAATTAGGGTTTTTCAATATATACTGATGATAATAATATGATAAATGTGGCTACTTCATGGCCAAAGCAAAATTATTGAAGTAAAACTAAAAACCAATTGGCTAACTTCACAAAGACTTACATAATATGGGTTACATGAGTGAACATTATTTTTAATGATTATGCGCCTTGCATAAACATACAATAATACAGAATTGAAACATGTTTGTAATGTGTATAATAAAATGTAGTTTCCATTGCATGGTATTTAAAAAACAAGTTTGAATATGCTTTTTGATAGATACCACCTACTGTCTATGAATTCTTTAATATATCAAAAGCGTTTGTATTTTGAGTATGCTTTGGCTTTGCCACTTCCTTACGGGCCAGACCCCTTTTCTTCTAAAAAAATAATAAATTCGATGGATTACAATTGAATCTAAGATATAGCTTAGATACGGATACACACCAATTTAAGCTGTTTGGGTTCCGAATTTGACACGTTATCCTCAGAATCTGTTATAAAATCAGAAGCGTACCATTTATTTTTTTTTATTTGTCGTTCTGGTGGTATCCGTAGTCTGTTAACTATATTTGCAGCTATTCCGAAAATACTGTCATTCGAGTTTTCACCAACATTTGCCGTATTGAGTGGTTCCTCGGGAGATATAGTTACGGGTGCGGTCACAGACACGGTTGAATCATCTGTCTGACGTCTACTCAGGACTCTGGCGGTGCCGACTGGCTGGTAAAAATGTTTGCCGATTGAACTTATTTTATAGTTAAGCTCCGCAATAGTGGCCTGCATAAAAAAGAGATGCAAAACTAACTGTACATAAAATAGAATACTTGGTGGTAACTTACATTGCTACATTGTTTCAGCTCGGAATAATGCTGTTGGGATGCGACAATGTCTGCATTCTTGAGCTCGAGCTCGTTCTGCAGAGCGACCAGTTTTTGCTAAAAAAAATTTATATTTATTTATTGGTGATTTCGACATTTTATTAAATGCTGATTCACAAGTACCTCATATTGTAGCTTGGCCTTCTGGAACTCCTGTGTCATCGAATCTTTTTCAGCTGACAACGTATTTATTGTATTCAAATGATTTTGCTGTAGTTCTTCGAGTTGCTGCCTTAGTTGACTCAGTTGGCTTTCAGACTTCCTTAGCTTAGTTTGCGCTTCGGCATCTTTGAGCGCACTATTGTCTTTTAACTGGTCGTTGGCTTCTTGAAGTGCTCTGATTTCGGTTTGATGATGCTTCTCATTTGCCTTCAAGGCCTGATTTTTCCCGAAGAGCTCTTCAATTTGCAGCTTTTGCTTCTCGATTTCTGTCTCCAGACGTTGCGTTACGCTGGACGCCTCAATCAAATTCTCTTGGTTTAACTTTTGCAGCTCAAGGTGACGCATCCCACAATCCTCCAGCTCATTAACCTTCGACCGTAGCTCAATCTCACGCTGCACGCTCTGGTCCAGCTTAGCAAGTACCACTGATAGCTCGGCTCGCTGCTCTGATTGGGCCGTCTGAATGGTGTAAGAAAGAATGTTTGTATTGAGACATATTTGTATAAATATACAGTTTTCAAATATTAAATGGATTCATCACATTTATTTTTAATTATACCAAAATATTAAATATACTGTGGAACTGTGTCTTTTATTCCAAACATTTTCCGACACACGTACAGTAAATGCCTTTTAGCTGCTGGCTCATTCTAACGCACCTCTTTTTCCATTATAAATTGCAGCTTCTCCTCTTCAAGAGTCGTCTCCATTTCGATCAATTGCTCCTGCAACTGGACGTATTTCATTTGTAAATCAATCAATTCGTCATCCTTCTGCTGCGCCATAGTCTCGAATTGAGACAGCAAATCCCTATGCTGCTCCTGCACTGTCTTTAGCTAGAAACGAAAAAAGATGTAATGAGTGGGCTGCTGTTTATTAACTGTTTGACAGCTTACCTCGCCCAACAAGTTCTCGTTTTGTTTGTACTGCACAGTTAGCTCGATTTTCGTTCTGTGGCAATCGGCTTTAAAATGGGAAAGATTCTCATCATAGCCACTTTCCAATGAGGAATACCTTTTATTGTTTTCAGTAAACTGTTGCTCTAGCTTATTATTATCCTCTAATAGCTTGTTGCACTGCGCACTTAACTCCAATCTTTGGTTGTTCAAATCTTCCAAGCTAAAACATAAAAATAAGTAAATAAAAATAAAAAAGAAAAAACAAGCAAAACAAGAGCTCCAATACTCGGTGTGTAAGAAAATATTAATGTATCGCAATTCGTAAAACGGGACAGTTATCGATAAAATGATGAAAACTTGATTACATGAACTTATATTCCAAATTTGAAGTCTGTAGCTCCTAAAATCTATGAGATCCGCTTGTTCAAACAAACGGACAGATGGACATGGTTGGATTGACTGGGCTGCTGATGCAGATCAATAAAATATATATATATATACTTTATGGGTTCGAAGATTATATTATACCCTTTTTACACGTTTATAAAAATGGAGCAAAAGTCGACAAGTTGTAATTGGATTTAGTTACAGTTTCTTTAGTTGATAATTTTCCTTGTTTTTCTCCGCAATGATCAGATTGGAATTTTGTACTTTCTGTTCAAACTCTTTGAACTGCTTCGTCAGCGAGACAACGGATGCCTTGTGATGTACCGCATAACATTTCAGCACATTTTCACTATTTATCGGATCAGTTGTTGCATTTGTCGGCGCCTCCTTGCCATTTTGAGTTGAATTGCCGACATTTTGGATTTTAATCCGATGCTTCTTCTTGCTGGCGTCTTCAGCCTTAGCGTATGGTTTCGAGAATAAAAGCGACTCGTTCGCTTTGAAATTGTGCTTCGATTTCGGCATGATCGCGAAACCGAGTGATTAAAATAGAGCTCGAGCAGTAATATATTATTATATTAAAAGACTATAATAGTAATATATTCTTATTTGTTCACAACGCTGTTGCTTTGACAATTGGCAGAAGTTAACGGGTCAGTTAATAAACAGTTGCCAGCTTGATCGATTCTTTAGTATTTTTGGTGGTGGCCACTTAGTATTAATTGAGTTGCACGATTTCTTTGCAGGTGGCCAGATTTGTCTTCGATGCATTGATCTGGCAAGGCTTGCATTTCGGCCATTTGTTTTTAATAAAGTAATAAAATAAAATAAAATAAAATAATTGGCAACCTGTCAAACAATAATATCAATCAACGATATATGTAAATATATATTTATTAGGATGTCAAAACGCAACAACATGCTACCGATTAAAATTCGAAATCGGAATCGAAATCGGAGCCTAAATTCGTCTTGGTGATTTCCAAACCAATGATGTATCAATCACAATTGTATTTGACTTGTTGTTGAAAGTTCACATTGTAAGATTTTCTGATCTTAGCGCAATTAAATTTAATCAATAATGAATTATAAGCTAGTCTAAACTTAAATAAAGCTAATATAAATATAATTATGCCATCAATCAATAAATTAAATTTGAAATCAATCAGCGCAATTAAATTTAACCAATAATCAATTATAAACCTGTCTAAACTTAAATGAAGCAATTATACATACAATTATTCCATCAATCAATAAATTAAGTTCAAGATAAATCAACGTAATTAGATTTAATCAATAATCAATTAAAATGTCGCCGGAACAAGTCCGAGGTGCTCTATATATATAGCCGTATGTGCATATACACACATAATGTACATATGTATATACGTATTTGCTGTGTCGCTGACAATTCTTGTCAGGCAATCAATTAGTCGCAGCACAGCCAATGGACTTGGTCCTGCCTGCTTCGAATCATCAGCATAATCATCTACATAGACACACACACACACACATATCCATGTGCACACATGTATGTATTTTCAATCAGTTGACCTCGATGATGTCTGAGCTGCTTTTTGGCCATTGCCATTACCAACGTGGCGTGCTCGAATAATCAACCAACAAAAAAAAATAAGAACAGGAAAAAAATGAGAAACGCACACACAAAATCGAGAAACACCCAATCTGCGCCATTAGCCATATAGCCATATAGCCATATAGCCATATAACCCATAAGCACATATAGCCTATAACCCGTAGCCAGCCCCTAAGCTGTAACCCAGTTTCAATTGAACGCATTTTCACATGCCAGTGCACTTATCGGGAAACCCGCCACTCCCTCTAGCAACGATTCCTCTCTCTGTCCCTGTCCCTGTCCCCGTCCATGTCCCTGTCCCGCCCCACGCTTAAAGCGTCTCCTCATCATCATCATCATCATCAATTGGCTTGCAATGTGTGACCGAGACCAATACTACACTCAGAAAAAATATCGCATTAAATTTTTAAAAAGTTTTTCTATTTTTTTTAAATAATTTGTAAATATTAGGAAATTTCTCAAATTTTACCAAGAATTTGACGACTTTTTCTTTTAAAATCAATTCTATTCATAAGAAATACATTTATAAAACTTGAAACGTAAATCTGAAATTTGCAGGAAAAATCCAGTATAAAGTGTAGAAACCTCACCCCATAAATTTGAATTTGAACATGAATCTTAAAAAGTATGTAAAAAATGTTTGTGTATATGTGAAGTCTAAAAGTACTAATGTTTAAGAAATGGACTTTCTGAATAACCATTTGCGCAAAAAGTATGGCGATTTGCGAAAATTTGTTTGGATTTTGTATGAGTGTAGGCAGGCAAAAGGCTCACATTTTTAGAGCTTGGGGTTCGGGTTGTTGGTTTCACTTTTTTTCTTCATTCTTTTTTGTTTGCCAACGAAGAGAGGCATGTGATTGGCGACATAGGGCGAGTGAGTGAGTGTGTGTGTGTGGGAGATCGTTCTGCTTTATGCCTATTTGGCTTATTATTTTTTTGTGGCCGGCCGACCAAAGCAATAACCCAACTAAATTGAAATCAAACCCAGACACACACACACACGCACGCACATAATGTATCCATAGACACATACACACACTCATGCAGACGTGCACACTGTGCTTTTTACAACGACAACTTTAATTGCTGAGGTCTGTGCACCAATCACAAAATGCGCTGCCAAAAGCGCTATCAAATCGCTCGGAAAACGCGCGCACTCTTCAAAATCATCAACACCTTCAACGCAGAATGGTGCCAGGAATGGGTGTGTGGGGGGAGCAAAGTTCAGTGTTAAGTGCGTTAACAAATGTACCCCAGCAGCGAACTAGTGAATCATTACCGAATACATTCTGCAAGCATTAATTCCCTAGTAGCACATTTGAATGCAGAGTTGTACGCTGGAGTCGTAGTTCTTTTTTTATCGGGCTATGTAATTTGTAAAATATATATATATTTGTTTGAATTGTTCTATATCCTAGAGAAAGTCATTCAATGAATATATAGTATTTATATAAATGCATATAGCTACATTTCGAAAATATATACTACACATTTTTCTGTATCTGGGGTGTATTCAAATAGTCTATCTTGGTAAATGAAGTCGTACAGTATCGCTTACGATCCCTCACACAAGGTATGCGACTTGTAAATCGAATGAAAAGCTTTGGGTAACGCCTACGAATTTAATTCGTAATGTGGTCTTTTGCTGTGCTGTGTTTTCTCTTCTGTAAGTGTGTGTAATGCGTGTGTGCGTGTGTGTGTGTGTGTGTTAGTGTAAGTGTGATGTGTCAGCTGCACTTTGTCAAAGTGTTTTGCCCATTTACAAGCCGAGCGAACTCGGCGAGCGTCGACGCGCTGATTTTCATGCCGTTCTGTTTCTGTTTGATGTTGACTGAGTGGAGGAAATGACTGCTGCACTCCCCTAGCTATTCCACACTCCCTCTGTGTGTGTGTGTGTGTATGTGTGTGGGTGTGGCACTCTTACGCAAGACTTGTTTGCCGTTTGCTGTTTGTTTCTGCTTTCTACTGCAACATTATTGCCAGAAATGCACACCAAGCATCAGCAGCAGTTGCCGAGGCAGCGGCAGCAACAACAACAACAACAAAAAGATATATGTTGACAGCTTGTGAAAATATGAGCAGCATTTTGCTGCTGCTAGCCAAATGTGTTGAAAAATTGAAAAATATTTCGCCATCGATGCACTTAAATATGGTCCAAAGTCCGGAGTCCAGACACAAGGAAAGGGCCCAAAATAAAAAAAAAAATAAAAAAAACGAACACAAAATGCAAAACATCAAGAACAACAAAACTAACGGTAAACTAACACAACGCGGCTGTAAATGGAAGAAGCTGCAGAAGAAGAAGAAGAAGAAGAAGAAGAAGAAGAAGGTGCACGCAACACCGAGACGAACGCGTTGTGTATTCGTTGCCAAAAGGTTTTTGGCGGCGCGCCAGACTTTAACAAAAACAACAGCAACAAGAACAACAAACACAACAACAACAACAGCAACAACAACAACATGCGCCTGAGCCTTCGTCCTGCTCGAGTCCTGTGAATTTCAACTGGCAGCGCTTACTCTTTGTTATATTTTTATTTTAAATTTTATTTATTTTTCTTTTTTTTTTGAAAATTTCTTTCTTTGTTGTTTTTTTTTATTGTTTGGTTGCGGGGCGGGCTTTTATTTTGATTAACTGACAAGCGGCAGGCAATTGGCACAATTGGAGGCAACTCCTTGGTCCTTAGTCGTTGTTGCAGGCACTGTTGATTTAGGATAACGCAAGCCAGCTGCCAAAAGGTTAACGTTAACGAATTTATATTAAGACCGCCAACAAAATACCCAAATAAAAGACCAAATACGAAAAAAAAAAAAAAAAAAAACAACGAGGAGACAAAATGCGAATTAGGTGTCTGGCCATGGCGGGGGAAAATGGCAAAGAAAAGAAAAAGATGAGCAGCTTCAAATTTGCTTGTTGGCCATTTACCGGCGCGGCAACAAAGAGATAACAGAAATCTGCACATAGCCCCATAACTCGAAAACCACATTGAAATGTATATAGTAAGTGCAAACGTAAACGTACACGCACACACACACACACACACACACACACACACGCTCGCACACATTCAAGTATTCATACTTTATGTTTAACACAAAAGGCAACAACTTGTTAACTTTGCTTTTTATTTTAGGGACCGTCTAAGTTCAGGCAGCCTCAACTGCAAAATTTGGCATTGGCTTTTTCTTGAATTTTATAATACACCCTTTGCAGAGAGCATTCTACTCTTGCCACGAATTGTGTAACGCATCTCTGAACTTATTAAGCACATAAGTGCTTATGTTCACAGTAATATGTACGTACATACATATGTATTCCGAATCTTCACAATTCGCCATACTTTTGACGGCAGTTATAGTGTATTAATAAAAATCAGGATTGTTAGGAACAAATATGAGACATGTGTCAATCATTTTTTTGTTGATTGTTGATAATCAAGGTTTGCATTCTGCCTTTAGAAGTATTTCCTAATATTTGGAAACATATTTCTAACAAATAGAAAATAAGCCATTCTAGTTTAAGGATTTTTCGTCTATTTAGAAATAACTTCACATATTTACATTTAACAAAAGCAATTATAATTATTTGTTTATAATTTTAAATTCATTTTGTAAATTATTTCCCAACTGTAAACATTTTAAAAATGATTCGACTTTTTGAAGGTATACTTCACTGGTACACTTCACAAGGGTATTCGCTCTTCGGCGTTTGGCATTTTTCTTGTTGTTGTTGTTTATTTTGTTTTAGGGAGCAGCTGTTGCGGCATATAAACAAATGCGAAAGCTTTGGCCTCCATCTGCCTCTGCCTCTGCCTCTGCCTCAGCCTCAGCCTCAGCTTCGTCTCCAATTTCTGTTTCTGGCACGTCTGGCCAGGGCGGCGCCTATGGAGCCGGGGGGCCATAAAATTGGCGTCGCCACCGCGTGATTAGGAGCCGCGACGCGTTTCATTTGACTTGCCCCTAAAGCGTATACGCAACATACATTCAACATACATAAATATATATACATACGTATAGAAATGTGCGAGTGCTCACATATTGTGCGAGTCGAAGGAACGTAGATTGTTGAGCCTGGGCGCCAAAATGAGAGGCATTCTTAAAAGCCTATCTCTGGAGATAGTCATTTGTGTATGTGAATCGATACCCGCCGGAATTGTTCATTGTGAGCTCCACGGCGACTCCACCTACATAATTTGTATATAAATTTCCTTAATCTAACAAACGATTCTTGTCACAATGCATTGAAAATTGTTAGTCTCTTTTTTGTAACAAAAAACTAGTTGGACTAATTTTTGCACCGGGTCTTAGCCGGGATTACATTCAACAGTAGCGACCGACACGCCAAAAGATTGCAACAAAATATTAAATACAGTTGTCTAATTGTTTACAAGCATGAATCTATTTCAGTAGCAGAAATCTATACTAATTGCCCAAAAAGCAGCCTGGACAATTGAGTATTGATTAATGTGCGGTTTTTAATCTGGTAAATTATATTTCTGCATCTATTTATATATTTTTTTAAAGGGCTTTGTATTTCAAAATTAATTGTGAACAAAGGTTAATCTATTTCAAGACCACAATACTAGTTGAAAACAATAGACAACGTTGCAGCCGGGCGTAACCGACTGCGAAATACTTTGATACCATTCGTTATACCAGCTGATAACAGTAACAAAGAGCAGGTTGGGTGTGGCCAAGAAGTACTGTCCAAGTTTGCCTTTCAAATTGCGGTAGATATATGCTAGTACCGTTGCTTCGAAGTTTGGTAAGTGTAGCTCTTAAATTACGGGAGATATGGCCTTTTGAAAACTTGGGGGACGGGCGTGGGTGTGCCATATGCCGATCTTTTAGGGACATCGCCAACAACCTACCAAGCAAATTTGGAGACCGTACCTTCAAAATTGTGGGAGATATGTGGCTTTATCGATATGCAACTATCGATTTGATCGATTTTATCGATTTCCTACCCCCTAGTGGACGTAGCACTCCAACCTTCGGTATCAAAGTATAACAAATCGAAAATATTTCACATTCGTACCAACAATGACCGGTCAGCGATTGAAAAAAGCAGACAATTTGGCAAAAAGGTGCTTCGACTGCATGTTGATTAATGTGCCTTTTTCAATTTGGTGAGTATAGCTCTTAAGCTAAATAAATTATTTTCCGCAGATATATAAATTAAAATGTGGTCCATTTATTATATATAATTTTATAAAATATGCCTAAGATGTGTTTTTAAACATTTGTTAATTTTATTGCATAATACTAATAATACTATTATAATTAGTCACAGATTAAATTGTGTGCAGCACAATTAAGCAATTAAAAATAAATTTGAGTAAAAACGAGAGTCGAAGTCTCAATGTCAGACAAACAAGACACAGACGAAATTTAACATAATTTGATTTGGTTTTATTATTTGTATTTTTCAAATGTAACTTTGAAATAAACAAATAACTTTGAAATCGAATGTCAAAACGAAATGTGAACTTTTTGCTTTGATGTTAAAATTACCAGCAAATTGCTGACACATTATATAAGGTGAGGTATTATCTATCTATCAAATCTCTATGCAAATTGTTATTGGAACATAATGATATAATAATATGATTATTCAAGATTTTTGGCTGCTGAAATTGAACCGTATTATTGTCACGGCGGATGCTGGCAGCCCTGATTGGCACTCCTGGGGCTTCATTCGTCGCAATGGCTGTTGTTATTGTCATAGCTAGTGCCAAAAGTTTTGTATTCAAATATTCAAGTATTAAAAGCAAACTTGGTGCTCAGAAACGGCTTAACGACTTAACGACTCCCGGGTAATGCAAGGCTTCACTAATAGGGTGCAGTCGGTGTATAAATTGATAGATTCGGAAGGAGGCGAATCGGGGGCTGACCGGGAGCAGACTGGCGTTGCCATGGCAGCGATTATCATTATGGCTTACAATTAAGGTCCAGATTTTAAACTAAATACGAGTTGAAATCTGTTGAAAACTAAGTTGCTTTAATAACAAAGTCTAAGTTGACAATGAGGGCCTGACTACGAGATACCCTCTACTTTCGCAGTTCAATGAAATGAACACTATTTTCAATTCAAAGGTGAAGAATTTAAGCTCTGTCTAAGTTAGCTTTAAATAATGCTACATATCGTTAAAGCTCAATTTATTCATTTGCAATCACTACTTTAAGTAAGCACAGCAACACAATTAACTTAGCCTTAAATCTTCAAAACAAAACAATTCATATTCTTAATCTGTTTCTTAATTAAATAGTGCAATTTTTAATTGTTGCGTGCTACATTGGCAGAATATTAATAGTGGGCTTCATTGAAGACTCTCTCATCCTGTTGGCTTTAAATAATGAAGTCGATTTACTGATTGTCTTAAGTCCGATTGTAAATGAATAATGATGGCAAATACGATGCCTCCTGCTGCCTGGCACATCGATTTGGCCAGCTGGATGAGCGATAGCCTCTCTGTGCATTTTGAATGAGTACAGGGAACCGCAGTATAATAACAGCCAAGAAAATAACTAATTGCTACATTTTTGTCTCAACTTCTTTGCTTGCCTTTTGCTGCTTAACCCCCTTCCTGTGTTCCTGCTCGTGCTCCTGCTCCTCTTTGGCGTCCAGTGTTCCTCTTCGGGTGTCATGTGCACAAATTGCTGCTTATTAATGTCAGAAATTTCTAATTGCAACGCTGCATACAAATTGTTTTCCCCATCTCCTAGCCAAATTCTGACTCGTACCCTGAACTACCCTCGCACCGCACCACCCCCCTTGTCAACGTGCAATCCACAACCCATTGCTCACTCCTCTCGCCTCGTGATGCCCCCGACTGAAATACTCTAACCCGACTATGAAATATTTGCACTAATTTGAACAATAAATTTTGATTATTTGTGTGTGGTGTCCATGGATATGTATGTATGTGTATGTGGTTGTGTGTGTGTGTCTAACTGATTTGCCTGGCAGGCCGTAACGCGTCAAACGCGTAACAAATTTAAACTTAAAGCACATTGAGATTGAGACTGAGAATGAAACTGAACCCAAATCCATATCCAAGCCAACGAAAACTCTTAAGAACCTTTTAAAAAAGACGCGACCCGAAAGCAAAGACAGAAATATTTATAATCAAAGAAAAAATTTGCATACTTTTGCACACTTTTTGTCCAGCAAAATAAGAATTATGAGCGCAGCGCCTTGTCCCAAAAGAAAAAGGGTGCGGCAGCAGGATATATGTGCCGTAAGCAGACCAGGAGGAGGAAAGTTGTCAATGAAAGCAGATTTATTACATTTCCATGGCTCCATTGAAGACAATTAAAAGGCCAATTTAACTAGGCCAATTCTCTCGTGAATATTTGTACCTGTAAATATACATTCCACACACACACACACACACACAGAAACACACACACACACACACATGCGCTCATATACATAGACCGCGACCTCCCAATCCAGCTGCTGTTTCTGTATTGTGGGTTGGTGTGTGTGTGTCGAGTGGGCGTGTGTGCATATAAAATATGGGAAAAGTATAAAGCCCCATAACAGTAACAGGAGCGCAAATAGCAAGAATAAAATGAAATAAATAAATAAATAAAATAAAAATAGTAATAATAACAAAAGACCGTTGCAGCCAACGAACCAGCCAAACAACGAGAACCCAATTTTGTGGCCGTTGCCAATGTAAAAAGACAATGCGAACTGATGCTGGCGCCATCGAGCATCATCGAGTCCCAATGGAGCCCCAAATGTAGCAACAACAAAAGCAACAGCAACAGACAGCAGCAGCAGCAGCAGCAACAGTATCAGCAGCAGCAGCAGCAGTAGCAGAGCGGCTTATGTGGCAGCCAGCTACAGTAGAGAGAAGTGCGAGCCACGTTTGCATATTATTTACAAATATCCCATGGATTTGGTAAAAAAAACATGGTATGTAGTTGTTGCTCAATAGGCCACATGCTGAATGCGACAATATCACATACACACACACACACACACACACACACACACGCATATACGCACACACCAAATTGTCATCATATCAAACGCTTTGCATCATTTTCCATTGATAAAAGATTATGACAAATGGGTAAGGATTTGTACGTATTGCGTATTGTGTATGAGATGTGTTCATGTACACATATATATATATATGTTTATGTATATGTATATATATATATGTGTGTGTATGGGTGTGTATGTGTGTGTATACATATGTATATGCAGATTCCGAAAAGTACTTCGAATTCAATACACATAATACATAAGACGATCAACTGTCGATTGAAATTGATTCGGATTTTCAATTAACATCTTGCATAAGTAAGCAGTCGCAATCAAAGTGTTGAAAATTGCATCAGCTCAACTCAAAGTAGAGATGGAGAATGGCAGTGAGTGGGAGAGTGAGTGAGAGGCAAACAGCATTAGTTGACAGTGTTGGGCAGTCGACTGAGAAGAGATTTTTCAGAAATAGACATAAAATTGAAATTACATTTCATAATGATATATGGATCTAATGAAGTCGAGCCATCAATCCAGTTAACAGTGCTGTGAAACAGTCAAGAAGGAAATCTAATGCGAAATAAATAGTCACATTTGAAACTCGAACAATAATCTAAAATTAGCCTGAAAGCAAGATAAGTTTTTTATTTCTGCATCGAGAGATTATTTATATTTTTTGGCTTTTCTAAACATTATCTTAAATAAATAGCTATTTGCCTAGATTATAGATTGTTTTTACCACTTGCCTTTGTAGAAAGCACATGAAAACTTAAGCTGAAGGGCTTTCGACCCAAAACGAAAACTTATTTCGAAATAATTCAGTTTTTGCAGCTAGAAAGATACTCGAAATGATTAATCAACAGAATTGCCATCGAGCCCATCGATGTTTTGATTCGCCGCCTAATTGCCCATTGAATGCAGAATGGGGCATTGAAAATTGTGAATTATGAATTGTGAATTGTGCTGCATATGCTCCGACTGCATTCCACCTGCTGTCTGATATTTTGTGTATTGGCTTTGCCCTTCACTCCACATCGGCATCATTCACATTCACATTCACATTCACATTCACATGCACATTACATTCACATTCACATTCACATTGAAGTCTTAACGTCCCAACCAGCTACAGCATGACGTGCTTTTCCCTTCGTTCCCTTCGTCCTGTTCGGCCTATTCATCCTGTTCATCCTGCTCGTCCTCTTCGTCCTGTTGCTCGTGTATGTTGTCGTTTCAGTGCATGTTATTGCAATGATTGTTGTTGCTGTTGCTGTTGGCTGCCTCAGCTTCGGCTGCTGAAACTCTTATTGCCGTTGTTGCTGCTGTTTTCATTGTTGCTTACTTACATACATTTAACAATCTGTGTGTTTGAGCACATTTTCGTATCTCGTTTCTCGCTGCTCGCTTCTCGTTTTTTGGTTTTTGGTTTTTGGTTTGCCATTTTCCGTTCATCGTTCATCGTTGGTTGTTGGTCGTTGGTCGTTGGTCGACCGTATACCCTAGCCAACTGTATTAAACTTCTGTCACGAACTGTGCAGCATATTGAATGACGCATTATTGGACCCATAAATCATGTTAAGTACGACCATATATGGAGTCTTGGAGTCGGCTTGTTAACTAACAACACATTGACTTCGCCGAGGAGCTTTGGCGATTCCTTGTTGTTGGCCAAAGCATGCGATTTTTGTTTTTTATTTCTTAAAACGGGTTTTAAGAATTAAAATGTAATATTATTTTTAAAGTTAAAGTGAATAAACATGTATAAATAGTTATTTAATATTGGAATAAATGATTTGAAATCGCATCTAATTCTAAATTTGCAATTAGTTTTCTATTTGGTATCCTTACTGGACAATCAAAGTTACTTCATTTAGAATTACAAATTATGTATTCCTATTTAAGCACTTATTGGTTATTTAGTATATAAAGCAGATAGGACATTTGTGCGTTTTATTATCGTATATTGTTCGCAGAGCATTTGTGAGGGTGTTCCGTGTTCGACTAATGCCTGCCAGCGGTTGCTTCTTGTTATTTTGCTAGCTTCTGTTTGCGCTGTTAGCTGTCAGAAGGTAAAAATTCCAATAAATAATTGAAATCATTGCTTGTTTTTTTATTTTTATATATTGTTTTTGTTTTTCTTTTTGTTTTTGTTTTTCTTTCAATTCTCCCTTCCGCCGGCTTTGCACGTTTTGGCGACTACCATTTTATTATTTTGTTTTATTTTGTATTTGGTACTTTTTTCTAGCAAAGCATCTGCTCTCAAATCCGACGCTTTTGGCATGTGAATTACATTGGGCCAAACGGCCAACAGTTGGCCAAAGGCCCCACCTTCCCCTTGCCAGGCAGGGCTTAACTTGCTGACTGCTCATTTTTGTCAGAATGCAACCGCACAAAAATAATGAAAATTACGAAAATTACGAAAATTACAATGTGGCAGCAGCAATTTTATTTTATTGTTAGTCTTCTTCAGTTGCTCTATTAATAATAACAGCGTTCTGGCAGATGCCAGTCGCTGGTCAGCACCAAACCACCACACCGCCCACCACCCACTGTAAAGGCAAATAGTTGCCAACTGCTCACGGTAAATGCGTTCATTTTTTGTTAATTACACAAAATGAAAAACGAAAAAAAAAACCAAAAACAAATTCTGGCCAAACAATGGTCAACAACAGCAGCAGCAGCGGCATCAACATTAACAAACAGCGAAACGTTATGCAGTGGGTGGGGGAGGAGTAGGGAGGGGAGGGGAGGGGATGGTGAAACTTTCAGAAACTCGTTGCCGACTTTGTGGCGTGGTAAGCACCTGCGGCTAAGTCAGCTACAAAATGTGACTTATCTGGCTGTCGAGAGCTGCGGACGACACCCAACGCTCAGCACTTGGCACTGCGTCAACTGTGAACCGTAAACCGTGAACTGAGAGCCGTGCATTGTAAACTGTAATCTGTAAACAAGGTGCAGTTAGCAGCATGCCATGCCAATTAGTACCCTGTAGTCTTAAGGTTTGCTTCAAATTAAAAGTGCAAATAAATCAATGAATAATAAAACAAATGAATGATTGCGAAAACGGAAAACGGAAAACGGAAATCCCCTTTGAAAGGGAAAATTATTGACACTAAATTCAAATGCGAATCGTTAATATTTAATGTCCCATACAGTATATATATCATACATTTAACTATTAAATACAATAGTGACTGCTGCTTAAAACAATATAAAACAACTATTAATAAATGATAGTTAAACGTTAAGATTCCAACTTATATTTTGGCTGAATGGAGCTTGTCCTTCATTTCTCAATGATGATTTGTGAAACAAATTTAGTTTTGCAAGCTTAATGGCTGTCTGATGAATAATTTATATCATTATTGATCAATTGACAGTCAATTGCCAAAATTTGGTATTTAAAATGCATTTGAAATGAACATTTGAAAGGGAATGTATAATGCATATTGCATAATGCTTCACTCCTTAGTAAATCGGTCAGAAGACCTGCATCGCTGCTGCTCATGGAAGCAGGAGGGGAACGCCATTGCATCAATAGGTATTTTTGACCCCAAGCTGAGTTTAAATGGGGCGACCGCGTTTTTAGTGCATAACTTCCAATTGCACTGATAATTCGCAAATGGAACAAGCGAAAGCAACGCCAAGGACCCAAATCACAATGCAAAGGGCAGAAATATCAGCAGCAGCAGCAGCAGCAGCAGCAGCAGCAGCAGTAAGCTGCAAACAGTTGTCGTTGATTTATGATGGCATCCGTAAAAGTTTGCAACCAAAACTTGCAGTTTAGCGCCTGGCTAAGGACAAAAGCTGAACTGCAAATGCTGTCTTCGACTCGCTTCCACAAAATCGCTAATGTCAAAATGCGATTGCGTTTCGTCTTATGGAATGGCAAGCGAGTGAAACAGCATCAGCAACAGCACCAACTGAAAGCTGAAAGCGGACTGAATTTACTACACACTCTATATACTTGTGCGCAAGTTATCCGATTTTCACTGGCGAGGAGAGACCTTTCCCCCTGCCAAGGCGGCCAGCGAATATCAATTAGGGATACTAAACAAGTCAACAAATTCGAGAGACAATCCGAGAAGTTCGCTTCAAAGAGCATGTTATTCTTTGTCATTTCTTTTGTTTTCCAAATCTAGGATAACATATCGATGAAACGACTGAGAGCCAGAGAGAGAGAGAGAGAGAGAGAGAGAAAGGGAGAGCCAAGGCAAGTGCACTGCAAAGGAGCTTAACAAAATAGCTGAGCGGAAAATTGATATTTAGTATATCGGCTCTATATCAGAAGTAGATAACAGCTTAATGATTTTCTTTATTTCTATTTGATATTTATATCACAACATAATTATTGATTCATTACTTATACTCAAAGTCAAAAGTCAAAAGTAAATATATTTATTTTTCAGCAACTTGCGAGCTTTGTGTCAAAGTTGACATAGTTTTTCATTATTTGTTTTACTTAAGGCCAAGCCAAATATCACAAGTTAACAAAAGCCGTAGGAAAAGAACAAAAATGAATGAACCTAAATTAAAAATAATATTATCGATTTTTCATCAACTTTTGAGTTTTGTTTGTGTCAAAGTTGAGGTAGTTTTTCATTATTTTAAGTAGCTTAAAGTCAACCCAGATTTAGTATTCTCCATAAATTCAGCGTAAAATATTTCAATATCGATTAGATAAAAAGTATTGTCTGTGCCAAAAAAACTAATTTAACTTTTCAATTAATCGAAGGCACTTTGAAACTCTACTCAATTCAAATTTTAAATGAAACTCTACTCAATTAAAACTTTGAATGTGTGCATTGAAATTTGCGCCGAGCATCAATTGAGACAAACGAAAACAAAATTTAAAACGATGACCTTAAATAATATTAAGTTGAAAGAGCTCATAAAATTATATATATATATTAACACACACACACACACACTCTCTCTCTCTCTCTCGCTCTATCTCTCTCTACATACACATTTCATCCTTAAGTCAAAAATAAAATAAAGTCGACAATTTAGCCTCGAAATCGATATCTAACGATACTGCGTACATGACCAAACTACAAATGCAAACAAAGATCCCAGCCGCAAATTAAGCAAATCGCCAGCCAAAATTGAGCAACAAATAACTCGCTGTCTCCACGAATCCGCCATCGACATCGTCGACAGTCTCGTCAGACTATGCATTTCATTTATTTAGCCAACTTGGCCTATCTGAGGCAGCACTCAAAATCAAATGAGGCACGGCCGCAAACTTAACGCTGTCGATTGTGTGTGCGGTGGTGGTGGTGGTGTGTGTGTGTGTGTGTGTGCGTGTGTGTGAGTGAGTGTGTTGCCTGGCAGCGAGCAAGGACCAACTACTCAGTCTGCTCCCGATTGGGGCTGCTCAACCTTTAAATTTGCACATTACGCCCGCAGAGGCGTCTCTATAGTTCAGTGTGTGTGTGTCTCCAACTCCCCACATGTGTGTGTGTGTGTGTGTGTGTGTGGAGGTGTGTAGACTTTAGTCCTGACCCGAGCCGACCCTGAGCCTGAAGTTCAATGCACTGCTATTGGAGCATCACTCGCTTCGCTCGCTTCACATGGCCAACATTCAAAATCGGAGACGTGTAGATTGTCGTAGCTGCTCCTGTTTCCTGTTTCTGGCTTCTGGCTGGCGGCTATTGTTTCTGTTCCTGTTCCTGTGCCTGTGCCTGTCCCTGTTTCACTTGTTTCTCTCTTTTCAGTCTCTGGCGTTTCTCCTTCTTTTTTTTCTCGCTTGGCTGCGTTTTGGGTTGCAGCTGCTGCGATTGCTGCTCGCTTATGGCCGCTGTCAAATTAATTGGCTTTTCCGGTTGTGGGGCCTGCGTCTCCGTCCGTTTCACAGCTCATTTCCTCGTTTTGTCCAAATTTCATTTGTTCTTCTCTGCCACTCTCCCTCCCTCCCTCTGTCCCGCTCTCTCCCCCTCCCTCTCTATCTATCTCACTCACACACACTTTGTGACAAATTTCATTATCTGCGCAATCGAACACTTGATGATGAATTTGGCCAAGCCCAGTTCCGTTTCTTTAGATCAGCGTCATCACCATCATGGTCATCTTCAGCTTCATCATCACGATTTATTTATTTCACTATAATTAATGAATCAATTATGTTGTGATTGAAATATCAATTTGAAAATCATTAAACTATTGTCGGCTTCTTTTGTTAAACTGCACACGAAAGTTCAATTTTCCGCTTATCTATTTTTTTTAACTCCTTCGCATTGCCCAGTCCCTTTTTCTCCTTCTCTTTCTCTCTTCTATTTCTCATCATTTAGCATCATCATGATGATCAGCATAATCATCATAATCATCATTATCATTATCATGTTAATGATCATCATGACCAACACAACATCTTCAAAATGAGCATCGGCTCTTTTCACAAGAAGTGCTCATTTATTCATGCAAGCTTTTGAGCCTCTTTTTGAAATGTCGCCGGTCGCATTTTGACTGCCACTCATATTTTTGGCTTACGCGCTGTGAGCTTCTCCGTCACTGAGTGAGTCACTTCGGACCATCATTTGCTTTGAGCGAGTTGTGCGCTGTGAGCGCTTTTGCTCAATTCCCCTTGCTGAATGCTTCTGCTCATTTTGGCACGTGTGTTGAGTTTGTTGAGCTTAGCCAAGTCTGCACACCACATTGTCAAAGTGAACTATGTAAATTCCCATGTGTTGAGGTTTTTCAGCGCCATAAGGCATTCGTTCAGTTTATAGCAACAGCATACGATATGGGATTTGCTCTTGCATATTTCCTTGTGGATAAGTGAATATCTTACGATATTCAAAATATACTTGGGAAATTTAAGCTGATAACTTCCGATGTAAACGGAAACTTGGCTAAACGCTCTACACTTTGTGCGTTAACAGCAGGGAAACATACCAAAAGACAACCCACGTTTCAAACCATTAGGGACATTATTTGCACAGAATTGTTTATGGTTTCTGATAAGCTTCAACCGAACTGGCTTCAACTGCACAAGCATATTTTTTCCCTTCAAAATTGCCTTAAATGAAAAGTTTCCATTTCATCGTTGATATGTAGAAGCATATGCCAAAAAACTGTAGCAAATTATCAAAAATCATTACAAATCAGACTCACAAATATTGTCTGCTTTTGTACAGTAAAATTGTGTTTGTTTTTGTTTTTGTTTTTCGTTCGCAGTTTCTTCAATATTATAATTTGCATTTAGAAATGCATAACGCTGTCTTCGGCATGCTACGATTGCGTGCTCAGCTTCCCAAATTGTAATGTGCCACAGCAATTATGAGTGCTTCATTAGCATTTGCTGTAAGCCTCATGAAAATTGCGGTAAATGCATTCGGCTAATTGATTACCACACACGAGAGATGTGTGCAATTGAATTAATTCTGGCATTTGAATATATACTTGTGCTTAATGCTTGCATCAGCATTTCAGTTTCAGCTTATTTTGTGCTCTCAAAGTGTTAGTTGTTTCCTCGAGTCGATGACCTATTTTGTGTGCCAATTTTATCAGCTGATGGAAATTGTTAATTAATATAGCTATATATACATACTGGCTTTTTACTGAGCCTAGTCGTGGCCTCAAATAAGAATCATTTTAATATTAACATTATTTTTTATTATCTGTTTATTTCTCTTAAACAAAACTTGTCTTCCCAATTAACATGCATAAAAAAAGAGTGTGACTATTTTATCTCTGCATTTTATTAGTGCTATTCGTATGACCGCTGCTGTACACACAAAAAGTTGTCTTTAACAAATACTCAATATTTGCAGTCTATCATTTTACCTGAAATGAAAATCATAATATCAATAAAAACAAAAACAGCTTAAATACATAAAAATTTGAAATTTGCCCAATTAGCCCAAGTTGTCAGTTGTGCAAATAATTCTCATTTGGACAAAACATAATTTGTTGTTCTTGGCTGCGCTTGGACAACTTTTCGCTTAAATTTCCTTGAATACTGTTTCAACTAGGCAACACTTCTCACCATTTGAGCCGCAAGTGTGTCAGCTAAGCGGCCAGACACCCCACACCCAGCTAACCTTCAAATTCCTGTGTGTGTGTGTGTGTGTGTGTGAGCTGAACTTCCGTTGCCAGCATTGCGATGTCCTGGCGAGCATGTCCTTGCCTAAGCCTGCTGCCTAAGCGACTATGTAACATAATATTTTCCGTTTGCCAACTGACAACTGCACTGGCAGCCGGTCTTCGTTTACCGTTGCTTTTGTTTCAACCCATTTCTTTTATTCTTTGCACTTTCTTTTTTCCTTTTTTTTTGTTTTTTTTTTTTATTTTTGCCCGGAAGCGGAATCGACACACACCTACCCTGACACACATATGCGCACGCGTGTGTGTGCGTGTGTGTGGGTGTGTGGGTGTGTGTGGGTGTGAGCGTGGCTTAATCATTTATAATGCCATTGAATTTTGCTACAGCAAAATGCTGCTGCGCATAGACTAATTGCCGTGCCACCAATACAACAAACAAACGGAACAAATAGTTCCTGTGCCCTTGGGTAGTAAATTAAATTAAAGTCAATTCGCCAAAAATTTGGACTTCGCAAATAAAGCTTACAAAAATGTATACCAAATATGCTTTTGAAAAATGATTTAAACATGAAATTGCGATGCGGATTTAATTAATGTCACACTACCATAAAATCACTTTCACAATTTATTTTAATTTTTATTTATTATTTTTTTTTGCTGCCCTCAATTTCGAAAACATCGTGCTGCAATTTAATTTGAAATATGCAAATTGTCATCGGAAGCGTCTTCTTCTCCAGAGGCTCGTGCTGCGTATAAATAATATATGTGTATATAAAATATAATAAAATGAACATGATAAATATGTTAAAACCCATATACGGATATACCACAAATGTCAGTAGAGGTCACAACTTTTTGCTGTGTCACAGAAAAGTGGAAAACACAAAGCAGCTGCACATAAGGTGAGATCAAATCGGATTCGGGTCTGGTTGTGCAACTGCCTGTCAACGGCAGTTCCTCAGCTCCCTTGGGTAAGCGACTGGACCGGACCGGACCGGACTGGACTGGACTGGACTGGGTGGTAGACATGGCCAGTGTCATTTCGCCGATGGCATTTGCAGCAAGCAAAGGAGTCGCATAATAGCCGCGCAACATGGCATTGCCTATCTGCCATCTTTATGCCACAGTCATTCAACAGCAGGCAGCGGTCTTAACGCATTTCTACTGCCGTTTGCAGGAAGCGGATGAAGTTGCTCCTGCTGAAATATTAAGTGTGAACGGCAAGTCAAGTGGAAGGCAGCACGGCAACAAGGCAGCAGCGTTCGCGTTCGCGTTGGCGATGGCGATGGCAATGGCGACACACAAGTGAAAAACTTTTTCAATTATAAACGCCTTGAGATAAGCAAAGCAACAACAACAACAACAACAACAACAGCAGCAGCAGCAGCAACAGCAGCAGCATCTGCTTTAAGTATACGGCTCATCTTGTATTCCACATCAGACACACACGGAACGAAAACGAGGACCACAACTTGCCGCAGTTTATTATGTTTTATTATATGCGAGCGAGCTGTTTAATTGAATATTGTTGTTTACTTCTATGCCACACACACACACACACACACACACACACACACACACACACACACACACGCACACACACGCACACACACACGTGCCACACACAGTAACAAATGAGTTGTGTTCCTTTGTTTGATTGCCTCGCGTATCCTTGCATTTATTATAACTTTCATGTCTTTTACCGAACTTTGCGCTTTATTTAGTGTTTCACAAGTAAGTCTGTAATTAAAATACGACGGCTTCGGCTTCAAATTATAGAATTGAATATGCTTGTACGGTGTAATTAGTCTTGCTGCATGTCAAACACAAATGCTCCCTATCTGAATTGAAAATGTATACTTTATGGACATTGTTTAGCTTTTTTCCTTTAATTAAAAAATATAAGTAAAAAAACAAGAAAGAACAGTTGTATGGTGGGCACACCGAAGTTAAGATACCCTTGTAGACTGGACCTAATCTGCTGAGATGTAAATTTTATTTTTGACTTGGAAATATTTTAAGCCAATTTTATTTATAGTTGGATTTTTATTTTGTTACACTCATTTTTGATCTTATAATTCCAGTTTGAGGTCTGGTTTCGAATTGATTATGTTAAATTATAGTTTAAAAGTGGCCCTCTAAGAGAGTTGCAGCCAAGTGAATTAAACTATAATTATACCCAATATATATGTATGTAAATACATATATAGACTCCGCTAAGATATTAACTGGCTGCAGATTAAATATGAAACACAATTTATATTGCAATCCCAGTTAAATCCAAAGCAGATATTTTTCAGCAAAACTAGAACTTAGACTTAAAGTCCCAATCCTGTCATTTATCTGTGGTGAATACTTGCGGTGCGGTGCGGTGCGGTGTGGGGTAGGATGGGGTAGAGATGGGGTGGGGATGGAGTTGTGCGCTTGCAGTTGTCGCTTCAGATTTTGAAAGTGCCTTGTCATTCAGAGGTCATACACACACACACACACGATAAGCACACACACACACACACATATACACACACACACACACACACACACACGATAAGCACACATAATGTGCTGTGACAAATCAAGTTGCAGGATGCTGGACAGCAATAGCAGCAGCAGCAGCGGCAGCAGCAGCAGCAGCAGCAGCAACACGTACATTATATATATATATATACATATATATATATATATATGTACGATAATTTATAAGCACCAGAGTGGTGAAATTGTTCGTTTAAGAAATAAACTGAACAAATGGTATGACAAATTCGTAAACTAGGGCGATGAATTGGAAAAGGTGCGAACGACTGAGGAAATTCCGCTTTTAGGAAGTGCTCGTTGCAAATAAGTCAGGCGAAGCGCATTTAAATTTAAATAAAAAATTGCCTTGAATTTTCGAAATTCGCTATATTTTCGACGATAGGAGTAACTCACCTTATTATGCAAGTATATTTCTAACTTTCTTTTTTTCATTTCATGGTATTTTTCTTCTATTCAAAACAGGCAACTTTTCAACTTTATATTTTAACATGAATTTCGAGCATTGAATCGCCTTTCCAACTGTGAATGTATTATTTATCTAGAGGTCATACCACGAGTGAAAAGCCCTGATTTTTTGGCACTGGTAAGTTTAACCCTTTTGAGGATCTAATTGTAACATGAACTTGGAGCCAGAATTGCGTTTTCTATTTACAAATGTAGGATTTCCATATAGGTCAAACCATGATTGATAAGCAATGGTTTTTTAATTCGCAAACCAACTCTAACATTAGCATTTTTGTTACTTATATTATAAGTCATTTTTTTGCTTATAATCAGATGCAAAAGGGCTTGGCTCCAACTAACTAACTAACTCTTACCAAAATCTGAGTTCAGTCTCACGAACCACACCCAATGTTAAAATATTGGCTTAAAACGTGATTGGATTTTTTCTTTTTTATTGAATTCAAGTGAAAACAAAATATGGAGCAAAATCACGTAGCCCATGCGAAACTTATCAATGCTGAAACTTACGCTTTTTTTTAACGTTGAGTTGCCACAATAAGAATTGTTTCATTAAATCAAACCAAAACCCAAATCCTTCCTTGCTCAAACAGAGATGCGACGCAACAGCTGCGGCAGCTCAAGCAACATGGCCACGGAATGCGAGAGTCTTGAGCAGGTCAAAAACAGTACGAGCGGCAGCAGATGTGATAGAGATAAGGTCAGCATCCCTGGCAGCACCAGCGGTGGCATCAACGAACAACAGAGCAGCACACGTGTGTCCAAGTTACGCCCTCTGGCCAGACTGGACCGTTTACTGCGCCGTTGGCTCCCAGGCTACAACTATCTGCGTGGATGTGCTGGCAATGGCAAAGGCAATGCCAATACCAATGGCAATGACAATGCCGGCAGACAGTTGTCTGAGATGGGAGCGGGGAGGACGCCACTGAAGGAGATGGGAGAGCAGCGTGTGGGGCGGCAGAGACCGCTCAACGTCGATCTACCGTTAACAGCCAGGCGACATCGGGATGGGGAAGTGTTGTTGAATGCGGGCATTGCCAAGTCCGAGTTCTGCTCGAAGCTGGACAGGCTGCTACAAGCCAAGCTATCTGATAAGGATAGATGATTAGCTTTAGCTGCTAATAAATAAAATTAGGTCGACTGAGAGCAGGATATATAAAAACAGACACAGAAACAACACACATTTTCCTGATTAACGCTTACCACAAATTTCAGTTAATAAATTTCTAGAACTTTCAGTTGAACGAAGCGAATTTGTGAAATAACTGAAACTATCAAGATTAATAGATAACAATAAGTTTGAGACAACTTTAGCTGAACCACAAAGTCTTTACGAGTGTTCACACAAACTTGCTGTTCTCCGCCGGATTTACAGGGCCCATCAATAGCAACTTGCCTGATTTATGCTCGTTTGGCCAAACAACAATGCATTCATTTTGTATCGTAATTATATATTGATTATAACAATGCCTGTAACAAAGCAATCTCAAAGAAAAAAAAACAATATTTGAACAAAATACTCTTGAAAAGTAACGAAATATGAATACTCTTAACGTTAATTTTACCCGATATTTTTTACTTTAATTTTTTCTTCTATTTTGAAATCTGGCAAATACTACTCTGCCAAAATACATATGTAAATCGGAAATCGAATCAGATCCTTGTGATTGCCTTGTGGATTTGAATAAGCAGAAATAACAAAATTTAAAGGCAGCTAACCAAAGAAAGTGTATTTAAGTGGAGCAAACAAAAAGACAACAAAAATGATTGCATAGGCTGTGATTAATGTGACATGGAACTCGGATATGACAGACTGGCATTCACGCACTTGCAGCTTCAATATATCAATATAGTATTATTGGCAATATATCAATCGCCAAGGCGACACATATACAGACAAAAGCAAGCAGGGTAAGCGGCTGCCTTCGGAAAGGGAGAAGCATTTCTGACGAGACAACAGCTCAGTCGAAGACAGTCAACTCATTAAAATTAATTAGAAATAATGGCACATCAAATGCAGATATTATATATAGGATAATTACAATAAAAGACTGACTTTGCCGGTTGAATAGCCCCGCAAATTGGCCTCAAATATATTTACAAAGTTCCCATGCTCAACTTTGGTCCCCAAAGACCAAGTTGTTAATCAGGCAAAAGCCAACAGCAATCTATGAACTTTAAAAAAGAAAGAAACATTTTGCCTGTATCGAGTACCTCAAGGGAGGGACGCCACTTAGTAACAAATTGACAACCTGGCCGGAGACAATGCGAACTGGAAAAGCAATTGGGGATTGCAAGCCGAAGTCTCGACAATAAATAGAACTTAAAGTCCATCATGGGCATGGCGCCTGTTGTAAACGTACAAGCGGGCATATGTATTTGTCACATTGTATTTCAATTGTAATCTATATAAAAACGGGCAAATTGCAGATTAGATGACAACTATATGACCTGGATAAAACTGACATCAACATTGCGCATACGCCCCAGTGCCGCACCCAAAAGTAGCTTATGAACCAACCACAAAGCAACTCAGCACACAGCTCGTTAGGATGCTGTATAACTCTGGGTATGTGTTCCCCCCCCCCCCCCCCCACCCTTTCTTGAATACCTCTTTTCCCTTCTGTATGTGCGTGTGTGTTTGCATTTGAGCTCTGGGGAACCCTAATAACTTGCTGGCTGAGCACTTGACTTGCGTCGTTTACATGCCCATTAATGTGACTTTTGCAAACGCTGCTTTCAGTTGCCAAGTTTCCGCCTGAATGTGTGCCTAGGGAACACGCCACGCCTGCCCCGCTCCCCTCTACCACTGCTACTGCTGCTGACCGCAGCAGGGGCTATTCAATAGAAGTAACATTCATTGATTGTAGCAACAAAACTGTTGCCTACTTTTTGGCATACGTCCACTCGATATGCTAATATTTATACAAGTGTACACACGTATGTGTGTGTGTGTGCGTGTGTGTGCGTGTGTGTGCGTGTGTGAGCATGAGTGCTATTTTGTATTTGTGAAGAGCACACACACACATACACACACGAACACGTGCATATATGGAAATTTATTTTTAAATTACGACAAATTGTAAAGTTCTGAAAGGGGCTGCCTGTTCAAACCAAAGAGAGAGGGGGAGGGGAGAGGGAGAGAGAGAGAGAGAAAGAGTGTGGTGAAGGGTGAAGCGAAAGGTTGCCTTGTGGTTGTGTGTGTGTTTGCATTGATTTGCGGGAAAAGAGTGCGGGCCGTCGTCAATTGTGCAGAAAGCATTGTCAGTGCTTACACATGTAAGAAGAGCTTAGGGTTTTCTGTTATTTAAAGGAGATCAGCTCGTTTTACTTTGAGTTAAAGATTAATGTTTCCATTTGAGATGTGCAACATGCCAATTAGCTAAAGTCAACACTTTCCCCCAATGAAAATGATAAGCGCATTTATTTATATTTATGTTGTATTTATTTTCTTTGTTTTTTGTTTTTTTAATTTTGTTTTTGATTGAATAAAAATTGTACATTAAATTTTAATGAAAGTTTTGCAATTTGTAGACGATGCTGCTACAATAATTGAGCAAGAATTCGTATTAGCTAAATAAATTTGTCATATATTCATATTCGTATTCGTATTCGTATTCAGTAGTATTTATATGTAAGTATATTTAAATTTTGAATTTGAAAAAATTGAATTGCTTAAGTACATTATATAAGTCTTAGCCCAAATGAAAATAAATATTGCTAAGTTGTTGCTATTTTGAGTATCTGTGAAAGCGCCGCAAATGTGGGCAACAATTTTCTTTTTTATTTATTTTTCTTTTTTCACTTTATATTTTTGATTGGGGATGTTGGGTGAATGGTGGACTGAATGGTTGTTGATTGTAGTGCAGCAAAAATACTTCATCTGAGGCGACTTTGATATGTTTATGTTTTGAAAAATCGATTTTGTATGATCTTAACAAGTTTTCGATATAATATTAATGTAAATAGTCAAGATAGATATCAAATAAGCAGTCACGTTTTAAATTGGATTCGTGCTCGGTATACCTAATTGTATGAGAACTTTGATTTAATGTTTAATTTTAAGAGAGAGAAAGAGATAAATACGTATATATTGATGTTAATCGAATTTGGGTTATTTTAATTAATTTATGTGAATTTGCTTTTAGTGGTATCATATTTGGTATTGCTTATGATGTTTCACACTGCACATAAAGTAATTGTAACAGTTTTTATTCTTTGTTTTTTTTTATTAGTGTATTAATTTACTTTAATTACTTGGTAAATATTCATCTCAATTCGTTGAGCTGTGCGTTCAGAGCAAATGGCGTGCGATAAGTGATTGCAATTGTAAATGTAATCTCTATCGTAATCGTTATAATTATCGGTATCATATCGAATGTTGAGCAAACTGTTGAACTCTTAGTAAATCTCTCAATCGTAGCCCAGGGAGACTGCGGACTTGGGCGTTGGCAGCGGCGATGTGTTGTTCTCCTCCTCATCGTCGATTTCCTGCGAATCCTCCGGCTCGCCCAGTGCATGCACAAACTCATAGAAATCAATGCGCCCATCACCATCCACATCCACCTCCTTGATCATATCCTCAACTATAGCAAGAGAGAGAGAGAGAGAGAGATAGAGAGAGAGAGAGAGAGATGAGCAATAAGCTCTTTAATGGGAAACTTGTTTTTATGCTTAAGACTAAAGCAGTGCCAGTGTGCAAGTGAAAGCACAAAAGCTTTCCTTGTGTACATGTGAAACAACTTACTTTCCTCTTCGTCGAGATCCTCGCCCAGGCATTGCAGCACTGCACGCAAATCGGAGGCGGTTATATAGCCACGATTGTGCTTATCAAAGACGCGAAAGGCGTCGCGTAATTCGCGCTCCTCCTGGTCGGCCGAGGACAGGCCCGATTTGTCCTCATAGGTCATGTTGGAGAGTATGTCAACGAACTCCTCGAAGCTCACATTTCCATCGCCTGCCCACAGATAGAAAAACAGCCAGAAAGAGAGTATGTGAGTGAGGTTGAATGTGTGTGTGTGAGAGAGACAGAGAGAGAGAGAGAGAGAGAGAGAGAGAGGGAGAGAAAGAATGTAATAGCTGCGCCCATTATCTACAATACTCACCATCCACATCGATCTCCTGCAGCATCTCCTGCAGCTCCTCGACACGCGCAAACTGTCCCAGCGAGCGCATAACGGTGCCCAGCTCCTCCTTGGTTATGCAGCCATCGCCATCCTTGTCAAACAGGCGAAATGCCTCGCGAAATTCTGAAATATATGCGTAAACTGCATTTTAAACAAAAACGAAGAAGAAGAAAAACTCCCACTAATGGTAAACAGAAAGTCTTTATAATTTCTAAAAATATTTTTCCTCAATTTATAAATTGTTAACCTAGCGAAAAAACTCACGCCACACACAAGCAAGTCGCAGGATATTGTCAAATTAAATCATATACACTTATAAGCCACTTTAAAGGGCTCTTAAAATGTGGAATCGTAAAATATTTGTGCTTAACCACTTTCAATAGCATAGAAATAATAAATAAATAATAATGATAATAATAATAATAATAATAACAGGCAGAATTCAGTGAGCACATAGAGACAACTACCTTGGAATTATGAAATTAAAGCCTTGGCTCTTAGATAAACAAAAAACAATATGTCGCTTTAGAAAATCAATTGCAGGAAAAACTAAAACAAAAACAACAAAAAAAACTGTGCGCTGCCTTGGCGGAAACAGAAAGATTTAAATTTTGACTGGTTTAACTGGCAAGTGGAACACATTCTTTTACACTTACCACGCATTTGGCCCTTGGAGATGCAGCGACGCTTGTCCAACGCATCCGCATCCGCCTCACCATGAACAGCATCCACGGCATACGAGCTGGCCCGCTGCGAGAATTGACGTGTTTTCGTTTTGCGCTTGTTCCTTAGTGACGACTTTCCCATCTCTCCCTCCGTGGCAATATCTGACCCAGCTGTCACTGAGCCGCGCATGGTTAGCGATGTTTTGATAGGTGCACGCTGCAAGCTGGCCAGCTGCTCATAGTCATCGTAGTCTTCCTCTTCCTCCTCCACGTCGTCGTCTTCTTCATCCTCGTCATAGTCATCTGCCTCATCATCGTTGTATTGCTCGTAGACAACCTGGTCGCTGAGGTTGCGCTGTGCATAGCTGACTCGAGTGCTATTTCGAGTTGCGCCCGACTTTGTGACACCGGCCCTGACCACGCCACCTGCCTCACATGAGCTGGAATCTGTGTCGGCATCGGACTGGTTGGCGCCACGATGTTGTTGTTGCTGCTGCTGCTGCGTTGTCACTTTCTTGCGTTGCCTCTGGCGTCGCTGCTGTGGCAGATTTGCTGTCGACTGCTGCTCGTTTGTGTGCTGCTGCTGACTCTGATTCTGGCCATCTTCAACCGGCGGCGTCTGCTGCTCATCGTTGTCTGTACCCGTCGCCATCTGCTCCTCGTCGGGCTCATCACCACTAAGCGGCGAGTTTCTCGTCTGTCCAGGAAAGAGTAGTTTTCAGAACGGTCTCAAATTGAGCAAGCAATAACACTTATTTGCGAGGTACCGCAGATTAAATGCCCTTGCAGGCAAGTGGCTTTGTACAGTATACTTTTCTGATCTTATCATTCAGTTAACATGACTCTTTACTACTTGTTGCTCTGTGATGGCTCGTAGATCTGTGATACCAGTTTAATCCGCTTGCCAATCAATTTCATTTCAATAACATTGACACCAAACCTTTAACATAACTTGAAAAGACTTCCAAAAGAACAAGCCTCAGAAGCATTTTTACAGTGCCCGCTTATTTACCACATATTTGTGTTAACGTTAACTTAAATTGTTAACAGCATTTTTTATTCAATATTTGTTGGCTGGTGGGTTCTTGCTTAATAATGAGGTGCTTTCAAATTTAACAACAAAAACTTAAATATCTGAAAGAAGAACTGTAAAATGCCAAGACTGACAGCCAACAAGCAGTTGGCAAAAGACTGCAGCAGGCTGTGTTTATATATGTTTACATATATACATTTGTCAATTACTAGCTATAGTTTTCACATTTCACACAACATTTTCATTATTTTTCCACATTTCAATTTGTGCTTCTTTTGATTAAGTTTTGATTTTATATTTTCATTTCTTGCGCAACGGAAAAAATACACGTATCTCTCGTAAATATGCCTAACAGCCGGAATGTGCATCTTCTCATTGACATATTCGAGGGCATTCGCCTGCCCGAGGAGGAGGAAGCTCCAGTGCAGAAGATCAGCAACCTTCAATTCCTGAGTGGACGTGTTGCCGCAACTGTGGCCATGTTCGAAAAAACGTGGGGTGATTTGTCAAGTGCACCCCCCTTGTCGACTTGAATCAGGAGGAGGAGAGCCGGCGTAAACATGTCTCTTATGCCTCTAAATTTAAACGACAAATAATGGCTATACCCAGCTGTAGTGATTTGGAGTCTGGTAAGTATCCAGCTAATTGATCCAACTTGTATATTAGATTCTGCTATATAATGATTTTGTGTGCTATTCCCGCCAGTTAATGCAAGGCGTGGATCTGTGCGCCCAAGCTATAGCTTCATTTGGTGATAGCTGTCCAGCCCAGAACTAATGGCGCCTCCTGCGTTGAGTGGACGCAGCACACAAGCCATGCCGATACCTTCATAACAGGCAAACGTAACACAGAACACAGTTCACAATTTGGTTCAACATGAAAAGGTCGCTGATGTGACAATGCCCCATTGTTTATAAATGTCACGTGAGACCATTAAAAATTCCAAGTCTTCATAAGCTACATTAAATGTGCTGTGTTTTTCTTATCGTGGGAAGAAGAAAATGTGTAATTATCGACTTGGCTGCTCAAGGATATATATACTTCATGGGGTCCAATATCCTTCTTTCTGCCTTTTACATGCATTTGCACAACTTCATTATATACTGTTCGTCAGTTTTTAATGGCTTCAGAGATACAACATTAAAAAACATGTACATTCCCCAATGTGCTACATATATAGAGTAAAAATTATAATACTCTCTGTGTGTGAAACACGATAAGAGTGTAGTCAACACGATGAGACGACGTTTAAATTCGAACTGTCTGCTCTGACGAGCAGGACTTTATTTTATTGAAAATTCTTGAATCTAAATACATATTTTTCTTATCTAATGCAGAAATGCAAGTCGCCTAAGTGAACTTTGTGGTCATCAAGATATTGTATCATTTTTTCCAGTGGTTGAAGTTCCCTGATACTGTTGATTCTAAGCGAGCCAATTAGTGTAGCCCGAAGCGTTTATTGTTGTTTGCTTCCATTATGCAGTGTGCCGAGTAGTTCCCTCCAAGCAATGTGTGCACACTCTGGGGGCCTTGTAGAGTCCCTCCTTTAAGTCTTAAGGAACATCCTTCATTGAGGTCTAAGATGCCAACATTCGGTAATTTAACCAGTTGATGAGGCGAGTCACTGCATTGGATCTGACCCGACGTATTTTCAAATGTGTTAAACAACCAGCGATTGTGGACACCCAGTTGTATTCAAAATGATTGCTCCTTGTATTCAATCATTGTACACGACATTTTTAAACTCGTGTTTCCTAGTTTTCCCAACGGCACTTGTTATCAGAATAATCTTAAAAACGAACGACTCCAGATTCAAGTACAGTGGAATTTTCACCTTAATTATGATAATCTCATCTTTGAGTATACCATGCACCGCGAGAAGTTTGTCTGCTGCTTGTAGTTTATGCCCAGCACTTTTCCCAGGTAACAAGTGGTTGCGCGGCATGCCGTCCTGTACTTTGTTTGTCTCCTTCAACATTTGAGAAGGCTGGATGAGAATGGGATTCTGTTTTCCCTGATTTAAATCCATGAATAAATCGTCGGTCCAATCCTTCAGTTGATAAATAAGCAGCAAGAACTTGATTGCCTTCCGGTATACTTGATATTGAACTCAGCGATCCTATTTGCCCATGCACATCCATATTTTCACTTGGAAATGTCCAGCGGTGAGTACAATCCCCGGGGGAATAAAATGCCAGGTTATGCCATCTTTTTATACAACGTGCGTAAGATTGGTATCGATCAAAATAGCAGCTTCTAAATCGACATTTAATTGCCTTGCTGCTCCCATGAAATTGGTTCCATTCAATATTGTTGACACTATCACTGGCTCCTCTTTTGGCACTTGCTGGCAGGCTGAGCTAACAACTGTGGTCCATGCCACCGAATTGAATAATGTTCCAGCTTTTCTGGTGTAATTCCTCTTGAGGCTACGCCTGCTGGACACTCTTCCGATTTTACGTAAATTCATTTTACAAATGGTAAATGGTTCGTAATGTCAGCCACCCCGATTCTCACAAATTTGTCCCTACTGCGCTTATTTGTGATCCATGCAATTGTAATTTGCTTTTCGCTCCAAGCGTTGATTTGAACTTGACAGTTCATTGTGTACGAGACTCGAACCAGTATTTTTGCCACAAGTTGAGCTGCAGACAGCTCAATGCCACAAGGGGTCCCGTGTTGCTCACTGTGCGTTTTTTATGCTCAGTCTCCTCTTTGGATGACTTGAACTTTTCTTTGAACCGTCCATCACTCTCTTTTTGTGATGTGGACGGCTCCACTTTTTGCAGCTCGATTTGCTTTTCTGACAAAATATTCACTTACATTTTTGTGTTTTGTTTTTGTTTCACAGTTCGGTTGTAAGGCACAGAAAACGTCTTGCCTTTCGCGAAGGATCAAAATATTTTCAGATTCGACGTTTAAAATCAAACTTTGAAATCCGTCTCGACGGACCAAAAAATGTGTGAAACACGATAAGAGTGTAGTCAACACGATGGGACGACGCTTAGATTCGAACTGTCTGCAGGCCTTTATTTGATTGAAAATTCTTAAACCTAAATACATATGTTTCTTATCGAATGCAGTCGCTTGGAGGTGGACCGCTATATACCTACTCTGCGATCTCTAAAAATAGCGTGACCCTATGCAGGCCAGCCTCAAGTACCTACCCTTGAGAATGCCGCATGAGTCCGCTACTTGCTTAGAGCTTCACATGTTCATACTTGAACACTCTGCATGGGTATCTCCTCTTACCATTAGTTGCCTCAGCTCGCGGGCAATGGTTGAACCAGTTAAAAACTTATTAACTGCTGTGAAGAGGCGTTTTCCTTCCAATGTGGCGGCCTTGGTTGCAACTGCTGTGGACTTTAATTATTGCGCCCGCTAGCGAATTTCATCAAGCCTGGCTAATTGTATATATGCCCTAAGCACCAGCTCAATTCGTTCAACCGTTGCGCCGAACATTCAAATTTCTAATTAGACGCATTGGTGTCCTCTTCCTGTGCTCTGTGTGGCTTCTGTAATGAGAGAGAGGAGAAATAATTTGCTCTTTAAATGCAATCAAATTGGTATCGCAAGTGATGCGGCAAGGCACTAATTCCATACGATTCCATTGCCAATCGCATTCATATTTTCAATTTCGTGGCCGAATGCCCGACGAGACACACCCACACCCACATCCACACCCACACACATATAAGGTAACATGCCAGCGAGTCGGCCAATAACATGGCAATAATCATGTAGCGGCGGACGAAGCGACCAATTTTGCAACTCTTGTACAGGATACGTAATCCTAATCCCAATTTTATGGAATCAAATTATTTGCTAATGGGTTGTCAGTCCAAATATATTTGGGGTAGCCTTCAGAAGTGTAGCGAGATACATGTTTCAATAACGCATTTAAAATTCATAATCGTAAGCTTCTAGCGATAATCAAATATAATAGTAATCAGATAAGCTCAATATATACTATATAGTAGAACAAATAATTTCTTGTTTTTCGCGCTTGGAAGCATATCTAGCTATCGCATTTCAAATTACAACTAACTAAATATATATGAATGTTAAAATCTACACATCAGCATAGCAAAGGAAACGCATATAAATAAATCAATTAAATGATACACTTAATACTGTGAACAATTCATTTTACATTAATTATATTAATTATTATTGTTACTAGTCACAGGGTAGTTCGACTAATGCAATAATTTAAAGGTTATAAGCCAGCAGTGCTAAGTTAAATAAATAAATGGTAATAATAATAATAATTACAATAATATTAACAAATGTAGAAGTGTGCATCAGCTTTAGTTAATTGTTTTTAGTAAATACTAATTAGATAGACAAGAATCAATTAAACGCTAATTTAAAAACATTTTCGAAGTTAAATCTCACTATTTAAATACAATTAAAAATAAATTAAATATTAAATATTTCGTTTTAAAAAATTAAAGAAATATCAGATTAAATAAAATTTTAATTTAAAATATAACTTATGCTTAACTATTCTTACCTTTATAAGCAGCCCATTCAATTCATTATTCATTATTTTTATACTTTTTTTTTTAAATAATAAAATATTTTGGCCGTAGTTTAAATGATATATTAAACATTATATTGAAATCGACCTAAAAGGACTTATAAACTTAAGCAAATTTTACTTTTAAACACGGCGATCACAGGAAGGGATGTGGCCACAATTTCATTAGTGCACAGCTCGATACCATTGCGCCGTTAATTGTGCAGGTGTTAATTGGTTACACGCTACAAGCATGCAAGTTGCATGATATGCAGTTAACATGAGCAGTGACACGAATGCGATGAGGATACATATGGGATTAGTCATCTAGTTTGAATTGGGTTTTGGGCGTTAATTAGAATTGGCAGTCACAGTTGTATACGCATTATTAATATATTACAAGGTGTAACATGGAAGAATCGTTAGATGTAATCTCGTTCACACGTTCAGATAACTGTACGCATTAAAACAATTTAATGTTGAGTGTTGCATTGTTATATGTATATCCTACATGGTAATTTTAAGTAATAGCTAAAACTTCACAGAGCCATCTACCCATCTCAATATTTCTCTCTCTCTTTTTCTCAATTTGCCAGTCCCATTTTTGTTGAAAAGAAATTGTAAAAAAGAAAATGTCCAAGAAAATGAAGAAGCAGATTAAATGAATAAAATGAAATTATTAGCCAATTGGGCATAATTAGTAAAAGAAGAAGGAAATGTGAAAAAATCGATGGGATTCGTAGAAGAAATTAATTTGAGTGGAGTGAGGCGAGTTTTAGCTGAAAAAATGTAATGAACAAAAGCAAAGAAATTGACTGCAGAACGGGGAAAATTCAAAAGAAAATCAAGTGAGCACGTTGCGGAATACTCTGATACCTGTATCATTAATGCAGATTTTAACCTTGGTGACTCTATTTCTAAAATGACGGGAGAGTTGGGCTGGTTGGGTCAAGAAATAATTCCAATCAATCCTAGAAGGAAGTTTCTAGTTATCTATTTGGATGAATGAATGTAGTTTTATCAATTTGCAATTAATACTTTGATCGATTTACCAGCCACCTAGTGGTTTGGCAACCAATTGGGATGTCGCCTTGGAATGTGCATTCAATTGTTGACTAATAGCCAACATTGAAATGAGGTTCGTAGTGAGGTTTATGCATTCTCAAATCATCGAAGCTGCTGGGCCTCAGGTGCTTAGCAGCCAGAGTCAATGACTTGGCACGTCCTGTTAATCTGTGTTTAATCTACGTGACATGAGAGACTCTTGTGGCACTTCACCCTGCCACTGCCTCCGGCTGTCATCGACGAAAGCATCCAGGGCGTATGTGCAATATGCCAAGACTGTCAGCCAACAGCCAACAGATGCTGTTACTGTGATTGTGATTGATGTGCTGGCAAAGCAAGTCATGGGTGCTCCCGTCCTATTACTGAGTTGAACAGGCTGTGTCAGAATTCCTCTTTATGACATTTGTCAGATACTAGCTACAATTCACATAACAATAACATTTCACACAACAATAGTAATTTTATTTTATTTGCTGGGCCACGGGGACCAAACTCGTCTATTTCGCAAATATGTCTACCAACCAGAATGTGCGTCTTCTCGTTGAGATGTTCAAGGGCATGCGCCAGCCCGAGGAGCGGAAAGCTTTAGTGCAGCAGGCTAGGAGCCTTAAATTCCTGAGTAGACGTGTCGCAACTGTGGCCATATTCGAACAAACGGGCGGCGATCCGTCCAATGAACCTTCCCTGCCGACTTCAGGCAGCAGGAGCAATGCCAGCGTTCCCAGCGCCTCCTGCTTTGAGTGGACGCAGCACACAAATCATGCTGATGCCTTCACAACAGGCAAACGTAATATAGAATTCAGTTCATAATTTGGATCAACATGAAAAGGTCGCTGATGTGACAATGCCCCATTCTTTATAAATGTCACAAGAGACCATTCAAATTTCTAGTCTAGTAGTACAATTTCAGTAACGGTAAATGTGCTGTATTTTTCATATTTTGGAAAGAATATTGAAAAACGCTCCATATCTCCACTCCTCCGTCTCCATTTAGATTGCTAGTAGACAGAAAGATGAATGAAATGGAAGGAAATCCAGCCAGGGACACCCCGCTGGCACCCCTCTCTCTTCGTTCCCTTTGCCAATTTTCTTTGAAAAGATTCAGCTAAATTGGTAAGAAATAGTTAAAAGAAATCCTTAGGAGATAATAAGAAGAGGCAAAGATGAAATGAATGAAAGAAGTTATTAGCCAATTGTGTGCAATTAGCGAGAAAATAGGAAGAAATGTGAAAAAATGTATATTGGATTTGAGGAAGGAATTAATATGAATGGACTAAGCTGAGTCACGAGTCAGGAAACTCAAACACCAAAATTTGAAAACAAAAATTTAAGGTTGTACAACATTTAAATGCCAAAACGTAAAGGATTCAGGAAATAACAGATTGTGATTGGGAAAGAGGACTGCGGAAACAATAAGAGCGAAAAATAAGAGCGTATTAGTAAAAAATTGGAAGAAATGGAAGGAGAAAGGCAAATGGGAAAGTAATTTGGTTTTCTTTTGCGGGAAATAGTGGAAAACATGGTACGACAAAGGGAGATATAAGTGAGTAGTGCAAGGAACGCTTAAGTAAGAAACAAAGTAGATTTTAAGCCGAATAGCAAAAATATCTAAAAAGAGAGGTAGACAAAATGGGAGAGGCACAGGTAGGGGAGACAATCCAGAATAGGCTGTTTGGTTAAGCATTTCTCTATTTTAGGTGAATTCAAATCGAATTTGTATTGCTGGTCAGCAAAAACTACTGTATAACAGCATCATCATCATGCAACCCGCACAACGAAAATGAGTGCGCGTCCAGAGCGGAAGCTGATGTCAACGAACATGGCCCACATGCAGCTAGCTGCTGGTTCGTTGGCGGGTAAACCACAAATTTAATAGCCAAAAGGAAGTGCCAAGGAAGGCGAGAACAAGGACGAGGTCATTGGACAACAACAGCCGCATTCCCATGCTCGATATGACAAGCAATTCCATACGAAAGTTCCCCGGTCGCTCCCTCATTCTCTCGCTCCCTCATTCTCTCGCTCTCTCTGTCTCTGTCGCTGTCTCTTTCTCTGCATCTTTCTCTCTCGGTTGAGCCTCTCAGCTGAATATAAAGTGACCACAGAGCGCATATACCAGACCACAGAGCATATATGTGGGAGACAGAATGCTGGCTATTGAGGGATTTGCATAGCAGCGGACACATTGCGCACTGCCACATATAATTACCGTTAACCTGTCCATTAAGCCGTTAAAACTTGCCATCAACTCCAATTCCGGTTGCTTTGGCATTTGCATTTAAGCAGTTGCAGCCTTGGACCCACCATCAATATAGACATCATCACCATCATCATCATCACCATCATGTGCAGTAACTTTTTGCACCTAGGGTACTTGCAATTTGCATTTCACACACACTTTTACACATACATACATAATAATATATATGTCATAAGCTTTTAGAAGTTTTATCACATTAACGCGCAAGCTACACAAATTTAAACATTAAAATTGTCACGCAGCTGACAAGCAATAAATGAAGACACTACTGACACAACACAACGCAGACATAGCCTCCCCCCCCACCCCCCATACCCTCCCCACACCTCCTCACTCATCGCTTGAGGACATAGCATCACTAATGCGCTTTGCATAACTTTGCCTGGCAGTAGTTGATTTGCTTATTAGCAGCAACTCTGAAAGTGAAGCTTCGCAGCGCAAAATTGCAAGTTGAAAGTTGGCGCCAGCTGCTCCAAAAGTGACAGACAGGCAGCAGCAAGAGGGGCTTAGTTAAAACAACTAAAGTGATGAGCGCTTGATAAATAAAATTAAGTGGTTGTGCATGCTTTTAGATATCAAACGCACCAGTTGGCTACTTGAGTTGCATTCCAACATCTTTTAAATCGGTGTTGTTATCCTTCTTGAATGTTTCCCCCCATTGGCATTTAACCAGCACTTAAGTAGTGAAAGAGCCCTCAAAATATTTAGATTGTGTCGATAAATTGTACTGCTCACATTCATCAAAATTAGTTGCCAGCACTTTATTGTTTAACAACATTTTAAAGTTCGAGTTAGTGATAGGCAAATGACTATTTTAATATTTTTCATTATTATTGTTAATAATAAATATTATCAAGGCGGATGCTTGAATTTTTGAGGCACAAAAGTGATTCGATTTGTTTGTAAAATCCAAAATATTTCAATTGAAATGGGATATTCAAGTATTTGAAAGGTCAAACCTCAAAAAGGGTACTAAGGTAATAGAAAAATAGGATTGGAACAATTGATCCGTCTGCAGCTTTAAATTTTTAACATTCATCATGTAATTTAATCTATTATTTAAGTAATCATTTCGATTGTGTTCAGAAGCATAACATTTTTCGCCATGAGGCGAATCTGTTTTAAAACCACAGTTTGAAATTTATAACCAAAACTTCAACGTGCTTAAAATATAATAAAATAATTTTACACCGTCGACAGCTGGTTGCAGGATGAAAAAAGGCTGTACCACAAAATATTCTATGGCATAAGCATATATGCAGCTGGATAGTGGACCACATCACGTCTCTAATGTCGCTAGCCGCCCAATTTTTGGGCTGCGGTTGACCGCAAAACGAATAAGGCACATGAATATCGCTTGAGCCGGAAATATGCCAACGGAAAGCGACAACGGCAAAAACCGCATCTGGTTTTGGCGACCATTTTATTGTTTAATTTAAATTGATATCATCGCTGTATGTTTGGCTTTGCGCTCTGCTTTGTCTCTGGTTGTCGGCGTGACCGCAAAGTAGCAAATCATTTTGCAATTCTTGCAGCTGCAACATTTGCGAGTGTGGCAGTCAAGCGAGGCGTATACGTAATATTCAAAGAAAAACAGAGAAGCATAGCAACCGAAAAAGAATTGTGCCATTAAGTCAAAAAAAAATGGAAATATGAACGCAGGAAAGTTTGCACATTGCCAACGCATAAATCGCATGGCGAAAAGCAAACAAATAAATAAATGAATAAGCCAACAAACAAAAAAATAAATACATACATACATATACAGTGTTGGGAGGCGTGTCCTCACGAGGGACACGCATACGCACACACGCCCATTTTGTGTGCAACACGTAAATTTTTGGACATAAAACTTTAACAACCGAAGCAAAACACAAAACAAAGCCAAGCAAATAAAACATATCATGTCTATTCATGTGTGGGTGTGTGTTTTGTGCGTGTTCAGCGTGTTCAGCGTGTTGTGCGTGTGGAATAGTTAGTTGTCTGAGTTTTTATAAGAATAGCCAGCACTTCGCCCGATGGGTTGCAACAAACTGAAAAGAAAGGTTGACCAACAAGACTAATGAAAAACAAGTGCTGTAGTCGAGTGAGCTCGACTACGATATACCCTGAACCCAACGGTTAAATATATTATAGTTTTATTGACAATTTTCCAATTTCGCGTCGATTATCATGCCATCTCTTTCTCACAAATGCGTTCGCATATTTATGCATACAGAATATGCTTGCGGCTGCTGATAGAAATGAGATCAACATGAGAATATATTTTCGACTATTACATATGTCTTTCTTATCCGATCTTGATGAAATTTGTGAAGTTAAGTCAAAAATATAAATATGGAAATTAATTAGAAGATTCTGCGTTTAAAATTTGAGCATCTATTGCTATCGGAAATTGAAGTGTAGGCAGTTATCGATAAAATAAAGCAAACTTGATCTGAGCCGGGTCTAGGAGAGCCTATATTCCAAATTTGAAGACTCTAGTTCGACTTATCGATAAAAATGAAATGAGTTTGATATACGTGGGTTTTGCGAGAGACTATTTTCAAAATTTCTATAGCTCTTATTGTCTCTAAAATACGTTTGATCAAACAGACACACAGACAGACATGGCTAGATCAACACGTCGGTGGATTCTGATCAAGAATATATATACTTTATGTGGTCGAAGATGCTTTTGCCTGGTACATCAGTTTGCACAACTTCATTATACCATTTTTAATGTGTTCAAGGTATAAACAAACGAATTCGTTTTATACGCCTGATATCAAAATATAATAAACCAAAAAAAATTTAAATGAGAGCTGCTAACGAGATAGCTAATCGAATGCAGTTCCGTGTGCATTTGTTTGTGTGTGTGTGTCTGTGTGTGTTTATCATTTGTTGTTGTAATTGTTAATGTTTGCATAGTATGTCATTGAGGTAATGTCGGGTAAATGCAGCCAAACAAAAAATAACGCGAATTGCATTTGCCTGTTTCGGACAGCGGCCTATTCGATGACATTGTGCGACAGGCGGGCAAGCAGCAGTTTTGGTAATTGATCATAATTTCCATTGCAAAAGGTAATAAATTAATAATGTGTGAATATGATGAGTGATGACATGCATTAAAGTATGATTTGCATTTGTTTCGGCAACTGCATCTGAAAATTCAACTCCAACTTCAACTCCCAGTTGACAGTCAATGCACATAAAAGCAATTCTAATCGACGAAATGCACAAGCAATTAGCCAAAAAGAAAAGTTGGTCAACTTGGGACCAGTCGCAGGACATGAGTGCTTCACTTTGAAAGCGACTTGAATGTGCAATCAGCATTGCAGTGCTTTGTGCTGCACTTCCAACGGAATGCACTTTCAATGTGGACAAGTGGCTGGCAGTTTCACAATGTCTTCGTATTGACTCTTGGCACCACATCAAAGGCCAAATAAGTTTCTAATAGATTCTAGCGGACTAATGCCAAGGGAATATCGCATACAATTTTTGCAGGACAATGTTTGAAAGATTCCATAAGCTTAGTATGCAGTTCGAAAAACAGCGTGAAAAAAGCTTGCGAAATTTTAGACAGCTTAATTTTTACGTTCGGAGAAAACTGAAACAACAACAATTTATGTTGTTGCATTCTAATATTATTCAAGAAAAAGAAGGTACCGATTCATTAATTCCTCTATTACCGTCCGGCCCTCAGTAGGAGAAGACAAGCGCCCAAACCTGACCATATATTGTTCAATAAAAAATGCTATCAATTTGAATTTATTATATCTTCTGGGCGTTATTTTTGACCAATCCAATTCTCAAGACCACAAAAGTTTGTTATTTTTCTGGTTTGCTTTTTCGGAATACCGCAAATTGAAAAGTAATAATATTTTCTGCGCATTTAATCAATGGCATTGTCTAATCTTTTGTCGATAATATGCAAAATTTAATAAATATATAGATCCTCCGACTATATGCTATATCCCAAATATTTATTTATCGCTCGAATCGAAATACCAGAACTTCACAGCAGATTTCTGGATGGTGGTGACACACTTCACGCCCAGCACCAATCGGCCTGCCAGCAGTACTTGGCCTCTGTGGCAAGGTTCGTGTAACGCGTCGTCCGTTTATCAGCAAAGTGAGGGCCGTAGCCATTGAGGATGGCTGCTTTTCCATGGGTTTGTGCACACTTACGGCCCGGACTATGGGTGGCAGAGCAGTCGCCGATGCGTTGCTTGCGGAAATCTGCTCAAATATCTGAATTAGCTGACGCACTTTGGAGGGGCGCGGCGAGCGGGAACATGCATCGGCACTTGAATTGGTCATGGCTTGACTTCAAATTTGTAATCAATATACGCTTCTTCCTACATATATATAAATATATATATGTGTGCAAATAAAAATGAAATTTTGTTAAAACAGAATTAAATTGAAAGCTAAATTAAAAATATATTGATTCACACAAAACAACAAAGGGTTCGCCTGCCCAGTTCTTATCCCAAAAATATTGAAAATGTCTTTCGACTTATTATTAGCTAACATTTGAAAGATCCCTTTGAGCATTTTGTGGATAACTGGGATGATGTGTTATGCTGTGCTTTTTTCGAAATTTTGGAAAAATGTACAATACTAATTATGAAAAGGAAAACCATGGTTTTTGAGAGACCTTCCGTTTTACAAATATACTTTCTGAATAATAAGGTGAGTTACCCATGGTGATTTCTAAAATTCAGGGCGATTCTTTTACTGAGTGAAGTTGCAATTGAAAAATGTCGGTCGATGTTGTTAACGAACTTAATTTATGAAACAGTACTATAATATGTATAATATCTCCTTATAAATAATTACTGAAACGATCTACTTCTTTCAAATGTTGCTTATACACCATTATACACATTCGTGAAAATCTCACCAATTTACCTATTTAATATCAGCGATTAAATTTCTCTAAATGTTTCCCATTACCTATTACTTTTGACTACGTTTGATACATATATATTTAAAGCGTTTTTATTAAAAATTAAAAATGTGATCAAATAAATCAAATGAATGTGCGGACTTACATATGAGTTTTAAGCGCGTTGTTGTAGTACCGGATAGAAAAGCAATTAGCCAAACGAAAGTGATGTAGAAATATGAAATGCATGCACAATTTTACTGGGAACTGTTATTACATTTTTTATTCAATTAAGCGACAGATCATGACAATTGCCAGTTCGGTATTTTTTTAAGGCAAAACTCAAAGCTCGCAATTGCACATAATTCAATCAAATACAATTGAAATTGCATGAAAATGAATATAGTTTTGTCAATTTTGTCAATTTCAATTTTACAATTAAATATTACAAGAGAATGTAATTATGTTATTTATAAATATACAGCGTGAGATCCAAACTGTCCATGTGATAGATAAAGATCAAGTGTGTTAGTTATGAAACCAAAAAGATGATATGGGATTAGTTGCGGATGATGTGATCCAAACAAGGGCACAAATCAAAAATTAGCTTTAGGATCATATGGAAAATAGTTTAAAAAATATGTATATAATTAATATCAAATAATACATAAAATAAAAAATGATTAAACACTCACAACCGATTGGTACCTGACATTATCATAGGCGACATCCGGTGGTGCTATCGGCTGTGTTTTCGGTTGGTGTTTTCAGCAGTTTGCTGGTGGTGATTGCTGTGGTTGCTGGTGGTGGTGGTCACCTGTTATACCCGCAAACCGCTGGCCTTTTGCTCGTCCAGCCATTTAAGTCTTTGTGCAATACTTAGTCGTACTTTTAGTTTTTCTATTTGTCGTTTCAGGTGTTGTTCTGGCACCTCTGGCTGCAGTATTGCTAAGTGCTGCTCTTGTTATGATTGGTGTTGAAGGAACGGTGGCTTAAGTTCTTCTTTTTTTTCTGATTGGTGACCCTTTGCCGTTTGGATCAGGCGTATTTACTGGCACAATAGGACGTAAAACTCTCTCCGTATTTCGTGCCAAAGTTCTCCTCGTCAAGTGGTAAAGCTGGAATGCGTGTTACTTCAAGCTCTGGATATAAGGGTGGGAGGATTCGAACAGGGCTTAGAATGTTGTAACAGAGTCAATGACATTCAAATCCATTTTCAGTTTACAAATGACGTGTTCTTGAGGAAACTGTCTAGACATAAAAACACACACCGAAAAAAAAACAACAAGGAAACCAGATAACGTAACAATATTAATAAATTATATGAAGGAATAAATAAATTATTTACATTTCAAAATAATAGATAAATGACTCACAAATAAAAAAAGAATATGTCTTTTATATATACATGTATATATTCCACACTAAAATTAAATACATTTTTTAATTTAATTATCAGGCAAAGTGCTTAAAATCCAAAACGATGACATTTAGAAAAAATATGTATATAATGTCGTAATAAACAAACTAATAAGAATGTTGTTCCAATTAAAACATTCATTCCATGAAATCCAGTTGCTATATAAAATAGAGCCATATAAACAGAAACTGTAATTGTGAAGGGGTTTTCAAACTATTCGTAAGCTTGGAGAATTGTAAAGAAGCCCCTAAATGTGAATGATGTCTTTCTATTAGACTGTAGTGAGCTTGTGCAACAGTAGCTCGTGAGGCTAATAAAATTGCGATATTTAATGAGGAGAGGAAGTTGAATGATGTTTACAGAAACAATCCCTTTGGGAGATCATGCTGCTCCTAATTTAACTGCCGGTGAGCAACTTGTATATTCTTCATAAGCAGTTTATCTGCATTCTTATCGGAGTCCTGCCAATAAAGATTTCATTACTACTGTATTACTACATGTTATAATAATATTTTTTTTGGAATAACCATCAGCTGATTGTAGTTCCAGGATCCCATTCAAATATTACATGTTAATATAACTCTACTTCTCAACCAACAGCTGCAATACAAATCCACAGTAAAAAAAAATTAGAAAAAAAAACGCAGAGGAGCTACACACTGCCATTCATTTATAATAAATAACACTTAGATGTTAAGCTAATGCTTCCAGCAAATGGCGAAGTAAGCGAGAGGTGGAAGAGTACATTTTAACACACATTTACTAAACACGCGCACATAAATACATGAAATCTGCTTTAATGGCTTGCAATAGGGACAAAAGAACAAAACAAATGCAAAGAAAATAAATAAAAACGATGACGAAGACCAAACAAAAAAAATGGAGAACATACGAAAACAGTTTGCTCGACTTACAAATACTCTTAGTGGTTAAGCCGAATCGATGGCATGAAGTCTTATTTTGCTATAAAATTATTCGAAATTTAAATTTATATAAACCACATTTTGTATAAAAAAAAATTATAATAATAATTTAAGGCGTAGAATTTCTAAATTATATATGGGGTACCAAAGAAAGGCAACCCAATACAATCGTTCGCTTTTAGAGAGGTGACCTTACATATGTATGCTAAAGCATATGGATACGTATACATATGGATACGTATACGTATACGTATCCGTATACGTATCCGTATACGTATCCGTGTATGCATATGTCAATTTTAATGCCGTATGTCTGTCCGCTCTTGCATGCTTTTATTTTTTTATGTGTGTGTGCGTCTGTATGTTTGCTGTGCTTGTTGCCCCTTTTATGGTTGCTTCGCGTTGCCTTTAAGCCTTTTATTTGTTGACGTCATCTAAGCCCGACACCCAACCGTTCTCACACACCCACACCCACACCCACGCACACACACACTTGCAGAAGACATGTGTGAATTTGCATTTTCCGCGCCCATCTATTTTACGTATTCTCGCCATATTTGCATGCGTTTTATTTTCGAGTCGTTTTTTGTTGTGCACACACACACACACACACACACACTGCAAGGCAGCATAAAGACTCGTTCTTTGGCTCCAGCTCCTTTTATTACACTTATAAAACTGACAACTTTTTGCTGGTAAGTGGATCTGTGGCACCACATCACATCGCACCACCGAATGTGAACAAGCTCATATTGGCTAATGCTCAAGAGTGGCTTATTTTGCGTGAAAAAAAAGGCGTAGAGATCAAAAAGGGGCCGGTACATGTTGGCTTTGGGTGTCAACAAATATAACAAGTTAAGTCTTACCGGCAGCTGACGTATGTCCGCTGGCAAAAAGTGTATTTCAATATACAGGATTTAACTCAAACCCAAATTTTCAACCAGTTCTTAACCGTTCTTAACCCAGACATCCAACTAACGTCAGTCATTTGAGATAACATACCAGTTTTCCTAATAGTCTCAGACGAACTTCTATTAAGTATGTTAAAAATATAACTTTTTATAAACCAATTTCCAATCCATTTACCAATATTCCGAACTTTCAAAAAGTCCAATTTATTTGTGGTTCATGAATAAACTCAGAAAAAATGAGTTTTGTGTAAGCATATAAGAAAAAAAATTCTCGAAATTAGAGTAATTTTTTTTTCAAATTTTTAGAAAAATGTCCCTTGAAATTAAGAAAAGCAAAACACTTGTTTTTATAAAGACACATCCTTGCGTTTTATAAATATATTTTGTGAATAATAAGATGAGAAACTCATCCTGACTGCAAAGGCGAACTTTTTTCTCCCCTAAGTCCGTCTTTGTCTTCAAAGTTTCTTCGATTTTTCTAGTACAAAATGCTCGTATTATTGTCTTTATTTCACTTTGAATTTTCTGGGGAGGTGTCAGAGAGTGCGCTTGATGAAATTAAAATTTAAATATGTTAGGGTAAGGAGAGATTCGAGCAGGGCAGGAGGAACCAAATTAGCATCGGGCTGCTTTATAGCAAATTCATTTGGATAGCACCCAGGGTGCAGTTGGCATTTGCTTGTCGCCTTCTCTCCCTTTGCGTGTTTGAATGGCCAATGACAATGATATCTTTTGTGTGCTAATCGCAAGTGCCAAACTGCAGTCATCTCATAAATAGAAAATTTCTGAAAACACCTTAACCCACATTTTATGCATTTAATTTACAATCTTTGTTAAATATTCTGAAATATGGCGGAACATGAGTTACTCTGACAGGCTTATCATATCGTGTAAAATTGTCAAATTTATATGTACTGATGATGAGTTATAGACGGGAATTCTCATTTTGCAGACTTTAAGTGACGCCGACTGACAACTGACAACTGAGTTGACATTGGCTTTAGCACTCCCACTCATGACTTGTTCAATGGCGTGGCATGAATGGGGAAGAGGGCTGGGTGTGCCATATTATATTCAGTCGCATTGACAGATATGTCCTCGTTGATTGTTTTCGCTCCGTTGCTGTTTCCAGTCAAAGAAGGACACCAGTGAACCCAACGATTAAGTGATTAAGTGCCGCGACTCTAAGGAGGTTATTGCCAGTATCATATCAACGTAATGGGTTACAAATAGAATTAGGTGAATTAATGTTTTGGGTGCTTGGAAAATGTAAATATAGTAAATAAAGCTGTTTAGACGATTGTACGTCGATGAACCCCGTCAGATTATGTTAAAGATTGGTACGTAAGAACTAGCTGGTTACATTTTGGAGGTGTTCAACAGTTTGGCAATGTTGAGACCGTGAATATAGTCATCAAATCGATACTCGATCTATGAATTTAGGCAACGCTGTCAGAGCCTATAACTTTGTTGCTATTTCATCGATAATCTAATTCGTACTAAATTCGAACAATATTCAAAATAAGGGATAAGTGAAACTCGAAGTTGTTTGTTTTAAAATGAATCATTTATCATGGGAGGAAACTTATGCATAAGCTTCTTAATATAATTTGTGATCAAATTGCACAGCAATACTATTTAAATAACTAATATTTGGATTATTAATTCACCCAAGCTCATATGAGTGGCCTGTTGTAGTGGACGACATTTGCGCGATCCTCGAACATATCTAACAATTAAGGTCACCATATTGTTGCCCGTCACAAGCCGCTTCCGTTTCCGTTAACTATGTCATGTCCTGCGACCTGCTGGTTGAGCTAAGTACTGGGTCAGGCGTTCATAAGCCACTTGGATTATACTTGGCCAAACATTTTTCATCTGCTTCACTTTTGTTTTAGTTGAATGCGTTATTGTGCTTCTTTTTGTTAATTTTATACTTTGATAGCGAAGATTTAGGAGGAGAGTTTATTGGTTTTGTCCAATGCCCGTTATTTTTCGACCCTTTAAAATCAATAATTCGATAATCACAAATCGATACTAAAAAAACGAAAATCACAAATCTCAAAACTTTAGGGCTGGAAACAAATTTGTTGGCATTCGGAAATCGACGTCCTTAAGAGATCGATCATAACCACCTCCGTTGCCCTCAGACTCCAGGAATCACAAGATTGTTAAGGTATATTATGGGTACCATTCTTTCAGAATTATTTTTATGGTCACAACCATTCACACCTCCAAAACAGACATAACTGACACTGTAAATTGATAAGACCATATATCCCACACAATTCGAAAATAAGAGTTACCAAATTACTGGCAAGACCCTTTAAGAAGCGGGTAAGATATTGCGTTACTCCCACTCTGCCTCCAAAATGGAAAAGCATCTGAGTCCCCAAGTATTAAAAATAATTCTAAAGTTACCAAACTTTGAAGTGGAATTACTAGTAACCTCCACCTAACATTGATCACGACCTCAAAAATGATCTAAGCCCATATCTGCCGCAATTTGAGAGCTATAGATACCATATTTAGAAGCCTCACTAACGATTATGCAATGATTGAGGTAAACCCAGCCACTGTTAACATTTTAACAGCTGGCATAACATGGGTATCAGAGTATTCTGCAGTCGGTCATGAAGGACTACGATTTTCTCACTTGGTATTGTTGTTGCTCTTCTTATTCCCAAAACTGGCAAACAATGTCAGACGACATTGTGATGCACCAGCTTGGGATAGGTTTGCGTTGGGCTCGTTCATGGCACTCGGACATGCAAGGCCATATTCATTTCCAGCATCGCCCCGCCCACAGTTCTCCATTGTGGTGCAGTTTTTGCCCTTTTGTATACGTAACTGTCTGTCACAGTTTTTGGGGCAAGGGTGGGCAGTGACTGGCGAGAGGCGAGCAGCTGCTCACCTGGACAGGCGGCGGGGACGTTGGAACTGTGCGACAGTTAGATTGGTATGTGACCTCGGGATTAGCCAGAGCGCTTCTTGATCATGAATAAATGTACAAATATACATATATACATACATATTATAAATATATATATATATATATATATATATATATATATATATATATATATATATATATGTGCATGCATGTACAATCTATGCATACTTTATCTGGGATCAGGAGCACAACGAAAGCGAAAGCGAATTCGAATAATTCATATTCATAGCAAATGTAAACCAATGCAAAGTTATGCACTTAATCAAGTTGATTATGCCAAAAACAACGCAAGAGTATTTTTGTGGGATAGATGCCGGGGGTCGTGCCAAGTGTGTTAATGAAAGTAGGGTACAAACTATGCAAAGTTTTCTCATGTGAAAAGTTTTCGTTGTTGCTTTCCAACAAATTGTTCTACTTTGCTGCCTTTGAGACATTCATGTAGTATATTTGTTTTACGTCAAAGATGCCAACAGACAGAGCTGTACGTTTATTCTATGTAGTCAAGCACATATATATATACACATGGATACTCCAGCTTCTGCAGAAGCTGGCTGCATTATCAAATTCATTAGCTTAAAATGATATTAATGACTTAAATTGCATTTTGTGTGCCTGTCAACCCAATTACAGACAACTTGCCTCAGCATATATGTGTGTGTGTGTACTATGTGTGTGTACAACAATGCAAACAACATTCTGATTCCTGGCAATTATGGCAATTCAATAGACTTCCCATCCATGCGCCTTAACTAAGATTTTGCCTGCACAATAGTTACTTGACTACAATATACCCAGCAGCCCAATCGATATTTGTATGCAAACAGATATATAGAAAAATACTTTAGAATCTTATAGTTAATCATCCTTATAGTCATCAGCCAAAGTAGCAACGATATCGGAACGTATAATGGCGGAAAATAAATTTGAAGAAAGCAGTAAAAAATTGCAGAAAACCCATTGATTGAGAATTATACATATAAAATCACACTCAACTGGTTGTTACGTATACGAGGTGTGGTCCATCAGTGCATAGCGAGCAAGCCAACGTTCAAGAGTCAGGATAATGTTTGCCGCTTCACCGTGCAGTACTCAATTGGGCTCCAATTTGTTCATCACTATAAATTTGTAAGATCTTAATAAATTTTCAATGCAAAGTAAAGCAATGCCCTGCGAGCAATAAATTGCGAGAGATATAGGATTTTGCAATTTTTTTAGGGCAGGCTGTGCGTGGTCATTCAATTTTCTAACAAATCTTAGGAGGAGGTGACTTGTAATCTATTTTATGTCTTTAGCTTTTAAATTGTGAGGGATTTGTGTTTGTATCTATTTGTTATTATCAATTTTATCGATTTTCCTGCCCCCGAGTGTACATTTCCTCTGACACGGCAACAGTCGAGTATATTCGATGTTTCAAGTTTTTGGCTTCAGAGGTGTAAAGAAAAAAGTTGAATTCATACAGACGGACGGTCGGATAGTTCACAAAACCAATAAACTTTCAAACTTTCACCATCTGAGTATAAAAATACACACATTAAAAATTTCATTAGAGCAGATCCATGGGTCCAAGGAAGTCACTATATTAAAAATTGAGTTGTGGCACTCACGATGAGCATGGTATTGTGGCAAAGCTGTCCGAGCCCGTTGCAAAATCATCTGTCAAAAATGTGTGCTTACATTTTGACTAATTGGCTTTTTATTTTGTGGATGTGACAGAAGCTGTTATGAAAAGAATGTAATAGAAAATCATTGCATTTTGTGCACTGAATTGCGCATAAGGGCTGCAACAAACTATTTGCAACTTTTTGTGTTTTTCACACTTAAGGATTTAACTTTGCTAGTTAGCAAGCTGGCGAGATATTGGATGTCTCTATGAACAAAGTCACGTCGTCAAGCAGTTGGCCCTCTTACATTTTTAAAATTGTGTACCTAGCATGAAAACATTTAGGTATAAATATCGATTCTGCCCGTGCAGATTAAAAAAGCGATAGGACCTGAACCCAATCCCTGATGCTTGAATGGTAATTAGCTGTAATCAAAGCTGAAAAGCTTACTGTACAAAGTGGCTGTTAAGGGCGTCAAGTATGCATACCTACATATGTATGTAGGTGAAATGAAATGTCGCCAGAGCAACAAGCTCCAAAATCAAGCAACATTATGTTGGGCTAACAAGCGCTGAAAGCATATCCAAAATGTACAATCTGAAACTTTTGAGAGAGGACGGCTGAATGTGGCACGTCAGCTTTACGAGAAGCCCTGAGAAACTAAGCAAACAAATTTAATAAGCGTTACAGCTACAAACGACAACAAGCAGCCAAGAACAACATCAACAACAAACACAACAACAAAATGGACAACAACAGCTGACAAAGTCTCAAGTGCGACCACGCCCAGTTTTTGAGTGCTACCGCAGCCACTGTCACACTCTCGCCCGGTGTAAGACGCACCTTCCGCAAACCCACAACCCACAAAGTTGGCAGCCCGCCACGTGCGTCATTTCATAATCAAAATACATTCGTAAATTTAGCGGAAATTGTTGTTGTTTTCTTTTGTTTTCACACAAAGTCAACGCGAAACGCTGAGGATACAAAAGCTGGCGAGAACTGAAGGCATCGAAGCCAGCCGCCAAAAAGGTTGCCAGGCTATTAAGGACATGAAGGGGCCCATAAGCAATACAATTTTGATTTTCTTATGTCTCGCAATGTGCAAAATGTATCAAGCTAAGCGTGACCCAAAGCCGATTGTTCCAAACCACTTTTCCGTTTCCTGTTCCCCGTTCTTCAATTTTAGCTGATTAAGCCGACGAATTGGTGATCAACAAATGTGAATGTCTATACCCCAGTCTATATATATGTATATATATATTTATATATTTATGTATACTCTGCAGCTATGCCTATTTGTCACTTGTAACATCCCTCTTTCTATCTTTCCATCTTTCCAGTTTTCTTCCCTGCCTCTCCATCGTCCTCTCCATTGTCCTGCTGCGTCGCTCTTGATTAATGTGGCGTCCATTTGAGTGTTGTGTAATTATTTTCAGAAAACAACTTTTAAACACACATACACTTCGTGAAGTCTCATTTTTTCTAGGAAACAAAAAATTAATCAAAACCTTATACATTATTTACTCTAAGTGTAATAATTTCTAGTTTAAAAATGTCACTTCCATTCTTTGTAGACTCCTGGCCGCTTTTGCAGTTTCGATTTAGCAGTTTCGTTACAATTTCCAAACTGTTTCCTGCTTGCTTCGCTGCAAATTGCAGCCATTTGTTCTTGTCCGCCGCTTAGCCCGCCTTTAGTCTTATGTTCAAGTTTTAAAAACTTTTGATTCTATTAAATATTTGAGCTATTTCGAGTAATTTGGAGCAACAAGAAAGTTTCACTGTGCCATTTCGAACTGTGTCAATAATATCGTTTTTATAAAGAACATTTATGTAATAACAGATAAAAAAAATTGCTGAGCAACCTTGGCACTTGTCTGTGGCCTTCTTAAAGGCTACCCCAAAAGTTCAAGCACTACTTCAATTGTACCAGCATAAAAAAAGGAAATATAATACAAGACCCAAGAGCTCGGCAGATGAAAAAAAAAATTCCTTTTATGAAATATAAAGGCACTGGCTCCCGAGCTCTTCAGTTGGGTGCTTTGTTAGCCAATCAAAGTTTGCCAACAATTAACGCGACCTGTACTCTCTAATTTAATTGGCTGTAGCAACTTCTAATCCTCATAACTGTCACTCTTGGGGAATTGTTTGCTTGTTTTTGGGTTTAATTTGTAATTAGGGTCGTTGCTTTGTGGCACACTTTCCTATCAAGCTACGTAATTACCTTTTCTCCATTTTTGGCCACATTTATTTTGTTTGCTTTCGCCTTTCCAGAAACGAACGATTTGTGGTTTTGACAGCAAGAGTTTTCAATTTAATAACGCTGCAAAATAATTGACTTTTGGCATGAGGTAAGGAAACCTTTGATATCCCAAAAGAACCCAAAGAACATTATTTTCTGTTTATTTTGGTATTTTTATTATATTTCATTACAAATTTGATTTTGGGCCACTGAGGGAGCATACAGATTTGTAAGCATAGCTGGTTGATTTAATATTCTAGCGTGTCAACACTCGTCCATATTTAATATTTGCCCTGGTCTTGTTGCTTTCATCTTGGAACATTTTGCAGTTCGCTTTGATTAAATTCGTATGATGTGTACACAACCATGTGCAAATACACACATAAGTGCATGCAGGCATTTGTACATATATACGACAGTGCCAAGCAATATGACAGTCTCTTCGGACACAAAGCTACATTCGTATTTGATCAACACTGATAACTGCACAAATGACAGTGTCGGTGAGTGCACGTGGTCAACAAACCGACAAACAAACAAAAACAAAATGGCAGTCTTCAGCCACAAAACTACATTCGTATATATATGCTTATATCTACACTTGATCTACATTAGTTGACAAAAATAATATGCTTACCTTTTTTAGGAATGATGCTCTCGCTGCAGCTAATATGCGAACGCTTTAAATAGAACCTTGCGAATGGCGCTAAAAGGAATTACAAATAATTATAAGTCAGCAAACAAGGATGCGACACAAAATGGCGCAGAGCGGCACATTTACTATTTATTAATTTATTACTATTTTTTGTTTTGTTTTGATTTGTTTACCACGTTTATTAAAAGTAAAACTCACATACCAAAGCACTTGAAAAAAATTTAGAAAAGTTCTTGTTATTGTACGTGTGCAAGCACTTTGAAAATCAGAAGTTCGTTAAACTTTTACTTTGAACAAATCAAACAAATTCTTTGCAGAAAATGCCAAAATGAACGCGACGAGATTGACGAGCAAACTAACTGTAAATTCGGTGCGTGTTGTCGAGGACAGTGTCAGTGTGACCATATGAACCACAACTTTGAAATGTCAAAAATATAACAATACTGCCGATATACTAAATGCATTCCACAAAAAGCTTCGCTTCCCATTTGTAGTTTTCTGTTGAATGTAAATATTTTGTGGTTATCTTATGTTGTTGTTGCAATAAATATATATGCGTGCAGTATATTTAGCAGCAATATATGTAAGAATCTAAAAATATTGTATATTGTTACAATAGATAATTTGGATTGGGATAAGAAGAAATGCCTGCAAAAGGCAAAATACACACATAAAGAAACAATATTCTGGTAAGTCATCAGAAGAACTGTTTCAATTTCAAACTGCAATCTCACCGCATATTGTTTATAGTTAATTAATTTTTATTAGTAATAAATCTCCCCAATTTTACCAAAGTCAAGCAAAATGAGAATACCCCATAAAATACCATTCATGCAAATTCAAATGAATTTTACTCCGAAAAATACTAACACTACAAAGAATGGTCACACTTGACACACTAGAAAAGTCGAATGTTAAAATACGTTTTTGACTTGTACTTCAAGCAAATGTTGGAAAGTTTATCATGATACGACGAGTTGTGGTGGGCATATCCGGCGGCGTAGATAGCGCAGTCAGCGCCCATCTGCTTAAGGAGCGTGGTTTGAATGTACTCGGCATCTTCATGCGCAACTGGGATGAGCACGACGAGATCGGCCGTTGCACTGGCGAACAGGACTTAAAGGATGCAGAATGGGCATGTCGGCAGCTGCAAATTGAGCTGCGTCAGGTGAACTATGTGAAGCAATACTGGACGGCGGTATTCAGTCAGTTCTTGGATGACTATCAGCAGGGCCTGACACCAAATCCGGACATATTGTGCAACAAGCATATCAAGTTCGATTTGTTCCATCGGCATGCGCTGGATACGCTGCAATATGATGCCGTTGCCACTGGCCACTATGCCCGCAACAGTCTGGGCGACTATCTGGAGCATCGATCGACCGACCAGCAGAAGGCAGATGTGCGCCTGCTTATACCAGCCGACACGTTTAAGGATCAAACCTTCTTCCTGGCGGGCATACCACAGGCAGCGCTGCAGTGCACAATGTTCCCGCTGGGTGGACTGCTGAAGACGGAGGTAAAGCAACTGGCTCGCCGCATTGGACTGCAGCGGCTGGCCCAGAAGCGCGAAAGCACCGGCATCTGTTTTGTGGGCAAGCGTGATTTCAAGGCCTTCATACGGGAGGTAAGCGCAGAAGCTAACAGAAATCTCTGATAACTTTCATTGTCATTGATAGTATATTAGCTGCAAGCCGGGACATTTTGTGGACGTCGACAGCGGCGAAGTGGTGGGCAACCACGAGGGCATTCATCAGTGGACGGTGGGACAACGCTGCCGGCTTAGCTCGTATTTGCAGCCATACTTTGTGGCACGCAAGGATGCTGCCAGCAACACGATCTTTGTGGCAGCTGGACACGACCATCCCGCACTGCACAGCATCCACATCCGCATCGGCGATTTCAACTGGCTGTGCAACCGGGCACGCCAGCAGTTAGCCACAAGTGGCAGCCTGCGCTGTCGCTTTCGCTTCCAGCACACAAAGCCAGTCGTCGAGTGTCGGCTGCGTCCTTCGAAGTGCTCCTGGATGCGCCACTACGAGCCATCACACCGGGACAATATGCGGTATTCTATGACGATGTGGCCTGCCTGGGTTCTGCGCGCATTTTGTGCGCAGAGCCACTACGACAATTGGAACAGCAAGCTGCCTTGGAAAGTTAGCTCCAAGGGCATTAATTGTTGTTTGTTTTTCTTTTAGATTTGGTAGATTGAGCAACCCATTAAGACTTATAAGCTGTGAATATGTACATAAATATTTGTATTCTTATATTCAATATTTATATTTGTTTTAAATTATGATGTTTTATTACAATGATGATCTATATCTTTTATAGTTGCAGTGTCGATTATTGGTCGCACAAAACTGTCCATGTTTTGATGAGACACTAACTGATCTGACTTAAAAGTTTCAAAATGTTGCTGAATTGATTATTACTATTATAAAATAACAAAGATATTTTTCTACTCGGATAAAATGTTGACAAGATCAATAGATTATTAGATTATTGCAATCGAATCGTTTATAAATATTTATGTATACTAAAATTATGATAGATCTTCTTTTGTGTAGATTCGCATCCCAAATCCGAAGGACAATAACTTTTGAAGTTATCCGTTTCAAAATGAAATAAAAATCATTCAAATCTTATGACAAACACATGAAATAAAATAATGTATTTAGAGTCTGTATTATACAATTTCCAATCGAATGCTTCCAACTATCTTAGTTTCTATATTTCCTTAAGCGTTAAACAATCGCATGGCTTAAATTATATCTGCTCATTTCTGTATAATTTGCAGAATTTCCTAGTAGTAGTCCAAAAATAAAATTAAGGCTATTATAATAAAAAAACGGTGGCTTATAAATAAGATTATGTTAAATTAGATCGGCTCGATGAGCAAAAGTTTGATTGGATTATTAGTAGATAATTGACTTAAATACTAAACTAAAAGCGAGTACAGCGAGTATTGAATAAACTTAGGTCAAGAGAACGGTCAACGCATCTAGAAATCGGGTCAAGTCGCTCTGGCGCAGCTGAACGATGGACGGCTCAAAGAAGTCCTGCAGCAGGATGGTCTTGCTCTTCTGTGCTGCCTGATCGAACGCCTTGCCAAAAGTTCTTCGGCGAGTCCTCGCGCACTGGCGCAATGCCAACCAGCAGGCACATGCCCTGTGTCGCATCCAGCGGACATGTGGCGATCAGGGGTAAATCAATTGCATGACGCGCCCTCGTCGTTGCCACATGGCCATGCAGCACGAACTTGGCCAGCAGGGCCAACGCATACGGATACGAGAAGAACGCGTGCTCCTCCTGCAGTATATAATAGAAAAAGGAGCCGGTCGAATGCACCTGATGCGCCTCCAGGCAGCTCTGCACCTGCCGAAAGATGGCCGCATGCAATAGCTTGGCATTATCGATGCCCGCATTGAGCAGCTGCTTGTGCTGGCGCGTCAACGCATCCGATGCCTCCATATAGCAATCCTCTGGTGTGTTTCGCTTCTTCACCGACTGCAGTATCGCCAGCAGCGCATAGACATAGTCGGCGGCAGCGTAACGACTGCGATAGCCGTAGCTGAGCGTAAAGGTGCCATAGACAATGTCCGGTATACTATATTTCTCGGCAAGCTTCTCCACCATGGAGTAGAATTCCTTGCGCAAGATTAGATCCATTGCGCCATACGATTGTCGGGCGTGCACCAGTGGCAGCCCCATCTCAACGAGCAGCTCGTGCAGACGCTTCTCGCCCCGCAACGTCCACAGCTTCATCTTACAGGCGGCATAGCGGGAGTACCTATAACAAAGAAATAAATCGAGGGAATACGTTGTCAAGTTCGACGCAACTAGATCAGATCAGATCAGAAATGATTACAATGCTTACCGCATGGACTCTGTGACGGTCCAGTGTCTATAGAGGACTAAGTGCAGATCGTTCTCAAAGCATATCTTCGAAGCACTCATCGTGTGTTGATCATTTGTCTTGTTGGTCAGACGTGACACGTGCGACTGTATGTGCTCCAGTTCGAGGGTGTAGGCGCCGCTCTCGATCTTGCCGAGCAGCAGTTGCTCGCTAATGCCGACAATGGCCCACCACAGCAGATCCATGTTGTCCTTGGACAGCTTCCAGGCCAGCTCAAAGATTTGCAACGCCGTCGACCGGCCATAATAGCTAAATTGTGTGTAGTCGAACATGATGCGATCTCGCTCCGATTCCCATTGTCGTCTTGCCCGCTGACGCATCACGCGTTGCTCATGCCGCTCCATACGGCTCAGCTTGGGTGTTCGCTGCCTTTCCGCATTGTCGCCATCATTATCAGAATCCCCGGCGCCGCTGTCAGCATCTACGTCATTCCCAGCACCATCGTCGTCATCATTGTCATTGTCATCGTCCCCATCGGAATCATAGAATATTGTCTCAAATGCTGGTATATTCTCCTCCAGGGCTGGATCACCCAAAATGCACACCTGCCGGTCGCTGTAAATGTTGCACACGTCCAGCGGCCGATGCGAATCGCATATAAAGAATGTGACATCCTCCGCCGGCTTCAGCAGCTCCACAATGTCCACACAGGCGCCGCAGTTGATCAGCAGCACGTACTTCACATCGCCCTGATGCTCCGAATAGGCCCGGCGCAGACCCGTTAAACCCATTATGGGCACCACGGTGTACAGCATGTGATCGTACTTGAAGAGCGATTGCAGTATTTTGCTGGCGCAGATCGCATCGACATCATAGTTGACAATGATCAGAATGCGTTTGCCAATCAGCTGCGCGTAAAAATCATTCTTCAGATCCTCTATGAACATTTTCTGCGCGTCAAATTCCACAAATCAATACAAAAAGACACAGAAAAAAAACTATCTCGAAATACAAATAAAAAAAAAAATTGCTTGCTCGAATTGCACTTGACGGACGGCACTTGTGCGCCGCCTTCACTTGTTAATAGATAGTCTTGCTATTGCCGCACTCAATAGGCCATCTTTTAGTGCGTTGTATTTGTTGTTAGATTCGATCTTGTTTGCACTTTCCAGCTTTGAGCGCTCTGTCTCTGCATGCGCCCCAGCTGCGCGATCGAATTTGGGCGGGAAACCAGACAGCTGTTCGGCGTGGACGTGCTTCGTTGTGAATGGCAAAATCACCAGTGCTTGTGGTGTTTGTTGCTATGAACTTTGGCAAAGAATGAGCCAAATGCAAAATGAACGAGTACAAATAAATATTGCTTATGGGAGCCATATGCGATTATAGATTACTAAATTATAATCTCCTTATATAAATGTCGATGTTAGCTGGCTGGCAAAATGATGGACTCGTCTAATTTCAAATTTCAATTGCATTAATCGATTACTGCGCAACAATCACAGCAGCGATTATTAATCGCTATATCGTGTTCAATTCCGATAATATGAAGAACAATGCAAACATTGAGTCTGAGAAACAAACTGTTTTAGCTATGGCCAACAATAACAATGAGGGCAAGCAGAAGCTGCTGACGCAGCGTCATGTCATGTCCAGAATGAACTTCCTCTACCAGGCCGCCAATCTGATGGCTCACAGCAAGCAAAACACTCTGGCCGCCTATTATGGCAAACTTTGCCGCAACGTAGGCACGCAAATCTCTGATGCACATGTGAGCTCCACTAATACGAATATGTATTGGAAGTGTTACTCACTTCATGCCTTCTTAGGTCGCCAGCAGTAAAGCGCACGCTTTGCAAATGCTGTGCAATGCCCCTGCTGCCAGGCATCAATACGACGCTGAAGCTGGAGGAGAAACAGCAGCAGCAGCAACAATCGGAAAAGCAAAAACACAATTATAATTTGGTTGCGACGAACTCGAGCAAACGACGACGTCGCCATCGCCAACGCAAGTGCTGCAATGCTGAGGCTAAGGCGGATGCAGCTGCAGCTGCTCCTGCTCCGAGCGGATCGCCAACGGGTGGTGTACTCGACGAGCATGCCCGAATGCAGCTGGAGTGTGTGTTGTGTGGGGCGCATCGTCGCTTTGTTATCGACGCACAAAACGAATGCTGGCCCGAGCGATCGGCGGCAATTATTCAAGTAGTCACTCTGGACAGACCATCGCAAACGCTGAGGTCAACAAACGTAGAGAACGAGTAGAAGGAGGTGAAGGAGAAGAAGGAGGAGGGGAACTGAGATGAGAGCACTAGCTTATCGCAGGGCACGTGCAATTTTACTTGTGTTGATAAGCCGATGGTGTCGACCGCCAATCGTCGTGTGTATTATCAGGCATCGGCTGTTGCTGTCCATTGTACACTATTTACTCATTATTGTTTAGTCTGCACATCTTACTCTCTGCTCGCATGTTCAGTATTTGTCCAGATGCTGAGTTGTAGACACATGATTGGCCAGCTGCTCGACCGGCAAATCCAGCGATACGCCAGCAGCAGCAGCTGTAGTATTACGGCTAGACTGCAGGAGCAACGATATGTGGAAGTGACACGGCCAGACGGACAACAGCACAATTATCCGAGCATTTGGCTGCGCGACAATTGTCAGTGTTCGGAGTGCTTCCATGCGGCAACGCGGGCACGCAAGAGCCACTGGGAGCGGGGCCCGTTCCATGTTCGTGCGGAGCGCGTCCGGTTTGATGAGAAGCGGCAACAGCTGATCGTTAACTGGGAGGATGCGCACAACTCTAGCTACGATTTGGACTGGCTGCAGCAGCGTGACTTTAGTGTCGAGGCCCGCCAACGGTATCTGGACGAGGTCTACAAGCCGCCCGCTCAGCTCTGGGGCAAGTCTCAATTTGGCGACGTAACTCACCATTTTGCGTACGACGATGTGCTCAAGCAGGATGCAGTATTGCTCGATTGGCTCCAGGCGCTGGCCGTGCAGGGATTTGCTCTGCTCCATGGCGCACCACATGATGAACAAGTTGCGCGCCATTTGGCCGAACGCATTGGCTACATCAAGCGCACCACCTACGGGTAAATTTTGAATTATTTTCCATTTTATTTGTAATTGAAAATTAAATGTCGGCAAGATGATAATCTTAACTCTTCGTCTGCGTCTTTCTTTTCAGGGATGTCTTCGAGGTCAAATCGAAGCCGAATGCCGGCAATTATGCGTATCTGATGACGCCGCTGCCGCTGCACACGGACATGCCGTACTATGAGTACAAGGCGGGCATCAATATATTGCACACGTTGGTCCAGTCGGAGTCGCCGGGCGGGGCCAATATGATGACCGATGGCTTTTACGTGGCTAACACGATGCGTCGCGATTATCCGGATTATTACGAGTTATTGAGGAGCGTGCCCGTTAACTGGTATGACATTGGACATGATGACGATGCTGGCAAACCGTTTCACAGCCTGTGGCGCGCGCCCGTCATCTGCCTGGATGCGGATGGGCAGTTTGCCCGTATCAATCAGAATACGACAAAGCGCGACAGTCGATTCCTGGTGCCGCTGGAACAGGCGCTCGCTTGGTATGAGGCCTACGACAAGTTTCTTCAGGTGGCCCAGGCCGAGACCGTTGAGTTCAAGACGCATCCGGGTGACGTTTTTGTGTTCAATAATCTTCGCATGCTGCACGGACGCACCGCGTACGAGGACTCGCCGCAAAACAAGCGACATCTTGTTGGCGCCTACGTCGATTGGGATATAATCTACTCCAAGCTACGCACCCTCAAGTTTCCAGATGCAAAGGACTAATTGTTAATCATTAAAATGTGATCATGTATATTGTATACTCATAGAATGCAATGCGTAATGCAAATAAAAACAAGAGAGAACGTTGAAACTATGAACGCAAATACTTTGATACCATAAGTAAAACCAGCCGATAACAGGTAGCAAAGAACAGGGCGAGTTTAGCCAAGAAATTCCGTCCAAGTTTGCTTTTCAAATTGGTGACTCTATCTTCAAAATTGTGGGAGATATGCGAACTTCTCGATTTACACTTTCCGAATTATCGGTTTTGGCGATTATGGGCGCAGGTGTGGATGTGGCCATACAAATTTGTAATCGGCTTTTAAAGGAGGCTACTAGTAATATAAATGCAAAATTTGACGGCTCTAACTGGAAAACTTCGGAAGATATAACCATTTACAATTTTTAGGGGGCCTCGCGCGGATATGGGCGTGGCATATGCCGATCTTTGGAGAACATCGCCAACAACCTACCAACCAAATTTGGTGACTAGCCTTACAATTGTGGGAGATATGTGGCTTTATCGATTTGCGAATATCGATTTTTATCGATTTCCTAGCCCCCTAGTGGACGTGGCACTCCAATTTATACACTTTGTCCGACGCGGGCACAGATCAGTATACAGTGTCTCAGACCTTATTTCGACCAGTGTCTAGCAAAAATTTGTATTTCCTGCCATAAACTAATTATACATTATTTTTCAAAAATTATTAACCACCAAAATTAATATATAGTTGTGTTCCCTTGCTTAAACTTTATAGCTCTTTAAATTTTTTGCCAGACACTGGTCGAAATAAGGCCTGACACGCTGTATCTTCAAAGTTTCAAGTCCCTATCTCTCAGGTTGTCGAAAAAGGTACAGAAAAAAGTACAGATATGCAGATAAACAGACAGACAGACAGCATAGCGGACATTGCACAATACGAATAACTATGATACCTTCGGTATCAAAGTATAAACATTTGTACATATAATTATAAACGATGGACTCATTTAATTTTATTTTTGCGTTTGCTCATTTTATTAAAGTACAAATGGCGGCAAAAATTGCGCTCGATGTAATCATAAATTCTGTTATTGCTATCGATATATGGGTGGAGTGTGTACAATCGATATGTGAGGCTTTGGCCAACATCGATACAACGATATATTTGATCCGATAGCTCCATCTCTAGTTTGGCCTCTTTGGCACATGCATATCAACATCAACAAGAAAAACGCATTTGCAAATGCAAACTGCTCTTGCAACATAGATAAAAGTGCTCGATTTCAAGAAAAAAGAAGTGCAACTGAGTGTGTGTGCAAGTGTGTATGTGTGTGTCGGGGTGTCGGTGTGTGTGTGTAAATGATGCCGTATAATGTGCGTGCCTGCGGTAGCAATGCCATGGTGCGTGAATACGCTGGAGGCAGCATAAATGGCATTTTGCGGAAAACAGGAACCGCTGCAGCGTCATCTTGGCATTGCGCCAAGCCATATGACATATGGTGCAACACACGCAACAGGAGCGGCAGCGAGGTCAGCGGGGTCGGACGCACCCACCCCGGCCCTGATCTGCTCGTCTTTGGCTATGCGTGCAAGATATTCCGGGACGATGAGAAGGCGCGAGAACTGGATCAGGGGAAACAGCTGATACCCTGGATGGGCGATGTAAATCTCAAAATAGACAGGTTAATAATTGCTGCCTGGCTGCCACAAGCCCCTAAACTTAATTTAACTATAATAATAACTATACGCCTATATAGTACATATCTATAAAGTACAATACACCCATATATCTATATATATATGTATATGCATATGCATATGTACGTAATTCCTTGGATCCCATTTGTTTATGTACATGATGAAACACACCCCCTCACCAAATATTTTTGCTAGAGCACAACAAAATACGTACAGATATATGTTTGTATGCTGTGTACATCCTACGTACATATGTATGTATGTATAGAATTACATACATAGATCTACAGGAACGAATTGAATCGAAAACCACTTCTAAGCCAAGCCGCTGTCATCGAACATCTTCATCTACAACTACATAAAATTGACACGGACTGAACGCCACGACCTATGACCTAATTTGTTTGGTTCGAAATGAAGTTGCCTAGTTGCCGTTTGACGGACCAGAGTGAAATGTGCCTTAAAGTTGCCAACTATTGCATAAAGTGGTCGAAATGTCAAATATGATTCAATGTAAAAGAGTTAATAAGAAAAACAAAAAATGGGACTGATCACAGATCATATTGATCATTGCGGACTGAGCTTGGAGACTCTGCAACTGTAACTGTAACTGGTCACGTTTTCTCATTGTAATAACAGCTCTTTTCAGTGCTTCGCAAACTGTATTATTGAAAAACAAAATATATTTGATATTTGAAAACTGTAATTGTAAAACAATTAACTTTTTTTAGCATCCGGAGCGGTATGTATGAATGTTTAAGACATAATAATTTATATATAAATCCAATTATATATAAATATCCATAGACATTTAATTTAACCAAGCATATATACAATATAAACTACAACAATTTATTCAACTACTGTGTGAAGTAATTTCTTTCGTTTTCAATCAACGATTATTTTTATTTCATTTATTTTGTGCGTGTTTGTGTGTGTGTGTGTGTGTGTGTGTTGGAGTGTGATTGCGTGCGTGGGTGTGTGTGTGGGTGTGCGAGTGTGTGAGTATGAGTATGTTTGAGTGCGACCACCACCACCACCACCCCATGAATATTGATTCAATGTCACTAATAACGTTTTCTTTCCCGTTTATATTTCTCTGATTCTTTTCTTTATAAACACAACCCACCAACACACACACACACATGCATAGATATGACGTGCGTGGAGCGTTGTGCGAACTATCGGCCTATGAGGCGCCACCGGGTGGCTACGGCAATCGCTTAGAATATCTGAGCGCCGAGGAGCAGCGTGCGGAACAACTGTGCGAGGAGGAGCGCTATCTGTTCCTCTACAACAACGAAGAAGAGCTACGGATGCAGCAAGGTAAGTGACGTTGCCGGCATGCCGTATGCACTGTCTCCTCAATGCGAATTGTTTGTACAACTACTATTTAAATTTTAAGTGCCAATGAATGAAATCAAGTGCGTTTATGCATAGCGCAAATCAAGCTCAAATCGAATATACCAAAAGAATCAATTCAATCAAAAATCAAGTAATACTGCAAAAGCCGAACATAAATCAAGTCCAAAGTTAACATGAGCAAGCTCAGAAATATAGAAATCAAGTCGAACCACCCCATGTAGCACCAAACCAATCAAAACCAATCCAAAGAAACCCAGCAAAAGCACAAGCAAAAGCAAAAGCAACCCGAGCACCAGAATCAACGTAAGTTTCATCCTGCTTTGGCGCCGTGGTTCAGGTAAATAGAAACCACTTCAAATTTAACAAGTTAATCACTTTCTTACAGATGCCGCTGTCCAACTTGGGTGTAGCGAGTCCAGCTCAGTCTCTCAGCTCGACCATTAAACTCAGAAAAAAAAACCGAAAGAAACAAAGAAATCCTTAAATTAAATCCAATCCAAAAGTCAAAAAGCTTATTCTATGAATATTTCTGTAATTCATTTCTCACGTCTGGCTAAATGGTAATGTTTTTTGCTTTGTACTAAAGTCTCGCGTTTGTGTTGTGTTTTCTTATTTTTGCCAACACTCCATACTCGCACACTCACACCCACATTCGCACACATACACACACACACACACGCACACCACACACACATGTACAGAGGAGGATCTGAAGCGTCTGCAGCAGGAAACATCGGGCGGCAACTATAGTCAGATGGAGTTTCAATACGATGGCCAGACGACGTCCAGTGCATCGTCAGCAGATACTGCAACGACAACATTGCCAAATCCATCAACGCCGCCCGAGGAAAGCGAGCTTCCCTACACGCTGCCAAACAATCTCCTAGTGGCGCCCGCTCCGGACATACAGCTGGTAAGCAGCTAGCTCGAAAATTGGAATTATCAAAAATTGTTATCTTTTTGTTTGATTTACGACTGATTGATTTTTAGTATTTAGCAGTTAAGTATTCAGATTTGTGCGTAAAAATGCTAATCGACGCCTGCCTTAAATTTACAGCCGGACACAATGAAACAGCATGCGATCATTGAGAAGACAGCACGTTTCATTGCCACCCAGGGTGCCCAAATGGAGATATTGATCAAGGCGAAGCAGGCGAACAATGCACAGTTTGACTTTCTGTCGCAGGGTGGACAGTTACAGCCGTATTATCGTCATCTACTGGGCGCCATTAAGCAGGGCAAGTATGCGCCTGCTCTCGCATCTACGGATGCGGCGGCACACATGGACAATGCGAATGCGTTAAACGAGAGCAGCAGCTCGTTGCCGGTCAGTCCGAAGCGTAGCCAACAGATCATAACGGTGCCCACCATCAAATACAAACCGTCGGCCAATTGCGCCTACACGCAGCTCATCAGCAAGATCAAGGGTGTTCCGCTGCAGGCGGTATTGGACGATGAGGTGGCTTCGCAGCATTCTGGCGGCACCGCATCCCCCACTCTTAGTTGCAAGTCTGAAGGTCAGAGCAGTACTTCTGCTTCTGCTGCTGCCGCTGCATCCGCATCCAGTGTGGAATTCACACCCGTTCTGTTGCAATACAATGGCAGCACATTTGCCCACGAGACGGAGGAGAACACCAACGATGCACCGTCCAAAGTGGAGCTATTGAAAAACACCAGCGCATTGGCTCTTGCCCAGAACTATAGCTCCGATAGCGACGAAGAGCAGGCAGATGACGACGATGATGATAATGATGATAGCAACGGACAGCGGCAACAACAGCACAAGCAATCGCAACAATCGACAGCAAGTGCAAGTGTCGCCACAACGAGCATCACTGCAAAGCCTCCAGTGGCACTCGCACCACCGCCATTGCTAACGTTTCCCATGCCCGAGGAGAGTCTGCGTCACATCATTGACAAGACGGCCACCTATGTGATCAAGAACGGCCGCCAGTTTGAGGAGACGCTGCGCACCAAAAGCGTGGAACGTTTCAATTTTCTGCTGCCGGAGAACAAGTTCTATGCATATTATATGTATAAAATAACCGGTGATGTGGACGCCGCATCCAAGGAGGAGAAGACGCGCAAAGCGGCTGCAGTTGCCGCTGCCCTCATAAGCAAGAAGGGTCTTGGTGGCGCTGGTGTTGCCTCGTCTAACTCGACAGCTGCTGTTGCTACCAGTTCTAGCGAGAAAGGTGCGTTAATCTGAGACATATTGCTAGAAAATCAACTGATCTCATTACCGAATCACTTTCAGTGCCAGTTTGCTTCTCCATTCGTCCGCGTGATGAGAACGCCGCATCGTTGCAGTCGACAATGGCGCATGAGGCGGCCAGCGTTAAGGATGACGAGGCCAAGGTCAAAACTAATGCAGATCCAGTGCGCCCGGGCATGCCGGACAGTGTGCAACGCGCCATTAAGCAGGTGGAGACACAACTGCTGGCAAGAACTGGTGGATCCAAAGCAACAGCTGCCTCTTGCGATGCCGCTGCCACCACAACAACAGCGAACGCAGCGTCCCCCCAAAAGGACCAGCGTCAAGGTGTGTACCATATAGAAAGAGAAAGAGAAACCGAGAGACAGAGAGAGAGAGACAGAGAGAGAGAGAGAGAGAGAGAGAGAGAGAGAGCGTTTGTATACAAATCTGTACTAAATTGCAGCATTTCGTTTAGCCCACCCCCGACACAGCTGAGGAGCGCGTGAAGGACGAAGCTTGCGCAAATAGCACGGGACGAAGCTGAACGGAATGATATCGCGTGAGAAGCAGTTGCAGCTGGAACGCAAGCGCAAGGCCTTGGCGTTTCTTAATCAAATCAAAGGTAGTCCCCCAGTTGCCCATGAAATCTATTCTGCAAATAGCTGCGCTAACAAAAATAACACCATTTTATTACAATTTGTCTTTTTTAAAACCTAAATAACACCCTTAACGTAACGCAACGAGAAGACCATATTCGATTTAAATCAAAACTTAGATGCCTAGACCAATAGAGCCCCTCTTTATATTCACCTTTAGAATCATATGTAGTTACATAAAATCTGACTGACTGTTTTTAACATCAGAAACATTCACCTTTAATAATGTATGTAATCATTAAGTTAGTTATTTATTTGTATTCAACTCTGGTTGATCTTCTTTTAAAAGACCTATATATGTAGTATATATTTATAAGAATCAGTCATTGGGCCCATTCAACCCAAAGCACTGTTAATTCGAACATCGCGCATTTTCCTGAATGAATTAATAGTGGGTTGAGTTGTATTTACAACAGTTCAAATGTGTTTGAATTCATTTCATTCAAAACTTTGCGTTCAGAAAGTGATTTAATAATACGAGAGAACGTTGCAGTCGGTCGTAACCGGCTGCGAATTACTTTGATACCATAAGTAACACCAGCTGATAACAGGTAGCAAAGGACAGGGGAGTGTAGCCTCTTGGCCTCTTTCCGTCCAAGTTTGCCTTTCAAATTGGTGACTCTATCTTCAAAGTCGGCTTTGGCGATTATGAGGCAGGTGTATGCGTGGCCACATCAATTTGTAATCGGTTTTTAGAGGCGGCTCCCAGTAATATACCTACCAAATTGTACGACTCTAACTCAACAACTGCGGAAGTATAGTCATTTTAAATTTGTACGGGCCTGGGGTGGGCGTGGCATTTGCCGATCTTTGAAGGACATCGCCAACAACAACAAATTTGTTGGTTGTAGCCTTAAAATCGATTTTATCGATTTCCTAGCACCCACAGACCAGTATATGTTCCAAGTTTCAAGTCTATATCTCTAAGGGTGCCGATAAAAGTTGCGTTCATACAGACTGACAGACAACATGACAGCATGCATAAAACTAATATACTATGATACCTCCGGTATCAAAGCATAAAAAGCATGGATGGAAATAATTGTATGTAATTAACGACCTCAGACTCACTGTCGAAGATACACAGGAAGTCACACATTTTTTTCGTTTTAACATCTCAAATATTAAAGCTTCTTAAACAAATGAACTGAATTTCCAATTGAACACCAGGTGAAGGCACAGCTATTGGGGCAGCTGCCGGGCCAGAGGCGGCGTCAGTGACAGCAACTGTTGCAACCAAAGCGGAATCAGAGGCGATGGCAGCAAATAGCGATGGTGACTCCAACGATTCGGTACGTTCCATACCCATCACTTATTTTGGACCTGATGATGATGATGACGATGACGACAACGATGAAACTACTGAGGTGGGTGTGCAGCAGGCGACAGCAGCACCGCTGCCGACACCTGCTGAGCGCGATGGGGATGATGAGGAGGAAGATAATGGTGATCTGGAGAAATACAATTTACTGAACGATGATAGCACCAATACGTACACCAGCAAGGCGGCAACGCCGACAGCAGTGGGCCCCGTTCTGCTCTCCGACGATGACGATGTGCAGCTGGTGTCCGGCGCAACGCCCCCGCCACCTTCGGCTAGACGGCATCGTAAAGCTCGACGTGGTAGTCGGCCTCGCAGTCGAAGTAGTAGCAGCAGCTGTTGCACCGTTGCACAAGATGCAACCGTGACCTCGTCCAGCAGCAGTGCCAGCGGCCGTCGCAGTCGCAGCCGGAGTCGCAGCTCACACCGGCAGCGACAAAAGCGACACAAGGCCGACACGGTATCCAAGCATAGACGACGCCGACGCAGTCGCAGCTCAACACGCAGTTTGCGGCAGAAGCAACGTAGTCGGAGTAGGAGTCGGAGTCGCAGCCGGAGCCGGAGTCGGAGTCTTAGCAGCAGCCATACAAGCTCGCGCCGCCATCGGGGACGGGACAAGGAAGAGTTATCCTCGCGGCGTCGCAATCACCAGCGGCACGCAAACAAAAAGAGTCACAAGCGCCACAAGCGACGTCGACGCAGCAGCGGCGGCGGATCCGTCTCGAAATGAAACCTGCATTGTCTTAAAAAGTTTAAGCATTAAGTTATAATAAAAAATGTACATTTCCTTCTTTTTTAATGTTGAGCAAATGTTTTAAAAGCGTCCATCGATCGAAAATAATAAAAGTATGGCTTAAGATATATGGATGAGTGGTTCAAAAGACTTATAGCTTGGCATTTTGATACTGAAACGTAGTCTTAAGAAATAATAGTTTTATTTTCTTTCCCGTGCAAAAGATATTGTATGCATCGAATTTAATATTCTTGATCAATTAACAGAAATTGTACAACAACCTCTTTTTCAAATGACAATTTTTGTCGTTTCGCAACAAACATGTTAATTACCAGTTTAAATTCTTCCAATGCTTCCTCAAATAATAGCAGATTTTTGTGTTACAAAGCACAATTATATTTTCATCCTGTTTTTAATTGAATTACCTAAAAACGCAAAATCAATCTAAAATTATAAAGTTGCAAGGTGTTGTTTTAAAGTTTGATTTAATAGAATTATGGGGTTTCATTTTTGCTTTCTTAGAGGCGCAGTAGTTATCGGCTATGGTTGACAAAATATCTCATTAACGTTAGTCTAATGATAGATACAAAATATATATGTATGTAGTCTAGAAGTCTATAACTCCAGGCAAATATTTATCGATGAGCGTTTGATAGTAGGGCCACAGAGCCTCAATGTCGGGCACCACAGCACTCTTTGTGTACAGATCGTAGCGACTGTAAGAAGATTATTTGTTATAGATTTATCATAAGTGGAAGGTAAAAATAATCAACTCACTTGAAGATAAGCACCCATTTCTTTGTATCCTCGTCCTGTGGCGCCTCTAGGTGTTTGTAGTCGCCACCATTGTGCCACGGGTAGAACGAATGAAAGCGAATTATATTGCATGCCACATCAGGCAATTTGGTTTTATTGTGCTTGAGCACAGAGTACATGTACTCATCGTGACCCCACGACATGAGTAGATTGTCCACGCCACAGTTTGGCTCATATATACCGTATTCGGTATTGTATTTGGGATTGTCACCATCGGGATTGCCAACAAAGCTGTCATTGCGATACACAATGCTATCGCCCCAGCGGCAGCCCACGGCAAAGGTGTCTCCGACCACGGCCCACTGCGGCTCATTATAGAAGGCCATGATCTTGCCGAGATCGTGGATAAGTGCTGTCAAGTGGAGCCAATCGTCTTGCGGAAATTCAGCACGGGCACGTTCAGCTGCCTGGAAGGCGTGTATTATGTTTGGCAGATCCAGATCAGGATCAGACTCGTCCACCAAATCGTTGAGCTTCTCCAGAGCCTCACGCACTGTCATCTTGATGGTGTTGAACTGCAGCCAGCGAGCCCGACGTCCTGCGATGGCAAGTATAAGCACCAAACAATAATCCAATGGATCAATCAGATATATCCTTACCCCGGACAAAGTCGACAGTTTGATTCAAGTGCATTTGACGATAGGTGCGACGCACGCGTTCCTTCAGCGGATTATCTGTATCGACGCTATAATCACGAAACTTGGAAGGATTCTTGTCGGCAAATGTTGGCTCTGGTCGCAACAGCTCCGAAGGATCCAACAAGTGAATTTGGTGCTGCATACCCAAAATATTTTGAATTAATCCGCATATTGAAAATATTTTACTTCTTTAATTTTTTTTTTTTTTTACCTCCTGCAGGATTCTCATTTTAGGTAAATTGAAAAATGGAAATGAATGAAATAAAACTGTTTGCTTCAAGTAACGCACAGACGGCTGAACGAGATGCTATTAAATCGTTGACTTGACGGACCGAACATTTTTATAGATCGACGAGCATAACGGCAGAACACAATCAAATTCTTGCTATATTATTCTCACATCTAGGGTACATACAGTATTCATTTTTTATATAGCATATTATACATGTATATGATTTATAGCAGTTTTGTTGTTTTTCAAAACACACACACACACTCACACTCGTCGTCTCTGCCCAGCGACCTAATCAGTTATCAATGCGAGACCTCAGTCAAGTCACTGCTCATGTAGATGTAGGAAACGCGTCCAATTCGGCCCACACAACACGGTTCGCCTATATATATATATAAGCTGGGGCAAGTGTTTGCCAGAGTTTTATCGAAGGGTCTGAGCCACATCCGCATCTCAAGTAAAGTCCGTCTAGTCCAGGCGTATCTATCTTTATATAATATATGTGTGTTTATACAATGTATTTACCATCATTTATATGGATGCGATTACATATGCAACTTATGTAGGCTGCACTTGACCGATAAGGCCATTTACGATGTTTAATGGAGCAAGTCCAAGTCCAATTCCAATGATTGCATCACATGACCGCGTAACGGACCGATTGACGCTTAAAGGCTTCTTAATGCAGTCATGTAGATAAGCTTTATGAATCATCGATTTTAATGGAAATACCCTTATATTAGATATTATCATTTAATTCAATGATCTTTCGTAAACAGCTTTTCATATGGGATGGGATTGTTAATACTGTATAAAATATAATATAATTTAAGTAATTTTAAAATATTTTTTTTAAACATAAAATTAATTTAAGAATGCTTACGTAGTTAATGTGATTATTTGTATTATTCTTGAACTACGTCAAAATTAAAAATAGAATAAGCCTCGTGTCTTGTTGTATTGTGTGTACTAAATTAAATTAATAAGAAGTTGAGCGTATTTAATGATTGAAAAATTGACATTATTTATTCAGAGAACCATTTGTGTTTTTATTATGACAGTAAACAATTTATTATTCATTTTTCTTAAATATTATATTTGCATACTTACAATTTTCGGTTTTTTTTTGTCAAGGTATGGAAGCTGTTTAAAATAGTTTTCGGGGAGATCCACAAAAACCATACTATAAAAACTGGAAATAGGACGAAGTTATACAATTATTAATACTTACGATTATTTCCGAATGTAATTTTTAATTATAATGTAATTTGAACAGGCAGCCTTTTGACTATTCTACTGAATTTCTCAAGCCATACATTTTGACCAGCAGATTTGATTTATCAGCTATGGGTACTTTTTTTTATAATTAATAAGAATTATTAGAATTACATTTTTCTGATATATTGTTTGCCACATATAAATTATAATTGATGGTTAGCTGATGTAAGTCAAATATTTCATTTAAAAAGGGTAGACAAAATAAACAAAAAATGTTGATAAAATTAAGTTGCGTTAAAAAAAAAAAAAACATTCATGGGTAAATAATTAGTAGCCTTAAGTTTATTATAAGTCAAATAATATTATATAATATAGCGAAGACACTTGCTATTGTGGAAGAACTTGTTATTGTCATTTAAAAACAAAAACTTAATTCCATGGTCTTCGATAGCGTTTGGCTTCACCTTGAACGAATCTCCGGCAAGGGCAAATGCCCCAGATTCCAGCCTCCAAGCTGGCAATAATGCCGTCTAATCTGGTCACATCGTCATCAAGCGCAAAATTAATGTGCCATCAAGGGGGGGATTGCCTAGAGAAAAGTTATCAGTCGATGCGACAGACAGCATCTAAAATAGCGAATGCGGCAAATAGCACGCATTGAGAATATAATATGCGATTTTGTTTTGCCATTGCCCACGATGGGGCGTGATGATCGATTGTGGGTTGGACTTGTTAGGGGCTCGTTTATTTACGACGCAGTACCCAGTGCCATAGTCATCAAAAAGGTCAATTTGTAACGATCGAGTGTTGGGCGTCAATAAATCTTATCAATTAATAGCAACGCACCTAGCACTTTGTAACAAAATAAACATAAACAGAATCAAATCTGTACAATTGGTCTTAGTCACAATTAGCAAATGAATGAAAATTACGGAATATTTAAGGTGTATTATATACAAAAGCTACTCAATTTCAAATATTGTTGCATATTGTTGGAGCGTTACGTTCACGAGTATTTTATATTTGTAGTATTGAGTTCAATAAAAATGTTTCATAATATTTGTAACTGTGGAAATGATTACGAGCACAACTAAAAATAGCAAGACCGACTGTGATGAGAATCGCAATATATATATTTATTGTTATTCAAACTGCACTTGGCACATTAACAAGGCGTCAAATGGAAATTTGCATAAACATTTGCATACTCAATTCATGGTCATATGTAGTTCAAGTTTAAAACAGTTTAATTTCTTTTGAAAGCTTTCGTGTGTGCCCTTTGATGCCACAGCCATATCAATCATTTTAATGATCGCCGCTTGCTAATTAAATGGTCGTTATTTTAAATCGCTGATATAAATGAGAGATCACAGGCCAGGATGCCTGACCAGCCACTCGCATATTGGGCGGCCTCAAAAGCGCAAACAAACTATCAGCATATAAACCACAATCATGATGTTAATGCAGTTTCAATTGTCATTCGGATTGCCAGTAGCTGTAAAACAAAAGTCTACACTTGGAAAATTATATAAAACTGCGGTTAACGGTTTCATACGACTTGGCTGACTTGTTGACCAACCGTTTGTGAAAATCCATATTTCTACTTGGAAATAATTTTCTTAAAAATGAAAGTATTTGTGAGAGTTAAAATATATAAGATTTTTTTTTGTTTGTCGATTAAAGGCACACGTTTTTCCGATAAATTTGGAATACCGTCGGGATTCGTCTTCAGTTTGAAATAACAAAAATGATTATTATTTCAGGTTGTGGTGGCGATTATATTGTTGGTTTAGTTTTCATTCTACCACATTTTTTCTTCAGTGTGTCCTCAATTTTTAGTAGCCAATCACAGTGCGACCCAATTATAATGACTTTTTGTTTGTTTATCTTAAAAAAAAAAACAATCACAAGTGTTAGCTATTGAATAAGTTTTTAAGACAGCATTTAACAGACTTCTGAGCACTCAGAAATATAAACCAATTTGCAACTTTGATTTTGACACATTATCTGCGCCAATGATGTGTCGTAGGGTCGCTTCACTTTGTGAACCAAGGCTTAAGTAAATAATTATTAATAAATCATACTCGTCTGCTGGCATTTTTTTTGTTCGAATTTTTCTTATTTGCGTATGATGTTTTTATTTATATATTTTTGATAGATTTTTGCACATGCTTGCAATAATTCATAATATGATCAGGTCTGACAGATCGGGTCGCTGACTGATCGCTGATAATTGAATGCGAATAAATGTATGATTATATTTGGATTTTTAAAATGTACCACATTTCCGCCGTATACCAGAAATATATCAGATGTGTACCAAAGCTAAGCAAGTATTATATTTAAAAAATAGATATATATGAACATTATTATGATATTTATGACATTCGTATACCAGTTGAATCTTCGTTGACCTTTGTCTGATATACCACTTCCATATATAATCACAATAACGGCTTAATTTTACAATTGTGCATAACACTTTGTATTTGTGCTGAATTCTAATAGCGGGTATTATCTCAAATAATTACTATACGAAACAATAAAAACAAAAAGGTTTCTCATAAATGCATAAAATTTAATCAGTGGCTTCATTTAAACATTATAAATAGGCAAAGGCAAGTGTGTATGTATATGTGTATGTATATGTATGTGTGTGTATGCTTAATTGAAAGTTTATTGTATAAGTAATAAATGTATAAATAAATAAATAAAATGCATATAAATCTAATGCTAGGATGATCAGTACAGGGTGTCTCCGATTAAAAGCCTAAAACGTACAATCTACAAATATATAATATCAATCTCTATCGTTAATCCCCTATCCTCTATGCACCTCTATGCTAATATCATTAGACGAGGCGAGCAGACGAGCAGGTGGCAGTCGATGTGGCAACTCCCTGCGTTTCCGCCTCCCCGGCCGCGATGCCAACGACCAGACTAACGGCACCAGCTGTGGCAAGCACCCGCTTATAGTTGCTGCTGCATTGCGAGTCCGCGACGGAGCGACCATCGCCCTCGTCGCGACGACAGAGCTCGGCGGCAAAGGGTGCACTACCGGGCACAACCGTCTCCAGTCTTCGCTCCAGTATATCGGCGGTGGTCAGCTCGCTGGCCTGCACCAGACTGCTGGCTGGCACATTGCTCAGCCAGGGCTTCAATGTCGCCTTCTTTTGCATGGTGGCCGCCTTGCAGCGACAGACGACGTCTCCTTGCTCGCCGCAAATCGAGCAGCTCGGCAGCGCGCTATCAACGGCGCCGGAGACGGCACTCGACTCCGACTGCTCACCACCGACAACAGTTGGTATGGTGGCACCGGAGGAACTGCCGCTTAGTTCCAGCTCGTTAACGGCATCTACTAGGGTCTTAATTGCGGCCGCATTGCTGGCCGATTGGACGCTGCTATCGTTGAGAGTGGCGGCCACCTCCTGCTCTTCATAGTTGGGGCTGAGCAGCAGCTTGGAGAGCGGCGGCGCCAGACCCAGACCCAAACTGCGCTCATGATACAGCTCCGATATGCTTGGCGTCAGCTCACGGTTCATGTGCCGCATTATGCTATCCTGTATGCACTTGGCACTCGGCTTCACGGGCGCCTCCGGCTCCTGCTTGGAATCGCATCCCAGCAGACCTTCATTGTCTGCCGGCGAGAAATAGAGGCTGGCCGGATTATAGGCCACCTCTTCATCGGTCAGAGCGAGCGCTGCCTTGCCCCGCCCACCGCTGCTGCCGACCACATTGGCTCCAGACGTTCCTCCAGACGTTGCACCGCTAACTGCTGGCGCATTCAGCTCCGTGCGCACACTCAATCGATCCATGAACAGGGCATGCTCCTTGTTCACACGCGCCGCCAGCGAGCTCTGTGCACTGCCCAGCTTAATCTTCGGCTTGCTACGTCCCAAATTGTGATAGACGCCGGGACGAGGTGGCGGGAGCGGCGGCTGCTGCTGCTGTTGTTGTTGTTGTTGCTGTAGATGTTGCTGATGTTGCAACTGCTGTTGCAGTTTCTGCTGTAGATGTTGCTGCTGTTGAGCGCCAGCTGCAGCGCCACGTCGCAGCACAGTCGCATGACCGGAGCCCTCCCAATCGGTTGTCGTGCTGCTGGCCGAACTGGAGCTATCCGGTCGGCGGTTTGTGTTCACTTGCGGCGGCTGTGTCGCTGATGAAGAAGAAGACGCTGCCGCACCTGGCTGCGCGTAGAGGCAACGTATGCGCGTCTGATGCGCCAGCGCCAACGACAGGCTGGGATCTGTCACCGGTGGACTGGGCGTGAATGCCGCATCACTCTCCCCGCCGCCACCGGGTCGTGAGACGCGCACGGGTCCACGCAAGCTGGCATAGCCGAGACGTGGAGCGGGCTGGCTGCTGCCCGCCTGCGTTGCATAGCCATCGGACAGCGAGTGCTCGCTATCGGTGGTGTTGGCCAGACTGGAGTCCAGGCCGCCACCCCCATCGGGTTCGCCGCGGCGACGAACGTACGAGATGAAAGCGCTGCGCGGATGCAGCGGCAGCGGCGACTGTGTGGAATTGCCCCCAACAGTGGCAACTGCTGCGCCGCAGCTGCTGTTGTTGCTATTCCCAGCTGGCTGTGTTGCTGTCGCATCCAGGTCCGGGTCGGTGAGGGACTCGCAGCTGCTGCTGCTGTGTGCCGCCGAGTCCAGGCTCAGACTCTTGGGTGCCTCGTGTGTGTCTGCAAGAAATTTGTTCAGTTCACTTTTCTATTTTTCAGTCGTAAATGGAAAATTTGGTTTTGATTTAACTCAATTTCTTAATTCTTTGAATAGAATTACAGAAATACGAAAAGTACAACATGTTCCGCTCGACAAATTGTATAATTAGTTATTTTCTATTAAAAAAAACCACATCGCAAGTAAAACGTTTCAATGCAACACCCATTTCGCATATTTATAATTAAAATTGTGTTATTTGTAATTTAAACTATAATTCGAAGTGTTTATATGCTTGAATCAATACAATTTCTATTTTCATTTGTATCGTAATATTAACAAAGAAAATTATTGTAGTTTTAAATGCGTTTGGTATTATTTTTTTTGGCTTAATTGTAATTAAGATTTTGATAAAAGACTTGACAAAAATGGCTTTAAATTTAGTAGCAGTTGTGATTAATTTAATTTGAATTAGCAAAACCTTTGATATGTTTTATTTTGAATTTTTCAAATACAGTATCTAAAGCCCCTTAAGATATTTTGGACCGCTGTCCAAATGAGATAAATAATTGAATTGAAAATTTAGTGAGCTTACCAAAGAGAGCGAGTAGAGCCTGCAGCACAAACTGGCAGTGACGACGATTCGCCTGCTTGCCGGTGCGTAGAACCACCTGATCCGCACCCACCTCGGTCAGATCGAAGCCAACGGAGGCGAGCAGCTCGTGACAGCCAGGAACGCGCCACAAGCGCACACTCAACGGCATCTCGATGCATGCCTCGGCTTCCGGTTTGGCTGGGAACTGTGCCAATATGTTGCGCACCACGGCAATTATATCATCTGCATGCTCAGCACTGTTCACCAGCTTGGCCAGCGCCTGCAGCGTGGCGGGCGTCAGTGCAAGGAGAGCCTGCAGGCTGGCCGAGCACTGGGACAGTCGCTCCTCGGGATCCGTTTGAGGAAAGAACACACTCGACGGTATGCCATTGGCAGCGGGCTCAAACCGAAAGCCCACAGCCATCAGCAGATCCTTCCAGCCGGCCACAGGTCCGGCCTTGTTCTCAATGCTCTGCTGCGTTGTGTACATGGCGTTCTTCTGCCCGCGGTGTATCCGCTGCAGACTCTTCTCCACCAGGTGCAGGCACACGCGTAACGCATCCCGGCAACGCTCCGGCGTACGCAGCAGCTCGCACAGCGCATGGCCCAACAGTGCCACCTTGTTGGAGAGCCGTACATTGGCACCCACCAACAGGAATCCGGCCCAGTTGGCCGGATGGGCAAAGTGCTTCGTATGCTGCACGGTTTGCATGGCCTCCGCCAAGGCGCTACAGCAAAGAGAAAGAGAAAGGCTAAGATTAGAGAAGAACTCGATAATATTTGTCTTATCATTTATAATTATAATTAATTATCATATCCCCTCATTTACACAGTGCTTGGAATTCGGCACTGATTTTTTTGATCGATTTCTACATAGGGGAAAATAAAAAAAATCTGTTTTGAATATTTAGCTATATGGCTTTATATCTTGCGTGTTTATCCATTCATTTTAACGGACAATATCTTGTTTAAACCTATATATATGTGAATCGAGTTCTAAACTGACCACTTTACATTTTGTTCTAGTTTTCTCACGTTTTTACATTCGAAACTTTGTGAAAACTTATCTTATTGCAAAGTCGAAACTGTTTTGTTAAGAAAATCATTGGCAATTCTAATGAAAACTAAATCTAGGTAAGCTAAACCAAATCTGACATCAAAATCGTTAGATTTTGCTTTTATATTTTAAGAAATACTTATAAAGTTTTGATAAGGAAACGCTTTTTGTTTTCTTAGAAGTCACTTGAAAAGTTGAACTCTGCCAAAAAGTGGAAATAGCCAGTTAAAAATATCTTGCAATTATTTTGAAAACTTTCAGAGTAATTGATCTAAACAAAAATTAGCCAATGAACCTTATTTAATTTAAGTATATTGATAGTTAAGAATCGTTGTTGATCCCAGAACAGTTGCTTAGCCAGATTTTGTTCACATTTCGTTAAGCAGTCAAGCCGCTTTCGTTAGATGAAGTTGCATTTGTTCTCCGCTTACAAATGCTATAAATAGCAGTCGTTGTACTAAATACAGAAACTTGATCGTGCATCGTGCAAGGTATGAGTCCAAATCACTTTCAAGTAATTTTTCTACCGAAGTTGGCTTAATTAATCATGAGTATATATGATGGCCATAAGGCGCAAGTAGTCATTACTATATATTACGTATATTATTATATACATAATAGGTTCACTTCCGGCTGTTGATCCACTTACCGAGCGGCTCGTGCACCTTGAAGCAGGGCCGAGTAGAAGGCGCGCAACAGGATTTTTGCGGCGGTTTCGGGCACGGGCCAAAGTGAGATTAGGACAGCACCGGCGCCGGCTAATAGCCAGCCGCCGGCCAGTTGGGCAACTCCCGAGCCAGTTATCGGTTCCACAGATTGATAGGAGCTGAGGACGACCAGGCGTGCGCCCAGACGCAACTGACGCAGCTCCGCTGCTGCGAGCGTAAAGTCGGCGAGCTGCGGCTCGTGTGGTTCCTTTTGTTGCTGCTGCTCGGCGGTGACGACATCCCCGGGACTGAGCACCACGGCGCCCAGTTTCCAGCTGAGATTGGCGGCAAAGTGGACACATTCGGCGCCCGGCAGCTCGGCCAGCACGGACTCTTTGGTGGCATTGCAGCCGGCCAAAGCATTCGCTTGTAGCATATCCGCCACCATGGCAGCCTCCTGCAGTGCTGCCGGCGACTCAGCGCCGGCCCAGCCCCAGCGCTCGGCAAGAGCAGCGGGCACACGTGGTCCGCCCACAACCAAAGCCGTTGGCGGTCGTCCACGATCTCGCCGGCTTCTGGAGCGTCCACGCAACGCCTGCAATGATGGTGCCGTCAACAGGGCACAACGCTCCGACAGATACTCGCCATCGTCGCCAGCTGCACGCAATATGGCAAACGGCACCAGATAGAGGGCGCTATCGAGCACCAGGATCAGCTCTCGCCTGCCCTGCCGGGAGACACTGGCGACGCTCGGCAGCAAATCATCGAACGGCGCCAACAGCAGATTGTAGAGAGTATGCAGGCAGGCGGGTCCACGCCATGCGGGTGGTGCGGGTGCCCGGCGTGAGCTGCGGCTGCCAACGGAACGGGTAGATCCTTGCAGCGAGGCAACGGAGCCCAGCGAGAAGAGCGAGCTGAGCGAATAGTTCGACGAGTTGAGCAACTGATTTCGGCTGACCATGCGCAAAAATCCACCGCCGCCGGCACCAGCGCCAGGTAGGTCCTCCAGTAATTGTTCACTGCTGGCACGCCAACCACTGCCATCGCCCTCATGGAGTAGATTGTGTGAGTTGACGCCAAGATTGTCGCGCACCATATTCACGTAGCGCTCCAGCAGCAGTTGACCATCTGCTGGTAGGTTAGGTTGATGTGGCTGCTGCTGCAGCTGATGATCATTTTGTTCGTTGTCCGGGCCTTGCTGCTGCTGCTGCTCCTCCTCCTCCTGTTCATCCTCCTCGTGGCACTCGCTGAGCGAGAGGGGCAACTGGAGGGTTTGTGGATCGATGCGTGCCGCATGGAAGCGCACAATGCCCGCCTGCGGCTGCAGCAGCCAAGCGTAGAGCTGCTCCCCCGCCAGGCTGTAGTAGAGCACTGGCATCCTGCCCCGGTTCACTGCCTCCAGTATGGCCTCAATGTCTGTCAGAGTCGCGCTTGTTGTTGTTGCTGCAGCCGCTGTTGACGATGTTGTTGTTGCTGTTGTTATTGCGGCGCTTATTGTTGTTGCTGTTGTTGTGGCCTTTGTATCATTGATAAATGCATCCGCGCCACAGCGCGCCTTGCAACGTTCCGCGGCAACAAGAGCATCCTCATTGCGCTGCAGGGCGACGAGCAGCTGCTGCAACATATGATAACAGCTCGTCTGTAGCTCGTAGAGAGCCAGCCGTGCCTCTGGACTGCGCTGTTCCTGGCGCACCGATTCCAGCAGCTGGGCAGCTGTATCCAGTTGAATGCGAGCGCCCTCAGCGTCGCCAGAGGAGCGCAGAGCAAGACCTGGGCAGAAGTGGAAAGAAAATAAGTTTAAAATACAATTATCTGTTTTATTCTGAGTTTTCCACGCAGAAAATAATCAATAATATTTACTCGATGGATTGAATTTTTGTATATAGTCTGATTGAGATTTTATCTAAGTTTTCCTTAATCCATGCAACAAAAAGTTGTATAAATATTCCCAGAAATCTCATAAATATTTCATATATATATTCTTTTAAATTTAAAAATAAAATTATTTTGAAATAATTACAAGAAATGTGGTTTTTGAATAGTTTAGCCTAGAAACATTAATGCGGTTTTTCAAGTGTGAGATTGGGTTGCTGTTCACTTACCCAGTTGATGTCTTATCTTTGCCTCCTCCTCCGACTTGCCAATGGATTGAGCACTGGTCAGACCCTGTCTCAGATATTCGACGGCCTGGGCGTGCTGCTCAAGCTGATGGTGGACTCGTCCCAATGCCCCGCAGGCCAGCGCCTTGCCGAGCCGATCTGTGCTGAGTGCGAGCTGACGTTCGTAGCACTTGAGCGCCTCCTGCTGCTGATACAGTGCCTCATGCACGGCGCCCAGATTGCCAACGGCTCGGGCCTGTAAAGCGGGCGCCGCCAGCTCTGTGCACAGCTGTAGATCCTGTTCGTGCAGCTGCAGTGCGTCCGCATAGTGGCCCATCCGCTGCTGCACCTGGCCGAGCGCACACATCGCATCCGATTCGAGGGCGCGATCCTGTAGGCCACGTGCCAGCTCCCGCTGATGCTCGAGGCAATTAAGTGCCTGGGCATGATTCCCCAATGCCGCATGGACATGTCCCAGATCACCGTAGGCTAGTGCCTTCACCTCGGCGCTGTGCAGCTCGTGGGCGACGACCAGACGCTTCTCCAGGCAGACCAGAGCCGTTGCCAGCTGGCCGAGAGCACGACGTGCTTGGCCCAATCCGCGATAAGCACGCTCCTGATCCCGATGGCTGGCTAGGCCCAACGCCAGCTGCAGTTGCCGCTCATGACACTTGAGCGCCTCCTCATAGTCACCCAAGGCCGCATAGCAATCACCAAGATGACCCAGTGCACGTGCCCGATCCGCTGGCGTCGATGGCAGCGACACACGCTCCAGTGTGCCTAACTGCGCCTCCAGACACCCGATGGCCGCCTCGTAGTGTGCCATATTGAGTCGGGCAATGCCGAGATTACCATGCGCCTGCGCCTCGACAGCCTCATCCCGCTGTTCCTGGGCTCGCTCCAGCTGCTCCTGATAGCACTTGACCGCATGCGTCCAGCTGCACAGTGCCATGTGAACGGCACCCAGATGGCCATGTGCACGACACTCGCCAGACAGATCGCCCAGCTCCTGGCGCAGCGTCAACTCCTGTGTGTGATGTCCCAGCGCCTTATCCCAGCGCCGGAGCAGGCGATGCGCCAATCCCAGAGCACCGCACGCAGCCGCCTCCATGGCACGTTCTCCGGCAGCACGGGCCAGTCCCAGTTGACGCTGATACAGCTTAATGGCCTCTTCATGCGCCCCAGTGCGGATGAGAATGTCACCAATGTTGCCCAGTGCCCGAAATTTGGCCGGCAACTGTCCGGTCGCATGGGCAACCGCTAGGAACAGCTGCTGGCATTCGAGCGCCGCTGCCGAGTGTCCCAGCGCCAGATGGGCCAAGCCGAGATTGCAATACGCTCGTCCCATATGCGGTCGATGTTGTGCATCCTTGGCCAATGCCAGATCCTGATCATAGTAACGCACCGCTGCCCGATAATTGCCGAGGCAATAGTGTGCATAGCCGAGCAGATGACACGCCTTGCCCTCGGCAGCGACATCGCCCAGCTCCTGGGCAAGCATTAGATAGCTCTCATAGTGAGGCACTGCCTCCCCATACAGCTGGCGAGCACTCAAACAGTTGCCCAGATTGAGCAGGGCGCACGCCTCACCCGCCGCATCCTTCAGCGATCTGGCTGTGGCCAGATGTGCCCGATAGTGCGCCAGTGCCGCATCATGGGCGCCCAGCGCCTGATATGCCACAGCCAGATTACCGTGCGTGGCTGCCTCGGCACTGCGATCATTCACCGCCTGACTGATGGCCAGCTCCTGCTTGTGATATTTGACGGCTGCCTCATACGCACCGGCAGCGGCATGGGCATTACCCATATTGCCATAGGCACGACCCATGCCCGCCCGATCGCCCAGAGCGCGGGCAATGCCCAAATGCGCCTGATGCAGCTTGAGGGCCGCATCGTGTGCGCCCAGCAGCTGATAGACAATGCCCAAATTGGAGCAGGCCCTGCCCTCGCCCAGTTTGTCGCGGGCGGCCAACGCCATCGCCAGTTGGCGTTCATGCCACCGTTTCGAGGCGGCCGCATCGCCTGCACAGCGTGCCGCATGACCCAATCCGGCATAGGCACGCGCCTCAATGCTCCGATCGCCCAGCGTTTGGGCAATCCGCAGCACCTGCTCGTGACAGGCGGCCGCCTGTCCGAACTGCCTGCGCTGGTGATGCGCCGAGCCGAGATTCGAATAGGCTCGCGCCTCCTCCACCTGATCGTGCAGCTTGCGTGCGAGCCGCAGATGCTGCGTATGGCAATCGAGGGCCGCCTCGCATTCGCCCAGTGCCAATAGACGGCGCCCACATTGCCAATTTCGCGTGCCTCCTGCAGACGATCGCCGAGCTGCTTGAACAGCTGCACGCACTGTTTGTGCGAGGCGAGAGCATTCGGATAATCACCGCTGGCCGTGTACACATGGCCCAGCGATGTCGGTGCGGAGGCAGCCGCCTGGGTATCCTTGCACTTCATGGCGAGCACCAGTTGGTAGCGATGCGCTGTCAATGCCTCCCTTGTAGGCACCCTGACTGAAATAGGCGGAGCCAAGATTGCCATGCGCCCGACACTCGCCAGCCGTGTCGCCCAGTGACTTGGCCACGGCCAGATCCTGTTGCATATAACCAATGGCCTGGTCCAGCTGGTTGAGCGCCCAATGCGCCGAGCTCAGCGCACTGAATACCGAACCGCGAAGCTTGAGCGAACAGCTGCCAATGCGCAGTGCGGCCTCGAGAACGGCGACAGCTGCCTGGTATTGTGTCGCCTGGAGCAGCTCTTGGCCAACCACCGAGCTAACCACAAAGGGCGATTCGTGAAGCTGCATTGCCCGCAACTGTTGCAACGTCGGCTCCAATGCGGCGCGGAGCGGACTCTTGAGGGACGCCTCAACGAGGCCGGCGAGCAGCTGTTTATGACTCGGCTCCTGGGCGAGACCGGCGGCAAAGGAGGCCAACGCCTCACCATATCGGCCCAGGCACTGTAGTGCGACACCTTGCCGAAAATAGGCCTTTGGCCACTGCGGACACAGTTCGCGTGCCTGGGTCGCATCCTGTAGCGCCGCCGCAAACTGGCCCTGCTTGAGCCGTGCCGCCGATCGATTGCTGTAAAGTATATGATTGCCCGGATCCAGCTGCAGTGCGTCCGTATAGAGCAGCACAGCGGTGGCAAAATCACCGCTCTGGCACGCAGCATTTGATTGTCGCACCTTCTCCAAGAAGAGCGCGCGATTCGCGGCGGGCAGCTCCGGCGTGCATTCCGGTTCGTTCTGCAAATGCAAATGCCCAATGATAATCGTTAATATTAATACCATTATCACTAAATAGAAATAAAATATTGGTAAAATTTGTTTATTTCGAAACAATAAGCAGTCATCAAACTTCTGTTTAAACATCGGTCGAAAGACAAGTTATAATCTAAGCAAATTTTAATAATAATAACCCTAGCATGATATCCGACTTATGTACTATATAGTAATCTATATTATAGTAATATATATGCAGTCATTAAAAAAAGAGCATTCTAAGATATGTATGAAATCACTGCCCGGCCCTCATTATTTGCATCTTCAAAATAATTCAAAAATGCTTAGCTTAAACCGCAATTAAACCAAAATTTTATAATCGGCATTCCAAAGACTAATCTGGTTTGTTGGGTTAAACTTAAGAATGAAAGAAAATAAAAATTTTAATGCGGTTGCGTTCTCAAATTAATTTAAATTGTCCAATTTATATGAGTCGACAAACAATCAATATTTGATGGAAAATTCGATTAAGTAGCATTGCGACATTATTAATAAGAAATGAACATAATAATACGTATTATTACAGTTAAATAGATTAGATCCTAAGAGCCTAAGCTCTTCAAGACCTGGATATAATAAAATTATGCAATAAATTAAAACTGCAATTTCAGAGAGAGGCAGGGCGAATTTGTCCCACTGTGCAGCCCCAATGTTGCGCTGTAATTATGTTAAATTGCCGCCGCAGTCGCAGTTGCAGTTGCAGTTGCGAGTCCAGGCTACAGGTATGCGACCACTGAGTCACGTTTCCCGGGCAACATCCAACTGGCAACTGGCAACTGGCTGAGCAGCAACTTGCTGAGCGGACCAGTCTCCAGTTCAAGCAACAGCTCTGCTCGTCAAATGCGAAGCAATTCCACGAATTCGTGGCCCAAGAACTAAGCCACGACGAGCAGCAAACAGCAAACAGCCAAGCTAACAGCAGCAGCCAGTGGCCAAGAGAGGTGTTGAAGTCTAAGCCTATTTTTTTTTTTTTTGGCATAAGCCACGCCATGAACGAGACAAGACGAGGCGAGAAAGAGAAAGAGAACGCGCGTGAGAAGGAGGACGATGGCGATGGCCAAGATGCGAAGAGACGAAGTCAAAGTCGAAGTCGAAGTCCCGGCCATGACAAGAGCGAAGAATTTTTACATATTTTTGAAGCAATTAAATGGAATGAGTATGCAAATGCATTAGCCCAGCTTCAAGACACTGAAAGGCACATAACCCAAAACCGAAACCAAAACCAAAACCAAAACTGAATCCAAAGCCCAAGACCAACACGATGAGTAGTTTCCTAGAAAACGTGCACAACAAGTGCCAAATGCCAAGTGCCAAGTGCCGTTCTCCTCCAAGTGGTTGGGGCCAATAGGGTCGTCGGTAGTAACGTGCTTAGATTAGCCTTCTGGCTTCGATGTTCTTGTTGTTGTTGTTGTTTATGTTGTTGTCGCTGTTCCTCGCTATTTTTATATTTATTTTTATTTTTTATTTTGAATTTTTGGATGCTGGCAATGCGAATAAATCAGCTCGTGGATACAACATATGCACATAGAAACTCGTACAAGTGGCAGCCGCAAAGTGTATCTGACAGATGCAGAACGAAATTTATGTTTTATGCAACCATTAAAGCGCACCCGTGCCCCGTCTGTCCAGGAGTCCGTCCGCCCGTCCGCCCGTCCGGTCCACTCGCCCGATAAGCCAAATGAAGTGGGCGTCACAATACAATGATGATGATGAAGACGAAAACGAAGACGAGGACGAAACGGAATTTAACAAAAACAATCAAAAGTAAAAACAACAAAAACACGAAACGCAGAAACGTCGAACAACTTTAAAAACCACTCGCATAACTTAGCAAAATGAAATTTTTGCACAGCGTTGGCGTTGCTAGCGCAGATCCCAGCATGCAGATTGGCCCAAGACAGACAGACAGACAGACAGATAGTCAGGCAGTCAGCCAGCACATGGTCAAAGTCAAATAAACACGCACAGAACATGGCCAGGCTAACATCGACCCAAACGAACAGATTCTCCTGTCGAAGGGCAAGCCGAGCGGAAGGGTGACTCAGACAGACAGACAGACAGAGAAAGAGAGAAAGAGAGAAAGAAAGAGAGAGAGAGAGAAATACGAGCAGATTGAACTAGACATTTATCCGAGACAAGGGCTAAGCTGCGGATAAGCTTTCTTTACTGTGACGTATCTTTAAAAGTCTTTGACAAACGTCGGAGCTGATTTTGAACAATATATATACATATATATAAAAAAATAATATATATATTTATATATATATATATAACGGAATCAAAGAATTTCGTGAAATCAATCAATTAAAAAGTGATCAACCGCTTTTCTTCTTGCCAGCATGGGCAAAGAGTAAAGCTCAATGACTTGGATAAGTTCCAATATTTGGCTGTAAATTTAACATGCGGTTGGTTATTTAAACATTACAACTTTAATTCGACTATCTGGATAAGCCAAACTGGTATTGAGTTAATAATTGAAATCGGTTTAATCGTTGAGCTGGCGACTAGTTATATAAATTGTATCTGCTTCATAAATTCGTAGCGCTACTGCGGTTAAACGCATTTCATCGTGTATTCTATCATTATACAATGTTATTCACGGAACGAGACAATGACTCAGTTTATTCGTATATCCATAGAGAGAGAGAGAGAGAGAGAGAGGGGAGAGGGGAGAGGGGGAGAGAGGGAGAGCGGGAGAGATGGAGTTAGTTGCGACCCTTTCGCAATGCGTTGCATGCGTCATGCAGTGTATCAATTTAGGGATTGGCGCCCAAAAGGCCGCATAGAGAATTCATGTAAATTGATATGCTGCTATCTGCTATCTCGCTCCAACAACAGCAGCAACAAGAAAGGCTCATTTTCAAAAATAGTTAAGAACTGTTTTTAGACAGAGGCTGCAATCAGAGACAGCGAAGAAGAGAAAGAGAGACAGTGAGAGAGAGCGCGATCGGGGCGGCCAGGAATGTTCAAGCAAAAAACCAGCGATTTGAAAACTGGCTGCTTGCGCCTGGGCGGATGGCGGACAACAGCACAAAGCAAAAAATAGAGAGAAAAAAGTGGCACTCAAAGATGCAACCAGGCAACAGCAGCAGCAGCAGCAGTTGGCTGCAAGTTGTTGCCTGCCATGCCACATGCACCATGTTGAAGTTTATGTGTGGCAGTGGAGAGGAGGGCTTAACTGCCTAGTGGCCTGAGCCAGAGCCACAGCCAGAGCCAGAGCCAGAGCCAGAGCCATATGTGAGGCCAGAGGCACCGCATTCGTCCCGACGGCCCATCGATAAGGTCTCCGCATCGGAATGCCAACAATTTCACGATTGCTTGTGGCGCACATTGGCATGTTTTGCGCTTAAGTCAAGAATTTTGTTGCAATTTAACGCGTAATAAAATAATTAGCTGTTGCTTGCCCATTCCCCATTAGCCCCTCTCAACAAAACAAAAAAAAAAAAAATGAACAAAAACAAGAAATAAGCAAAAAGTTATCCACAACCCTTTTCTTGTACCCGGCTGAAAGCTAAACCGAGCTGCCCAAAATGCAGTGAACCAATTTACCGTCATCTAGTTGCCAAGACCGAAATTACAAACGCAAAACCCAAAACCCCAGACGGATCAGTCAGTCAGTCCCAGAGAGACAGACAGACAGACAGAGAGTCAGTTAGTGAGACAGCTGCAGGGAGCTTCTAAACATGCGCCAGAAACTTATCCAACATCGTTGACGTTGTCGTCCTCAGTCTCAGCTTCAGCTTCAGCCTTAGCTTCAGCATCAGCATCGTCGTTGTTGTTGTCGTCGTTGTTGCCCATGACATGACAGCGCGGAATATGATGAAAGGGCCTAGGGTGTAGTCAGAGCTGGAAATGGTTTTGTGTGTGTTTGGCGTTTTTATCTCTGCGCTTTGTTTAATTTGGCGTGTGTTTCATAGTCGTTGTTGTTGTTGTTGTTGTTTAGCCCTTTTGTAGTATCGCCGCTCAGTTAATCAACATTGAAATCATTTTGCCATCTTTTTGATTATTAGCGCTGGCTTCCTTGATTGTTTTTTCTCTACCCTTTTTCGTATTTTTGTGTTTTGTTTTTATTGTTGTAGTTGTTATTTTTAAGCGCACTGCATGATTCAAGTTCTTTTTTTTGTGAAGACCATATACATATAATTGTCATAATGCATAAGTTGAGAACGATACGATATATATGTACTATATGTACATATACACACATGATCAACAGGCTGCCAGTGATGCCTGCATGGAGATAAAATGAAATATTCGAAAATATAACTTATTCGCTACATACCCAGTGTGGAAATATTGATTCAGCAATTGAACAAGTTAATTATAAAAAAAAATATATATATATAAAAAAATTCGAAATTTACGTTCTAATAAACTACAAATGAAAACCGCCTTAAAATCGATAATTTTTTATTTCCCATTTCCATTTAAGTTTCTCAGTTGCACTGCGATTCCCGGACTTACCTCGGAGAAATCCCGCTGCGACATCTTATTCAATATATGCTCGCCAATAGCAATTTTGCCATTGTTTTCAATATTATTTGCATGATTATTTGCATTAAAATTTAATGGCAAATTTATAAGATTCTCATAATTCGTCATTTGTATGCAAAAACCATCAAAGCGCTTTCAGCATGCCGGTCTGTAAGAAAACAAATAAGAAAAAATCAGCAGATTAGAGAGAGGGAAAGAGAGAGAGAGAGAGAGGGAGAGAGAGAGAGAGAGATGAATAGGCAGATTTAGAGAGAATGCTTATGCGAATTGAGAGGGCCAAAAACATGCATGCATGTACATAAGTCTCACATTGGCATTGGACAATGAGACAAAACTTTCAAATGCCTCAACGGGAGAGTTCTAGAGAAGTTTGCCTGCTGACCAACCAACGTCAACTTGGCGGCAACTCTTATGCAAATTCAACTGTGGTCGCTGCCGTTGTCGTTGCCACAGTCACATAAACTTGACAATTGAATGTGGTCATAAATTGTTTTGTGGCCCGGCAGACGTGTCCGCGTCCGCGTCCACGCCAACGGCACAGTGGCCTGGCCACAACTGTGTGCGAATTCTGCCGCTTACTGGCCAGCGGCGCCTCAATATCGTGACCATCGGCCAGCCCCAGCCCCAGCTTCAGTCTCTGTTTCGGACTCAATCCCAGTTCCATTCTGAATACTAGTCGCTGAGCAGCTTCTTCTTGTGCAAACACATTGTATATTTAATTTGTTATCATTTAATTGAGTTTGGCGGTAGCTGTCGACGCCGTTCTTAGAGAAAGTTCACATTAACAAAATTAATTAAAGGCCAAACGGTCGCTATGTGAACCAAATGACTAAATCAATAAAATCTCTCATTCTCATAAGCAGCGCAAGGAGTGTTTAAGTTTTTCTTGTCTGCCGATGCGCATCAGAAGGGCGTAACCGTGTTTCACCTCACAGACTTTAATTGAAATATTACGCACAGCAATAAAATACTTGGGAGACAAACATGGCATGCCACTGAATCGAAGAACGGAAGACTTAGGACACAAACTGATTGCGCTTTCTTAATGAGATGCACAATAAAGACAGTTAGCTTAGGTTAGGTATTTCTTAGACTATCGATATTATATATTTTAATAGAATACGATAAAAGTATTCATAAGAAAAATTTAAATACATATATTTTAATATAATTTTGCAGCCTTATTTGCGATCCACAGTATTGCAATCAGCCATAAAATATGCATATACATTCATAAAGCTGTTTTCTTTACTCTCCCTCTACAAAAAATCGCTTGTCAATCGAACTGCTGCTGTTTATTTCTTGTCTTTGCAGCTGGCTTTTTATGCGATTTCATTTACCCCTTATAATTGTTGTTGCTGTTTTTTAGAGTATTTTCTTAAATGTATCTTTTTGTTGTTTTTTTTTTAACGATTGCGAAGCCCAGTTTCATTACAAATGGGCTAATTTAGCCGCGATAATGGTTTCATATTTGTAGTTTGCCCGGTCGATTTATGCCAGCTGTGATACTAAAAAGAGTCGATCAAATACGAGCGCAAAAAACGGAACAGCTGAAAAGTATTGATTGTGTCGACCAGAGTTGAGCAATGTCCATTTTTGCTTGATGTTCGCTTATTGGCCAGTTTTTGCCACAAGTCTTTTGCTGTTGTTGTTTGTTAATTGAGCAAAAATGAAGTCATACGGGAAATGATGTCCCCTAAAGTACAACTTGCATTTATTTTGTGTTCAAATATCTAGAGAAACATCCAATTTGCAAATAATGACAATTATACCATTTTCGGTTCATTCGAATGCCTAATACAGATATCCAAGCAAATGTTGTCGAAGTCACTCTTATCGAAAATCTATAATTAGCTGACTAGACTTGACTAACTATGACTTTTAAAATGTAAATATTTTTCTTATATTATTTCACTATCTGGCATTATTTATTGAATACATTAACAAAAGAGCTTTGTGCCAAAAATAAAATGTATTTATTATTATTTGCCAATCATTTTTGTGCTTTATTCTAAAAGAAGACTGAAGAGTATGCAAGCGGCTTGAACTGACACAAATGATTTTAATTCATTTTTGATTCTAATTCAATTATGTTTCTCGAACCTATCTCTTTCGTTCTCTTTTATATGAAATTGTATTGGGTTCTGACCATCCTGAAGTAATTTGAAATGCGTCTGAGTGCACATTGGCAACTTCGTTGGCGGCTGTTCAACAAGCCCAGAACACAGCTCTGGGCAACAGCGGACGAACGAAAGAGCTGGGTCTTCATTACATGATTTCCGCTATTAAAATAAAACACTTTTGCATAATTGTTCACTTACAAACGACAAGAGCAACATCGACAACATCAACAGCAACAATAACAACAGAGCTGTGCAATGACTAAGGCAAAGAAGAAGCCAACAACAAAAATAAATATTAATAAAACGATACAAAGAAATTCCTCACGCTTCATAACGCCCGCCAGGCATGCCCAAAAATTCCGCAAAACAACGCCTACCCCGACTCGAAGGCGAAGAGTCCAAGTCGAGTCATCAGCCATCAGATTCAGTACCCAAGACCGGGGCCAAGTCTCAGTCAAAGTTCCGGCCCACCAGTTGAGCAGGCTCGTTGATCGTCATCGTCATCGTCATCGTCAACGTCGTCCGCTTTTTGATGATGCCTGCTTGCAACCTGTTGAAATGTGTGACAAATTGGGCGTAAGCAGCCAATATGAAAAAGGGTGACCACCCCACCTACCCCCTTCCCCCGTTCTCCTCTCCCACACCCTCTCACTTGTGTCCAACTCTTTCTCATTCACTCAACAAACGTGGGCGTGACGAGAAGCGATTTTCTTATGTTGCTCATATTTATTTTATTTTTTTTGTTCCTTTTTGGTGGCAGAGGATTTTTTCGCGAAGCAAAAAGGGATGTTAAGCACAGCCTAAAAATTAAGCCATAAATTTAAAGTTTATTAGCATGCAGCCCACTTTTGTGGTACGGACAAGAAGCAAACGAAAGTATTAATGCTGAACAAAATGTAGCAAGGTGCTTAAGTATTTTGGTGATATTTTTCAAGCACTTTATTTGATAAGCACTTGAATCGAACAACACCAACAAAACAATCAATTTGTAGATCATCATGCCAAGTGTGTGTGTCTGTGTGTGTGTGTGCTGCCCAAGGCAACCAAAATTGTGGCTCACTCGGAGCACGTTTCGAACCGAGTTCGTTCTATTTGGATTCGTTCAAGTTCGTTGCCTAAGTCATTTGTTTGTCAGTGGCATATAATTAGAGTGAACCACAATAAATACATATACATATGTATATATTGAAAGCATGCTTGCGGTTATTGCTGCGATTTGCTTTGCTTTGGCTACTGTGGCCTCTACTTAGAGCTTGCTTGCCTACGAAAGAAACACCCGTACAATTTCATTAAAACTCATTAAAATTATTTGGCCATTTTGTTGCTGCTGCTGCTGCTGTTGCTGCTGCTGTTGCTGCTGCTGTTGCTGCTGACGAGAAAAGCCAGCAATCCGTGCACGAAACGTACTCAAAACGAATGTACATATGTATGCATGTTTGTATGTATATATATATATATATATATATATGTATATACGACATGGACCAAAATGAAAAGCAATTTTAATGAAGCCAAAGACGAAGTTGTAGCCAAGTCCAAGACACTTGTTGCTAGTTGCTGCTGCTGCTGCTGATACTGCTACTGCTGCTGTTAGCCACATTGTTGCTGCCTTATAAGCTGGCGTGCATTTGTTGTTGCCACAATGCGAGTGGCACGATGTAATTGACATCATTAGACTAAAGCGCGATCAGCAAACAGCAAACAGCGTACAGCGACCAATTCAAAAGACCAAAAGGAGCGCTAGAAAGTGGCCTGCCCGAGACCCGTTATCAGCGCTAACGTTAATGTTCACCGTTCCCGCCATGTCAATGGCAATGACCCGCCGCAATGAGTTTACCACTACCCCCTCCACACCCTGTTGCAGCCTCACTTGCAGTGCTTGCAGCAACCCAAATTCTAAATTCTGAAAAAATGGAATTCGAATTGAAATGCAAAATTCCAAATTGTATTATGATTATGACTATACATTCATATGTATTTACCTATATATACATATATATATATATATATATATATATATATATATGTACATATGTATGCATATGTATTTGTGTGTGCATGTGTGTATAGATGCTGAATAACAGTTTTCTCTCTAATTTGATTTATGCATCACATATACGCGCATGTATTTAAATTTTTAATTTCCCCCGGCTTTGCCGAATAAACCATCATGTTTAAGCATTTTCGGGCCACATGAAAATTTTCACTGGCAACTTAAAGCCGCCACTTACCATGGAATGTGGCGACAGCGTCCGATTTGGAGTCGTCGTAAATTTGTTTCTGTTGTGTTTTTTTGTGTTGTGCGCCTTTCAGTTGCCCATATACCAACATCTATATGCATATGTACATGCATATATATATGTATTTGGATACGTATTTAATTTGTTCAGGTTTGTGGGTTGAAATCTGCTTACTGCTTACTGCCTGCACGTAAGATTTTTCTTTTCGTTATAACATTTTTAAATTTGTTTGTGATTGAGAGTTTTTGAGTTGAATATGTTTATTATATTGGAAATTCGAGCAGAGATTTCGAGGATTAAAACATTTCTCAATGTGCACTCAAAAACTGTTCAACACATAATTCATAACATTTGAGTGGCTCTATAATCTCACACATACACATACACAAGCGGTGTGGGCATTATGCTTGATTAACTGCAATAGTTGCTTCTGTTGCTGCTGTTTGCTGCTTGGCTTATTATCATACAAATGACTTAGGCAACGAACTTGTTGTCTACACACACACACACACGCACAAACACACACGCACGCATACATATTACGACGTTCTTAATGACCGCATTAATTTGATTAATTCCAAATATTTGTTTGGCTTCACACATTTTGTAGTTTTAATTACTTTCAATTCGTTCAAGTGTTGTTCTTCCGTGTGGCTTGTTGCTTGTGGCTAGTTGCATTAATTTAAATCATATATTGTTTAATTGCATTTACTTTAGGTGAATATGTGCCTTTGAATTGGCCAGAATGGCATTTGGGCATGCCCAAAGCCAAGCCGCCTTAAAGCAATGCACACACACACAAGCACACACACAAGCACACACACACACACACACACACATGCAAACAAACAACAAGCTCTCTCCCTGTCTCTCTCTCTCTATCTCTCTGTCTGACTCTTTTGCACATACACTCTCAAACGTGGCTAAAACAAGTCAGGCAACTTTTTTCCTTTGTTTTTTTTCTCCTCATTTTATTGGAAGCGGCCGCCGCTTTGGATTGCCTTCCTTTTTTTTCCTCTCTTTACTACGACTACAACCACTATATTGTTTTTGTTTCTGTTGCCTTTTTGTTATTAGTAGCATTTACTTTGGAATGCAACAAAGCGAGAACGTTTCGAAAAATGACGACGACGACGGCGATGTTGGCAGCGCCTTTGGCCATTGACGTCTTGTTGCGAAAACAGAAAAATGCATGGCCTGCTTAGCACAGCGAGAGAAAGAGAGAGAACGGGAGAGGGAGTGAGAGAGAGATAGAGAGAGAGAGATAGAGAGAGAGAGAGAGAGAGAGAGAGAGAGAGAGAAGGAGAGAGACAGGCCGCGTGTGAATGAGCAGAATTGAGGAAAAGCGAGATGCAGCGAGTGGGCGAGTGGACCAAAAACTGTATGAGTTCAAAGGCCGTTGCCAGTTGACCGTTTTTTTTTTTGTTTTTTTTTTGTTTTTAACACAATTTAGCACAAAAACTACTCACGCATTAGCACAAAATAAAAGCACAACACATAAAAAAAAGAACACCTTGTTCGCCGTTGTTGTTATGAAAATAAAATAACAATTAAATAACAAACAAAATTAATCGAATCGCGTTAATTTCACTCTTTTCTCTTTGCTCGATGTTGAACGCGCCGCATGCAAAACTTAACTAAGCCAGGCACGGAGCAAAAGACGATGGGCGATGGACTCGCAAACAAAAATGAGAGCGCGACTCGAACTCAAGCGTGGAGCGCAGCAGAAAGCAAAAGACAAAAACAGGTACACAGCTATAACAAGTATTGCGACCCGTTTACCTGTTTGGGTCGCTCAATTGGCGCTCAATGTTTTTCACCGATCTGGCAGCACGATCTGTGGCAATGCCAGCTGAATAACCACATCAATGTTATCGATAACGATCGACACGCAGCTCTGTATCAATGAGCTTGCTCGCTCCAATTTATCAAGTCTCTGACAAATCGAATTACACAAAAGCAACCAGAGTTTGCTAGGCTTGGTGAAAATTTTGCTTATAATTTGGATACTTGAATAAATTGTGCATACTTTTGGGCTGCTATGACCAAATGTGACCCTTGTGTGTGTATAAAATGACGCTTGAATCACGTCTATTAATTTAGTAGTCGACAAGTTCTAGCACTATCAATAACACCAAACGTGAAAGATGTCTGGTTGGAAATTACTGCTGATCGGCTGCCTGCTGTTGCAATTGGCTCTTGCCAGTTCTCAGCCGCCAATAAGTGAGTCTCTATTTGAATACATTTGTTGTAACAATTCCAATCCGTTTCACATCTGAAATTAACAGCGCCTCGCGACTGCGGCATCAACGAGACTTATTTGCCGTGCGGCCCCAGCTGCCAGACGGAGTGTGCCACATTGGGGCAGCCGTGTCTGATAAATCACATTCGGTGTCCCGATGGTTGCTACTGCAACAAAAACTACGCCCGCAACGCGGGTGGCACTTGCATTCCCCAGGCGCAGTGCAGCAAACGTGGCAAATATTAATAATTAAAACTCAATTCTGATTTTCAACAGTTGCTATTGTATTGATTCAGCTTTGTTTTTGTTTTTGTTTTCGTTATTTTTTTCTGTTTTTAGCACATGACAGGTTTTAATTTCCATTGTGGCTCGTTGACAAAAAGCTATATTTGTTTATTTGTACATAAATATGTACAGTAGTGGAGGAAGTTCAGCATACCAGCATTTTTGTTGTTTGATATTTGATGACATGGCTACCCGATGAGGGCCTCGGTACGTGAAAAACGGTTAACGATTTATTAGTACAATCATCAAAACACACGTACATAGGGGGAGGGGGAAGTAGCTGCTCTTCCGCGCTTACGCTTCGTTAATTAGAATTTATCAAAAATTCCAATACATAACTAAAGGTATAAACAAAAAAACAAGATTAACATGTACATTGCACGTGTTAATTTGATAGCCAATGCCTACAGTTTTAGATGCCTCTTAGCTGCGCTGTGATCAGTGGTTTGTGTCTCGACTGCCGCTTACAGTTTGATGAACTCCGTTAGAGTCTTAAGATGAAGCCATATTTCAGTACGAAAGTTCTTTATTAAAATTACGTTGATTGACAACTAATTTTGCGTGAAATGTTCACATATTTAGGTGAGTTAAATTTCGGCAATAATTATGAACATTATTTAAGTACTCTGCTCGAGAAGTCACTAAAACTGCATCGACCATCATATGGCTGGGCCATGCCTAAATAAATATTGGCTAGACTTTTTTTTTGGCCTAGCTTAGTAGCAAACTCAAATGGCAGACATCTTATCAATTGACAGACATGCAACAACAGCAAGAAGGTGCAGAGGACGCCACAAAGGAAATCTAAGTCCACAGAATCAAAGTCGCGCAACGTTAAAAAAGAAAGGAAAAAAACCCGTTTTTGAGGGGTGTATTGGGGTATGGTTAGGGAGTGAATCGAGCGCTGACAGCATGCAAAATGTAAATGTTTGCTGTCATTGAGTCGAAAATGTTGGCGAGAGCCCAAACCAAACGTTAATAAACTCACGTCAGGCATCACACACATAGCCCCCCTTGAGAGGGGTGCTCAATTTACAGGAGTAAACATGTCGACAACAGGCAGTAGTCAGCCAGGACCCAGTCTATCTCTCTCTGCCTCTGGGTTTTCTTTGTCTATTTTTTTGTCTTCTGTGTGTTTCACTTCTTTTGGCCAATTTCTGTACACAGATATTCGTATTCATTCATATGTGTTGCATGCAATTTCGTTGGAATAAAAAGAACTGGAGCGCTTGAATCTAAAATGCAAACATGCTTCAACGAGCTTCGTGTATGCTACACATATACACACATAAATACGGAGAGAGGCATGTTACATGTAGGAGCAGGCGACTATTTGCTTGTTTGCCTATTTTGCCTGTGACTGTGTCAAAGACGAAAGAAGCTGGCAACGGCTCTTCAGATTTGTGTATTCCTCAAATTCATTGAAATCAGAATTTCAGAGCGAAAAGAGTCGCCGAATGGGTAGCCGGCGAGTTGCATGCATAGCTCATAGCCACGGACTACAGACCATCGGAGAATCGGACAACCAGCAGCGGAAATTCAAACGCAATCAACATGAAAAACTCAAGGGAGCAACAAAATAAAAATAAAAAGAAAAATGGAAGCTAAACCAATAGCAGTGAAGCGGATCGAGTTCAGTTTGATAAACGCTTGCAGGTTGATAGACTTCCTGCAGTTTCTGTGTCTGTTTCCGCCACATGCGACTGGTGAAATCCTTTACCCATTTCGGAATATCAGACAAGTGCGATAAAGCTGCGAAAGTTCGCATATGCTAAGACAATTAATTACCTATTATTTCCGTGAGAATATCCTTGTACATAGGTACATAGGTTACTTATGTGTATTTCAGTTATTATTATATATATTTTCTAAATACGTTACCAGTACATATGTTACTTGTGTTTATTTAATTTGTTATATGTATATATATATATTGATATTGATATGATATATCAAGCACAGATCTAATTCAGGAAAAATCATGAAAAGACAACTGCGAAAGCTGACCATCAGGGAAAGTTCTCCGACTGGGTTACTGTCAAAACGTCTGAGAATTTGGGACTCACTCAGCTCAGAAAACTGTCCCAATTGTAATCTGTTACCGAATGTATCCAGAGTATCCAGAATCTGGTGCAATGTCCGTCATTCTGTCTGTCCGTCTGTATGAACGCAACTTTTTCGACACCCTTAAAGCTAGCCTTGAAACTTGGAACATATACTGGTCATTGCCTGCGTCAGACAAGATGTCAAAATTGGAGTGCTACGTCGATTCGAAGGATATGGATTAAATAAAAAAAAAAACAATTATCTTCCAAAGCTGCAGTCACCAAACTTGGTTTGTTGGCGATGTCCTTTAAAGATATGTCACGCCCACCTGCGCCGCCCTCAAGGTATATTGCTAGTAGCACATTTAAAAAGATGATAGAATTTTGGACCACGGCCACCACCGCCCCCAGAAACGGTTAAAAGCCTATATCTAGCGTAATTTAAGAGCTAAGGCAACCAAACTTGGAAGATAAATTACTAGCAAAGTCATCCGACACACAATTCCGCCCACAAAGAATGTACAAAACCAGTTTTAAAGTCAAACTTGGAAGGTAGATTTGTAGGTACCTCTTTCAAAGATCGGTATTTCATAGCTATACTTACCTTGTTCTATTGCACCTGTTATCGAATTACTTATTTGTGTCGAAGTAATGCTTATATTGATATTATGGCGGTTGTTAATCAGCTCTTATAAAGCAATATTATTGCTGTACGAATTATTAATTATAAACATATTTCGTGTACCAGCGAAGTTTGATTTAAATAACTTTTTTTTTGGATTTTTTAATGTATGAAACCTCTGAACATATCATAAGATATTGAAGTTATTTAAATTATCTTTCCAAAAAGGACAAACTTGTGTGTGTACTAATTATAGACATAAGTAATAGAATTAAAAGCTAATTGGTAATTTTTATAATTGAAGTATGTATCGCATGCTTAAAACTCCACAGCTGACTGGACAGATGCTGTGAAACTTTCCCTGACGGAATTCAAAAAATATATATTTGAGGATTACAAATAATTGAGGAGGAGCCAGTGGAAAACATATTTAAATTAATAATTAATTTCTTCAAGTTGCAGTTTATTCTTTCTGGATGTGACAAGGCCACATCAATTTCTTGATTTACGAAACTAATCAAATATTTACACAAAGTGTTGAATAAAGTTCATTTCCTTTCGAACAGTGAATACAAAGCTGAATTTCAAGTGGATGCAAGGTTCGGCCCGTGCAAAATGCGAATATGCTTCAAACATTCGTTGATGTCGTATCAAGCAAAACACACACATGCTAACACACACACACACACACACAAACAGACACATCCACGAACATACACACATTCATATATATATATATATATATATATGTATATATATATATACACATACTCATCAAACGTATCGTATCAAAATCATCGACAGTCAGTTCTTGAGCTCTTTGTGATTGCTGCCTGGCATTAAAAAAGCCGACCTGTCCCAGATGTTGTTGTTGTTGTTGAAGACGGGTTCCGGAGTCCGGAGTCCGTTGAACGTTTCAATTCACAACTGACTGATTTTTGGGGCTACGGCCATAAAATGCACATATAATATGACTTTATCTGGGCGGCCAGCAGTCAAACGTTTGGCATTGAAATGGGTACAAAATGTGTTTAATGTTAAGTTTTTAATACAATGCGAACAGTCGAAAGTTGATTTATGGCCAATACAAATACAAACACACACACACACACATGCAACCCCTGTAGACTTACAAAAGCCACCAAATTTTGCTCGCATTGTTGTGCTGAAAGTTGTCCCTAAACGATATCTGTTTATACAAATACAATGCGCTTGTTAATATTCGAAAGTTTGGAATTTGATTACTTAACTTGGTTTATGGCAATTGTATTTTCAGATGAGTAAATAGCTAATTTTTAAAGCTAAGCAAAGCTAAGTTAAGGCACCAGCTGACTATCAATACAAACAGGAAGAATTTAAAGTCTAAAAAGGGCGGATCTCTGAGACTACAACAGATAGAACTGCAAATTTGGAATATGGGTTATCGTATAAATAAAAACTTCCTTGCTCAAATGGTATAAGAGTATTCCACAGTAGGTTACACCAGACTGGAACAATACCGAAATCTTTACCTTCAAATTTACCTATTTAAGTTTGCTATCCTGATTATAGTCGATTTAATATATTAAAAAGCTGGTTTTTAATTTGTCAATAGGCACTGCGCAAAAAGTTAGCTTTATATGCAAAGAAGCTTGATTTCCAAATTAATTTAATAATGATGAAAACTTAATTTTGTCGTCACAAAATTCCATATTAGAATTTGAACGTGCTCCCGTTAATAGGTTGTTGCCTCGTTTTTTTATTTATAAATATATGAAATCTTACGTATACAATTAATTAATGTAATTTATGTGTCTTTAAATTGTTGTACGTCATTTCTGATTTACTGCAACTAAAAACTAATATCTTCTTGTATAAAAAAATATATATATATCTGTTGTTCTACTTGGGCATTGAATTCTTACAATTTATAGACTAGAACCACATGATCTGCTGAGCAAAAGGAACACTTAAGAAAAAACATGACAGCTGGCAGCTAGTTGGAAAATGAGTGTGACACAACAAACCCATTGTGAGCTGCATCTGCAATTGCAACATCATAATAATTGATTGGGGGCAATGTGTGTGTGTCATTCACACCTGGCTACCTGTCTGCCTGGGCCTGGACAGCTAAATCGCCAAATTGTGAAAAGCATTGTGGAAGCAAACGGAAACCATGTGCTAGCCATGAAGATGATCAGCCAGCCGCTGGCGACCAAAATGATGGCGACCATAGATGGTGACAGTGACATCAAAGTGATAATGATGCATTGACAGCAGCTTTGTTTCCTTTCATTCGCTTTTATTGTTGCTGTTGCTATTGCTGTTGCTGCTGTTGTTACTGTTATTTGTTTTTGGGCACTGGGAAACAGCATCAGCTAAAAATCAATGCAATTTGACAGATATCAAGCTGTATGGTATTTGACACATGCGAAATTGCCGCTGTTGCCATTGTCAGAAACTGCATGTGCACCATGGACATGAACACGTACATACAGCAACATGAGACGGGGGAGAGCGTCAGGAAGGGTAAGGTAAGGGGGGTCTCTATTTGAAGTTGGTGTCTGGCTGGCTGGTTGCCAGTGCAATTGCAATTGTTTTTCATAGTTGTGGCACTCAGCCTTTGACACAAACTTTGCCAGTTTATTGATTGTGATTTTGATCCCCTTTCGTGTCACATGCATTCAGATATCGCGCAGCTGTGGCACAGCTCCAGTTTACTCCTCAGCATCATTTTCAACGAGACTCGTCTCAGTCAGCTCAAACGCTTGTTATGGATTTACATTTCTCTGTAATATACCCTGTTGTTATGAGCTGTGTGAAAAGCGGTATATTAGCTGATGAAATGAGATAAGATTCGACATATTCACTTTCAGATATTTCAACTATCGATACTATATCGATCCGTTCCGAGAATAATAATTTATTATACAGGCACAATTTCCTTTGGGTTATTCATAATTTAACTGCCTAAAAGTGCAAAAATAAAAAATAAAAAATGTAATTAGAAGCACAAATATATCGGAGCACACAAAATAATAAAAAGCACATGACTTGGACCCAGTATATATATATACATATATTATAAAAAGAGTTCATCAAACAATAAACAATTAAATCGAAACATAATTTTTGATTATTTCGAATTTAGTTTTTAGCCACGTAAAATTACGTAACCCAAATGCAATTGGAAAGATGAATTACCATAAATTATTTTTAATGTTAGCATTCGAATTAGTATATTAGTATTCAGTAGAACAAAGTACGTGCAAATTTTGATATTTTTTGATTATTTTTCTGTGTGTCGTATATATTTTTTGCTGGTCAAAAAGTTTGCTGTCATTTGTTTTTAGTTATTGCCATCTGTATGGAGTGCGTTTATTTTTGATGCAAGTGCTCGGGGCTAAACGCAGTAGGAGCGCCATTAAGAGCTCCACAGCCACTGACCCCACCACTGACAATTGATTGCGGAGAACCAACAAGCAAATTTTCAAACCATTTGCCATTTGCTATTTGCTATTTGCTATTTGCCATTTGCCATTTGGAGTCTATATTTGCGGTTTACATTCAATTTAATTGCAATGCACTCCTCAATGGATTTTAGCTGTAACAATTACCTTTGAACAGCCACTACAATAGCGACGAAGACTGTCACGATCAGGAATCAATTAAAAACTAATACAAAACGAGTTCGATTTACATATATACATAGGTAACTGTTTTCGAGTTTGGTTGATGAATTCCACACAGCTTGTGCTTTTGTTATTAAGCCGCTCACCCTTAAAATCAATGTTTGACTGACCTCTGCATATATATATACATATATATATATATATGTGTGTCTGTGTGTATGTGTGTGTATACACACATTATTATAATAGGATTCCTGTGTGCGTTTCAATTAATCGTTCATGCAGTGCTTGATTATTGGTTGAAAATGAAATGCTTGCATTAAACAGCACACAGATACATTCATAAATATATACAAATTCGGCTGCAGATTCACCCGACACACACTCACACATGCAGATGGACACGCACACGGACAGATAGCTGTACGCTGAACAATAAGCCAACTTAATTTACCAATGGACCATCATCATCAGCATAATCATCTAAATGGCATCACACGCACTGCAAAAACGGAAACGGAAACGTTGAAAAGGCAATTGCCAATGCTCGACGCCGACGTCGACGTCTATGCCAACGTTTGCTAAACAGTTGCAATTTATTGGCAGCTGCAATTATTTGGCAAACTTGCTTCATGCCAATTATGCCGCAAGTTGAGCATGAAAATTATGACATTACGCAAAAGCAAAGCACTTGGTTATGTTATAATGTAGATATGAGAAAATATATACATAGATATATACGTATTGACGTTGAGTGTTGCCACAAATCGCAAAATATTCATTTATGCTGCCGCCTAACAGATTAAGCGCCATGCAAAAATGCATCCGCGAGTCGAGCGAATCGACAGTGAAGCCGTGGCAGCTGTCTGCAATGGTTGCGTGTGCCATCTATCGGCTGCTGCCGCAAATTTGATAAATGCAAATTTTACGCTTTCTGTGAAATGAAAGCGTACTAATTGCTGCCAACTAGCTAAAGCGACCCAGCAAGCCCAGTTTACTCGCACCAACAGCAAGACCTCACACACCATTGCATTCACCATGTAGAGGCAATCCTTTGTGCTGTGCCACGCCCCGTAGCAACATCAGTAGCAGAAACAGCAGCAACAATTAATTGCCATCATTTTTTAGAATCTTTTCATGCGCTTCATTTCAGTTTCACTTCCCATTTCCCTTTCCTAGTCCGTGCTCGTTCAAATTCCCTTTACCGAGCTCCCCTTCCGTTCGTTCCGTCTCGAGGTGCAGTTAGCTGTAATTTCTGTATTATTGCTACCAAAAATCTTTGTGTAATGCACCCCATGTTTGCTAGCCCATTCTCAAGCCACGCCCCTTGGTCTACGCCTCCCGTTGCCGTGTTGTTTATTGCGTTGCAACTTCCGTTACAAACGAAGATAAATTGTTAGCTTTTTTTGTTGTTCTGTTTTCCTTTTGGTGTTTATTGTTGCTGTTGTTAGTGTTTCGTTAGTTGTTTTTGTTTTGTTTGTTGTGTTTTCGTTTTTCTATTTGAGTTTTGCCAACAGCTGTTGCTGCTAAAATTGCCCCTCCTTTTGGGGCTGCACAGTGGAAGTGCCACAAAAAACCTTTCAAAAAAGGAGACAGTTAAGCAAATAATATTGTAAGCCTTTTTAGCTGGCTATCAGCATTCAGTTCAAAATTAATTATAAGTCAAGTTCGATCCGCAGCAAAACAATCTCAAAATGTTCAGTAATCGTGACTGAATCTTATCATTGCATATAGTCGAGTTGGGGTCATAGTTTGAGTCTTTTTATTCTCACGTGCCGATTGCAGCAACCCGATTCACAAAATACTAAACAAAAGTTGGCCTGGAACACATTTATGGAGTAAGCAGTCTGAATACTAAGCACAGTCTTAAACAAGATGTGTCAACCTGAAATTTCTGTAACATTCTTAGCAATTGTTGTCAGGTTTTTGTGGTATTTAAGTACATATACAAAATACAAATTAGATTTAATAAATATATCGCACATATATACAACTATATAAGTATTCTATAAGTTGGTGGGTAATATTAACTTCTGGAATAAATTAGACGTAAGAGAAAATACACATCATTGTTTAATCGAAGGCTAAGCTTTAAAGATATAAATATTTCTATATAATAATTTAATTTGGTTTTCAAGCCATCTACAAGCATATTTTTAAATATGCTTTAATATTTAAATATTACTTACTGTGTAAAGGTGAGTTCAATAAACCACTTTGGCTTTGACTTAAGTTCATATTTCCATATAATTTGTGCACGCACACAAATTCATTAAATAAATATGAAGAGGATTAAAAGCAAGTTTACATTTTGTGGCACAAAACCGTGCATCTTACCATCTGTGGCATAAGTAATCCAAATTTTTTACGAAACTTGCAACTATTTCCGCCCTTACGATTTATGCGAGCAACCCCCTCATCAGTTCCCCCGTCCTCCACCAGCTTGTTTGAATCTTAACTCTAAGCTGCGTCTGCTGTTCGTCGTCGTAGTCTCGAAAATGTTGCATTTGCTTTTCAGCATGACTTGATTAATTATTTGTTACAAGCACACTCAAACAAACACACACACACACACACACACACACACACGCACACAACACACTTGATGTATATGTATTAAAATGTATCTATGTTTTTATTTTCGGTGCTGGCGGCTAGCGATTATCTCGTACATTGACCGCTGCTCGTATACTCGAAAAAAATCGTCATGACTTATAGACTTTTGTACTTTTGACGCCAAATGTGACTTTATCATTAAGAAAGTTTATCTTTATTTTATCTAACGTTAGCTTTTTTGGTGATTATATTATTGAAAAACATTAATATTTTAAGAAAAACATTTTCAATAGCTTATAAATTCAAATAATTTAATTTTAAATACTAACGATTGTACGATGACCCTTGAAGTTATTTCTAAAAACAAGATCAATTTTCAAGGCGATTTTCTACATTTCAGGGCGATTTTTTTGTGAGTGTAGCTTGGAGTTAATCTCACTAGACCCAGTAGCATTAGGGCGAAGCTCGTTAACTGGGTCGACATCCACTGATAAGATAAGCGCATGTTTCAGTAGCGATGGCGACAGCTCGAGATAGCTCAGCTAAGCCGAGAAGCGGAGCTGATGGCGGTCAGTCATGGAGCGAGCACTAAACGGAACGCGTCAACTGCTCGCAGTTATTATTAGCTGCTGCTTCTGCTTCAGTTTGAGTGCGGCACAACTGTCGCTTGCAACACAAGATGCGGCCAGCATCAAGGATCTGAATGAGCTGGGCTCCCACTATCTGCCCGCTGGCTATACAGCGATTCAACCGAACGTTACACTTGACGATCTGCAGCGCCTGATGCAGCAGAAGTGCCTGAAGGCGAACGCACCTCTGCCCGCCAGCGAGGTGAATGCGACGAAACTGACCGCTGATATACAGCAGGCAGCTGGCCGGCTGATGCAGTGCATCAATGGGCTGGTCAATATCAGTGTCGTCATGGACGAGGTGGAGACGGCGCGTCCTCGCGGTGATCTTGATGTTGTCTTTGAAAAGTACTGCCTGCGCATGCCGCGTGCCCGCGAATGCATCACGGATTTCAATGCGGCCCTGTTGCCATGTATGACGCGCGAGGAGCGCTCGCACAATGCGATGATGCTGCGCATCTTGGGCAAGCTGCTGGATTTTGTGTGCTACAAGAATGGCGATCAAATTGCGCTCTTTATTGCCGAGGAGGGACCAGAGTGCTTTCAGCAGCACAAGGATAATGTGGGCAGCTGCTTGCAGACCAGTTTTGGACATTATCTGCCCAGCCAGCTGAACATATCGCAAGTGCAGCTGCCTGATCTGGTGCTCGGACCGCGCCAGTGCACCGAACTGCATGACTTCGAGAGCTGTGTCGTGCGCCATCTGGAGACGTGCAGCAACATCACGCCCAGCAACATTGTGGAATCAATGTTCCGCTATGTGCGCAAGGAGTCCAACTGCCAGCAGGTCATCGATCGCGTCACCCGGGAGAGCAACGAGGCTCAGAGATCTGGCGCTGCCAGCACCTGGAGCACCTCATTGACTATTGCAGCCCTGGCTGGGAGCGTTGCCTCTGCTTACATATTATAATATTAGTAAGAATACTTCAAGTGCGATTATATGCTAACTTTGTTTTTTTTTTGCTTTAACTATGTGTATTTTATAATTATGTTTAATAAAGTGTACCCATAAGCCGCTTAACGGCTTGGCCTTTAATGCCCGCCAGCTGAAAGACGAAAGTCCGAAAGTGTTACGTTAAAAGCTGCATAAACACAAGCCTGAAGTATGAATAGAAGCCAGCAACCAGCAGCAAACAGCAGCCAGCAGCTGCCAGAAGCAGCCATTGCTTATCGGCTAGTTAGCAGCCGGGTCAGTTGTCCGTCCGTCGTTCGCTCTGTCGTTCGTTGTCCGTTGGGTTTGCTGACTGGGCCGGTGTCTTATCAGCGACTCGCTGGCAAAACAATGAGAATGGTATGGTACACTCAGCAAAACAAATATATGCCTTAATAGAATGTAGAACATCAGCTTCCATTACTTTTTTTAAATGTTTTTCACATCTTAATCTGAAACAGCTTATAAGCTTTCATGGTTGAATTTGAGAAAAGGCATACTTGACTTTGATTCCAACTCGGAAACCGATTCTTTCTGAAATTTAGAACGATTTTCACTTTAAGCAGATTTTCTATGTTCTACGGCACATTTTTGCGAAGTGTATGGGTATGGATGGGAGTCAGCTTGCAGCTTGCATCAACTGCGACCAGCTTGAAAATTTGAAAAAGTTTAGCCAAGTGAGGCGCACTTTGGACTCTGGAATGCGATATTTGGACTGGTGGCCTGATTGACCAGCTCATCACTCTTGCAAGCAAATTGGTTTGGCAGACATGTCAAATGCCGCCTCAAGATTACCTTAAATGATGTTGTGCCGCTTTCTCTCTATCTCTGCCTCTCTTTCTCTCTCGCACTCTCGCTCTCTCGCTCTCTCGCTCTCTCTCTCTCTCTCTTTATCTTTATCTCTGTTCAGCTCGTAAATTATAAAAAATTGCGAATAAATCTAAACGAAAGGAGCGAGAAAAAGCGCAACTGTCATCATTTCATAAAAAGAGCGACAACTGCGGTACAGTAAAGTTCAATACTTGTAGCTGGACGTGAACGTGAAAGGGGAAGTGGTCATGGACGATGACGATGACTATGACGATGACGACGACATCTTTTGGAGCAGTCGAAGCGTGAAATGAATGGAGTTTTACATGGCTTAGTTCAGTTTGTGTACGCATTTTTTTCTCATTTCACTGGCATGGTCTTAAATGGATTGGGTAACAAATAAAATGGAATGGGCCCGGTAAAGATGAGAATTATATTTTTTTACTTAAGTATATGATTAGCACAACATTTTGGAGACTTAGTCTGTGGTGAAGTGGAACGAAATATAATAGCATGGAGTGCATTGAAATGGTAAAGTTTTTTTATATTTAAATAGTGATCATTAAGTGAAATAAAATGCAATGTAATGGTCTGTATTAAAATGGAACGCAATTTGTTTGATATTGATAAAGAAAAGACGACTTCCTTTTACGACCAATAAGCTATAGATTGGCCCAATTCAATTAATTCCTCTTTACCATTAAATTATTTTCGATATTTATTAAAATCAACTCTTTTCTCTGCGTAAATCTGCTTGCTTAAAACTGTCAATTGAACACTCAAAATGGATTTAGCTACTTAGAATGTATTCATCGTATTTCATTTCCAATTAGCTGAGAGCCCTGTGCACCCAGAACCACGCACCAGCAATCAGCAATCGCATTCAGAGTGGCTGAGGAGGACTGAAGGGGCCAAGTTGGAAGTGTTTCCTCAGTTAGTTGGTTAGTTAGTGAACTGTTTGAAACATCTAACAAGTCATAAATGTTAAAAACTTAATTAGGCTTGCAGACTGCAGTCCGTTTCTGTGCTGCCTCTATTCTCTGTTCTCAATTCACCATTCTCAGTTCTCATCCTTCTGTTGGCCAGTTGGAGGTATGTGGCAGAGCCATTCATGTTTGTCAATGCCCATTGGCAGTGGGTAACGGGCGCAGGCACTTTATTATTGATGTGAAAAATGCGGAAAATGAATGCGTTTCCGGTGCTTTTCGCGAGTTGCCAGCTAAATTGCAGTGGCCATGAATCATTCGACTTCGGCGGCGACTCCGGCTTCAAACTCAACTTCAGTATGAGCTTCAACTTAGCATTCCCCATTCACCATGTAGACAAACTTTGTACGTGCAACGCGCAATGTTGTCAGCCAAAGTGTAGCGAAACTGGCAAAGCCTGAGCAAAAGCAGAATCGTTCGGTAGGGGTGGAGTTGTCTCAAAACTTGGCTGAGCAAATAATTGCACGTCATTGGCCAAATTATTGGCTCTGCATTGGGAATGAGGCAAACGGCAAGCCAAATAAGTTAAGATTCAAGCGAAGTCCAAAGTAGAAAAGTAGAAAAGAACAGGCAAACAATATATGAACAAAACAAAAGAAATAAATGAAATAGTACAATTAGGAAAATTCGTTGAGTTGCCATTGCGTTTTTCCAAAAACAAAAACTTAAAAAGTGCATTTTTCGATTATTTGTTCAAGAAAACGTATCTTCAACTTTTGATGTAGAATTAATATATATAAAAGGGCTTCATAATGTTGAAAGTAATTCGGATTTTGGATAATTTTTTATGAAGATAAAACAGTTTGATTTTGAATTAAAAACAAAAAAGTTAAAAATATAATGTTAAACGTAATTCGGAAAATGGAAAATTGTGGGCGAAAATAGTTTGAATTTGAATTTAAAAAAAAATTAAGACGTGGATTTATCGAATTTCCTTCAAGATGCCATATTTTCAGCTTTTGATGCAGAATTAATATATATAGAAAGAGTTCCATAATGTTGAAAGACTGAGGATAATTTGGGCGAGGATAAATCAGCTTTAATTTTTCAAAAAAAAAACTTAAAATGTGATTATACATACACTTAGAAAAAAGATTTGAGAAAATCGCACTGAACTTAAACTATAAAATAAATTATATATAGAAACAGTCAAATGATTTATATTTATAACATTTAATAAAAATTGTTCTTTACTTGTGCTGATGTCAAACGGACACCTGTGCGATCCGAGAAAGAGAGAGACAGAGAGAGAGAGAGAGATAGAGATATAGAGAGAGAGGGAGAGGGAGAGAGAGTGTGAGAGAAAGAGGGAGAACTTAATATTATTCTATAAGCAATGCTATAAGTGATCAGAAATACAATATCCATCTACATACATGTCCTGTCTTGTTGTTCGTCCTGCTGCACGTCGCACAGTTTACGTTCGTTACATATTGAAGGCACGTGTGTCTCTGTATGTGTGTGTGTGTGTATCCAGGTGTGTGCTTGTGTGTGTGTGTACTTTTGCGCTTTTGTCTGTGCCTGTGTGAAGCGAGATGTGTGTGCATATTGGCTTTACGCATGAGTGTGTGTGGGATTTGGCAAAGTGTTTGTGTGGAAGTCTGAAAGACATCGTGTGTGTGTGTGTGTGTGTGTGTAATGTGTGTGTGCGTTTGTTGTGTATGTGTGGCCATATTTGGCATCCACAAAGTACGTATACTTTGGGGTCTAATTTGCGGTTGCTGGCGCAGCTCAATTTACAAGTGAGAAATTAAGATGTCGACAAAACTTTTGGCCGAACACCTCAATGGTGGCAAAGCAGATGCGCACACTTCAACCCCAAGCGAACCCCCCTCCCCCTCCCCTTTTGATAGCGCTTTTTAGTGGAGCTTAAAAACCGCAAGGTGGGCATGCTGAGATGCCACAAAGTCTGAGTGTTATTGCCGCAGTAACCAATGCACTTTGCAACTCTGTTTCGCTTTTTCGTGTTCTTGAGCTGGGCTACAAAAAAAATTACAGATGCCGAAGCAGCGGTCAGCTTACACATAGAGATACAAAGAATTATATATAGTTATTACTCTGAGAGTATTTTATTTGTAAAGTTCTGAGAATCATTTAAAAAACAATTTAAAAACAATGTTGCCATCATTAAACCACAGTTGAGACATCTACCCAGAAATCTTGTTAACTATTAACAACACTATTAACTACACTTTAAGAAATTCGCAATTCTCTTGGCGCCAATGGTAGCTCACCAAATTATTAAAAAACTTTATTTCTAAAAACAAGGCATTTTCTTTATCTACTTCCAGGGTGTTTTAGACACATTTAGTATTACTGAATGCGTACTTAGATGTCATACCACATAGATTGTTAAATCCGTTGCATACTTTTACGTCCAATTTTATGCCGATGTTTTTCAAATAAAAAAAAATTTGTAAATGCAATTCTTATATGATTTCTCTAATATTTGCTGCAACTCAATTAGTTTGACCTCGTTTCAAACTGCATTTGATCTTAATTCCTGAGATTGTAAACAATTGAATGCTCGTAAACCACATTGGTGCACCTCAATTAAATTCCATGTTTACTAGCTGCACGATGAAAGCTGCTTATAGTCATTTTGTAACACTGATTCCACAGTTCTCCAAAGCCTGCTATTTTCAACTAGTCCCACTGGGGCATAACTAGCTACTTCAAATTTGATGAAAGCGGCATATTAAATTTGTTGACAGCACTCAGACGCAGTCAAAAAAACAAAGCGAAACACTCGTAATGAGATTAAAGTCAGCCCCTTGTGGTGGGCGGGCTGTCCAAAAATTATGCAGAGATACTTGATGGCCTGGCTGGGGACTGCTGTGCCATCACATGCGGTGTATACGCAATGTCAGCAAATTTCCCACAAATTGCAAAAATTTTAAACGGATTCTCTGGCCAATATGTTGTTGTTATAATTGTTGTAGTTGCTTTTCGCTGTTTGTTTTTATTTTTTGTTATAGTGGTTTTTGCTCAACGTAAACTTTATTAATTGCAACAATGAAGTTTGCAGCCACAAGCGTTCCTAATCCTCGCCCAACAGCGCTGGCACCTATTAAAATGTGCTATTTTCATTTTTATAGTATACATTGCACATTTCAAACGCGCTTAATCGATGATATAATCTAAAGGAGAAAGTGCACTTGATTGAACTTGGAATTGAGATCTCATAGGTCATGCACGAATACATTACTTTTATTTAAATATCAAAACTGATTGAAAATGTTATCTTTATTTTGGTTATTTTTGTTTACAGAGTATGCCTTAGTTTGTTACATTTGTTTGTTATAACTTTTACTTGAATTTATTTACTTTTTAAATTACACTTATTTTTGCATATTTAATTGAATTCCTCAAACACATGATGCATAACTATTTTTGGTGTTGCTTTTTTTTTTTTTATGTTTTTTGGTCAACAGTCAACGAACTTTTCTAATTATTTGCGCGCTAAGCAGAAAAGTTGACAGCTTTTAACCATGTGCTGGAAAATTTGCATAGTTTGCAACTGACATTCTGCTAAAAAGATTGTGCTGAAATGTGGGGGCTAGGGATGCTAGAGGAGACTGATGCACATGGTGTTAATGGATATAGTTCAGCTAGCTTTCCATGACTTTTAAATATGAATACACAAAAATATTAATTTTAATAATAAATTTTGGATTTAGTTATTGTAGCGATGTAAATATAAGATATGAGTATTGTATTGTATATAAGATATTTATTTGCACAGCTGTGCCACGGATTTCTCGTCTAGTCTTTCTTTGCACATTTCCTTTAAAATTGTTTAAAACATTCCGAAAATAGACCGAATACACCAACTAAAATATGCACAATGACAGACATGTAAATTGCGTTAAAGTTGATTGCGTTACATATTTGAAATCATTAGTAATCATTGAAAACATTGGTAATCATTTCCAATCGAAACTTCGACCAATAAAATCTCAATTGTCACAATTGTCGATTTAGTGACATCTGTGAGCGAACCAAACCCACCGACCTTGGTTGACGTGTGTCTGTGTGTGAGAGTGTGGCATGATGGGGACAGGATCTGTGGTGGCACGTGCACCATTCCGCTTGTTTGGTGTTTTCCAGCAAAATGAAACACAAAATAAACGAAAAGTAAATATGTCTGTAATGGGATTGCTGAAGGATGTTCCAGTTTCTGCGCTCAAGGCTGAAGGCTCTGTGCTTTGGATATTATGTTTTAGTATTGGTTTCGGTTTCGGGTTAAGGCAATTGAGAACGAGGCCAACACCAAGTTTCGTTGCATGCTCTGCATAAATTGACAAATTCGTTTTGACTAGTTGAGGACGATTTCGTTACATACATTTCTTTATTTCCATTTGCAGCAAGTGTCTACCTAAAACCCCTCAACTCTCCCACTCATGTTCTTGAGTTGACAACCAGCAATAACAGCATGGCAAGAAAATAAACCAATTTGGCTTTTGGAACAAAAATGCTGTTCCAATTGTTAAAGCATCAGAGCAGGACCATGATGCAGTAATAATTTTCAATAGCTTCAATTAAAAGCAAAATTGTGGGGGCTTTGCTTGCATTTGACAAACCTCAACCCGGAACCCAGAACCCTAAAGTCTGCTCCCCTTCTGGGTTCAATGTGCGTGTGTGTGTCTTGTTTGAGGTAACTGTGGTATCGTTTGCGGATTGTTTTGCTAGTTCAGCTCAAGGGCTTAGCTTTTTAATTAGTTTGATGTGTGGCGGTCTCATACATTTTTGAGAAACAGTAAGAAAATAGAGATTAAGTGTTTGCAATTGAAAAATGAAACTTTTAATACCCATTATTGTTCAGATTAAAAAAAGTATGCTAAAAGAGCTTCAATTTAATAATCGCATTGGGGACAGCTTTGACATATTAGTTTTTATTGATTTAATACGTCGCAGAATGTGCAATTTATGCAATGCGCCATGGAAAATGGATTTATAAAAAATATTCGAATGCACTGTTTGAAATTCGTGAAATGTACAGAAGTATAATTGCAAGCCTAAATAAATGAGTTATTTTCAATTTAAGGGGATCGGATCAATAATAAATTTGGAATGTATTAGTAAAATAATATTTTGGAAAAGTGCTTTTACTGATCAATTTATTTTAACCTGAACCCATTGAAAATGATTAAATAGAATAAAACGAAGATGAGATGAAAAAGCATCTCCGACCCCATAAATATTATTGATCGGGATCCAATGATTTGGTCGAATCCTGTCTGTTGGTCCGCTCGTGTGTCCGTACATCCGTGAAGAACTAGAGACTTAAAATTTGAAATGTAAGTTTATTTCATCTCAGCGATAACATTTTTCGTTCTGCGAATATCGATACAAATTGATTTCAGATATCGTTTAAAACACAGTTTAAAATATATTTCTTCGTAGTCAGGGTTGTATTCATATAACTTGACATATTGAACATCTGTCAACATTTCATTGAAATCGGGTGCATATTAACTCAACTATAAATTTAATGTGTCAACTACTTTATTGGAGAAGATTTCATCTGTCTGTACCATAGATTTGCCCAACTTCAGAAAACCATTATTAACCATTTTTAAAGAGAAATTAGTTAGTCAAAATTATTTTAAGCCACATATACAATTGTCGGACAGGATGATCGTCAGAAAAGCTATATCTAACGGAATTAGATCTTAATGTCCACTATATAGCTGGAAAATACGTTTATTTAATAATTCAATTAGTTTGTAGAGTATTCAATTTTAAATATTTGCAATGACGTCAAGCACTGCAACCACAAGCAGCAATTGCCACCTGCCTTTGTGGCGCAATTCACACCATCTTTAAATCAAAAATCAAATTGCAAATTCGTCGTTCGTTCTCTTCTTGTTTCTTTATTTTTAGTTCAAATTTTTGTCTTCGTTTTTGTGACTTGTCTTATTTTAATTGCTTTTCACTGTCAGTGCGGTCCAGTGGCTGTCTCATTGCTTACCACGCTCTCGCCCACGCCCTAGCTCTCGCACCAAGAATCCCTTAACTCAGGCCATCCACTCACAGCTCTTGAATGGCATTATCTGGCGGAATGATTCGAAGCGGCAAAGTGTATTTTTCTGCATCTCTCTTCCAGCAGTTTTCAATTGAGTTTCGACTTTGCTTTCATTTTGGGGGCGAGGATAAAAAATGCTTTGCCACTTTGTAATTTAAATGAACCACACTCTCACATACACTTACATCGATTCTTAATAAGGAAAATTAAACCTATGCTGCACACTTGGCCAAAGAGGAGCGCCATGTGCTGGAAACTATTCCATGACACTGCCATCCCTCTGTCCATCTCTCTGTGCATATGTCTGTCTGTTTGTCGGTCTATGCTGGGCTGTCGCTTTTGACAAATAGCTTGCAAAGAAATAACTGACAAAAATACACGTAGCTCAAGTGCAGCGTTGACACCTTGGCAGTTGGCAAAGAAACCAGGCAAATACTTTAAAGCCCTAGACAGAGACAGCGACAGCACTTCTGACAGAGATGGGCGACCAACAACTGTTTGCCGTATTTATTTTCAAGTGTGTGTGTGTGTGTGTGTGTGTGTATGTATGTGTGTGTATGACCCTTGAGAGTGTGCAAGTCTCGCTTGTCTCACTTCAGGGGGGCGTGGCTGGAACATGGCTGCTGGCATTTAGCAGTTGTTGAAGCCTGGCTACACTTGGCTTCACTTTGCTGCTTCTGAGCTGCTTTTGAATTGCTTTTAGTTAAATTATGCGCCATTTGGCCATATACAGAAACACACACACACACACACAGATAGAGAGAGACGCACCTGACTTTTGCTTGACAGCAAATTATTTAAATGTTTGCCAAGCAGCTCCCCAGATAGCTGCTAACGCGGCTAACGTGGCTAACGTGGCCAACAGCCAGCTAGATGTCTGACTGCAACTGCAAATGTTTTGCATACGCCACGCCAACTTCAATTATCAACATAATAGTTGGCAAACGCACCGCGCAGACAACACGAATGCAACATCACAGCTATATCAAATGCAACAACCACAAAAAAAAAAGAAACAAAGCACAGGAAAAATGTGTTAATTAGTTTATAGCCGCCAGTTAGGCAAAACACGGGAAAATAGCGCTACGTCCTGACATGCAGCAGCAACAACAACATCAACAGCACACAAAAAAAGCATTGAAAGGAATAGCAGCACCCACAACAACAACGAACACACACAAAAAAAAATAGACAACGTAACAAAATTAGCTTTTTGGCGCACAACTAACACAGAAAGTTGACTGAACTTGGCGCTTACGCAAACAAAGCTCATGTTGTTGGTACCCAAACATAGACCCAGGTTATTGATTGTGTATCCACCTTATTGTGGGAACAATCTGAACATGGTTAGCCCATAAAACAAGTTAGACAAATGCCTCGCCTTACTTTGACATTTTCTTCCTATCAAACATCGGCAACTAGACCTGAGTGCAGAGATTTAATCAGCGGCCTCATTGGCTGCCATAATTAAGTTGTTAGACTGTGTAAAATATTTTTAGCAGGCGAATCAGACAACTGTATTCAATTTTATTATTTTAGTCATTCGTGAAATCTTGTCCAATTCTACGTATAATATTTGGAACAAATAATTAAAACTCTTTCTGGTTTTTATCATTTAGTAAAGGCTGTCTGCTTTTCAAATTGAAGCTACGTTCACTTTTTTTATATATGCCAACTTTACAAATAAAATTACCAGGTGCTTTAAATTATTTTTAATTATTTTAGCTTAAATGTTAATTAATAACAATTTCAATCTCAAAAACATCAATATTTGCTAGCAGTATTTGATCGCTTAGCCTTAATGTATGGTATAGTATAGTTAAAATAAATGTCTAGAATCGTAGTGACAGAAATCAGGCCGATGCTTGCCAAGATCGAGTGCTCCTTGCATCTTATTTCTTACTCGTTGTGTCGCTGATCAGCTTTTTGCGCACCATCTCCGCGTGAAGCAGCGTGCCCAAGTGGCAGGGATTGAGGGCAATAACGACGCCCGCAGCTTTCAGCGCCTTCAGCTTGTCGGCGGCGCCTCCCTTTCCGCCGGATATGATGGCACCCGCGTGACCCATGCGACGTCCTGGTGGCGCCGTAATGCCAGCTATGAAGGCCACCACAGGCTTTGCCTCACAGCCGGAGTTGTGCTTGGTGAGATATTCGGCAGCTTCCTCTTCAGCGGTGCCGCCAATCTCGCCGATTAAGATAATGCCCTTGGTTTCCTTGTCGGGCAGAAATATTTTCAGTGCATCAATGAAATTTGTGCCATTAAAGGGATCGCCGCCGACGCCGATGCATAGAGTCTGACCCAAGCCGACATTCGTTGTCTGATGGACTGCCTCATAGGTTAGGGTGCCGGAGCGGGAAACGATGCCAACCAAGCCGCGCTTGTGAATGTGACCAGGCATGATGCCAATCTTGCACTGATCTGGTGATATGATTCCTGGACAGTTGGGACCCAGCAGACGCGACTTTTCCTGACAATTGAGCATCTGCATAATCCGCACCATATCCATTTGCGGAATGCCCTCGGTGATGACCACAATGAGACCGACCTCGTTTTCAATGGCCTCGCAAATGCCATGCGCAGCATTTGGTGGCGGTATAAAGATGACTGTCGCATCCGGTTTCAGCTCCTTGACGGCCTCCTTTACGTCCTTGAACACGGGCGCGTCCAAATGTTTGGTGCCGCCCTTCTTGGGCGATACACCACCAATAATCTTAGTGCCGTATGCCTTCGACTCCGTTGAGTGGAAGGTGGCCTGCTTACCAGTGAAGCCCTGCACCATTACCTTGGTCTCCTTGTTGACCTTCAGGTTGCAAATGGTTTTTGAGTAGTCCGCCTTGCAGCGCACCAGCATCCGTTGAGCCGTCAAACAGCCTCGAGCCCAGTTTGAGATGTACATTTAAAAAAAATTTTAAACTACAGAATATTTTATTTTTGTAGATTTTGTTCCGAGCTGTTGAAATATGTGAATGAAACAAAATTACCTATCGTAGCTAGGCCTTGCCTCATAGCCAACTTTATGGCATGATTTCTACTTTTTTTCCTGTCAAGTTATTCTATCAACTACTAAACAACTAGACTATCAACTATAGTCAGAATTACTAAAATTAAAAATACATTTATCTTGGGTGTAAGACTCTGGCACAAAGGAGCCGACAGGAGTTGTGCAGCTTAGTGCGGCAAGCTGCTCATTGTGAAAAGCCTGCTAGGCGTCTATGAATATTTTACATTATTCCAGTATTCCATTACCAGCAGAGAAGCAGAGATTTGCAGCCATATTATACCGCTTTTGTATTTATAAAAAATAAGCTCAAGTTAGTAGTATATATTACAAACTTTTCGGATCGGATTGCTGCAACAGAGACACCATTGTCACAGCTCTTAGACCACATTAAAAGATTTGTTTACAAATATAACCTATGCGACGAAGTATTTGATGGAATGACAAAATTAATATTAAAAACACGATTGTCTAGACACAAATTCGACATTCAAAAACGAAAAGAAGTTAAATAGACATTCTTCAGACTTCGAAGAATTGCGCATTTTAGGCAGAGAGTAACACTACAACAAAAGGTAAACTCTGGAAACTCTGCATATAATAAATACAGATAGACATGTTAGACTTAACTTCCAACCAGACCCAGCCAGTTTCGCTCATTTAAATTAGTTTAAAACTCCACAACTGAATGGACGGACGCCCTGAAGATAAATGCCATCTGAGTATTAAAAATTAAAAACCTTTTTTGACGAAGATATGGCCATTTCAAATTTGACCCTATTTTGTTTTCTTCAGATTTTAATGCAGTTTTGTTCTAGAGGTCAAACCATAACTACATTTTTTTTTTAATATTGACATTTTTTGAGGAAGATATGGCAATTTGAAGTTTGAACCTATTGAAGAAAAACTCGTTATATCTTTTAGAATGAATCTGTGGTCAACATTTTTTAATGCAGTTTTGTTCTAAAAATCAAACCAATTCTAAAAAAAAATCAAACTAATAATAATAAAAGCAAGCGAAAGACATAATTAAATGTGCTTATTTTTATTTATTAACTCTCAATTACAGAATATAATACTCTAATATATAAATATAGGAATATTTGCAGCATTTCAAATGAATTGCGTCCCCTCTGAAAATATCTATTTAATCGACAGCTTCAACTGAACTACTTCTGCTGTGAGTGTTCCTACTGTGCGGGGGTGTGTATATATACATATACCTATGTGTGCACTTATATACATGCACAACTTGGGGCGGAGACTCAAGAATAAATCATTTGCCTAGGCTGGCCAGTGGCTGGCCGACTGTGAGGTTGGCTTGTTGGCTGACCGGAATGCAATTTTAGTTGGAATCGCAGCTGCAATTGCAGTTTATACTGCACTAAATGACTTCATCAGACACAAATAAAATATCAATAATGTCAAAAGTGTAATAAATCATCGGCTTGCTGGTTTGGGTTTAAGATCCGTGCACGGTGTCCTCTTACCATCTTACTGGACAACACCTTGCAGCCTCATCTTCCGATAGTGACCTGGACCGGCTCGCATGCATTCATTGACTGGCAAACTATCTGTGGGTGTGGCTGCAAATAGTGGAGGGTTTTTTTCATTTGACTTGAACGCCTGCCGCGAAATGGAAAATGCTAATTTTTTATGTGCCCCGCACAAAAGTATGCAAAACTCACCCAGCAAGCCAACAACCGAGACCGAAACTGAATCGCGCCAAGCAACGGTAGAGCTCCCTTTTCCCATTCGCAACATTCCGGCTCCATTTTGGTATTAAAGTGCCCACTAGAAATTTGGATTCTATTTCTTAATCTTTTTTGTGCTGAAAGTACTTATGCCTAACTCTTGCCTGCACTGATGAACTTTCTCAACTTATATGCAAGCTTTTAAATATTGAAATGTCTTCTAAAATATAATACGACCATCTCAAGAATTTGAATCGCCGTTTAATTGAGCTGCAATGCACACAAATGTTTTTAAGTGAAAGTGTGAAAAATATAACAATATTTGTATTTGCACTGATTTAAAGGGATACATTACACATGTTAAATAAATGCAATGTACACATTTATTCGCGCACAGTGTTTATTTTAATAGTACACCTAATTTATTTCAAATTATTGTTATTATTATTACATTATTTCTTTTGGCATTTATTTTATTTTTTTTCCTATGATGGACAATTGGATTTGCCATTGGGTCAATGGTTTGGCCCTGTTGGCTCTTCAGTTGCGCTCCATTTGTTATGCATTTCGTTTCGTTGGTTTTTGCAGTTTCATTTTTGATTGCAAATACAGGTTTAATTGTTGTTTTTGTTACTGCTGCCGTTTTTGTTGTTTTGCAGTAGCGTAAATTTGTCTATGTGCGCATAAAGTAGATCAAATGTTGTACGTGCATTTACTATATACACTGTGTATGTATATCAATACATAACCATTGCATAGGGATGCACACTATTATCGTTAAAGCAGGACGTGACACTAGTTCGATCACGACCAGGAGCACGAACCACAATTAGGTTCTGCGGAAATGTTGATAAATTAAATGTGAAAGAGCTGATTGAAGCTTTTGTTAGTTTTCCCCTCATAACACTCTTTTTTATTTCGAACATGTCAAATTGGGTTGCATTTATTTATTTATGTGCATGTAAGGCTAACAATTATTTTATATTATATTCGCAATTGTGTTGAGTCGTGTCACAAACGAACATAAACACTAAACACACTCAACTTGACTATACAAATACAAATGGCTGATGCTCCTGCAAATGTTGTTGATGTTGTTGTTGTTGTCGTTGTTGTTGTTGCTGGCTGCAGGCGTTGGCCATTGGTCATTTTGGCCATTGACAATTGTCATTTATAAATTTCGTTTTCAATTTTGTCGGCCAGCGTCATAACGAATAGCTCGCCAGCTCAATGATTGTTGATTTTAATTTATTATTGTTTATTGATAAAATGTACGCAGAAATTTGCATAAATCGATAAACAATGGCACACACAGAGTCATAGCCAAAGAATAGTTATAGGCCAAGCGTCAAGCCCTGACCAGGAGCCACAGAAGAGAACAGAACAGAACAGAACAGAACAGAACAGAACAGAACAGAACAGAACAGAACAGAACAGAACAGAACAGAATGCAAATACGAATGCGAATGCGAATGCGAATGCGAACGCCATACGCCAATTTAGATATTTATGGCATTTTGGGGCAACGAAGGAGCTGCACGGGGATCCCAGGCACTTCCGCTCCAAAACGGTGATGCCAATGCAACTGGTTTCAACTTTTGGTGCTGTTGTTGCCATTGGCGCTCCCGCTGCCAGGATTGATGCTGATGCTGATGCTGCTTTAGCTTCTGCCACTGTGTCGCTGTTTGTGTTTTTGCTTTTGCTTTTGCTTTCAATTTCCGCATAGTATTTTACCCAATTAACCAGATTTTGCTTTTGTTTGTTTTGAAACCAGTCTCGTTGCAGGCCCAGAAGCAAAATAAGTAGGTTGACTAGGGATCGGGTGTTTGTGTTAGCGTTAACACAACAATGGTCAAAAGGGATAGCCAAATGCTTGCTTTTGCCTGCCAATAGCAGTATCTAGTATTTTCTAGTTGGCATTTAGCGGAAATCGTGTGGTTGTTGCAGAACAAAATGAGCGGGGAGTTGGGGCAATATCAGTACATCTGTGGGCTCGTTATTGTATTTGGCCCCAAACCATGGGCAATGCGAATAGATAAATGGCTTAAAACTGAAATTGACAGCCATTTCGCATGGGATGATTTCGGGGCATTCTGTGTTTTCATCTATCTAATTGCCGAATAACACTGGCCGATATTAAATAACTAAGCAGGCAGATGTAAGCGTGACGAAATACTTATATTATAATAAATTATATATTTCTCGCCATATTAAATATAAAGCTATAAATTGCAGTGAAAGAGTAAAGTAAGAAAAAGTTCTCCTGCAAGCATCACGTGAGCAATGTTGAATGTTCCTTTCTCGTTCGAGGATTTCATTAAGCAGCCTTGGAACATAAAATATTGTCCTTTGAGTTACTCGATACCGCCTCGATTCCACAGTGCAATTGAACTAGGCTCTGGTTATTCACTTTGGTTCATTCTGGCCAAATTTAAATCTGTTCCAGCGACACCATCACAATATAAAATGTTTCGATTCCGAACTGATTAGCTTACATATAGTATTTATATTTATGTCGATATTGCCATGCTGTTATATCCACTTACACAAATTTGAGTGAGCACAACTCGCTCAGCTGAAACTTAGGTTAGAGCCGATCGAATGGGACTACTATATTATATAACTGCCATAGTCGAAAGATGAGTTTTAAGTTGTGGGATCGAGATAGGCGTAGACATACATGTCACCCTTAATGGCGCACTATAGCTACTCAAATGTGGAATATTAGGGTCTCAGCCAGTGTTGAGGCAGAAAAAAACATAATATTTCGAAACCCGGACTAAAATTTAGTTGTCAGCTGATTACCTCCGGTCTACAAGGGTATGCAATCTTCGGCGTATGCGTATTTATAACAGTTTATCTTGTCCTAGTCATAGAGTTCAGTGGCATCAAAACTTTTGCTTATCTTCTAACGTCGTCGCTAAGCACCCAATGCCAGTCTCAATCCTAACTTTGCTCTAGAAGTTTTCAATTGCCACGTTCCCGCGTTCAAGTCTGAACAAATGGCCGACACCAAACTGTTTTTTCCGATATCCGCTAGGGATTTGTTTTGGTCCAACGAAAAGTTGGACGACAGCATTGTTGCATACATATACCAATATCTATGCATACATGCCTCTGTTGGCACCAGAGATAACTTACTTACGCGTTTCGATTAAAGGCACTGCTAATAAATGAAATGTAGAAATGACATCAAAATGACAAATTAAAAATGTGACCAGCATCCTTCAACTTCAAAAATTCGATTTCAACAACATTTTGGAAAACAGGTAGTGTGATTTGGGACCATTCCTTAAAGATGGCCTTTCGTAGCTGCTCAACTGTCTCACACTGTCGATTACCTGCATAAACTCGACGGAACACGTTTCCCCACATGTTTTCTATCGGATCCAGGTCGGGTGATTTTGTTGGCACTCTAAAAGCTTAAAATCCTTATCTCGAAACCACTCACGCCTGGCTCGCGGCACATGAATTGGAGCATTATCCTGCTGCAATAAGGCATTTGGGTCTGGTTGATGCTCCTTCAAGCTCACCAAAACTTCGTTCAATAGTTCATACGGCCTGGAATTGTACAAATCGGGGTCCTATTTTGATGACTGAATGCAGCCCACGGCTTCGAGTAGGGAAAAATCTCTCAGACTTCTTTAAATTGTGCTATTAATAATTTAAACAGTTTGGGCCATCGAAATTAAATGGTATCTCATCAGAAAATACAACATTTTGCTACTTGTGGGTCCAGGACATGTGTTTTTTTTTTTTCAAAACTTAATATGACATTTGGTGCATCTTTGTTTAAGACGGCTTTGACTTTATTTTCTTCCAAACTAATCGATCACAACTGGACAAAATTTGTTAAACACGATGTATCGATACTTGTAACTTAAAACCAAATCTAATTTTAGATGCTGTGGCATTTTTATCTAGTCCAGTCCATAAAATTGCAGAGTTTTGCTGTTGGTTTTTGTAGCACTGTTTTTTAAGGTTTTTTTTTTTAATTTTAACACATCAATTGGTGATGCCGATCGACTTAATTTAATTGATATTTGTCTATAGTTTATTCCAGTATGCTTGTAAGCAAGGATCTTAGCTATCTCCTCAGGCTTGAGTGTTTTTGTATGCAATTAATCTGTTTCTACCTATAAAATATTAAATAAATATCTATACTTACTTATCCTTTTATTCCAACTTCGCACCCAAACTAGCCATAAAAATTACAAAAACCCAAAAATTAGGCTTGGTACAGTTTTTAGCACCATTGCGGCTAAAAAAAAACATATACCAATGACTAGAAATTCGAGTTTGAGTTTGTCTTCCTTTTTCCTAAAAGTATGCATTACAAGTTTTAATTTTCTGAAACTGGTTTGCACTATTGGTTTTCTTGTTAGCCCCAAAAAGATGCTTTTAAATTTTAGTTGCTAGTAAACTATGTTTCGCTAATAGTTAATCGACTTGACAGAGACGACAGAAGAGAAGAATTGAGGGGCTTAAGCATTGTTCTGTCGATCAGCTTTCACTTAGCGCTCCACCTCCGCATATTAAGGACATCTGATACGATATCATTAAAATGAGTGTTGTCCTAAATTGCCCTGTCTGTGTGTCACTTATGATAGAGTCGCGCTTGTCAAATAATTCAGTTAGAGTATTTTCGTAGCGACTTTTGATCCATTTTTTCGTACAACTTTTCCGTTATACCTTTTTATTTAACAGTTTTCTGTGTTTTGTGGTTTCCGCTTTGTGCTGTTCTCTCCATTGTGCCGCAGGGTTGCCGGCGTCTTGCGTCCTGCGTCCTGGACCGCTAGTCTTTTGTACGTGTCCGCCCTGGTGCTTATGCATAATTCCTTTATCTCATCCACGTCGCTCGCTTGCTCGGTCTTGTTGCTCCATTGCTCCATTGCTACATTGCCACATTGCTCCATTACTCTATTTCCTATCTCGCCGCTTTGCCATTTCTCTGTTGCCCTGTTTCTCCGCGGCAGTGCACACTCCTTTATGCTATTGATGGCTTGTTTACATTGCGCCGCGCGCAACTCCCAAGCCATTTGTCTATAATTGACTAATCGACAGCAGGAGGAAAATGTGGCAGACCTCGCAGATGCCCCCAGTCGTCGTCCGTGTGAATATAGAATGAGCGAATGTGCAAAAGGAGTAAAAGCAGCGCGAGCAGCAAAGGTTGGTTGGCCAACTGAAAAATTGTGTCACTATATGGGCGGTCGAACGGTAAACTCTGCTTTAAATTTAAGGCCATGTCAAAAACAGCTTTTTACATCAGTTAAGCTGATCTCAAGGGCCGCCGCCAGCTGCAAGTAGATCCTGTGCAATACCATCCTGGCAGGCAAAATGAATTGAATTACCCCCAAGACCCGTTCTCAATTAAGCATAGATATTTGCTACAATTGACTGTGACTGTATGTGTGTGTGTGTGTGTGTGTGTGTGTGTGTGTGCGCATGTGGTCGTAATTAAAGCTTGAGCTGGCAAACATCGCAACAAAATGAGCAGCAAATATTGAAAGCAAGGATTAGGTGGAAATGGAGCAGAGGGCGCAGGAAATTCGCTTCCGATGCAGAGCTGCTTTCCGTTTCTATCAATGCGGTTAATTAGATTGCGAGCAATAATATTGTACGAGTGTGTCGGGTTAACCAGTTGGTGGGGAAGGACGTGAAGGATGGATGTGGTGCAGTCTAACCAACTGCTGAGAGCCATGATTGACGCCGCGACTTTGCAATTTGCCTCCTACACACACGCACACACTCACACGCAAATACTAGAGGCTGCTGTGCGTCTACACTTACATGCAATTAGTATATCCTGTTTGGTATGCCTCTTACTCTCTCTCTCTCTCCCTCTCTCGCTCTCCCTCTCTATCTCTCTCTGGCACACACATTCAAATGTATGCACATTTATATACACAATTGCATTGAATACGCAGGCAAAAATCAAGCGACACATGCACATGAGTACCTCAATATGCATATGCGAGTGTGTCTCTGTGTGGGCTTTTGAGTGGTTGTTGGTGTGGGTGTGGATGTGGGTGTGGGAAGCGAGTGAGTAATTATGACCATCTGGTCACATCCACATGGTTAAAATGCTACTGTTTAGCTGGCAGTTGCAACACTATGTAATATAAATATACGAGTATAAATACAAATATCAATAATATTATGATGAGGAATAGAAATATGTATTGGTAATGAACTATATATATATATATATATATATATATATATATATATATATACATGATAAATATACATATGATAATCAAACTTTTGCAAGCTATGAGATTTTATACTAAAAATAATACTATTAAAATCAGAGCGAAAAATCACATTAAGGAAGAACTTTTTTTAAATATTGTTTTGCTACTTTCAGAATAAGCGCTGTTACATTTACATAAATATGAACTTTTAAAATGCAGTCGAGTTTCTAAACTGTAATGGGCTCGCAACCGCAATGGGTTTTATTCATATCAACCGACAAATCAGCCAACTGGCCAACTGCATGGATTTCATGTGGTTCTGGTGTTTTTTTTTACCGCCAACAACCAAAAGCTTGGAAAAAAATAAAACTTGCAGTGAGGTGTGGCTACCACACTTGAAAGCAAAATGCGCTTTTTAGCATTATTTCAATCAGATTGACACACAGATCGAACATACAGCATGTTTTGAATTGCACATTTATCATTGCAGAAGAGCCTAAAAAGATCAGTTTTGTTGTTCGTCGACATACTAAAAAAAGTATATTACAATAAGAGTAGAGCAAGCTTTAAAATATAACTAAATACTAAGACCTTTCGCAAAGGACATTACAACATTCATAAACTAAGCATGGGAGCCCGGAACTTCTTTGTCCAAGTAACGGGCGCATTCAGGCAACAAATTGTCTAATGAGAAACTAGTCAGCTAATTAAAATCATTTTAAATTTGGGCGCCGTAGTAACTAAAAAACGTGGCGCATTAAATTAGACAGCTGTTAAAACGCAGAGCACTTGAAGGATTTGAATATTTGCCTCCTAGGTAATTAGCTCAATTTAGCTGGCTTTCTATATACGAACACATGCACAACACATACATTTCCCAGCATGTATGGAAATTGTAACGTAATTGCACATTTTATTTTTGCATGCGTTTTAATGCGTATGCGGAGTGCTTAATTCTGGATTTATGCGCATGCATTATAAATATGCTGCCCGACGATCCTATAGTGGATTTTAATTAGTTTTCCGGCATTTGCATTTGCATTTGCCCAATGACGATGCCCTCGTCCAATTTAAGCATCAAGTCTGCGCTCCAAATTGTATTATTAATCATTTATAAATCATTCTTGTTGTGCCAAATGTCAACATATATGCTATGCTGAAATAAATACAAATGTATATATATATATATATGTATGTATGGAGCGTACAATAGTGGTCGGTGAACGGCTTGACAGACTCACCTGCCAGTTTTTTAGTCGTTTGCTGCTGCAAATGGACGAGTATATGAGGCCGAAATTATGGTCCATAAATTCAACAAGAATCCTTTGGCCCAAACAGCAGCTGCATTAAGAAGCCCCAGTCTCTGAGCCGCTTAATAGGCATTCATAAAAGGATATATAGACTTACTTAAAGCTGCGATGTGATTTCACTTAACGGCTGACGCACATGCAAAACCAAAAGGGGTTTTCATCTCTATAGCATAGTCTCCATCAGCATCTTATGTACATATATGGGTGTGTGGGTGTGGGTGTGGATGTGTGTGTGGGTGTGCAGATGGTGGTGTGCGTCTCTTGTTGCTGCTGCCATATAAATAAACATAATCGTGAAACAAGACGAAGGCAACTAAAATAACGCTTCGGAATTTTAATAGTTCACGTAAATGGTTTTTGTGGCGTTGGAAATGTTTATTAACCAAGTTAAGCGCAACCGTTTCGAAAGGGACCTCTCCGGCAGGAGTCCTTTAGTGGAGCGTGTTTAATGCTCACTTAAGTTGCGTTTATACAAATTTTCTTCTTTGGCTCCGGCTATCCTCCAACTCCAACCTACCAAAGCGCCTGCCGCTGTCAGCCCCAAAAATACCCTGTAACTTCTCTTATTTATTTGTTGTTATTGTTGTTGTAGTTTGCATCCTTTTCGTCGCTTTCTTGCCCACAACTTTCTGTGTGCATTGGCTTTAGGTCCTGCCCGGCTGTCTGACTGGCTGGATGTCTGGCTGGGTGCTCCGATTGCTGCTGCTGCTGCTGGTGCTGCTGCTGCCATCTGTGGGTGCTGCGCATGCCTCGCCAAGTTGTGCGTAAGTGGATTCATTTATGCCCGAGAATAAATGCTTTGTTGTTTACATTCTTAGAAGTTTTGTATCTCACGTCTTGCCACTCTGGACGCGCTGTGAGCAACGATGCCACGTTTCTGCCAAGGTGCCTGGATAGCTAACTATTCAACTGGAAAAGTCTTCGGAATACTGCCTCTATTCAAGTGTAAGTGTGCCTGTTCGTGTGTGTGTGTGTGTGTGAATCTGTGTTTGCATGCCTCAGTTTTGGACATCTTAAACGGGATAAGTAGTATACTTGTGCTTAACTGCAGTGCGAAACCATTTGGCCTAATGTTGAATTTAAGTCAACGGCAGAAATTCCTTCGACACGGCCAACGAATGTATTTATTTGTTTTGCTTAACTGGGAACAGTTTAAGTGGTTACTTAAATGAGTGCGACGCCAAAAATTAAACAGACTTACTGCTAAGTAGTTTGAACTCTGATCGAGTGTGCTTTAACTAAATCTGAACAGCTCAAGTCGAATCTTAATTTAAGCTCAAATCTTAAGATCTTTTTCGTAATGTTGAAATGTATCTGTGTATATATAATAGAGAAGCGTCAGCATATGTGCAATACAAAAGAATTGAGTATTTCAATTCAGGCAGCAATTTGCTAGAGAAATACTTACTTAGATGTATCCGAGAGATATCGTATATATTGCGCTAAGAAAAACCAACTACAAATATCACATATCTAATCCAATGAAAACAGGTTGGAGAATGTACAATTTTTAAAATTTTATTCTTCAATCACTGTTTCTCATATCAATCAATTGTTATTAGCTATGCAAAAAAAATTGGGTTTCATCATATAATTATCAACTAACATTAATACATTTATGTTGCTGCATATATGTATACAATACAATATATTGTAATTATGTATATGTATATGTTTATCTATGTATGTATATATTTAAATTTAATTGTAGATCTATGTGATCTAGTGCAATAGTTAATGGATCTGCAACCTGGTGTATATGTGCACTATAAATATATAGTACGTCCCATACAATTCAACGCTTATACTAAGTGCAAATAACTCTTTCTTTAGTTCCAACAATTTGACTAAACTGCAAAATAGCGTGGAATCAAATAAAATAAAAAATGTAAAATGGAATCGACCGAAAATTAACACAAAATCAATATTAAATAATAATGTCCAATTTATATGTACAATTGATCAATGTAAAAAATAAAAGAAATAATAAATAAATAAATAAAATGACAGTGAAATAACGATATAAAAAGGTGCACAAAAAACTGAACTTAAAAAGTATAGGATTAAAATGGTTTCAAAAACAAAATAAAATACACTCAAAAGTTGCAAGGCTAACTATGTTTAATTGAGCAGCTTGCCAAAAGTAGATGCAAATGCTTAATTATGCATGTGCCAACTATAAATACTACTTTTGTTTTATCCTTGAACAAGAATGAAATAAAAGTAATATTTACAGTAGATGGTATTATTTTATATGTATATATATATAAAGTATGTCTAGGTTTTCTTTTTAACAATTTAACTATGTACAATTCTTGTTTTTGTTCGGATTTTTGCTTAGCATTTAGTGATATATATTATTTTTTTTTGTCGTTAGCTAAATACAGTTAGAAGCGGCTGGGCGAGCAGCCACAACAAATACTAACTAGTTAGTTAATACATAATATCAATTGAAATGTTTTTTTGCTTATGCAAATAATTTGAAATAAATTTTGGAAATTTCTTTCAATTTCACATAATTTCGTTTTTGTTTTCCAAGGGCCTTTGCAATTGTATCTAATTATTAATAAACGTCATCAGTCTTGAACTTAGTATAGGTTTTCTTCATTCTTGTATATTACTTTCATGTTCTTATACCTTTCGCTTGTGTTATCAACTCATAACTCATAAATTGGGCTTGTATTTTGTAACGTCTTTTGTGAATACAGTAATGTTTATAAACAAATGTATTTGTTGTTTTTGTTTGTTTTGTTTCTTTCTTTTGTGTTTGTGGGGCAAGCGCCCAATAAGCAATTATACATGTGCATACATATACATAGGTATTGGTACATTTATACATATATGAATACATACGCGTGTACAGATGTATGCATGTACATATGTATGTATATATGGTCAAGTGACGGAACACCTGAAGAGTCGTTGATCTAAAACCCTACACACTACAATTTAAAGTTGAAGGCACAATTTTAAAAGTGTTTTCATCCGCTTTTTTTACACTAGCCATACGAAAGTGCGTATATATATAAATATATGTATGTAGGTTTATATATATATATATATATATATATAAATATATAATATATATATATATATATATGTATACATATATAGATAGTAATAAAGTAATAAGTAGTCGATAAGGGCATACACATATCAAGAATAACTTTATAATATGTACTAACTAAAAATAAAAGTATATATATATATATATATATATATAGTGGGGGAATTACAAATTACAGAATACTACAAAATAATAATATTAATTGGTAAAAAAAAAAACACTTTTCTATAATACAGAAAATGAACAAATCGGGCTCAGGGCTGCGGGGGGACGGGTTCAAGTTTTGGATTTGAGTTCGATTACGGTTTCTGCGACGGCAAGGATCCCTATCTCTCTTTCTCTCTCGCTTTTAGATATCGATATCTAAGTGTTACTAGACAAAAAACTCCTCGTTGCCCAGTGGGCCAGGTGCCGCTGGTTCGATGTAGGGCGTCACTGGGAGCCAGGGCCACGACCAGCCGCCGAGTAGCGCGAATCACCTTTCCGTTGAGTGTGTTGTGGCGCCACCGCCAAGGCCGCTGCTGCTGCCACCGAAACCGGCGCCGGTGCCGCTTCGCCTGAAGAAGCCAAGCGTCTCGAGCGTTTTAATGGTGCGCCTAATGAGCTCATCCTTGTACTTCCATATTGTTTTGTCCTCGACCGAATTCTCGCGATACTCCTCGCAACTCTTCTTCAGCGTTTTGACACAATCGGCGCGATAATGCTGCAGCTGTGCGTCCTGTGTATCCACCGGATACGATTTGCAAACGCCGCCCAGACAGCTCAGCGGAAAGTGATTGTGCAGCGTCAGCACGCGCTCCGGATCGTGAAAGCACTTGACATACTGATTGGGCTTCGTATAGTTCTTGGCCCGATGCACATGCTGCAGCATATGCATATACTTGGGTATATCCTTGTGCCAGCCATGCTCATGCTGCTGATCGTCCAGGAAGTAAACGTTGCGGAAGTTGTAGCTGTGGTAGCCGTCCGGTTTGAATTTCAAAGACTCTGGACGCACCTTCTCCATCAGCTCGGACCAGAGTATGGAATTGCCCTTGGGCATGATCACCTCGTCAATGTCCAGCAGGGCAATGTAGTCGTACAGATATAGATTCTTGTACAGGCAGTCATTATAGGGTATCACCTCGTTCTGTCGCTTATGATTGGTCTTCTTGGTCAGATAGAGATGCTGGAAGCCGGGCACATTCGGCTGGCCACCGGGCAGCGTTAAGGGTATCACTTGCACCTTGCCCTCCTGCTCATAATGGCTAAGTACCTTGGTGATATTCGGATGGATCTGCAGATTATAAAAATAGATCTTGTCGGCACCCAATATGTTGAGCATCTCGATCCATTCGATCAGTCGAACGCTCAGATCATCATAGAGAAAGTCCAGACCCTTTACGCAAACAGCGAAACCCTTTTTCTGATCATCCGGCGGACGATTGTAGATGACACGCAAATTATTGGTGGCCGTATCGCACTCCTTCTCCACCATTGACACGGAGCTGGGAACGACGCCGTGGAAGGGCTTTGGTATCTGGCAGGCAATCAGATAGGGCTGATAGATGCCCTGCTTGTAGTTGCCCCACTTGTTGTACCAGATGTACTTGTACTCGAACGTCTTCACAATAAACGGCTCCTTCTGCCCATCGAACCAGAACTGACAGTAGGTCTTCACCTTCGGCTCGATCCGATCGATCATGCCCAGAATGCGGACAGTCGGCCCCAGCAGCGAGGTGCGACGGATGTCATAGTAGGCCCCAAATAGCTGAAAGGTGCCGTTCGATGTGCGCAACGTTTGCCAGTAAATGTTGTTGAACTCCAGCTCAAAGATCGATGGATATTTGGCGCATGTCGCTGACTTCTGTTGCAGAAAGTTTTTGTTCTTGCTCCAGTAGGCGATCGGTAGCGATGGTATCCTTGACTCCACGTCGCGCACCAGCTGATCATCGTCCATGGCTGAAAGAGAGGCAAAAAAAAAAAAAAAAATACAAATGATTGTCAACCAAATTGATTGATTGATTTTATATTTCAAGCTTTGATTGCTCGCTGGCTCACCTGTGCGATTGTCGACGAGTATTTCGCTGGGATCAAAGTGATCGGTTGTGGTTGATGTAGTTTCCGCGTAGCGCAGCATATCCTTTTGCAGCAGACTGCGCCCGTTGAGCGGTAGCTGCTGGTAGTCGGCCGGCATCTGGTGATAATCCTGTGGCACCAGATTTGTGCCATGCATCTTGAACAGCCCAATGATCACAAAGGACCACACGCACAACGAGAACAGTATCTTCAGTATTACCTTTGAGTGCGCCATTCTAGCCAACTTTGCTTGTTGTTTTTATTTCTTTCTCTTGGTCTATCAGCAATCGATTAGCAGCTGTCTGTCTCTCTGTTCCTCTTTCAGTTTCCTGTGCGTTTTCTGCTCTGCAATGATAAAAATCAAAAAGAAAACGTTAAGCAACGTTAGGCAATATACACGAAATGGTTGACTATTTTTGGACCATTATCAGCCAAAAATTGATGTCAAGCGGTGGTGTTGGTAAATTACTTTGCATTTCATGTCGACAACATTGATTGCTCTGCCGCACACCCTGACCAAACCAACCCCCAACTGCCCACTAATGAAATGCTGTCACTCATTTTTAATATGTCGGCCAGCCGCGCAACCATTTCCGTTTCCCTCAGACGCAAAGTGTCAGCATGAAAATTGCGTGTAATATTTCGCACAGCGCAGTCCACCGACAGACCTCGGGGGGCACAGGCGACAGATAGCCATCCATCCGGCCAGCGATGGACAACGAGAACGAGCCTTTTCAGAATTTTTTTTAATATCACAGTACAGATAAGAATCTAGCGATAAGTAGGCATAAGCGAGTCCACACTCTCGATTTACCGGTTAGCAAATTGTCATATAGCATATAAGGTAAGTATAACATAATATTGTAATTGGTTTCATTTTTAAGGTTAGCTTTAAATTGTGAACTAAATTTATTGAATGCTCTAACAATAACAAAAGAAAAACCAATGACATATTGCACCCATTGTGACAGCATATTTTATTTCAATGCGGTCAAGTGGCAATCAGCTTCTGCAGTCCTGCCTCCTACAACCCACTTCAGGTCGCTCTTTAGTTTCTCCATTTGCCTTCTCCATTTCCATCTGGACACACGACACGCTACAACACTTCAGGCGACAATCTGTTTGTCTATCTGCGCTTTTGTATCTTTGTGTGTGCCACACGACCATGTTGGAGTTGGAGTTGGAGTTGCCGTTATGTCCGACGACGAGCCTCTAATATTTATGGCACTGCAAGAGCTTTTCACCCCTTCCAAATATTCGACAGAGTCCTCCGCCCAGCCGAGGAGTGACGCCTCGTAACGTGCCTCGAGGTGGCTGTCGAAGCGATAAACAAAAGGCACGATTCGCCCGCCTAGCCTTGAACTGAACCGAGCTGAGCTGAGCTGGAGGGCCCAAACATAGCTCATTTTTTGTCTACAAATTGCAGGTAATGGCTCCGTCAGTCTGCCAGTCTGTCTGTAGCAAATGGATGGCAATGGCAACTGAATGTCGGACATTTGAGCTGACACCCTACACTTACACGAACACGAACACGAACATAACGGGCAAGACACTTTAAATTCGTTACGTGCCCGTTCCTGTTCCTGTTTCTGTATCTGTTCGATTCTGTCTGCGCTTTCAATTGACGGAGTTGCGACTGCATGTATATATATACATATATATATATATATAGTTATGTGACTATCTGGATGTCGTTTGTATGCCCAGCAAATTGCATGTCCAGTTAATCTCTTCCAGGCAGGCTAGCCTACATCCGTCCGCCTCCTCCTTCCTCCATCACTACCCCATCCGTGGCCCTTCCTGTGGCAATAAACAGTTTGTTGGCCCTGCTGCTTAAACAGCTCGTGTAGCTTACCCTCTGTGGACAAAGTCTGGGCTAGAGTTCTGGCACACCTGAGACTCTATTATGATTGCCTGCCTGTGGGATTGCCTACTTCAAAGGCAGCAACTGCTACTGCTACTGCAACTGCTGCTGCAGCAACGAAATCAGCAGGCAGACACTTAAAATCCTTTAGAAAGCCCCGACCGCCCGCAGCTTTAATGCAATTTTTACATAATCAAAAACTTTGTGCAACATTTGCTGCAGCCCAAAATCAGGCAAATGCAAAGCACACACACACACACACACACACACACACTACAGGTCGCATCCTAGCAGCTTAGAGTTTTTGCTCAAGTGTTTTCCATTTCATTTGCATGTGCCGCAAAAACTTTTCCCAGCAAACACACAAAATACACACACACATAGAGACAGACAGACAGACAGGAAGTTGAAGTTGAAGAGTTAGCGAAAATTATACAAAATATTTTGCAGCATGCTTTCAACAAGCTTATTTTTTATTTTATTATCATTTTTTTTTCTTTTTTTTTTTTTTTGGCAAGAAACACATCCCAGAGCTTGGCCTGACTGCAGGGCTCTTGAAATATGCAAGGATTACATATCTGCAAGTGTATCTGTGTGCATATGTATATATCTATAAAAAGTGTTGATGTGTTTGTGTGTTTGTGCCCGAAGTTGTTATAAATCTCTGATGATTTGCACTCGCCTCATCTCAGCTGCATTCAGAACTAAAATCTACAGTTTTCATATCCTGTACACATGAGTGCCACACACGGGGGCATACGAGTTTTCTTCATATAAAACATACAACTATTTCTGTATTTACGAGTATTGCTATAGAAGTTTGTGTTCATAGATTTTACATGCGTATAGTTCACATCACAGATACGTATTTCGTTTAATAGAGATTTGGCCAAAAAATGTACAAATTACTAAATTGCGTTACTGTGCTATTGTGGATATGAATACTGTTTATACAAATACAATTGTTTGTGCATACATATGACTGCCAACTACCTAACAGGCTAAAAGCTAAAGCATCTGCTAAGGATGTACCAACTTTAGAACACATGCCCAACAGATTTGTGGAATATTTGTGTGAAGATTAATGGTGACGATGAGCAATGTCTTTTAACTGGGCGAGAACAATTGTGCAGTAGCTTTGTGTGCTTTATGAATGGAGTATCTAACAGTCTGGCAGGCTGTTGGTAGATGTAGAATGACAACGTTCTTAACTTGCTCTGAATTCTGATTGCATTTGAAAGACATTTTATATTCCGTTTTAAGAATTGGATCAGTGAAAAGCCATGGACCCTAAATGCTAAGCAGTGGCTCATTAATCTTAAGTCTATGTGCGCACTTAACCCAAATCCATATCGAGCAAGCAAACATGTCAGGCATTAGCATTTACAAGATACAAGCGTTGCCCCTTTTCTGCTAAGCTAAATTGAGGAACTTTCTCGCTTTTAGACGCCAAAGAACTCACTTTGATATTTCAGGCACAATTCTAACACCCAAACGATTTAGGTCAATTCGCTATTTAATACTCGTTACGGTTATGCCACTTTTTTTGTTTTTTTTTTTGTTGGGTTTGTTCTTTTCTCCTTTTTTTTTTTTTTTTTCTTGAGCTCACTGCCACAAAAATATTGGCAGCAGCTGTTGTTGTTCTTTTCATTGCTCGTTGTTGTTGTCGCTAATTTGCTAGGCAAAACAGGTTCGATCTCAAAATGCGGCCTCTGGCCATGCTGCTGCTGGCACTGCTGTACCGCAATGTGTGTCGCGCCCAAAAAACTCGTCACTCGACCATTGGGGATAGATATAAATATGTGTATATATATATATATATATATATATTTATATATATTTTAATGATGTCCAAGCATTCAACTACTTTTCAAAAAATTGACTTGGACAGGCAGTAAGTAGCTTTCCAAATGGGTCAATGAGCCTCAATGATTCACAATTTCTAAGCGCGTTCTCTGCGTTCTCCTCCTCAACAATTAAAAATGCTTAACTCTTGCTCTGCTCACAGATTCGATTAGCAGCCGCTGCTACTGCTGCTGCTGTTGTTGTTGTCGCGGCAGCTGCGACCATTGATCTCCACTTGGGCTTGGGAGCTATGTGGCTGCTGATCTAACGGAAATGTGTGTTGCGCACGCGCAAAAGCCACCAAACAAGTTCTAGCTGTGTGTCTATGTATCTGATAAATATATTTTATAGCCTGTCTGCCTGACGCTGCCACTGCCACTGCCACTCTCCCGCTGGCCGAGGCAGAGGCACAGGCACAGGCACAGGCACAGGAAATGCGTGTCACAAGGCATTGTTGCTGCAAATTTCTTGGAAATAACTCGCTCGCCAAGTTTCCCATTGCTGCAATTGCTGCCTAGCTGTCTTGCTGCATGCACCCCCGCCACAGCGCGACCCCAAACTGCAGCAGTTTGAACGAACACAAGCACAAGCAATATTTATAGAATTTTCTCTTCTCTTTCTCAACTTCTTCAACTTCATGTGGTGTTTCTTATTCATTTTCTTCTGTTTTTCCATTGCCACTTAATTTGCGCTGCTAGTTGGCTCCACTCGCTGGGGCTGATCAGTTGCTGTCTGGCATGTAATCAAAGCTTATCACGCCGCAACTGGCGAGTGTTGTCGGTGTGGGGTGGACTGGTGAGCAGAGGAGTGGAGTGGATTGGAATGCAGTAAGGGGGAGGGCAAAACAACCAGCAACACAGCAGCAGATAACCACAACAACAAAAGACTCTCTGACTGCCTCTGACAGAGGCGTTTCATTGTTTATTTTGAGACAAAGCTGTGCCCCAGGCAAAAGGATGACTGCAAAAAAAAACAAAAAGAGTTCCATGCTGCATGCAGCGTCAACGCAACCCAAAGCAACTCAAGTCAACTCGACTCAGGCCCTTTAAATACTTCCAGCTTACTGCACCAAACTAAAGTAAACGCATCACCATAAAGCAATTAATGCTGAAGACACTTAAAGTTGGACTTTAAAAACGTGTTTATTTCTATTCACTTAATACAATTAATCAGGTTTAAGGCCGTTGTCTTAAGTGAATATAGAAAATGGAGAAATGTTGAATGTTTGAGAAAAGTGTCAAATCTGAATATGAAAGTTGCTCAGCTGTTTGCTGTAGCCAAAAATATAAATAAGACTAAAGTCATATATTTTATTGGGAATTGTTCAGTCATTACTTTTATTGAGTCGCATAATCAATCAATTGCTTCTCAATTTCTGTCAATGGGGAATTGCCTGGGAAAAAACCCGTTTAATGACTTATCTAAAAGCTGTCCAATGTCTCATTCAAAGTTCTATAAATACGACAAACGTATGCAAGTAAATGGACATATGTGTGACTCATTTGCTTTTGGGCAGTTGGGTGTTAATTTTTTCTCTTTTTTTTGTTTTTTTTTTTGTTATAGATCAGTTCAAATTCGATAACAGTTGGACAGCAGCAGCGTAACTTTATGGCCGCCATTGATTGGGTTTTATGACAGCTTTCTCGACGGACCAAACGAGCCGCCCATAAGGTTTATATAGAACTGCCAAACAGCGCTGTAATTACAGCTGCTGGCCACATTATCGATGAAGTCGATCTCACTCCGAAACAATCTTTAGCTAAGAATGGGGCAGAATGGCTTAGGCCACGAGCCATGACCGTTTCAGAACTTTTTGTACGTATGTACACACACATATATATATATATATACATATATACATAGCATTTATATCTCCTACAACATTTTCACTTCCATCAACATGCACATACATTGATTTTAACATACACATTCATCATTTATGCGAACAAGAATCAAGAGTCACTGAAGGCAAACAGCAAATAGAAAATAGAAATTAAATGGAATTGCTAAACTGGCACAAAAAACCGTTCGATTCTCTGCCTGACAAACGCAGCAGCCGTTTAGCATTGAGATACAAATTTTTTTATTTATTTATTTTATTTATTTTTTTTTTGTAACTGCTACACACATAACTTTCTCGCTCTGGCCAAGTGTTTTGGCGAGTTGGCGTTTTTATTAAAAAAATAAAACGTCGCACGCACTTAAAATGCACAGGCGCAAAGTGGCGCAAATGAACTTAAGTATCGTGCGTGCCAAATGTATCTTACGGATGCGTCTACGCCCAGCACAAGACAACCCAAAACACAAAACACAACACACACACACAGCACACACACACAGCAAACACAGCACACACACACATATTGCATATCTTACGGACTTCTACCGAGTGTATCCACTACGTATCTCTAGCTGTATCCGTATCTTTAGATGTTTTCCTAGCCGTATCTGTATCCGCTGTTGCCTGCCTGCGTTTTTAATTCGCATCACATCCTTTTATATGCGTACGTGTGCGTGAATATCATGAATATGCCCAGCTGAAAGAACCACACACACACACACACACACACACACACAAACATACAAACACATACATATAGCTTTTCAGACATACGTTTTAAACTTGTTACTTGTCTGTCGATATCTATTTCATTCAGGCCCTTCGCATCTGCTCCACCAGCAGCCTGCCGATTGATAGCGAAATGATTTTTCGTTATGTCGTCCAAAGTTGATTTTCCTTTTAGTCGAATGACATTTCGTACCTTTATCTTTTACACGACTTCTGTGTATGCCTGCAAATACAGTGTGTACTGTACACACACACACATATATGCTGAATTTAATTAGAAATAATGCAATTACACAGACAGAGAGCGAGAGGATGAGCCTCATAGCGTTGATGTCGTTTGCATTTGACAACATTTCCGTTGCTCGATTTACAATTTGCAATTAAAATTCGCCCCCGCAACTGATTAAGGATTTATGAACTGTAGCTGAAATCTGGGCATCATTTGTAAATTTTCGCCTTTTTCTTTTTTTATCCCATTTTTTTGATTTTTTTTTTTGTTTTGCTGAGTCTCGTTCGACATGCGATTCGAGCCGCATTCACATTACGGGTACGGTGATGTGCCACACATTTCCATTCTGCGATTCTTAATTCAAATTATGCTAAAATTGCGCACAAGATTAAAAAAAAAAAGGAGGGAAAATGAGAAAAATCGCAATCAGTCCATTGTCGATTATCGTTGCTGTTTAAATAGCGCAAGGCTTTTGCGCAAAAACAGACAAGTGAAAATTATGTACGAGTATCTCATAAATTCAGCAGCAACAACACCAGCAGCAGCAGCAGCAGCAACTGCAATCGTTGTCAGTGATTTAAAATGTTTAACAATTAACAAACAATGCGGCAAGTTGTCAAAAGACATGAAACGGGCGTCGGTCGTTGGTCGCTGTTGGGTTATTTGGCTGATTATTGGTCGACGGCGAACAAAATGCAAATAGTGAACTGCACAAAAAGTCACCATTATAAATTGCGGAAAATGTGCCGCCCAAAAGCCACCGCCCATTGTCCTGACCCCCCCACAAAAGCACCAAATACTGACCGACCGTCAGACAGCAGGCATTATTCAAACAGTAAGCATACATATGTATATATATACAAATAATTGGGGCAACCAGGCTCGTTGTCTTGTATCAGTATCTGTATCTGTATCTGTACCTGTATCTGTATCTGTATCTGTATCTGTATCTGTATCTGTGCCTGTATCTGTATCTGTATCTATATCTGTATCTGTATCTGTATCTGGATCTGTATCTGTATCTGTATCGGTATCTGTATCTGTATCTGTGCCTGTATCTGTATCTGTATCTGGATCTGTATCTGTATCTGGATCTGTATCTGTATCTGGATCTGTATCTGTATCTGTATCGGTATCTGTATCTGTATCTGCAAGTGTATCTGTACCTGTATATGTGTACGGGTTGTGTATGCGAATGGATGGCAAGCAGTGTGCAACTTCGATGGAAGTGCTTGCCAGTCAAACAATTTTTAATAACTTCAGAGAAATGCTCTGAAAATTCAGAAAATGGCAATAAGTTCACATTTGAGATACATGTACTTATAGCGCTGAAAACGAGAAAGTTCAACAGATATTAACCGTACAAGAAATTTCATCAATGTTGAGAGCTGAATGTGTGTTCTAGTTTTATCATCGGCTTTAATTGTTGCTAGCAGCGTGCATCTTTTTAATTAAGCCATATTTTCACTTACATTTTACATTTTCGAATTCGAATTTTATTTTTTATTATATTTAAACTGGAATTTTTTATAATTTGTATTACAGCTTGTGGAAATAATACAGTCTACGTGTTATTGCCATTGTTGCTATTGCTCTTTAATCTAAGATATCCATAGCCCATTTCGGATCTATATATAGTGATCATATACTGATCATTTCGCCTCCATAAATAGTGGCACTTCTATTGATCCTATTACAATTTTATTGACTTCTGTCATTTGTCTAGCTGTTGGGTTGGTCTTTTGGGTACTGTTCGTTAGTACGTCAACATCAAATTTGAATGATAATCACATGATGAGGTCTTGGCACTAGGACACTGAGCAGCTGACCATCAGGTAACTTCAGTTACGTCAATGCTTACGTTGCGAGCGAAGCTAACGACTAGCTGAGGACCAACTGCCTCTGATCCACCACAAAGGGCACAGCATATCAATCAGCATCATCCACTCCAGCAACAGCAACAACAACAGTAACAACAACAACAACAACAGGAGGAACAATAATAGCAACATGAACAGTGTCTTCATCTCACACAAGCTTTCACAGCTAGCTGCTTGGCTCATCCTGCAACCTGGCAACAGCGACTGCCAACTTGTTATGCCAATTTACAGATAGCACACCAACACAACAGAACAACAACAGCAGCACAAACACACACACACACACACATACACACACACAGAGATACTGTGTATGACGGGTCGCCACCAGCGAATTGGGAAACAATTTTACGAAAGGCAAATCAACGTTTAACTCCAAAAAATAAAGGCTGAAAAAAAAACTTGCGGCACGTTGTCTATAAATGCGACACGAAATTTTTAGCTTTGGCTTCAGTCGTTGCTGCATGCCACTGAAATCTGCACAGCGAACATGCAGCTAACTAACTGCAAGACATGTCTCCCGTTTCTTTTCTGTGGTTGTGTGGTTGCGAGTGTGTATGTGTGTGTGTGTGTGTGTGTGTGTGTGTGCTACTGCCTAGTCCTATAGTGTTATCATGGGCACAAGGCAGTTAATGTGGTTGCTGTGGCGGCTGTTGCTGTTGTTGTCACAGATTTTTGCGTGTTTGATTTTCTTGTCACGTTTCTGCTAACAACATAAGGAAGCAGTCAAAAGCTGGCTGCCATCACCAAAGCGGCAGTCAGTCACCGCTGGCTGCAGCCACAGTCAGAAGCGGAACCAGAAGCAGGCAGAGGTAGTAGTTACAGTAACTATAGTTGCGCAGAGGCTGACACTAAGGCGGAGACTGGGGCAAGTTGCCGGAGTTGTCAACAGCATTTGAATGACGTGCAGAGAACGTAAACGTAAAGCGGCATATCTTTGCAAGTTCGTTCGAATGTCAGTCAGTCAGTCAGTCAGTCAGTGCGCAGACTTTGATTGCTATGCGCCAAGGATGCTGCTGCTGGCAGCCCTGACAGACAGTGCTGCAGTCGCAGTGGCTGTAGCAGTGGCAGTGGCAGTAGCAACATCCCCCGCGCCATTGACAACGGTGGAATCGTGTGCAACGCTTCAACGCACATTGCCGAAATTGTCAAGACATTGACGACAACGACAATTTGGCAAGCCGAAAAACAAAGAGAAAGAGAGGAGGAAGAGTGTCGGTAAATTGTGGCTCATCAATTTCTGATAAAAGACAAATGCAATGAACCCCAATCCGCCCCTCCCCCCTCCACAACGAACAGCTCCATTTACCACCAACGCTTTACCCCTTGCACAGTCTGCACCATCATTCATCGCTCATCGCTTAATGTGGCGGCAAAAAGTCAATAGTTGCCGCAACGAGGTGCAAAGCTGCCGGTGCCATTTTGCATTGAGCCATGCACGGATTCAAATTCAACGTCTTTTTTGCAGCGGCCTACATGATCAAACACAAATACTATGCAACTGTATAAATATGTATGTATATCGATACAATGACAAAAGCAAATTTTGCGTACACAAGTATTTCTCAGTTTGTGTTAAATATTTGAATATAGTAGACTGTTTGTCAAATGGAACATAACTCTACAATTTCATCATAATATATGTTTGACTGCTATATAAATATTGCATTTTAATTTGAGCGACCAATTCCATATTCCAAGTTCATATTCAGAAGAAAAACTTATGGTATACCCTATTCTCAATTGTGTATAGTGTCCACCGACAATTTATATATTAACCTAAAGAAAATGGAAACGAACGCAGCTTATGTCGGTGTGTTCATCATATACATGAACAAGTATGTATATATATATATGTCTGTATGTATTTGTAGACTGGTTCGTTGTAGGCCTTAACTTTTAATTTCTTTGCCTGCAACAGCTGCTATTGTTGTTGTCGTTGCTGCTGCTTCTTGGCCCAGTTGGCTATTTGACATTTGCGGTTTTCTTTATATACCCTGTACCCTCCAAGATCGTTCAAATATGGTTTATGGCTTGTATACCAGTCAAATGGAGGTATTTTCGAGATAATTTAGTATAATGATTTTGGATCAGTATCAATAATCGACTCCGGTCTGATTTTGTCAATCAGTTTTGCATTTAGAAGCGCACGAATCAATAATACTACGTAATGATTAAAAAGTGTTGAAACTATTCTAGTATTTGGACAATGTGTACGGCTACAGACGACTACAGAGTATCGCCAAGGCTCGCGTTTTTAACTGGTTCCATCTTATTTGGTTTTTTCCTAAGAATTTGAACTTTGGGGAAAAAATGAGACGCATGTTTCTTTAAAAAAAAAGAGCTGAGCACAAAGCGTGATTCGTTGGCGGTGCACTACCACAAACACAAGCAACAAATACCACCAACGCCCAACCACCGCCCACTTTGGCTGTGCGATTTGCATGTGCAATTTATGCTTTTGATGGCCGTCGTCGTCCTCGTCGCCGTCGCCGTTGCGCTGCATGTTAATGAAAGGCAACTGCAGATGCAACGCAGCGTCCTCTACTCTACACATGGCTGCCGTGCCATGGCCGAGATGTCATGAGCCCCATAAGCCAGCAGCCGCCAGCAACAGCAGCCAGCAGCTGCCAGCAACGAGCAACACAGAGGAACGGATTTTGCATGCCTGTATGCATATTGGAAATGCGAAAAGTTCAAGGATTGCTGCTCGTCGTGAGCTTAGATGCTGTGCAGATTGTGTTGCTGCAGTCATTTGTTGGTTTGCTGTTGGCCAGGTAACCCAAAGAAAACCAACGCCAACAACAGCAACAGCTGTCGCAGCAGCAACAACAGTAACGCTAACAAATGCCAGGGCCTAGGGCCAAATGCAATGTGGCACATGAGCGAGCAATGTGCACTACTTAGGTAAGTGTGCACACACACATGAAAGTATATACATACATACATATATATTTATATATATATATATATATATATGTATTTTTTTTTATATATATAAAAGCATGCTCTGCAATTGGTTGACTGTAAAGAGTTTCATTTTGAAAAGCGCGTAGAATGAATGCAATCAGCTCACAATCAAAATAACAGCAACTCTGGTCTCAAAAAGGGGTTTATTAAAATCGTTATATAATAAAGCCATTAAAATCTATCCTCTTCTATCGATGTTCTGCGCTTATGTTTTCCCAATTATTATTATCCTTATTATTATTTACGATTTAGTTTGATCTATTGTGCCCTTCTGAGGCTATAGTTCCTTCATCAACTATGATTCTTGCACGAATTCAAAATTTTTTATCGGATTGAGGATTTCTATGTCTTTCGAAAATATGATATGGATACTGCATCTTCTCTAGCTCTGGCAACACAATCCGCTATAATGTGCTTTGAGGATTCTAGTCAACAGGTCTAAGTCTGTTCTGGATATTATTGGCTCGTTTCTGATTATAGCTACCTAAAAGATATTTGGCCTGTCTTCTACTACAATGGTTCGTATTTAAGACAGAGTCTCTGCTGCATCTCGAAAATATAAGCATAGTAAAAATATGCAACAATTATTTGTGTGCATTACTATCTAATTTGCCCAGTGTGGGGGCATTTTTTTGGGGAAGTATTTTTGGAGTGGCATAGCAGTCCGTGCTATACTTAAGATTTCGATTCGAATTATGTCGAATTGCTTGCTAGACGTGGCCAGCGACGACTATGCCGGACCAAGACCCCTACCCACCCCCATGCCAATTGCCTAACCCAGTCAGGCTGGACAAGACTTGTTGCCTTTTACTTGCCGTTTAGCTGCTTGGCTTGGCTTGGCTGGGCTCTTATGGCAATTTTTCTTGTTGTAAGTTGTAAGTTGCATGTTGCAAATGTATAACTGGCCATGTTGCCAGTCAGGCTAGCTGACGAACATTTGAGCAGTCATTCATCAGGTTACTGCGCTCGGCGCCCGACAGTCATCCAATTAAGCTATAAAAATCTTAATTTAATTATTTGCCACACGAACAAAGCCAGAACATGCATTCAACATATATATACACACACACACACACTATATATATATATATATATATACACGTCTATATGTAAAATTTGCCATTCACATTTGCAGTCGCAGTCACATTCGTATTTGATGCAGTACAAAGGCGACGGAGACGGAGACGCAGACGACGATTTATGGTGGCCGGTTTTTCTTCATTTATGGATGGGGGCATGCGGCATTGGCAGCGGGACAGTCGGGTAGCAAGCGGCATGCATTTTTCATGAATTAGTTCATATAAAAGTCAAATGCACAAAACGTACGCTGGCAACTGGCAGCCGGCAGCCGGCAAAGGGACGAAGGGAGTTACCGAATTGGAACTGTGTTTGCTGCCTGACGAAGGGTTAATCCAACCGAGAGATGGTGATGGTGATGGTGATGGTGCAGGCTGGGTTAGGGTGGTGGGTAGCTGGCTTGCTGCCGCTGTTGTGGCGACGGCAGCACATAAACAGATTTGTTGCCGCAAAACAAAACAAGCCAAAAATAAAGTACAAAACCGAATAAACCAAGCTTAATCTGCAATTGCACAACGAATGATCGACTTGTAGGATAGTCTATATCACAGTAACATATTATTTATTCTTCAGTCATTTTGACCAGCCGATATATAATAAATATCAAAGTGTTATTTGGGTAATTTTCAATTGCATGTTCAAGGACCATCATATCCGATAATCTCAATATTTTTGTTATTTTATTGTTTGATTTTAAAATAGTTTTCTAAAATGGGTCATTAACACAGTATTAAACGATGGGAGAATTAACAAGTTTACTTTTCTAATTCCAAGTCACCCAGACTCTAGAAGAGAGAAGCACAACATAAAATCACTTAATCCATTTATTCTTTATAAAGATGCAATTCTGATAATATTGCTCTTAATTCATTCGCGGGTCAAAAAGTACAGGGTATAAGGGTTAGATGTGAACATTGGCATTTATGTGCTTATGTGGAGAATTGAAAGAAGTTTTATTGGAGCCAAGGGCCCCCTCAACTGTATCCGCATAGACGTATACATATAAACGCAGAGCTGAGCGCCTCTCTTGTTGATTTTTGCTCTATAATTAATGAAATGAAAGCATTTGGCGGCGCTTCCTCCGACTTCCTCTGACTCCTACTCCTACTCGTAATCCAACTCCTACACCCACTTCTACTTCGAATCCCACTCCATCTTCTATTTCTACTCCGACTACGACTTCTTCTCCAACTCCAATTTCTACTTTAACTTCTACTCCTACTCCAATGGTGATGCCAACTTAACATTCGCTTCTGGTTCTGACTGTTGCTCTAGGCCTGGTATCCGAGTTTGTTGACGTTTATGTATGTGTGTGTGTGTGTGTACTGTGAGCAGGCACATAAATTAGATGCATGAGTTCGGGGCCAGGAATAATACGCCCGATTATGCGAAAGCGTGCCGACCTTAGAAATCTCTTGGCCGCCTGAGCTTAGCCAACGAAATCAAAATCAAAGGCAACAGCAACAGCAACAGCAACAGCAACGGCAACGGCAAACAGTTTCAATGCGAGAAATGCAGTCGGCAGCTTTTTTGGGGCAATGCTGCCTCAACTCAGAGCCCAGTCAGCAGGATAAAACGAGTCGTTTCATCTTGTTTCTGTTGTTCTTCTTGTTGTTGTTTTTTATTTGGGTGTTGTTGTGCTGGGCTGGCCGCTGGCCATTTTAGGGCTTGCCACTTGATACAAAAACAGCAACAGAGAACATAACAAAAAAAAAATAAATAAAAATCAAGCAAAGAAAAAGAATTACAGTGGGTTGCCTGAGAGCCAAAAGAGGGTTGCGGAAGAGCAGGGTCGGATGGCTTAACGTGCTAGCGAAGTAACCAAAAGGAAAGAACCAAACAACAACAACAATTGGCACGGCACATTGAGCAAGTTAAAATATAATAAGTACGTACATAGGCTTTTTGTACGTGTGCGAGAGTGTGTATGTGTGTGTGTGTGTGTGTGTATGTTGCTCTTATTGAACACTGAAACTGGCAAGCAACAAAAAGAACAGCAATTTATTTTCAATAGAGATTGTAAGCCTCGGGTGGGTGGTGAGGGTAAACGCCTGAAAATGAGGAAAATGTAAAAACAAGCTAAGCAAATTAAATGTCAATGGCCCTAGAAAATGTTCAAAACTAGGAAAATCCATTAGAAAACTCAATACCTAATCGGAAAATATTCAAAGAAGTGATGATGTTTGAATTTCAGAATTAAATATAACTAAGAGTACAAAGTAGATAAATAAATAATACTATTCTGTTTCAAGACGAGATTAAATCCCCAATGTTATACTTAAATTATGATTTTGCATTTACGTCCGTCTTAAAAATGTTCTTAAAAGTTCAATTGATTTCTTGTTCACAAAGCTTTCAATAGTAAGAACATCAATCCGGTTCAAATAAAATAGTAGTAACAATTATTAAATACCTCACAAGTCACAGCTCTTCACAGTTGAGGACGTCTGTTGCTGCAGTTGCTGCGTTCGTTGTATTTGCTGCAACGAGAACATTGGAAAAAAGGCAATGTGTGGTTAGAAGTGAAGCATATTTCTTGTAGCGATTTTAAAGCCAACACAACGCAAAAAAATGGACAATTTAAGAAAATGTGAACAATGTATAGGAATAGAAGAAAACATTGTATAAAATCGACTCCGGCTTTGGGTTTACCACTAAGCTCATTAATTTTATTTGCCCTTTGCGGTCGAAGCGCCGGAAAGCGTCTGCTGCCTTGTCTCAAGTGTGCAACTCTAAAAAATTGAAAAAGGGAGACTTATACACACATACACACACACACACACACGCGCAGAGTCAGACACTTGCCTATTCGTATGCAAAAGGCCAAAGTCAAGTGGCAACAGGCCGAAACTGAGGCCGGGGCTTAGCCCATTCCCAAGCCTGGCCCCCTCACAGCTTTGGTCTGCAATTGCCGGCTGGAGACAGAGCGAGTTTTATTGGTCGCAAGCAGTTGCCAGTTGCCAGTTGCCCGGTGAGAAATTTTCTGAAATGCGGTTCAAGGTTTTTTGGGTGTGTTTCAGGCCGCCAGCTGCGGGCGCAATAGTGAAAGTGAATTATTATAAACAATTGCAATCGACGCTGATAAGTGCACTCACTGAAGTGGGGGACTTTAGAGGGTGATGGTGTTGCTGGTGTTGGCAGTGGCAACTGAATAACCAGGCCATGCTTGAGTGGTTATTGTTGTCGCCTTTGCAATGCTTGAATCGAGTGACTCAAGCTGAGCCCCACATAAATGCTTTTCATTCAAAAACGGGCACGAGTCGTATATCGAATGCGAAAACTGGCCTTTGTTCAAGGCTTTTGTCGGTTATTGGGTGATAAAACTGATGGCTAACAGGGCTGGCTGTCGAAAGTTCAGTGAGTGTCAGGAAAAATTCGAGTATTACCAGATTAATAATTCGATAAGTCGAGTTTTCAAAGTAAGATTAGCTTTGCAGCGTAACAGAGCAATGAGTGAGGACTGAAACAGTTCATATATTGTGGTGCCGACTTGAATTGCTTTTCAAATAATTATTAAGTGAATTAAATGACTTCTAACAACATAAATATCAAAAACAATTCTATATTTATAAGGAAATTATTTATAAAGAAAGCTACTGCAAGGTAACCAAATAGTTGCTGGTAAAAATTATTGTGTTATGCGACAAAGACAAATAGTTAAAATAAACTCCTTTTGTTATGCAATTTGTCAAGTTGGCATTTTGTGATTTGTTAGCTGGCCCAAAACCTGACAGACTGATCACTGAAGCACGTGCGAGTGCATCTATTGTTGATTGAAAGTATTAAAGAAAAAGAGAATAAATTTGAATTTTCAGCAATTGGTCGAGTTAGTTTTTGTGGTTTGGATTTGCTTTTTTTGAGATTGCCCCAGCTGAATGATTTTGTTGTTGATTAATGCACGTGTCAAGTGCAGCCAAGTACAGCCAATATGCAAGCAAAGCCGTACCATCCCACACAATTGGCATGTCCCCTGCCAACCCAAACCCATTTCTAAACAATGCAAATGCCAGCCAGCTGAAGACTGTAAATGGCTTGAAGTGTTGCCTGTTTTTTTGCTGGGTTGCCCGCTTATTGCTCATACGCTGCGTTTGCACCGAGCCAAATGATGTTACTTGCGGTTTCTGCAAGTTTTTATACAGTATATTTTATTCTTGTCTTGTTTTTCTTCTTTTTTTTTTTTTTTTTTGATACTGCTCTTGTGCTTGTACTACTGCTGCTGTCAGGCATCGTTTTTCTGTACATATGTGTGCGAAAGACTTGATTTATGTCGCTTTATTTCATTTTAATTGAAAAACTTGCGAACTGAGCGACCAAAGCCAAGTGGAATTTGCGCCCAGGCAACGCACAAAAGAGCAAATATAATTAAAATGGCATTTAAAATGTTTTCGGCTACCGGCTGCAGCAGCAACAGTTACAATGGCAAGAGTAGCAGCAGCAAAAGTAAATATGCAAGCTTCAAATATATGTAATGGCATAAAAAAGTAAATAAATTACTACACAAAAGCACAAATGTAAATAAAATGACTTTATTAAAAAGCTGGGCGCACCAACAAGAACAAAAACCGACAACAGAGAGAAAAGGGATAGGCGCTGTTTATAAACTTTCAGTGTGCAAATAATAAAGACATTCGCCAGTTCTATGGTTTAGGGCAGAGTAAATCGTTCTGACTGGCAGTGCACCAAACGACCCACAGACCCACGACCAACCAGTAAAGGCCAACACCTAACCCACTCCATTCCCGCACCACCAGTCGAGTCGGTCGACCTTTTTTCTATGACAAATGCAAATGACGCACTCGGTGCTGGTTTTGATGTTGGCGACTTTAAAAGTGGGCAGTTGTAGAGATACAAAATATTTTTTAAAATATAATAAAATAAATAAATCCATGCAAAAGTTATGTGCGTGTGTGTGTGTGTGTGCACAGTGGTACCAAAACTGACAGCTGCTGTCACTCCATGAGCTGCAGATGTGACGCAATTCAAAAGCAAACAGCAATCAAATTCAAATGGAAAGATCGCAGCCAGCGCTTGACAACCATTTTTGTAGAGCAGACAGTGCCAGATTATTGCAAATATGCGTATGGAAATAACAACACTTGAAGCATCTGCTTCTGTTGCTAATTACTTTAAAGCCCTGCATATGGAAAAGCGCGTAAGGTCGAAGAAATGTCTGATAAATATTTATACTGATACGAAATGTGTTATCTAATCAATGTTGTATATGCAAAAATGAACTTCAATTAAAAAAAAACTAGCATATTTCAGAAAAATAAGCCTGGTGTCATTGTATTATAGTCGAGCAATTATTTTGTTAATGTTGCTGCTGCTTGAACAGCAGCTTAGATCAGCTCTTCACATTTTGTTGCAACTAACGATCCGTGTCGACACAACTTTCAAGTGGCGAGCGGACAAACAGACACAGCACTTGGCGCTATAACCACGGTGCAGCAGCAGCAGCAGCCGCAGCAGCAAAAACAAATGAGCAACAACAACAACCACAGCAGCGCTAGAAACAGCAAGAACAACAACAACAAATGCCGCCAACAACTTAAATCATGCGACCAGCATAAAACAGCAATAACAAGAACAAAACAGACAACCAGCACGAAAAACGCCAACGCAAAATGGTAACAGAAAAAAATAATATGGCAACAACAGCAGCAAGAATAACAGTAACAACAATGGCAAACAAAAAAGTGAAATTAAATAACAATAACAAGGTTAGCTGTGTTTTTTTTTTGTTGTTGTTGATGCTGCTACTGCTGCTGGCGCTCTTGCGATAACGTCGCCAATATGCGGCGTTTGCGAAGCGAGTACAACAACGATAATAAGAACAACAACAGCAACATGGAAAATATTTCGAATATGCAGCGGCAAATTGAGTGTTTTTATTGCATTAACATAAATAAATTAGAATGCCAACAGGCCCTCGCCCATGCTGCTGACTCACTATTAGTTGGCTAGCAGCAGCAGCAGCAGCAGCAGCAACAACAGCAGCAGCAGCAAGATGCAAAAGTTAGCCCAGCAACACAGCAGAACTGCAGCAACAACAGCTGACGCGTGTTGGCTGTCAAACGAGCGTGTGGGTGTGTCACTGAGTGTGTGTGTGTGTCACTGAGTGTGTTGTGTGTGTGTGTGTGTGTGTGTGTGTGTGTGTGTGTGTATGTATGCCTCTCTTTTTATGTAGCAACTGCTGCTGCAACATGCACAGCAACAGCCATTCGCAGCGTCAGCAACACGCGCATATTGTTGCCGACGACTGCAAGACAAGATTTCTGCAGCTGCTGTTTGCTGTTGTTAGTGTGATCGCATAACGGTGCTTTCAGCACATACAGCTTCGGTCAAAATAATAGTACTGCTTTTCATCAGATATATATAATTAATTTCGCAAGTTGTTTGCACTTTTTTAGTATCTGAATTTTGTCTCGATCGAGCTTATTCATTTACTTACTTGGGTGAAACAAAAATTTGGTTATCTGCTTATATTATTATCATCATCAACACCATATTCTTCAACGCACTGCTTGTGTAGCATTGAGTGCCGAAACAATTGACAGATATCTAAGATGTCTGTCAAAAAATAATCCTAATTTAAGTTTGTCAAGGTACTTTTGAATTGACCATTGGTTGAATGGAGAAGTAATTTGTGATTGGACGAATTCAAATTTATTTTCAATAGTCGTACAAAGATCTCGACAATATGTAACGGTGCAGCCTCTATGAGTTTGTCCTATATAAAAATACAAATTTGCCCCCAACTGTATGCATTCACACGTTGCTGTTGACCGGCCTTCGCAATGAAATCTTTTTTGAAACGTTGGATTAATGTTTTTAACGCTGCTGCTGGTGACAGGCCGCTGTGTGAAAATATTATTTACATTGGTGGACAGGTAAGCACAACGCCAATTATGAGCGGTACAAAGCTAATGTCACTCCTATACCGATACCCGACATCGCCAACAACGACAACGACAACGACTTGTGTTTGCTATGCTTGAGGATATTGCACTGACAGCTGCCGAATGCGTTTGCCTTTGCCTTTGACCTGCTGTTAAGGTCTGGCCTGGAAATTATTGTTTGGCTTAAGGTGTAACTGTCAAGGACAGATACAGCTGCAGCAGCAGCAGCAGGAACAGCTAAAATAGCAACTAAAATGGCGAAAATTTGCGGCAGTGAGCCAACGGCTTGAACGTTGCCCTGAGCTGTGGCCAGCGAGAGAGTTGACGGTTGCCAGTTGCCAGTTGCCAGTTGCCAGTGTCAATAAAATGAAATTAAAAACTTTAAATAACAGCCAGCGAGCGAGCGCAAGACAATTTAATCAAGCAACTCGGCAACCAAATGAATGCCCCGAGCGCACAACGAGAGCCTGAGAGAGGCAGGCCGGAGACCACAGATGAGCATATCAAGAAGACCAAGAAGACGCACTGGCGCCAAAATGTGAGCGTTCATTTGCATGCCTGCACAACAACAACAACAACAACAACATAAACATCATCATCATCGTCAGCAGCAGCAGCAGCATCACCAGCAGCAGCAGCAGCAAAAACAGCAACAACAAAACAATCAAAAAGTTTTTAAAACAAATTAAAAGTTGACGGCAAGCAAAGGCACCAACCAACGGGTGCCAGAGGGGTGCGATAAACTGCAACGGCCTTTCGCAATGACTGTCACAATTATGATGCGGTCAAGTGCACTGCACTCAAGTGGTGTAGTAGAAGAGTGTATGTCTGTGTGTGTGTGTGTTTAGTGAGGGGGTGTTGTGTATGGCGTAAGCTTTGAGAAACCGACTTTATTAGCCAAAAATGTTAAACAGGAACTGAGCCGTTTTATAGCCCAATGTGTCGTTGACTCGTTGACGGCCGCCGACAGTTGCTGCACCATCAATGAACAGCAGCAGCAACAACAATATCACAAACAACAAAATCCAAACGATAGCTCGGATTAATGTCAAGTTGAATAAAACAGCTTGGCAGTCAGCCGAGCAGCAAACGCAAAAAACGTTTCAATTAATTGCAAATTGCGCTTAATGAATAATTTCCATTCCATTTTTATGCATAATATTTATCACATATTGTGCGTTATAATATATATTTTAAAATATTTGCATTAATCTGCTCACCAGGAAGGCATTTTGAAATTTCTTCGAGATTTTATAAGTATTTTGCACATATTTCAATTTGGATTTGCTATAAGCAATAAGCAAAAATATGCAAAAAAAGAAAAAAAAAACCGGCTTTGACGTTAGGCCCATGTCTATCGCGATTCGAAACTATATAGCATGTATATATATATATATTGGATTTATCTATATTCATATGCAAATATTTTTGTGAAGTCTTTCAACTTGCGACACGGGCAAAAACTTTTGCCCCCAAATCAATTTCAGTCCTGGCAACGTCAGCGGCAGCGGCAACTGCAACTGAGCAAATGTGCAACTGTTGAAATTGCAATTGCGAACAAAACTTAAATCGAATTCATGACAAATGATGCGCGCAATTTTTCATTTGCCTCTGCGACTCTTGTCGTTGTTGCAGCGGGCGGCTCACCTGCGCCCACCTGTCCACCTCTCCGCCTGCCAGCCTGCCAGCCTGTCCACCCGCCCGGCATCAATTTGGGTGCGAAAGATGCGCAAAGAGGAAATGCGACAAGCGAAGCGGCAACGAGTTGCAAAATTCCACGGTTAAGTCAAGGTTATGTGGCATGGTTCAATTACCGCCACTTTTGGGGCTCGTTTTCGTCTTAACTACTTCTCTTGGCTTGTATTTTATATCTCACCCCCTCCCCCCATCATCCTCTCTCCCTCTCTCTGTCTCTCTCTCTCTGTTTCATTGCGCCGTATGGGATTATGGTAGTCGGCCGACTCTTTGGCAAAGGTTAAAGTCAAATTAGAAAACAAAGACCTATGCTTGAGCGCACAGGCAAGAGTCTTTGGTCAAGAGTTGAGGCTCTTTTACAATCATCATCATCAAGATGCGGTTGTTGAAAATGTTAATAATGATGTTGTTGATGATGAGTTTGCTGGCTCTTGCTTTTGCTCTTGCTCTTGCACTTGCCGGCCAATGGCCACACTTGAAATGTAATTAGAGTGCACCCAAATGCATCGGAAAAAGAATGTTGCAAAATAATTGAAGGGCGTTCGCTGCTCAAGTCCTCTGCCAAGTGGCGTTTGGTTTCTTGCTTATTGTTGTTGTCTTTTGTTGTTGTTTTATGTTGTTGTTGCTGCTGTTGTTCTTGCTGTTGTTGTTGTTCTTGCTGTTGTTGTTGTTCTTGCTGTTGTTGTTGTTCTTGCTGTTGTTGTTGTTCTTGCTGTTGTTGTACTTATGCATAGTTGTGGCTGTCTGCCATGAACTTGGCAGAGAGCTCATAATGGCCACAGCAAGCAACATCAACTCAACAACCGCCAAGCTTAAAGTGATTTCTTAGATATTAGACAGCCTGACATGTTTAATTTCGACGATAGTTTAAGTTAATGGAATAATCACTCTGATATTTGATTACAGGGTGAATTTCAATCGTCACTTTTATTGCAATAAGAAGCAATATACCAAGTATATTTAGTAATTAGTTCTCTTGTTATTTAATAAGCCTAATATATCGTGTGCAAGTGTCATTCGTACTTTCGTTTACGGCTTAATCTCCATTATTAAATACATTCATTTGGCAAAGTTAAGTTGGCATACATTCGAAGAGCTCAAATGCAAAATCCGATTAGTTACTCGGGTGAAAACTGTATAAATGCAATTAATCAAATGAGAAAATCTAAGTTTTCACTCAAAATATCCAATTTATTATGGTCCTAAGCCTCAGTTGGCCAAAGATTTGCAAAATGCTCATCATGAATATTAATGGCTCAACTTTGCTTTCGCTTCGAAAATGACAAACGCCCTCGCACACACCACACCCACACCCACACACACACACCCATAAGATGGGAATGCAGTTACCGTTGTTGTTGTTGTTGTTGTAAATTGTATAAGATACAGAGCGAACAATGAACCGAAACAATGTTATAAATATATAAAAAAGACATGAAAGCCATGCGCAAGAAATCCATTGATTTTTCTCCAGAAATCATATGCGGCAGCTGTCTTGTATTTGTGTTTAGTTTCCTTTTCAAGCTAAATATTTTAAGCAATTAATCAAACAATTTGCGTTGAGTTTGCGTTAAACTCCACTTTGCTCAGACCTCCGAGCTTTGCTTCGGTCATTCAACGCATTTGCTCTGAAGAAAGTCTTTTAGACATCACGGGATCGCCGACGATCATCGATCTTTTTGTCTTTGGCCTGCTGTCCGTGCTAGCCGTACTAACGGGTTTCATTTGTTCGGCCAAAACGCTTAAAATGGCAAAGTTTTACGTTTACGTGGCACTAAATCGTTGTCGCTTATGCGAAAGCTTTGACCAAAACTGACAAAAGCCAGAGCGTATCATCAACTTTCGCTCTTCTCAGTGTGGGGTAGGTAGCAAAACCAACAGCAGCTACAACAACTAGTTAATAAATATATATATAGTGCCAAAGTTTGCGAGTTCATTCCACTTTGCGTTAGCGCGGGGATGATAATTGCTAATCTAAACATAGTAGTAATAATACCAATATGCATGTTGCCTTCACGCCAATTTCAGACTGAACAGTTAATGAATATGGGCATATTGTAATTCTATTTATTATTGCGTAAAAGTTACATTCCGTAAGGGTAGCCTTTAATTTTAGTTATTTAGTCCTACACACTATTCTTTATTTATTAATAAATAGTAAATACAATTTCAAATATTATTAATTATATTATTATTAATTGTTGTTGTTGTTAGTTTTAATCTTGGGTAATGTCTAAATCACGAATCTGCTTTCTAATAGTAATCAAGTCAACGGAAATGGAGCAAGAATTTAACACGACGACGTTGTTTATGCATCTAACATAGACACTGCTGCCGAAATGCTTCGGCAGGCATATTGAAAACTTCTATATTATCTTAAAGCTATCTACAACTATTCTTATCCTTATTCTTATCTAGGTACACATTTACTGCTGCAAATGCGTCTAGTCTCATTATCCTATCAGTTCGTAGAACTCTTATCGCGGAAGGTTATAATACGGTCACGGTGGCTGCCGCTTACTGTCTGTTCACGTCTTTCCCAATCTTCTCGATAAGAGTGCTCCTTGGTTATCTTACCATTGTAAGATTGAACAGGTAAGTTAATCAGTTTGTGTAACTAAAACTTTGCACTTTACATAACTGTATTTACTAACTGACTAACTTAATAACTTTGGCTAATTGTTTGCCTAATAAAAAATATTATATATCTTGCTGATTTAGTGTAATTCTAGTTGATCCCATTCTTAAGATTTTGATCTTAAGTGAGTTAATTAGTTTGAGTAACTACACTACAATTTGGTATTTTACGTAATCGGATATGCTAGAGCTAACTAATTTCAGAGCATTTTTAATTAACATTTTAATTGATATCTAAAAATGTTTGCGTGCAAGTTACTTGATTGAGCTCAATCAAATGAGTGGCGCCGACGTTTATTGCCAAATCCTTTATGAGTAGCTTAAGCTCGGTGCTCGGTGTGCCCTAAGCTAGTATTTGATTTCTCTGCAATGTCAACATTGATGATAGTGCTTTGAATTATTCGATGAACACAACACAACGCACAAGACCATAAAGCAGCCAGGCCAAGATAATCTATCGAAACCGTTAACAAGTTTTGCTCAGGCTGAAAATTCACATTGCATGCCAAGTTTTGCAGCTGCACTTGAAAGTTTTCAACTGAACTGAACTCAACTCAACTCAACTCAACTGAACTTTTGCAAGCGTGGTCCAAACTATGCAAGTATCGACGCTGCACAACGTGCAACCGACACCTGAGAACAGCAGTGTCGCATCCTCACCTCTGCTAAGCGAACACATACAAAGCAGATAGTTTTGCTTATAGTCTATGGTCATATTAGTGGGCGGCGGCTGTGCACCGACTCCTTTCTTGTACTCCATTAGGCGCGCACACACGCACACACACGCGCACACACACGCACACACACGCGCACACACACACTTACACAGAGAGACGCACACGCACTGAAATTGGGGCTATGCATCCCCTGGCAAGTTCAAGTTTAACAAAACAACGCGTTGTAAAAGTCGCCAGCCATTGGCGTTTGAAAAAAATATGTATACAAATATAAAATAAATACAAAACTAACATTGGCAACGTGTCAAGCCGGTTTCTCGTTGCGCGATCGGCGGGCGGCACATGGCCGACACGCCGGTCAGCGTATTTGAGTCGATGCACGAACCAATCCGGTCTGTTTATATATAAATATATCTATATATATATATATATAAGCAAAAATGTCGATTGAAACTATAACAAGGCGACAGGCATGGGCAGCGGCGGCTGGTGAAACTGCAGCTAGATAATTGAATTCAACAACAACAACAACAACAACAATATTTAGTGTATTCAATGTGAATAGCAACTGTAAGGCACGAGTCTTTATTTGCGTTTACATCCAGAATAACCTTGTCCCCAATCGAGTGCAAATGTCGATTAAACGGCTAAATTTAATAACTAGCTCACAATGAGGAAACAGAAATGAAGCAATACGCAACGCATACGAATACGAATAGAAACGAACCCAATGGACAAAAAATAAACAGCCAAAGCAAACATTAATAACAATTTCTATTTGTATTTGTATTTGTATTTGTTACATTTTGCTTGGCGTAAGCAACGGCTGGTCTTGGCAGTTAACGCTATTTGATATTAATAAATAAATATGGTAACAGTTCATATATCATAATCATCATATACATCTACATCATCATCATCATCATCATTTTCATTCACATTGATTATGCTTTGTGTTTTCATAATCAATCAATTGATTGAAGACGTTGAAACAGATGCTGCTTAAATGGGCCAACAGCAGGCGGCAAAGCAACGCAATCCCAATCAAAACAGTTAGTCAATGCACCAGTACTCATGAGTGAACGCACATAGCGGTAAATGCAACGGACACAAAAACACAGCTTTGGTCAACAAGCAATTTGGCTTTGTCTCTGGCCGACCACCAATGCAAGATTTGAGGCATGCATGAAGTAATAATATGTCTTCTAGACTTTGCAATTAGTTTCCCAATTGTGGCGCATTATCGATAACTGTTGTTAAGGATGGCATTTTGTTATCCTCAGCCTTCAGTTTCTCTATGCATCCTAGCAAAGAGGCCATAGAAACGACAGCATTTTTGGATTGCAAAACTATCAACTGATTTCCAATTTGTGTTTGCTATTACTATCCAGATTTGTTGATAGTATATTACCAAACATTGCTAAAAGTGTCAATCTATAAAATTTATTAGGTGAATGTAATTGAAATTGCTCTATTAATTTAACATTTTTCAGCATTCGTATTAAGTATTAAGTGTTTAGTTCCTCCGACTAGTTTCAAATGTGGCCAAATACTGTATCCAAAGGGTTTTTGATACTGATATATGGTTCATCGGAATTCCGACAACAAACTGACGCCTGTTTATGGGTTGATTAACAAGAAATTATACGTTATTATTAAGCAGCTCAACGGCTACCAAGCTGATTCACCTTAGCCGCAAATTGAGAATGAGTATTTAAATATTTTTGATCGTTTCTTGGTTTTCTTTTGGTTTTGTTTTCGAGCGTGTTTTGTTGACGAAATCATTTTGCGTTACTTTTTCCAGGCCGCAGCGTATAAATCAAAGCTGCGGGCATCATTTGCATACATTGTTAATATGATCCGGCAATATTCGCCCCCGTTCGGTGAGAGAGATCAAACGTTAAATGTGTTAATTTATTTCGATTAATTGCTAATTTAACCAAAAATGCACATACGCAACAACAACAGCAGCAGCAGCAGCAGCAGCAGCAGCAGCATCAGCATCAACAAAATTTAAATATAATACATGTCGTATGACAATTTCCGCAAATCGTTAAGCGATTACTCATACGCAACGTTAACCAGACCGAAGCTGTAACGGGAATTACTGAAGCCGCAACGGCCCCAAAGGTCGAACAACTTTCATACCATAAATCATGCAATTCTAAAACTGAAACTTTTGTTGTAGTTGTCGTTGATTCTTGTTTGCTGCTGCTGTTTTAATTGAGTGCGTCTGGCTGCTAATTAGTTTGATATACGCACAAAAGTCAACGTTCAATTCAACTCAATTCAATTCAATTCGATTCAATTGTACGCAATTCAACTCAACTCAATTTAAATTAATAAATTTAAATTTTCGCCCCTTTATTGCATCTGATGAGCTATGATTTATTTGCGTTGCATAAGTTGGCTTGAGTGGCGTGGAAAAGTGTGAGAGCGTATTTCGCAATCCTCACACTTGTTGGTGTAACGACAATCGGCTTTGATAGCCGGAAACACTTGCAGCACATACATATGCCAAAAAAATATTCACATATTTATTTGTTGCTGCTTGTTACAGCCACAGCCACGGCCAAAACGCAACAGCCCGTCCAGCAAATTGTTGACACATATATATGTTTATGTATGCATACATATATATATATATACACATATTTATTTTGTTTTTCACTAATAAAAGCCAGTGGCAGCATTGAAAGTGAAGGTGGCGTAGACCGGGTCAACCATGTGGGATAGACCTTATACGAAACCATGTATATATATGTCCATATTTTTATGATAATCCCACATAATGTTTAGTGTTTATGCAAATTTCCGTCAGCTTTTCAAACGCACACTCACACACACACATAATCAAGAAATTAAATTTAAAATAAAAGTTTTCATTTTCTTTGTGATCAGTCCAGACTATAATGTTTTGTAAGCTCATCAATATGTAAGCTCGAATAATGCACTTGTTTGGATTTAAGCTGATTGAAATGCTAAAATATTGTTAAGCTTTCCGTAATTTACACAAATTATATACTCTCAATCAATATGTATCTAATATATTGCGCTTTAGATGTTGATAATAATCAATTTAAAAAAAGGACTGAAATTAAAACTGAAGTGGAAACCAATGAAATTGATTGCTTTCAAAAATATTGACATGTTACAAAATTGAATCAATATTAAAGTCGAAACTAAAGCTGATTAACTTAATCCAATTAATTTAGTTAAAATACCTTAATTGTTACGATTAGTAGAAATGAATGCATTCAAAAGTATTGCAATACATGCTACATAATTGAATCAATATTCAAATTGAAAATAATGCCGATTTTTGTAATACAATTCATTTACACAGAATATCTTCATATTTCAGATCAATATTAAAGACAACATAACGAGCTTATGTCCATCTAAATACGAATTTTAAAAATATATATGAATATATGAATTTGATTGCCGCTGTTTTCAATCAACATTCGCATCGGCTGTAAGCTGTAAACTTTGCTTTTGTTTTGGCCCAGTTGTGCTTAGTCACTTCTTCTTTCACAAGTTGCATAATGAAATCGCTTACGATGCTTCAATATGCTTATATGGTTGACAACAGAAAATCGAAGTCAATTCATCATTCGCGCTGTTTGCCCCATCCTGGTGCCTCTTGCCGCCTTTTATGCAACTAATCAAAGTAATTGCTTGCGTTTGTTGTTATTGTTGTTGTTGTTGTTGTTGCTTGCTGCTTGTTGTTTCTGTGCTCTTCTAGTATTTTCAACTTAGCTGCCCGCACGGTCGTCAGTTTCAAATTTTGATTGCACTGCATTAAATTGATTTTCGACATGTTGCCTTAGACAGAAAAAAAAAAAAAAGAAGCGTATTTGGCTTCATCTCCGCTTGATTCGGTTGCTCTCCTCAGTGTCATCATCTGCCATCAGCTTTGTGAATGTTTTTGTTGCGTTTGTTGTTGTTATTATCGCGCATGATTGGCATTTTATCAGGTCGAATTTTTGTTGTTGCTTTACACAACAAAATGTGTACCCTGGCGCTCGCTCATCAGTTTATTTATTTACTATACTGTTTACAGTGATTACTTCACATTGCTTCAACACCAGCAAAAAACAAAAAAATAATATATATACAGATATATAAATAATATATATTTATATATACGACACTAGCAAGACCAACAAACAAATGCAGTCATTGTCATTGCTGCTCGTCAAGCGAATGAAAATTGATTTCAGCCATTTGTTCATTTCCGATTTGCAGTAACAGTTATAGCAACGACGTAGACAGTGTTGAAGTGGCAGCAACAGTCACAGACACAGACACAGACACCGCAGTAGCCGCATCCGCAGCCAAAATGTGACACATCATTGTCACTGTTTTGGGTTTGGGAATGGGTTTTGTGTTTGAAGATTGGGATTGGGGATCGCTCATTGCATAAGCGCATAACAATGCGGAACGCGACCCACGAGAAGAAGGCAGCCCAATGACTGGCAAACCAACCACAAATATGGCCAAAAATTGTGCTCGCATTTCACTTTCATTTGGCTGCGGTTATTCGCAGAGCTTAGAAATAATCGTCGACTCCAGCTTTTTTACACAGACATTCACTTTTTGCCAATCTCTATTATTATTTTTGTATTTTGGGGCCTTTGTTTGTTTAGTTAAGTGTGCAGCTCGCTCAATGTAATTCTTGTTACAATTCAAGCAATTTCCTTTCCATTTAATATTGTTAAATTTCAGTTAATGCTGTGTATGCCTGAATTTCGACTCAATTAATTATCCAAAGGCATTTTTTTTGTTAAGCGATATTTAATTTATCTACAGCTTTTATCTGTATTTCAAATAGCTGCTTAATTTATTTAATAAATAGCCAACAAAAAAAGTTACATTTGTGTGTGTGCTGTAGAATAATTTATTTAACATACGCAAACATATTGAATTAAAAATTTTAAGTTGAGTTCAAATTGACATGAATTGCAATTCTTTTTGAGTGGAACTTAAAGTTATTAATTGATTTTAATTCAATTGGTTAGACGGTTTCAATTCCAGTTTTGCTTCAAATCCGTTTTAATTACAAGATTTGCTACACGATTTGAACTAAATTACTTTGCTATCGAGGCAAGTTTAGTTTGAACTTATGTTTAATTTCATTACGATTTAATTTGAAATTGACCACAAGAATTCCACTTAAATTCTACTTTTTTACTGCCTTCACTCATTTTAATTGCGGTTCACACTTTGAAGGGGACAACTCGCAACTTGTATCAGAATGTGCACTTAAATGCGATCGATCGTGTTCAAATTCGTGTCCGATTTCTTGAAAAACTTCAAAGCGCATATTTACATCGTTATGTCCATATAAGTATATATGATATATATGTGTACTACCTGTATTTACGAGCGACAGACAAGCATTTAATTTAATACTATGTCCACAATCAGTAGAGCAAAGTGCCCGCGACAACAACGAAACATTCTTTTTTGTTGAGCCTTTTTATTTTGAAATACCCTTTGAGAGGGTATATTGTATAATGTGTCTATATATTATCGATCCGGAATGCAGATTCTAGAACAATTAAATCAGCTATTTATCTATCTCATATATATCTTTACTAGACTAAACCAAATAAATCAATTACCAACTTTTGTTTGTCTTTGCTAAACTATGTTTTATTATGAGTGCTTTGATTGGAGTTTTATTAAGTTCAAGTATATTAATTTTTCTCCAGCCTGTTGAGAATTGTTCTTTCTTTTTATTTTTTTTTAGTTGTTACAGTTTTTTTCCCCCATTTTTCCCCATGTTTTTGCTGCCTGGCGGAAATAACTCGTTGTCGCGGCGCGCGCTCTGTGTGCGGCCTTTTCAATAGTATTTTTCACACTTGTGAAAATGAAAACTTAACTGAACAGTTTCCTTTTGCCATTTTTTTCATTTGGTTTTTTGTTGTTGTTGTTGTTGTTGCCTTTTATTGTTTTAATTACACGCGTTTTTTCGCGCATTGTTTCAATGACCGTCACGCGCCGCAAGCCTGTAGCAAAAGCCAACCGGCCAAACAGTTGAAGTTGTTGTAGCTGCTGCTGTTTGTTTGTTGTTGTAGTGTTGTTGTTGTTGTTGTTGCCGGTGTTTGTTTGCAAAATGAAGTGGTCATATCTCTGCTGTGTAACCCTCGCACACCGTTTCATCCCATCCTCGACCTACAGTCACAACGAGCTTTAATGATAATTTCCAAATGACATAAAAGCGGCCAAAGAGCTTCGGGGCTGAGTGTCCCGGACGGCTCTCCAGCGCAAAACTACGGGGTGGTGCAGCGAGGCTCCGAAAGGCATATACTGAGTTGGGATAGAGAGTGTGGGGGGGTGAGAGCGGAAGGTGGGGGGCAGTAGGGATCTGGCGTTGTAATCAATGAACTGGTCAAGCCAACCCCCCAAGATAAATGAATTAAATGAATGGCCGACATTGCAGTGTCTATGAGTATCTGTGCGTGTGTGTGTATAGGTGTGTGTGTGTGTGTATAGGTGTGTGTGTGTGTGTCTCTGTGTGTGTATATGTGTATGTATATGCTTGTACATTTTAATGCCTTAATGAAAAATGCATTTTTAATTATTTTTTGTTCATTTACGGGCAATTTTTTTGTATCAGTGAACCGCCGTTGGAGCTTAATATGAGTTGGCTTATGCGGCGTATGCGTTATTTATAGTATTTAATATATATTGCTCTCTGACTCTGACTCTCTCTCTCCCTCTCCCTCTCTGCCTCACTGAAGCTTGACAAGTTTAAGTTGACATGTCCAGCAACTATATCCACTCCACACCTCTCCGCCTGATTTTCAGTTGCAGCCAGCGCTGCTTTTGCTATTGGCCCCGTTATTCAGTTCTGAGCTTGGGTTTCGCTTACGCTAACTGGACTTTGTGGTGCAGCTATTTGCGTGGCTAACAATAAAGCCAACAGCAACGTCGAACGTCGCGTCGTTGGCCATGCAACCCAATATCATATTTCATCACTTGTTCAAGTCGAGCCATTGATTTGCGTACAGGTAACAGCGCTAACCAGCAACTTTTCACTCTACTTTGTTGCGGGCAAGGTGCATCTTGTCATTCATTAGTGTGGCAGCTCATTCATTTACACACATACACACCGCCACACATACAGTGATGAGGGTGGTTGCCATCTGTAAGAGACACACATTGCACAACTTTTCAGCCTTTGCGCGGCGACGATGGATGTGAAATAAACTCATCAAATTTCCGGCCAATTTGTTTACTCGTCTTAGCGGGTAGAGAATGTTGTGTGCAACTGCACGTTGCAGCAAAAAAAAAAAGAACCAAAATATTTAAATTGGATATTCGCTCAACTTGCTAATTTTATTGAGTGTACATAAATCTTGGAAATATTTGTCAATTGGTAGACTTCGACTTCTACACGATTGGCTTTTGCCAAATTTGCATTTGCCATTTTCAATATATCCATAACATAATAATACATGAAATTTGCAATACACATTTGCGAAATAAATTTGTTGTGCATCTGTTATCTCTTTCTCTATGTCTCCTCTCTCTCTGTCTCTCTCTCTTGCTCTGTTGCTGTAGTTCTTGTGTTTCAATTTTAATGCACTTTCTAATTTTGATGCATTCACTTTCATCTACTTTTACTTACAACTCCAAAGCACATGCATAGGTATAAAAATCATGAAATTTGAACACTGCTCAATTTTCACTTTAATATTAAGCAGTTTCAATTGCAATAGTTATTGCAGTTATTTGTTATTTGTTTGATGTGACGAAGCGTGTTTTTGTTATTATCTTATGTTAAACTTCAACATAATCGCAATTTGTTGACTTTGGTTTTATTATTACAGCTGTGACATTCGCGTGCCAATAAAATGCAGCAAAGCATTAGATGGGAAAGAGAGCAACCGGAGACAGGGATTTCCACAATGTCAACTGGTACACAGTACATTGACAGATCTTGCTGGTGCCGGTTTTTCGTTAAATGGTTAAAAATTGTAAGCAGAAAATTAAAAACAAAAATATATAAAAAATATAAAATGAAAATGAAAGTTTCAGTTACAAATTGGACTGGTTACTATTGCTTTGGTTGCTCGACTGCTTCGACTAGGGGGCTGTCTGGCGACATAAGAAACAAAAGAAGCGAAAAATATATATATATATATATAAAACACCAAAGTCAGAAAGGAGGGAGCACATCTTTTTTGTGTTTAGGCAAAAGAGAAAAAGCGTAAAAGTGAAGCCATTTAATTACTGGTTTTTCCGCTTCAATGTGCATTCCCAGATTGCCAAGGTGAATGACGAGCAGCCGCAGTGACCACGCCCCCCACCCTCTTAAGCTGAGTGGAAGAGTCCAATAGCACTGACTTTCAGACTGTTATTCATGCGAAGCAGTTAACGCCGATTTGGCTTGATGATTTACTTCACACTGGATGAGTTGGGGCAACAAATGTGAATGTATCGAAGTTTGATTAAAGTTGAAAGCTTAATTGAAATAGTCTAATAAAGTTGAGAGCATGCTCAAATATAAGCAAGGGAAAGAATAAAATTATGCAATACTTGAATTTGAATCAAAACTTCACTACAAAACACAATCTGTAAAATTAATGAATACGCAGTTGTTGAAATTTAACAAAATTTAATGAAGTGCTATGAAGTAATGAGATTAATCCAGACAAGTAGTTTAAATCTCATTGCATTGAAGTCCAATCTGAGCGGAGTGCAACATTCATAAGGTTGTTGAGAAGCTAAAGCAATTATTGAAATTGAAACGAAACTTCATTGAAATGCATTGTCTGTGTATCGGTGATTTTTTGCGACTTAAAGTATAGCATTTAAAGTCGAAGAAGTTGCAAATTATACAGTTCTCAGCGTCAAGCTTGAAATGTCGGCAATCATCAAGGGAAGCCTTCCCCCGTCAATGGAGCCCCTGTTCGTTCAATTTGTACGCATCGTTAACAATTGAACGCTTGACCGAAGCAATAAACAAGCCAAAAAAGATGTTCAAGGCCGTTGCGCCTCCAAAACTGGGCAACCGTTTACAGTGGTAAGCCGCTTATGGAGCTCTTCTAGCCACATGCAACATGTTGACATTTTACATTTAACACACATAGAGTGTGTCAGGAGACCCCAATAAGAAACGGCGTCGAGGCCTCCCCCAAAAGCGCGGCGCATGACTTGCATGACTTGCATGCCAAGATCCAAGATCTAAGATCTACGATCTCTGATCTGAGAACTGAACAATAAGCAGGCAAGCAAAAAAAAAACAATTTTTTCTCTGCATTGAATGCGGTACTGTATTGATTTTCTGGGGTGAATAAAAAAAGAAGTTTATTTTTGATTTATTTTGTCTTCTTTTTATGATATGTCAAATTTAGCAAACTCATGTCAATGACAATTGAAAATAGACAGAGTCCAAAGAGACAGAGACAGAGAGAGAGAGAGAGAGAGAGAGAGAGAGATAGAGAGAGAGAGGTGGAGAGAGAGCTTGGGATTATTTAGTTGGACCTGGCTCGGATAAGAGAACCACCAATTTAGGTACATATAAGCTGAACACAACAAAATAAATATTTGCACTGAATGAAACACTAAAGTGAATTTTGAGTTGTGTAAATAATTGCACAGTTCGGTTTACATCGAAATCTTTCCATCGTTCTTACCACTGAAGTCTGATAAATTGAACAAAGTTTTTGCCGTCAGCGTCGTTGGCAGCGTATGACAATATTTGCCTTTGCTGAGATATGCGATAGCTCCTCTGCCCGGTTGGTAGACGACAATGGAGAGCAGTGTTTCATAAAGGCGATTAGATAAGTTTGTTTTTGCTTTAGATCCACTTCTGTCCAGAAAGTGCAAGTCTCTTGTGCTAATTGCTTGCCACACACAGATAATACATATATATTTGTATTTATGTATATGGATGAGATATGTTTAGCTTGTGTATCGTGTTTCACTGTGTAGCTGATGTGTTCAATTCGTTGTGGCCCTTGCTGCAATTGCATAACCCTGACCACAAATCATTAAAGTCATTGGCAACAGCCAGCCGCAACAAACAAACAAACAAACAAACAAGGCAAACAAATAAGCATATAAACAAAATAAATGCTAAATGTTGACTCGAATTGTATGTATGGATTGCTGCTTGGGATGTGCAAAAGTGTTTATGTCATGATTTAAAATGCGTGGCAGGTGGTTAACCAGGGGCAGGAGCGGTACGCATATGCTTGGAGGAGGGTGAGCTTAGGCGCTGTGCCAAATGAGTTATGGAAAAATCATTTGAATTTGTTGAGCTGTGCAAATAAATACAACAGCTTATTGCATATTAAAGGCGACGTATGCGATATTTATGACCCTGGTCGCTGTTGTGCAAATATGGCTAGCAAAAATAGAAAAACAAAAAATACAACAAAATGCATTACACACACAGGCAACAGCTAAATGATGCACGTGCAAGCGGCATTTGAGACGAGGAGATTAGTGGTGACTTTAAACAAGGACAACAACTGACAGAGTTGTTAATTGTAATTAGCGTTTAGAGCCCTTAACTGAACACTGCCAAAACCAAAAAGGTAATGTCATTTTAATTTGAATTATCTGCATACTATATGTACAAGAATGTATTTACAACAACGAGACAAAAACACTTTTACGCACTTTCGGCATTGGAGATAATGAGGTAGTTACAATTTAAGCAAAGTAAAGTAAGATTTCTTGGATCTCATCGTAATAAAATTGTTTACTTTTAGCTGTTTTCTCTACATCCCATCAACTATTAATTAAACTAATTTCAAAGCTAAGCAAATTGTATAAAATAAAACTCCTTCCCTGCCATTCCTAACATGACAGTTACGCATCCAATTTTACCTTTACGCAAGTGGGTAAGATAAAAGATTAATCTGCATTAAGCTTCAAACTCCGAACTCCCAACTCCCAACTGCTGCTGCTGCTGCTGCTCCTGCTACTGTGGCTGTGGCTGAAATGGAGCATCGCTCTGTAATCGGGCCTGCTTAACTTATTTAACTGCCGGCAGATGGCGTAATGCGGCAGAAGTCTCATTGGCGTCTGGCTGCAACCGCTAAATGTGGCGTCATGCCGCTAAAACGGATTGATTCATCACAAAAGTCGTACCACCCCACCGCCATCCTACTCCTACCCATTGCTAGAAATTTTCCTAATAAAATGTCAGTGCGCAGAGTTTGTCGGTGTGGAGGGGATGAGTGAAATTTACGCGTGGTCAAAGTTAAATGGAGGGGTTTTAGCAAAATGTTTCATTTAGAGTTGCATGCGATAATGACGGGTGTGGTGTGTGTATGTATGTATATGGAGATGATGACATTGCATGTGGCCAACAGTTTTTAGCACCATCAACTTGCCCCGTGATGAGACCACACGCCAGCCCCGCCACGCCCCGCCCCGCCCCACCCTCTACCCTTACACCCCTTATAGCTCCTTTACCCATATTATGACCGCCCGATGCGATTGCATTTTCTGCTGCTGCCGCTGCTGATGCTGCTCTGCTAGTGCTGCTGATGACTACGTTGGTTGCAGTCAGCATGACATTTTTGCATATGCATCGCATCGGCATCGGCATCGGAGCATCTCCCATCTCCCATCGCATCGCATCGCATATATTTAAATTCACAGCCGTTTATATTGCAGTCGCCACACCCCAAGCCCACACTACCTACCACCTCCCCGACGTAACTGCTGTGCGGGGCAAGCAGCGGGGAAACGCTCGTTTAGTCATTCATTTTGGTTTATAGGTAATGCTGCCCGGGCTTCTGCTGCTGAGCAGCAAAGCAATTTAGTTGGCGCCGCATTACGAGGCGTTGGGCGTGACCGTCGTTGATGTTAAGGTCGAGGGAAACAGCGAGGGCGACTGCATGTTGAGGGTGTTTTATGCTATATTCTATGTATTAGTGGGGAAAAGTGAGGGGTTGGAGGCGAGTTGGGGGGTATGGTCTCGTCCCCAGTTCTGATTGTGAGTTTAAAATGTATTTTACAGACAATTTTGCACTTACCATTTACGACTTAGTTGAGGTCATTGATGGCAATGGTGCTGACTGCAACAAAAAGAAGATAATGAAGAATTAGGGATTTCTAGTTTATTTGAATAAAAGCAAAAGCAGATGATGATTATAATGGCAAACTTTGATATTTTCTGTGCATGTAATCTCTTTACACATAAGTAAGATAGGAGAGATGTTCCCGGTTTCATGAAGATAGATTTAAATAGAAACAATCAGACAAATGGGCAGACAGGGCGGAGCCGTGTCCTTCAAGGCATCAGAAACTCTTCACCAGGCTATCCGATTTTAGACTTATATAGAACAATAGAGATTTTCAATAGATTGTAATGGCATTAAAGAACGAAAATAAAACATGAAAACTATATAAAACTTGTCCAAACTGAAATAAACTCATAATACTCTACAAACAGCAGGATTGACTCATATTAGAGTTGAAATATGATTATTATTATTATTACTATTATTGTTATCATTCATTTGATAACAGTTTCCACAATAACATACAACGTGCATAGTCCTAGTCTGAAAATCGAATCTGAAACGTGCATTTGCTCAGTAATTGCAATATTTCTATGAAATTCCACGGGCTCTATCATTTTGGCATCTAATCTGATTACCTTGGCACCCAACTATCACACATTTAAACGCCAATTTGCGGCCTGTCTGCGTAACTATATACATATATATATACGTGTATCTGTGTCTTTGTGTGTGTGTGTGTGTGAACATTTTGCAAACACATCACGTGTCGCATTGACAGATGTTTCATGTCGCTGGCCCCTCGCGCACAGGTGAAGCGTTCGCAGAGTTGAATGCCAAAAACCCAAAAAAAAAAAAGAAAAAAAAAAGAACAAAATAAAATAAATGTTTGGCAAATCGACAAGACCCTGCCCCGCAAAAAGTAAGAATAAAACACAAAAACGCGAGGAGTCAACTCAAATAGGTAAGCGAGTAGAAGTGAATGGGAAGGGGGGAAAGGGGCAGGCACAACGACATTTTTTTGAAAACCAACTCATTATTTTACATTTTCGGTTCATGACCCAGAAACGTTGTCCCACAAGAATCTCCGACTGCGATTGTGACCACAACCGCGTCCCTCTTAACTCCATCAGTAAGTCGCAGATCTCAGCTCTCAGCTCTCTGCTGGCAGCTGGCAGCTCACAACTCCAGCTAAGTTTAAGTTTCGACTGCGTTTCGGTCGTGAGACGTTAAATGTAAAATGGAGAGAAGTGAGTACGTGCGGTCATCTGTCATGATTCTCGACTTAACGTTTGCGCTTGGGCTCCATTCAGATGGCAATGGCGTTGGCCTACAAAGCGTGAAACGGGGAGAAGGAGCAACGCGGAGAGGCGGTGCTGGGAGAGGCTATCTAAACTTGTCCAGCGGTTTTTTCTCTTGGTTCCATTGTCTCTATGTGCGTGTGCGCTTTGCTTAAATGTCAATTATTTCACGCTTATTACATTCTCGAACGATGATTGCCATAATGAAGATGATGCCGATGATGGGCAACTTCATTGGCGAGAAAGTCGAATAAAAAAAAATAATAAAAAATAAGAAAAAAAAACTGTGCCCAGCGAAAAGTGAAAAATAACGAAAGAAATACGATGTGCCCGTACCTGGTATATAAAAATAAAAGTAATGCGTCGCTTCTTTTTTTTATAACGTTTTAATGCGATCTTTACGAGCGTGCGACAAATATCTCTCTGTGGCTAGACGATATGGGATGTGACCAGACGAGACGATTTTTTGTGGGTCACTTCGCATTCAACTCCAAGAATTAAACTGCCTCTCTCTCTCTCTCTCTCTCGCTCTCTCTCTCATTCTCTCGATCTTTGAAATGTTGACAGTTTGTATATGGACTTGAAGTGGGGAATTGATTTAAACAATTAAAGACCCTCATATGATTATGTAGGTATACCAGCAGCTTGTCAGTCAGCTTGCAATCATGGCTCCAAACTTCGGCTTCAATTTTAACCAATTTCCAAATATTTTCAGCAGATAGCAGATACAATCAAGAAATTTTCAACAATAAACTAAAACGAGCAACGACGAAAGCAAAAGGAGGAGGGTTGGAATATCAATGGGGGAGGGGGGATAATATACCCACCTCCATACATACAACGAACGGGAGGCTCTGACTTAACGTAACGACATTTTGTACGACCCCATTTCCAAAGTCGTAATAATTTCATGAAAACGCAGCGACGCCAATAGCAATGTTGGCAGCAGCAGAGAGCTGCACTTCCATTCGTTTTCTGCTTTTTCGGCGGCTTGGCTTGCTTGTTGGTCGCCTGATGGGAGACGGTGGTGTGGAGAGGTGGGGACTCGCTTAGGCAGCGCGAGCGCGCTGCTTGTAATGTGCCAGTAAAAGGTATTTTAACGCTGAACTGCTCAGACTTACTCCCGTACCTCCGCACCGTTGCACAACTTGGCTGTACAACATGTACACCGTGCACCTATCACTCTCTTCGCCTTCGCGCTCACCTCCGTCTCCACACAGCCCACGACAACAAGTAACTGTCCCGATCCCTGTCGCCATTATCTGCTTTACCGCCGGCTGGCAAAATGAGTCGAGGACTGCTCGGCTGCTTTGTCATGAAAAATAACTTCGCTTCGTTGAAATGACAGTCACGATTTTGCTTTTGCTTTTGCTTTTTTTTTTTGCTCGTCAGCAGCGACGCTGCCACGCCTCCATTGCCGCCTGCGCGCATCTTCCGTGCATGCTTGTCTGTGACATTTTTTTTTATTTCCTGGCGATTTTCCGTCCTTCTGCTCCACACACACACACACACACACACACAGACACACACACACACACACACACACATTTATATAATATTTTCTTTTGTTTTTCTCTCTTTCTCTCTCACTCTCTCACTCGGTCCTTGCGAGTTTATATTCTATGTAACAGACTCGACTGCAGCAACTAAATGAAAGATGATGAATTTATTAAATTCCCACGTGGCTAAAAATGTGGGCGTGTTTGAGTGAAGTAACATAATAAATATTATGCAATTATATGCTTGAAGAGACACAACTAGATAAGACTGAGACTAGAAAAGGCAAAACACAATTCTTTATGCACATATCGATAGTAAAATGATTGGAAATTAACGAATTAATAGAAAAATAAAGTCACATAATAGCATTAGATATAGACTCTAATGATTGGGTAAGCAGTGTTCATAAGAGTACCATATATATTGAGCATTTTTGAGTGGTGTTTGAAAATGTTGCTATTATTGTTAATGATGTTGTTGGCTTAAGGGGGTCAACAACATAATGTACTACATAAATGAGAACAGAAAAACATTATTTCAATTACACGTTTGCCACAGATCAGCTTTAGTTATATTTGCATTTATATATTCAGTTGTGAGGAATATTAAAGCTCTAACATATTAAGCTCAAAAAAATGTTCCCTTTTATTTGGAAAATTGCCCTGAAAACTAAAAAATAATTTAGAAATAAAAAATGCGTCTAAAAAGTATAAAGGGCAACCCCTGTTTATAGAAAAAAATCCTTTCTAAAAATGTAGAAAACAGTAATGAAATTTGGTCTGTCGACTGTTAAATTAAAAATTGGCTAGTGTCTGCTTTAGAGGCTTTGTAGCTCAATAGGAAGTAATTCAAATCACGAACGAAGGACCAGGAAATTAAATATAAAATTTATCAATTTAAAAAAAAAGGTAACCTGGACCTGAACAGAAAAATCCCTGCTGCAAAATGTAAATATTTAGTTAAGGTAAACTTTAAAGAAAATGTTACTTATTTATTTTACAATGTCAATAAAATAATAATAATAAAAATCGAACATATTAAGCACGAATTAATTAACGAATTTAATTTACATTTCTGGTTTTATTGCGTTTCGCTTATCTTCTTCTATTTCAAACTCAGTTAATGTTTGGTCATTGCTAATTTCTCTCACATCACCTTGTTGGTTCTACATTTGTCTATTCAATATTCTCAGAATGTTTGCTTAATCCAATCTTATTCATAAATATACAGTAAATATATTCAGGTATGACCTACAAATTTACAAAGTTTGCATTTTCATTTTGACTTTGGCCTTGAGGCTTTCTACATTATTTTCAGCATTGAAGCAAAACTTTGTTGGCGCAGCCCCCTCTCCCCCCTCCCCGCCCCCCACTCCCACTACCCCACGCGACTGTTTGGTCGGCTTAATCTATTGTATCCCGATTTTATGTAACTTACATTGGATGAAGAAATTGCTCTTCTACTTTGCCAGCAGCAGCAGCAGCAACAAAGAGCGAAAAAAAAAAAACAAAAACTTTTTAACGCCGCTAACTCGCCGTTTGGCTAATAAAGAATGTAAATGGAGCAAATTGCTTTGGCCAAAAGGTAAAATTTCATAAATTTCCAAGCAACAAAAGAAAAATAAAAGAAGAGGAAGAAAAAACAAACCGAATACCTCGTAACTTTTTTCCGTAACTTGAAGAAACAATCGTAAAAATCGCGCAGTGTCATTAATCTGAGGACTTTCCAAACCCCAAAGCAGACCTGCCCTCATACTACCCTCCCCCTCTCATTCACTGCACAAAAAATCCAAAGTTTTCGACTCGCCCCGCCCACAATTGATGTTATAAAAGCGTTTAGCCTTAATTGTTGGGGCGTTAAAGGTTATTGTTGTTGTTGCTGCTGCTGCTGCTGCTGCTGCTGCTGCTGCCGTGTGCAACGATTTGTTTTTCCCTTACGCATTTTTCTCGGCATTTTGCGCTGTCATCATAAAAAAAGCAAGCAACTCGTAGAGGTGTGTGTGTGAGTGTGTAAAAAACGAAATCAAAAACGTTGTGGATTGAACTCATTTCGATGGGAGGAAGGGTGGTAGCTCTTTGGGTTTTTGGGGCCGACGTCTTGCGCTTAGTGAGTCTGGAAACTGTTTTTAATGACCAAATATTAAAATAAAAGGTGCTGCCTTTTGGGTCTTACAGTTCGTTCGTTTTGCTGGCCTTTTGTTTATGGCCACGGCTCATGGCGCTTGTGGGCCGAAAGACGGTCTTATGACACTTTTCATTTGCCGTTTGCCGCTGCATAATGAAAAATTAAATTAATGATCGCACATTTAACAGCGGATGGGGATTCATTCCCAAAACTCAAGACCCAAAAAAAAAAAACAAATAAATAAACATAGCCCAAGACTCAGCTACCATTTCCACATTTCGCTATTGATGCTGTTGTTGTTGTTGTTACTGTTGTTGTTGCTTTCTATAGTCATTTCCATTTCCATTTCCCCTGCTTTGCCATTTTCATTTCCATTTCCATTGCCAAGTAGTCCACATTAGCGAAGTGCCAGCCAAACAGCAACAACAACAACAACAAGTCTGGCGCCTTCTACTTTGTGGCAAATTAATTTGGCAAGTGCAATAAAACTTTTGCAGCAGATTTGGCCATTATTCAATGCCTGGTAAATGCAGGCAGCTTCTAAGTGGAGTTTTTGGTCCCTGGTACACATAGATGGGCTCGAATGGGTTGGCCGGAGAACAGAATTTCCCCCCCCCCCCCCCCAGACTTTTTTGCCCAAGGCTCAGCGTCATGTTCGTGTAATAACCAGGCCATTAAATAAATTAGTCAAATGTTTTTGGTTGCCCGTTTTGCGTTTTACCTAAGTGGATAAGTGTGGATGGGTGTGGGGGTGGCGAGAAGGAATGGAAGGCAACAGTTCGAGTGTGCCACAAATTGTATTTTGGCCATTTACAGATTTTGGGCATTGTGGGGAAGAAGTCTGCGAACATTAAAGCTTGATCGCAGTCAGCATCAATTGCAAGATAAATCTCGTGTCACCTGCTCAATTCTGTAACTACTCAAAAGCTTAACTTTCCAAGCTGACACAACAGCACAAAAGTCTGGCCCTGGGACAGAAGCAAAACATTTGTCATTGAGGATTTGCCATGAGCACATCTTCTATGTAATTAAACCAAAGTGCAAGCGTAGAGCGCAAAAGAGACACAAAAACATACAAAACACAAGCAAAAGCGAGTAGAGTAACAGAGGTGCGGGCGGGATGCGGGATGGGGGCACAGCAGACCATATTTTCGAAAACAGATTGAATGCAATAAATCGCAGCTGAGCCGCAACGAGTCGTATCGAGATGAGTCGACGATGAATCGAGAATGAATCGAGACGAGACGAGACGAGGCGAGACCAGTTGAGTTCGAGTTCGAGTTGAAAGGACGCAGGATCTGCTGGTGTCCTGGTCCATATGAGTGCTTGCTGTCGGCACACAGCGGAAGCTGCAAGCGCTGCAATGAGCAATAATTGCGCTTTGACACTTGAGCGGGCAAATCTCTCAGATGACCCCCCACACCCCGGCACACTCAACAGAAGAAAAAAAATTGCTCCGAGATTTTTCAATGGATGCACACAAATTAATTTGTCGCTTTTTTGAAAAGCATCACTGACGAATGTTTTTCAAAACTGCGAACTTGGGTATAATACAAATAATTTCAAGGTTCTTCAGGTTGATTCCCATTTTAGAGCGAGTTTCTAAATTTTAATGCAAGCCTTTTAACTCCCTTCTTTTTTTTTGAGTGTACAGCAGTACCAGCAGCTTCCCGGCTGCATACTATGTGTGTGTGTGTGCGTGTGTGTCTCAAATCAACCCTGAAATTCATAAATGACAACGGGCAAGGCAAGACAATGGACACGACTACCCTGCGCTTGTCGACAGAGCAGAGCACATACATACTAATAAATCCTTGTCACAATATCCTTTTGTTTTGCCATTTTTCGAGTCGAGTAGCTGCACCAAGCACCCAACACGCATCGCCCTGTTCCCCGCACTCTCTCTTCTCTGTCTCTCTCTCACTCGCCTTACCCTTCGCATCATCCTTTTTGAATTTACAGCACAATAATTCAAAACACATTCGTTGACTGACAGACGCGAGCGGGCAAACCGACGGACAGGCGGGTTGGCGGGTTGTTGGGCGGGGAGGCTGTAACGGGCCATGGCTCAAGTCTGGCAGACTTGTCTGCCACTGCTCCTGAATGATTAAAGTCCTGTCGGCACGCAGCGCCATATGCTTCCCGGCGGCCTCATTCTCAGTTCTCATTTCTCCGTTCTCCATTCTCAACATTGCCATCGGAGAGATTAATTCGCCGCTGCTTTCACTAACAGCTCGTCTGTCTGCCTGTTGATTGCCTTTGTCCCCAGACTTCGACTCCGTCTCCGACTGAGCTACTGTCCTTGTTTTACAGAGCTCTTCAGACTTACGAGTTGCTAGAGAGCTCAACCAGCTATAATTCGCATAGCTCGGAACTCATTTCCTTGACCTGCTATCTAATCAAAACCGACAGTGAATATCCTCTGTTTATCTGCTCAAAGAGAGCGATTGGTCAATCGAGGGCATGAGATACAAAGCTGTTTGTGTTATGACTGTTTCTAATTTCCCATTTGAAGAAGTACGAATGTTCTAGACGATTAGTAGGATACCCTGAACCCAGCCTTTAAAATAAGAAAACCACTTACTGAAAGCATTCTATATTCCACTATCAACATTTCGTACATTCTCGAATGATTTCAGTATGTAAAATGGTCGACTGTTGATATTTCAAGAAGGGTAAACACAATAATAAAAATAATAATATAATTATTAATAATAAATAGAGACCTATCGGCTATATTATTAACATTTTTGTCACCCACACGTTAACGACAACGGACACTCATAGTGGAAACGAGAAATGAAAAGAATGTGAATGTTTGAAATGTTGGGCACAATGAAATCCGGTTAGTATTCAATATGAAAATACGGTTCTGTTACCCAATTCGATATTCGTTAAACGGTTGCATAAATTTATAAATTGAAATAAACTTAATTTGCGTGTACGAGAATTTATATTCCAGATTTGAAGTCTTTCGATCTGACACGACTATTAATGCCGATCAAGAATATATTAGTATATATATATGTTATGGAGTCAGGAGGAACTTACTTCTACATGTTACATACTTTTGCACAACTTCAATATACCCTTTATCCCATTTATAATGGCTTCAGGGCATAAAAAATTGTATGTTTTATGCAGAACTTAATGAATGGCGAATTTGTAATCAGCATCCATTAATTAATGCTTATGCATGGAATTTTTAGTCTGATTTCTGCAATGTAACCGATAATTGAGCCTAAATACGCGCATGTCTGCATTAAATTACTTTGTTCAAATTGATTTGGTCAACGCTGTCACAAATATTGTGTTTTTGCCTCGCAGTATAAATCAACTGGTAATGTGACATTTTTGTGAAAATATCTTTTACCGTTTAACATTAGCAGTAGTATTGACATTTCGAATTATTAAATGCAAATTTTAAGTCTTCTGCAGTGCATAGAACAAACAATATGGATTTAAAAGTCCACAGAATAGTATTCAAATTTAAATAAACTAATAAAGTGGTCTAACAGAATACGAGGAAATGAAGTGTAGAAAATGAATGGGAGACAGATAGACAAACTGAAAGTCAAGTCAAGGAAATATAACAATATAAGTACATAAACGGTCCATTTTAGTTGAGTCAAGTTGAGTCTTGTAGGCAGAAAACAGCCGAAGAGGGACAAAAACACACATAGCAACGAGAATGCAAGGAATTCACTGGCAAAGGCAAAGGCAAAGGCAAAGGCAAAGGCAATACAGCAACAGCAACAGCAGCAGTTCCAAGAAGAGTGTAACAGTTTAAACACTTATTCACACAAAACACTCACATGCACTCACAATCAGACAAAGCACTCATAAGACACTGTTAGGATACTTGAACTTTTTGTTTGCGCTTCGCTCCGCTTCGCTCCGCTTCGCATCGCTTTGCCACCGCATCGCCTTGCCCCTCGTCTCACTGGGCATGTGTGGCAAGTATCTAGCGAGCGCAGTAGCCAAAGAAATACGTACACAAATATCCACAAGTTCTACGAATCTGACACACACAAACACACACGCACACACACATCTATATATATAAATATTTATATATATATATATATATATATTTATGTATGTACATATGCATGCACTCGGTACATACTTAGGAAAACTTGTGTGCTTAATTCCATTTTCATTTTCATTTCTGTCGGCGGCAGACAAATGCAGACAACGTTGAAAGTTTGTGGAAGGGAAGGGCGAAGGTGGGGTATGGATGTTTGCGACTTTTTGTTTGAGTTCTTGAGGCATCCTTTTAGCCCAGTGCCTCAGTAATGTGCGCCTTATTCGCTATCTGCTCCTCATTCTCTCTATCTCTCTGGCTCTCTTTTTCTTTTGCATTTTTCGCCTTGGGAAATGGGTCAGTGAAAAAAGGAGCATCGCATAATTTAATTGCCAACATTTGCTGCAATTGCAACTGCAACATTTGCAGCTAAGCTCCAACGCATTGCTAATTACAAATTTCAATTTTATGCATATATTTTTGATAGCTTAAATCACACATCAACCAGCACACCTCTCCTCCTTTTACCCCATTATCGCTGTCCTCGCCTATACAGCGTCCCCCCTCCCCCTCTCCCAAATCCCCCGCTCTCTTTTTGAGCTATCGTAAATCATGTGAGTAAAAATAGGCGCCTCTCATGTCATCTGAATGGGATTGTCAGTCATCGGCAATGGCAACAGCTACGGCAACGGCTACAGCAACAACATTCACTTAATTGCCACACATCTGTTTGACACGTTTGAGCAGGGAAGCAACCCCTCTCCTCCCCCATGTAACACCTCAACATGTGCGTGGGTGTGCCACCCGACGCCCCCTCTCAAAATGAATTTATGACAACTAAGCATAAATAATTCAATTCGTGCGTGTTTACAACATTTATTAAATGAAGTGTTGAAGTGGCTGAGAATTACGCGCCCTCACACATACTTACACACACACACACACACACATACCCACACACATACATATATATATATATATATATGTACACACACATATATATATCGACACCTACAATACGACATCTAAAGACAAACGCAGCTTCTCTATATCTCTTTAGTCTTATAACTTTCGGAAGGGTCAAACCCCCCCAAAAATATCTCATGATTGTAACTGGAATTTATCCGTCTTACCAAAAACATACACCAAAAATTGGTAAGGAAAAGCATCGCATGTCGCGTTTTGTAGGCTGTGGCGTCTCTTGTCGTTGAGAAGCAGCCTTACCTTTTTCTGGATCTATCCATCAAATGAGTCATAAGTGCTCCGACTTCCGCTTCGCTAGAGTTCAAAAACTTCAACAAGCAAAATTAAAGGTTAAAAAAAAACAAAAACTGATTTGCGGCTCAGATTTGTTTGGCGTTTGCTGTTTAAGCAAAGGTTGTTGCCATGATCGATTGTTCAGTTATTTCAATCGCTCCTCTTCTCTCACTCGTTCTCGCTGATCTTTTTCTATTTGTCACTTTTACGATTGCTGTTTCTTTACACAGCCTAGGTTTCGATCTTAGTAAATTCCTTAGTTGTCATTACCTTACTATATTCTACTTAGAGTATGATTGAGCTTAGGAGTTTTCTTGCCATCACATTTGATTTTTAATAAATTAATAATTACATAAATTATTAATTAAAATTAGATACCATATGAGTAGCAGCTTTAGATTAGATAATAGCAATTATCCCTTAACATACACATGCAGCATTAGATCTTGTCTTGAGCTGCTCGCCAAAGCAAATCAGTTCGAAATTAAATGTCATTCTATAAGTGCTGTGAGCACTGTGTCATTGTATTAGTTTTCTTCTAGTTATTAAGAATTTTAATTCGAGCGGATTTTCTTTTGATTTCTTCTTAATTTTCTTGTCATTTTTCTGCCATGGTCAAATTTTCTGCTTGCGTTCAATTTGTATGATCTTACAGTTTCCTTGGCTTTGTGCACCCGTCCGGAGCTGGTTCACAGTCCATACATAGGTACACATGTATACAAGCATATGTTGCTTTGGCCAATTCATGATGTCAGCTACTGTAAAACCCGTCATGTCATCTGTCGTCGACAACGACGACAACAACGACAAAAACGACAACAACGGCCAACAATGGCAATAGCAATGGCAAAACTATTTAAAATAACAACAGGCAAGTCGTTAACGTCATGGAATTATAATTAAAAATGTGAGCAGGCCGTCAGCTGGCTCTGGCAACGAACTCTCCTCTATCAACTGCACAGCCCCGGCTTCAGCCTATCTTCATTATCGTTTAGTCAACATCATCATCATCATCATCATCATCAACATCATGATCATAATCACCATGGTTTGTATATTTGATAATTGACTGGAGCTTAACGCAATTAACAAGGCGTATGATTGAAAAAATATAATGTCCATCAGCGATATAATGATAAAAACAAACTTATAGGTATTAAAAAACCTACATGTATATATTAAAATATTGAATTGTCCATATAAACAGACACACACACACACACACACGCACACACACACACATAATGTTGTCATTTACTCGTTTGCGCACATTTAAAAAACAATATAAGCATTAAAAGTTAATAATCATTCGAAGAGCGATGCTGACATTGCCAGCAAGCCACGCAGAACTGCATAATTAATGTGGATTCTATTTTGATACTGTTAATGGATAGTTTGTATTGTTGAGCCAATGTTAAACACCGTTTTGCTCATTAACATTTAACGACAATGTTAATTACAAATATAATATAAACTTTGATGCTGCTGATAATGAAAACGCTTTGGCTTTTTGGATGATCTCATAATTTCTATAAAATAAAGAATTTTCTTCATTTCCTCTTGCAAATCCTTGCAATCAATCACTCTTCAAGATGGCAGGTTTGCGGAAAGCAAACGCATAAATAAATTGAGCAATTCGATGTGAAATTTAAAACTTTGCACAAAAAGCAACTCAACTAACCATGGAAATCAAATAAAAACAAACAATCAAACAAAAAAACAGAGAAAAGCCATACAGTCCGACCAACCCGACCAGACCCGACCCGACACGACCCGAACAGGCCAGGGCATCAATTACCTACAACATTTTTCAGGTAAACAACTTCCGCGAGATAGCAACGACTACATCTAGCCAACTACGATTATGATTATGATTACGATTATGTTTTTATTATTATTATGTTTTTAATGATATGATCATCAGAAATGGACTTTGCCAGTCAGTAGCTAGCTAGCCAGCCAGCCTAGCCGGATGGCAAACGTAATTACTGGCCATTATGGCAAAGATGTTGAAAAATCGCTGGCGAAACTTTGGTCTAAACACAAAACAAACAAACAAAAAACAGCCGCGCGCAGCGCATACAGCACGGGTGAATCGCCAGTGCAAACATGACGAAAACAAATATAAATCTGCGTACACCATTTAATTATGCGCATAAAGATAATTAATTAGGTTGGGCAAAATCTACTACTGCTACTTTGGGCTACCTCGCTTAGGTCGGCATGACAAATCAGATAAGAAACAGGTGTGCAACAGCACGAGCCATCCAATAACGTATGTTACATACATATGTACATATCATATGATGTATCTGTGTATGTATGTATAATGACTCAGCAGACAAATGCCAAAATGCATTTCAATTAAACTTCGCTTTGGTGCTCCGCTCATATATCATATGAAATGGTTTATATCTGCGTTATAATGAATGAATGTTCGACTAACCCAGTTGCAACACTTGGCTTGCTTGCTGGAGAAAGCCATTTAATACACATCTATAGACATAATCTAAACATACAATGATACATAACTTATAATGTGAAGTTCTTAAACGATATACGAAAGATGTACATAAGCTGTGCGTATTTATATTATTGAGTGATGATCTAATCACTTTGGCCCATTCGGTTAATTGAGATGGTAAACAGCACAATAAATCAAGGTCGTAACTCAAAATAAACCATTGTCAAGTCTCTCAAGCGGTTTACCATGTTTCTTCAGTTTTAATTTGGCAGTTGATCTCATCGCAGTAGCGGACTCTCTCTACACTCTAATTCATGGAAGAAGAGCCATTGAGTTGACAAGATTAACTTGGAAGGGCTCTTAAGTTAGTGCTTGTTGTGTTACAAAGCTTTGATAAGAACTCTAAACCATATGCTTTTACTCCCCTATAAATTACTTATTTTCATTTGATTGTCAATTTTTCACGCCAAATCTTCTCACATTTAATACTCATACCGATATTTTAACAAACCAAATTTAGAGAAGCTATTGGTACATGAGTTTCAAATTTGCATAGGACTGTCAGTCCTTTCTCAATTTAATTGGTGAGGTTGGTATGCTTTTAAACTAGGATTTAATAAACTGAATCCATACCCCAGCTGAGTCACTCAAACTTTGCTAGTAAGTATAGAACTCTGAGGATATCTCTCTCTCTTTTGCCTGACAGCATCCTGTTGATATTAATTAAATCTTGTTTAATGGCACAACATTAGCTCAACATCTGATTGAGTTTGGCGTGACAAAAGACGGAGCCAACTTTTCAATTTGCTCTTATCAAAGTATCGTTTTCCCAACCCTCAATCCCATCTGTGCAAGCATGCCTAGTCACTCGCCCTGCCAATCTTATTTTTATTTGCACACACTTTGCGAAGGACACGAACCGCCAAAAAAGAAACTGTCCTCACCCTTTATAGGGCTATAATATAACACGATGAGCTTTTGGTAGCTTTAACAATGAAAATGTGATGGGAACTGGAATTACGCTACTGCTGTAAGTTGCGGAGCCTACCCCTAATAGACTTTTAATTACCACAGCTACGTTACCTACCTTTATGTTTTGTTCTCTTGGCGCTTCGGGGGCCGTGTTGATTTTTGCGCAATGACAGCATGAAATTACCATTAATTTTGGGCCCTGCAAATGGCGAGAACGGATACTGAAACAGAAAACAAAATAGATTAACATTTGCGCAAGAGAAAAATATATATATACTTATGTATATATTATATATAGATTTATACTTATAGCTACAGCGATTTGCATAAGCAAGGACCTAAGCAGAAATATATATATATATATATATATATATAGAGAGAGAGAGAGAGAGAGAGTCAGAATGTGTGTGTTTGTGGTACATATATATGTATGTACATGTAACTATAGACGGCAAATCCGGTGAACGCCTCAGTTGCATGTCAAGCTGGCATTAAGTGCGTGCCGTAAAGTGCCCCAATCAAGACTGCTTCCCCTGCGGCATTACTCAAATTGAATAGACAGGCGACAGACACTTGAAGCGAAGCGCAGGACAATCCATAAGAAATTGACATGTCGTTTCTCTCTGCAATTTGTCACACAAAATTAGCGTCGAGTTGTGAGTTGCCCGTTCCGAATTGAGTTGAGAGTTGAGTTCTCTAGCGCATCATTTATCAATGTGCGCCAAATCGCCGAGTGACAGCCAACAATGAAAACAAAGCGACGGGCAAATTGTTATGGATAAAACGATATGCTGCTATACACACAACTATATACACATGCACATACATATATACAAAGGTATTTAGTAGTTGGAGGATAAAATGCGACGCAGAAGGGGTCTGCCATATAATGACCATTGACGAACCCTCTTGATGTCTGATAATGTATTTGCCATTGTGATTGTGCGTTATGTCAATGATTATATTGGGAGATTGACATTTTGTGCGCCTAATTAGCATAAGGCAACGTGATCTCATCACATACATACACTTATTAATATGCACATTGAGTGAATGATGAGCCAATGCTCGCTGAGGCACATATGCAACATATTGCCCAAACTGCCAGCTATATATTTATAAAATGATCGATAAGTAAGACTGAATGTTGAAATTGTACTTGCTATAATAGTATAAGCCAATTTAACATTTATCTATTATATTATGTTCAGACTGAGTACAGACAAAACAATCTATATAGTTGCAATGTAATCTCTATTTATAGTTTTAATATGAATTACAGTCTATTGTTATTATCGCGAAAACTCCTCGTGTTGTTAATGGTCATGGGCCCGGTGTTTCAACCAGTAAGCCTGGTTTCCCATAACCCCAAATTTCCAACACAGTCCAATTATGAAATCAGTAAAAAAAAAATGTAATTGACCAGTTTATATAATTTAAAATAGTTTTCCACTGGCATCAGATAAGCGATAATTGTTACTTTGTTATTTCTTCATACTATATACTCTGTACCATACTCTCTTCTATTCTCTATATTATACTCTGTAGATTAATTCTGTTAATTTGTAATAATAGTATTAACAAACTCGCTGACACAATTGATTGTTCAGCAAACGTTCGACATCTTGTTAAGTTCAGAAGATGAACTTTGACAGGCGTAGTAAGTGTCTGAAAAATGACCGTTTCTGTTACTCGCTGCCAAGAGCAGCCACTTGCAACTGCCACTTGAGATAATGCGGAAAACAACAACAGCAATTTGAAGACTGAAAGCCAAAAATGTATTTTATCCGTCAAGTGTCATACATATGTATGTATGCACGTATATGGTGTATGTTTGGCTGGCAATCACAACTAATTTTTGGCAGCTGTTTTCAATGCACAACACTCGATTGACAATTGTTCAGTTTGTCAGTTGTCGCACGGCCAAAGTCAAGTGTTCGTTGCCCATTCGAATACCAATTCCTCAACCATTTCCAATTTGTCAGCTGGTGACCCAACTTGAACCGCATACATTTCGATATTCGAATGCGTTATGGCCAAAACACTTTAGCGTGGCCAACTGACATTTCAATGGCATTTGATCGCGCTATTTGGTTTTTTTTGTTGTTTTTTTTGATTTGTTGGGTTTTTTGCCTTAATTTTTCAGTCAATTCTTCTTTATTTTGTGTGTGTTTATTTTTGTTTTTAGTGTTCGCGCTTTGTGCTTTGCATACTTGAGCAGTTGCTGCGACTGAGGGGGGAGCGAGCGAGAGAGAGAGAGAGAGAGAGAGAGAGAGAGCTAGGGTCAAAATAATGGCCATCCTTCCATTTAACCCTCACCCTCGCAATGATGATCAACATTGGAATGCAGTTTTAGACCCCTCGGCTTATGTGTGTGTATTACCAATTTCAGTTTCGTTTTCGTTTTCGTTTTGCTGTACGGCACGTTTTAGACTCATGGCGAATGCCCTTGAATGCGCCCCGCACTTTGCGTATTTTGTTCGCTCGTTGTTGCTTTTGATTTAATAGATATTTATAGCTTGGTGAGCATTTAGTTTTCAATTTCAATTATATTCATAGCTTAGGCTATGGCTACCTGAAGGCCGTGTGCAGGCGTTGACAATTGCCTGACCTGAAACCGGCAAAGCCATAAGTAAATATCAATAATCGACGACGGCACAAGAGTTAATGAGCCACATTCTGCTGCTCACATCCATCATAATACCTGTGTGCACTGCACTGTAGTGTCTTTTAATTATGCTTAAGTTAACAGCTAAGTAATTTATTTCGAGTCCAAGTTTGGATACGTTAGACATGTGACACGTAATGACAGCTTAGTTACAGAATTGGATGCGGTTGGGGGTGGGTGGGGTGAACTTAAAATTGCTCAAAACTAAACGTTGCCTTGTCAGGCAGATAACGGCAAATTTCATATTGCTGACGGAGTGCAGGTGACACCTTTATCCGGGTACGGGCACGGCTTAGGCCCGGATCCATCCATATGCATATTAAACAGAATGTTGCCGAGCGCCATCAGTTGACTTTCAATTAGAATCTTGTCAATGCTCGCACAGCATCGCTGATGTTAACAGCCAGTCAGTCAGTCAGTCAGTCAGTCAGTCAGTCAGTCAGTCAGTCAGTCAGTCAGTCAGTTAGTCAGTTAGTCGGCCATGCAGTCAACACACCACATATATTGAATCTGTTGGGCACCTATCCGTTCTCTCCAACATTGCCGTTGCCGTCGATGTGATCCTACACTCAGATTTAAATATGACCCAGAATTTAGAACATCACCCTTAAAATACAATTATCCTCAAGTAATTATTTACCTGAGAAATATTTTCGTTATTATTATTATTAATTTCTTAGCAGCAAAACAACTTTTTTTTTTTTAGAAATACTTAACAGCATTTATATAAAAACTTTCTATCGATTACAATATATTTTTAATCTTTTTGCATAATATATCTGGGATTTTAGGAACACACTACGTAATATTGAAAAAAAATCCTGGTTTTTAAACAAGAAACATTTCTTTCACAATAGACAAATACTTCTATGTAATATATAAATAATGAACTTTTAAAATAGAAAACCGTTTTTAATTTAGGAACAAACATCTCTTTCACATTTTGGTACCTTTTTATACTTGTTTTTTGTATTTTTTTGAAAAACTAAATTTTGTTGTAAAACATATTTTTCAAATATTCATAAAATATCTAAGCAAGCAAAGCGTTCCATTTAGTGTGGCTAGTTTCTAAACTCATGTTTTTACACAGTGAACACATTTTTTCTGAGTGTACTCGTCCTGTTACTGTTATTGAACTGCATGTCGTCATTTTTCGAATTGCAATGCGTTCCAACATTGTTGATTTCCGGTCGAGTATGTTGCCGTCTCGCCAACATCGTCGCACCCCCCAGCAAATACCACTTAGCCAGACAACCTTCTATACACACTCACTCGCGGGCACACACACACACACACATACACTTGGGCACACATAGAATTGCATAATAGGCACAATGGTTTAGTATGTTGCACTAAATAAACAGAGACAGAGCACCTGTTCTGTGCGAATGGTGAAGTAGAATTAATAAAAATGATGTAGTGAAACAATACAATAAATTATCGATTAATTGTATCGTTATATTCAGTTGTCTATCGATTATAATGAGAATAACGTTCATTCATTGTAAATATGCATAATATGCAAATTATTGAGTAGTGTGTGAAAGCTTTAACTAACAACAGTTATCGATAGTTGTTAAATAATCGATAATTTCAAAGACGAACTGACCTTTACAGTTAAATAAGACCAATAACAAACACTTTTTCCATAATGTCGATCGCAAGAACTTTAATCGATACGACTTCAATAGAGAACTTATCAATAATATTTGAATGAGAATCTGTGACTTGGTGGACAGACTAACCAACTGACAATTCTCCGTTGACGCCACAGAAGCATTCCCATGGTGAATTGGCGCTGGCGTCGCCGTTTGCTGACATGTCAGAAATTTTAACTGGCAATTTGCAGCAACGCGCGCCACGCACGTACAGCACGACCAGACGGCCAGTCAGCCGGCCTGAGGGAGGCAGGAAGGTGGGGGGCGGGATAAAGGCGGTTCGCACAGACAGACAGAGGACGAAGGCGGACAGACAGTGAAACAGAAGCAATGCTAACGTCCCCAACAATTTCCATGAGCGAGTCTCGTTTTGGCAGAGACTATGTTTGCCTCTATGGATGTGTGTATTTTGTGTGTGTGTGTGTGTGTGTGTGTGTGTGTGTGTGTGTGTGTGTGTGTGTGTTGTGTGTGTGTGTGTGTGTGTGTGTGTGTGTGTGTGTGTGTGCGCAAGTGTTTTTGTTCCATAGAACATGGCACAATATGTTGCCATGTCTGCCACGCCTCAGCTGCCGCCTCCAGCCAAGCCTCACGTCTAGCTGCCACTTGAGCGTGTGCTGCTTCATGTGTACACACATCCATATACACGTATGCATATACGTGTGTGTGTGCGTGTGTGTGTGTGGTGAACATTTTCGGTAATGGTGTCAAAATAATTGGGGTTGTCATTTGTTTGTCGGCCACCCAGAAAGGTAAGCCATCTGAGCAACCAGCAAAGAAAGCGGGCTTTGAATTATAAGAGCAGTGTGGGAGGAGGGGGAGAGCTGCTGAGAATTTACTGGGATGCACAGACTCCGTGTGCCTAAGCTCATAATCAGCAGCTCTGGTCTGGTCAGGTCAAAGGGAAGCAGCCGCATTCACCATTTGCGATTTTTAATAAGCAGGCAAAAACGCAGCCAGCTAATAAACTCTAAGTGGAACCGGCGAGAGTAAGGAAGATGGCTATGTGATGAAGGAAGGGCATTAAGATAAATGGGGGGCTGGAAGCGGAAACAAAAACAAACACAGGCACACACACACACACACACACACACACACACACACACACACACACACACACACATACATGGGTATGGGAAAAGCGCAGGAGGGGGGCACCTTTTGTATTGTTTTAGCTGAGTTTCTGTTTGGCTTATGCTTGTTTGCCTTTTTATTAAATTTTTGTTTTGTCTGCTTGAAGAGACGACGAGTGTGGTGTGTGTGTGTATATGGAAAGGGGAGGAGCTGTGTCTGTGTGTGCCGCAAAGTGGAAAGGCATTTGGTGTGTGCCGATTTGTAGCTGCAAATATTAATTGATTTTCATGTTTTTTTTTGTATGTTACACAGACACACACACACACACATGCACATATATTGGGCTCAGACCTTTTCGAGCCAAACAACTTTTCAAATTTTTAACAGATCCTTCCGCACCCCTTCCCATATCCGTTGGCTGGTTTGTCAGGCACATGCACTGAATTTCTTTATTTTTTTAATTCACTTCCAACATTCGATTTGTAGTTTTTCGACTATGAAATGACTGTGAAAATGGCAAAAATATATAAACGGCTAAAGAAAACTGTTGCCTACATTTTTTAGGGGCGGCGCCGACTCTTCTTATATTTATGATAAACAACGACAACTACTAGTTGAGGGACAAATGAATTTAATCTGCTGTAACATATGGCTTGATGTGATTTGACAGTTTCTTCTCTCTCTCTCTCTCTCTCTCTCTCTCTCTGTCACTGTGTGTCATTCTATCTCACTATACGTATTTTCATTCAACATTCATGCAACACGGAGCAGACAACAAGTTAAATAGCGTCTCACATTTTTGATTTTTCTAACATCGGTGGCACTATCATAAATCATTGGCTAGGTGTGACAGTTCAACAACAATAACACCCAGCTTGATAATGAATTGTTGTTCCCATAGTTGTTGATTGATGCTCAAGAAACGGCGGGAGCTGCACTGGCAACACACCCACAAATGCTTAAACGTCGCTTATCAGGGGCATGGCATGGGGTGGCATGCAACAGCTGCCAAATGACGGTAGACAGTATTCCGAGAGCTCCTAAAACTCAGCGTCATCAGCATGAAGAGCGTTTTGTTTGTTTGCTAATAGCTTGTTAGCCATTTCAAAAACAATTTTCGAACAAAAACAACATCGACGACAACGACAACAGCAGCAGCGGCAATAGCAGCAGCAGCAGTAGCAACAACAAGGAGTAGGGCTCTCGACAAGGACATGTGTCCTTTACTAACTTATCGGGCACCCAGCCAGCAGCAGCTCGATTCCTGCAGCAAAAGGGCCTGTGTGTGCTCTCCTCTCGACTTTCACTGAGCCGCTCTGCTCAGTCATAATTCAGACAAGCAAAAAAACAAGCAGCAAAACCCAAAAAAAAAAGCCAACAAAAAAATACAAAAATGTTCGTACGCACACGATGTTACACATACATAGATGTTACACATACATATGTATATATATATATATATGTATATTGACAGCTTTGCCATAAATTTCAGGTAACTGTGACAGCCCAGGACACACATATACACACACACACACACACACACTACTCCACACCTAGCTGCTGTTGTATTTGTTGCACAGCTTTTTGATGCTTGTTGTTGCCAAAAGTCGCACTCATTTTGCGTATCATTCATATGCCACGCGATGCCGGCAGAGACAACAAAACTGTCATACAAAACGATAAGTGATTACGATTATATACATATATCTGTACGTATTGGGTATATGCATAGCATGTGTGTAGAAAACCGAAAATGAAAAGAAAGGCATGAATAACACAAAGTCACAAGTCAAGTGCACAAGCAATAGTTTACTTAAGACCAAAACAAACACTGTGTGTAAGCAGCATACAATATTGACAATAATATTGGTTAAAATATATTCCAATATTACAATCATTTCCAAATAAAATATTGATATTAATTAAATGGACCAGGCAATACCTATTGGAATTATATATAAACATAAACGTTACAGTTGTGTGAAATTTACTGTGCAATTAGAACTTTTGAAAAGATGCCAAAGGAACTGTAGAAACTCGACTCTAGACAATAAACACAGCCGCAGGCAGTGCTTCTGTAGTGGGTATAAATGATATGCGAGCTCTGCTCTAGCCGAGGGGGAAACTCGGCAAGCTTGTTTGGCTGTTGTGCTTTTTGCCGCAGCCGATGGCTGTTATTACTTTGTTTGCTTAACTTCAATTTTGCCAGATTGTTGCTAATATTTCATCAGAAAGGGTTGTCCGTCCATCCAAAAATTGGGGGCTCTGATACCCTTTTGGCTGTAATTTGACGCCCCTTTCCCTGAATCGGTTGTTTTTTATTTTGACAAGCTTTAAACAAGTTTGTCGCCACTTCAACCCTTGCGGACATCCAGTGGCCCCCCAAACCCCTCTCCAGTTCATCCCATCCTGCAGCACACACGTGTCGCCTCTGTTTTTGGGCAAATTAAAAGTCAGTTAACAACATTTCGTTTTGGTTTTACTTGCCATTTAAATAATTTCATATTTTATTCTAATTTCATATTTCAACATCTTTTTTCGGGATTTTGTTATTGAAATATTCAAAATCCTTGTTAAGAATTTACGAGCCACAAAAGCCGAAGACGTGACCCATGCAATTTGCATTCTGTTGAGTTAAGTGGAGAGACATGGGGACGAGAGCAGGATAAATGGGATGCGTGTGATGAGGAGTGGGTTTGTTGCGGACGTAGCCACGTTGTATCGCTGCTAGCCAGATTCTTCGTCAATAATATATAAGCATTGCGGCAGACAATTTATTCATGGTGAGGTGGGGGGTTGACTGCCTCTTAAAATGTTTTACGTTTGTTTCTCTTTGTGGGTGTGTGCAGATGTGTGTGCAGGTGTGTGTGCGTGGCTATATGCGCTTAAGAGCTCGCACACTATTTGTCTGAAACTGCTTTCTTCACTTGCAATCAATTAAAAATCAATCAACTCAAATGTACTGAAAAACAATTTTTAATTGAAAGCAACCAAAGCACAGTCGAGTGCTCAACCGGCCAGAGCTCCAATCCCAACTGACCAGGTCACCCGAAAGTGCTCGGAGAGTACTCAGGACTACACTTCAAATATAAATAAAGTAGCCGAAAGCAAAGTGCATGAATATTTTATGAAGATAAATAAGGATAAAAACTTCAAACGACCACGAAAAGTGGAAATGGATCTGGACCGAAGGATGCAGCAGCAGCAGCAGCAGCATCAGCAGCTTAACTCACACCCAAAACAACAGGGCGTCCAATATAACAAAAAGTAAATGATGAAAGGAATGGGAGCGTAAAGACGGAGTTGATAAAACAGCTGGTTGTTCGCATGGCGTATGAGCAATGTGCTTTGTAAATGACATTTGCATTCAACCTCTGCTCTGCTCCTCGGTTTATCTGCTGAGCTGTGATCATAACTGGCGTCATAAACTTCAGAAACTTGAAGCAAATTTGCGCAAGGACAGAGGGTATTTTTATATCTAAAGCTTCTAAGTGCATTTAATTAACATTTAAAATTATAATCAAATATATTAGCTGGAAGTTTTGATCAGTGAAATTCACTTGATTTTGTCTATGCTAAACTAAATAATTCATTTTACTTATTTAACAAGTATATAGAATAATTGAACACATTTTTTATTCTTCATATTTGTGCCTTTTAATTTTAATAAATTATTATTCGTACGATACAATCTTAAGTGGTTTAATATTGCCACCATTAAGCAATTACAAATCTTGTATTGATTATCATTGAATTAAATTGACCATAATGAATATTTTGAATTTTACTTAAGGCGCCGAGCACATTAGGGCACATCGCATAGATGATAATAATATATACTTATAGATAGCACTAGCTGACCAGCAAAAGTAAAATAAAAAACTATCTGACCGCTAATGTCGTTTGCGGCGCATAAGTTTTTAAATGAACTTTGCATTCTACGAGACGAGACGACGAAGGGGGTCGACAGCTGACCAAGTCATAAGCAAACTGGGTTCGAAAAGCGAAACTCATTTCAAAGCTATTAGCCGGAAACTGCAAAAACACCGAAAGCAACAGCAACAGCGACAACAATGAGAGCAAACAGTCTGTGGGATTGTATCGCATCGTTGACTGCAAAACTGTGCTGCAAACTACTTAGTTCAATTCAGGCCTTGTCACAATTTCTTTCTGCCGAGGCGTTCGTGCGAGCAGACGCCAACAACCGTCCCCCACACGCACCGTCCATGCAGCTTGCCACAAACTACCACTGGACAGGATCATAGCCATACTTTGGATCCGTCAAGCTATGCCGCAATTTTTGCTGCTGCCTTATAGTTGACCAGCCAAACAGTCGAGTGGATGATGGTTTTCGAAGCTGACGCACAACCGAAACGAAACAAACCAGTGTTTAGAGGAGGGGGGAGATGCAAGGCGAAGCACTCAATGTAATGAAGGTCATTAGAAATGTACTTGGGGGCATGACACACGCACACAACTCATTTGCACTTGGGCCAAGAAGTTGCACGGAGAACGCCATCAAAAAGTGCGTAAAACACAAAGCAAAAGTTTGCTTTCTCAGCCTGCCTCTGTGGCGTCTCTCATTGTTGGCAGCTTTGGGTCATTAGGTGACGCTTGTCCATGGGCAGAAACGTAATTAGTCGACGAAGATGACGATGACGATGACGATGTCGATGTCGATGGAGACGGCATCAAAACATGTAAAGTAGGTTGAATGCCGCTCGACTGACCCAACGAGGCATGCCCCCAATGAATGTGTCCCCATTGGATCTGAGCACAGACTAGAAGTCCGATGAGAGTTGAGACTTGGGCAAAAACTTGGTAATTAGGATGTTTGTGCTGACAGAAAGACAGACCCGCAGATAGACACACTGACAGACACACAGATAGAGACAGAGGGGAGGCACGAGCAGAATGTGACGCGACGCGAAACGCAATAGAAAGTGAAAAGGCAAACGGCTGTTGAACGGGTTTGTTTTTCTTTTGTTTTCCTTTTTCTTTTCCTATTTTTGGCAGCCAGCTAGAAGAAAAAAAGATGCGGGTGAAGATGAAACTACACTCAGCAAATTAAGCGAATATTTGGAACATCGCCTCATTTCTTATGTGTGCCCAGAGATTCAAATAATTGCACTGCTATTCAAATCAAAAAAAAATCAACGATTTTGATACAATAAGACATTTACAAAAGCTTATAAATTTATTAATCTGTTTATTATTGCTGTGAAGACCTCTTTTTATGATTTAAATATGTTTTTGCTGACTCCAGCAGGTCAAGAATTTATAAAATTTAATTTTGAAAATGATGTCTCGACTGCGATTCGAGCGCGGAAGCACCTTCGCTTACAACGCTAGGGAGGAGGAGGCCGGCGGAGCAAATTTCATTTTCAACTGAACTTTCCAATGACTTTTTTTGTGAACTCAGATGGAATGTTTTTAGAAACAAGGGATAATACAAGGTATTCGAAATAACAAATTTTTGTAAGACAAAATTCTCTGAGTTTTATAAATTTGTTTTTATTTTTTTTGGATTTTTTAAATTTAATTTTAATATGCATAGATATTTATTTTTATTTTTACTTTTTTTATTCACTGATATTAATTAATAGTAGTAATATTATTTTCTATTAATAATAATATTATAATAATATTATTTTCTATTAATAATAATATTATTATTTGCTAAATGTAAGTGTGATTCTTTTCTGTGTGTTTAAAGCAGACAAGTCAAGAACGAGGCTAAAGCTGCGGCACGGATTGCGGAGGAGACGCGCATTTGCAAAATTAAGTTGACATCTTAAGTTAAACTTTTTTAATTAGATTTTATCATTATAATCAAGTCACAGTGGCAGTTGCTGTCACTGATCTGAGGCGACAGCCAACACTGCCAATTGGCAAGTGGCAAGTGGCAAGTGGCAGTCCTCTCTGTATCTCTCTGTCCTTGCCCTTGTGCTTACCATTCGCCATTCGCCATTCGACAGGCGCCCTTTGTCCCTTGTCCCTTGCCCATTGCCCATTGGTTCTTGGCCTTTAACTGAGTGCCTTGCTATTTATTTGCATCTTGAATGTCGAGTTTTGGCATTTTGCTGCTCTGTAAAGTAGGCAATCATTTTGCTGCCGTTTTATGTGGCAACTATATTGAGCGGCAACATTATGGGCAATCAGAAGTTGTGAGCTCTCTCTTACTTTCACATTGCAACAATGTGACTTGAAGCGCTTTTCTGCCCTGCAACTGCTGCTGCTGCTGTTGCACATTTGCAACTGTAAATCGCATCGAATTCATTGCAACAGACTCTTGCACACAAAACGCACTCACAACTGCCGTCGGCGGCATAAGAAAAGTGTTAACAATAAAAGTGAGGTTTCCCAACACGATTGCAACCGTGCCACATGAATGGGCCAAATGCGTGGCAAGTGGGCAACGAGAGAAAGGACAGTTATTTCTCGGGCTGCCGAACATAAAAAATACACTTGCGGATATACAACATCAGATTTAAATTGGCTCTAAAAGAGCAAAGTCATTTATGAAATAGTACGAAATAATAATGATATATTTACAGAATCTGAAAACACATTTGAGAATTGTATCAAAATATTCACAAAAACCAAAAATGTAGCTCAACAAGAACTCAATCTCAGTCCACGAATTATTTCCATGGCAACTCTATGGCATTGTAGTCTGATGTTGTCAGTCCACCTGTCACGAATAGCTTACTTTATGTAAATATTTTATATAGTCTTTATTTTCTCTGACACGTTACAAGATTTGCCAACAAATGGAAATACCCTCTGCAAGGGTTTAAAAATATGAAAAGTACTCGACGTACTTCTGCTTCATACTCATACTTTTATACACATACTCCTATATATATATATATATATATATATGCATATATATATCTTTATACTCACATACTCATGCTTGCACTTGTGCTCTTACTCGTAAGTAAGCTGCAATGTTGAAGCATAAGCACCCCCATAAACACACACATACATACAAATACACCCCTTCTTGATGTGTGTGTATGTGCCGAGGAAATGCGCTTAAGTGGCATCAGCGTCAAGTCTCGGCTTCGAGTTGAAGTTCGGGTTGGGTTTGAGTTTGGGTTTGTGTTTGGGTTTGGGTTTTTGGTTTTGATTTATTTCGCTTCCATTGCACATTTAAAGTGAAATTGCGATCCGATGAGCATTTTAAATGTCAATTTGATGATTTGCCATGAAATCAGAGTACACATATCTATGTGTGTGCTGTGTGTGTGTGTGTGTGTGTGTGTGTGTGTGTGTGTGCGTGTGTGCAGGCAACTTTATGTGGCAACGGCCACTAAGCAAATAATAACACATGAATAATGAACTAGTTCGAACGAAAGACCAATCAAATGAACCGAATGAACGAATATTAAATTCAGCTTGTCCAGTTGCCAGTTACGGTTTTTGGGCAACACCACACAATGCACACACACACACACACACACACACACACACAGAGAGAGAGCGACAGACAAGACACATTGATTATTTAAACGTTTGCGGTGCCATTGTTGTGTTCATTGTCTGTCCACAGAAAGAGAGAGAGAGAGAGAGAGAGACAGCCGCAACGACAGCCACAGGAATAGAAACATGAGCAACAGCCCCACGTGCATTTGTTTGCTTCACACAGTGTGGCATTTATTGTTTACCGTTTGTATCTAGAGTTTTATGGCATTGGGGCATGAATAAATATTGATTCGATGTGGGCGACGCTCTTCGATATACAATAAAATAATGCGACTAACTGTTACACAAGCTGCAGGTGCGACTTTCCTGTTTAATGCGATCAATTTAAGTCAAGTGGCTCAAGGAAAATGTAAGTACATGAAAGATCAGCTGGACACACAAGTAATGTATATTGTGTTCGTAGAAGGGCACCAAAATGTTGTATAACATTAAACGTTCTCTGTTTGAAGTTCAATTTTAATAATATTATTGACAAATAGAGAACACTAGTTGCAATATCATTTGTTAGCAACTGCTTCTTAAGTAGGCTTCTTCACAAATTGTACTCTGCTTGACACAACTCAACTATTCAAGCAATCAATGCGATTGCAGCAACAATAAAAACCGTACAAATCACAACTGCAAAAGAAAAAAGACAACTGGAAGCTACAAAAGTGCAGGTCGAAGCTATAGTACTTGTTGGGGAATATTGTATGCCCAAGCAACAATGCAACAACGCACAGTCCTCCGTATATTGGTTCGCCTTGTGTGTTTGTGAACGCATTAAGGAAGCCCCAGGCTGGAATCGAGAGTCATGATTGGAGGCCGAGACAACTCGAGACGACTCGAGTCGAGGCTTCAACTAAGGTAGCAACAGCGAATGACTGAATAACTGATACGTACCATCATGTGGCACAAAGGGACAACTGAATGGGGCGCCACGAAGCAACAGTCATAAGGCATAAGTTAAAGGTGTACCAGTGAATTGGTTCTCATATATTCAACGCTAGACATTTACTCAAATAACTTGATATGCTTCACTTTGTCGAACTATAAACTTATTTTATTGGCTTATGAATTACTTGTAGGCTTTAAAAGCAACTTTACATAACGGTTATCTAACTATTAACAATATATTTCTTCTATATCTTAGTTTGTAGGAAAGAAGTTTCTCCCATGATAATGGTTTTAATTGCATTAAACAATAAACCAATTAAGACTTTTGGTGTTAATCGGGTCACTTGCAGGATTACAGTTGCGAATATAAGAATATAGCCCATTTTAACAAAAAAACAACATAATGCAAAGAGTTTAAAATCTGAAAAATAAAATTTGAATTGCTTTTTTTTAACTATATTTTAAGATTTCTTTTTTTAATTTTCCAAAACAAATGTAAGCACTACTATTATTTTGACCGCAACTGTACATACATATATATATATATATATATTTAAATAGTATGTAGGGCAAGTTTTCATTCCGCTTAAGAGGTTTTGAACTTTAAGTTGTAAATTTGTTCGCCGCCGCCACCGCCGCCGCCACTTGCAGTCCACACAGAGCAGAAATTATGCACGAAACAAACAGAAAGAATAAAAAATAAAAGAGAATGGAAAAGAAGGGAAAAAAAAAGGGAAAGAAAATATATTTTTTGGCTGCCTTTGGCTCCTTAGTTTGCTGTCGAATTCATACTGGACGCAAATTTATGACTGTCAAAAGTTCAGCTGCAAAGTGTTAAGACAGAGACGGATGCACCAAAGAGGCCGCGGAAAGGACCTGCCCGCCACGTTTGACTTGAACACTTTACACTTAAAAGAACGAAATGAAAAAGAAACAAGCAAGATTGCTATAGTCGAGCGAGCGCCGACTAGTCGATACCCCGACCCATTATTTTTATTTTAAAATTCTCAAATGTGAGTGGGCTTAGAAGTGCTCTCATTGGTTATGGCCGGCACAGGTGCTGAAGGCTACAAAACAAAAAACTAATGCAGCACACACATGTTTATATTCACAGGCGAGATTTATCGATCAAATAAAATAAACTTGATATGCGTGTGGCATACAGACGGACAATTGGTCGGATGTGGTCAGATCGACTCGGTTGTTAATGCTGATCACGCATTTATATATAACTTGTGGGCTCTGCCTCTTCTCACAACTTCATTATATCCATTTTTAATAGGTTCAGGGTATAAAAATAAACGGGTCAAGAGAAGGAATAAAAATAATAAATATTTCTTTAAGGTTTTCTTTTTCTTTTGTTTTTTCGAAGGCTAAAGATGTCCTTTTTAAATAGTTATCGCAAGTGCCCACCAACAAGGGCGTATGGAAATTACACAAATGCGACGTAAACTGCAAACCCATTTGTCAAATGATTGTTAATCGCTGAGATTTAAGCTATTTAAGCTGTTATATTCGATACGCAAACGTTTTTTGCAGCACTCTCCGCTCAGCGGAGTTCAGCGGTTGTCAATTTGCTGCTATGTCTGGCTACCAGCAACAGCGACAGCAGCAACAACAACAACAACGACAATAACGCATTGAAATCAAAGCCACAAACCTATCAAGACATTTTTAATGACGCCCCAAGGCAAGTAGGAGGCGCCCCCAGCACAGCAACTGAGCACGCCCGCTGTGCCTCCGCGTGTCTGCGGTTAAAGGTCCCCAGACAGCAGGCAGCAGGCAGCAGGCAGCTATCTCAATCCCCTCCCCCTCAAGTACACCCATCCATTCTGTCTGATATTTACAAGTGTATATATACACAGACACAGAGACACACACACAGACACACACACACACATACACATACACATTTCAAATGAAACAAATGCAAATTGTTGTCATTCAGCAGAGCGACGGTGTCGTCAACGATGAGGACACAAACATGGCTGACAGAGTCGATTGGTTTGTAGCAGCTAGAAGGCACTTGGTGTCCTGTGCCCCGTGTTGCGGCCCGCCTCGTGAATGTCCATTAATCCGCTGCCAGTGCAGACAACAGATATTTGCGGTGTTTTAGTGTCTGTGTGTTTATGCTTATGTGTGTGTTTGTATGTTTGTATGTATGTTTATTAATGCGGCTGGCAAAAGTAGCTTTTAATTAGCATGTTGGGCTGCGAGTCGCAACACAGCTCGTTCGCTGCAAGTTGTTTTAGGGATTTTTGAATGGCTTTTTGGTTGACTGACAAACACAACGCAAGGTGCACAGGTGTGCGATAGGGAAACAGTCGAAGAAGAAGACAAATGGGGTACAGAAACAGAAACTGAAACAGAACATCGTAGTTTTAGCCGACAAAATAGTTTAGAGGATTGGCAAAGGGTAAACCTTGCACAGCTGATGAGCTATGCGGGCTTAAATGGGGCTTAGGCTTAGTGTCGCTGTGGCTTGGGACTGTGCCAGTCAAGGGTGAAGCCAGCAAGGGGAAACTTATTGGCACATGCGTCTAATTAGATATCAATAGCTTATGGACTCATTTCTTTCTTTGTGGTTTGTGAAAATGTCGAAATTCACTTACAAGTTGAGCTCCGTTAGAGGTACGAAAAGTTGTATCGAAAAACGCATTAATTAAATTCAATTATATCAAGTATGTATACTGTAGTCGAGAGAGGTCTGTCAACTGTGAACAGATTACCCGATGAAGACACACCGGTTTCAGTTATACTGACAAATTTCTCTTTAAAATTACGGCTTTTATTGCCATTCGAAATCTATTTGTATCGATATTCGCGAATCGGAGGAGTTATCGATAAATAAAAATAATGAGGTATACGAGGCAGGGTTTGAATACAAATTCCTAAACGGATTGCAATAAATAATGAGTATTTTAATCAAAAAAATAAGAATAGCCGCACAAATAATTGAATTATTATGCAAGTGGGCTTCTTCTTGGATCATCTTTGCGTATCCACAATGATGACTGTGCTTATTGCTGGGTATATGTTAAATTGTTCTTAAAATTATAATGATGGTTTTGTGATCTTCATTTATTCGTTAAGAAAAATAAAGCTACAAATCCGATTATGATTACGAGTATGCTTCGAAACAGATAGCTTATCTTTGAAAAGTAAACCAAGGCGAACCAATAAAATCATTTTTGAGAAAAAAAAATATTGTGACATGATCTATGTTGGCAAATATATGAAATTAAATAAATAATTGTTTTTTTTTTGTGATTTGTTTATTAATAAATAATACAACTACTAGTTTCAATAACAAATATTCCATCTAAAGAATTTTCTGTGTACATTTTGTTTTGTTCTCATGGTTTGGGCCTTGGCTCAAGACTTGCTTCGACCCAAACTGTGCACGGCTCGTGAGAGTGGAGTACACGTATCACTTATCCGTAAGCACTTAATTGCCAATTAGTTGACTGCTGCGTGCCACTACATCGGCCACATCAAATTGCAGTCACGCACATTCAAACCAACTGAAACGGAACATTTACATACGTTTAAGTTTTATGTGTTTGGGATTAAGATTCAAAATTGTCGTTTCCAACTCAACACACTAACTGATGGTCGTCAAATACGCAATTCAAAATTTGATTGACGACAAGGTTGTTCTTTTCTTAAAACAAACTAAACGTTTGTATTGTTTTGTATTGTATTGTTTCGTTAGCGTAGTAGTATAATCACGAGCCCGCTTCAGCACTTGACATCTACTCATGATGTTTAAAAAAAAATATTTAAAGAGTTATTCCATTGTCTGTCTAAAGATAATCAACAAACAACTAAATGGAATGCGGATTTATTGTAATTATTATAAATATTAAATTACTATATTATTGCTATACACTAGCAACATGCTGCAGCCTGTGAAACGTTGCAGAAAACCAAAAATTCGACATTCTAAATGAAATGCTATTTGATGATTAATGCTGTTTAGAATCACACTAATTTTCTGCAGTCGCCAGTACATTGGCATGGCATGACTGACTAATGCAGTACTACTGCAAAATTCAAGCGTTGCTGTAGAGCTGAGCAGAGCGTGGCTTGGCGTGTTTGCGAGAAGGAGAGGTGTTCGCATCAAGTGAATTTCTCAGCGAGCGCTAATTAGACGGCACGCAGGCGTATGACAAAAAATATGAAATAAAACAACAGCAATCCACATGCATGGAGTGGTTTGGATGGCAGTTAAAGGGGGTTGGCACTGTTGTATTTGTTGTCGTATTTATTGTTGTTGTTCTTGTTGTTGTTGTTGTTATGATTATTAGGCATAAAGTGCTTGAAGCTGCTGTTACTGCCTCGGGCCCGGGCCTAAGTAACACAATTTTTCTTCATTATTATTTCTTGGCACGCGATCTGACAAGTTAGACGACTTGCTGCTGTCGTTGCTGCAGTTGTTCTTGTTGTTATTATTGTTCGTTGTTACTGTTGGACTTTGAGCTAGTCAAGCAAGCTGTCGCCATCGCCATTGCCATCGCCATTGCCTTGGTTGTCGAGTTCTGCGATTTACATGAAGTGTTGGCGAAGGCAACAACTTTTACGACGCCATCCACCCTCCACCCACAGCCCCTCCATCCCTCTACCCGCCTAGCTGTCAACCCATTTTACAAAAGCAGCCCAGACATCCTATCTCATAGGCGAAGATATACAATTGTAATAGATGTATGTATGTATAATGTATAAATGTGTATGTGTAAAAGTCTCAACCTTTATAAAGAAATTACATTTTACGACTTACTTGCAATTAGACACGTCTGCAACTTGTTGACTTGCTTTTTGCTGTTGCTATTGTTACACGGCTACATATGTGTGTGTGTGTGTGCGTGTGTGTGCAACGACTCCATAAAGATTGTCGAGAGTTTTCCAAACGATCTGTAAAACAAAAGCCAAGCGATATTTTGTACATGTCAATAAGTCATTTTCAGAATAGGTACACATACATCTAATAAAATCTAATTATCGGCGTAAACAGCCTGCAATGATGGATGTTTATCATGCAGTCCTAACTAACCCAAGTAATTAAGCAGCAATCCCAGTGAAACTCAAATTAAATTTGTTGAATGTATATAAATTTACTAGTCACTTCTGAGCTTAAGCTTCAAATTGCTTCTTGTTTTTGGGAGTTCTTCAAAAAATTCCACAACGGATACTAATCTCTTTAGTTATTTTCCACAAGGTTTTATAGTTATTGTTTATTTCACAACTAGCCACGTGAATATCTTTAAAGTAAACAATCCAAATATGAAGTACTTAGAAGAAAAAGTGAACTAGTTGATAAAGATAAGATAACCTAACAGTTTTATTAAGCTATGATATATATATATATATAGATCTTCGCCGGAAATCTTTGTTTCAATCTATTACATTTTCAAGCGATTTCAATGATATCTACATTTTAAGCACTGAGAGATAAATATCGTTGATACTATAATGGAAAGCAATATATATATATGCTTCGTTCGTTGATGTACACACTCAAATAAAAAAACGTTGGTATTTGATGAATACATAAACGACAACAGGTAGCAAGTAAAGTTTACTTTACTGTTTGCTATCGTGCTACAAATCGCAGATAAACAGTCTTATTTGTATAATGTAGAGCTACTTTATTCCCTCAAATCTTATCTGGCTAGCAAAATACCTAAACCGCTTGAACATCTATCCCTCTCGCTCTACCTCCCTCTCCTCCCGTCAAGGCTGTCACGCAAAATATGGATGCAGGTTGGCTAATTGCAAAACAAAATTTGATAAAATGGTAAAAAAAAAAAAAAAAAAAAAAAAGAAGAAAAACAAAACATAAATTAAATGGAATATTATGCACATAAATAACGAAACCTGGCAAATGCGAGGAGGTTGGTTTCGGTGGTAAGAGAAGCAGCTGGTTTTGCCGGCGGGAGCACATTACATTTTCTGCTCCAGATACGCTTTTCACAATTTTAACACACACACACGTGCAATGAGCAGATGCAGACTTCTGATTTTACTTTTGCGAACGCGGCGTATGCGCAATGTTTGCGAGCAGAGCGTGCGCACAGAAAGTAAACAGCACCAACAAACAGACAAACAGACAAACCAACAAACCAACCAGCAAACAACACACACATGTCTGCAAAGTTTGCCCAGTCAGTCAGTCATTCAGTCATTCAGTCAGTCATTCAGTCATTCAGTCAGTCAGTCAGTCAGTCAGTCAGTCAGTCTGTCAGTCTGTGAGTCTGGCAACCACTGAGCCATGGGGCGTTTGTGAGTGTATGAAAAGTGAAAATTGCATTTGTTTTAAATGCAACTGAAAATTGCGTTGAATATGTGTGGCAAGGTTGACGGGCAGATAGCGTTAACATACAACGGCAATGAGGTGAAAGAAGGGCACAGAAATGAGCTGCAACGATTTGCCAGCCAACTATTCGTTTGCCAATCAGCCCAAAAAAAAAAAAAAAATCACACTAGGCCAAGGGAAAATCAGAAAAAGCTCAAACAATGCATTTTCCTTTCACTTGTACAACGGTTTTTTTATTGTGCTTTTTTTTTCATGTTCGAAATGTAACTAATTAACAATCTGGCAAATGTAAATACATAGAAATTCGATTTACTCGCAACTCACTTGTAATAAGAAGAGTTCAAACAATTTGAACATTTGAGGAACACCATTTTGTAATGCAAACAATCGAAACAAACAATGAAACCCGATTTACTCTTTTCATCCGTCGATTACACAAACATCCATTTAATTATAATTATTTATGTGTATTATTTTGCTCACAGCGTCAACAATTGAAGTCCAGTCAACCAATCTAGACAAACCCGGATCACTCAATATGCTTGCACCAAGATGAGTTCCGGCCCATATGGATATGACGGGAAAAGAAGCAACGAACGAGCAGGCAACAAGGGTGGCAGAGAGTCCTCTAATAGGACCACTACCATAGACAATGCGGCAACAACTGAGAATGGAGGAAAGACAACTGCGACAATCGAGCTAGGCAGGAGGCACAAGGCACGATAAACTATTTAAACATGTTATGAACGTGCTGAAGAGGAGACCTGGCACACTCACCTAGGTAAACTAGATGTAATCAGCAGAATTGCGCAGAATGAGTCGCCGTGCATGAGCCCTCAAATAATCATAATAATTTTATTTACCTTGCACTCGAAGCCAATTCACAATTCCAAAGCTGAGTCCAATTAATTCGCCAAATTGACATAAAGTGTAATCGTCGTTTAAAACTCTTTGATAGGAATAGCATTCAATTACAAGACCCCTAAAAATTTGTGTATACTTTTTATATAGTCTAGTTTAGTCTATAGAATTGCCAACTCAAATTCTCATAACGAACCAGCATATAAGTAAATTATATTATGCTTTGTGCTTTCTGCCCTAATTGAATTTTTCGCCTACCATTGTCTTTGAACGAAGTACAATATAATGCAAATGATAAGAATTCAATTCAAGCAGGGCCTTTCTATCAATGCTATCAAAGATTTGAAAACCCTACAGTCCTCATGCACTTAGCTGAATTGTTGTTCAAGTACAAATTTTGAATTGTAGTTTAATTAATTTCAAAAGTGTATGGCTTTCAATTAATTTAAACTTATAGTAAATAGTGCAAGCTAATCACAAGCCACACACACACACACACAGAGAGACTTTGAAGTTGCGGGTTTTCATGGCTCATTAGTTAATCCCAATGCACTCACATATGCAAAACTCATTGGCATTTGAGTGGCTGTCCAGTGTGCCCACATCACGTGGCCAGACGTCAGAGTGGCTGAGTGGCATCGCTGCCCAGCATCATCATCATCAACAATAATTAAACACTTAATTAAAACTGCAACCGACTGTGGGGATGGGCGAGAGCGTGGGCGGGGGAGTCGTGCTGCAGTCGAATGCAATACAGAGGAGGAGAAGATGGCACAATAAATTGATTTGGCGTCATTTTTTGAATGTTTTTGGTAACCAAGTGGCAAAGGCAAATAGCAACAGCAACAGCAATAATAACCACAGTTAGCAGCATGTTAAATGCAAACCGCTAAAAGCAATATAACAACAACAATAACGACCGAATAATAATACGTTTAACAGATACGAATGTGTATCAAAATTAACGCAACTTTCATTTTTCGACATGAATTCCATTGAATTGGGCTACACACACACACACACAATATGTGGAGAGAGAGTGTGAGGGGCAGTTGAAGTGAGATAAACCATAAGCGATAAGCGAAAGCAATTTAAGTAGTTGATATAATGTATAACAGGCTGCAGCGTTAGCCAATGTAGAATGTGTTAAGCTGATTTTTTTAGCTAAATACGCATTATACGCATTATACGCACTCACATCCAAAGAGTGACGAAGTAATAAATAGCTCGAACTTTGATAACTTCAATAAATACTGACGCATTTCATGCACAACGCAAATTTTTCATGTTTTTTAACACTTATGTAAAACTATTATCGCTAGTTTAAAATAACTGTTAAAAACAACACAAACTGATTAACAGAAGAAAGAAAAAAAAAACAAAATCAAAAATCTAAATAGGGCATTCAAAAGCCTCGCAACATTGATTTTTTATTTATATTTACACATTTTCTATTTTTATTTATACTAAACAAAGTCTCAATTTAATAATATATATTTCTGTCACAACTTGGGCAAAAGATCAACGGGATAATTGATAAACGAAAACACAAGCAAGAAACGATAGAAAGCTAAAAAAAAAACATATCCGTTTTGGGAAACAACCAGCAGATGCTTGAAATACATAAATACGCAGTTTCCACCACATTGCAATCACGCAATATTCAGATGTGTTTTTTGCGCTTTGCACTTCTGCATAATTCACGAACACACATTGAGTAGGGCCGATCCCGACGGGGGCCTCTGAGCGACAAGAAAAACGATAACCGAAATTCAAAACCCAAAACCCGAGAATCAAGTGACGAAGAACAACAAAAAAATCCACTAAGAATACTTTTGTGGCGAGTGCTCGACTAGAATATACCTTGAACACAAATCTGAAGCTATCATAAGTCTTAGATATTCAAACAACATATGATTATTTATAGCCAAATTATAATATCTTGTTAAAATTCAATTTAACAATTAGATCAGATGAACAATATTATCTCAAGGTATATATATACATTCACGATTTGAAAGAGATATGTTTTAAAAAGTATATATATTTTATAGTCATCGGAAATTAATTTGCTTCGATATTCGCAAAAACCACCAAAGTTATCGATCAAATTAAATGAACTTTATCTACTTATTGTGTACGACAACATAAAATCTACATTTGGCGTTTCTAGCTGTTATAGTCTCTGGGACATACATGGCTAGATCGACTTGGCTGTTAATCCAGGTCAAGAATATATACAAAAATATATATCATTTAAATACATGCTTCCGCCTGCCTGCCTGTTACACACTTTTGCACAACTCCAATATACCCTTTCCTCAGCGTAAGGGAAAAGCAAAAGTGAGAGCAAAACGCAATCAAAGGCTGTTTATCTTATTGACTGCTGAGTCGCAGTCCTTTTTCATTTTGTTCCCCATATTTTTTTTCGTTTGCCTTTTCTTTTTTTTGGCTCATCGGACACCGAATGAGGGTCACACACAATGCCAAATAGATTGGGCGTTGGGTTAGCTCAGGGGTTGGCGGGGGTCTCAGTTTTACGGATTTTCAAGCATTTTTCATTTACATTTTCAATAATAATAAAAATAAAAATAATAATAGTAATATGCAATAGATGTAATACATAAGTAGCTAGGCAATTTGTTATTGCCTCCAGTGACTGCCCAAACATTTATTATTATTGCCAAAATCGCTTATAAAGTATTCAATAGTGCAAATTCCCTACTACTCCCATGGAAGTGAGAGGACCATGGGCGTCGCGGGGGCGAGAAATGAGGCGTGTCTCATGTCCAGTCCATGTAAATGAAAAGGAATTGTTATAAATTGTCTTGGACCTTTTTCCCGTTGTTCGGTTTTCCAATCTGTCGAATTTCCTTTGAATACCCTTGACGAGATCTGCTTCTGAATCTCAATCGGTTAATTTTGGTTAACGATTTCGGTTCCGGTGCTTAATTTCCTGATTTATATTGTTATATAGTTATTTATAAATTATATGTTTTATTTTCTTTGTCTCTTACTTTTTCATATTAAATTTAATTTCACATTTTTTTAATCTACTTTAAATTACATTAAACACATTATTCGTGTTGCCCAAGAACTGTAATACAGCTTATATTATATATAATCACATACATATCTATACTACAATATATATGCATGTAGAATATTGTAAGCCATGCATCTGCCATGCAATTGGAAGGGTATTTAAATTTCTGCACCATTTAAAGCTAACTGTTGTTCTTTCTTTTTTTTACATCTGCGTTTTGTTTGTTTTGCTCTTATCCAAGGCGTTTGCCTTTGATAGATATTCTTATTTGTCGTTTGTAGTTTTAGACGGGGGATGGGGGCTAGCAAAATATCTGAGATATTGTATCTGTTGTCATGCAGCATGCGTACGCGCAGGAGGTAAGGGTGTTTCGGATCGCTGCCGCTTAAATCATGATGTAACTGTTATTGACGACACAACTTCTGCCGGAACGCTTTATTTATGAGCCTCTGAATGTACGCCAATCTTTCGCAAATGATTCCCCCATCTCTCCTCCTTATGCTAATGCTAACCCTATCCACCAAACTGACTATCTCACTCTCTCTCCCTCTCTCTCTCTCTCTCTCTCTCTCCTAACGTGCATAATAACAAAGAAATTACAGACCAATGCTTGGTTGGCCTTATCAACAGTTACAAATATATGTAAGAATAGTAGACACTACTTGGCTATTTAGGAGCTGACCAACTTTTGCCCTGTGTGGGCAGTCCAATTGCTAATAGGAGGGGGCCATTCACTCAACCTGATTCTAAACCGGTTGACATCGCAGCATTTGTCGAGCTGTGGGCGTGGCAGGCGCTAAACTGTTAGCCAGACAAATGACCAGCCAGACACTTGACAGAACCGTTCCTCACACACACACACACACACACACACACACACACACACACACACACACACAAACACACACTGTCTGTTCACAGTCCAGTTTGTCCACACTTGCACAAAAACGTATGTCCTCAATTTAAAAATTAAAAAAAAACGGAATTTGGAAATAAGAAATTAATTCTTTTGTACAAAAAAAAATATAAAAATAAAAAGTTGACTTTATTTTTTCACTTCCTAAGAATTTAATATTTTCTCTAAGTGCAGCCAGTCAGTCAGTCGGTTAGCTGATGAGGAGGCGAAAATAAATTTCAAAGCGATTTATCAAAACCAAAATCCAAAACCCAAAGCCAAACCCAAGCAGCAACAACAAAATCAGACAGAAAAAAGGCAAAACAAAAATTTAGCCGCAAACGCAGCGGCAGCTGAAATACAAAATTAAAGCTTGAAAATACAGAATGACCAGAACACGGGTCGAGGGGCGGCAAAACTGAGAAAGTGGACCTCCAGTTTTTGGCTACTAAGTCTGCAGAGCTCCTCTACATAGTGTTGTGGTTGTGGTTGTTCTTGTTGTTGTTGTTGTTGTTGTGACAAATGTCCAATGCAAATTATTCATGAGCAGTGCAAACAAACATCTTGTAGCGACAAGCAGCGAGCGACACAACGAGAGAGAAAGTAAAAGAGATAGAGAGTGAGAGTGAGAGAGAGAGAGTAGCTAACAAGCAAAAAAGAACTGTCACTGTCTCCGTCTGTTGTTCTAGTGTTTGTTGTTGTTGTTGCTGCATTTGCGCCACATATAAAACATTAAATTAATGTTAAAAGCCGCCCACCGTTTTGTTCGTTGTGCCACGCCCCGTTTTCTCGGTTATTCGTTCTTTTGCTTTTAACACCACACAGTGGAACAGATACACATTTGTTAGACGTAAATTAGAAAATTGTAGCAGCTACAATAATAAGACACGTTTAGAACTGTCTGACCACGCTCACCTTTACAGCCCATAAAAAAATGATATACACAATTTATTGTTTGCCAAGATATCCGGATGAAACTCACTGAACATGCGTATTGTTATGTAATTCATAGTCGGACATAAGATCTTTGACATCGGACTATAACACCGTATAGCTCCCTCATGAACAATTAGTCAAAAACTAGTTCTTTGTTAACCAAAATATCCTGAACTACTTACTACTTACACTCTGAAGAAAACCCGATTTTCATTTTAGAAAATCGCCAAACTTTCCAATTCAATTTACTAATTTATGATTGCATTTCTACTTTTTATATATCTTTTTGACTATTAAAAAGTTATTCCTGAAATCTAAAAAGAAAACCTTTTCAATTTTAAGAATGTGTTTCGTATATTTCTAAAAAAAAAATACCAGATAATTTTTCTACTTTTAAGGCTGTTTTGTGTAATTCAGAGCGATTTTCTGTTCTCTGAGTTTGAATTTGTACAATGTACAGGAAATTATAGACATCGGACAAGTATATTCATATAGCTGCCATCTGACAAAAGATTTGTTCGAGATTCAAATTATCTATAGAATGTGAAGGAAGCCCGCAAAGTATTATTACAACTATATTAAACACATATGGAATAAGAATAATAAAATGTTCTCACAAACTGAAAGAAATTTAGTTTCCACTCCAAAATTAATTTTAGGATATAACAACGCAATACACAGAAGTAGTATCATAATTTAAAATGCAATTTCAGGGTTGTCATCTATAATATTGAATATAATTAGGCATTTTTTATACTCAACATATACGCTTACAAAATAGTTAATTAAAACAACGATTTATTTTCAAAAATGACAACCTTACCCAGTGTGCAGTGACCACCAAATTCGATGGCTGGCTGCTCTCTGTGGGCACAAAACCCACCACCCTCCACCCACCCCCTAACTGCTCCCCCACGCTCGCTTCGCCTGGTTGCATTGCTCTGTTTGCCTTTTGGCTGCAGTTGCGTTTTTAATGCTGCTGCCTCCGCTGCTGCTGCTGCTGCTGTTGCTGCTGATAAGCCGCTTAAGTTTTGTTGTTGTGCAGTGAAAATATTTCGGTTGTTTCTCTTCTGCCGTAAGCAGTTGGCGAAGGCGGTCAAGCAAAGCGGAATAGCTTAACGGCGGGCACATGATCTTAGAAGTATTGCAGTTGCTTTTTGGGAAAAATGACTGTGGAATTGGAAATAGTCGAAAACTGGTTTTTGGCCACAGATGTTGCCTACACAAGCTGGGCGCATACAACGACAATAAAACTGTAGTTTAACAATAAGAAAATTGATATTTCAATTTTCATGAATCGAGTTGTATTCTTTTTTTATCGATAGCAATAACTATCGATGGACATCGTAGACTAAGAAGTTACACTTTCTAAACTGGGCATTTAAAGCAGCGAACCAAGCCGGTTTTGTGAAATCGAAGAAGAATCCTCATTAACTAGGAAAAGATACAGTCTCCTAGGAATGCATGCTCTGAGCTATAACAATATAGAAACCCTCAACCCAACAAATAAAGTCTGTTAAATAATAAAGTAAAGTAACAAGTAAAGTCTGTTAAATAATTATAGTTGAAATTTGTTTAAATTGTTAGATCACTTCAATTCAGTTGGGTATTAATTTTAAGGAAGAACAGACTTCGAGTACTCCTGGTCACCTAGCTGATCTACGTATAATCAGTGGCGGAATCTGCCGATTTTTCTGACACTGAGAGCGAATCCTCAAAGCACTTGTTATCGGATTGTGTCGGCTTAGCCAGTGAAAGATGCAACATCTTAGGCTCAAAGGGGGCACACAACAGAATAAGTTAGTTCGCTTGATTGAGCTCACATTGCATACTTGTTCTGTTATATGCAGATATGCATTAAATCGATAAATTTACTCGCATCAGTTATTGAGCGAATTTAACAAATTTTATGCAATATATATTGCACAACGAGACACTCAAGTGACAGTTGCATTTAAAGGTCGCTGAAGCTCATCGATGATTTGCATTGCATTGTTTTCCCACACAAACACACACACACACAAACACACACACACACATCCAGCGACAAACGTTTTCGATTAGTTTCCTGAACTGGCAAGGTTGCCACTGACGACGCTGCCTCTGCAAATGATGTGGCAGTTGCTGCTGCGGCTGGCCCTGCCATTTATACGACTCAGGTCTGTTGCTGCCGCTTTGCCGCTTGTTTCTGCTGCTGCCCCGTCCCCCCTCCCCCCCTATGGCCGTGTTGTGCAAATAAAAAGCTTGTCACTTTGACATTTTGCCGGCAGGAGCGCTAACTTGCAACGCGGCCACAAGCGTGCGGCAGAGTCAAGACTGAGGAGTGCCACCACCAACCAAAGTGCCCCAACGAGTTGCACGGACTTGGCAGCGCTTTGTTCATCTTCATCAACAACGTTGGCTTGGCTTGGCTTGGCTTGTGTGCGTCTTGACTTTGTTGTTGTTGTTGTTGTCGTTGTTGTTGCTGCTGTTGGCCAAATGCCTGCCCAAGCCAATGAGTTGTGCGAGGATTGTGTAGCATTTGTCAGGGCAGGGAGTGTGGAATGTATAGTGGAAGGTGGTTGGTTGTGGATTGTGGGTGGTGGGTGGGGGGAGAGGTGGGCGAGGTGAAAGAGTTGTAGTGGTGGGGTTATGTTGCTTTGGTTCGTTGCGGTTGGTTTGTTTACAAATTTTGCATTGCAAAAATCGAATTGGCAATTGCAGTTGCTTATTATTATTGTTGTTGTTGTTGTTGTTGTAGATGTTGCCCGCAAATTAAACGTTTTGGGTCGTGCCTGCAGCAGCAACAACAACAATTGAAGCACAACAGCTAACAGCAACAACAGCAACAGCAACTCCACATTGTCTGCTTATCCAATTATTTTGCATTATGTGCAGCGAAAAAGTAAAAGTTTCTTTTATGACTGCGAAATATTGTCGAAGAAAATGAACTAGATAAAGACGAAGAAGCAGAAAATGCTGCTGATGATGATGAAGATGAAGATGAAGATTGGGATAATGATGAAGATGCTGTAGTTGTTGCTGCTGCTGCTGCTGTTGTTGCTGCTGCTGTTGTTGCTGCTGCTGCTGTTGTTTTTGTTATTGTTGCTGATGATGATGACGCTAAAAAGAAATAAGCCAACGCTTGTGCAATGCTCATCGCGTATCTATGAGATACATATGTATATTTGGTATATATATATATATATATATATACAAATATAGCTGCGGAAGAAAAAATTGCACTAAAATAAAAGTCGGTCTTTGTAAGAGTTTTTCTACCCACAATCGAATTGGCACAGTTCCTAGACTTTTTATATTTACATTGATATTTTTCTGTTCCAGTGCAACAAGCTGTTTTTTGCACTGCATTTCAAAAATGAATCAATATTTAAAAAATGTTCGAAAAGTCATGAGTGAACTCTTAAAATAAAAATGTTTAATAATAATTTACGTATCAATAAAGATTCTGTGCACACTTTGAAAAAAATTCCAGAAATCAGACATGTTTTGTCTTAATTTTATAAAAATCTACACTGGAAAGAGAAAAGAAAAACCCTGATTTTTAGAAAGAAAGAAATTTCCGGTTAAGAAATATACTTTCTTAATAATAAGGTATATGAGAAAAGTATTGCAGGATGTAAAATTCTCTATTTTATTTTAATATCAAGTTCTCCGCTATTTCTTGATTTAGCACCGGAGACTGTTTTATTTAACGATGATGACAAACAAACCGTCCTCAAACCAATTGCAAGATTTATTCGTTCCTATTTCTAGTTCCAACTGGAAAATGATCCTTAGCAAACCAGATCGTTTGCCAGATGGAAGACATATAATAAAGACATTTATAGAATATATAAAAACATAATTTTGTTGATCCATGACTGTATTTAAAAGTATCAAGCCCACGCCTTTATTCTCGAACCTCCGAGCTTAAAAATGACGAGAGACAAGTCATTGCTTAAGCTCTGAATGGATAATAGTGATTTTTAAATTCAAATGCGTTCGCCCTTTTTCTCTTTCTACAGATACATTTTTTTTATTGGCAGCTGAGTTTTGGCCTGCTGTTGCCTTGGGGTCAAAACACACGCAATTTGGCTCACTCAGGCCTTGGCTCGTGCGTTAATTAAGACAACACAACACTACACAACACATCAAATAACCCAAAGATACAACAAACAACAAACAATTATAATCATAAACATCAAGCAAAAACTCATCCAATTGGGCAATTGCCTGCAGAGGCAAAAGATGCAGGCACTGAAGCCCAACTCTATGAAGTAATATGGAAATTGGAGGTCAATGCCCAATGTATATCCATAATCAATGGTCTATGCCCTGCCAGCACTCAAGTGCAAAGTTAACAGATGGCTTAACTTAACTAATCGATTGAGTGCGTTTTCAATGATTGCAGTGTAGATCGATTAGTGATAACACTGATTGATGAACGCCATGATCGACTTTTAATAGACTCACACGAATAAGTAGTTTATACATTTTAAGTGGACTTCATTTATTATACTTATTGGTTGCTTCCAGCAGCAATCAGCTACAAAATGTTTCTATGAACGGAACTGAGCATTTTGACTTTCCTTATCGGTGTTGCCAACTTTAAGATCTTTTATATCTATAATTTTAAGACAGCTGGTCTTTGCCGATTTTCACTTATCTACTTAGAAGATAGTGTATTCATATAATCGTGATTTAACAACAACCAACCAATCATATTTCGACTTCTACTTGCTGTGGCAAGATCAGTAAACGAGCTGACAATGTGAACCAGTTTCTCCACAGTTACATATGTAACCTGTGTACACCAATGGGCAGTAAAATAGGTTGTGAACACGATAAATTGTGAATTTTCATTAAAAAACGATGTAAATATTATGTTCAAAATATAATAAATTAATATGTTATTATTTAAAAAATCTATTTGATATCGTTTAATTTCTTGGGCAAACCTATTTTGTTTACCAGCCGCAATTTGTAATTTTTATGAAATTTTATTAAATCTCTTTCGATAATTAATTATGTTAATTTAAAAAGAAATAACTTGCTTCGCAGAGAGAAATAAAGGCAAATGTGATAAATTTATGAATTAAAGAATGGAACAAATGTTCACCACTATTTTAATGCCCATGGGTGTATATAGCCCATTATGATCGTGGCAAGATCATCAGCTAACAACTTGGTAAACAGCTTAAGAAACCCGAGAGTATTTTCAACTGATGACACGATCCCACGATCGCCGTTCAACTTCAAGAATCGAGTGCATATTTTGAGCACTAACTGCCACTTGAGACGCGCGCACACACACACACACACACTCACACACACACACAAACGATTTCACTTGAATTTTGTTGAAAGCAAATTGAAAACTCATTGCACTTTTACAGCTATATAAATCGATGATATTGTCGCTGGCACAAAATATGTGAACAATAAACAATGCGAACTGCCTGAAACTTTATAAAGACTCTCTGCCAGCCACATACTCAATGTGAGCTGAGAGAGAGAGAGGAGAGAGAGAGAGAGACAGGAGGCATGCAACGCGAGCGACTTGGGTGCGAGTGCAGCCTGGGATGGGCGGGCGTGGGAGGGGGTGGGGGGAGATGGTGCATGCCAGCCAGGAATAAATTGCATGGAATCGCGCTGCTTTCAAAGAAGAAACAAACGAAGCGAACACAAAGAAATACAACTAGAATGAAGGGTTTTCTTTTTTGGCACGCCGAAGACTGCATACCCTTGCAGACCTCGTGGTTCATCGGCTAATATCTAAATTATTGATCGCAAATCTTTTCTTTCTTTCTGTTTGTCGGCTTATTAAAAAGTAAAGTAAATATTTCATTGCAAACACATTTGATTATTAACTGAATATGCTACATTTTTGTAGTTCTATTGTATCACAAAAGGTGACATCCTAACTCGATCACACAACTTAAAATGCTGCTTTGGACTGATTGTTCCTGTGGCATGCATTTATACATCTATATTTATATATATTCTTTTTCTTCTTGAGAGTTTGCTCAGAAGCATACAATTTTCAAGACAAGAACAAATCTTTTGACCGGATTGCTCCTTTGACAGTTAAATAATATAGTAGTCCGATCCGAAACACACACATATACCCAGGTTCACCAGATGCGACAGATGCCCATGGCTGATCACGAATATGGGTATACACTTTACAAGAGTCGGAGACATCTCCTTCGGTGCGATACACATTTAATTGGGAGATTATTATAGCCTCCGCTAGCAGGGTATACAAATAAGCGTCAATCGTTTGGCTTCATTGCTCAAAAGGCCGCCCAGGTCCAGAGACTGAATTGCCGCCAATACACTCCTCGCGCCCCGCCGCAGCAGAGACCGCGCCGAGTATGTTTAGGGCGCGCAGCAGCAGTATAAACGAAACCCCAGCAGCAACCACGATGATGACGACGCTGACGCTGACGACGACGTTGACGCTGACGACGACGTCGTCGTCGTCGTTGTCGTCGTTGACGTTGTCAACGTAATCTGCTTCTTCTCTTCTCTCTGCTTGCTGCTCCTCTTTTTCTTTTTGGGTTTCGCGTGCCAAAACTGATGGCAGCAGTAGGTGTGTTCGGGGCTGGGGCTGGGGCTGAGGCTGGCGCTGGGAGTGGAAGGTTGTTGTTGGTTGTTGCTGTAGAAGCCGCTCCTCGGCGCGCTGCATTTTTCAAGCGTTGACAAATTTTGAGTTCAAAACAAAACACAAAATAAGCGATGCGATGCAATTGCGGGGAGGGGGGAGGGGGGAGGGGGAGGGACCGGGATTGTGGGGGTGAAAGTATGTGCAATAATCGAAAAATGTCGGCAGCGATGAATTGCCAGAGCAGCAGCAGCAGCAGCGCCAGCAGCAGCAGAGGAGAGGTGAATATTGAGGAAGTTAGCGAGGGATGCATCGCGACGCTAGAAGCTGTGCTTGTAGTTGTAGTTGCAGCTGTAGCCTCGAACCGCCCCCAACGAGTGGCATGAAATTGAAAGCAGGCGCAAGAAAAAAAAGCAAAACAGAAACCAAAGCGAAAAAAATTGAAATATTTTGAATATTTTCACGTGTATTTGCATAAGCGGGGTGTGTGGGGGGGGGGGGGGTGCTTGGGCGTGAATCGGCTGACGGGTGGCAGTGGCTTGGGAGGAGGGAGGGGGGTTGACGTGAACGAACGTGTCGCATTGCCAGGCATGAGGCGGCTGCTGCTGCTGCACTTGAAGCGACTCTAGCAGAAACAGCAGCAGCGCAGCAACAAAAACGCGGCGCACAAAGCTTTTGGCAATTTGCCTTCAAATCTGTTTTTCCCGCAACCCCCCCCCACCTTTTCAAGGGGTGTGGTGGGCAGAGATCTGTGATGAGTGCTTTTGGCAAAACGCGGAACCGCTGCAGCAAAAGCAACAGCAGCAGCAGCCTTAAGCGTTTTGCCAAAATGCCACCAAAAGCATTTAAAGCTTAAACTTGCCACAGCTCCAAAATGATCAGCTCATTTTGGTAAAGATTCTAATAATATTCCAAATAAACAGGAGAAAACAAATAAAATCCACAGTTATATTTATACGTAAATATTAAAAAAGTGTAAACATCTAAATGGCCTGTGTGATGCGATTTATCTAGCAAAATTGCAACTTTATTAAAAGTATATATATTTATATTTATTAGTACTACCTAAATCTATGTGTATATGAACATATGCTTATGCTGCTTATACTCTAAATAGAATAGCTACCACTTACTAGAATCTGAAGTGTTCTAAGAGAAAGTATTTAGAAATAGGCAATGCCAAAAAAAAGTTGCCATTTTCATTGGTTAATTCTTTTTCTTTTTGCAGGTTTCAATTTTTAAAGCGACTACTGTGAAATCTAGTTCTGTTAAAGTTGCACGCAAGCTTATCTATCTCTGGATCAACAAAGTTCCAAGCTATTAATATATATAGTATATATATGCGATATTAATATATACTACACGTATGCGATATTAATATATTAACTTGTTTGCTTACAACAATTTTTACGTACATTTAGCTAACATGGTCAACTTCTCTCTCTCCCTCTCCCTTTCCATCTCCATCTCCCTCTCCATCCCCCTCTCTCTCTCTCTCTCTCTCTCTCTCGAAAGCTGTCTCTGCTTAGTAGTGCTGACATGCAACCGCAAAACCTGTGCAACACACACTGAGGAGACAACAAACAACAAGGAACCAGCAACCAGCAGCGTGCACCTAGGAACAAAACAAGAAAATAAAAACAGCCGCAGCGCCAACGGCAACTGAGTCGCAATCCTACCGTCAGCCACAACGACAACAGCAGCAGCAACACAAATGTTACCTGTTCTACATACATAGATATACACATATATACACACATATACACACACACACATGTGTATATATGTGCAGCTAACCTGGCTCGCCAAAGGCGGCAGTCAGTCGGCCACTCATGCGCAGGCAGAACAAACCGCATACAAAATGGCAGAGCAGCCAGGGTTTGAGTAAGAAAGCTGTTTCTCATTTCATCTACACAGTGAGTGGCTGCAGTAACAAAGAGAGATGGCCACATTGGAGAGAGAGAGGGAGACAGGCAGAGACACAGATAGACTGAGAGAGAGAGAGAATACTCTGATACCAGTGCAATACCAAAAAACATCGGACAAATATATTATAAAGGTCGGCCAGAAAGAAGCATATAAGAAATATATATATATATATCTATATGTATATATATATATATATATTCGTAGTCAGCATCAATTTGTTTATATCTGCAATAAAGTTAGAGTTGCTAAAATTAACACACTCTCTCAAAAGAGTTTCATAGACATATTGATTTGTATTTTTGGGTCAGACTCAATAAATCAATACATGCATCAAAATTTAGTAACAAAAAAAAGAAAATCAAAATTGTACATTGACAATTTATATTGTCACTCAATATAAAATATATTCCATAATGGCTAAAAATAATTCGCTTTAGATTTTCAAAGTTTTCTTCGCTGACCCTGAAATCTTCAAATTGAATTCAGCTTGAAAACGGAACTCGATCTGAATTCAAGAGTTTAACGGCTGCAGCTGCAGCAGCAACAGTCTCTCGCACTGCCTCTTTGTGTGTGTGTGTGTGTGTGCTACTTGTTACATGCAACGTGGCCCGGGAGCTGTGCAACAGCAATAAAAACAGCGCAGAATTGATTCAAGAGCGCTCCTCATTAACATCACACACAATCTGACAACGATGATGCTGGCTGATGTTGATGTTGATGCTAATTCCGATGATGATGTTGCTGATTATGATGCCCCGCAGGCGAGGCACACAACTCGTTCAACTTCACATGACGAAAATGATGAACAATGTTGTTGTGGTTGCTGTTGCTGTTGCTTTTGCCATTATCTTTGGGCCAAAACATGCGTTGTCTGCGGTTTGTTGTTTTTGTGGCAGATGCTGTTGTATGTTGTATGTTGCATGTTGTTTGTTGTGTGTTGCATGTTCTATGCTCGCAGCTGGGGTGCTTGAGTGCATAGCTAAATTATTTAAAATGCAAAAAGCAGCAGCTCCGATCCCTCAAGGTATATATATATATATATATATATACATATATATAGTAACATATATATATATATAGCCAGTATATGATCGACATCAAATATGTTTCGAGTCGGGTCTGCATATAGATTGACTTAACGCTGCTCGGCTGTTCATCAGTAAGGCTTGAGAAACACGAAAGAAAATCGCATTTTCACATATATAAGATATAAGATAAGACTTCTGATTGGTAAGCCTTGTGTTCAGGGTAACTGGTAGTCCAGCTCCCTCGATTGGAGCACTCTTACTTTGCTTGAATTCATTTTGCTCAGTGCAACTGCTGCTGCAGGAATTTGTTCAAGGCATCCACTACACATGGGCAACATCGGTAACAACAACAGCGACAAGAAACCGGATGTCTTTGCATATATTTTAGTGACTCTTCTTCTTCTACGATGCCTCCCCAACTGCTGCTTTGGCTTGACTTGGATCCCCAGCCTTTCAATCATGCATATTCACTTCTTTTTTTCTTAAGTCGACACAATCAAGACAGCATCTGCTTTTGTTCTTGTTGCCAAAGCAGAACGATTTTATATACATTTTGTGTATTTTTTTCTAACTTAATTTTTTAAATCACACTACACTTATATTTAGGTAATGCAACTGTATTTTGCATAGAGAGCGCAGATAAGATGTGAAGCCGAATTAAAATCACTGCCGATTCGAGTGATTTTCTTATTTTAACGAGAATTTTTGTTTGACTCGAACTTTTCTTCGAATGCATTTCACATGATTTTAACGAGACGAGCCCCAAAACGGAATATAAAAATAACACATGCTCACGTTAAAGTCTCACATTGTGTGCACTCCAAATACCAACAACAACAGCAAGTAAAACAAACTAAAGCCAAAGAAAACAGCAACAAAAGTAAAATGCCAAGCAAAAAAACAACAAAAAAAAAACAATTCCATCAACATCCATTGCTGTGGCACAATGTGGCTCAACATGTGCCACCAAATTGTTCACACCTCCACAACCACAGCGAGCTCCATCACTTTGTGGACCCGCCCGTCCCGCCACCACTCCCCCCGCTACCCGCCCGATTCTATGCCCACTTGAGACGCACACGTGCTTTATTATTATAATTTTAATTACACAAACAAAAGGGAAAAAAATGAAAACCAGTTGCACTTGCAACTGCAACTCGGACTGAGACAAACCATCATCCTCTCCCCATCGGATATCTCTATCAAATCCTTAGATTTTAAAGAGTTTACTTTTGAAAATGATCCTTGGCTTTTGATAAAGTGAACATTTTCTTTTGAGACATTCTTAAGAATTCAAATATGTATTTTGAAATAGACCCAACAAATAATAAGAAAAATATGACCCAAGCGCTTGTGCCACAAAAAAGAGGCATTGTTGGCCATAGTGCAACCCGAAAATTGTTGTATTAGGGCGACTCCTACTTCGTGTTGCACACATGTTGCCCAACACAAGGGTTGGCGGGGAGTGTTGGGGCGTTGTCAACGCACAATGAACAACAACAACTTGCAACAGCGCATCGAAGGCGTTGCGGACAGCTGTTTGCAGCATAACTTGACCAACACATTCGGGAGGAGGCAGCATTTTCTGCCACTTGTGCATTGTAGCAGAAACTTGTTTTGCTCCTCACGCATGCATTTGCATACTCGATCAATTATCGATAACCGACAACGTGCACATATTGCGAATCGTTGGCTTGGCTTTAAACATATTTGCCATTCGTATTTATGTTATGTAAGTTTAGCTTTACTTGTCTTTACTTCAGATTTATGCAAAAATGTGTGTTTATTTTTTAATTACCAGCACTAACTGCAAATTAGACAAATTGAAATATGCAATTAACGCTTAAGCTTCGACTTTTCTCATATGGCATTTATTTCCGATATTATTTGGATCACTGTTGCACTGATGCAATTCTATATGATATATATACTTAATATATATATATATAAACGTGCCCCGTAACATCGCATTCCACTGTTCCACTGCCACTTCTCACAACGTGCCACACGACACACCATGCATTCATTTCTATACGGCTGGTTTTTGCTTCTTCTCCTTTTTTATTTTTTATTTTTTGTGCTCTTTTTTTTAGCGTATGTATTTGTGAGCTTCTCGAGAGAAGCGCGCGCAAAAAGTCAGACAAAAAGACCCCAAGAAGCAGCTAAATATATAAAAATAATTTCGAGCCAAACCGAACCCAACTGAACCGATGAAAAAAATAAAATAAAAACCATGCAACGCTAGACAATTGAAAAAGCGCTACGAAAATGAAACAAGCCAAAATGATAATAGGCACATTTTACAATAAATCAGCTAAAGAAAATGTTTCGTTTTTTTTCTTTTTTTTTTTTGTCGCTTTTCGTATTTTCGGTTCTTGCTCGTAATTCGGTTTTGCGGTTGCCAAGTTGTGGTTTTAATTTTGTATTATTATTTGTTTTTTCTTTATTTTTGTTGCATTAGGTCTGGGAATTAGAACTGAGCGTGAAGCTCACACCATTAGACACGAAGCGCCGACGAACCGAGCTGATCTTTCAGATATCTAAAGATATTTTGAGGAGCTGTGGAAATGCCACTAAAATAATAAGCACACTTATAAACTTCTGGGTTTCTCAAGCAGTAAAAAGAAAACACTTTTCTTTCAACGAATTAAGGCAAATTTTCACACAAACGGGGAATGTAAAGAATGACAAAACGGATACGAAAATGTTCTACAATCACCAATATCCAAAGAAAGTTTATTTGTGTATTTATTTATCAAATGTAGACCAATAGACTAAATGCAGTCCACAAACTTTAAAAGGTTGAAATTTCAAAAAAATAAAATTTAGATAATCAAAATAGAATTAAGTAAATTAAAAATAATTAGCTTAAAATGAGAATTTAAGCTAAAATGTAAAATATAACAGATAATATAAGATATAAATTTATTACATTTTAAATACAATAAAAACACAAAAAACTTATTAGTTAGAACTGAATTTTCACAAGACAAATTTTCTGCGCCTTAATCTGATTATTATTGTTAGGTGTATTTCAAATTGGTTGGTTAAATTGTGGTGTTCTTATCTCAGGTTGTCAGCGCTGTTGGATTGATTTCAAATGATATTACTGGCAGTGCAGCAGAAACCACTTTCATGTCGTAACACATAAAAGTTCAGTTATGGTCACATTTCCGGCTACCCAAAGTAGAGCAACATGAAATGCACTCACCAAAAAAATAAATAAAAATAAACAGCCAAAATTTTCGACACAATGGAATTGAATCAACAAATGTGATATAAGATTACAATGCGTTGGCGCAAATGCTAAAAATTGAATATAAATTATGAATTCGCAGCACGAGTGAGTACAGCAACACACACATTGATGGGTATATCGAATGAGTGGTCATTATCAACATGTGCTGCTCTCGCATTGGCAACTAATCGAAACAAATCAAATAACTTGGCCACCATAACCATGAAGACATTAATCAGCCCGATGGAGACGCTCAAAAATACATCAGTGATGCCAGCTTTTTGCCAGCTTTTTTTTTTAATTAGCTAACATGTCCGCAAGGCAAGGCAAGGTAAGGCTGTGGTGCGGGGGGAGTGGAAGAAGGGGCAGTGGATGGAGTGAGGGAGGAAGGGATAATGTTCATGTTAAAGTTAATGGTAATGTCTTGATGCTGTTGCTGTTTCTGCTGATGCTGATGCTGATTATGCGGATGGGTTTGGCTTTCAGGTTTTTTTTTTTTTTTTGATTTTTTTCTCCATATTTTTGGCAATATGCGAATTTCACTTTCTTTTCGCAAATCGAATTAAAAATATGTTGAAAGCGAAACAATAGATCAGCAGATCACAAAAGGCAATACCATTCACAGATGATATCATTTTATTGCATATATTATTATTACAACGCGAAACGGACCATAAATATTGCTTATCTACTTTTATTGTTTCCAATTCGAATCTTCCAAAGTGAGTTTCGATTGTAGTTATTAAATGGCACTAAAATGAATAATTATCCAATTATCAAATCCATAATTGGCAAACTGAAAAGTTTTTCAATTTATTCGATCAATAAAGATTAATATTTAAATATATTAGAGCCAATCAATGTCTCAAACAATGAGAACCCAAAATCGATTCTAAATAAAAATCATATCATTAATTTTAGACTATAATATTAATAGCAATTGATAACTAAAGACAAGTAAATGATAAGATAGTTAAGTAAATCGAGTATGTAATCCGCTCAGATAACTAATGAGCAGATTAATCAATCCACATATATAATACACAATAAACAATAATTAATATCTGTCTCAGCAGCAATTTGATAAATCAAGCCTTGTCGCTGCTTAAGTTAAGTTTATTCAATAAACGATAACTGTCATTTTGCCACATTTAATTTAGCATCCAAATCCGATTCGCTCGCCTCCCAACACTACGTGTGTATCGATGTATTTATGTATGTATGTATGTATGTGCATTGCTGCTAAAACTTTACAAGGGGACCGAAACGTAACCACAAATGCAGTTTTGCATTCACAATTGAAAAAGAGTGCAGGTGAAAAGGGTTCTAATCACAAAACTGATAAGGCGCCCGTTAAGATAAACCACAAATATGGGGTAGAGATACGGACGACAAAGAGACGGAGACGGAGACGAAGACGAAATAATAAACCTTAAACGTAAATGACGAAATAATAAAACACAAGAACATCACAGCAACAATAACAATAAAAGAGAAAAGAAAACAGAAGAACAAACAAAACGACGGACAACAACAAAAGGAATTTGAATGAGTTAACAGCAATTATTTGTATTTCGATTAGGAAACGAATATCCGTTTGACGCCGGCGCTGAGCACACCCCCACTCCCCGCACACCAATCATTACAGGAAGAACGATAAAGAGGTAGATCGAAAAAAATATATTTATATATGTGTGTGTGCGTGAGTACGAGTATGTTTTGGCATTGGTATTTACATATATATATATATATATATGTATATAAAGAGCTACCATAAAATGCTGCTGCTGCTGCTCTCTTTATATCTGCATTAATCCAATTTATTGTCGACTGCTACGCTCAGCTCCCTTCGCAGCACACCCTTTGCCCCTTTGCCCAACAAGTGCTAATTCAATTAGCAGCTCTGCTGGCAGGCAAAAAAAAGTGTCTTCGACTTACATATCTCGCATAGAAATGTATGTATAATAAATAATTGATAAGCCTATGCATACACACAAATGTATGCACTTTAATATGCCCATTTTGTAATTTATTTTATCCTTCTTTACTTTTTTATTATATCACTTTAAATTAGAACGCTATAACTTTTCATTTACTTTGTAACTTTTCACTTAATTCATAATTTTATTTTACATTTAATTTCCATTTTATTTAAAAAGATTTCCTAATTTTTATATGTATTTTTTTTAAATTATTAATTTTAGATTAAATCGATTCTCGAATGGCATTCGCCGATTTGGTTTAATTCCTCTGTAAATATCCCCCTTCCCAGAAAGCTGATGGAATACCATTACTAGCCACTGCGAAATTACATGATTATTAAATAATTCATTTGCCAAATTAAGTACTTTGTTGCTTCCTTTTACTGAAGTTCTCGAAAGAAACGAAAATTTTTAATAATTTACAGCTTAGGTCTGCACAGCTTCAAAAATGTGGAAAAATGGAAAATATGAAACCCCCTCGCATAATTCAACAGAGCTTTAAGATCGCAAAAAAACGAGGACGAATCGAGAGCAAAGCAGAGCAGGGAAAAAATAAAAGAGAAGCAGGCAAAGAGGGCAATGCCAATAAATCTATGCGTGTGTATGTCGGTATATATATATGTACATATATATGCCTATAGGCAAATTATGTGTAAGAAGCTAACTGCAATAGCATTATCATGTTGCATGTCTTTGCCATGTTGCATTGGTTCTTTTTAGCTTTTTAGCTCATTATGTCAGCGTTTTCTTTTAAGGCGCCGCACGTCAATCACACCTTACAATAGACATGTGTGTGTGTGTGTGTGTGTGCTTGTATCGTGTCCATAAATATTTGCATTGATTTACACATACATAATAATGAATGAATGATCTTATTTCTCTTTTATACTTTTGTCACACTTTTTTTTGCAACTTTCCCAAGCAGAAGCAAAACAAAAGTCTTTCGTTTTCTCGACATTTATTTGCATGGATAGATAGAGTTCTACAAAAGTAGTATAAATATACACAACTTAGAAATTAGAACTGATCAGCATTTACTGAATCGATATTTTATTTATAATATCAATAGAGAATTCTCGCAATTGTTGTAATCTGAACAATCTGAACAATATGTTAAAGAAGAGAGAGAACTAGAAAAACACATTTGCATGTTTATTTATTCACAAAACATTCGAATCGTCGAATTCTTACGCAGAGAAAGTAAATCAACCACACAAATAAACACATATACATACAAACTTTCCAACCGTTGGAAATCATTTTACAGTTGTATTTTCTAGGATCAAATTGAGTTCTTCAGTCTACTTTATTACTGATTTACTCTACACTTCTAGATGCACTCTCACAGATAATTCATAATTATGTGTACACACACACACACACACACACATCTATATCTATATATATATAGGATGAGTCAATCGAATTATAAAACTTTCCCGAGTCGAAATTAATTTCTGCACACAATTTTCATTCGGAGAGAAGAAGACGAAGAATTGCCAACATTATTTACACATGCTATCCGTCGGCATCTCCTTTTACTTGATTCTCCTCTTACTTGGTATTTTTTTACACTCTATTCACATTTTTCCTGCTGCCCACACAAACAAACTGAAAGAACAACACCAACAACAGCAGCAAACATTTGCGCAGGCCATGTGTATGTGTATGTAGTCTGCGCTCACCTTTTGCTCCGTCTGCAAACTGCTGTCTCTGCTTCTGCTGCTGCCTTTTCTTCTTCTTTTTCGTCTTCTGCTTCTTCTTCTAATTCTTGCAGAGCGATTGGAGTTGTGGCTGCTCCTGTTGCGCTTGCTCTGCCGACGTCGCCGCCTCTAACACACACAGCGGCCGCAGCAGCAACAAGAAGAACAACAACAAAAACAACTGAGCAGCTGCTGATGCTCTTGCCGAGAAGAGGAGGATAGACGTAGACGCTGGCGTCGCTGCGTGCGTAGAAGCAGAATTTGTTTGTTTTCTGTTGTTGTTTTTGTTGGTGGTGTATCGGCTGCTGGTGTAGCTGAAGCTGCTCGTCTTGTTGTTGTTGTTTTTGTTGTTGTTGTATGGAATCCGGTTTTAAATTTCTTTGGACTTGGTATTTTTTCTCATTTCTGCTTGTACATCAAAAATTTGTTTTTGCTGCTTTGGCTTTTCCTTTTTACACGCTTCACACATACATACCGATCTACTGAGGCGTGCGTGTGTGTGTAGCAAAAATAGCAGCAAATGCACTTGAAATTAGATTTGAAAAAAAAAAAAAATTCACTCTTTTGGTGGTTTGATATTTGTCCTGCTGGCCACACGGACCACAAATAATGTTTGGGCCAATTTCTATGATGATTTCAATTGCTCAAGTGACAAACAACAAACTAAGACAATGAGCGAATCACGCGCGCAAAACTAACAGCAAAATATTTACGCAAACTGCGAACCGTTTTACAAAAATGCTAAAATACACGGCGGCTGCGGACGTGAAATGCTCGCGTTCGATTTGAATGCCGGCAAAAGACTAACAACATAGTCTAACAGCCAACCGTTAAGTTGACGACGCGCTGTTAAATCAACAGACTCACTTAGCAGCGCTGTTGTTGCAACATGTTGCTGGGCCCGTTTGCACAGTGGGGTGTACGCATGACGAAAATTGACAAAGCAAATAATTGTAGTAGGTCTTCGGACCTTAGCGAATCTTTTTTAATGGCTGTAAAATGCCACTGTTATTTACACTAATGGCATGCACTATGTAAATGCTTAAGGGCTGTTTAACATATATCTTATTCATTTTGAACTCGATTCTTTTTAATACAATGCGCATTGCTGAATGTTAAATAATTTCCTGAATTTAATTGTTCTGTGTGATAATCAGATATATAGACAATTACTTCGCACTTGATATATAATGAATGCACGAATATTCCCACAACCAGTTGTTCAAACTCTTACGTATAAAATCTCGTCGCAAGAGTCAGGCTGGAAATAATAAATAAAAATAATTAAAAATAAAATAAATAATAATGTAAATAACATTCCACGGTGTGGCGTACGATATATTGAAAGACGCATGCGCACATGTCGAACATGGAACATGTTTGACCTGTAAAGTAACAGGTGTTTACAGCATTGCGTCTGAGGAAACGCACACACACGCACACTCACACATGTTTCTACACACTTGTATGGTAAACATTGAACCTTAACACTCAATGCAAAATTCAATGCAGGTATGTTCTTTTGTATGTATGTGTGTATGTTGTATATAAGTGCGTAAGCACTAATGAAATTAGTTAAGCTCCCGATCCTAAGAAACAACAGTATTAATCTTTGCAATGGTGTGTGCGAGCGAGATGCCAGATGACAGAGCTGCGTGGAAGAGTAGTCTGTGTGTATATATATTTACATATGTGTGTATATATGTATATGTGTGTGTGAAGCTATTAATGATCAGCTCGGGGCGCGTTGCTCGGTGCGATGAGCGGTTGCTCAGCATTTTAATGAGTGGATGTCGCATGTTGTTTTTGTTTTGCTTTTTTTTTTGCACTTGACTTTGAGCATTTGAATAGGGCAATATCGAAAGCAGGCGCCGGGGGTGAGGTACATTGTGAAATGAATAGTTGTTGTAGCTGCTGTTAGTGCTGGAAATGCATTTAAATGTAGTTGTCGTTGTTGTTGTTGTTGTTCTTGACTGATTGTTGACCTTGAGAACTGCCCAAACGTCAAAGTCAAGCAGAGCCCGGCGAATTTTTAGTTATTTGTCTTGCGCTTCATTTATTTGCAGTGCAGCTTTTGCTTCTTCTTCATCTTTTTCTTCTTCGTCTTTCTGCCTCCTTATTATACCCTGTACCATATTCGCAAATGGGGTGTATAATGTTGTATTAAGGAACTTATGAATACGTTTTAGAAGTGGTTGCAAACACTAAAAAAATAACATTATTTTATTCACTGCTTTCAATTTATTTAAACTTCAATTAAATTAAAAATAAAATAATAATTTTAAAATAAAGGAAGAAAATTAAGGAAACTGATTTAAACATCATTTTTTAAAATGTGCACTTATAATGATGGAAATTATTACCAAATAAGCGATTTCTATAAAGAATGCTTAGGTAGTGCTATTATATTTTTGCTACTTTTTGACACTTTCATTGAAAAGAGTCCAGGAGCCGTTCTAACTTTAATTTATAGGAAATAATAAGTAGAATATATTAATAATAAACATAGGAAATAATTATATAACTAATAGTTTGTTTTTTCATTCTCAGAAGAAAATGTCATAATATCATAATTAATATAATTTTTTTCATTCTTCCACATCCTCATTCGGCGTTATCTAGCTTTGCCTCAAGCTTGACTTATAATGCGGTCATCTTCAAACAGAGTGGTGATTAAAAGTTCAGCACTTGTTTAAATTTGTAAAATATATTGGCTAATTCGGAGCTAAAATACAGGGTATGCCGCAGTCCACAATATTGAATTCGTTTTTTTATCTTTCCTATCAAGTTGCGCAAACTCAAATTAAACTTGAGCTGGGCAATTGGCAGCTGGCTGACATTTATTTGGCAGGCTGCAACAGGCGTCGAGATGCACTTGCCACAATGTTGCAAGCTCGTGACCAAAATTGAGTGCAAAGCCTTGTCAATGCAGGCGGCAGTCAATCAAAAGTTTTCGGAGCCTTACTCACATATAAGCACACATATTTGGGCATTGAACCGTTATGTCGTGGGGTAAACTTTATCAGTAGATATGTGTGTATGTATGTGTGTATGTTTGTGTATATGTATGCATGTGTGTATGGTAAGCATGTCGTCTCATTAACATCAGACGCATTAGCATTTCGATGCAGCCTACAAAGTCACCCCTTGCACACAACAGGCACAAGCACAAGCACAAACACAAGCACAGGCACAAGCACAGTTACATTTTAGTACTCTGCTTCTACTTCAATGTTTGAGTTGTGTGTGTCTCTCTCTCCCTCTGTCTCTCTCTCTCTTTCTATCCCATGATGAATCTTATGCCGCTTCGGCTGAACGCGCGAAGTTTCAATTAAAACTCAAGAACGAGCTACGCAAGCTGCGACGCCAGCTGCGACGCAGTGCGTCATGCTACGCTTGCTAGAATTATTAAAAGCAGCAGCAACAGCAACAACAACAAACCACAACAAACAGCAAACAATAAGTCAACAAGCCAAAGAAGCGTCGAAGAGTAAACACAACAACAACAACAACAATAACTAGAAGAAAAGTTTGAGTCGGCACCAAAACTCATCAGCAAATCACGTTAATCAGTCACAGTGCCAAAGTTCTTATGCGAGTGGGGTAGGTGAGGAGAAGGGGAAGGGGCAAGGCAGGTTATAGTTAAAGCATTTGGGGCCAAAGTCTGTTCTGTTGTTGGCTGCAGCGGTAATGAAGTGCAGCGAGGCGAAGCAAAGTCAAAGTCAAGCGAGAAAGAGAAAGAAAAGGAAAAAGAGCGAAGCGATCTGCAAATCATGAGATATCCCAGCAGCAAAGAGACCCCATTACGAACTCGATTCGTAATCTCTACTCTGCCTTACTTTTCCATAAGCCTGCAAAGCAGAAAGTATGCGTTGCCTAAAGCTTTTTATGCGCTTTACAGGCTCGCGTAGTTTGCTTGGAAGGATTGTAATGGGAATGTATATATATATATATATATCTGTATATAGATATATATATACAATTTGCTGATTTATTCCAAGAAATATAACAATCTTAAATATAAACATATAAATATATTTTATTTTTCACTACACACATTGCAAACATTTAAAAATAAAAACTTGGATAAGCAGAGTTTACAAAATGGTAGTAAGACAGATGAGGAACCAATACATATAAGAAATATGTAAGAAGCTTCAGCATACAACTCTGCGGACAAGACCGCTACTAGGTAATTAATTACATTGTATGCATACAGAATGCATTCACTAGTTCGCTGCTGGGTAGGCTTGGTAGACAAAAACAAGAAGAGCAAAAGGGGGAAAGCAGATGCAAAGAAAGAAAAAAAAAAGCGCTAAAATGACTTTGACTTACAACTTAATGATGAGCTTTTGCTTTTGTTTTTGCTTTTAGTTTTGCTTTTGGTTTTGGTTTTTCTTTTGGTTTTGCTTTCGTTTCCAGCCGCGTGTATTTAAATTAAAGATAGATGGCACAGATTTGCCAATTAGCAGTACTTAGCCCTGTGAGAGACGTCATCTCTTTAATGATTGTGAAATAATATTTCTGATATGATCAATGTTATCATATTTATTTAAGAGCATAATTTAATAGTTAAAATTATCTTATCTGATCTAATCTTATTATTCAGAACGTATTTTTCTAAAACGCACGGCTGCTGTTTTTTCTCTTCTAAAAACAAGTGTTTCTCTTTTCTTAAATTCATTGGAAAGTTTTATAAAATTTAGAAAAAATATGTCAAATTTAAAATATGTGTTTTTTTATAATTCGAATGCTTCTTGCAATAATTCCTTGTACTTCATTAAAGATAGCAAAAGGAAAAGAAAACTAACTTTTAGCTGGCAATTGGTTAAACTAACGTTGAGGACACATAGAAGTCCGGCGGATATACTTTCCTGCCAATTAGGTTACGAGGATATGAAGAGCACGATCATGCAAAAGAGAAAATACCAATAATTGGTTGGTTCTAACAAAGAGCCTTCAACGTGTTGGCCAGTTGCCAACCAGCCAGGTATTAATGAAGATGCTTTAGTCGAGACCTGGCAATTTACCTATCTATGGGCCTCTTGTCTGTTGTCTGTTGTCCGCTGTCCGTTGTCCGTTGTCTCTTGCCCCTGTTGTCTCGTGTCTGTCGTCTACATGCACCGCCCCATATAAATTATTCATTGTTCTTTCCTTCCATCTATTTTATTTTTGTATTTTTTAGCACTGTCGCGTTGACAGCTATAATTACTTTAATGATGATTTCAGCCTCGGATGACTGGGGGGAGGGGCGGGGTGGGGGGTGGGGGTGTTCCAATAAGAAGGATTGGGCTTGGTGGCATTGACATTCTGGCTTTTGTTTGTGCGTGCTTAAAATGCAATTATATATGCATTTAATAATACTCATTGCATACTTTGCGGGGAGAAGGCTCACTATCTAGCCCCTGCAGCAGCAGCAGCAGCAGCGCAGCAGCAGCGCAGCAGCAGCGCAGCACCAGCACCAGCAGCGCAGCAGCAGCAGCAGCAGCAGAAGCCGCTTCTGGAGATTAATTTAATTGAAGCGCGATGTTAAATCGAATTTAAGCGGATCACGCGTCGTATGCGCAATATTGTGCACAGTTTAATGCCCAAAAATCGACTCAACGCATATTATACATATAAACATACATATATATATATATATATATATATGTATATATATATATATATAGTGTGAGTGCTTTGTGTCTGCAGCACAATGTAATGCCACGGAATATTTTTCAGTTTAATATATTAAGCAAATTAATGCGATAATTGTGAATTCATTACACATTTCTGTTATGTTTAAATTTGAATTTAAATTGATTCATTTTGCAAGCCAAGTTGGCAACAAGTTGCACTAAGCGATTTATGAGAATTTTTTATATATATTTTGAAGGTACCCAAATAACAGCAGACAAATTGTGAGCCGAAATTTGGTAACTATGAATGTAAGCAACGAATATTTTAGGTAACATATTTACAGGGTATCTGCTAGCTGAATAGTATCGACTTGTTTTACCACATTTTTATCGGATAATTCTGAACCGTTGGTCAATTCAATTAGGCTAATAAAGTAATTATCTGCTAAGAATCGTGGCTGACAGCTGTGTATCCTGCGGATTGCATTATGCACCGTTTTGTCTTGGCTGTGTGTGTGTGTGTGTGTGGGTGGGTGGGTGGGTTGGTTGTCATGCCTACATTTATGCCTACAATTATTCAATTAAAAAGTGCATGCCGCGCAATTAATATAATTTTCAGCGAAAGCAATGAAAGCGAGCTAAAACTTTTTCGGTCTGCCAGCTCAATGTGTGTGTGTGTGTGTGTGCGAGAGAGAGAGAGAGAGGTGGACTATCGAATAGTTTGGTGTGTGTGTGTGTGTGTGGGTGACTGTGGGCGTGGCACTAGGCGGTCTGACAACGATGTTGGCAGCTGCATGGAAAAACTTGCAAAAGTTTTTAAGTGACTTCTAATAGCAAATTATGATGCGGTGGGGGGGGTTGGTGGGGTTTGTTGAGGCGTTGTGGCAACGTCGCTGGGTGGGTAGTAGAAGGGGGCCTGGGTTTAAGCCAAGGAGCTCTTGGCTTCCGCTTAGAGGAAGGCGTTAAATTTTCAATGCAATGACTGTGGTTGGGGCTGGGGCTGCGTCTGTGGCTGGCGGTGGCTGCTGGGGGCCGAAAGGCGTGGCGCTGCTGGCATGGCAAAAAGTTCGCGCTTCAAACTTGAACGATAACTTCATTGAAGTGATGCTCACACCAGCACCACACACACACACACACACACACACACAAAGTGTGAATGAGGCAAGCACGTATATGAGCAGAGCAAGAGAGAGTGTGCGAGAGAGAGGGAGACAGATAGACTTGCATAAGCAGAGCGCACTTTTAACAAAGCTAGTTAGTTTCTTCCTTCCGCTTGCGGCTCACATGTGTGTGTGTGTGTGTGTGTGTGTGTGTGTGTGTGTTGTGTACATGCGCCTTCTTATATAATGACAAAGTGCACTTTGACATTATCATCAGCAGCGCTTGTCGCTTTCGCTGTCATCAAGTAAGCAGCAGGCAGCCAAAAATTTTTGCAGTTTTCCAGCCACCCCCCCAAGCCCCCCCCCCCCACACACACACACACACACATTAAAAGTTGAACGTTTTAATGAATTATGCGTGCATTGATAATAATTTTTTTTTGGTTAGTTTTTGGCCACCCAAACTTGTAGATTGTAATGCGAGGCATGGCCCAAAGGTACGCCCACAGACACGCCCACACAGCGGAACAACAGTCTGCAAGAATATGAAAGTTTTTGCACTTTTAATATGATGTTGAATATGAGAATGTTTCCGCGTGCTGTTTCCTTCACAATTCTGCCGGCGACAAATGTCAAAAAGTCGTCAGCCATTTAAAAAGTTTCGCAAGACGGCCAAAAAGTGTTACCAGTGTTTGCAGCACTCCCCAAAAATTGGGCCACATGGGCAAAGAGTGACCAAAATTGCATTTAAATAAGCACATTTCCACACATATGTATAAAGTTCTTAAAAATACTCAACAACAAATGCAGAAAGCATTTTTGTGTTGTAAAAATCGTATAAAACTTATAAATGATAATTATAATTTTATTCACTTTCGATTTATGCAGTTCGTAAGTGAAACATTTTTCTAAATTGTTGGTTTTGTGAATTCTAACAATTCATGCTCTTTGTCTACATGATGGAATTTTAATCAGTCTTAAATCGACTGTGGAAAACAGTTTCAATTAACTAAATCGATCAGATCAGAAATCAGATTTGCAATTCCAAACTGTTGTTCTTAATTCCAGGGTACATTTTGTTGTACAATTTCGAAAAAAAAATGTTTTTATTTCACATATAGAAACCTTTTGGATGGTTTATCAATTCAATAATTTGAATAAGCTCACGATTAATTAGTCATGTCAGTCAATAATGAAATTAATTATGAACAAATAAATCAAGTTATTTCGACGATGCTTGTAATTTTATCAACAATTCCATAGATAAGTCTTTCCGTTTAACATGTAAGCTCATTAAATGGAACTATGAGAGCCATAAATAAATAATATTGATTTTGCCCATTGATTAAAAACTCTATTGTCCATCTTCTATCAACATGGGCAGTCAGCTGAGCATGATTTGAATTCACTTCGTAATTTCCCTAATTAAAATTCAGTCTACAGAGTGTATACCAAGCGAGGTAAGAGCAAAATACAAACAAAAAACAATAGAAGAAAACGAATGAAATGAAAAGAGGGATGAGTGAAGGTCGACCCACTTGCTCAAAGCTGTCAGAACAGATCAGTTAGCGCATATATCAGGGTTATGGGTCGGCACTACACTCAGAAAATATCGATCTGAAAGTTAGAAAACCTTTGGCGCCACCTCGAATGCTCAGATAGTATATTTCTTTTTGTTTATGTCTATATATGTCTAAGCTCCAGTGTGTCTTATCATTTATTTGTTTATTCTAAATTGAAATATAATTTCTCACTTTTCATAGTTTATAATTAAATGTTAAAATTGAATTTAAAATTACATTTTAAAATGTTTTGCTCGAAAATCTATTAATACAAATTTTGGACTGTTTCAAGTCCACACTAAATAAATTAAAAATAAAAATAAATTCTCAAAGTTAAACATGAGTATTTTAAGATTTCACACAAACAAACAAATTAGGATTTAGTTTTTATTTGTTTATTTCTAAATAATAGAAGACTTCTCTACAAAATAGACCACATTCTAATTTAAAAATATATTATACGTATATGTTTTTTATAAAAGTAGATCATTTTTCCTAATATGATTGCTGGACGATTTTGTGAAGTGTAGTCAGTGTAAGTGTCAGGCCACTCAGGGCCACTATCAGTGACGCATCTGACATATGTATCAGCTACGTGACGTTGCTTCTGTCTTTTTGTCATTTTGCCGTTTGTCGTTTGTCGTTTGTCGCATTGCTCATATGCCGCATTGTCCGAACGGACACGTTTCTTGTTATCGTCGCCCGTCGCCCGTCTCCCGTCGCCCGCTTGGAGCTCATAAAGTGTCGCGATATTCATAAAGATAAACTCCGCCCAGTCGCCGTTTAAGCTCAAAACGTGCGTGCGTGAGTCTGGCAGTCCCCAACAGCCTACGCAACAGCCCCCCTCCCCCCCACCCCTTCCACGCCTGCCTGGACGGCGTGTTGCATGCGCTTGTTTGTGCGTCTTTTATCGCCAGCACTCGGACGAGCACGGCGTCCTACAGTGCCAGGCGGGGCAATTAAAATGCCCATTAGACTCCATTAAAAGGCTATTGGCTGTTGGCCACCTCCTAGACACATTTGCCGCCCATTCGTTTAGCCCCCAATAGCGCTTCCGACCACCGCCAATACAATTAGAAGCGTCCAACTTGCAGTAAACAACTCACTTAAGGCATCATAGCAACTGACGCACTTCAAATCACCGACTATTTTTCTGAATGAAATGCTTAAATGCTTAATGAGCCCACGAATGGCATTTAATTAGCAAATATTTGTTGAAAACATTGACTAATTTAGAACCAGTTTCCAGATATTAATTTGTATGCCAATATTATGTGAATTTATTATTAGTATGCTTAAATAAGCATCTATTTCGTGTATAAGTCTTGACAAAACAAGTAAGAATGCTCAATTCGTGAGAGCTCGGCTAGCAGATACCCTAAGTTCGGCTGCCTAATATTTTCTTTCCCTTAAAACAAAGCTTGTAGTCTTATTGAGATTTTCCCTTACTTTGATCATTATCAAAATCTGTGTTGCTTATCCGATATTCATGAAATTTTTGGATTTGGTCAATAATTTGTCCAGGTATATCGGAAATCGATTTGTATCGATATTTGCCAAACATGGGCAGTAAATGTATTTCTTAGAATTGGTTACATTGTTTCGGTTATTGATGATGATCTCGAATATATGTTTACCTGCGAAAAAAATGCCCTGAATACCCAGAAATGATTTTCTTTTCTTTATTCGAGGGTACATTTTAGAAAAAATATGTCAGATTTTCAGGGTTTTTGATTTAGATGTGTACAAAGAACTCTTACATTACCTTTTTATTATTAGCCCTTATTATTATTAGTAACTGATGATTTCATATATACAACATTTTATGTAGTTTATAAATTAATTTAATTTTATTTGAAAAAACTTTTTTCATTACTATTTTTTGGATATCAGAAAGGATTTTTTTTTAAAACAAGGGTTTTCATTTCAACGTTTTAGAAATATTGTTCACTATTAAAAAATATTTATTTACACTATTTCGAAATTTTGTTTTTGTGTAAACAAAAATGATTGCTTAAAAAAACAAAAATTTCTTACTTTTTGGGACAATTTTGTCTGCGAAAACATACCCATCTGAATTCAATATCAACAAGGTATCGGCGAGTAGACGCAGTAAGTTATGTAATATTAATGATCATAGTTACAGCCTAGCGGAGTTGTTTGGAGGATGTCAACTGGGAAAACCTTGACTATTCTGGAGAGCAGCAGAAAGAGGCGATTGTTCAGTGTTATGCAACATTGTTGCACCAACAACATTGTTGCATTGCACAACAACTAGGCAAGCAAACCAAACCTAAACACACAAACACCCAAACACACACACACACACACACACACACACACACACACACACGGATAGACAGACTAACAGACAGACAAGTCGTGGCCAGCTGAGTAACCATGTGGATGTGCACAGCAAGCAAACACTTTGACCCATGCCCAAAACCCAGTAGCCAGAAGCGGTAGCTGACTTCGAGTTGGAGTTTGGAGAGTTACAGTTGAAGATGGTGATGGTGATGGTGATGGTGTTGGTGTTGGTGATGGTGATAGAGTTGGCGTGGAAGATGGAGAGGCTGATGCGGCAACTGTTTTTTTTCGGCGACTGACGCAACTTGTTTCCTGAATTAGGCATGGCGTAAAAAACATTTACTGGCGAGTACCCGATAACTCCTCTTTCAAAATGGTATTACTTAATTATATTTATTCGACATGCCGCGACAAGAAGATTTGCAAGCTGTCATTGGGCCCCAGCCACACTGTCCGGCCCCCTACAACCACCCGCCGCCCTCCCCCACCAACCACCATCGCCCACTTCGAAATTACATGTGCTTCTGTTGCAAGCGCTGTTTGGGCTTCAATTGCAACTTTTTGTTGCTTTTCGTTGTGTGAAACAAAGCGCAGATAGCGTTGGTAAAGAAGGGGGGTGGTGGTGGGAGGTAGTGGGTATGTTTGTGTCGAAGTGGGGGGAGGGGTGGTGCCACAACTCTGGTGGCAACTCTGGTGGCAACTCTGGTGGCAACTCTGGTCGTCGAGCGTTAATGGGGAAATTGAAAATCCATTTGCTGATTAATTTCTCACAATGGCAAATCTCTTGCCGAATTCACATTTACGTAAATGAACTTTTTGATTTTGCTTTTGATGTTGTTGTTTCTGCTGCTGTTGCTGTTGTTGTTGCTGTTGCTGTTACTTGAACTATTGTAACTCTGGCAAAACAGTTGAAGTAAAAGTTTGTTTGTAGTTTGTCGCCTCCGCTTTTATTTTTTTTTTATGTATTTTTAGTTGACAAAAATGTTTTTGCATTCGTTGCCAGTTTTTCAACTAAGCTCTTCCCTCTTATACATTTTTCACACAATTTTCGCAATTTACATGGGAAAATGCTATGGCAACTGCAATCGAGTGCAAGAAAACATATTTTCAAATATAGTTTGGCCTAGGACTTCTGTTTGCACTCACACATGCACTGAAAGTTATATGTGTGTTTGTAACTGTGAAAAGAGTTTTTTTTTTAAGTATTTATAGCTGACTGTCACAAGATTCACGGCTTAAAGCTTTCAGCAGGCTCTCTTTTTACACTCGGAAAAAGAATCGTGTTGAAATTAGAAGAAAACCGCCCTGAAAACTAGAAAGTGTTTCTTGTTTTCAGCCATCATTTCTAAATGTACCAAATAAAAGTTCTTAAAATTATAAAGGTTTTTTTTTTCAAATTTTCAGAAATATATTTTTTAAAAGTAGAACAAATTTCTAGAAATACAAGCCATTTTCACTCAACTCTCGAACGATAGTTCTGGAAATTAGGCATATTTATATGTTTTTAATCATAGAGAAATCGAATTAGGCTTATACGTTCTTAATAATAAGGTAAGCTACCCTTGGCGCCAAAGGTTTTCTAAAATCCAGGGAAACGCCTTTTCTGCGAGTATCATTTCTGAAGTAGTGTCAATAAGCATACAATACATGGATATGTCAATATAAATATATATATACATATATTGTAGCTGTATCGTCTGTATGTATTGTATGCTTAGTGGTACTGCTTAAAGCCTCAAATAACTTAGAGACTTAAATTGAGAGCTGCAATGCGCAATAATGTTGCATACAAACAGTTTATTTTGTATTTCTTTTTTAATTAATTTAAGTTGTAGCTTTAATACAAGCTGTATTATACAAGTGTACAAGTGTAAGCATATAATCATCTAAATAAATCGTAGTCGTGTAATCAAAATCAAATTTAAGTTTTCTGCCCTAACCTTAATCTCAAAGGCAACGGAAGATCATTAAGCTATTGAATATGCTTAAGGTAGTCTTTAGACTTTGTTACTTGTTAGCTTGACTATTAATGCTCTTTCCGTCTCTCTGTCTCTCTCTCTCTCTCTCTCTCTCTCTTTGTCTCTCTTTGGTCTCTTTTAGTTGGGCACCGTTTCCAACTGTTTGCCACTGAGTTTTCTCGCCCGCGTAATCAAGTGTCCAAATCAGTAGCAGCCAGCTAGCTCTGCCTGTCAAGGACTTGAGGCACATACATTATTCAGAAGTTGGCGTTGTGCCTGTTGCCAAAACAGGACACGCATGATTTGAATTGTCTGCAAAAGTTTTGCAGCTTCAGTTTCAACTTTGCTTTGCACCTTGTGTGACGGCTATGTGCAGACTTTTAGCAACTTCAATTTTTGTCTGCCAACGAAAGAAATACACAAACAAAGCATACATACACTACTGCATATACAAAGCTATATATATATGTACATATATATGTATTGGACTTTATGTATATATATATCTATATCTATACTCTGTGTATGCAAAATGCAAAAGTTTAGCCAGTAAATCTTTGCAAGTGGCACATAAAGTTTGCCAAAGAAACTTTTTTCTCTTTTCCCGTGCAGAAATCTACAAAAAAATTCTACAATGCCAAAGAATAAAAACATATACCAAAAAAAAAAAAGAAAAAATTGGGAGAAAATATACTATAAAACATAACAGACTGAAAAGTATCTAAAAAAGTTGAGCACAGCAAAAGCTCTGAGTGCAAAATGCCATTGAGTTATATTTGAAAGTGGCCATAAATATTGGCATCACAATTACACAATTATATATTCTATATATATATATATTCTTGATCGGCATTATTGGAAGAGTCCTTCAGTTGCAAATGTTGGAGCCAAACGCCGGTTTAAGATAAACAATGTACAAGTAGCCCAAAAATGGTCATCCCGGTTTTATCATTTGCCAGCAAAACTACAAAAGTTTTAGAACTGGTTTTTCGCATAATAAATGAACTGATATTTCTTATACTACAAACTGAAAAGTTTTACTAGCATAGATCAAATACTTTTTATGGTATGCCTACGAAACATATTTGAAATAATTACGCTGTTGCTCAATCATAGATAATTATTCCGACTGGTAAAAATTTATGGCCAATTCGATAATTGTCCGTCGCTAAAACAAATCGAGTCCGTAAAAATTAGACTATTCATCACAAATACAGTTACAAATCGGCATACTATTGACGCTGAGGGTAACTCATCTTATTTTTCAGAAAGTTGTTTAAAATACTTTACAGTTTTCAGCCGCAAAACCCTTTACAAAATCATAATAATATAATTTATATTTGAAATAGAGTACGCGACGCAAGCTAGTTGTGGCAATATGTAGTGCCACCCAATAAGGTCAGGGCAATCATGTATTTGCTGTGGGCCTTCTCAATTTCTTAGTAAATACCATGTTTAATAGCACTCTCCCCATTTAATAATGCGAACAGCATTATTTAGAGCGCAAGAGGCGTCGGTCTCATTGATGCCGCCTGCATTGGGCAATTCCCCCGCTCCACAAAATCCATCCATCTACACCAAAAAAAAAAAAATGTAATAGAGTAAACCCATCATAGTCATAATTGAGCACTGCTTCCTCAATGATATGTCAAATTGCAGTTGCATTGTTGATGTTATTGTTGTTGTTGTTGCTGTTGTTGTGCTATGGGATTAATCAGCCAACAAATAAGCTGAGCCGAATGATTACAAATCGGTACAGAAAATTGGTACAGATGAACCTGCCTGTCACGAACACAGACACAGTCTTGAAATAATGATCATCGCTCTGATTTCAAATGTCTTGTAGTTGGCTGTTGCAATTGGAGAGCCACCGATTAAATAACTTTAATTTTCCATGCACTTTTCGGTTGCAGCGCTACGACCGACTAACTAACCAACTGACTAACTGACTGACTAACTAACTGACTGACTGACTGACTGCCTGATTGACTGCCTGACTGATTGACTGACTGACTGCGCTGTGTTGTCATTTGCCTCACTCGTTAAAGATTCGTTTTTGGTCTTTGATGATCACTAGATCTTAATGACGACCGCAGACATAGACAAAGACCTTGACGTCGACTGCGACAGCGACTGCGACTGCGACTGCGACTGTGACTTGTGTTGCAAACGTCTAAGTTTTTGGCCCTTTTTCGGTCGCGTCAGCACTTGAGGCGTTCGCTTTAGACTTGGCTTAATTGCGAGCACGTTGGCCAAAGTGTTGCCACCAATTGCAACTGCAACACTTAATGGGGCACAGTTTTTAGGCATTTTCGATATTGCAGCAACTGCAAATGGCCTACAGTAGCTGAAAATCGCTGTCAAAAATCGAAACGATCACGAAATCAATCGATTGACGATCAATGCCCATTGGGAAAATTGATTCAATTGACGGCATCATTATGAAAGTCGAACAATTTACTGTTTGAACGATTATCAGCTGGGCATTTGTTATTATTATTTGTCATTGACTTATTTGATTTATATTAAATATTGATTTATCATTTGTTCATACGCTTATGCTCTATGTTCTATTGATTTTCGTAAGCCATCCAAATTCTTAATCAACATTTAGTTATTATTTATGACAATTGGGTAACTAATTGTATAATGTGACTTGTGGACTACAAGCAAGTTGAAAAGTATGTATATTATATAAACCAATCAAAGGTATTATGTTAACCAATGTAAGATATGTTAATACCAAGAATTCTGATAATTCAGCTGGTTCATGAGACTGGCTGTGCTAATGGATAGACCAAAATTTAAAGTATTCGATCTAATGGGGCCGTTGGGATCTTTTTAGGGACATCTTTCAATGCATAATAATTTATGTTATGTGAATAAAAACCATGAAATATAAAAAAAAGGCAACTTAATAGAAAATGCTACAATTCGTTATATATATATATGCTTCATATAACATTAAAAAGATATTTCTATGAGTTGTTAGGCTTACCGGATAGGGTCAGAAGATCTGATGCATTTTATTTCAGAGGAGAGCAGACACAAACTGCTCCATATATGGCTTTAACTGCGGATCTAATTTGCGGGCTTGGAAACCAATACTTCGTTTTCTTCTCACTGGCATAATCATCATACAGAATGATAATGTTTCAAGTCCTTCGAATTGCCAAAAGATATACATATATATCTTTCAGTTTGCGGCTAAGCTAAAACTTATTTTCCACATGAATTAAAAAAAGATTTAAAGATTTTTAAAGATTATATTGAATAGCCTTTAGTAGAGATGGGCTAGTGAGTGATAAGTCGTTTAGTTTTAATTTAAATTTTAAACTGTCAAAATACCTTTAAATTATATTTTACGTAGGCGCTTTTTTAAATCATTAATAATTATGCATGGTATTTGTTTATTTTGTTATTTTCTTTTTCACTCTATATTATTTTTGATTATTTATTTAAATGTGTAATGTGTAAAAGTTATCGCAGTTAACCAACTGAATTTCAGAAAATACATTTTCATAATTTTCGAAAATTATATTTGCTTCCCGATGGCTATTGATAAGCACAAATGTGAAAGTCTGCTGGTAGTTTACATTCCAATAATTCCAATCGTTTACACTCAGGCAATTTAAGTGCATAAATCGCTTTTGCTAAAAACACGCGCGTTCGCATAATTTTCAATTTCGCGCCAATAAAAAAGGAGTATGCGACAGGATTGGATGTGGATGTGGATGTGGAATGGGGACTAAATTATGGCATGGATTCGTTGCCAAGGGCGCTTGTATATGGTGTGGCAGAAATTACATTTAAAATTGAACAGCACAGGAGGCAACTCGCACATTTCGCAGCCACTTCAGGCGGCACTGGAACATTAGCACCTCGTCTCGTAAGAGCAGCACTTGCCAGGTGGCTAAGGGTTGCAATACGTTGCAGGGGCAGGATTGGGACGAAGGCTGCAAGATTTATGTGCCATGTGTTTTTTATAGCGGAATAAGCTACCGCTGCAGAAGGTGAGCCAATATGCTAAAATTTCCCAACGCAATTTTTCATATGCATAACAGTTTGTTCGATTATATACGTAATATAGTATGTACATACATATATATATTTATATATATATATATATATATATATAGATATATACATGAACCTCGTACATGCGTGTGTGTGATCGTGTTTACTCTCTGGTTGTTGTTGTTCCTTCTTTTTGCTTGCCTACGGTTCTCCATTAGTTTATGTTCCGCTGTTAAAAAGCAATCAAAATTTTTTTATGCCAGCACAACGCAAACTATTTTGGATATGGGCTCCATTATGGGATTTCTGCAACAACTAATGAAATATTTTTTTATACTCTGATACCTGTGATTTATAAATCGCTTAAAGGGCTAAAATATTGTTATACAACAAGAACAACAGGACAATAAATTTATTCTCGTATTAAGACAATTATTTTTGACAAGATACAATCTCATAAAATATGCGTTTTGTTAGATTCATAATTCTTGATAAGAAAATCACTATATCAATTCAACTAATGCGAACTCCGTACAAAAAGTTGGGGATGTCAGCAGATTAACTCAGCGGTCTACAAGGATATCCAATATTCGGTGTGCCAAAGATATAAGTTCTTTCTGTTTCTTTTTTTTTTCGTTGCTTCAGCTTTTCATTTCCACAATTTATTTAAGTTTAACTCAATGAATGGAATCTTTCTTCCTCACTATGCAACACATCTGGGCATACTTCATCGGATCGTCATCCCCACCGACACTGTTCACCATCAGCATAAAATCAGTGCACCTCTCCCCGAGCCCCCCTCCCCGCACCTTGATGGGACCAAATGGCTTAGTCACTGGCCGCCAGCATTCAATCAGAGCAATTCAATGGCAACGCGCTAAAATGAGAATAACCCAAACAAATCATTCCATACAGAACAGCCCGGGATGCCCCTTTCTACGAGCTGCGCGCAAAGCTGTGGCAACTTGTCAGTGCCGCCAAAAATTTGATGTTGTTTATTTTTGTAGATGTTGCAACACTTTTTGCAATGCGATACATAAGCATGGCTGCGATTTATGAGACCGTCCGCCAGTTGTGCAACCGCATTCCCATGCCAAGAAGCAACGACGGACCACTATTCCTACTGCTCCTACAGCTACTCCTGCTCCGCCTCCTGTTAAGCAACAACAACAACAACAACAACAACAGGAACAGCAACAATTGCTCTGCCCTAGAAAAACGCGGACTGCCAAACAAACTTCAAACTCGCAATATATACACATAAATCCTCTGCACTGATACACACAGATTCCGATAGACAAAGGGGTGCGGCAAGGAGTGGGGACTGATGGAGTAGGTCGTAGGTTGAAAAACGCCAGTGGCAACTTTTGCGTACCGACAACAACCGAAATGTAGCCAAACAACAACAGCAGCAACAGCAACAGCAACATGCGGCAAACAAAAACAGCAGCAGCAACAACCAAAACTACAGTTGCATTTGAAAAATATTATTGGGGCGTATTTTTGTGGGCGTGTTGGCATCGGTGAGCGTGGGCAATGTGGAAATTAAAAAAAAAAAAAGTGAAGCGCTCGCAACAACAACATCAACAACAGCAACAACAGCAACAACAGCAACAACAGCAACAACAGCAACAACAACAACAAGAGCAACAACAAAGAAAACTTGCACCTTTTTGGTAGTTTCGGCTTTCAAATGATGGAACGCTTAGTTTTTTATGCATGGAACTTGTCGATGGCAAAAGTTGAATTATTGCGAGTTCGACCGAGGCACTGAAGGGCGGTGAGGCGGAGTGTTGCAGACCTCATGCATTATGAATGTCGGAGTACCAGGATGTGGGCACAGTCGAGGGGGAGAAAGAGACAGACACAGAGACAGAGAGAGAGAGAGAGAGAGAGAGAGAGAGAGTTAGAGAGAGCGGGCGGGCGGACGAACAAACTGTTGGACTTATGTGGCTTAAGGTCGCCGCAAAAGGGACAGTGGCTGCTTCTGCCAGAAGTTGCAATCACTCGTGTGCCACAAATTTAGTGCTGAGCTCTTAAAGTTGCTCCTAGCTCCGGCTGTTGACCATGGGGTGCCATTGAGGCCAGGCGGGGGGCAGCCACAAACTTGACGTTGCAGCTGGCAGCGGCCAAGAATTTGATGCGAAAATCTTTTGTTTGTACTATCTCTGACGAATTGTTGTCGAACACACATACATATATACAGATATGTATGTCTGAATAGCTTTAAGAATTGCACAATTGTTTTGACACACATATGTGAAGAGTTGACTGGAATTGATTTGAGATCGATTTGTTCCCTAAGCAAGTTTGTTCAACTTATTCTGCAACTAATTAAGCTGTCAAACTAATTTTCCAAAATAATAATGGCAATGGCTAAGAATTATTGTTGCCTCTATTAATAATAATAATTCAAATTAAAATAATAACAGTAACAATAATTTGTAGCTTTGAGCTAATATCATCAATAAATAACAATAATGGTTATGAATTATTGTTAGTCACACATAACACATTAATATATAACTATATTGTTTCAAATACTACCATAATAGCTATAGTATTTTATGTTATTTTTGACAAATAAAATCGTTCCTTTTAACATCGTTGATACATGCATGGCCGTAATAGCCCCATTGCAAACTGGCTAGCAAATGCAAAAATAACCAAAATAATTTAAACAATCGAGAACGTTGCAGTCGGGTGTATCCGACTGCGAAGTACTTTGATACCAACTGATAATATGTAGCAGAGAACAGGGAACCGAGCTTGGTAACTGTAGCACTTAAATTGTGAAAGATATAGGCTTTTGAGAGTTGTGGACAGCTACTATGATACTTTCGGTATCAAAGTATAATAACGAACAAAATATACAAATATGTATGTAGATCTGTATTTTCACATATACTTATACAATGTATATTTAAATATTTCGCCATGCATTTAGCATTGGTCTTGCAGAACTCTAAATCAATGCGGGTATTGAACGAACTAAAGGCGGTCAATGGAGTGTGCTGATGGGGGGATGGGGTCTGCTGTGTGCAGGGCAATGATAGTGGCAACTCCCGGAGGCAGTTCGTTAATTTGGTTCACACACCGAACATTTTACAAAGTCCACCGAAATAAGCCGCTTCGATTCGATTCGGCTTGTGCTTTTGGTCCCTCAATTTGATAGGATGGGACTGGGGCTGATTGGATGTGCTATCGGTGGCAGCATTTAAATGTTGGTTGTCAGCTTGTCCAAAATTGGATTGAGAAAGCGAAAGCGAAACTGAGTGAGTTTTTTGCAACTGCAACTGCAACTGCAACTGCAATGACAGCGACAACAGCAACGGAACAGTAACGTATCGAATGGTATTGCAAATTGAAATAGATGCGACACAAGTGCTAATTTGATGACACCATTGGGCTGGCTCCCTTAGTTACGGTGGCCAAACAAAACAACAACAACCATTGCCAACACAGGAGCGACTGCTGTCAACCAACTCTATGCTGTCACTTAATTAATAATGGACCCTATGGTGCAGCACAACTGACAGCAACCCCCAAAGAAACAAATTATGTTTGTAGATTGCACAAAGGAAACTGTACGCCTACACATACATACGTATACAAATGTATATATTTACACATGTAGCTCGATGTATGGATAAGGGGGTGTGCTGGCCTAATTAAATGGCTCAGTGCATTTGACAGCAGATTGCACCACCTAAAGGAGACACGCTGCAGTTCTACAAAATGCACATAATTAAAGGAAACGAGCACACTTCTCATTAACATGATTCGAAGCTGTTTGCTCAAAGGCGGACGCAGAACAATCATAACCGGCACACCTTCAAATGAATAATACCAAGCCAGCAATGTAGGCTGGCAAGCGAAGAGATGTACACGAAAATGTGTGAAAATGTTCAGTGACACGAAACGGGTGACAAAACGAGTTAATTGACTATTTTGTGTTTGCCACAAGGAATGCAGGATATTCCTTGGCAATAAATTCGAATAAATTGTAATTATTTCTTTGTTTTTCAAATATCGACCATAATAAGTATAAAATATTCTAGATAAATTGGTACACAAGTTATTAAATTTTGCACATAAATAATCGAAATGCATTTATCACTTGTGGTATACAAATTGTTAGATTGAATACAAAACTATTGCACAGTTTCGAAAAGCAGAATCAGATATTTGAAGGTTATTTTTTATTATTAAATTCATTTACATTTTTATTGCATGCAGGTGTATAATTTTAATTTTACAACTTAATTGAGAATATAGGTGGCTGTTGCTACATACACATTCTACTATTTTATTAGTGTTATTAGTGGTGTGGATACAGTTTTTTAAAATCCAATTAATTACTTTCATTTAAAATTTAAGTCTACCTAAAACTATAATTTACAAAGATAATTGTTGATATGATCATATGTGAAAATATCTGATATGTTAGAAAACATCTCTGCGTGCTTTTCGAATCTGTTTCCCATAATTCCAATCTTGGCTCTTCTATTTTGTGTTTTCTTTTAACCTGAACGAAATTGTTGTTTTGTTTTCAGCATCAACAAGGTGTCCAACCACATCCAAATGATTTTTATTCGACTTGTTGACATTGATTACCCAACGCACAACAACAAATTTCTAAATATATCAACTGATATATGCATATATACACAAATATTGTTATGGCAATTGGCTTGAAATACCAATTTTCTATTTTTTTTTGTATGTTTTAATAATGAGAAATTTCGTAACAATGACTCGTTAGTTATAACTATTGTTACTCAGTCAATTATCTGAGTTCTCCAATGCTATTCGATTTGGCAATTGTTTGAGAAACGTACAACATTGTCAACAATTAATTCTTATGGGTATATATACATATATTGTAATAATGTTAGTGATTTTATGCTTGAATTTAGTTTTGATAAATCAATATTTTAAGGAATGTAACTTGGCATGCCCACTAATATCCTTCTTTAATTGCAACGATATAGATATTATTTATGAAATTGTTTTGGAACAGTTGCCCAAGTAAATAAATATTTATACAGTTGATGTTTAAATAGCAAGTCCAATCGTTGTCTGGCAGCGAATGTGACATGGGCTTTGTGTGGCTAAATTTGAAAGTATCCGCAAATAGAAAACAGAGTCATGGTCATTACAATTGGGATCTAGAGCCGGGAAAGTGCTACTAATTAGCCATGACCAATTGCAAGACTCTACTCTTCGGTCACTTACAAAAGCCGTTCGATAAAAGTGTTGCTCCAAATGTGCGACAATAAGATGACTTTTTTTATTTGTTGCTATGAAATTGTTAAATAAATAATAAGCTGTCAATAACATATGATATATGGGCGTCTAGCCAGTCGCTTTTCATTTTGGCCCATTGGCATTGCATAAGTCTGACCAGACACGAACAGCAGGTGGAAAAGAAAACATGTGCTAAAAGTTATTGCAAAGTGTGTGGTTTTATAAGCCATGCTGAGAATTCTTATACCCCGATATACACCGAGGATACACAGAGCATATTGGTGTTGTGCAATGTCCGTCATGTTGTCCGTGTGGATATAACTTTTATATAGCTTGAGCCACTAAATTTGAATACTCGGAGTACTTGGCATACTCCCCTTGTCTTTAACTAGAGTCAGCAGTTAAATCCAAATCTTACAAGAATATGCATCTGCTTTTATTTAATCAAAAACCTGTTAGGCAACACTTAAAGCCATACACATTGGCATGCAAACCTTTAGTATGGATCTGTGTATGAATTCAGATGGAAGTACATTAAGTCGCAGTCAATCAGAATTACGACAGCACTTTTGCCATGCTGTGCACTAAAATGTTTAAGCTACCAACTGAAAAAATGCCATACACACAAACGAAAATCGTTAACATATATCTTTTTTCCACATTTACAATTTTTATATATATTTTTTTTTAATTTACCTTCTTCCTATTTTTATTTTTTTTTTAATTTCAGTGCTGCCAAAATAAACGACCTATGAATACGAACGCGAGCGGAGTTTTTGGTAGGCCCGCTTTCACCGTACCGACTACAATTCAATAGCTGGGGCGGGGACATGAAAGGCAAACAATGAAAACGCTTGCAATGAAATGCATCGAAAATTGAAAATCAATGAACTGTTATAATAACTTGCCGCAGCATCAGAGGCAAGCGCAACGCCCTGCCGTGCCGAGCAGTCCCTTGCAGCAACCATCCGCATGAATACATATCCGTCTGAAACTACATACGGATACGTATATGTATGTACCTATAGATATGTATAGCTACATACATAAAAAGGCCTTAAATGCATATGTGCAAGCCTAAGGAGAGTCATTCAGTGGAGTGCACAGACAGAGGCGGCTTACCAAACTACGCTGCAAGAAAATGTTCCAGTCGAAAAGTTCAATTGCAATCACACAGAATACTTAGCAGATATAGCAGAGCACTTAATTTTTATTATTTTTTACACAGTAAACATAAATCGACTGGGTGAAGAATTCCTAGAAAGGAATGTTGGAATATTATGGATTCTAACTAACTTATACATTTCGATGACATTGAATTAAAAATATTTATGCAAAATGATGTGTTTTTCCCGATCTTAAAAACAGTTTAAAAATTTCAATCTATTTTACATATAAGCAATTAAGAAAAAAGTGATTAAACCTAATAAGGTTGGTAAATTTCCATTTTTTTCAAACTATCTAGTTATGATTTTGGCTATATTTTATTTCTTATCGATGCAGATGAGTTGTTGTATTAACAACTTGATGTGCTCTCCAAGATATTCGTATCTAGAGCAAATTAAAAGAAAACTTATATACGTCCCATAAGATCAATAAAACTAAGATGATTCTGCATGAATATAAAAATCGTTTCAGTGGATGAATTCAGTGGGTGTTACTATGGCTTCAAGGACTGTCGGTCGATATGGCAGTACAAGTGGAAATGGAAGTGGGTGCAGAAGTTCCAATGCCATGGATGGAGCTACATGGTAGGGGCAGCTCGTGCGTGCAACGTTCTTCATTAAACATATGTAACGCATTGGGTTAAGAGCTGCAACGTGGTCAACGCAAACGTTCTGCTACCCCCGCCTGCTGCTGCGATTGTAAGTCGGATGCAACGATTAAAAATTAAAGGTTGCCATATTAACGAACAAGTTGCATCAGTTGCCATCTGGCAGTTGCATCTTCGGCCACAGGAAAAGATGTAGAGTTAAAAAATAACAACAACTGACTTTGGTTGGGTATTGAAGCATTTTATGCTCCACAGCCGACTTTTGAGGATTCTGAGCTGGAAATCCTTTTGTGCATGTAAAATGCATGAAGACTGGCGTGGCGGGCTTGCCACGTGTGAAATTTATGCACATATGTTGAAAGCACTTAAGGGCGAGTGAAACAGAGAGAGAGAGAGAGAGAGAGAGAAAGAGATAGCGAGAGCGTGAGCTGCTAAGCGCTCCAGTCCAGTGCCAGTCTGAGCCATTAAATCTCTCGGCTAGGTGATCAAAATTCATGAAAAATCAAGCAAAGCGCACATATATATATTATAAAAAGAAGAAAACTCTGAGAAAGAGAATAAAAAAATATGAAAATGAAATTGTTGGAAAATTGCAATGGCAATGGCAATGACAGTGGCAATGGTGTTGGCTTTGTGTGCATGATGATGGCAAGCGCGCAGAAGTGTGGGGCAAATCGAAAACGGAAGTCTAAAGGCAAGGAATATGAATGCCACGAAGCCCAGACGTAAGATGGGGCAGGACAATCAAACGAATTAAATGAGTTGGAAAATGCATTTGCCTTGCCGCGTACTTGGCATGCAGCTAATGGCCAAGAAATGCACACGCTGCTGTTGTGTGGCAGTCATTAAGGCTGCTCGACGACAAAGCCCAAAAAATATGCTGGGCACCGTCCTTCAACTGGGTAAGGCTGATAAATCGCTGCTGCTATTATTTGAACGCTTTTTTTTTAGCTCTTCCAATCAATTAACATCGATATTTTTCTATTGCGATTTGTGTTTTTACCATGACCCAAAGGCAAGCCAGTTGCATCATTAACGTTAAGAGTATACAAATAAAAATATAAAAACATATAAACGCACATATTAAATATAAAGGTTGCATTAACTTCAAGCGCTTCAAGTACAAGTGAATGAATTGTTAAGTCACTTCGCTTGGCAGACAAATAAATAAATAAACAACACATCAATAAGAGCTAACAAATAACAATGAATAATTGCACAAGCAATCGAATAAACACTTAAATCATCGAGAGAGTACCAAATTAAAGGCAGATGCATATATATATATATATATATATATATATATATATATATAGAAAACAAGATAGATATTCCAGCATACTTCGCCCCAGATACTACGAATACCCAATTGATTGGCTTGTTTGGTTTGGCTCTTAGCCATGTTGTCACTTTCACTCGACAAGCTTGTCATTAGCCTAATTTTTTGTGTCAATTCGCTGTTTGATTATTTAGCTGGCAAAGCAAGGCAAAAGCAAAGCCCGTGTTTGAATGCTTCCTGAAACGCTATTCCCGACTTAAAAGCCAACTAGCCATTCCTCGTCCAATCCGTCGGTTTTCATCATTTGCTAAGCAAACAGCAAACGACGACAACGGTAACGACAGTATAAAATGGATGGCCAGCTGTCATATGCGACGTATGCGTAATGTTTCTTTTTCAGTTTTCTTCTTTTTTGTACCCTGTGTCCTGTGAAATGCGTAAAACTGGGTACAATAAAGCGAACAGTATAAATGAATGTAAACACAACCGGAGGAGACCAGCCATTGAATTCAGAGTCTATCAAAATTATGGACAGGGATGTTTTGAACACGTCTATTTACTGTAAGAATATTGGGATTTATACAAATACTCTGCAACTGAGTTCATAGTATCTGAAAGTCGTTCATTCTTGACTAGAACATTTATAATTTCTTGTTCCTTTTGACTCGTTATTCAATTTTACTATCACCGACTTGCAACACTTTGAACTGAAATCATTTGAAGCTGCTAACAGTTGGATTGTATTGGGTTGAATTTGTATTTAACAAGTGACCAGTGTGCGTCGCATATGGATAATAATATGAATTTAATTGCAGCTGACGAAGGAGTTCCATGGTAAGAAAATAGTAAGACAAAATAAACATAGATTACATCGAGTATGATGTGGATACCGATATACACTTTATACTTAATTCAGCTTGTTACATTGATTGTTACTTTTACCCATTTTAAGTCTGCATAGGATCAATATACAAAATTCTTTAAAGATCCTACCAAATATACTAACCAACCTTAATATACTATTATAACAATAATGCAGCTAGATTTTGTAGTTTGTAAAACAAATTTATATCTTTTATATTACGATATATTTAGAATTCCTTCAATACTGATACGCCTGCATGGAGAGACTCCCAGTCAGCTTTGGAGTTTGAAACTGTACATAATAATTGATAATAAAATCTGAACGGGGTTTAAATATATGTGGTTTATATTCGGAATGCTGTAATTCGAAGTTACACTTTTGAAAGTGCTTCCAGACTTTGATGCAGATATTTGTTGGAAACTAGAATTTTGAAGGGCTGCTTCAATTCCTCCAGGAAGAAGATTCGCACAGCGAATCCGGCAGGATAACCTTAACTTGATCGTTAATTAAGGAATTGAAGAAAGCCGACTCCGGTTGGTCGATTAAAGATCAACAAGCCAGGCCATAACTTGATCATTGCGGGACACCAGACGACTCCATTGCCCAGATCCTGCCAGTTCCATGATCCAATGCATCAGATGCTTAGTTTCACTCTCGTGGCTCTGAAACGAAGCAATACGCAAATCTAAAACACAATTAGAACAAGTACACTTGAAAAATACACACTATTTCCCATGTGGGTTTGGCTCTGAGGCTCTTCACTAAGTTGACGTAATCTTCATTAGTAGTCTCTCTCTCTCTCTCTCTCTCTCTCTTTTATCTGCTATCTGCTATCTTTTTATCTTTTTTTTTACGTTGTTGTGCTACCAATTAACACATTGACTTGGCCAATAGGCCCAGCCCTGTGAAGCATTATGGTCAATTTGTTTTCCCAGTTTTGTCGGCTGAGTACTGGAGTTAAATGGATTGTCTTTGGTGCTCGAATTGGTTTCGAGTGTGAATGCAACAATCAAATGGAAATACGAATTCAACACATTTCACGCAATTTTCGTGTGCAATTTTGAACTTTTGATTTATTCACGCACACTTGGTTGAAATTTGTTCATTTTCCATTCAACGGCAATTTAACTAACACGTTTTGAGTGCAGTCTGTGCTCTCTTTTCCATTTCCCTCTATTTAATTTGCCTTTTGAGTGTATTCTGCATTTTGCCCTCCTTGCATTCAGTTTAAATAACCTTACTTTCAATACACTGTGAACAAGTTTGAGTTACGAACTGATTTCATTTTATGGATAGATATTTATTAAATGAGAATTGCAACTATTCGGTCAGCTTGTTTATTTTTCCTGTTTCTCTTACGCCATTCAGTCGATTCATGAGTGTGTAGCTGGCAGCCACAAGAATTTTAGCCACTGTAATCCAAAAACGCACTTTGATTAGTTATAGTGTATATACACACACTGAACAACTAAGGACATCCCCCGCAGGCACACACACATTCAAATACACACGTACACACACCTCTGTTCACTGGTTAGAGATGTGTATACTTGCTTTAGAAATTCTCTTGAATTTTCTTTATGCTTTCTGTGGCTGCTCTGTGTCTGTGGTCAAGGTGGGCCCCTTTCTCCATCTTCTATCCTTCGTCCTCCATTCGCCATCCCATTAACATTCCTCCTATTCACCATTCTCAATTCCACTTGCAGGCAGCATGCAAATGAATGTCGCCAGGATACGGCACGTGCTCTCATCGGCTTCTCCTTGGGCGCGCCGTCGGCCGAGCCGTTACCTTTATGTGGCCATTTCATTTGGTCAAAAGCAGCGGCAGCAGCAGCAGCAGCACCAGCAGCAGAATCAAGCCAGGCAGGACTTGGACGCTGTTGGACATGGCGCAGTGGTTCGTTGGAGACGGCGCCATCCTGTTGCAGGATGTGGCACGGTTACCAGGCATACAAATAAAATGCAAACAATGCTTGTTTCATTTGCGTAATAAAATATTTATACAGGTATTTAGTTAGCTGGACGGCAAAATACAGCGAAAAAAGAGCCGAGGCCAACGAAAATTAAGCGAAATGTCAGAAACAGAAAAAGAAGAAAGAAAAAACCATACCTGAAAAAAGCGCAGAAATAAAAAATTAAACATCCCAAGGAAATGGACAGCTGCCAACAGAGGAGGAAGGCAGTAGAGGCTAAAATTCATGCAACGTCCAAGCTTTAATACGAAGCTGGCAATCTTGTACTTGATGCTTTTGTTGTTGCTGCCGCTTCTGCTGCAGCTGAGTCCCATTGTTTTGGCCGAAAACAAAAATCGTCTAGACGTCATTTCTCAGTTGAGAGCCGTAACGCTCTCCTGCTCGCATATCCATATTCCCGTCGCTCTGTTCGCGATATGTTAGATAAATCAGCATGCGCCGCGATTTACCACAGTTGTCAGGCAGTTGCAGCCCAACTAATTTAGCCAGATTGTGGACATACCTAGAATATTGCTCTCATTAATCATGGCTTTAACTGACCAAAGCCACTGTTGGCTCTACGTGTTGTGTATACAAAAATTATTGGACACGTACTTTTATTTAATTTTCAAAATTTGATTACTTTTGTTAATTGCAAATGGGACAGAACAAAAAAAAAAACAATAAGAACGCAGTCGAGTGAAATAATCTGAACACATTTGTAATTATATTATATATTTATTTGCCAAATTTTACTTTCAAAAGTCTTGTACACCCAAGTGTAAGCAGGTCTGCAAGTGCAGTGATAGTAACCGGTACTGAAGAGAATAAAAAAAAACTGAGGCAACGCATTTTTTATTCGCGAGCCCGCATATGTATATGAGAATGTACTTTCGACTATAACTTGGGTGTTTCTTATCCGATCTTGATGAGTTATTTAGATATGCATATTTTATATCAATTAGAAGCCTATGCCAATCGCAAAGTATCGATATTTGAGAAACTGAGACAGTTATCGACAAAATTAAGCAAACTTGATCTGCGCGGGACAATCGATAACCTATATTCCAAATATGAATTCTCTGACTCTTATGGTCTTTGAACTCGGACGGACAGACTGACTGACACATAGATCGACTCGGCTGTTGAGCCTGATCAGTAATACTGTAGAATAGAATAGAATATTTTTTATTTGGCCGGAGATGCTTCCTTATGCCGGATACACACGTCCATTTTACCCATTTTCAATGGGTTCAGTGTGAGAAAGGGTGCTATTATCCAAACAGCTCTTTAATGAAAGTTCTTCTATTGTAAAGCGTCTAGAGGATCAAAGCCTTTCCGGTGTTGAGCTACTATCTCAGAAAAAGGTCATTTCTTGTTTTTCTACATTTATTCATTTAAAGTTCTATAATATTTCAAAAGAATTGAAATTTGTTTAGCCATTGTTCGTGATGAGTGATAAAAGCAGCTTGTTGGAGCTTCTCCTTCATTTGGAGGGGTTTTCAAATGCGCCAGCTTCAGGTGAAGCCAAATGGTTATCACGGCCATGGGACTTACGTTGGGTGTTTGGAAGAGGCAACATCGGCAGCGGGCTGCTTTTGAGTGCAACGTGCCTTATCGCAGAGACGTTAATTAATCTTTGACGCCTTCAACTCCATTGTGGCGGCTGCTGCATCTTTGTGCAGGTCGAACTGCTGCCATGCCCCCAAATCTTGCCCCCGATGACTGGCCCCTGGCTCCGTTGACTGCACGACAACGCTGAGATGCGATGCCATAAACATTTTATTTTAACACGTTTTTGCGAAACGGAAATTCTTCTAATATTTTTACATAATTTTTTATGTGCGGCTGCGACCAAGACGGAGATGATGCCGACCACAATGACAATTAACAAAATAAACAAAATGTAGCAAAAAATGTGAGTGACTGAGTTGTGGGCTATTTGCTGTGGCTGTTTGCCTGCCAATTGAAGGGGCTTTGTGGGGTGAGAGGGGCATCGAGTGATGCCATTTGTGGTAGGGGCAGGTCGGGGTCTCAGCCTTACTTGCCGTGGCACACAAACAGCACTTTGTTATGTGCGGTCAACAGTCAGGCAACGTCTAAATTTGAAATGTCAGCGTTGTCAACGGCAATTTACTCGCAACGCAGTGACAACAACGACATCAAACAACAACAACAACATGGAATGATTAGTTGGATTTGTGGCTTGTGCCGATGCCTAAATACCCTTGCAGACATTATAATGTGCGATATGTAAATGCAGTAAATTGATCTCAGCGCAATTCGTCCATGAAGGAAAAGCTTAGCATAGATTAAGTTTTTGGTTATTAATTGTATCAGTTTCAAAACCTAACCTGTATTTAAAAATACTTTCTATCCAACAAAGATGTGGAATAATTATTCTCAACTCGGCTTCCAATGCTCTCAAACCCATAACTTACTTACATAATTGCACTAAATATACGGTAAAAAATATATTAAAATTGGAAAGGCCGATTTTATAGAAGAAGAAAACGTTCTAAAATTCTGAAAATGGTAATCAAATTTGCTGTCGTCTAATTTAAAAAGTCGAATCGTCGTAGAAAAACCACCTAAAATATTTGTATATGTGAAATCTGTAAATACAAATTTTTGTAATTGACAAAAAATGTAATGTTCGAGTTCTGTGTAAAAAACCTGAAAATTTTACATATTTTTTAATAGTTTTGAAAAATGTACCATTGAATTAAAGAGAAGGAAAAGTTAAAGACACAACACTCTGCTTTAGAAAAATATTTTCAGAATATTAAGGCGCCAATAATATTTTTAACATGATTTTTCTGAGTGTAAAATGTGTAAAATAAATCTTTGCTATATCAGCCATTTATAAGAAATTAGAGTAATCCATTATTTATCAAATGCCAAATAAAATTCATATTTGGCTATGGAAGTTCAGAATACAAAAATTGTTTGGGCTTCAACTGTATTTTCGGGCTGAGATTTTACTAAATTTTAATACAAACTATCCCATACATTTTAAAGTAATGTTGAATAGTTTGACATCGTTTGCATATGTTGCATGACAAAGGCGATGGACACTTACTTCTAGCGTACTTATTTCAGAGACTGCAACATATTGCAAAATGTTGTATCTACTTTTGTTTTTGCGTTGACAACAATTACACTTGTACACAAATAACGCATAATATATAATAATAATTACGAAAAGCTTTCAAATGCTTTGTTAAAATGTTTTGGTCGCCGCATTTAGGCATTTCTGATGGGGCCTTGGCACCAGTACGATATAAGCACAAAAATATAGGTATGCAGCATGCGTCATGCGGCATGATGCATGTGGCATAAAGCGTTAGCTTGGGCATGAGTTTGCTCAATTTTCGTTGTCTGTACCTTTGAATATTATTGCTCGTTGGACCCAAGAGCCCGGTGAAGGGTCGACCCGGCAGTTGTGAAATTTTCTGACTAAGCACAATCTTATTGTTATTATCTAATACATTTTATTAAGGAACCTTGGTCAATTTATGGCCTCTAAAAATTTTTTAGCGTTATTGAAGATTCTGGGCTAAACTTTGTGAGCATTCATGAAATAAACAAATTGAACTTTGAGCTTTAAAATGTGTAGCTTGTAATTATGATACTCTGCACCTTCAGTACAAGTCTATAATTTATTAAGTAATTTCATATTAACATAATTATAACTGAATTAGATAAAATTCAATAATTAGTTTAGATGAGGTTAATTACATGTTATTAATAATTCAAAAGCATGGTAATAAAAATATGAGAAAACAATAATAATTATAATAATCAGGTTAAAATTTTCGGAATGTGTACATATTATGTATAAAACTTTAAAGTCTTAAGCTTTATTCAGGGCTCAGAGTATAAGAGATAAATAGATGGGACATATTCTTTTCTTGAAATATTAACTATCATTTTATGGACAATAAAAAGCATATTTAAGGAGAGATTCAAGACTTCGAATTGAACACACATAGAGTTTATATATGTTTATTCAAGTGTGTTACAGTTTTCTGGTTGTATTTGACTAGTATGCAGATATTCGCATTTCTATTCGAGATGTCACATATAGAACAGACGCCAACACAAAACTAAGTGTCAAGTTGGCACACACAGCCATTTACACACTCGTATCACGACCTGCAGAGTTCAACCGAAAACTGCACCAAAATGGAGAAGCGTGTGTCGGTGGGGATTGGGGAAGAGTGTTGGTCTGTCGTCGTCAGTCTGGTTGCTACATTGATAGTAATTGCGAGCAGCATGCACTATTGCAGTCGCTTGCAGCTTACTAAAAACGAGACGCGTAATAAATCCATAATCCAAGGCGACAATTTGAATCATTGCACTGTAAATGCAATAGCGTTCCGACTAGGCGATGGTTGGATGCGAAAGTGGGTGGGTGAATGGTGTGGTATGGTGTGGTATGGTGTGGTGTGGTGTGGTGTGGTGTGGGTTAACAGCGTGTTGCTTGACAGGCAGCGTTGTCACAGCTGCAACTGCTACTTCTGCTGCTGCTGTAGCCCGAGCTGCCAGTTTTCAGTTCTCAGTTGCCGTTTACCAATTTTGCAGCCCTCATCCAAAAGACAAGATAGTCGCAGCTGCAGTCACCGTTTTGTAGATGCCGCTGTTGCCCTTCCGTTTTTTTTTTACATATTTTTTTATATATATATTTTTTGTTTTATTGCATTTCACTTTACTGGCTTTTAGTTGTTTTTGCTACCCTGACGCCAAATTCATTTGCCCCCCACCAATCGTTTCCATTGCCAGTTGCCACTGCTGTCAGGCATGTGAAAATTGCATTTTATGCTGCGCTACTTGCCACGACGCTACCCTATCCTAGCCCCCAACTCCACAGTGGCCGCACCGCCCAGCTGCTTAGCGAGACGGATCCTTGTGCTGTGTGTTTGCCTTTGCCTTGGCAGTTAAAATAATCATAATAAAAACAAAATCCAGCGCACAAATGCGCCACAGACGAGACGAAGACGTAGAATAGATTGAGCATCAGACTGGGTATGGGAATAGGAGCGCATTAAAGGAGCAGCAGCAGGAGCAAAAGAAACAGCAACAGCAAAAGCAACAATAGAAACGACAATGAATGTCAACATTTGCCAGTGCACTTTGGCAAACAAACGGATGCTTGCAGCAGGACAGGGCTTTAACTGGGACATGCGACAGGAATGGACGAATGCTTCACGTCGGCTTAGTTATCTTGATCAGGGCAAAACAATCCATTTAATTTGTCCTTAATGAAGTTTGCAAACGAAGAGCAACAGCAGCAGCAATAGTAATAGCTGGACTTTGGGGTCATACAAAGCTGACGTACTTCGATTTATTGGCCAGCCCCGTTTTCAATTGGCATCGGACTTTCATGTTGCGGTTGGTTGGCAGCCAAACTGGCGAGACCCTTAGCCAGGATCTGATGTTAATTTGCAAATGGCTCGGTTCGGTTTGGTCTGCGGCATGGCATAACACTATCGCAGCAACAACATCGTCAGTGCCACCACATTGGCTGACAACTGCAGCTGACTGGTCAATTGGCCAATTACGCGCATGGCAAAAATTTGCGATTACACAACCCTCCCTAGCAAAGGCTGCTTAAGTTTTGTGTGGAACCAGTTTTGCCAACCCTCCCCCCAACAATAATACAGAATTCTGACTTTTCATCTAACTAATGCAAACTTATGTGTCTAAACACACTGCGTATGTGTATTTTTCCTTCTGTATTTCCCTAAGTTAAATATTTAAATATTTATTTATTTCATATTCAATGGCTTTGTGCATGATTTAGCATATATACCTATATATACATGTGATGCATAAAAATAGGCAAGCAGTCACACTAAAATATGCATATATAATATTAATAAATTCATTGACCGATAACTTTTCCATTTTATTTTCCCACAGCTCAGTATTGAAATAACCAAAATGCATTTGCTTTCTGAGTCTGGCAATAAATTTTTAATAATTCTTTTAAAAGGTCGAAAAAGGTTATAAGTGCAACTGATATTTTATGTTTGTTTTGTTGTTTGTTGACTTAATTTGAGGCTGAAAAGTGCATTTTTTCTATTGAGAATTATATGTGTACCTATTTGGCCATGGGTGCAGGATTTTGCCCATTCATCAAGCACATTCTAATTTGTTTTGCATTTCTTTCGTTCTACTAATTTTCAACATTTGCATTTTGAACTCAATCAATTTCGATGCACGCTGCACATGGCGCATCGAGATGGAGATGTGGACGGGAACGGGGACTGAAGAGTAAAAATGCTGTTGTGACAATCTGATATGCAACGACGAATTAACTTAATACATTTTCGCAAACATTTATCGTTGCCAGTTTGTCCGAAACTTCGTGGCATAACAGAAAGTTTGTCAACTGTATTGGACAGCCGACATTGGACATTGCTGATTGACTGGTCGAAATGGCCAAAGCAAATTACCCACTGAACTCGAACCTGGTGCTTGACAGAAACGGGTCGGATGGCCAATGCTCACAGGTTACAATATAGTTTACAGGTCACTGGCCACTGCTCATCGGCCAGCGGTCACCGGTCATTACTGGCTAAAAGGTAATCACACCAACGCATGATTGACAGCAGGCAACAACAAAGGCAAGGCAGGAGTACGTCAATGACGACAAGGACAACGACCTCGCCTCATGCACTAACCAACATGGGGCATCGGGCTTGCCCCGCGTCCCCATACCCACCACACCCATCCTTATAGGGTATCTGTCAATTGTATCTGGCAATTGTATCTGGCAATTGTATCTGGCAATTGTATCTGGCAATTGTTGCTTAGGGAATGCAAGCGTCTATATGCGCTTCAGATATATATATATATATAGATATATTGCATGATTCAAGTTAATTAAAACGGCTCATCCAAATTGTTATCCGCTTTGCACAACTCCATAATTTGTAAGCAAGAATATCAAATAATTTAATGCGTGTTCCAGAATCCATAAAATAAACCCATTCGATAATTTTCTAGTTAAGCTGTTGAATTAATAAATTGCTAAATACAAAAATTAATTGCTGATTTGTATTATAATTGACAAGTTTAAACAACTAAAATTGTTTATCCCACTCGGTTTCTGTACTACTTATACGAGATTTAATGCCGGTTCAGCTTTAAGATAATACAGACTACAATCACTTTAGCAGTCATCTAAGTCACTCCTGTTCCATATGTATGTATGTATGAATGTATATATATATATATATATATATATATACCTCTGTCACTCCTTGCCGCAAATGGAAAAGCACTTCCTCACTAAGTGTGTGCACGTTTGGGTGTGTGTGTGTGTGTGTGTTTAACCAAAATCAAGCCGACTATTTTGCATAAGCAAATAAAAATAAATAAATTGAAATTCGCTGAGCGCCAGAAGCGGCATCCACACTGAGAGGCAGCTCAGCACCGCCCTTTAGCTAGCACATAACACGCATGTAAATCGACGTTTTACAACACAAATGCCACCTGTGGGGCCCACCAGATTCTGACCCGTTAGGTAGCGCTGTCTGGGGTGTAGTTGGCAGCTTACAGGTACATTTTCTTTTGCTCCACTTTTGGAATGGACGGGGTAGTAGAGAGCTGCCAATTGCTGAAATTGTGTATGGTCTGCTTTTCCCCTTTGCGCCTTTCCGTCTACGCCATATATTTTGCATATTTTTCGATTTTCAGCACGTCAAAATGGGCTCTGTGACGGTTTCGTTTGTGCTACACTTGAAGTCACTACTCTAAACATATATGTGGTTTTATTTTATTTGTATTTTTTTCCAACAAGAAACGAGTGGTTTAAGGGTTGGAAAGTCCTCAAGCCCAAGATCGCAAAAATGTTTGCACCGTAAGTTCTTTGCGAATTTAGAATGTCAAGATATGGGAAATAATAAAGGATGGGCATGCAAGAAACGCTTTAAATATTTATAAAAAAAAAAAGCATCTTCTGAATTAATTTATGTCTGAGTGCTATGCAATCTGGATAATATGTTTAGACATACATACATACATACATACGTACGTGTAACAAGTATCGAAACTGTATGTGGCTATGGCATATGCCAGCCAATACACACACATATGTGTATGTATATATTTATATATTTGGTTATTCAGGCGGAGGCAATAAAGATTGCTTGTCGATTAAAGCGTTTTAATCAATTTCTGAGTCAAGTTTTTCTTTTTGGACGACGAGGACGCAATTACAACTAATTTACTGCTACCACCCCGTGCGTATGCAATAAAATGAAATTAAATGCCATAAATCAATGCCGAATACGTTGAGAGCTCTCCCAACTTAGAAGCAGCATTCATATTAATGGCACCAACAATATCGCCTTGACCTTTGGCCAAGGCGCTGCCGACAAAGCAATCGCAGTTGGCTGCAACATTGTAGGCTTTTTTGTCATTTTGGTAAGTCCAAAATTCTTTGGTGATGAATTTTAATTCAGCTCTGGCCTTTATACAGCTGCTCATAGGAGACTGAAATGCGATTTCATTTGTATCGTATGAAGCTGTTGATGTTTTTTAATGTCAAGTTAGCAGTAGGTCAATATGCAATTGACAGTTTACAGGATTCGACAGCAACCGTTAAGTAATGTTTGATGGAAATGTATACAAAAACATATTGTTAACCGAACAAAAAAACCAAAGGCAACATAACCAACATTAAGAACAAAGCATAGAAAAAAATGAAAAGCAGAAAAAAGCCAATCAAATGGAAGAAAAATGGTTAACGGCTTGCGGGTGACCCGTGGCCTGCTGGTCGTCGTTCCAGTGCTAGGCAACGAAACAGCAACAACAAAGGCAAGTGGTCAATACCTCAAAGAGGGTCCGTGTGTGTGCATGGAGGAGCGGAGGGTGCGTCGCTAGAATAAGCATTAGAAACCATGTGGCGGGACCACCTGACTTGCCCCCCAACAGACGGCTCTATGCGGCAAACAAAATAGTCACAATAAAATGCCAACTGCCAATAAACGTCAATAAATCAAACAATTGAGCGGGCCAAGTTTTGTGAAGCCGTGCGCCAAATAAGTCCAGCCAACTACGTGAACCCCTAACAGTTCCAAGCAGTCGGAGTAGTCCGATTGACCACAAGCCAAACGAAGCAAAAAAAAACAAGTAACAACCGTCAAGCATAACCGACGATGTAATACGCTGTTCTCAATCTAATAGCAACTGAACCATTTTACCTGTAACTTCTACATTTTTTTTGACTCAAGCCTCTCATTTGTGAACAATTTGTATGTTTGTAATTAAATAAATGAAGTGCTAAAGTTTCTATAATTGGATATAACATAATCGAAGTTGAAGTTAATATAGAAAATGTATTTAAATTCATTGACAGATTTAAATATACTTTCTATATTAGCAGTACTTTAATGGTTTATAACTATTTACATATCCAAAGGAACATGCGATTTGTATGATAACTAACCATTTGGTTTTAGTATTGACAGTCAACAACTCCAAAAGAGGTAAATAAATTTAAAACAACGAATTTCACAGCGAATTTAACTGGCATCATTGGAGTTGATGTTGCCTGAACTTTAGCATGTGTAAATGGTCTTCACCACAGACTTCTTATTGGCCATGGTGTCCGTGTGTAGTTGATAGCGTAGCTCATAGGCGCTATCCATGCGCAGGCCACCACGCAGCTTACCACCAATCTCGAGGACGGCTGCCTCATCGCTCCCATTGGCTGTCCATATCGATATCTTGCTGTTTTTGATTCGTGTGTTGACGACAGCACCACACAGCTCCTGCGAGCACTCACAACTCTCGCCGATCAGCATCATCATGGTGTCCAACCAGACATTGTCCAAAGTATTTTTATTAAACTTGTTGATGTTGATTACCCAACGCCCGCCCTTCACATTGGCCTCATCCTCCCACATGGGCCGTATGCCTTTCTTGAACAGGCAATAATCGCTGCCCATTTTGATCTCCGACGGCGTTTTAATATGATGAATTAGGCTCCAGAAGTTCTCGACCGTATTGAAAGTGAAAACCTCGTGTAGCATTTCTTCCCAATTTTTGGTGCGATCAATCTCTAAATACCATAGTGTCCACTCATTTTGCAATGGATGATGCGGCTCACTTGGTAACTGCTCCGTCTCACTGCTGTCATTCACTGACTGAATGCTGTCCACAACCGCTCCAGCTCCATCACTGGGATCGCTGCGTTCCAATGGCATAATATAATCCATATCAGCTGTGTACCCACCCACAGGCAAACGAGCCCTCGACTCTGGCGAGGAAGCGTTTTCGTCATCGTTGCTGCGGCATTCTGCATTCGAGTTGCCCTTGTAGCTGCCGCTGAACGAGACCGGGTTCGGGTCCATCTTGTTGCAACTCTTATTAATCGAGGCACTCTGTACTGGCTGAGTAGAGAAATCATCGTTGTTGGAGCATGACTTAAACATGGTCCTTGGATTGGCAAAGTTCTTCATCTTGTAAAAGTTAAAGCTGCTACAGAAGGGATAAAATGACTTAATGATACTCCGATATACACATATACACTATATATTTATAGTATATGGACTTACCCTTCCAAACAAAATGTAATGTGATCTTAATCGTCGAGGAGTCCCTAAGCTTGGATACTAAAACAAGTTTGCTGCTTTAAATTTGTAGGACTTTTATAATATGCGAATGATATTATATCAGAGCTGGTTGAGTTGACTTTGACATTGATATTTCTGGCATCGCACACTTGGCGCTGTATTAATTTTGTTTAAATGTATATTTGCTCATTCCTTATTTGACTGTACATACTTCATCAATCTATTATCTTTAATCTATCGCTTAATAACTTTAGCATGATTTATGTGTTTTCGCTTGCTTTATGTTAAAATGTGTGTGCTTTCACTTTCACGCCCAACCTGTAAAGACTAATATTCGATGCCTTTACATTATTAAAGATGCAAAACCATATTTATATCAGGAGCCCATTAAGCTATTTAAATCGTTTGAGTTGGTTGTTTTTCCATTATTTTCTTACATTCATTTTAATTTCATATTGGAGAGCGTTGCTTAATTACTACAAATTCAAGCTCTCTTTAACTTCAACTTAGATCAAATAACATTCAATGAGAAGCTTATGCGACAAAGGCATTAGACTATATATATATATATATATATATATATATATATTCTTAATACTGAATCTCAATCATACCTGCGTTTAATTGAATATAAAATATAAGGAAGCGTAAAGATGCATGTACTCTATATGTTTGAATTGAGTTAACTAAATTATGCAGGTATTTACGTATGTTATGGTATGCCACATCTGTTATATGGTCATTCATTGTTTCTTGTTTTTACTTACAGCACAAAACAGCTGTGCATGTAGTCCATCGTAGTCGACAGGCCTGAAGACGGATGACGTTGCTGTGTGAGCTTCAAGACGGATTAGACAATACAACTGCTGATATTACATATGCATACCACACCACATTTAGCTAACTTTTTATAAAATTTAATATTTATTCTTTATAAACTTAAGCTTCAACTAAAGGGTTAACAGCGGTTGTGTGTAGCCTTGTAGATTTCAGTCGGAGATAATCGAAGTTTCGCAGCAGTGCGGTTGCTATTCGTTCATAACGTTTCTGTCAACCGCCGTTCACATTGGATCCGATGCTGGATGAGATGTTGGATGTTTGCGCAGTGCACTGCAATAACAACAGCTGATTGTGTCCGGAACTTCGGCGCTGATCCGCCTTTAAAGAGGCTGTGGCGTAGCACGTGCACGCTCTATGGATACGGCGCCAAGGAGTTTGAAGACCAATTCCCCCTATTGCAGAGCCTACAGGTTAACAGCAAGCTTCGAGAACAGGGAACTGCAAGCGATCACAATTTGATTGCTTGCTGCAACCGTCCTGGCACAATTTGGTTATGGCAGCCGCCACGTGTTGGGGATGCGCCAAAATACTAAAATTATCTTTTAAGTAATATGCTATGCCGGGTTCTGTAACATATTTACACAATTATTATTCAATATTGGTCAGAACGCACTTTTCGCTATTTTTAGGTATTTATTTCTTTCAATGAATTTTAACAAAACGAGCATTAAAAGGGAAAATGCTTGGGCCGGAACCAAATTGTGTTGACGTCGCTATGCACAGTTGCTCTGATGCCAGAGTTGCTAACTGGGTCACCATGCGAATGGTCCTGCCAACGCATCATTATCGATCAGCTGTTGCTTACATGCGAAGTGTTCTCATTTTCTATTAATATTGATGTGCATATACAGCTTTAGCACAATTTTAAATCATTTGACTTTGTTACTATCTGTTGTTTTTTCCAGCGGTTAAAGCAAACTAAATGGAGCCATTTTTGCTAATACTTGAAATAAAAATGTACACTTTTCAATAAATAGCTCCTTTGCAATTGGCAGTCAATTAATAGAATCGATGTTAATTTATTTTAAGTGCATTTCTCAGCCCAAGTTTTGGCTCAAATTCATGATCAACTTCATTTTTGGGTTCAACACTTAACTTCTTAACAATCTGAACTGATTTACAATTTACGTCTGCTCCAGTACAAAATCTTAAGCGTTTTCTCAATTATTTTATAAGAGTTCGTCCTTATTTAAGCCAGATTGACTTGTACTGTGCGGAAAAAGGTTGCGAATTTTATCTTCCATGATTTCTACACTTTGCTTATTACCTGGTCGACTACAGCTCTCTGCACTTTTTGTCCATTTTTTCCATTGGATTTTACAAAGCGTTGCAAAATTACCAATTCAGTGGCAGAAATAAAACACAAAAGTAGTTCCACAATTGAAACCACGAGGATCTGTTTTTATTGATATTCTTAAAAGAATTAATATTTTCTAATAATTAATTTTTTAATCCGTCAGCTGGAAATAATATAAAGTTGCATTGCTCCAGATAACCACAGGAATGTAAATATATTCTTTAACTCGCTCTCTGCTCTCTTTGCCTCTTGCCATTAGGCACATAATATATATTTTCCATATTGGCCTTCATTGGGCGGATGCGACTAGTAGGAGGTATGAAGCAATTTAAATATGTTTGTATTATGTACATATACGGCTCTTGAAATTAAATATAATTAAATTCTTAGTGGCAAAATGTCTACAAATCAAAATAACATTAGAGAACTTAAATGCAAACTTAATTTGAATTTATTTTTTTATATTAACAGAAGTTCACTTGAGGGTAAGTGTTTACATGTGGATAACAACATCGAATTTATGTGATAACTAACAATTTTGCTATTAATATTGAGAATCAATAAAAAGTTGAAATAAATTTGAGTTAGCAGACTTAACAATGTTGTTCTTAATTGGAATTTCTGTATTATAATCAAGACTGGTAAAGCTTTATTTTGTATACATGTATGATGTGTAAAGAAAAGGACTAACATCCAATTCAGTTTGTAGATTTTAGTTATGAGATAATTGTTAAGTGCAGAAGTTGCCTGAACTCTAGCATGTGTAAATGGTCTTCACCACAGACTTCTTATTGGCCATGGTGTCCGTGTGTAGTTGATAGCGTAGCTCATAGGCGCTATCCATGCGCAGGCCACCACGCAGCTTACCACCAATCTCGAGGACGGCTGCCTCATCGCTCCCATTGGCTGTCCATATCGATATCTTGCTGTTTTTGATTCGTGTGTTGACGACAGCACCACACAGCTCCTGCGAGCACTCACAACTCTCGCCGATCAGCATCATCATGGTGTCCAACCAGACATTGTCCAAAGTATTTTTATTAAACTTGTTGATGTTGATTACCCAACGCCCGCCCTTCACATTGGCCTCATCCTCCCACATGGGCCGTATGCCTTTCTTGAACAGGCAATAATCGCTGCCCATTTTGATCTCCGACGGCGTTTTAATATGATGGATTAGGCTCCAGAAGTTCTCGACCGTATTGAAAGTGAAAACCTCGTGTAGCATTTCTTCCCAATTTTTGGTGCGATCAATCTCTAAATACCAAAGTGTCCACTCATTTTGCAATGGGTGATGCGGCTCACTTGGTAACTGCTGCGTCTCACTGCTGTCATTCACTGGCTGAGTGCTGTCCACAACCGCTCCAGCTCCATCACTGGGATCGCTGCGGCCCAATGGCATAATATAATCCATATCAGCTGTGTACCCACCCACAGGCAAACGAGCCCTCGACTCTGGCGAGGAAGCGTTTTCGTCATCGTTGCTGCGGCATTCTGCATTCGAGTTGCCCTTGTAGCTGCCGCTGAACGAGACCGGGTTCGGGTCCATCTTGTTGCAACTCTTCTTAATCGAGTTACTCTGTACTGGCTGAGTAGAGAAATCATCGTTGTTGGAGCATGACTTAAACATGGTCCTTGGATTGGCAAAGTTCTTCATCTTGCAAAAGTTAAAGCTGCTGCTAAAGAGACAAAATGACTTACAGATACTCCGATATGCAAATATACCATATATCATTTAATGGATTTGTGTACGTGCATATGTATATATATTATTCTTTTAAGCGCAAGATCGATTTTTATAACATTTTTTGTATGTTTGAGTGAATGCCTGGGTGGTTCAGATTTACAAATGAAACGGATGCGGTTGGGTGCCACAATTCTTGTTGACGGACGAAAGCTATTGCGAGCTACTTTTTTTTAACCGTCAAGCTATATCTATAAGTATTATATTTTTTTCAGGAATTCTCCCTTGTGGGTTGAAAATAGAGGTCCAAGAAAGAAAGCCATTGCCCCTAGTTAAATCTCCTTTTTATGTTTTTCTATTAATTATTGTCTTACCTTTTCAAACAAAATAAATGTGATCGCAGTCGCCGAGGAGTCGCTGAACTTGGGTACTAATGCACGTTTTTTCGCTTTAAATTTGTATAATATACGAATGATATTATACCTGAGCTGGAAAGCTCTTTGAAGCAGATATTTCAGGCATCGCACACTTGGCAAGCTGAGTTCAAGCGAAAGTGCTTTAGAAAACTGCCCACATGACACTCAACTAGAACTAACCTAAACCAAGTAAGCATTGTCGAATCACAACTTTACATAAACACAGCGTCGCTTAGAATAAAATTGATGGCAAAATTACAATTCATCCAACCCTAAGGAAATTTAGCCTCTATTTAGCTGTTTTTTTTTAATATTTTATTTATATTTTGTTATATAATTAATTTTTGTTTTCAAATGTGAGCATCAAGGTAAGTGCATCTCCACGCCCATTAAAATATTTCTGGAAGGCAAATACAAAATTGTAGCAAGTACGAAACACAAAGAGTGTTGCAAAAAAAAGATTATCAGGGAGTTAAATCCAAAGCGTCTTAAGTGACTAATACGTACAAGTCATTTGAAACATGCTCAACTAATTGTACCTTTACAATGCACAATTACACTAACACGCAAAAAACACAAAAGTGTGCAGACCGAACAAAACGTAAGTATCTTCATACCCTGTATCCACTGAAAATTGGTTTAAAAAACATGTACATTGGTTTAAACACAAAGTATAAATATTATCTGAAACAGCAAATTCCTAGTTGATCAGCCATATGTCTGCCAATCACATTGCTATCCTTCTAAAATTTAAAAACAAATTCATTCAAACAACAAACATAAAAACACACATAGTCAAACATACAAAATGTATTGTCGACTTTGAACAGCAATATTACAGAAAATAAACGAAGACGTAAAAAAATCAAGTTTAAAAATGATATGTTTACATTTTAAAGAGTATAAACTTAAAGTTTGGGTAAGCTTACATTTGGGAATTAATTTGTAAAATGTCTTTTATATGCTATTGTGAATGTATGCTTGGGCTGCTAGTGAAGCATTCTCGTCTAGGGCACTTGTATAGTTTTTATTGTTTTTCAAATTCATTTTAGAAAATTGACAAGAAACCAATACTAAGTAAATACAACTCGAAAGATCGCCTTAGCTTCGAATGCTCGACACGAAAATACTCTATACTACTCTGCAGCTAAGTTAATCGCCACTGTTCTCCAATACAAGACAATTTTTTTATTTTATTTTTGTTAGACCTAGGGCAATTTTCAGATCTACTGCATTATACACTTTTCTATATACAGTTTTCAACACACAGTTTTATATTTTAAAAATACTTGCTTATATATACAACAAGTCCGATTCATTCTGGACAAAGTATGGGGTATGAAATGTCTTAAGCTGAAAGCTGACCAAAGTGCGAGCAAACGTGTGCAGTGTGGAATTGCGAGTCGGATTTCGAGTTCTGCCCCAAAGCCCAATTTCGATTCCAATCGCACGCAAAACTTGACGAGTTTCAAAATAAATATTTACACACACATATATACCCTCATACACATACAGAAGCACAGTCACACACACATCACTACACCAGCCGCACACACTCAATACACTTGGCCGACACGCTGGAGCAACACTTCACGCATTTCTTATTAGCTGCACTTCAAAAACTGTACAAAGTTGCGCTCCAAACTTATTATGGGACTCGGTCGGACCCGAAAAGAAACGGAAGAAAACGGAGAAGGAAAAGGAAAGGGATGGGGATGGGGATGGGGATGTGGATGGGATACAGTAAGCCAACTTTAACTAATGGCAACATTTTTGTTTGCTGATGTCGAGTGTTATTGAGGCAAAGCAAAAGAGCAAACTTTCATTTGGCTCCAGCTGACATAAGTTTAAATGGGGTTATTGGGCGAACAAGGAAAAGCAACTACAACAACATCATCCAAAGTAGCAGATGGATAAATGAAAAATGTCAGAGTCCAAAGGCATGGCAACAGTTCCTAGTATATGGCTAGCAAATATTTGTGCATTGGGCACATGGAAACCAAATTCAACGTTGGGATATATTCAGCATAAGGAAAGCTTGTGCCGAGTATCCAATTAGTCACAATCTAAATTATTGAGTGCAATTTGTACAGATTCAAAAATGTCTCATATAAATTTCAAATGCTTTTTAAAAATGATTTGTTTTCAGTCTATCATTTACTAAAATAAATTAAATAAATTCAATTAAAATACCAAATCTTATAAACTTAATCTTGCTGATCGACTAGATAATACTGTGCACTCAAACATAAATTCTCTCTCCTTATATCCGATTAAAAATGTGCAGATAGGTATTAAAGTAGACAAGAAAATCTATACTCATTTATACAACAAATATTAAAATTTTAATAGAATACTGGTAAAAATCGAAAAAATACACATATATTCCAATAGTTTTCTCTCAATCTATTTGCTCTCAGCTTCCATGTAACATATCCAAATAGCATGAGACAAAATTAAATTAAACAACAGAAAACAAAGCTGAACACGAGAAAACCATGTTTTATGTAAATTAAAATTGACGTTTAGCCAAAAATGTATTAGGCAATTTGTTTGGATTTAAATATTACATTTATGAGACTGCCAATCGGTTATTGGATGACGTACAAATAAAATGAAATACTACAATTTACTGACTTTCAACGGGTGAAAACTAACTAAAATAACCATTGGTTGCTTTTCACTTTAAAATTTAGTTCATTGAAGTTTGTTGCTTATACTTTTGGGCTTGTGAAGAAAATAAGTTTGGAAAAATTGACTAGTTGTATGCTGCTCCAACAAGTATGCTTTTTAACTATGGTGTATAAAAGATATAAATAACAAATGTAGCACATATCCTAACGTTTGAGTTTCAGTTGCAGATTGCTGATAATATGCTAGAAATAATATAAGCAAGAAATAAGCTATATTTTTTTCTGTGAAATTTTGGAATTTAAAAATATATATATAAGGATGCAAGCATCCATCCAAGTCTAACGCATTCAAATTAGATTTTCCACCAAATTGTAATGCTATATTTTATTTTTATAACTTAATTCGCATATCTATAAAAAGTAAAGTTGGCGTAGCAATTGTATAGAGACAACGATTCCTAAGCATTGTGCACAATTCTTGAAAGCGAACAGTAATCTTTTGAACATAAATTTACCTAGACCTTGACTCATTTTTTACGTAGCAAGTGGCCGCACACACAATCCTTGTGGAAATTTGTCAAATGGCAGCGGGTGTGGCATCGCCTACGCATCGTCCATTCAGAAAACGATTTATGTGCTGCCAATAAATTTACTCAACACTTTGGCTCAACTAATACAATATTTACATCAAATTGTTGTAATACATGTGAAAGTGGGGAGCTAGCTGGGTGGAACGTTCAAAATAAAAAATTACAATGCGTATTTACTTTCTTCTTTTAGCTGAGCTTTGCCCGGGATCTTAAACAGGCAGGAAGTGTACTAAGGGTTCCAGCAGCCAGCGGCCCCTCCTAGGACTGTCATTTAAGTTAAAAGCGCATTTGTAAGTGCGCTCTGACTGTGCGGAGTGAAGTATGTGTATGTGTGCATGAATGGGATGCTCTGGACGAGGCACTGTTGCTGGGAATTCAGGATTGGTAGGTTGAGGCTTTTGCTGTTGCTGGTGCTGTGGCTTGGGCTTGGGGCTGGGTGGCTGGATGGCTGCGACTAGGGCTGGGGCTGATAATAAAGCTGGTGCTGGGGTCTGACTACATAGCAAGTTGGCTCTGGCCTCGGAGCCAATTTCAATCCCAGCGCGCTTTTTAAAAGCAAATCTGGCAAGCTGCGCACTTTTTGCTCAATTTCTGTCTGTTGTGCAATGTTTTAGAATTTCTCTTGACCCCCGGCACTTTATGACGGCGTTAAGTGTTAAACGCTGGCCGTTAGACCCAAATCAGTTTCTGGCAGTCAAAAGTGATGACATTTAAAGTTAGTCTGCAATTTTAAGAGGTGGAGAAATAATATTTACTTATCTACCGAAAAACAAAATGGTTAATGATGCTAACTATATAAATTTGACTTAGTCAACAATAAAAGCTTGTGAGGATATGTCTTAGAAAAAAATGGGAAATTTGTTAAAATAAAATGTCCAATTAAAATTTTGATTTTCGAACTCGGCGGCAAGTTAGAGAGCAGCTGATCTGCGTTTTTCTGATTGACAAACAATTGGCAGGACTTATTGGTGCAGGTGGCAACGCCCATTGCAATCGAAATGCAATCGCAGTGCAAGTGCAGCCAACTTCACTGGCCTTCGATCACTTTTCTTCTACCAAGCGTCCCGTCCCAGACACTCAAGCGAAAAAATATTCTAATCAATGTGCATCACGAAAATAAATAATTATTAAAGAAAGGCTTATCGCCAGCTTCGTCTGTGTAGCCTACCATATTATTGACCATATTTTCGACGATCTCCTCTCGCTTCCGCACCGCTTGACTTCTTATTCGCTCCGTTCGCTGCGTTCATTGGATTGTTCCTTGGCTTTAGCGCCACCTATGGTTGAGTGGACTCAATATCGTTACGAGTCCACTACACAGTAATGTTCAATTAAGTTTTCTTTAAGTAAATTTAATTGTATATAAATTATTTATTAGCTTGTATTTTATTTCACAGCTTGCATCCGTAAATATGCTTTGTAATCTTTTTTGGAATATTTTATGGGATCGTCATATATATATATTGATCAGGATCAACAATATATATACCTTATGGTGTCGGAGATGCTTCCTTCAGCCTTTTATTTACATTTTCACAAAAACCATATAAAAATGCTTGATAATATCTGATCTGACAATCTTTCATTGCCCAAAATCTAGCTATCTTTATATGTTGGCTATCATATGCAGACAATCTAATCGCATTTATCTCTTCATCAGCAGTTTTGTGCGGCTGCATGCCACATCTGTGGCACTCAACGGGCCACTGAAACACTGTCTGCCACCAGCGCCACAAGCGCAACTTGTCGTTTCCGTGCATGCAACAATAGCAACTGCAGAGCCAACAACTGTTAACTAACAGATTTATATTTGCGAGTGTGCTTTTATGTCCTTCGATGATTGAATTTGACTCTACCAAAAATACTACATTTGCAGCTCTATACATATATCCAAATTTTTATACACACATATATTTTATATTATGTTACTTAATTGGTTCTTAATGTTGTTATAAATATGTTATTGTGCCATATCTGCCTGTTTGATTTGTGAGAAATTTTATGCGACTCGATCAAAAACGTGCCAAGGCAAGAGTTTAATAATGATGAGCAAACATCAAGATTATCGTTTACCTCGTAAAGAAATTATGTGTTCTGATAACTTCAATTGGAATTCTGCTATCAGAAAAAAAAACGTGAAGAAATCAAGAATCTCTTTAATTTAACAAATTTTTAAAATTTTTATTGAAATTTTGTAAAAAAAAAAACATAGATATACTAGACATACTAGCGTAAATAAGAATGTTGCTCTGACTCCTAAGGCCTCTGTCTAAAAAAAAAGCATTTTTATCAATATAACATGTACGTCGACGTCAACGCTACTAAAATAACATTGGTTGCGGGCTGCACGAAAGCGGAACGGTGCAGTTGACGGTATTCTAGAAGAAGCTGTCAAACATCAAACATCGTTCAGAGGCGCAATTTGGTAATTAAAAATTGAGCGTTTCTGAATAGCATAGCAGCTCCAGAGCTCAGTATGCAGTTAAGTCGTATGAGATTTCTCAAGATCGTGCTCTTGATAATATCCATAAATATCTTCATACTACTCACATTCTTCATTAACAACCATTCTGAGCACAGTCATCGATCTAAACGAGTCGTTTTTATCGATGAACTGCTGGTTGACAAAAGAAAGGGTAAGAAACTAATTGCCAATTGTCACTATTTTATTGTTAACCTGAATATTATTGTTTTAGAACCCAGCTGGAAGCAGAAATTCAAATTCATTCGAGAGGAGATGCCCTCGTTCCCGCTGGAGGAACTGCTGCGAAGACCCACTACTAAGCCCAACTGCGGAAAAGTTGCAAATTCTTTGGACATTGATTTCAGCAACGACTATTGGCAAACGGTTTCACATAGAGAACCTAACATATCATCTCTTTGGTGCGTACTATGACAACAGGAGAAAATTACAGAGGCGCCGCTTGTCCGGGTGCTAACCATGATCAATCATTATGGGAATTGGTACGATGTCAAGTTTCCTCAGTCCTATTGTCAACTGTGGTTCAGGAATCGCGTCGATCCAGTAATTGCTAATGTAAGTGATCATAAGATTATTTGGGTTTGGGGCGGTGACCCGACAAACAAGGTCTTCCCGACGATTATCAGCTGCCGCCTGCCCAAAACGGAAAAGGAGGCACCCGAAATGGTGTCCATAGTAGCACAGCGCTGTGACAAAGCGAGAAATCTGCTGCGGGTCGTTTACGAACCTGTTATCAACACGGTCGCCATGCCACAACAGAAGGATCAGCCGATGAAGGATCAAGATAATTCAGCAAAGCCGCTGCGCCTAATGGTGTGCGTAAAGGCTTTGGACTTCCTATACAATGACATGTCTTGGCGTCTGATTGAATGGCTTGAACTAATGCGGCTGATGGGTGTCAGCAAGGTGGTCTTCTACGATGCCCAAATGCATCCGAATATGACGCGTGTGCTAAACGATTATATAACCAGCAGTCCGGGTTTTGTCGAGCTGCGCCCTTTGTCGATGGGACGCGGAGAACCGCACACGGGACGTCATTTTCATCACTACGCGATGAATGCAGACTACTTCAATCGCGTACTCAATGAGATGATACCATACAACGACTGCTTCTACCGCAACATGTACAAGTTCGACTATATAGGTGTCTTTGATACCGATGAAGTCATCATGCCGCTGGGCAATATCACCAAATTGTCGGATCTGATCGAGCTGGCGCACAAGGTGCCCGACTACGGACGAGATGCGACGAACTGCAATGCATGGGCTGCCTTCTGCTTCCGCAACGCCTACTTTCCCCTTTATCCGGAGCGGCCGAAGGTCTACAGAACCTGCCCAGCTTTTATTATTTGCTGCAGCATGTGGAACGCGTGGCGGAACACTGTGATCGCCTTTCGGCCACAAAATGTTTTCATTCCACGCAATTTGTGGTTGCTGTACATAATCACTTTCCAATCTTTCGTGCAAATAATGGTGAATGCGAATCGAAATCTGTGCCCATTGAGTTTGGCCAGCTGCAGCATTATCAGGAGCCGGACAATAAGACGCACCTCCTCAATCCCGTTATAGATGACAGTATCTGGCGTTACCAGCCGCTGTTGCAGCAGCGTGTCTATTCCAAATATGAGAAGCTCGGCTTTTTGCCCGACATTCGACAAGTGATCGCCGCCAAGAATCAACGCCGTCAAGACGATGAGCAACAACTACACGAAGCTATCACCAAGATATAGATAATAGTATATATTATGTCACCTACATATGTGTTACCCTAGTAATACTCTAGATAAACTCATACATTTTTTAAATTAAACAAGTGAAAACGTTGCAGCCAGGCGTAAGCAACTGCGAAATACTCTGATACCAATAATTAGATCATCTGATAACAGGTACGGGTGAGTGAAATACCGATCTTTGATGGACCTGGCCGAAAAAAATGTTGGAGGAGTTTCCTAGTAATCTAATTTCCAAGTTTGGTAGCTTTAGCCATAAAGCTGCGGAAGATATAAGCTATTGAGAACTTTAGAGGCGGAGTAATCTACATTCCAAGTTTGATAAATGTAGCACCTAAATAAAGATATGTGCCTTTATCGATTACAATTATTACAATTATATTAGACTCACACTCATTGGTGTGGGTATGAAAAGTTTAATTAATAAATAATCAATGGCAATCCCAAATAAGTACGTGAATTACAATCTTTGTTTTGTTAATCAGTCATAAGTTCTGTCGTAAATTGTAATATGCTGCTTAAATTTGATTTCAATAACTTGTTCATTTATAAATCGAAGATTTAAGATTTAAGAAAAGGTCGTTTGAAGAAATTAGCAAATAAATGACTCGTAACGCAACGAAAGTTATAGCAGAAGATCAAAAATTCGAACAAGTCTAATTGACTGTCTGATTGTAAACAACAATTAAAAACGACATTTTTGCTAGCAGATAATGAAACACACCCGCATACACTCGGTAGTAGGGTATTTATTTACTCATAAAGAAAGATAAACTTTGTTTGTGGCATTTTTACTATATTTTCCAAACTGCTATTAGCGAATGTTCATACAAAAACAAAGCAGCGAAATCCGTCGATAGTTGAAGGCGTGGCCCGAGTATTCTTCAAAATGTTCGTATTCTTCTTTCTCTCCTTTAGCTTTAAGTGTATATCGGAACTTCTCAATTGGGCTTAAACTCCGAAATCAATACACTTTTTAACTGTTCATATGTATTACCGACATAGACAATAGGAATCCTTATCTCACATACAAATTTGTTGGTCTAGTGATTGAAGTCATGTATTTTTGAAATTCTTATTTTTTTTTTCAGTGAATTGGTTTTGTGTCTTACACTTTTAGTGTCTGAGACTTATCAAAAATGTTTACATAATTAAACTTGTACCGTACTCAATCTGATAGCTGACAATTTATAAGAACAGAATTATCTCAGTCAACATATATACAAACGTGAAACTGTTGGCTTATAACTGGGACAGGCGTACTGCCAGCTAGCAGTATTAGGCCTAATTTATATATGAATGACAAACAACCGCCAAAACGAATGCTTTGCTGGAATTGTCGGGAAGTTATGCATTGAGTTTTTCACCCAAGACGCCGACTTTCACTACCCGTCTGACAATGTGAAGGGGTATGCAACAGACACCACAAACCAAATTAAATACTAAACGTAGCAAGTCCAGCTGCTTTTGTTTATATATGTGTGTGTGTGTGTATGTGTGTGTGTGTGTGTGCAGAAAAACGCACCTGAGCGCAAATGAATTATGTTGTGCAGTCGATGTTTTGTCATCTCCATGTGCTGCACACAGTGGACTCATAATGTGACTGTCAATTCAATATGTGCAGTCAACAGCTAAGCTTCGAAATGTTCTGGTCAACTAAACGCTTACTAACTGTATTGTTAGCTTACTATTAAAATAAATTATATTTTCAATAAGTCAATAAATTATCCTTCTTACCAGTTTTCACATTCTACCCCTTTAACAGAAGGCCTTCCTTGATCAGTTTGACTATTTTGCTAGAGCGCGAAGAAAAAGTTGATTAATTTAAATTCAAAAGTGAGTTTCTATTAGTTTACTCCTTTTTATCAACAAAATCTATTTTTGAAGTTATCATTGGAGCATTCTCGATGGTGCTCACTGTACAACTGTACAACTCGTCGACGTGTTTTGCTGCTTGCAGTCTTGCATCCTTGGCTATTGCTGCTTGTTGCATCGTTTTTGGTTCATGTGTTGCAACCTTTCGCTTAAGCAAATTGCCAGGGTATGTAGTATACCCTGAATCCATTTAAAGCTCTGAAAAAGGGTATAATGGTGCTATGCAAAAGTATATACCAGGCATAAGGAAGACGCCCCATAAAGTATATATATTCTTGATAAATGTCGCCTGTCCGTCTGTATGAACACGCGTATCTCAGAGTGTAATAAGAGCTGGAAACTAAAACATAGTAGATCATGTTACTTAACATTAACTTCTTATTAATTAAATGTGAAGGATAATCAAGATCGTTTAAGAGGCACGTACCTAATTAACCAAACGTGATCAAACTAATATCACAATAAATACCAATGCTGCCGTAGTTTTTTTTACCTTTCAGTATATGTGCCAGCCATGAAAAATGAGAGGCTCGCATAGCTGCCTGCTCACATTTGAGTGTGCCAAGACTTGGGTCTCAATCGATTTAATATAATAAACAATTCGATTCAGGGTATATCCCTGTCGACCCCTTCCAACTAGAGTATTCTTTCTTGTTTTTGTGTGGCTTGATGGGTCTGCTTTTGGTGGCTGTGCGCCAGTACCTTGTACTTGCACCCAGTAAAGGCACTAAGTTATTGTACTCGTGTAGTAGAAGCAGCGACATCAGCAGCTATCCACAAAATGGCAACGTGCAACGCTGAGTTGCTACCCACCTCCCTCCATAACTCCCTTCATTTACCCCTGCGTATGTGTGTGAGTCGCATTTCACTTAAAATGCTTTTAACCAAAACATTAAGCAGCTGGTGTCACATTATATCACAATGCAGAACAGGTTTAGTAGTAACAAGCCACAACAACTGCAACAGTCATGAGAGCCAGCTAATTTACGGCTTAAATAAGCTTTGAAGCTGACAAAAAATTCGAAAACAGGTAAATCGCGAGAATTTCTATATCAAATGCATATAAGTTCACTTCAAACTTTTATTTCAGGAAAATATAACCTTAACGCATAAGCCAATTATTTTTAAAGTTTACTCAAAAGCCGCTTCGTTGTTTCAGAATTGGACCGGTTTGAAGTACATTGCATAGAAAAAAGTTTGTATTCAACGTTGTTTCACATTTGGCTTAAAATTATTAAAGATAATGTTAGTCTTTGAATTTCCTGTGTAATGTGTAATACAATCGCTTAACTCATTGCTCAACAAATTTTATTTACATTGACAAATCAGGCCTAAGAGAAGTGGTTGACCAATAGTTATCAATTGCCTATTATATATTGAACGGAATATTGTTCAATACCATACAGAAATGTATAGTACATTTTAAAGATGAACCTTATTGCTATTTCTCGCTTGTGTGGTGCTCGTGCGCTTGTATTTGTCTGGGAAAACCTAAATTGAAAACATATTTCATGGTGAAATGTTAAAGGCCATTCGAAAAAGTTTTAGCCAGTTTATTAGCTAAAATGCTGGCATAGCCAGATCAGCCAAGGTCCGTTCAGGTTGTGTCGGATTATGTCACTTGCAACGTGACTTCAAAACAAGCGTCACATATAAACATCAATGCCACACACCGACAAACACATTCAGCAATGGAGTATCGGCAACCAAGCTGCCCCTGCTCATGTAGCCTTTCAATCAATTGCTCGTTTATTTAAATTAAGTTTTGCATAACAAACCAATCGAAAAATTAATTAAATAATTCTATTAGAGCATGCATTTCCCTTTAAATAATTGATGTATTGAATTGCTCAAAGATACACTTAAAGCTGACGCTCGGTCGCCCTGCAATAAAGGCAATAACAAAATCAAGAGCAACAACGCCTTTAAATAGTTTTGATCGCGATTACATGGGTGTGCGTCGAGGTGTCTTTGACCGTATGCCATGCACATCATAAATCTCGAAAATAAACGCACTTCGAATAGGGGTCCTCCCACACACACCTACAACTAAGGGAAAGGCCATTGTATTAGTTGTTGTTGGGACACTGCCAGCAGCGGAAGAGAAATAATCTGTGGACATTCATAAATATTATCCGAGCCACTTTCGTTATTTTCACCAGACCATAATCGCGTATAATTGCTGACGTTACTCTATCTTCGACTGATGTAAGTCTCATCAAAATCAGGTAATCTCGTGTTCTAGAAAAAAATACTCTTAGTTGAAAAGGCTCGCAGAAAACCTGGGAAAAAACTCAGAAAATTTAAACTACGCAATTCGTCGCTCAGAATAACATATTATTCGGCAATATTGATAATATATCACAGTGGCTTGATGCTTGATTACCATCCCTCATTTATTGACATTATTATTTATAAGAAAGTTTTTATTGGAAATAATTTTATTTATATAAAACTGCCAGAACAATAGAATAAATCAAACTTTAAAAATGAAAATAGTTTAAGTGTAATGATTGTGAATTATCTACAAACATATAACTTCGTATAAATCATCTAAGTAACTTAATTGTCAGGCTGCTTTTAAAATAAAACACTCCACAATTTTAAGTATTGACCCCAAATTACAAACTGAGCTTATAGCAGTAATTAAACAGAAGACCTTGACTGGAGTTCTGGTTGGAATCAACTTGAGCTCCACTCTCAGCGACAGAGTATGTGGTAAGGTAGGATTAAGTGCGGGACAAGCAGTCTGTTGTTCTGGTTGTCCAACTGCAGCTGAATCGTCAGCATGATTAATTGATGAAAATCCCTTTTGCCATGCAGGATAATAAATTACAATACACAGGCCAGCACATACATACATAAGGCAGGCGAGCAAGCCAGAGGACGGGGCTACACGAGAGAGCGAAAGCACGGACAGGTGGCATGTGCTCCAAATAGCTAACGGAGAGACAACCCTCACCCGCGAACACCGACACACTCGCATTCACTCGCAGATGAGGTCGTGTGTGTGTGTGTGTGTGTGTGGTATTTCAGCATTGAATTAAACTACAGCCAGGACGAGAATGTCGACAGGTTCCGGAGTAGAAGAGGCACAACGACACGTTGGCTGTTTCCTAAATTAGCTTAATTTCATTTAAAAGCTTTCCGTGTTGTTGCAACAGCGATGGCCACCCTCCGGACTACCTTCCAACTATATCCAGCACACCCTTATAATTATTATTATGTTCGTCTTTTTTTTGTGTTTATAATTCATTAGCTTGCCAAATATATTTGTAATCTTAATTGGTTGCTAAAGCACACGACAACTAAGCTCATAAAGCAGTCGTAAAGACAATCAACACAACGGTGCCCTCGATGTTGCCACCCACAAGCACAGCAGCATTCAATTCCTTGAAGACATATACAATTCTTTAATTTAATCACCAGGAGTGTAGCTACGCATGTGCTTGACGCATTCATCTATGGCTGAAAACTGCATTTGCAGATACCTTGCTTTTTGAATTTTGTGTGGCTGCTTTATTTTCATTCGCCCCTAAAAGTATGCTATGCGTTTACTCTGCGCCATTAACTAGAGCAACTCATTTGTAAAAAGCGAGAGTGTGTCTAATGGCCAGAGCGGATATTTATGTGCACAAAAAACTTAACGAAAAGCACTTAATATATGTATGTCCGAAAAAATTGAAAATATGCATTTACGTGTGCTTGTGCGGGATATTTTATGGTTTTTTGGTATTCCGTTTTGTATTGAACATATGTAAATAGAATGGGGGTCGGAGATGCTTCCTTCGGCCCGATTTCCACAGGTCCATTATTCCATGTTTACCCATTATTAATGGGTTCAAGGTATTAAAATAAACTTATGGCCGAATTTAAGTATCTTTATACAACTTCAGGATAAATCATTTCTGACTTTCATCAAAAAATAGAGGTGTGAGCCAGGAGACCTACTCTGTGAACAGATCATGATCAATTATCTCCATGAAGTGGAGTTCAGCTTGGTACAAAGATTTCTCCTCTAAATCTGCTGGTGCCATTCACTCTGATTGTGATAGTTAAAATACAAGAAGAGGGGGAAGGCTAGGCTATTCGTTTTTATACCTTGAACCTATGAAAATGGGTAAATAGGTTTAAATGGCTGTGTGCAAATGTATGTAACAGGCAGAAGGAAGCATTTTCGACCCCGTAAAGTATATATATATACAGTCTTGACCAGGATCATCAGCCGAGTCGATATAGCCATGTGCATCTGTCCGTCCGTCTGTCCGTCTAGAGCTAATGACCTCAAATTTGGAATATAAATTTACGTATACCATAGGCAAAACAAGTTTGCTTCGCTTTATCGATAATATACACATTTCGAAAGCAACAAAAGTCACAATTTAATAAATTTAGAAGTTAATTTAAAACAAAAATAGTGGCTTCTAACTAATAATTTAAATACATTGTTATATTGTTGATCAACTGAACCAATTTCTTTAAGATCGAAACACCCAAGTTATAGTCGAAATATATTCTCATATTGATCTCATTACTCTCTCTGTGAATAAAATCATGCGCTGCCTTAGTTTTTTGACTACTTTCAGTACCTGTGAAATGAGAGCAATTTCACGCAACTTGTAAAGTGATATTTGGCAATGAAATTATAATGTATTTAACAGCGGGGCTTATCGTATACAGTAGTCGAGCTCAATTACTTCTTACTTGTTTCAATAGTTGTTTGCCCGATTATCTTTAAACTTATTTAAATTCATTGACGACTGAATGGAAAATGTGAAAATTTGAACAACAGAATTAGGATACCCACTCCACTCCCACACCGATATGAACCTTTATAGTTGTTCGATAGTGTGCTTCGATAACTTGATAACTTGTACTTTGATCACAGAGCATCGGGCATATTTGCGGCACGTCGTTTCCGCTTCCCACTTCGGGGGTTCCTATTTTCCCCCATATGGGGAAATAGAGCGATAAGCGCTTATCGCAGTCATTACGTAGCTAGCAACCGCTTGGACTGTTCTTGCTGAACTTTGAACGTTTGAAAACGCTCGTTGCTCTATCGCGCATAACCGGTTTCGAAGCATGAACTTGAGGTTTTGCTTTAGCAGAGTATAAATTAAGATCGCAGCTGAGGCATTGCTAAAGCGACATATATACACACATCTGAGCGCAATACGCTAACTCAATAAGTAATCACTTGAAGTTCATTTAATTGATTCAAGCACGGGTTTCAGCACTGTACTTATCAACTGGATTAGGATGGATTAGGTTGATTAGGTTGATTAGGCACTTCTTGAGTAGTTACTACGATGTATGATGAAAGGTCTGTCTACCTTATTAATATGCAATAAAATCTAAAGAACCTAACTACAAAATAGACTCCCTAGTATTCATTGAATATTTTTTATTACTCAAACATGTCAGGTCATTGATAGTTTACAGGAAACGAAATGGGAAGATTATGAAACACTATAATTTTGTTGTATATCGACAAATAATTGCAAAAAGCTTAAGGTCGTTTATAATTCGCTCGCTGTGTGTCCATAAGAATATATATGCGCGTATAATAAACGTCCACTTAGCCCGTACAATTAAGTTAACCTAACGTTTCTGACTATAAAATAAGTGTAATGTCAACTAAGTATATGAACCTATAAAACATCGTCTAACATACTAGCCGACATATAGCGCAATGCTTTGTCTATGTGGACATATCATTTTCCTCTGCCTCACTCACTCTCTTTATTTTTATACTCTGATTCCGAAGGTATCATAGTATATTGGTTTAGTGCAATGTCCGTCATGCTGTCAACCGACAACCTTAGAGATAGAGATTTGAAACTTGGAACATATACTGGCCTGTGCGTCAGGCAAAGTGTCAAAATTGGAGCGCTACGTTTACTAGGAGGTTAGGAAATCGATAAAATTGATAATCTCAAATCGATAAGACCATATATCTTCAACAATTTTAAGGCTACAGTCACTAAATTTGGTTGGTAGGTTGTTGACGATGCCATTCAAAGATTGGCATATGTCACTCCCATCTCAGCCACCACCAAGACCTTCGCCCTACAAATTTGAAATGGCTATATCTTCCGCAGATTTTGAGTTAGAACCGTAAAATGTTGTAGGTCTATTACGAGTATTTATCGATAGGTCCGATACACCTGTTAGTGCTAATCCATAAAACCATATAACTTCCATAATTTCAAAGCTACAGTCAACAAACTGGAAAGGTATATTGGTAGTATCACCTTTCAAAAATACGGAACACAAATTTTGGACCGCGCCCACTCCCGCTCCCAAAAACGATAAAAGCATATGTCTCCCGCAATTTAAGAGCTACAGTTACCAAACTTGGAAAGAGAATTACTAGGAACCTTTTCTATAATATTTTTAGCCACGCCCAATCCAGTACAAAATTCTCAAAAGCACATATCTCCCGTAATTTAAGGGCTACAGTTACCAAGATTGGAAATAAAATTACTAAGAAGCTCCTCCAACATTCGTTTTAGGCCACGCCCACAAGTTTAACAGAAGCCTATATCTACCACAATTTAAAAGGCAAACTTGGAAGAAAAATGACTCGGAACCTCCGTCAAAGATCGGTATTTCTTGGCTACACCCCCCCTGTTCTGTATCACCTGTTATCAGATGGTATAACTTATTGGTATCATGGTATTGCACAGTCGGGTACGCCCGACTGCAACGATCTCTCGCGTTATTTTTGCTTATGCACATGTAGCTGGAAGGTTTTCTTCCAAAACCGCTGCGAGAAGCATAAAATAATTATGAAATATACTAGCCATATAATATATCATATAAACAGCTTTTAAGACAATTTCAGCAATCATTGCAATGAACTGTAGTAGTGGACATCAACAACATTAGCGTGAAATCAGTTCAAATGAGCTCGACCTGAAAACTAAATGAAAATTCCGCAAACGCTGCAATCATGGGCGTGCACAGGGGTGGTTTGAAGCAGTGGGGGGGCCTCTTAATATATGCATATGGTCGGTGGATTGAAATTGATGAAAAATGCGATTCGGTCCCCCATTTACGGAATTCAGCGCCCCCTTCACGAAAAGCTGGGTACGCCTTTGCCTGCAATCAAACCCTCGAGGTCGCCAATGACGATTTTTGTAGCTAACATATATGCGGATGTTGTTGCTGTTGTTTTCGGCTTTTGGTTTTTCGTGATTATTGTTTTTGCCTTGTAGTTTCTGTTGATATCAGTTGGATTTAGATCATTCTGTCGGTGACTCCGTTGCTGTTACTAAACGAACGGACAAATACATCGATAATGCAATAAGCGTATTAATAAACATTGAAGGCAACACCCAGATAAGATAAGCGGCCGACTTATGGAAAACATAAGTAGATCGCGTCGAATAAGCGTAGGGTGCTTACATATTTACATATGTGCATATGTAATTGCATATACTTGCTAATGCTTCAGAGCTAGCATTTTTTCCGTATATAATTCACGGACGAATGTTGCAAAACCGAACATAAATGATGTCACAATGAGCCAATGAGCGGTTTTTGCCTCGGGTGCTATCATTGGTTATCATATCTTTTATACATTTCTGATATGCCAAGCTTTTGATAAAAGCGAAAGTCTACATATTTTGTATAACGTATTTGAAACATACCAATAGGTTATTTATTTTATTATCAATCAATTTGAAAACTTTGTTTCGCTAATTCAGCATGTCAAATCTGCCACATCTAATTGTGGTGCTGCATGTGCATTATTCACGGTTGCTGCTTAGTGTACAATCGAACCAAAAATTTATACATTATAACTATTATGTTTCCTTATTGAATTTGATTTGTTAATTTCGATTTCTCAATAACAACAATGTAATCAAATGGCAGCTATTGCTTCTGTATATGTTAAAAGAAAATTTAGGTAATATAACTCAACTAAAATAACTTAACTTTACTCGGACATATGCTATTTTTTTACACACATTTTTAAATTGCGGTAATTTAATTATTGAAGCCTAAAATTTCTGATCCAAATAAGTGATATTCCATTGGCAAATTGCATATAAAACTGTGACATGCACACATCAAACATAAAGGTAACAATTTCAAATTTTTATATTTACAACTAAAATTTAACTGATAAACAGCGGTTATGGTCGGCATTCGGCCTGATATCACTGGCAATCGGCAATTCTAGTGCCATTTTAACCACTGTGTGCCACTGTGCACAAAGTCGCGTCGCACTTGCTGGCGATTTTGAACGACAAAAGCTCTCATTCACTCGCAGCAACGCGCACTGTACAGAGGCACGGAGGCCGCCACAACAACCAAGCACACACTAGGCTTCTAAGTAACTGATCGCATACTCAAGTCGACCGACTCTTTGTAAAAGGGCCACTATGAACAAATACGCTTTGCTGGTCGTGTGCCTATTGGCCATCCTCGGCGCCATCCTCTTGGAGGTGCGAGCCAACCCCAGTCCACAAAAATTGAGCGCCAGTCAGCTGGACAGTGTCTCTGCACAGTTCCTGCCTCCAGAATTTCGCAATACGAACGTAAGCATGGGTAAGTTAACAGTGACATAATCACACCTGTACCACACCATACATATACATATATACATATATAATAATTATCGGATCGTTTCTGTTTTTTCTTTTTTCATAGATGATATTAAGCGTGTGTATCGCGAGAAATGCAAGAAGGTGGTGGGCGTGGATAACACAACGTTGTATCAGAATATTGAGAATGCCGCTGCCAAGCTGGGTTCCTGTCTCAGCGGTCTGGCCAATCTGACCGAACTGCAGGCTGAAATGGATGCAGCTCGGCCCATCGGTGAGCTGGACACAGTGTTCAACAAGTACTGTAAGCGTGCACCGGAAGCGGAAGACTGCGTGCGTGCCTTTAATGAGAAAGTGAGGCCCTGCCTGACCACCGATGAGCTGCGTCAGCAGGCCATCATGATGCGACTTGGTGCCTCACTGTTGGGATTCGCTTGCTCCCGTGGCGGTGATCAGATCGCACTCTTTGTAGCCGAACAGGGGCCCGAGTGCCTCGAGGCAAACAAGGAGAGCATAAGTAACTGCTTCAACAGATCATTCAATCAGTATTTGCCAAAGGATGGTCAAGTGCCCGATCTGATGAGCCGGCCCGAGCTGCTTTTCACGCCGACACACTGCGTCGACCTTCAGAGCTTCGAGGGCTGTGTCCTGCACCATCTGGAGCAGTGTGCCGAGATCACGCCCGCCAACGTTGTCGAGACCATCTTCCGCTTTGTGAAGAATGAGACCGACTGCAAGGCATGGATGGATGCGCGTGCCAATGAGCGTCCTATACTCTTGGCCAGCGTGAACAACACAAGGGACGGCGCCGGCACACTGGTTACCACACTTGGTGGCACCTTGACCCTCACTCTGGCCGCCTACATGCTGCGTAACTAGGCGAGCATATTTTAAAACATCATACTCATAAATGCCTTAGCTTCGATAAAATGTTTATAGTATTGCTTACTGATTATTGATTATCATTTTTTTTTTTTTGTGTTTTTTTTTTGTTAGTTTTGGTTTGCGATAATGAAAGTAGTGGTAACGTTTTCATGTATTGTTAAAGTATTTGTATTCATATGTATGTTGTTGCATTATTTTTTTCTTATGTGCGGTGAGTTGTAATTTAATGACTACTTTATTTATAGCTTACAATAAAAATATTATTACAAAATCTTTCAATCAACACGTGGTTAAAATCTAAAGTATCTTTCTGGACTGTGATGGGGTTGATATTTAAGACACACATGCACACATTTTAAACACACATCGATTGATAGCTTAATCATCAGATAAAGATATTAACTATTTTATTCACTTGTAGCTGTAACTATAGCGACTTGTCACATAGGCTTGGCGATTTATGTCTTCAATCAGACACGCAACGCATTAGTGAACACTTTTATTCTTGAGTTAACTTTTTGCTTTTCGGTGATTTTCTGCATATTCAAAGGTCAAGCAAATCGCTGTGACACACACAAATTGTGTCGAATGATGAATCAGCTTCTTTAAAAGTGGAATCGCAATTCAAAGAGCATGAGATAAGGCATTATTGATAACACCTTACCTCTGAGTCACGATATCGATAATTCGTTGCATACTTTTGCGCGGCGTGTTAAAATGTATTTTGGAGCTGCTTGGAAATATTAAATAAAAGGAACGATTGTTTGTTGTTCGTCAAGAACATATAAATAAATATACTAAATGAGTATGAATTGAATGACACTTTAAATGCAAAACAAACTTTTCGATTTTTTTTTAGTTTTTAGTATTCTCATTTACCCAGACAATAAGTCAAAGAGTGTAGGCAAGTCGGAGTCTCTTCCAAATGCTCAATGAAAACGGTAATCAGACTATCTCTACTAATGTGTATCATTGTGGACGCTATCAGCTTTTTGATAGTTTTATTTGAATTAATCGCACAAAGTTAATTCAGGTTCGCTATAATGTTTAATATTAATGTATATTGATGCTAGAAGATAACACTTAGCCTTTTAACCACAACAATTGGTTTTTCTTATACGAAGGCTTGAAGCCACTGCTAAACCTTAATTTAAAGTTCTTTGCTGCAAACAATTATCATAACTATATAACCAATAATAGACAATGTAGTCATGGACAGTCATAATAATATTGAATTCCATATTGAATGAATGCCTAAAGTGTTGACTTGTCTGACTAATTTATTATACTCTGATACAGAAGGTACAATACCTTCCAATTTTGTACGCATTTACTCATAATTTTGTTTGGTGCCAAAACAGAAATGTCGTCGTATTTGACTCCGCTTCTACGATACCTTCAAATTTGGTGACTGTAGCTTTCAAATTGTGTGAAATAAATGAAATTATCGATAGAACTATTTTCAAATCTATCTTATGCGGACCTTCATAATTACGTTATATATTTCGTGAAAAATGTAAGCACGCTGTACAAAGATATAGAGACATATCTATTTGTTTTGTAATAATAACGTAATATATTTCCATAAATTAGTAATTGACCTAACAGTTAACTTGTAGCGCACTTCGGAATCACATTTCGACGGCTCTCAAACCAAAACCTTTGTAAACTGCATTCTTATATATAACTATATTAAAAAAAATACTCTCAGTTCTACATAATTATAATCCTAATTGTTTACTTTTGCAGAGTGCACCTGTTCCAACACTTGCTGCTGCTCCTGCACCTGCTCTAGATCCGTTTCCTGCTCCTCTAAAGATACCTGCTCCACTAACGAAACCTGCTCCTGCCCATCATCCAGGTGGCTCCAGACGTGCTCGACAGCCGCACGCAGTTCAAGTGCATACTTCCAAGCACTGCGATCATCAACCAACTCTAACAGCTCATACTTGTTGTCTGGCTCCCGATAGTGCTGCATTTGGGCCAGTTTCGTGTCCAACGTTCTCGGGTTGCAGCCACCCGGCAACCATTTGAGCGTATAGTGATTGTGCAGCACCAGTGAGTAGCGTGTGTTGTGGAAGCACTTGGTTGCACGATTGCGCAGCGAGCAATTACGGTGCCGCATCGTGTGCTGCAGCACGAAGAGCTCATCGGCCTCTTGCTGCTCGTGATTTTGGGCCTCAGGCACCACCTTGGTGAAGTAGGTGTTGATAAAACACAGAGACACATGACCATTGGGGCACTTGGCTATCGTATTTGGGCGATCCGCTTCGAGTATATCATGCCAGGTGCGCAGCGTGCCCAGCGGCATAATCACCTCATCGATGTCCACATTGAGAAGATAGTCGTGACGATTCATATTCCTATAGAAGCAATCGTTGTAGGGTATCAGCTCATTGAGCCGCTTGACCATTCGCCGTTTCTGCAGCAGCAAATGCTGATAATGCCGCAAACGTGGCATCCCATTGGCCATCGTCAGCGGACGTAGTTCCAGGAAGCCAATGCGCTGATAATAGTCCAGCACACGCTGCACTGCCGGATGCGCATCGTACATGTACGCATAGATGCGGGAGGCACCCAACAACCGTTGCAGCTCGAACCACTCGATGAGGCGTTCCGATAGATCCATGAACGGAAAATCAAAGCCTTTGATGCAAACGCCAAAGCTGAGCGTGGAACTAGAACTACGGCTATGAAACGTTTTCGAACTGGGACTGAAGGTGGCATTGGCGAACAGTGGATGCGCTGTTGGTGTTGATGTTGATGTTGGTGTTGGTATTGGTGGGCGATCGTAGTGGACACGCAGCGAGTTGCTGGCAGACTCACAGCTCTCTTTCACGAGGGAGACGGTGCGCGGCGTCGAGTCCTTAAGGTTGGCTGGCAAGTTGGGAACCGGACAGCTGATCAGATGTGGATAGCTGAGCCGTGCCGGATGGCCCCAGGCCGCTGGCCACACGCTCAACCACTCGCTGACCTGCGTCATAACAGGCTCCTTATGCTCGGCATACCACAGCTGGCAGAGGGTCGGCGGGAATTCATTGCCAATTTGATTGGCCGTTGCCAGAATGCGTACCACACCCAGCTTCGATTTGAGGCCGGCCCGCAGATCTACGTAGGCGGCATAGAGACGGAGCGTCACGTTTCTATTGCTGAAGGTCTGCCAGTAAATGTTGTGCAGCTGCAGATCGAGCGGATCTGGATACTGGGAGCAGTTTCTGCTCTTGCGATAATTCTGCGGCTTTGCATAGTGATACCAGAAGTCATAGTCCACCTCGGGTAGCTCGTGTTCAAGCTGATTCACCAGCTCCTTATCAATGGGTTCCTTCAAATTTTGCACTCCCGGCGCTGTCCACACACTATTACTAACATTTACTGACGACTGCCGCACGTGCTTCACTTGCTCCATAAGATTCGCTTGCTGTACACGCATCTGATTGTCGGCGTTGTGCAGCGAAGTCAGCAGCAGCAATAGAGCCAATATCACAAGCAGCACCAATAGCGTCAGCTTGTAAAAGCTACTTCTACCTCTGGTTGACATTGTGGCCAAACTAATCGTGGCAATCGTTCAACTGGACGGTGAGCCCTGCAGCCTAGCCGCTTTATCTATAGAAATTCTACGAAGCCGTGAAGTGCTTTCTCTCGTTAAGCAGAACCCGATCAATTATCAACATTTCAATTTTGTTCTTCGTCTTGTTGCCAATCAATCAGTTGGCTAATTGTGCTGTGCGACCAGAAAGCTGTTGCACCTACCGAAAGCAAGACACTCTACAGTAATCTTTCGACATATGTATGTATTCTAAGTATAGAACTAACTCGCGTCAAGTCAATGGTTTTTGCAACCAACTAAAATGTAGTATGCAATATATTTTGAGTACATAAAAGCGAACTGTGGAATAAAATGTGATAACATGAAATACTGAAATAGTAAGCATTAATGCTTCATTTTTATATTAAATATTTGAAATGCTTATTGTCCTGATTTTCTTTAGTGTATTTCACGTGGCTCTTCAAATCAATAATGATTTTATCACTTGGCTTTTCGGAGTGTTGGCTGCATAATTCTGCTATCGGGCAAAAATAATATATACACTTAGATGAACGTTAGATTAGCTTCATTGTTTGACTAGCTTTCCCCTTATTGGCCCGATTGTGACTTTTAGTCATTGGCTTTATTGCGTATACAATCTGTTGATAAGAATACCAATTTTTTCTTCTTTTTATGTCAAGTGTGATGTGTGCCTTATCAAAGAAACAAATATACTAACCTCATTTGTTTGTTATTTCACACAACAATAGAACTTGATTTAGATATGTAATGTATTTCCATAAATTACTTATTGAACTTAACTTAACAGTTAAGTGTACCACACTTCGAATCACATGTCGAGGGCTCTCAAACCCAAAACCTTTGTAAACTGCATTCTTATATATAACTATATTAAAAAAAAATATTCTCAGTTCTACATAATTATAATCCTAATTGTTTACTTTTGCAGAGTGCACCTGTTCCAACACTTGCTGCTGCTCCTGCACCTGCTCTAGATCCGTTTCCTGCTCCTCTAAAGATACCTGCTCCACTAACGAGACCTGCTCCTGCACATCATCCAGGTGGCTCCAGACGTGCTCGACAGCCGCACGCAGTTCAAGTGCATACTTCCAAGCACTACGATCATCAACCAACTCTAACAGCTCATACTTGTTGTCTGGCTCCCGATAGTGCTGCATTTGGGCCAGTTTCGTGTCCAACATTCTCGGGTTGCAGCCACCCGGCAACCATTTGAGCGTATAGTGATTGTGCAGCACCAGTGAGTAGCGTGTGTTGTGGAAGCACTTGGTTGCACGATTGCGCAGCGAGCAATTACGGTGCCGCATCGTGTGCTGCAGCACGAAGAGCTCATCGGCCTCTTGCTGCTCGTGATTTTGGGCCTCAGGCACCACCTTGGTGAAGTAGGTGTTGATAAAACACAGAGACACATGACCATTGGGGCACTTGGCTATCGTATTTGGGCGATCCGCTTCGAGTATATCATGCCAGGTGCGCAGCGTGCCCAGCGGCATAATCACCTCATCGATGTCCACATTGAGAAGATAGTCGTGACGATTCATATTCCTATAGAAGCAGTCGTTGTAGGGTATCAGCTCATTGAGCCGCTTGACCATTCGCCGTTTCTGCAGCAGCAAATGCTGATAATGCCGCAAACGTGGCATCCCATTGGCCATCGTCAGCGGACGTAGTTCCAGGAAGCCAATGCGCTGATAATAGTCCAGCACACGCTGCACTGCCGGATGCACATCGTACATGTACGCATAGATGCGGGAGGCACCCAACAACCGTTGCAGCTCGAACCACTCGATGAGGCGTTCCGATAGATCCATGAACGGAAAATCAAAGCCTTTGATGCAAACGCCAAAGCTGAGCGTGGAACTAGAACTACGGCTATGAAACGTTTTCGAACTGGGACTGAAGGTGGCATTGGCGAACAGTGGATGCGCTGTTGGTGTTGATGTTGATGTTGGTGTTGGTATTGGTGGGCGATCGTAGTGGACACGCAGCGAGTTGCTGGCAGACTCACAGCTCTCTTTCACGAGGGAGACGGTGCGCGGCGTCGAGTCCTTAAGGTTGGCTGGCAAGTTGGGAACCGGACAGCTGATCAGATGTGCATAGCTGAGCCGTGCCGGATGGCCCCAGGCCGCTGGCCACACGCTCAACCACTCGCTAACCTGCGTCATAACAGGCTCCTTATGCTCGGCATACCACAGCTGGCAGAGGGTCGGCGGGAATTCATTGCCAATTTGATTGGCCGTTGCCAGAATGCGTACCACACCCAGCTTCGATTTGAGGCCGGCCCGCAGATCTACGTAGGCGGCATAGAGACGGAGCGTCACGTTTCTATTGCTGAAGGTCTGCCAGTAAATGTTGTGCAGCTGCAGATCGAGCGGATCTGGATACTGGGAGCAGTTTCTGCTCTTGCGATAATTCTGCGGCTTTGCATAGTGATACCAGAAGTCATAGTCCACCTCGGGTAGCTCGTGTTCAAGCTGATTCACCAGCTCCTTATCAATGGGTTCCTTCAAATTTTGCACTCCCGGCGCTGTCCACACACTATTACTAACATTTACTGACGACTGCCGCACGTGCTTCACTTGCTCCATAAGATTCGCTTGCTGTACACGCATCTGATTGTCGGCGTTGTGCAGCGAAGTCAGCAGCAGCAATAGAGCCAATATCACAAGCAGCACCAATAGCGTCAGCTTGTGAAAGCTACTTCTACCTCTGGTTGACATTGTGGCCAAACTAATCGTGGCAATCGTTCGCCCGACGGATTAGCCGCTTTTTTTATAGAAACTTGCACAGTGGATAAAAATTTGATAACATAAAATATTGAAATAGTAAGCATTATTGCTTCTTCTATATATTTAATATTTGATATGCTTGCCCAATTATTATGTCGCAATCAAAAATATCACTAAGCTTTTAAAAAAAACCTTAAATAAGTTTATTTTAATAGGCTCTTTATTGTACTGATTTTCTTAAGTGTGTTACAGGCGGTTCTAGAAATCAATAATGACTTTATTACTTGATTTTTCGGAGTGCTGGCTGCACTGTCAGCAAAATTTGGCGGTCAGAGATTGTATTCTGCTATCGGACAAAATTAATATATGGGCTTATTTTTGACTTGTTTTTTTATTATTGGCCTGATTGGGACTTTTAGTCAGTTGCTTCACTGCGTATACAAAGAACAAAAATTTGTATTTTCTTTTGATGTCAAGTGTGAGGTATGGGCCTTATCAGAGAAACAAATATACACTCAATGAGTTTTTAATTCACACAAAAAATAATTAAAATTTCGATAATAATGCATATTGGCTATTTCATATTTAGTGCTGTTTCTTTATAATTATAATCAGATTGCGATATAAAGAGAGTCTCTATTCCACATATTTTCTGTTGTTATTAATCATCGTTTCTCAAGTTCCTCCTCTTTTATGTTAGAAGATTATTGAAAATTCAAACCCATCGATTATTTGTATATTTACCTTTAGAGTAGATTAGAGAAATTAATTGATTTTAAATAAAATCAAAAATTAAATCCAAGTTGATGAATTGTCAACGATTTGTGCTAAAAGCAATCGCTTTTGTATTTACCACTTATAATAACTAATAATCAAAAGATATAAAATATATATATTTTCAAAGTGACATTGTTCTTAAAAATCATTTGGAGCACGTATTTGCTTACATCGCAATTGATAGTGGGCAAGTTGAGGGTTGCGTTTTGGAGTGTTCTGATGTTCTAAATAATGCGTATACGACTGTTGACATTAATATTGATTGGACGACTGCTGTGGTTTATAAATTATATGTCTCGATAGTTTTTGTCTTATACCGTATATATATATACAAAATAATATTTGTAAACATTAAAAATCAGATTGGGTGTGATCCAATTTTGACTAAAACGTTGGTAGAAAAGTCATTTTCGATTTGCTCTTCAACCTCAAATGATGAACTTATGGTATTACACATATTTTTATTGTTGCCAGTAATTGCTATATATAATTAATTAATTAATATAGTTTAGAAAACAAATTTTGATTTTTTGTTCAGCAGTTGATCATCTGCAAGGGTGTAAACAGTTCCACATTCTTAATACTGGCTTAGTGTACTTCATTTGTTTATCCTATAGCCACGGATCAAGTAAGTGGTTAAAATTGAATTTTACAATGCGCAAAAGTAAATATCTGTGGGTTGGGTTTCGGCTTCTGAGGCCAATTCCGTCAACAACGACGAAAACTAAGAACAACAACGACGATCCCCCTAGACAACAACGCTTAGCAAAGAAACAATGACGAGAGCCAATTCGAAGAAGTCGATCGGCGAGGAGCGAGAATAACATGCGGCAATGATGAGGAAGATAGTCTCAGTTCGGCCTTTGATGGAATAGGTTGTGAGAGCTGTTTCTCGACGAGAGAGTTGCAGTTCAGCTTTTGACGGAATAGGTTTAAGATTATTATATAAAGCATCTAGATTATAGGATACTGGCTAGTCGCCCATTCTCGAACAAAGCATTTGGTTTTTTTTCGTAGATTTTGTTTGTTTTATTTTTGGTGCTTTTATAACTTTGGGCTACGCTATTTTTGCAAGTAATTTAAAAATAATTTGTTGTTGTTGCTGCTGCTGCTCTTGCTGCTGAGGGAGTTCGCTTGGGTGGGCTTAACGTTTTTGTGAGGTCCGAAGTTTGCTTTATTGACATTTCCAGCAGGACCTGTGACAATGAGCGCACACCTGCTGGACGCGTCCGCGTCAGCGCCGGCGAGAGGATAATAAAATTGTGAAACAACTTTTTAATGAGAAACATTTTTTGCTCATTGCGATGCGCCTGCGAACGGACTGGTGACGGTTATGAGGGTGAGTAAGGTGAGTACATTCACTTGGTAAATTGCTGCTGCTGCCACGGCTGCTGCTGATGATGATGTTGCTGCCTGCGGCTGCCATAGCTATGTATTATCATGATATGGATAGCAAATGCGCACAACTTATTACTTTTTAAAGATGCGGTAATCGCATAAGTGCACTGAAAAATACTTAAGTGCTTTGAAATTTTTGCAAAAACCGATGTGAAACAATCGTTGACTTTTCCATAGACATTTCAAAGGGTACTTAAATGTGTAGATTGTACGTGACATGATTCATTCGTAGTTCAATGAAAAAGTCTAATAAGAATTTATTTTAAATTGATACGTATGTATCAATGAACAAATGCCACAAATTACTAAGTTTTCAAAAAAAGATAATTCAGTTTATCAAACCAATCATTACCCATAAATAGTATTATGTCAATTTTATACCCTAATCTAATTGATAATGGGGAAAAAAGGGAATGATTGTTTGTAAGTTTATGTAACCGGCAAGAGGAAGTATCTTCGACTCAATAAGTTGACCAGGATCATCAACCGAGTCGATATAGCCATCCGTCTGTCCGTCCGCAAGAACTAGAGACTTCAAATTTGGAATATAAATTCTTGTATACCATAGGCAGAACAAGTTTGTTTCACTTCTTCGATAACTGCATACGTTTCTCGAATATTGACACATTTCGATTTATTATACTCTGATACCGAAGGTATTTTGGTATAAAAATGATAATCACAAATCGATAAAGCCACATATCTCCCATAATTTCAAGGCCACAGTCTTCAAATTTGGTTGGTGGGTTGTTTGCGATGTCCTTCAAAGATCGACATTGGCCACCTCTCTCCGCCCCTGAAAACTGTTATATCTTCCGCAGTTTTTGAGTTACAGCCGTTAAATTGGGTAGGTATATTACTGGTAGAAAAATATTGTTGAAATATTGTTGTTAAAATTAGAATAAGCATAAAGATAATGAATTTGTGATTAAAGCGGAGACCCTGGGCAGACAATGGTTGTTGCTGCTGATTATGATGATGATAATGATGAGCTGCAGCTCCATTGGCAACAGCCTTAATCGATTTTAGAGCCATGCAAAGTATATGAAACAACACGGAACATTTTCAACTTGCCAATGCGCGGAAAAACTTTTATGCCCAGACGATTGACGCGACCATTGGCCTGCCTACACCCAAACCAATGGGAAGAGCTGGGAGCTGGGAACTGGGAGTTAAGAGCTGGGAGCTGCTAGCTATCCGGTCTATACGGTGACGCCTTCAAGACTGGTCTACAATTAACTATGAAAATTTTACGCCGCACTGCAAAACTGCAAACTTTTTGCCTTAATTACCCAGAAAAGTAACACAAATGAAACGCATCGACGCTTAATTACTTTTGCTAAATGGCACGGACATTGCTGGCAACTGCGTTAGAGGTAAACAGTGGGCGGGACTGCCACTTCTGCACTTCGCTTTCATCCTCACTCTGATTCGGATTCTGATTCTGACCAAGAGCACGGGCCAACTTCGCAGCATGCGGGCGTGAATGGTAGTCAGAGGTTGGGACTGTGGCACACTTTGAATTCGTTGCATGGCAATTTACTGCATTCAGCTCACAGCATTGACTTGGGCTTCTTCTGCTTATACACTTTGCTACGGATACTACAGATTATTATCAAGTGTCGTTGAGCATGCAAAAAAAAATAATTTCTGTGCCTATTGAAATAGTTAAGTAACTTTGAGAGCGAGTGAAAATGCCCAGTTGTGCTCACACCTACAACGATCGTGGGAATATTTTGGGAATGCAACAATTAGTTTTTCGATAAACCGCTGGCTTGTGAGAGTCGCATCTTAGTTCTCGTAAAATTATTATGAGATTTTAAAAGTGAGACATGAAAATTCCTCAACGAAAGGTAAACGGGGCTCTTTCAATAATTCACACAACAAATTCTACAAGAGTATCGTATATTCACTATCCTTACATATAAGAAACCCAACTTATTTCTGGTTAGAGTCAGACTGATTGCTGCCAGCATGTGAGAGTCGCAGCACGATTTGACTTTTGTAGACGTCACAATTTGAGAAGTTTTGCCAGCTCTGTGGTAAACTTCTCCACAAACTTGTCTGGCACTTTGATTGCAAGTTTTTGATTAAAAGCCTGCCACAAAACGCCATGCACGCAATGCGGCAAAGTTTTCCACCACGCGCAACCCGAAAATTGTTAATTGAATGCATTTGGGGTGCACAATGTTTACCCTTTACCGAAATGACTGGCGGCCATCTGGTATTAGTTGAACGAAACTAATAGTGCTTGCTTAAGGAACACGTGAATGACAATGATTATAAGTATGATAACATGGATTTACGATCGATATACATATGTATGACAACTACAGTATATTCAACATTTTATACGCAAAGAAAGACAGATTGATATTTGTTAAGTTGGTAACTATTGATTTTGCTCGTGTAACCAATGTGTTAACCTTCGCCTTGCCAATACCAACCTGTGTGACCTTTTCGATTTTATTGTCGTTTTTTGTTTTCACTTGGAACATTTCAACATGCCACTCAATCAGCTTAAAGTTTTAATTGATGTTTAATTTTTTGCTTGTTATTTTAAATTATTACATAATGCTTTACCGGAATCCGCCTAGAGACATTTTGTTTGTTTGTTTTTGTACTTGTTATTTGGAATATTCAAGTAAATGGCATTTTGATGAAGTTCCATATTTGATATGCAAACTAAAGCTAAAGTGACAAATATCGAATTTTTGAATTTATCTTCACTCGACCAAATCCAATTATAAGAATAAAATTGAATAAAAGCGCTGCAGTACATTTTTGTCACAATGGAATTGTAACGTTAAATCATGTGCGCCAGCAATTTAAGCTTAAATTCAATGAAGTAATGTTTGGATAGGATTACTATCTGTTCATATTTGCATGCGAATGCAGATTAAACAACATTTGCCTAATGAAAGCATTTATCAATTGTACAGTGCCCCCTCCATCGAGGATTTGTTCAAATTGGCCCCAAAGAAAAAACAAAAACAATAATATTAAAAAAGGAATATTCTCTATATTGGCAATGCGAAGAATATATTTTGAAGTGCATTTCACTGGCTGTTAGCAGTAAGCTTTGAAGCTTGTACCATTCATGGAGCTTTAGTTTTAATTTTAAAGCAAAAGGAGCAACTTTAAGCCTCATAGCTTTAAAAAGAAGTCGAGACACTTGGATTAGTTGCTGGAAAACTGTGCATCCGTAGCCCAAAACAGCCATAGACACGCCCCACTCTTGGTGGGCGTGACGCCCTTTCGCTTGAGTGCTATGCAAGCCAAAGAAGTAAAAACTCGAAAATAATAGCAAAAGCAACTGCAGATATTCTATAAAAGCCGAAGCTAACGAGATTTGATGAATTGCAAGTCTTTGTGAATAGAAGCTGCAAGAAAACTGTGCGTGAATAGCATCTTCAATCCTCCACCCCAAAGCAGCCAAATCCGTAGCGCAAAAAAATCCCATTAAGTGGTTTAAGCCAGTGAAAGAGCGCACAACAAGCAACAGCATTGAAAAATTCAGTTGACATAAAGGCAGCCCAACAAACCAAAGCCAACATCTACGCCAACGCTAACCCGTTCCCAGCCAACAGACAGGCGGACGGGAAAGACGGACACTTTACTGGATGAGCACAAAACATCTCGACGAATTACTTGGCTGTTGCTGCTGGACGAACATAAATGTGGGGTAGACATCTTAAGAGTATAACAACGCAATTTAATTTGACCAACAGTTTCCCGCATCAAGACAGGATTTATGACTTACTCTCAAGCAGGTGCAGTAGTTGAAGTTTTAAGCCTGTCAATTTTAGTAAGGGGTAAGTCAACACTAGATTTAAAAGCGGCTAAAATAAGCTACATTTATTGTCTTTTAAATTTAGTGGATCTCAATCAAATTGTTGCATAATACAAATGATATAAGGAAATGAAAGGTGCTGTGAATAGATTGCAAGAAAAACGGAATCAATCGAGTCTGCTAACTGGAAAAATCTCATGTTGATGATGCTGACTGAAATTGGCATATTTTCCATTAAGCGAAATACCACTATCAAGTTCACTGTTTGATAACATTTTAAAGTTTTCGTAAGCTTTGATAAGAGACAGTTCAATGAACGCCATTTAATATTTATATCGAAACACCGCAAAATATGCAATGAACTCAATCAAAGCTTTAATCCACCAAAGCGATTGTGCTGCAACTGAAGCCAAACCACAACGCTCTGAAAGCTGTGTCGCAATTAAAAATGAAAGTAAACCGTCGACTTACCAAAGTCGACAATGCCTTGACTTTATGGCCAGTTCAAATTGTAAATGCTTACGCTTTGTAAATAAATTCGTTTTTTTTTAATTTTTTCAAAACTCAAAACTAATGTTCACTCCTTGCATAGAGACGGAGTTAAAGGTGGACGTTTAACAAATGGTACCCAGCAGTTACGCATAGAAACTAAAATTCGACGATTGAGCGACTCTCACTTCCAGCACTCGGCTTGGCCATACTGCTGCACTCAGTAATGGGCATCTCGTACTACTTTGTTAAGGCCCGCTGCTCGCCGGCCCCCCTACTGGGCAGGTGGCTGTTCGTCGCCTGCATTGGGGCCGTGCTACACAGTGTGCATATATTTCCACAGTGGTGCCGCAACTGTTCTTCACTATGTCGCCTGACCATTGAGACGGCCATATGCTGCTTGACGCTGGACGTAATGCTGACCAAGTTTTGGTGGCGCATCGAATCAGTGTGCCACTGTGCCATTGTTGGCATTCTCCGGCTTCTGGTCACAGAGAAGTGCACCTTTGATTCCTGTGAGTATTGGCTGCTTGGCGTGACCACCAGCATAATTGGGGGCTGTCTGCTCTGGCTTACGCTCTGGGCGACTGCATTGACCAGCAAGACGCGTCTGGACTATTCCAATTGGCAGCACAAAGTCTCACATTTAGTTAGACAAACTATTTACCATTTTGTTTTCGGCCCAATGGATCTCCAGCCGATTAAAGTGCAACATTCGGTGGAGTGCCAGCAGAGTTTTGCCAGCTGAGCAAAGCTTACACAATACTAAATGCCAATTTTATTTATGGCCTAAATATCTTTAAAAATGATTTCAACACTCATCCAAACTGAAATGACGTTTTATGACAAATGAATCTCATTAACCACGAAGCTTTCAGCTGGAGTCTCATTTTGGTCTCTGTGGCAAATTTTGAAGAAAATATAAAAACAAATATATGCATTCTATATAATGGAAATTCCCATCATTACCTAAGTGCTAAGCCTAGTGCCTAGGTGCCACATGCGCACATTTTATTACAAACTCAATATTCTGAAATTCTAAGTCACAGCTAGTTGCAAGTTAATTTTTCTTGCTTACTTTTAAATACACTCTAAAAGCGATGCCATTATTAACGCAATTTTCTTACGACCTTGGATTGATTTCCCGACGATCGAGCAAAACATTCGGAAAGCATTTCTTTAAAGCTTTAAGCCAATTTGTGCGCTGATGCATTTACAAAGAAACCCGTTTAGCCGTATCATGGCCATGTGGCAATGCGGAAGACATCCGCTGCAAGCGCCTAATTGTGGGCTGGGGCACGGCTCCTCTCGTCGCGTTTCGGAAGACGGAACCAAAAACCAAAAAGACAGAATGCGGTTTTTGGGCTTACTGCACTTCGCCATACTCTTTATTAATCTTGGGGTGATTAAAAAAATTTCATTGGTATGATTTAATATTTAATTTCAGAAATTTTTTTATTTTTGGTATATCTTTTTATAAATGCCTGTGATTATATATTGTTACATATCTTAGAAATAAGTACTAAGGATGTTAAGCTAGGGTATCAAAATGTGAAAAGTGTTGCTGTCATCTTAAACTTGAACTTGAGACATAAGCGGCAAAAAGGAATGATGCACGACAACATGCAACAATATAGAAAATACAATAATGCATTTTTGTGATTTTGCCAGTAATGAAGACACGCAAAGGCATTTGTTAAACAGCTGTAAGTAGCGAACTGCTTTTGGCTGCCTCTTGTGGCATGCTACGCTCTAACTACTTTTAATGGCAATTGAGGAAAATTACCGGCTACAGCTCTCCTACTTGTTGTTCGTCTACCTGTCGAGCTGGCAGCCAGCCTGGTTGCCTGTTGCGCCTGCCTGCTTGGTATATAAGACTCTCCACTGTCGCCAGTGACGTTAATCAAACCGCGTCGCTTGACTGTCTGAGATTGCAAAAAAGTGCAAGTGTTTTGCCACCATCATCAGCAGCAACAACAACAACAAATTAGTTATAAACAAACGCGCGCAAACCGTATTCGCCCCAAAACCAAAGCAAACTATAAATCGTAGCAGAGGTGAAGCATTTAGTTGTGTATTTTCTTTTTTCCGTTTGTTTTTTTTATGTTTTCGTTACTTTAATTTGTTATTGTTTTAAACAAATATTAGCGCTTATATATAATCTTAATTGTTATAAGACCACATATTAAAAAAATAAAAATTTGCTAACAAAAACAACGTAATAAGCAGTTAGTGAAAGTGAACTTTAAATAAGACTCTTGCCCATTCATCGGGCGTTGTTAAGCTGCTTATGCATGTGTCACGTGTGATCCATGGCAATTAGCCAACTGGAGAACAACCCAATTGGCGTTGCATGGGAGCCCAAAAAGTTTAAAAAAAGAGTATGTAAATATTAGTAATTAAATACACTGATTAGACGTACTGTTTGAAGAAGGTATTAATTCAATTACAATTTATGTAGTTTTCTAATATTCACGACTTACAGTCAAAAATGTGTAGTATTAAATTATTAATAAAAAATCAAATAAATAAAAAATATAAAATATATCTATTAAATAAGTTTTCCCCGGCCAGCGATAAACTTATGTAAATTATAAAAAGAGATCACCAAACTAAAAAACGAACTCAAATATTTATCTATTTTTTTTAATGTTGTCAATTTTAAAATAGGTTTGAGATAAGTATAACAAATTATAGCTTTAACGTAACTAATATTATAATTATTTACTTTAATATATACACTTAAGTTATTTTTGTGAGTTTATTTAAATTTGTTTGCAGCCCGACATTAGCTTGGCACAGCTTTCACGTAATCTCTTTAAAATTAATTACTACTGCAACTACGTCCGCTTACTCTGAATCCTATATTTTAGATGCTTTGCCACGACCATCTCTTTTGTGTGATGTTGCTCGGGCAGCTGCTTGTGCTGCCCTTGCTGCATGCCACACCAGTGTCCAGTCCGGAGATACCCAACAAAACTTCGAAATCACCCAACAGCGTCCAGGCGCAACAGCAACTACACAAGCCCAATCCCAGTGTCCAGGAGGCGCATCTCAATTCGTTAAGCGCCTTTGCCAGCAGCTACGATAACCTTGGCACGGTTCAAGCTCAGGCGCAGCCGGCAGCTGAAGCGGGCTTCAAGCCATCCTATAAGCTGCCCGAAATGGAGACCAACTTTACACCCATGCAAAGCGCTACTCTTGGGGACACCACCAGCATTAGCAGGCTGCCCAGCACTCCAATGCTGATGCAGTATCTGCCGGCTCAAATGCTGGAGGATGGCAGTGGAACTATTCAGTATCTACAGCTAATACCAACGCGCCCCATTATCGTGCCCATCAGTCCCTTCTTACAAACAGCAGCCTCTGGAGGCACTCAGGTCAACCAGTCACCCTCCATAACGCCCAACATTGCCACCGTACCCGATTATGGTGCACGCGGAGTTCAACTGAGCGCCCTGCCCGCCAATACGGGCATGACAGGCATACATTACTCTGCTGCCGGCCTGCAGGGCTACGCTAGTGCCATCTCTCCGATTGCAGCCTATCGCAGCAGCTATCGCCTCAATCGCGAGGCCAAGGACAAAAGCTTCCCGGCTGCCTTCAGCCTGAATCTCAATGAGTACATACCGTCAGTGACGGGTGATGTCTCGGCAGCGGGATCAGCCTCGCATCCGCACACGCAGTTGTATATTAGAGCCAGGCCTTAGTATTAAGGCCGAATTCACTTCGCGGCCAAGTTCGCGACTTAAGTCATATGTTTTCCTTGACTTCGTTTTTTTTTTTTTTGTTTTTTATAGTTCTTAAGCTGCGTTTTTGTCATGTTTGTAAGGTAAATAAAGCACTTGATTAAAATTAAACACGGAACCAGTGGAGAAATATGTTAGACCATTACTTTCCAGCAAATGCCCATAAATCGCGAAAACCTATATTACATAACCGTAAACTTGGTCAAGAAATGAAAAGAGAAAAACAAATAAACTAGTAAACAACAAGCCAGCAACAAGGTCGTCTTGAGATAGCAGTCGCCCCTCACAGAATGAATTTCCATTGTTATGGGCCTCTTTTCGAGTGAAAGTCAACAACAATTTCACGCCCGTCCGGAACAGTCAAATAACTAACATGGCTAAGACCTGCACTTGTACACATACATGTGTCAGCGCCCGTTACGTTGTCAACCTTGAAGTTGCGTCAGTCAGTCAGTCAGCATGTTCGCCTATCAGCCAAGTGCCCCAACTAAAGCGCGACAGAGTCGATTCAACTCGAATCGAGTCAAGCCACACTTGTAATCATCTGTTTAATTGTCGCGTTTTGACAAATCCATTTGGGACTTTCATTACCACTCCATCTTTCGCTCAATTACAGTGATCGAAAAAGCTTCTTTCACTTGCGGCATTATGTGGAGCAATTGCCGACCATATTTGAAATTTGTTAAGCGCACCTCAAATACCCTTCCGAAAATTGCTTAATATTCAAGCATTTTGTATATTATCAAAATGAATTATTATTATTAGCAATGTTACTTTTATTTTGTATACCTAAGTTGCACTTGCGATCTACTTAAAAGTAACAGAAATCATTCATACAGATACTCGATTGTTATTGATATTATTAATACTCATAGTACTTGTTGGTTTTCTTAAAGCAACATATATACACATATATCTGAACACTTTTCACACATTTTAGGCGCAGTTTTCATTAATAGTCATTTGAGCTAATTCAAGACTGACAACAATTTGTGATATACCCAAAGTGAGGCATACAATCGATGGGATTTACATGCCACAGCGAAGTACTGTATTGCCACAATTTACTTTCCAGCTCTAATGGCGATAATGACGCCCCGTAGCGTGCTTAGCGCTGTGTGTCTGCCCCTGCCCCTGCCCCTGCCTCTGCCTCTGCCCTGCCCCTGCATCTGTCCCTGCCTGTGCGTCTTGTGAGGCACAGTAAAATTTCGTGCTCCACGCGGGATATGGATGGGCCTGATTAGGCCCACTTGGTCCGAGTGGGGCGGAAGTGAGCGGTTAGCGCTGGCTCCGAGAGCAGAGCACCAAATATAAATACATACAAAGATATTTGAATGTGGTTCAATTAATGTTCATGTTCGAGATGCTCTGGATGCCTTGTCGCTTGCGAAGTGAATGGGGCAAGTTGGGGGCAGGCGATGATTGTGACCGCCCATGGCTGTTTTGCATGTTTCTATAGCTGTTATAACACTTTTAAATGCGTAAATTAGCTTTGATGACTTGACTTTGCATATTTATGTTGTTGCTTTTGGGGCGGTGGTATTTGAATTTGAAATGATTTTAATTTTTAATTTCTAGCTATTGCTGCTTATCCGCACTTTCCATTTCAATTAATTGTGCGCACTTGGCGCTTTCAGCTTCTTTTGTTTCGCATTTTGGGCTTGTCTCGGTTTCAGTTCAGTTTTCGATGCAATCCTTCAACGCCTCTCAGTCGCCTCTCAGTCATCTCTCTCACCTGCATCGCCAGACAGCACACATAATTCTTCTCTCTATTTAACTATCTCTCTCTCTCTCTCTCTCTCTCTCTCCCTCTCTATTTTTTAGTGTCTACCTCTCTCTGTCTTGGCCAACTAGCCACAATGCGTCCACTTGTTGGACTTTGGCTATGGCCTGCAGAACTGCACAGCCGTCGCTGTTGGCCAAGTTGGCCTCTTGGTATAAAACGCACCGTTAACGCTTCGCTCTGTCGCAGTCGCAATTGCTTCGTTGTTCGGTTTCAGTTTAAGTTTCGGTTTTTGGTTTCGTTTTCGTTTAAGTTTTAATTTAAATTTTTTTTTCCTCGTTGACTCTTGGCCACATTGAGCCTTTTTGTTGTAATTTTTTTGTGGTTAGCTTGTGAATAGTGGTATTCGTTGTTAAGGAACATCCGCCCGAAAATATTACCAAAGTGAATGCTCAAGTGCTACTAAATCTAAACAGCGGTGTAATTAGTGTTAAGCAAGTCGCAACTTAACACGGATTTCAGTACACTATAGTGACATCTGTACAGAAATGGTGTAAAAGCCAGAAACCATTAAACTTCCATCAACCCAAAATATATATTAATGAAATAAACAATTAAGCTGTTAAATACAAATGGGCTAATAACTAATACTTTTTGAGAGTAATTATGCATGTTATAACTAGGCAATAACTAACTAATTATTACTCTATTCATTGGTATTCAACGGCACGGAATGAATAAGTGTATGAGATGTTCAGCTGAGAGTTTATTTGGGGCAATGACAATCTTGGCTCTATGCCGGTCATATTAACTGTTATGAGATAACATAATTCCAATTAATATTTCCTTAGTAAAGGTCACATTAATCAACAAAAAATTGCGACTTTAAATAGACTTATCACTTTCACTTAATCAATTATTTTTTAAAAAGGGTTTACATCACATTTTACAGTTTGAACATTTTTATCAGCATGTGAACTCAATAAGGCAGCATCCGTTGCAGTACCAAAGCCTTTGAGTTAAGTGGTAGCAGGACATAATTTTCAAAAAACTCTCTTTTGAAATCGGTTTATATTTTGTTTTAAAATAAGATTCAATATTTGTTACCAATTATCGAGCAGTAGTCTTTGTCTTTGACATTATAAAATCCAAAGCCTGAAACTCGAACCCGGAACCCACAATATATATATCTAGTTATATGAACGTTGGCTTAATGGAATTTCCACCCATTTCCCTGTAACTTCAGCAACTGCATCGATTAGCCATACATGTTCTGAGACCGCCCCATTAGTCAGATTGTGACAGACATGATTGATTGGCATGACCCTACTAGCATTGCTAGTTCTTGTCATTCGCGAGTTTGTGTCTTAGGTCTTTTGTGTTGTTTTTTTTTCAGGGATAAATACTAAACCACTCAAATTATACAAGCAAATTATAACGATGGCAATTGTGAGTCAATCAGTTGATTGTCCACTCTGTCATTAATCAAGCTGCATTTGCATCTGAGCATCAAACGTGTGGCCAAGCCGATCATTACCAGCTGCCTCGGCCAAAATAATTACAGAGCAGCTCCAATCTGGCGCACGCATCCATGATGATGATTATGATGATACTGCCGCAGTGAATGCTGCTTCACATTTGTGTGCGACAATATGGCCAAAATTGCAACTAGTTTTTTGAAGTTTTTTTCCCATCATTGAAAATTGCACAAAATGCAATATTTGGCTACCGCACATTGGGCCAGATCTTCTATTTTTTTTGTCATATATTCGAAAATTTTGGTTACTCAATTGTAATATGGCATTTTTGAAAGCCATCACCTATGTATAAAATAATGATACAAACTTTTACACTAGCGCCCATCCTAGCTGCCTATATAAGAAAAAAATTAAAATTATAAAAATTTCTTTTGCTTATTACGCAACTCACATTAAAAAAATGATCGCCATGTTTACTATTTATATCCGACATATCTTTACCATTAATTTACATAGTTAACATTCAGGTTTTACTCGAAAGGTGCATATATATTAACAAGCACAAAGATTCCTGTCACTTTAACTACACAATTAAGCCGTACGAACATATAATTTTAAGGAATTTATTATTCTTGTGCAATGATTTTCAAAATAGTTGATTAACATTTTAAATTACTCCCAAAAATTTGGAAAAAAAATTGCTGTCTGGACCAGTGTGCACTGAGACGAGTGCAGTATTCGCTATAAATTGAGTCCGCTGAATGTTGGTTTCGGCTAGCCGAATGTTTTATGTTGAATGTTGGGTATGTTGCAATCGGAATCGTCTTGGAATTTGTGCGTGTATGCCGTGACAAATAGCCGTTAGTTTTGGTCAAGATTTTTAGAAAGGCGCACCGGCTTATCAGAGTTTCGGGCTGGCCTTGTGCCGTATTGGCCAGCTGGAAAACCTCCCACTAAGCGAGGGAATTGTTTCATTCCTCTCTGACCTGATAGGATTGGATTTTGTCTTGTCTGCTCTGCTCTGGGTGCCAGTCAAGCGATAAGCGAAATTTTCTCATTTTCAGCATTGATATTGCCCATCATCAAGCAGCGCATTTAGTTGGCAGCCAAATAAAAACTCAATTAAACGCATCACTGGCCGCATGTGGGCGTGTCAGCGAAAGGCAAAAAAGCTAAACGAATAGAAAACAGCCTTTCACCGCCGAAGCCAACGATGCAGCTAAATTTTTAACTATGATATAACGAGCAACGTAATAACTTGCACTTCTTGCTGAATAATAACCTTCTAAAGCCAGCATCTTCCACTTTTATTCCATCCTTCCATCTTTTATTTTTGTAGCCACAACTCCCTCTACTCTGGGCACTGTTGGCATTGCTGCCAGCGATCAGAGCGGTGCTGACGCCTACGCATGGATTTGACGATGACAACACACCTATTCGGCTGCGTCTCGAAGACCTGGAGCGTGAGCATGACAAAGAGCATGAGCATCGCTATGATGTTAATCGTCCGCCGCAGCTTCCAACACGTTACGCGTGGCATCCGAGCGTTGCCGCCAGCGTGCCACCTAGCTACGTGCACGATGCCGCCCAGCTGGAGCAGGTGGAGCAACTGCGCCAGCTGCATCAGCAACATCAACAGCTTAGCGCTGGCTATGCGCTGCCCACCCATCTGCCAGGCGGTCTTCTGCTACTTCGCGGCCCCAATGTGTAAGTATGCATAAAGCTTTTGCCCGAGCTTTTAGCGCTTTTAGCGTTGACACAAATCTATGCAAGTTTTCAATTGAAATTTAGCTTAGACATTAACGATACTAAGCTTTAAGCTAGCTTTATCTTTAAGTGAAGACATTAGCTTGTTCAATAAACAATACCGATTGTTTGCAAAAACCAATAATAATTCGTACATCGTACATTTTTCTGATAATACCATTTTCACTTTCTCTATGAAACCTGTGCTTATTTGATATGATATTAAAGGAAATCAAATTACCCCTCCCAAAGTACAAGCTTGTATATGACGTCATATCCCAGACGTAAATAAAAGCTTCAGAAAAATACTCGATATACGATTTAATACTGGATTGAGTTACAGATGTCAATTTCTAATATTTGAAAAAAAAACCAAGTTCTTAGATGAGCCTTTGAAAGAAACAGTTGAGTTAAAAAGTACATCGAATTCTTGAATCTACATTTATTGTGACATTATTAAAACGAAATGTATTTTTAAACGACATACGTTTCTCTATAAGTCTAGAAATGTTCCCCTAAACACAATATAATCGCTTAATTGGCTTAACAGGTTTAACAAAATTGTTATTAAGAACACAAAAACAAAATTAAAAAAAATCCACGGTTATTTCCATACAAGCTTAAAAATTGAAGTGTTAAAATCAAAATTATAAACGAATACTGTCAAGCGTTTCGATACTAAACCTTTTTAAATGAACAACTTCAAGCTTGGTGAAATATATCACATTTCTACAATTGTGAACAGTTTCTTTTTCCTAATGTACTCTTAACTTATTTATATACCTCTTAAAGCATCCTTTATGTTTATAGAAACACAGACAGTTGGAAAATTTTGCGAAATTCTTTAAAGTGGATTTAGAAAAACCTGTGGAACATTCCAAATTTGGACATACAACTAATGTGAACTTTCTAATAACATACTTTTCCTTATGCACGAGATTTGGGGTTGAATGAGACCTTCAATTTCATAGGCTCCATTACCAACATAATTATAATTGAAACTTGACCAAGAAACACTGTAGAAAAAAAACCGGAACAACACAAGTGGCCAATGCGGTGTTGATTTCTGGCATTTGAATTGTGGTTTGCCGCAAATTGCGGTGTGGCAAGCATATGTCAATTGAATTGGCAATTGTGGCTGTAAATGAGTGTGGAAATTACGAGCGTAATCAGATGTCTGTAAAGATACATTTAGACAAATGCCGGTATTAGCCTAAATCTAATTCCACACTATAGATTGATAGATATATAGATAGATAGATGGTTAGAGTACTGGTGGGGGTGGATGTTGAAACAAACTCCAGTTTCACTCACGACTGTTGCCGCCGTTGGCTTCCGACAAATGGCAGCAGTGATTGCCATAATAAATAGCAGAGATTAGATAAGAGCAGCTCGTTAAGTCACGTTTTTCATTCTGTTCACTCTGTTAAGCGCTCCCTCACTTTCTCTCTCTCCCTCTCCCTCTCCCTCTCTCTCTCTCTCTCTCTCGCTCTGTATCTCCCACTCTATTAACTTCTCTTCTCTGTCTATTGGTCTCAGCTCACCAACGCAAGCAACAATTGCTACGAGCGCAGCAGCAGCAACATCAGCAGCAACAAAGACGCGAACGCGACTACTTCAACCCATTGTGCCCTTTGATCTGGACCTGCAGCTTCAGCTTAATGGTGTGCAATATCTAAGCGGCAATGAGCTGATTGCTCCCACAGCTCCACAGTTCCTGCCACGTCCCATACCAAGACCAGTGCTCCGCCCCCAGCGACCAGCGTACGCTTTCCTGCAGCAGAGGCAGCCGCCGCATCAGCCGTTTGCCACCCAAGTGGCCCTGCCTCCATTGCTGCTGCAACAGTCCAAGCAGTTTGCCTATGCGCCGCTGGCACAACGCAACTATGCGACTGCCACTCGCATTCCGCTGCCCTACCCGCCCAGCTTTGTTAGCATTACGACAAGACGACCGGCGTCTGGTCGTTACGCCACCAGCTATTCGAAGCCGTTCCGGCCCTCAGAGCCGGACCTCACGCCGGATCTGTTTGCCGGACGCGACTCTAAATCGCTGCTGGAATCGTACATACCCAGCTGGGAGGTGTTGCGTCTGTACAAGGCGCACCAACACCGACCGCTGCAACGCCACACCTTGGCCTATGCCAGGCCCAGCCTAAGGCTCTTCAAGCGCGACTCCCAACTGGAAAGATCGCCCCAGCGCAGTCGGATCGTCAAGAAGTCCCTGGACAAACAGGTGATGCCGCAGTAGCTGGCCAAATTGGCCTTTTGAATTTAGTTTGTACTTGGCGATTGCATTTCTACATATGTGTATATATATATGTATACGTATAAATAACTTAAATTTTTTTTTTATTCTAATAATATTTTATCTAAATATATATATATGTTTGTATTATTTATTAAAGCACACAAATTAAAGCTCAGCATCTCCGGTATCGCTAATTTAAGTAAATTGGATGCGACAGAAACTGACTTAATTAAGTATGGTTTGAGTATGCACAAATATTGCCACATGATTATGAATACAGATATGAAGATGAAGATGATTCTGGGGCTGAGGACTACTGATTCTGATCGAGATAAAACTGTATATATTTTGCAGAATCGTATATGCAATCGTTTGGTTGTTGCAAACACGCTCACAACTTCATAATCCGCTTTTTGTCATTGAGGAAATTGCTTAAGATGCTTAATGTACGTATTTAAGAAGTCATATATTATTTGCTTTTTCTGCAAGCCAACTGTCAGTAAATAACTGTATTTGTTGCATTTTCATGTGCGAATTGATGTTCACATAAACGTATGTCACATGTCACGTGTCACATGTGTCATACCGATCAGCAAGTATTGTTGTTATTTTGCGCTGCGATCACTGATCACATAATAGGCCATGTCCCGTCTCCAGTGTCCCGTCCATGCTATTTAAAGCCAACCAACGACTCAAGCGACAATCCAAATGAAAGATGCGACTTTAGCGTTTTAGTCAATGAGCCGGTGCTGATGTAATCGCTTCCATAAACCAAACAGCTACCAATAATAAACAATTACATTTGCCCCAGCAGCAGCAGACGTCAGCAAAGCTGCACCCAAGTCAACGTCGACGTCGACGTCGCAGTCGCAGTTGACGCCGAATCGCATCGTAGCGAGGAGATGCTGCAAAATTATGATTTGTGTGGCAGTGTGTTTGTTGTATCGCATATTGCATACTGCGTGAAAGTCTGCAAGTGTACAATTTATGCAAGTAGGAAGCGCCGAACCGTTGCTGCCGACAACAACAACACTTGTGGCACAACCTCGCCACATTTTGGGCTGTTAATGAAGTTGCCACAAAGCTGGCTGCCACTGCCGTGGGCCTAATTGTTGCATTGTCTGCTGCGGTTTGTTTACCATCAATTAAATGTGAATGGTATATTTAAACATAGGATGTTTACACTGCCCAGTTTCCGCTCATCATCGCAAGACATGGTTAAAGAACTGTGATTATGATAAGTAGGTAGGTAGGGAGGTATATGTTTATGTGGCGTCAGTGTTGCACTTATATTGCGTTGCATTTCCTACTTTGTTAGAGCTGAAATCTTTTCAACATAAGCAAAGCAAAAGGAAAACAGCTGGTCGTGCAAGGACGTAAATGCAATGAGCACACTTGGGGCAGTAAATAGCTACGGCACTTAAAACCACCTGATACTTATATAAAAATTGACAATCCCATAAAAGGAGCAACTTCAGTTTAAAGATCTTACACATCTGTGTGTATAACGTGCAGATGTACAAGATATGCATATTGCTCGCTAAATAATATGCAAATATTGTACAAACATTCCACTAATGACGTAAGTGATCTTGACTATCAAAGAGACGTCTCAGCTTCCATCTAACCTGTGCAGTTACAACATCCCAATTGGCAATGCAAAAATGCAGAAGTAAACTGGTTTGTAACGCAACTATCCCCTTAATTTTTTTAAAACCCATTTCATCTGCAGTTAATTTAATTTATTGTTTTGCAAAGTGTTCAGCATTTAGTGGAGTTACAGACTTTAAATTTGTTCAATTTGTAATTCGCGCAATTAGCTACAACTTGTTTTTTTTTTATCGTTCGCTACTCATTTTATTTTTTACATTAGATATGTCCGGTTTAATAATAGAAACATATAACAAATCAAAAATGATATTCATTAAAAAGCATTCTCTGTCAAATTTTCCCTTAAACCGATTATTCTTCTTGCAAGAAGTTTTATATTCTTACGATCTTATTGAGTTTTATTTGTATTCCAATGCTCTTGTCAACAATTGTTTGTTGTTTTTCGAAATGTAGTTAAACCACTAATAAGTAATAAGATTTAGCCGTTTGGCATTGCTTCCATGCCTGGCAGGCAAATATGCATACGCCCGCCTGACTCTGCTAACAATTGCCAAATCCACAGATAACGATTATCTAATGACCTTGCAAAATCCAAGGGCCCGCTCCAGATGTTCCACAGCTTTCAAATGCATGCGTATAAGCATAATGGGGAATTCACCTTCGGTTCGAATCGAATGCAGGCCGATTGCTGCCGTTGTTTAATATACAAATATTTTTTTATATTTTTTATTTATTATTATTATGCTAGTTAATGATGTTTATTAGTAATACGCTTTCGATTGGGTATATCTGCAATGACATCTGTTATACTTAATTTTTATTATTAATGTTACGATTTCAATTTACAAAATAAAAATAAAATAAAAAAATACAACATATAAAATACAAGCAGCTATGGTTTGAATTAATAGTATCCTCAATATTGGGTAGGGTGACAAAGTGTCGGTGTTTGGCTTCTGGCTTTCAATAGCTGCTGACAAGCATTTTAAATCACATGGACAAAGCCCCCACGTCAACCTTCTGCAAATGGGCGGGCATGCTGCATTATCATTGCCGCCTATTATGATATATTATTATTAGGCCCAACGACATTCAACGCATCTTCGGCATATATGCGCGTCAAATGAAAAAGAGCATAATAAATAGTATTAAAAATAATGACAGTGACGTCTTATTGGATACGACAGACTGTGGGCTTAAATGATGAGTTAGCAAATGGTTACTCAGATTGTAGATGTTGGCGGAAGAGGAGGGGTACAGCATTGGGCAACAGGGCAACCCACTGGTTGATCAACATCTCCATTGCTATTTATTCCCTATCGATGTGATCAAGGCGAATTTGTGAATAAATAAAAAGCGCAAGCCAAAATAATAAGAAACAAATAAAAACACAAACACAAACTTTTAAACAATGTAGCCAATTGCCGATTGTCGATTGCGAAGGGGCGCGTGATATTCGTTTTTTTTATTTAACTTGTTTTATCTCTTTCCCCGTCTTTTATCCCTGTTAAAATATTTTATTGCCATTATCGTTATCGCGACATGGTGTTGTTAATGTTGTTGTTGCTAATGTTGCCGATGTTTTAGCTGGCGCTGAATGTTGATCAAAATGTATTACAAAACTGACAAAACAGTTGTGCGTTTGCAGTTTGCCGTCTCTGTTATGCCATTTCACTTTTGCACGTAAGCCCAGGCGCCAACATGAGACCCAAGACCCAAATCTCAAAAATCTTAAAGCCAATCCCACAGCTCTTAATGCGCCAATTTAATTGCCACCTGCAAAGATCGCGATGCATGCAGCTCGCTTGTCTCTGAGCGTTGGCTCTGCAATTGTTTTTATGCAAATTTCGTTTCGATTGGTTCAGGCTTCGTCGTTGGGCTGGTTGGCTTTGTGTAAGCCACGGAGCTCGTAATGGTCATAATAATAAGCATAAAATGTATTCATCTAAAATGAAAGGTCTCCCAGACTGTGTCGCTTGAGTCTCTAGGTGACTCTCGTATACCACGCAAATCGTTGCGCCAGTTTTATTTTTTATGACTTTGAACTTGAACTGAGCTAACAAAAAGTAGTTTATTTTTCATTCAATTCTTTCTAAAAGAAAAAATTTCGTAAGATGAAAGGAATCAAATGGATGAAATGAGAAGCAAGGGCAATCGCTGAATAAAAATGCTATATTTGTTTTGTATTATAACTTTTTGGTTGTTTGTCAGCAGTTGATTTATTTTCGGAAAAAAATGGAACTGTTCAAATTCATTGGCGAGACTTTACCTACAAAATCGTTTGTCTATATTTGAATTAATATGTTGTATATCTTATCCACTCTAACCATTGTCTACTATCTGATTTAACGTACCAAGTTCTTATTAGCTTTGTCTTCCTAATTATTAATATTAATAATTCACTTTTACTTAATTTACATTTCTCGAATATATAATTTTTCTTTTAAGATTAGAGAACTCTGTTAGCAAATAACTACTGGTTCCAATTAGGCATACAATAAAAGTTCTTCCTTCAATTAGTTATCAGATGTAGTTCATAATCTTATGTTCAGAACTCTCTGCTGGAAGTGCCTCATCTATTACTAAGTCGTATTGCTCAAGCTTTATCGTTTGCGCCAACACATTACAGATCACGTTTTTAGATATATATATATTTTTTTTTTATATGCATACGTACACCTCTTTGTTATGAAAGACGTATAAATTAGACAAGTAGCATTCTAGCATTGAAACGAATCTGAATTAACGGAATCATTGCATTTGTTATTGCTACTATTGCAGCAGCGCCTGGAAACCTAGACACACACCGACACACACACACACACGCACACACACACACACACACACATACACACACAAACTTACACACACACTCTCGTTGTATTAGTGCTAGTGAACTCGTCCATTGCTCGTTCCGCACGTTCCCGCTGGCTGACTGACTGGCCAACTGACTTGAACTTGCTGCAACGAAGACGCTGCTGACTGTGGCTGCTGCTGCTGTTACTGTTGCTGTTGTTGTTATTGTTGTGACTGTGGCTGCTTCGTCTTTGGCATAAAAACCAAGCGCGCGGCCTGCGCCAGCCACAGTTAATCGCGCGACTTTTGAACGCCTGCACCGTTTGCCGAGAGTTTGGCACGCAACGAGCAAGTTTCCCACCGTTGACAGCATCTTGTTGGATTTTTTTTGTTTTGTATTATTTTGTTTTAATTTTTTGTTTGAAAGTGTGCATTGATTGTGCTCACTTGTGTAGACTGGCATTTAGCAAATGTAACTGTGCGAAAAAGCATTTAATTCGCCACACAAGTGAGACACCAACTCAATTACAATCCATCAGATACGTACTTACTGATTAATACAGACTCGTCTCAGCGAGTGCATTTGCATGTGTGAAAATTAATATTTAAATGTGCATTGTCTGAGTTCGTCGTCTGCAGCAAATACGAGCATAATATCTCTGGAAACAATGAGATTAGCATTGATATTGGTATGTATTTGTACGAGCAGGAAGCTATGCCATCCAGCACTTGCATAATCAAAGCCGCGACCCAGACACAATGCGGAAGAGCCACCAAAGGTGTGTCGTCCATAGGCAGCCCAAAAACAATCCCACATTGAATTTGTGCCCATCAACACTTTATTTACAAATTGGGTATAGCCGAAGGCCAATTAGAAGTTTTCTTATGCCAATTTTGTGGCTTGCAATTTGATTGTGCATTTGTGCATTTGAAATTTGTCTGATTCGAAAGTGGTGTTGAAGGCGTGGCTGGCCGCCGAGCACACAAATCGCTTCCTACCACAACTCCTTGTGCCGTCATCCGTTGACTGTTCAATTAATTTGCATGGCAGTCGCTGAGCCGTTGAGCCGCTGAGCCGCTGAGCCACTGAGCCCGCTTGGCCAGCTGCAAGATGTGTTTCACTTTTGTGTTTTATGCCACGTAATGGCTGCCATTGAAAGTGTGCACAGTGGGAGTTGACAGCTGCATATATACACACATTCGCATATGTGTATATGATATGTGGTGTGTTTGAGCTTGTGTGCGACAGTCTTAGCCGGTCTTTGACAACAGTTCACTGATCCTGATTGTGATGCTCGAATGATATTTTCTTTTGTTATTTTGTAAACTTGCAGAACATTGGCCTTTATATAGTCCAATAATATGAACGTTAGCTATGCCATAACTTGTGGGATTCAACTTTCATATCAACTACCGATACCGGATAAACATCAATTTGCACAACTTGTTGTTTTCCATTTGTTTAGCAATGTGCACAATCGACTTTCAGCGGGCCATTTTGCATGTTTCCCCCCCAATGTGGCATACAATGTAAACGAGCTGTAAACAAACAAAACGATGACAACTAAAGCAACAGCAAAAGCAACAAATATATGTGTAACTCGCAAATGATTCAGAGCTTTTATATCATCGCTTGGCTGACCTCTGAACTCAAGTCAAGTGAAGACGCGTCGCCATTGCCCTTGTCTCTGTGCCAATGTATGTGTGTGTGTATATCTGTAAGGTAAGGCGCCTGCGGTTTTGGCCTCGTCAAAAATCAACCAGAGTAAGACATCTGATTGTTCCATTTCCAGTTGCCAGCTGCAAGTTAGCAGTTGCATGCACATATTTGGCCACTAATTGGGCCAAAATGCTGGCTATCAAAATATATTAGGCAGATCTTCCAACTATTTTTTATGGATTGCCTAACAAACTTGGCCACAACAATCATTCACGCAAATGCGACGACGCTTCGTGCCGCTTTTTGTAATGAGAACTCGTTTGCGAGTGCGGTGGAGCGGCTGCACTCTGGCTGTGTGTGGCATGTGGTTGTGCTATTATATAAAGTTAATACAGCTTTTGGTGGAGAGCTGCTGGCGAGCAGGCGCAGGACTAAGCATACAATGGAGCTCTCAAAACTGCTCAGCCACTTGACTCTCATTGTTGTTTAATTTACATTTTATTGTTATGGTTTTTTTATGTTTATGGTTTTTATTTTGTTTTTCGTTGCATCATCCAGCAAAACAACAGCCAACGACAAATAGCATAAACATGATGAACTTACAACTAATTTGCACGCGTTGCGCGGCGCCTGCGGCAATAATTTCCTCCTCTTCTTCTTCAGCCGCGGCTGCTGTTTGTTGTGGCCGTTGTTTAGAGATGTGTGCGTGTCGTGCCCCGAGCGAAAATTCGATCACGACTCATGCCATACACAATTGCTTAATTTGCAACAATTGCTCCAAAAACAATTGCTTCTTTTATGTGTGAAATTTGCTTTTAATTTTCGCAACTTTTTTCTGAGCTTGCGACAATTGTTGATTGCACTAAAAGCACTAAAAGAAGGGCAAAAGGGGTGGATGGGGGATATGGGGAGGAGGTGGCAATTCACAATGTTCTGCCTGAGCTGTTTGATAATGTTATTTGCACATTCTGCAAAGTGAAAGGCAGCAACTACAACAACAGCAGCGATTTAATTAAATAATTAGACACAGTTTCTAATTTTTTTTTCTGACAAAACATATGTCAATGCTACCACTGCTGACTGGCGGGTGGAGGGGAACTGGTGCTGGACGCATTATATAAAGCAGCTAACATCGTATCAACAAAGATCACATAAACTCGCATGTAAGCGAAACTCGTCGACTTCCTCAGCACCACACGCCCCCTCGGGCCACAGCCACAATGCCAGCATTTGACAGAAATTATTTGTGTTTTTTGAGCATTTTTGTTTTGTGTTGTGGCTGCTGAGTCTCAGGTGCGCCCGTACAGCAAGTAAACGAAAGTCTACAAAATAGTCTTCCTGCTTAAAGTAGCAGCCATACACAAGCACACCACAACCAACAAACCAACCAGCAAAAAAAAAAAAAAAAAAAACAAACAAACAAACTGTAAAATGTTAGTAACAACGCACAGCGCACTATTAAATTATGTATATATCTTTAATCTGGAAGTCTTGAGTCGACTTGACACACTGTCCCAGTTTCGCATTTATCGTCGCTGTAATTGAGTGACAAAAAGCAATTAAAATGTACTACCATAGTGGGTTGGCTGTAAGATATTTAACTCGCAGCTCCCTCGTACAAAGTGTTGAAATTTTATCAAAACAGCAAGTTACAAGAAAAAAAGTTAAGCAAATTTTAATTTTCTAGTGAGTGATTATATATATGTTTAAATAAAATTAAACTAATTATACCATATTTACCGACTAGATAGCATTTGTAAGAAAAGGGAAATATTTATGAAGTTATTTTAGAGCTCTTATTAAGGTATTATTGTCGGTCAAGAACCCTTTAAAAGAACGTTAGTCACTTATTAAGTACATCATTAAAAAATATACACTGCAACCCATTTGACGAAGCCGGGCATTTTTAAAAAACTTACGCTTTTCTGCCTAAAATATTGGCAAGCACATATACAAACAAAAGACCTAGGACACAAACTTGACCAAATGTTGCTCCATTTCCAAGGAACTATCATCACAACAGTCAACTTCATTTGCCCAATCAAAAGCAATCACTTAATCAATTCATGTTTTCAATAAAAATCTCAGCATAGATGAAATGTCAAATTTCATAATTGTGTCTCTTTGTTTGTTGGTCGGAATGAGCTGTACAATCGCTAGCTGAATTTATTATGGGTGCTGAAAGCATCGTTTTGAGTATATTGATTTTAGTTGGTTGGCTTTTTGAATCGAGACCATTCGATAGCCGAGAGCATAAAAAACAAAAGAGGTTTTGGCGCAATCGTAGCGCCACTCGCTGGCGCCTCACCTTGAGCCAAAACTGTTTGTGTTTGAGACAAAGGTGCCAGCAAACAAAAGTCGATACATATTTATGGCTCTAGTAACACACATCAGCTTGCCATGAATGGCTTTTGGAGAGTCTCTACTATATTTACCATCCTTGTTTGCATCCTTCTGTTTTCCCATTGCAGTGCATGCTGAGCGCGGCGCTGTGCGTGGTGACCGCCTTGGGGCAGCCCACGTCGCCCACAAAATCATCGGCCAGTGGCTATCCCAAGAAGGTGACCACACTGAAGAAGCGACCCACAAAAACGCCTGGTATCTCAACACTGGGCTCGTCCTCCTCAGCCAGCGGACATCCACCCACAACAAAGCCAAGCAAGCCGCGCGTCAAGATTGCCAGCAAGACGACAACGACAAAGCCGCCATCGCTGGCCGCCAGCTTTGGCAATTTGCCCGCTGATGATCTGGAATTCATCAAAGAGCTGGACAAACAGTTCAAGCTGCACGGCAGCAAGATCAAAATCAAAGTGGAGCGAGATAATTCGACCAGCAGCAACGCCGACGGGAAGACCAGCAAGCGCACCATCGACGGCGAATTGGGGTCAGTGACTTTTCTAATGTAGTGTGGTGGTAGCCGGTAGTGCTCTTTGGAGGTGCTTCGAACCAGTTCCCCATTTAATTGTGACCTCATGGTGTTTTGATTTAAGCAAGAAAATTGCTTTTAGTTTGAAAAACCAACCGTTTATATGCGCAATTTTAAAATTTAGAAGCGCCAAATAATTAAAAAAATATATAACAATTATGAATGCTCTGGTTGAGAGAGTTTGACTAGAAGATACCCTGAACCCAGTTGTTAAATGCTGTTAAATTCATTAAATGTATCTTTAAAAGGTTTTGCAGACTCAAATGTAAGCAGGTGTGGAAGGAATCTCATTTCTTATTGCCGAATCTGGTACTAAAGGGTTAGGAAAACTAAGACCACACAGGTTTTTGATCACCAGCCCAAACTGAAATCCCCGACTTGCCACAAACGCATGCCCACAAATTTGTTGCATATATGTATATATGTATATATACTCTGAACCCAGCTTATAAATACATTGTGCCCAGCTGATAGTAGTTTCTTCAATATGAAAATACGTTTTGGTTAACAAAATGCGTGTTTCTTATCAAATTTGATATAAATGTACTTTAAGGAGTATTTTGGCATTATTATAGCCTTATTACCAAAGTTTATAAAAATTATGATCTGATCCACAAATAAGATTTAATTTCTTAACTAACAAGTTTCATTATTTTTGTGTTTATCTTCCTCCCAAGTAATAAATATATTAAAAATAAAAATTAAGACCAATTCAAAAACAAAGATTGCGGAAATTAATCTATGCAAGTTTTTAAGCTATTCAGTGTCAAAAGTATTATGTCAGTATTAATATGATATTAGCATACCTTCCGTATCTTGAGTTACATCACTCATATTACTCGATATCTTTAAATACGAGTTTGGCAAATCTTTCATTTTAAAATGAATTTTGACATAAATGTAGAAAAATATGAAATATATTTTAATGCAATCAGATTAACATCACATTTTGACATCATGATTGACTTTTTACCACAAAAGTGAATGGGAACCGGTTAACGAATGGCCTTTCAAGATCTTCCAATGAAAGCGAAAACAGCAGCAGACCCCAAACAGACCATTTAATGAATTGTTCTTCGGTTGACCCTGCATGTCACAAATAATTAAAAATGCCAATGTTCTGTATTTCCACAGCTATGGCTACTCGCATCAGGGATACGACTACACACCGCCCAAGTTCATGTTCTATCCGTATTCGCAGCACGATATACCCGCCACGGAATCGCCCGATGTCTATACGGGCTACTCGGAAGCGGATTATGAGCAGCCGGGACCTGCACATTCGGAGCAACAGGTGCCCATTCAGCATCAGCAGGTGACCAGCGTGACCATTGAGCCCTCCTATTCGTACGAACTGAAGCCACAAACCAGCTACGAAACACATCAGATGGCAGTGAAGGAGCCACTACATGCTCATCCTCAACTCCATGCGGAGCAGCCACAAATTGATTTACCCCAGTCGCATCAGCAGACAAGCGGCCCAGGAGTCGATGCGGCTGGCTATCAAGAGCCGGTTATAATACTGCGCATCCCGGGACCGGCGAAATATGCTGCGCATTTGCAAACGCTGCTGCAGCAGTATCTGGAAATACGTGCAGCGCAATATCTCCAGCTGCTGCAGGAGGTGGAACAGCGCAAGCATCACGATCAGCATCAGCACGAGGAGCTGTCCCCACCGCAGTCCTATGCCTCGGCTGAGCAACACCAGCCGGCCCACTATCATCCGGATGTGAGCTTTGCCCATCAGGTGGCGGCAACACCGCAGCCCATCGAGTATGCGCCCATTGACGATGTCTACCAGGGCTACAAGGGTCGTCATCAGTCGCAGCCGCAATACGAGCAACCCGCTTCAGAGGAATATTATGTACCCACCAGCTATCAGCAGCAGCAGCAGCAGCCAGCGTTCTACTACGCCCAGCAGCAGCAGCAGCAGCAGCAGGAGCATGAGCAGCAGCAGCAGCACGAGCAGCAGCAGGCGCAATACGAGAGAACCTATCAGCCTCAGCTATATCTAATAGCGATGGGACCGCAGCATCAATACGCCACTATGCCATCGGCAGCGGGGCAGCAACAACCCATTTATGTGCCAGAACAAGAGCCGGAGTCAGCTGGTCATGAGCATGAGCTGCCCACCACCGAAAACAATCCGCGACCCACACACACCAAGGTCGTATTCAAGGCGCAAAACACGGGCGCTGACTATGCTACCAACATGTATCCTATGCCCGCCATTCAATCATACGCAGAGGAGCACCACCATCAGCAGCAGCAGCAGCAACAGGCGGAGAGCGGTCATGCGGATCGGGGAGCAACAACAGCTGCCGATTATCAGCCATCGCATGAGCCGGACGAGGCCATGGCCATTACGCAGCCGCCATATAATTACCATGCCCACGGCCTGAAGATGCGACAAGGAAAGCGGGCAGCCAGCGCGGAGCAAACGGCCGATCATCAGCTGCAACAGATACGCGAATATGTGCGGGAGAAGCTCGGCGCCGAGATGGGCTCGGCGATTGAGTACAAGACGACGCAGCTGCTGGAGGGTTAGATATTGTTAATATATATGTGTATGTACCATATAACTACATTGTTCGTTTATGTTTGTCTGTTGATTTCTTATGTGGCCAGACGTATATATTTCATTAGTATTTATTCTGTGTTGGCAGCTCAATAATTGATTCCACTTATTAGAAAGTATATCAGTCGCTTGCCTTATTTTCATCAACAAATTCGAATTCGTTTCGTGTTGACATTATATTATTTTTCACATTCATGCCAAATTGTTTTTATTATTGTAACTCCATTGGATTATTTGTGCCTTTTCTTTTATTTTGTTTCGCTAACAACAAAAAATTGTGTTAAATATGTGCAATAATTAGTTTGTATTGATATGTGCTTTTGAATTTATATATAGTTTTGCACTAATAAAATATGTAAAATATGTGAAAGTGGTTTGTGTTTTGGTTGTTATATACCGTGTAAGATAGCTCAATTATTGAAAGGGTATCTAATGGGCCAAATTATAATAACAACAAGTGATTTCATAGGCAAAGCCACATAGGAGCAGTGCGGAAAGGCACTGCACTTTTCTGCATCCCAACTTTGTATAGAGGAAATTTGGCCAGTCCCCTTTACGACCTTCGCTGCTTGTGGAAAAATTAAAAAGCTGAATTCTTCTGAGTAAATCAAAATGTAGTCTGACTACGAATGCAGTATGGACGACAAGTCATTTTTTATGCTCTGACACCAAAGGTCAGTCTGTTTGTCAGTCTGTATGACGCAACTTTTTTCGACACCATGGAGCTAGAGAGTTGGGGGTTAGGAAATCAATAAAATCAATTATAGCAAATCGTTAATTGCATAATAATATTAAATAAAATTAGGAAGGTAAATGATTGGTCACGCCCACTCAGATAGTGTAACTCGAAAAGGGTGCATATCTTCCACAATCTTAAAGTTAGACTCTCCAAACTCGAAACAGTAAGTGCTGGTAACATCCTTAAGAGATCGACATAGGAATTTCCGTGCCACACTCACCATTTGAATGGGTGACAGTTAGTTTAAGTCTTTTAGTCGACGAAGTGTGTGTGCTTGTGAGTGATTGCTAAAAATGTCAGGTAAATAAGTTAGCATGTACAGCAGACTAATAAATGGTAAGTGGTATATCTTAGTCAGGTACTCACGACTAACAGCAAACGCCAATTCATTTGCTGCCTGAAAGCATGCCACATTGTTGCACTGCACGTCAAATTGTCGCATTTTGCAGAAAGCAGAAAACACCTGAAATGTATTTTTAGTGCGGAACATCTATCGTCCAGGTGATCTTATGCAATTGCAACGGTCACCCGGAAATCACGCATAAGACCGATTAAGCTGCACACACAATAAAATTAATTTGAAAATAATTTTGGCATTTCGGCTAGTTTTTTTTTTTACTTTTTATTTGCATTGCTTTAGTGTTAAAAGCCAGAGTTTTGAAAATATATACATTGCACACAATAAATGCAGAAATGCACATTTAAATAACTACATGTGGCAATCACGCGAAATTGCTGCCAAACGAACAGGAAATACAGAAAGCAGCAACCAACTTAAATTTTCGTACAAATCGATTTTAGACACGGAGTTTAAGACTGAGTTTTCGATTTCAATTCAGTTAAGCGGCTTTCAGTGTGATTCAATTTCAGTTTTTCCGTATTTTTGGTTCAAACGAACTGATTTCAATTACTTGATATAAAAGCTTAGCAGTATCAATACAATCGTTAATTATTCTGTAGATTTGTTCTGCATCTGAGTTTATGTATTTCATAAGATTATGTTTTGCCATGTTTTGCATGAAACTAAAGCAATTTATGAATGATTTCTCATTCGATTACAGTTTATTGCATAGATCGAAAACAATGTTCTAGAAAATATATTTGCACAGCTTTCTTGGGACAACAAGTTTTCTTATAATTCCCCAGTTTAAGGCGCTTGGCAACTTTCACCTACATAATTTGTTTACTTAAGAGCGTCGTTAGTATGGCCAGCTTAGTCTGTTGCTACATCATTTAAATGAGTTTACGTAAAACTCAACTATGCAAACCAAACAATTAGCATAATCAGCTGCCGCAATGGACGGTAAATTGTGCCAATTTCTATAATTTTTCCTATTCAAATGCGGCAGTGGCAACGTTTTGTGGCTGGTATAGTAGCTATGGCTGCATCTCGACTTTCCAGTCGAAAACATACATATGTATGTATGCGTGTACATTTTAAAATTCACACAAAATATGCAACATTCGCAACACAAGAGGCGCAAGCAACTTCCGCGCACACGAAATGAGCTGCACTTCCAGATTTCTATCGAGCAGATGCAACTAAATGCATTTCCAATTGGCACCTGGATGCAGCCTTTATGGCCGCTTTGCGTGCCAACAAACCAATCGCTTTGAAATTGAAAGTTTTCTTCCGAATGTGGATCGATTGTCCATTGCTGTCACGTTGGGCCACGTTGAGCCACGTTGGGCCACGTTGGGCCACGTTGGACCACGTTGGGCAGAGTGCACGGGCATATAGCCAAGATACCGGCCCTGCCCATTACCCGGCCAGGTGGTCTCATATTTAACTCAAATTTCTCGCATGCGATAATTGCCATGAATGAAACGAAGCTGAAACAACTTTCAAATTATGATTCTGTCCCATTGTGTCTCATCTTAAGTAGAGAGTACCAAATGAGTTGTGGGCACTTCCGGAAGCAGTGGGGACACCATAGATCCCAACACAAAACAGATTTAAAGGAAAGCAAATAAAGCTAGCATGTATAGCCCATAAAACATATAATGATCTAAATGCTGCCATAACAATGGACCCATAAAACACCGCAGCAAAAACAACAATTCACTCACTTGCCTGCCAGCAGCAGCAAATTAATAACTTAAGCCGAACACAAAACGTAACATTTTCCAACATTGTCCAAGCGTTGCAAAAACCGTTATACGGCACAGTGGAACAAACTCAGCTCGAATATGCCGAAAGAATTGACAGCCTTCGCCGTACCAGCCATTCTGCAGAGTGTTTCTATTTGATATTGATATTCTTATGAAAATCTGATATTTTTAGTTGAAAGCTTTCGGAATTGTTTAATGTTCCGCAGCTCTATATTCAATCACACCACAAGCTGCTAGTGTACAGTGCTGCTAGAATACATTAAAGGAATGCAAGTATCTCACTCACTTCACATAATATTACGTTTACCTGAAGGTCTACTCGCTATTGATCCGACATGTATTATTAATTCTACATAAATATATTATAGTTAATATTCATAAATAAAATAATCCAAAATAGGCAAAAAAAAGTATAAAAAAAGTAAGCGTAGCAAACTCTACGAAAGCTTTAAGTATATTTAAATTAACTATTGTAGTTTATTATTGTTATTTATGCCCGATTTAATCATCTACATACATTTGATTTTATATAAAGTGAACTTACAGCTTAAATAGAACTAGTCGCACTGCTTTTAAAGAACATGAAAACTTTCTATGGAGAATCTAATATTTGCACTCGGCAAACTAATCGAGCTAAATAAGCCGACTTAAGAGCTGCATTAAATGGATTAAGCCACTGTGCACTCGTCACTCGGCCGTTGCCGCCAGTGCAACTGTTGTTGTTGGTTTAGGCCATATAACGCACATGCATTGCATTCAAGTATTCGCATTGGCAAGGTTGTTGATCTTCACATGTGGCATGCCCAGTCCCAGTTTCGTTCCCGTTGCCGTTTGCCGACATGCGAATATTGTGATTGTTTTGTTTGTTTGTGCTTGCTGCATTGGGAAATTGTTTTCGTTTTCGCTTCTATTATTTGCGGCTAAGTGTGGCAAATGCTTTAGCCAGAATATAAATATAAATCATAGCAACTTGTCGGTTAGCATGGGATAAACTTAAGTGAACAATGAACTCATTTCACCTCAGCCAGCTTACTTATTTATTGGCCACAATCGAAATTGTAATCTTATATTTAATTCCATTGAACAAGTGCATCACTATGTTGCAGTTGTTGCGAGCAGCTGCGGTTGCGGCTGTTTAAGCTGAGTCTGATAAAAATCATCATACATTTGCAGCTCTTTTCTCTCCATTAATTACTATGCACCTAATCAGTGACCATGAAGAAACTGAAACCTTAAAGCGCATAGACGCAACATTGAAACACAACACCGATTTGCCCAGCCACTCGTTTATCTTTAACAAATTTTGTTGTTGATGTTGTGCGAGTGGTTGGCATGTGGCGCTGCAGTACATTATAACTGGATAGTCTTATTACAGTAACAGCTCAACAGTCTGTGGGCTACAGTTTAGCCATATTTTAAGGAATTTACTAAATGTTCAATTTAAATGAAGAAATTTTTTTAATTGATTTATGAAATGTATAAAAATTAATTGCGAAAATGGGAAAATATGTTGCTTAACCTTAATTTTTTATTTATTACTTGAAAAATATGAAATGTGCAAGAGCTGGCTGGTTCATTTATCTTGTGTTCCTGACTTATCTACTACGCTTTTTTTATTTTACTTATCTCTCTCTCTCCTTTTAACAACATGTACAACATGTTAACATTCAAAATCATTTTTTTGAGGATGTCAATTTTCTTAACCTCTTTGGTTTTACTACTAGTCTTTTCTCTCTCCCGAACATGACAACATTAATAATTTGGTGCTTAGCAGGTGCTGTGCTACCTTACTTCAAAAATGTTTATAAATTTTTCATTCATTTGGAGATTCACATTTCATTCCTCTACACAAGAAAAATGCTAAGTCTGATATTGCAAATTATGGAGGAATTGCCAACTTATCAATTATCATAAAATTATTTGATACTTATGTCAATCTTGACTCCGCTGCTCAACATTATTCATTAAGAGGCAGTCCACCTAGACAAAAATAAGATTACCCATTTGGCATAAGATAAAATTCTGATTGAAAGGCCAACTAAAGTCATATACGATGACACAGTTGACCACGTCCTTTTATTGAATAAGTTTAATTGTTTGGGATTCCCTCCCTCGTAGAGGCAACCTACTTTCATCCAATCGTAGCAAATTGAACGGACGTTAGAAATGAGAGACGTCAGCATTTCATTGAACTGTATTTTCACTGTGTGTGCAGCGTATGGCTTAATTGGCCAAAACGAAATCGAAACCGACACTAAAGCCAGTTAAGCATTTGACATTTGATTTGCTGTGTGTGGCACTTGCTGTACTCACCGTAAGCTCGGGCTCATCACACCAGGCGTATGCGTTACGGTTCATAATTATATTCGAACAGATCACGCATACGCAGTGCGTTAAATAGCCGTTACAATTTGAATGTGCTATGGTAAAGGTGTTGAAGTTTGCCGCCGTTGTTGCCTCAAAAAAGCGAATGTCTCCGTAACTGCACATCTCCCCTTCTCTCTCTCTCTCTCTCTCTCTCTCTCTCTCACTCTCTGTCTCTCTCTCTCTCTTTCTCACTCTCCCGCTCTGTTTCGGTTGTGCTTTCTGAGTGTAACCAGCATATTTTCTTTTGCGCACACATTCGCATAAATTTTCCGCTGCACCGGCAGCGTCATTATAAAAGCCTCGCCTTGCCAGCTCGGCGCAAACAATTCAAATCCAGTAACAGTCGCGATATGATGTACGCTATGTCAACGCGTTGTCGGTGCAAGAAGAGCCCACTGCACCTGAGCCTGAATCGTCGGCTCTGCCTTGCCGCGGCCATGCTAATTGTAAGTAGTGCAATTGCAAGTGGTAACACCAAGTGGCAACAGAGCCTTACAGCAAGCAACAAAGGATTTAAGCAGTTGATTTCGTTATTTTTTTATTGTGTGTGTGTGTGTGCTTCAAGTCTGAATTAAAAAGTGATTTTTTATTTACAACAAAATACCTATAAATATATATATATAATAAATATATATATATATATATATATATTGAATTGTTTGAAATGTGAATTCCAATTATTTTTGTTTAACTATATGGATTAAAAATTATAAAGAAAACATGCAAATAATAAACGGTTCTGTGGTATTGCTATAAGCCTTGTTGTTAAATGCAAAATATTTATGATCTGCACTTGAGTTTTGAAGCAGACGTTCAGTTCACCCAGTCTATGGGTCCCATAGATAGAAACACATTTAATTATTAAATTAAGTTCATTTCCTAGTCAAAAATAACCCACAGTTCCTATATTTATATTCATTACAAAAAATGTCTCTCACATCTACTAAGAAAGAAAGAAAGTAAGTATTAAATGAAATATATTTGTTACCAATATGATCTTTAAATATCAATATCACAATTTCGGAATATTATAGATTGTTTAATCTTAAAAAATATATCTTTCAACAGTTAATTTTTATAAAATATTTACGTGAAATCAAAAACATACAGCGCTGTCAGATCGAATAGATTAGCTTTTGTATCAATAACACCTATATATATATATATATATATATATATATTATTTAAGCATTCCCGCAATTTGGTTTGAACCAGAAAAACACTTTGTATCTATGAAGAATTAAAGAATTCAAAAATTAAATTACAGAGGATCTTTATATGGGATATGTATACAAATATACCCCATATGTCTCCGATTCATATAACTGAAAAGTCAGACGATAGTTAAACACACCAGTTAAAGACTCATTCATGGTCACAGAGATTAACACAAAAAAATAACCCTTATATTTACTGAAGCTGTAAATTTAATAATAGCTGTAGCTATCCAATTTGTGATTGCTTTGATCGCCGACAGGCACTAAGCAGTTAGTAACCGGCAATCAGCCTCAATCACAACAAAATTGCGTGTCTTAAACATTTCATGTTGGTGCCGCTAACTACCAAACTGAGTTGTTGCAGCTACTGCTGCTGCTGCAGCTTCATGCTTTTACTCTTGCCCCTCATCCATAAGCCTGGGCCAATGAACTTGCATCGGACGCAACTCAAGCTACAAGTCATTCACAAGACCGAGAGGTATATATAGCGCACCTCCCCATCACGCCCGAAAGCGAAAGCGAATTGGTTAACTTTAATTAGTTTAATTACAAAATATACAAATATCTGAGCACAAAAAGCAAACTGGCCAACTGACAGTGACTTGCATTCACATGACTGACAAATCGACACTGACTGACATCGGACACAAAAACAATTACAATTTAAATACTCCACTTTGGCGTCTCATTCACTTGTCTCTCTCTTTCTCTCTCTCTCTTTCTCTCTCTCTCTTTCTCTCTCACTCTCTATCACTTGCACTTACAGTTCTCAATGCAGGTCTCGGTGTGTGGTGCACAGTTGCAGCCACGTATTAGTCGACGACCCGCCGGAAAGACAACTGTGGAGGACTCCAGCGAGAAGAGCGTGGTGCCCGATCAGCTGGCGCTGGCGGCGGTTCGCTCAAATGGACATGGACGCAGCTTTGCGCGACGTGGTGTTCCACAACACTCAAGGACCAAGGAGCCAACGTCAGGTAAGCAAATGCGGGGTTTCTTTCGATTTTTTGTTGTTCAACAAATGCAAAATAATGGACTGTGTTCTTTGTAACTCATGGGAAAATAACAAATATTTAAAATGTTGAAGATTAAGCATATTGCCCTTGATTATCGCTACGATTGAGTTTGGAAACAATTCAAATTAAAACTCTGCCGGCTTGTCATTATACATCTACCAACTTTGTAATCACCCTTTTCAATATTTTCAATATTGAATTTCTATAGAACAATTGAAAAGGGCTTTCGAATGTGATTCAGAGAATTTGCGATTCAAGTTTGTGAAAGATCTTATTTATTTTCAGATTCGTATTAGGTTCATTAGTCTTGGAGATGAATGTCATTACATTACACAAATACCAATTATGAATAATCTCTCTCTCTCTCTCTCTTTCTGTGTATCGTCCATGCTCTGCTCAGACTATAGCTACGGACAGCTGGAGTTGAATCTCATAAGACCCGAGCATGAAACATCTTCATTGCCACCGCATGGCAAGATCAGTCCTTACTACAGCACAACAGCCGAATCCGATAGGGGTGCTGGTATTGCACTGAGTGACGAGAAGACAGCCATACTGGAGGATTCGGAAACGGCGGCCGAGTACGTCGCCAATGCCATGAAAATGGCGTATGGCCCACGTCAAAGGGAACCGTCATCGCCATTGCACATTGTAGCGAATACACAGCGACCCAGCTCCAGTTCCGAGCAGCAGCTGCAGCAACAGAAGCAGAACCAGTCGAATCATGCCAAGGCGCAGGCGCAGGCGGCGCTGCTGGAGGCACAAATGCAGGCAGAGCTGCAAGCGCAGCTGGTGCAGCAGCAAGCTCTACTGCTAGCCGAACAGCAGCAACAACAACTGCAGCAACAACAGCAGCAGCGACAGCAACAGCAGCAGCAACAGCAGCAGCAACAGCAGCAGCAACAGCAGCAGCAACAGCAGCAGCACCAGCAGCAGCAGCAGCAACAGCAACAGCAACATCTGCATCAGCAGCAACAGCAACATCTGCAATCAGTTGAGCCGGCATCGAGTGAATCCTCACCAGCTCCAGCGCCCGTCTATGAGAAGGAGTCGCTACCACACAACTATGATCCATATGAAACGCCTGCTCAGACCGATCCCAATGGCGGCGACATTGAGCGACTCTATCGCACAAAGTACTACAGTTATCCACCTCCGCAGCAGCAGCAGTTACTGCCGCAACTGTATCGCAACATTGAGGAGGAGGCGGAGGAAAAAGTGCGTGTTTCTGCATCAACGGAGATACCCAAAGCGGAGATAATGAAACAAATTGAAAAGTCTGTCATCAAGTACATGAAGGAGCTGGAAGCGGAGGGCAAGATAATTACGACGCCGCAGGAGCTGGCACCACCGGCAACGAAAACCTATTATAAGCTCCTCTCGCTGCCCAACTCCAGCTCCAGCGGATCCGGGCCCAGCTCCAGCGCCTCAATTGCCAGCGAAGAGAAGCGCTACAGCAGCAGTACGGTGCGTCCCAAGTATAGCAATCCGCCCGCTACTGGCAGCCAGACTCGTCAGCCTGGTCAGCAGCATGGTCAATACCATGCTCAGCATTCGCATTTGCATCCACATCAACAGTTGCATTCGCATTCGCATTCGCATTCTCATCAACAACAACAGCATCAGCTGAGCAAGCAGGGCAACAAGCCGCAGCGCTATCAATCGGAGACAGAAACTGCATACCAGGCACCAGACATATCATCAGAATCCCTCGCACCAAACGTGGAATTCATTTACAAGATCAAGACGCGTGCCCCCCTGCAGACGGCCACAGTGAAGACAATATCGAAGCCATATACGCTGCCATTAAAGAGCAGCGCCGAGCACTTTGACCATGGCGCTGCCCTCAAGAACATTGAGGAGTTCGATCTGTCGCATGTAGTGACAACTCCCGAGCACGAGCAGGATGAACGCGAACGCGACAGGGAACGTGTGGCAAGCAAGCCACAAAAATTGTATTTCAACTCGGAGATCTATCATGACATTAACTCGCTGCCTTACAAGGCGGAGAAGCACCGTGGTAGCAACATTCATGCAATTCAAGCTCAGGAGTATCGCCCTAAGCTAAAGTCAACCGTCGACTTGCATCCGGAATATAAGGGCTATTCCGGTTACTTTGCAGAGCCGGCTTCCAGCAGCATGGAGCTGGCGGAGAAGCAACCACTGCCCAGCGGCTTAGGCACTGATAACGGCGACGATGGCTACCCGCTGCCCTATCAGTATGTGCTGAAGAAGGAGCCGCTCAACAGCAAGTACGAGGAGGAGCGCGATAGTTGGGAGCAATCCATGCGCCTGGCACATGGCAAGCTGTCCGCCAACGCAGGTGGTGGCTACAAGTCGGGTGTTGCTGGTGGTAATGCGGCCAGCAGCAGCAGCAGCTTGGACTATGACAGCTACAGTCCCAAGTTCAACAATAATCCCGAAGGCTATGGCTATCAGCACACGTACAGGACACAAATGCTGCGAGGCGCCACAGGCAACAGTGGCAACCCCAGTGGTGGTGGCAAACGTGGTAAGCGTGGCGGTGCCCCGCATCCGGCAGCTGCTGGCAGCCAGGGCAAGAAGTTGCTGCGTGGCGGCGTTAAGGATCTTGAAGCAAATCTGGCGCTGCGACCGCCGCCCAAAAATTAGTCTGTTATGTAGTTTATTATATGCAACATTTTGTTAAATACTCGAATCTTTTGTTGTTGATTTTTTTTTTTTTAATTTTTTGTGTTAAGGTAATTATAATTATTTATTGATAGCCAGACACAAGGCGGGGCAGTCGCAGCAGCACTTGCTTTGCATCCTCAGAGATCTGTTACCCGACCAACCGGATGAGCAATAACAAATTATATTATGCGCTAGAAAAAAGAACACTTTGTAGAACACAATAAAAGAGATTGTTAATAAATCGAAAAAGAACAAAAGCTCTTAGGAAATAACTAGCAAAAGCTTTAAGCCCTACAAAAAAAGCTGTCCAATTGTGCTTTCGGCGAGTAAAGTATTTCAAATACTCCACAATTGGGAGCTTGCAGCAATGTTAATCAAGTATTTTAAAGCTTTGAAGCTTACTTTGGCGTTAACTGATTTTTACTGAAAATTTGAAAACAGCTTTCAAATTTTGAATATATTTTCGACAGCTAACTGCATTTTTGTAGCCTTTAAAAAAAGGTCTTACAAAGTTGTGAAAATGCGAGAAATATTATAACTACCCATTGTATAAATAGTATAGTAACTTGCAATGAATTTATTTTGCAAAATATGAACGGCTTGGCCTGGATTTTCAATAACGGAATGACCTTGACGAGGAGCTCTCCGCATTGCGTAACTACACAAACTAAACACATATTGGCGGCTTGACTATGCTTTTGTCATAAGACTATTAAGTATTTTATTTTATTAAGTATATTCTAATTGAGCATTAGCAGCCGAGTCGACTCGTCCACTAGTAATGTTCATCTGCTTGTCTGTTCGTCCATTTTGGAAATTATAAGTGTCTGAGAGCTGACATTTTAAATGCAGATTTATGTATACCATAGGTAAATTCGATTTTGTTTCTTAATAATATATTGGAGATCACAAGAGCAAGAGGCATTTATGTATGCTTTTGTTTCTGGGTTATATTGAAAAACTCTCATTTACCTGTAGGATTCTAATACAGAACACACAGCTAAAATGGATAATTGGAATAATATAAAGGTGTTTTAGTTTTTATTGCAAGCAGAACGTGTATATATGATTGATCGGTCTCAAAAGTCGATCTAGTCGTGCCCGTTTGTCTACCTGTCCATCCGACTGTATGTTATTTAAGTATACAATGTAGAAGACAGGAAATAAAACCCTTTGAAAATTCAAGGAACTTACATTTGCAGATTATTTTATAAGGCTTAGAGAATAATTCCAAGTTTGTAGCTTTTATTTAACTTAAAAAAGATACTGAAATTTCAAATATCAATTTTAAAATTTATTAAGACAATTTGATATCTGAAATAGTTGGCTCATAAGAGAACAATCTACCAGATTTTATTTTATGTACGTAATACCAAGTGGATCAACTTTATGAAGAAACTAAAATTATATTTTTATGTAAATTAATATGTCGCCTGGAAGTGTTATTTTCCATGTCATAAATTGGTTCTCTTCAATAATACTTTAGGCAGAATTTTATTTCGAAAAGATCACGAAAAAATAAACACAAAGCCTTAAACGTACATATTTAAGAAACAGACTCTCATCTGAATTAAGAAAAAAATTAAGCATTATTTGGCAATATGGGTATTGGGCAATTGGGTCTAGTGGGCCCCTCTTTTGCCTATTCATGGTGCGAGTAATGCTCGTAGTGCTCAGAATGATGCACTGGCTCCTCGTAATGGCCGTGCTCGTGCAGATGCGACTCGCTGTGGTTCTCCAGCACCAGGCCATGGTTATGATTGTGTTCGCTCTTCGGGTGCAGAATCTTCAACTTTTGCTTGGTGCCGCCAATCTCGATGGGCTTCTTGACCAGATGCTGATCCTCGTGCTTGATGTAAACGGGTACCGCATGATAGTGATGGAATTTAACGCTCTGGTGCGATGTGGCGTGCTTGTGATCCACCTCGTGGTGCACCTCGGTTTCCTCATGTTCCGGCTCGTACTTGGCGTGCTCCTCATGCTCGTAATCTTGAATTTTCAACGCGGTAGTTAGTGCCACGAGCGCCAGACAGGGAAGCTAAGTCAAAAACAAACAAAAAATACACAAAAAAATTTGAAATTATTTCTTTATATTATATTATCGGATGTTGTCCGAAAAGATTAAAACTGATGATTGCTTATATCCTTGATTTTAGATCGTTTTTAACGTTTTTTTTTGTTATTAATATTGAAAGGTGCATTTTTAAACAAATAGATTTTGCTTACAATAAATTTGAACATCTTTTTTGCTTCGAACACAAACACGCACAAAAATATGAATGTAAAAAAAAACAAAATTTTCACTTCAAAAAAAATTGAAAGCCCGGTTTTATTTTTGAAACCGTTTGCTGGGAATATTTTGGTTGTGGACTCCTTGACGTTGCTGAACTGAATGTGGCTTGGTGTTTGGGACCAGATTCGATTTATACCCAAAAATATGTGGCGAGCCGATACGAACGGTCCACGAGCAAGTGAAATGTGAAACACCAGCAACAGCAACAGCAACAACAACAACAACACCAATTGTGCAGCCGCGGCAACGAACTTCAAAATGGGCAACAACAACAACAATTCAAATTGAAGTCGTTAGCTGCATATAAGAGACGTTGTCGCTAATGCTGTTGCTTTTTATTTATTGTTGTTTATGTCGCATACACACACACACTCACACACACACAGATAATGATGCTAACACATGCGTGCGAAACTCGTTCAATTAAAAGTTATTACATATGTATACGCCGCCTAGCCGTCTCTTGAGACAGGCGATTTTCCATTGAAAACTTGTTGCCAATTGTTGCTGGTGTTGCTGGTGTTGCTGGTGTTGCTAGTGGTGTTGGTGTTGGTGTTGGTGGTGGTGGTGAGTGGCAGTCACAGACTGGCGGGTTAACCACCGCCGCCACCACTAACCGGTCGAACTGCGCACGAATATCTAATGCAAGTGCAAGGTAATTGAACAAAAAAAAATAAATCATATTTTTGTATGTATGTGTATCCAACGACTTTTAAAATAAGCAAACAAACAAAGAAAAATAAAAAATACCAATAGTCGCAGCACTAAGAAATTGCTGGAATTACGCTAATTGGCAATTGAGTGACATCGATATCAGATTCAAATATCATCAGAGTTTTCCCAATTAAGTAACTAGTGCAACTGCTTAACGCTTAATTCTTCCTGATCGGTTGCATGGGGCTTGTGGACTGAGATGTTGTATGTTAATAATTGTTGCATATCAGCGCTGTTCTGCTTGCAACAACATCGAGAGCGATTCGTTGCAAGACCCAGGGTTTCTCCGCTTCCTCATTCATTCCTCAAGTCGCACCCAAGAAAATGTGAATGTGAAATTTGTACACTAATGATGATGGATCGATGGATGGATGGATCGACAACCCCAATTACGGTTAGAGGGCTGTGGCAACGTTTGATTTTCGATCGAGTATGTTCACAACAACAAAAAACAAAATGTATATAAATGCAAAATGTACTATGCAATGCAATGATCTGCAATTTAATGGGGTACACAAGTGCTTTACTAGGGCGCAGCAGTGAAAGGCTCAAATGGCAGATGATTATCTACTAGACAATGTACTCAGAAATTGTTGGCTGTTCATGTAATTACTACTTTCTCAGTCTAATCGTGTCCATTGCTAATTGACTTCAAATTTAACAACCTACCAAGCGCTCAAATCAGCTTCCTAGTGTTCCAATTATCATTTAAATGCATATAAAATAAGCATAGCCTAGCGATAGCAATTAAAATGGAGTACGATTAGGTAATCACGCAGTGAATGTTGCCAGTGGTTTGCTCCAAAAAAAAAAAAAATCAAAATGTAGATTTGAGCCGGACTTTGAAGCCACTGCAAATGTGTGAGCTATTTGCCATAATGGCGCTGTTGTTTCGACTGTTTCTATTGTTGTTCGTTGGCAGTTTATGTAAAATCGTTTGCATTTCATTGGGTTAGTATGCTACCATTAGCAGCAAGTGGAACTACAGCACTCAGGTGCAGTTGCAGTGCAAAAGTAAAAGTAAACTACTTTCCCACACAGTGACGACAAAATTTGCATAACAAGCTGCTGCCGCTGTCAAAAGCGCGACTGCTATAAAAGCCGTTTTAATTATTAATTTGGTAAGCGCAAAGCCGTTTATATAAACGTATTATAAGTCGTCTTCCCATTTCCCAGGAAACTGGATATTTCGTTAAATTAAAATTTCTATTCATCCGTGGCCGTTGTCTACCACAATTTCAGAGCTAGAGTTACTGGTTACTGGGAATCTGCTTACAAGATTCCTACGCAGTATCGAAGCACCAACTGGAAAGGTTCATCGCTTTTCGATAACGTATTTTGTATTTAAACATTAATCAATCTATTTAGCGATCACTGCTCTCCTGAAGTAGAACCATTTTCTTGAGACGGAAATGTGCATTGCTGTGATTTGTTTTCATTGGCGCAGATGTTTCACCTATTGACCCAAATGAAATCAGTCGGTTTCTTATATCAAGAGTTCAATTTAGACGTGACAAATTAGCTCCGCTCTACAAAGCAATGTAATCTTTAATAGCTGTTTCTTAACGTTTGTTTTATTCGTCTGGCCAAGTCGAATTACCTCATAAAAAACTTGACATCAGCTACGCTAATGAGCAAGGGTAAAAAAAAAATAGAAAAGGGACAGCAGTGGGTCGAAATGGTTTAAGGACGCAGAAGAGCTAGAGACCCCAAAATGTGGTACGAATTCAAAATGAAATAAGTACGGCATTTGAATCGTAAATGGGAAGCGACGCAAGAGATTGAACGAAAGACGATTGAATTCATTGGCTTCTAAACATAACTGGATTTGGTCACATAAAGAAAAAACCCTGTTCAGTTAATTATAATATGAACACTATTTCTAACAAGTAACTTAGCTTCATACACATATATGCGGTAAACCTTCGAGTGCAGCCAAGATATTCCAGCTGACATCAGGAAATGATTCTGACGAATAAAATGTTTATCAGTCTTTGACTTGCTGTTGACATTTGAAGAGCTTGAAATGTTCATTCCAGCGACGTCCTTTTGCTTCACTTTAGCATATAAACTTGATTAAGTAAATCCGCATTTGTAGACTGCAAAACCTAAAAGGATAGAAAAGGATATCGCTTACAGAAACAAGTTGACACACACACACATGCACACATGCATCCACCGGAAATTGATACTCATACCTTGCAGCATAATACGGTTGTAATTATATACATATTTGCATAGTTTTCAAAATAGATTAAACAGAATTTGAACGTTGCCTTTAGTCAACAGCTGCAGGTCAATAAATGTTTACTTAATCCAGAAATTTGATTCAAGTCGACATTGAACGCTAAGTGAAATACACACAAAATCCTCTTGTTAATATTAAAGTGCGAGGGCAAAGCAAGTAAAATAGCAAACCATTACAAAAAAAAGGACAAAGCAACAGCGGCAACAATGAGATAAATAGTAGTTAAAACCAGACAAAACAAAAATAGGCAAATAAATAAATGAATAAACGAATAGAGCATCAGGCGCAAGTAGCAACAAAAAGCAATAGAATAAACGACGACGGCCAAGCAAACAATCAACTTGAGTATCTCGGCGAGTCTTGAGTATCCACAGCTTTTCAGGCAAATAATGGAGCAATGAAATGGCCAATTTAAATCAATGTACCTCGGCCAGCTACAAGAATGGCAAAGCCAGCTGACTTCTTAGTCAACATGGTGTTGTTGTCATTGTTATTGTCTTCTTCTTTCTCAAGTTGTGGATCAAACAAAAAAACGCATCAAAGTAAACCTAACATAAACATAGAAACTACAAATATAACAAAAAGTAAACGTCAACGGTGACTCTGTATCCTTGATTTAAAGTATCCCACTCGTCTATGCATTTATTTACTTATTCAAAAAATCTATTTATTTACGTTTATTTAAATATAAGCAGAGAGAGTTTATACGTTTAGGAAAGGCATTTTAATAACCTCTAATAGCATATAAAAAGAAAAACAAAAACGTTTATTTAAATATAAGCAGAGAGAGTTTATACTTTTAGGAAAGGCAATTTAATAACCTTTAATATCATATAAAAAGAAAAACAAAAACAAACAGACAGTGAAAATGATACTATCTGTAAAATACTCGATTATTCTTAATGGCATATGGAATTTAATACATTTTAATTTAATTTTTCGCGTATATGGTTGTGTTAAAATTAAATTTGTTAACTGCTGCCCATAAAACTTTTTGTATTATTTTTATTCCAGTAAAAAATATACAAATTTAATGAACACGTTGGACCACTTAAATTTGCCCGATCATAAAGACGAATGCTTGACCAACATATGTATGTAGAGAAACATATCTGCATATGTCTTACAAATGCAGGGTATCCGTAAATATAGCTGTAGGCATGTAAAACAGATGCTTTGATCTTGTATAGAATTAGAAATTTGCCTTGGGAATTCCACTGACAATTACCGATGCTTGTGCGTTTAACAAAAAATCGTCTGCCTGCAATTGTCAGCATTGATGAAGTCAAAGCCAAAAAGCCACTGGGCCGGTATGTCAATGATAAATACGGATTTTGTGCAAAAGCATCAACAATTACACACAGCGACAACAATTGCTTTAAAGCTTCTGAGCACACACACACACACACACACATGAGCAAGCCCCAAAGAGTGGTTGGATCTGGGGGGATCTGGGTGTGTATGAGTGTGTGGGAGGAGCACATATTGACATTTGGAAAGGACTGTTGAGAGTCGTTGGCTGCAAGTTGGTAAGATGGAATGTGGAAGGGGCCTTCTGCTCACGGATCGGGCCGGCAAGCGCATGTCTAGACTTTTCCACATAAAAGCCGAGCTGCTCACACGGCCGTGTCTGACACATTTTTTGTAATTATGCGACAGATTCGTTTTCAGTTACTTTCTCCTTATTTCTCTTTGCTGTTCTGTTTTGCTCTGCTTTGTTCTATTTTGTTTTGTTTGCCGCCTTTTTTGTCGCCGTTTTTAATGGTAACGCTTTGCGTGCCTAATTTGAATCGCACACGGCGCACATTAATGAGGCGCGGACCCGACCCAAATTGAAGCTGCAGTCAGAGCTATAGATGGAGCTGGATCAAGGGCCAAAGCCTTCGAAACAACAATAGTGACGAGTTTCAGCACAATGCAGAGGCCAAGCAAAGAGCGTAGCGAGAGTTTATATTGCTCATACGACCCTTAGAGGCGAATGATTAAATAGGCCCCAGATGGCTGATGTGGTGTCTATGGAGCTGAATTCAATTTCAACGCTGTCATTTAAGTGTCACATTAACATAAGAGAGAGCAGCACTGACTAAGGACCAACATCAGCATAAATACTCGCGTCCAATAATATACGTAAATATATACATACGAATATTGCATTTGGCAGAACTCATTTCCTGTGAAATAACCAAATGTGATAAAGCATATATTTTATTCGAATCATATATATATATATATATGTGTATCGAATTTTCATATTTCAAATTGTTTATGTATATTGATTATATTGTATTACTTAACTAGGTTGATATCTTGATTGAAAATAATTTAAACAACTCTAACTGGAGTTTTATTTTTGTTTTTTATTACTACAAACGCATGTATGCAGACTGGCCCGGTGATATTCAATCGTAGAGCAGTGCATTAGACAGATAACTGATAAACAAATAACATTTGCCAGATTTAACTTGCTCGTCAGACTTGCGAAATTAATTGCTGTGTTATTGTGGATGTGAAAAGGTTAAAGCGCATAATTCTTTAGATATTTGCCATTGAGACGAACTGCAATAAGGCAAACATGAAAGCAGCTACAACAATACAAACGCATTGTGGCATCAACAATCAGACGACAAATATGCAGACGAGCAAATGACATATTAGCCTGCATGTGTGTGCGACAATGTGGGGGTGAGTGTGTGTTTGTGTGTGTGTGTGTGTGTGTGTGTGTGTGTGTGTGTGTGTGTGTGTGTGCGAATGTGCGAGCTTGTGAGGCAAACAAAAAAGGCGCTGAAATAAAATGAATTTCGACACTTTGCTCGTATTTGTGGCTTCCTATAACAATAGCAGTTTGTCAACATATCTGACGAGACGCTGGTAACAAAACAAATACTTGAAAAAGATATGTCTATATGTATGTATGTACATAAATATATAAATATACTCTGATACCAGCGCAATACCAGCTGGTTACAGGGATAGGGAGTCTTCTTGCATTTGTGCAAAAAACTTATGAACATCGGACAAATATGTTATACAGCTCGGTTGGCATTTTAAATTTATAATATAATTGAGGTGTCAGCAAATTAACTGTGGTCTGAAATAACCGCTTTTTCTGGAATCCATTAAAAATAGGTATTAAGGGTAATGAAGTTGTCCAAAAGTATGTAAAAGGCTGAAGGAAGAATTTTCAAACACCTTAAGGTATACATATATATTCTTGATCAGGACCACGAGCCGAGTCAAATGTTTAGCCAAATCCATTGTCTGTCCAACCGTATGAACAAACGGAACTCAGAGACTATAACAGATCGAGATCTAAAATTTGGAATATATGCTCTCTTGTGCCAGGTTGATGATCTTCCGATACGATGTTTTGGTTGCGCTACAGTCATTTCGAGACTCATATTATCATAATCATAGTATTTTCGGTTTGACACCCTGCTTGTTTCTTGCTTAAATTACTTTTAGAAAGCTGTCTTTCACATTTAAACTTGATTTTTTTAAGCTATGCCAAAAGTTAATGTTCGGATTAAAAACGCATTAAAGATAAACACTGTAGAAATTTTCGTAAACGCTGTGAATGAATGTTTCTTTCAGTAAGAGCAAGGTACGTAACATATTTTTACTTGCTTTATAATAAATTAAAAAACAAAATAAATAAGGCCCAAGATGAATCCTCCAATAAAACAATCAATCAACCGATCAATGACACTTAAGCACTTAACTAGGACATGGGCGAATGTGAAATCGACCCGACAAGAATGTCTGGCCATTATACTTGACTTTGCAATATATGGGATTGATAGAATTTGTAAACGAAGGTCTCGTTTATTGTCACCCATTGAATATATTTATTTATAAAATGTAGCAGATATGCTTTCCAAACTCTCAACCGAAGCATAACCAAATTCATTTCACAAAATGCAATAGAACTGCAAACACACTCAGACCAACAAATATATTTTGACCATTGTTAATAATGGATTTGTTGAAACAAATTGCAAATGAAATGACATTAAATTATTTTAGCAAATACAATGTACAAATGTATTTACACATGCCACAAAATGTTTTACTAGCTGTTGACATTTATGTTACATGTTAAGCCGACAATAAATGAAAATCAGAAAATTTGATTCACTGTGCAGATTATCTTGTGACCGCTGCAATTTGTGTGCATGGTAAATACCTATCAGAAGGTAATTTTGGATGCCGAAAACAAATTGCTTTCACTGGGCTTTTAATAGAGCTTGCTCAAACAGAGCAAATCTATATTTAATTAATGAGATGAATTTATAAACTCTATATTACAAATACTGCTATGAATAACGAAATTAGATGATTGCCTTTTTTCGCTAGCGAATTCAGGTCCAAGTTCAAGTGCCAATGTTCTGTCAAAAGTTGCCTCTGTTGCCATATTTTCTGTGGAGTATCTTCGTACAAATTGAGTTTAAGCATTGTCTGCTATTTTTGTTGCTCCCATTGTTGTTTTTTTAAACACAAAACGTCATAACTTTGTTTCGCTTGCTTTTTAATGGCTTTGCTTGCCTCTGGCTGTGTAAAGCAAAACCGCAGCATATAAATTCATCATAAACGTCGGCGATATTAACTAAATTGACGTATAGCTGCACACACAAACATATACAAACAGATTCATACACACACACACACACACACACACAGGTGGCAAGTGCAGCCACTTTTGCATCAACTTTGAACAGTCAACGTCCGCAATAACTTTTGTGCTGCGCCCGTAAGTATAATTCAAAAATATTCAGACAAAATACAATTCACTGCAATCGGGCTGGGGTCGACGTAGCTATATGCAGTACTTTGTTATAGATTCTATTTTATGCATATTTAATTTTATTGGGGAAAATGAATTTAAACAACTTAAGCACTAATATATTATGTCCTAAAAACAGTCCATAATTTTTAAAGTAAAAGTTACAAATTACATTATAGAAAATTGAAAGGGAGTAATTAAATTTTAAATTTTAAATAAATAAAAAATAAACAATTTAAAGCATATAGTTTAGAAGAACGATTAAGAGAATAACACAGAAAAGATGAACAAATCTGCGAATCTGTAGAGTAAGATACGTTTACCACAGCATCGAAATTTTGTTTAAAATAACAAACAAACAAAAATAAAATGTTCTCATTTTTTTTTATAATATGATGAATAATATTAAAAAAAATAAAAATTAATTTGTAATATTTTTTAATATGCATTTATTTAATATGCAACAGTTGCACAATATTAAGCAGACGTATGTTCATTGGGATTTTACAATTTACTTAATATATAACATCTTTAAATTATATTTTATAAAAGTAGAACAGTTTAGACATCTGAATGTACATATATTGAAAAAGTAATGAGCTTAAAAGTAGCTGAACTCAAGTCGAGTAAAATGCTTTGAGCACGGGTATTAAAAGCCAGTGCATAACAGAGCAGCCACACAGCAACAAAATGTAAAATAAAATCTCCTGCCCCCAACTACCAACTATTGCCAGTGTCCAGACTTTGCTCTGTTAAAAGCTGAGCATTCAAGTTTATGCATTAAATCGACATTCGAGGCCGGGGCGCCATAATGGGACTGACGACGCACGGACGGCGTTCAACAACGCACGAAGAGAATGTGGTTGGATATGTAGTGCTGTAGATAGCACTGTAGATTCGCTTGCTGCAACCAGTTTGCTGGATGCACGTTGCTGGATGATTGCCTGTGGCAGCTTCAACTGATAGCACATCTGCTCGCATGTGCCTGATACTGATAACGCTGCTGCTGCACGAACGCATCGATTGCACTAACAGGTCACAGTCAACGAGATCCGTTTATGCGTGCGTGTGTCTGCGTGTTTGTGGGTGTGTCCTGTTGCCTGTTATCACACGTGGCAACAACGAATTTCGCGCATTTTTTTATGTTGCGCAGATGTAATTAACCTTCAGCTGCACCCAGAAAATAAGTGGATAGGTGGGAAAAGCGCCTAAAATTTCAGTCAAGTAGAAAGATTTACATGAATTGCTCAAGCGACATTGCCTTAATTTATTGGAAATTTTTAACCTAAGCGTCAAATAAAATAATCATCTAATCTGTAGGCCTTAAATGCATTTTTAATAGCAATAATCTAAAAATGTTAAATTATAATCAAGTTTACATGTAAATACAACTCGTGATGCATGATTTTTGATTTCTGATTTCTGATTGTTGCCATTCTCTACCGCTTTAAAAGCCATTCTGTTTAAAGCGCTAAACTTTACAAATTAACTTAAACCGTAAAGCAAAAATTAAATGTGAAGTGTTTCACACGGCTCTTTTATCCAAACTGACTCAGATCCTGTTAATGACAATGTCAAAAGTGGGATAAAGACAATCAGGCGTGTTGCTATGATGAGATGATGCTGATGTCAAAGATGCTGCTGCCGCTCATGACGCAGCTGATGGTGAACTGAACCTTTGCTGAACCTTTGCTGAACCGATTTGCCGGACAAGCGTTCTGCCGTCGGACAACGGCATTTGTCTATGTAAATAAGATGCTGCCTCGCAGACAGGGAACCAAATGAGCGCCAAAAATATCTAAAAGTTTTGTTCCATTTATTGTTATTTTTTGCAAAATAATTGACAATGGCAACCATCAAAAGGATACGCACCCCAGCCGACAGCAATCCCCGACAAGTTCTTAAGTCAATCATGACCGGCAACAAAAAAAAAATTATTTAGCATACGCCACAAGTTAAGGCATATTAAGGATAAGTGTAATAACACCCAAAATTTATCGCCTAGTTAGTTGTATCTTTATTAAAAAAACTTTCCAAAATAACATCAAAGAAAACACCGATCAGTCAGCTACCCAATTAAATAGATTTCGAAATTTACTGACCAAGACAATACGGTTGGAACTAAAATATATTATTTAATTATGTGTGAGTCACAATTTAGAAATACGAATTAGCCATGATGCTTACAATAAATGTAAGAATTCTGCAACAGTGGCAGAGCTAATCCGCCTTAAGCACACTAAAAAAATACATGATGTCACCACGCAGCCTGTCCGGATTGTAAATTTTAAGCTATTTTCGATTGTAAAGTGAATGCATTTCCATCAGCGAAATATATCAAAATCCGTAAAAGCTTTGCCACTCAGGCGAATAAGCGGCTTGCTTTTACCACTGCTGAACCAAACATCGTTCTGTAAACACCGGAATATCAACGAGGATTGACCAGCAGATACCCTTCACCGAACGCAACTATTCGGCCAACAACACTTAATATATTTTTATTTTTATTATACACGTAATGTAGCAGGTAGAAAACTAATTTCAAAGTATGACACTAGATACATGACACAAAAATATTACTTAACTCAAAAAATAAAGGAGGGAAAAGCAAAATCAGATTTCTAATTAACATTGGCCAGTAGAAATAATATGCATTAATAATTTGTTGACGAGAAATTCAAATCTTTAGTTAATGTAATTGTTATTGTGCATGAAGTGAACCCAATTTTGTCAAATAATAATAATGTGGAATTAAATTAAGACTCTGAGTGTGGATTCATACATAAGTTTAACAATCAGTGTTAGAAAGAAAAGTGTGCAAGCTTTTGAGTGACGGAAGGCAGAGGATTCTAAAGTGTTACATCATGTTATTGTTAGTGCCAATATGGTGAGGGATGGAGTCGCGTTGTTGCGTATAAAAACATTTTGTAGCTCAGTTTTCAGTTTCACTTTACTTCACTTTAGTGATTCTGCTTTTATGCAGCAATTGGGTACAAGTGCGCCTTTAATGTGGCTCGACCACAATGGAAGCTATGACAATGCTGGCTCTTTCTCTCTCTCACTCTCTATATTTCTCTATATATATATATATATATATATATATATCTTTCGTTGTAGGTATGGGTGAGTGCGATGTACAATAAACGCAGCATTGACAGCTTAGTGTCCTAAGTCCAATGAAGCATGCGAGAGCAATGTGAAGATAAGTTGTGAAATGCCAGACGTTGCCAACAAGAGGCCAGGACGTAAAGGGGTTGGGGGATGGTAGAATCAATTGGGCCTGAAGGTCTTCAATAATCACTGATTTGAATGACACCACACACACGCACACATATGAAGACATTCAATCAGAAAAATTTGTTAACAATTAACTGAATATTTACGACTATGTTCTTTTTTTGTTTACAATTGATTAAAGTACAAAAAAAATAAAATGCGTTTTGTTTATATATTTATCTGCATAGTTTTTAAAATTTGTTTATATGAATTTGTTTGTCTACTAAATTCTGAACTGAAATCTAATATTTTGGCATACATTAAAGTCGCGGACATAAGCCCAACACGTTGGTAAATTCGATTTTGATTGCTCTGGTCATCATTGTTCACATACTCTCTGTGTAATTTGACCTTGTAAGCGGATTACTCAAGCGGTTGCTTAGCTGGTTTCTGACCAAATGACAAAGATTGTCTGAACACCTTTGTTTGAATTTGATGATATTTCGATGCTTACATGTGGCAGGGTACTTGGGTATACACTTATCTATGAGTACCTTGAGGTTCATAATTTAATTGGTAAATATCGGTAATTTAAGAAATAGCTGCTATTTTGAATGAGGCGAGCTTGGTGTTCCTACTTTACTCGATTGAAACATGCATTTGTGACTTGTAAGTCAATAGTTGATAGCATGTGAAATATAAACTGACAAATAACTAGTAATGTACATACTAATTATGCATATGTGTTTGTAGAGCTCAGAGCTCATTCAACTGGAGGAGCCAAGTTCAAAGGGACAACTTAACATTTGTGAGAGTCTGCTATGATTGTACACATGCTTGCACAACAGCAAGAAGTATGTGCACATGTATGTGGCAAGCTTTGCAAAAGTACGCTCCTAAATATGCCATAGAGGAACGAACTTCATTCAGCCTGCAGTTGAGCTTTACTTCAATTGGCATTGATTTTGCATAAAGCCAAGGCCAAGGCCAAAGCGCAAAGCACAGCGCACAACCCAAGAAATAATACGTTAAGCTGCCTTTCGATTTTTCTTTTCCTCTTCTTTATATCCTTGCAGTGGGTATAATAGTTTTGTCGAAAGTGTGCAACGCATTAAAGGAAATATCTGGGAGTCCATAATGTGGATATATATTATATTATTTAGGCCGTGTCGATTTAGATCAATGCCTATCTATATAGCTATGCAGCTGTATAAAATATTAGATGTGTTTTCCAAAATGCTCATTAAGCTCGTAAACGTGTACATTACATTTTGACACTAGTCTAACATTAACATTTCATTTTGTTTTGCCAATAATAAATAATTTAATTAATATCTATAGAGATGGACTATTATCTGCAAGGGTATGCTCTCTTCGAAGTACCAAAGCTATCTGTTTCTTTTTTACTTTTTCTTTAATTTGATGCATTTTAAGCTTTATTTTTGTTTGTTTTATTGTTTGATTGTTTTTGGGTTTTGGTGCCGTCTAAGATAATTTAAAGGCTGCACAGATAGATATACATACATCTATATTTTATCTGTGCAAGTATTTTGATTTTGACGGTAGTTTAGCTTACAGTTTACAGTGGACCCAGTAAAACAACTTAAATAATATATATACATATATACGCCAGCAGCCGCCGTTTTAAATTCCAATATAAAATAATACTGTTATCATTTTCTTTTTTTATTCGCCATTTTGTGGCTTTTGTCCGTATTTTTTTTTACTTAATAACATTTTATTGATTGCTGCTGCTCACACGCTTTTGGCTGGCACTGCTCGTATAATTCGCTTTGCATTCAAATGGACAAATATGCAAATGCTAATCAACACACGCGCCTTTTTGTTCGAGTATCCAGGAGACACTTTAAGGAAAATGATTGCAGGACACAGTCAATTTTCGCCTTTGGCTTTCGCCTGAGGCTTAAGTCTGCTCGGTGGCATATTGAACTTAGTGCTATTTGGTCTAATGTGTATTGTTAGGTTTATTATTCTTACATTCGCTTTTTGTTACCTATGTTATTATTAAACACAATATTTTGCACATTTTCACATTGACAAAACTTTTAAATATTTTATAAGCTCTGATTATTTCAAAATAAAATTAAAAATAGTTACGCTAATAAATATAGTTAATTTAAACAAGCTACTTCTAATTCTAACCGATTTTCTGTGAACACTTTTTGCCTAAGTTTTGTCGCTGATTCAGAGACTTAACCATATGCAATGCCTATCAATATTTTAAAAAATATTTTACATTTTTTTCAACAAAAAAACTAGACTTCAAACATGCTTTTAATTCAACTTTTGAATTAAAGTTTGATTCTCTTGTAACACGATTATTCAATCTGATTGCCTCGCTGTTGTGTTCAATTTACCAATGATGTCTCATTTGATGCATTTCAACTTCATTTCCATCCTATATTTCTTTTCGCACGTGATTCCCATAAATGAATAAAGTTTTAAAGTTCACTTGTTTTTGCAGAATTACAAGTGCAGTGAAATATATTCCATAGAAAAAACAACTTTTCGGTTCATTTTTGCATTTTTTGAAAATGCATGAGGCAAGCAGCACAGCTTCCCTTTTTAAGTTGGAAGTGCACCCAGTAATTTTTTAAGAGCGCACACTCTCTTAAGCCAATATTTGTAATGCCCCTTGCCATTATTTTGAGAGTAAGACCCAGTATTGCAAGCTGTACCCAGTTTTCAACCCCTAAGTAGAGTAAGTACCCCTGCTGGGTTCAATGGTTGCAGTGCGCCTGCGCGGATAAAGAAAGTTCTCCGCCGCAGCAGCTGGTCGGCTGGACTCGTGTGTGATTCATGAATGAAATGACTCCTTCCTACTTGTATGCCGCTGGGAACAGTTCGCCTCGCTTTTCGTGTCAAGTTCTTTAAACTTGGCGTGTGCCGCTTTGCTCTTTTGTTAGCGGTCTCGCTTCCACTTCCATTCCCCAGTCCCCACTCCCACTCAATAACTATAAGGGGGGCTTTGAGTTCAGTGACTTGAACTGAGAAGCGCAACAAGGGAACTGGACGCTGAGCTTTTGCAATTAGCCGGCTTAAGGTGTGAGTCCTTATTTGCATGCATGCAAGCTTAAATTGTTGCAATATTCATCACTTCGACACGAACTTCCTTATTCAATCTGCGGGCTGCGAGCTGCCAGCTGCATGTGACAGGTGCTGACCATGTGACTTAACTTCTAATTGAATCCTAACCAGAATCAGTCAATCCTCCAATGAGGAGGTAAACAACTAGACAAGTGTTAAGGCTAATCTAATCTAATCTGTGGATCAACGTATCGAACTTTAGCAAATCCAATTTTCTCAAACTTTATATCCCGCGCAACTAGAATTTCTTTATAGTTTGTTGAAAAAAGAAACCAACAAATTATGCTCATTCTATATGGAGATGGAGGACACTCTAATAATATCAAACTAATTTGAACTAATCGTCTTCTAAGAATATGCTTTAAAAACCAAAAATTAGCATATCACTTTTATTCTGGCATATGAGATATGTTCTCGAAAATTATAAACTTTAAGCAGTGCTTTTAACAACGCCAGAGGGGAAGCCTATCAAAATGATTGGTGGTTAAAAATGATATGTCCTTGGGCTTTTTTGACACTCGTACTGCTTACAATTTTTTATCGCACTGAGTCTCTAAATTTAACAATTTGCGGGCCCTAAAGTTGCTCTGTGTGAAAGTGAACAATTGAAATTTGTGGTAGACTGCAAGATACTAAATTTCGAATAGGGTTTTCTCTGCTAATGCACAGTGCATAATAATTTACTGCACTAGCTACATAACGAAGTCAGCTCGAATTGCATCATTATTTGTTATGTATGTGTATTTAATTGAATCTGCAGTCCGAAGCTGGCTTAAAACCACATCGAATAAAAACGCCCCAGTCGAAGTTTTAAAACATTTGAACGAAATAAACAATTACAACAGACAGACACAACTTGCTCATATTCTTTTCAACATATTTATTTTCATTTGTTAGTTTGTTGTGTAACAACTAACTACAACAAATAAAAAAAAGTTTAGCTAAAATTAATTAGTTTTAACTACTGCCTTAATTGTTGGGTGTGACTTTGGCCTCTCAACTGTTAGTTAGAGTTTAGCTGTTGTCTACTTTAGAGATCACATAAGCATATTATTTATAAATTTTAAAAAAGTAATTCTGGAATTAAGAAAAAAATATTCCTGGTTTCTAGAAAGACAAAATTTATTATTTTTTATTTTTTACCTTTTCTTAAAGCAAAAGCAGGTGGTCAACCAATTGGAGCCAAGTCTAAACCCAAGCCTAACTTATTCCAACTGTAATGTGCACAAGGAGCAGAAACAGGACATAAATCGACTAAACGGGTGGACACACGTGCAAAATATTCACGTACTCTTGTCGACACAGATGCTGGGCAGTGTGTCACAATTTATGTGGATGATTGACCCACCTTATGACCATGGGAAACACCACTCTCACACACCTACACACATTTGTGTAAGCGCTTAAAAGCAGAAAGATCGAATACAACTGAGAATTACAAAAAAAAAGGTAGCAATGACATCTAAAACGTCAAAATGAGGTTTGAGCAAAAAAATATCCACTGCGGAAAAGTGTAGAAATATAAATACAAGCACAATGCAGTGCTACATTTATGGCCATGACTGTACTAAGGATACGTCAAAATGTGCGATTGTATTTTCGTCTACTCGAGGGATATCAAATATTCACACAAATATTAACGCGCCAGCATCGACCATAAATAAGTTATATGTTAGTACTGTTATATTAGTAATGTAAATATTTCAGCGCTTTATTTATACACATTTTGGCAGTCATCTATATGTGTATGCGAACAAATATCGTAAATATGTTTGTAAATATATGCATATCTATATATGTGAAGTGCACAGTAGACGTCATTTGGGTTGCCATTTTGTGTGTGATGTGTTAACCGCACAGAGAATATTTCACTTAAAATAATAAATTTCGACTGCTGGCTCACACATGTGGGTGCGACACCATCGGCACCATAGGCACTTGAGTGGAGTTATGGGTTCGTCGCACTCATGCGACAATCTAGCGCCTCATAACTACAGCTCTCAGCAGCCCCCAATCATAACGGTGGCAAGCACAAAAAAAAACACAACAAAAAAAAAAAAGAAAACAAAAATGGAATATTGAAAAACAGGAATACAAGAAATACTAGACGGCAGAGCTTGTTTAGGAGATACCATGGACAGAGATCTGGCGTACTTTTAGATACACTTAATATATTATAGTTTAAAGAGTCGGAACAGTCTTCGTATTTTTATACTGGATACTATGATAGAATGAAGAGGCAGGATAAACAATTGCTGTCAAATATGCATATAGTTTAAAGATTCAATGCAGTCTCCCTGGTACTTTTATATATATTTTTATATATATTTAGCATGTAATGCGTACAACAGGTACTCTTAGAGAATGAAATGGCAGAAGAACTGAGCAGTTTGTGCTGTTTTTAGATACAACTTGAATATACCTTGTCTTATATATTTGAAGTGCAATAGGTACAAAAACGAGGCGTGCTATATTCTAAGAAAGTTGGGACTTTAATACATGCTAACTTAAGTTCTTTAATCGATTCATTTTAGTGTGACTTTCAATTCAAATATCAAGTACAGCCGATCCGATACCATATATTTACACTGAACTTACTCGCTTGCAGAGTTTCAGCTCTTTCAAATATACAATTTGGAAGTAAGATCCATTAAAAAAAACACCCTAGATCGAAAATGTGTGGTACAAGTAATATATCTACATTATTTTGGTATGTCGAGTTAAATTGGAGCGGGTGTAGCATTAGACGGAAACGGCAACGACAGCTGCAGCTAACCGCATGTCTGATTTAAGATACAACAACAAAAGCAAGAACTCAAAGCAGATACAAACCAAAGCAGTCGCTGCTGAAATTTAATAAGTATACGCTCTGATGTGTGATGTGAATAAGTGCGCGCGTTATGCAAATCAAATTTGGGGCGAGATTTGGATGCGTAACCTTAACCGAAACTCTATCCCACACCCGCACTCGCGCCATGGGGCATACAATTTGACAGCAGCCGGGCTGCATAGATTGCAACGCATTTCTGTGTGCTACCACAATCATCGTTGCTGCGAGACAAAGTCATGTGACTAGACATAATTTGTGGCTCCAGCTAAGCAGTGGGCGGGCTGACAGCTCAAAGTTGATTTGTAGCTGCGTATTTGACTAGTGTGAATTACTAGTGAATCGCGAGTGTTCAACTGCACTCAGTGAAGATATACCGAGACAAGCGTTGACATTTATAATTTGTATGTTCTTGGGTAAATATATAAATATTTTCAAATTTAATTCAATTAAATTAAAACGTACATTTGTGTTTGTCGATTACGAGAAACCGTCTCTACTTTAGTTTAGAAAATATGGTTTTTAAATATAAATATTACTGGTATTCGCTGTAATTTTAAGGAATTATAATTTAATTTTTAATATCCAACTTATATTTTTTAGAGCTTTAGTAGATACCGCATATTTAGCTTGAGTTATGTGCATAATATGTATATTTATGTAGTCAATTTGTAATGCATTTACGAAGTAATATAAAATACTGTTTGGAATTCGAAATTCATCTGCTAGCTACTTCATAAAATTTTAAATTGCAATGTGCTAAGCCAATGACATTTCACACTGATGCCGAGCAACTTTCCATATGATTACTGAGGGTACTCCAATTTGGTTTTTATGTATTATTCGGGTGTCAGACATCAATAACCCATAAGATGAATCTACTACTCTCAGAAAAAAATCAATCAGTTTAGAAAATCGGCCTAAGAATCAGAAAGTTGTATTTGCTTTTAAAAATAATTTCTATGGATAAGAAAAATAAATTCTTTAAATAAAAAAGATTTGTAAAATGTTCAGAAATATTATTAAAAATATTTATCTAACAAGGGTATAAAAAGTAGAAATGCCAACCCTTATTCTTAGAAATAATAAAATTTAAAATTCAAAAGCCATTAATGAAATTTGCTGATTTTACTGACAACATTTTAAAAAGTCGGCGAGTGATGTTGATTAATAATATATTTACTTTATGGGGTTCTAGATTTCACAACTAAATTATAATACGCTCTATGGGATATTAAAAAAAACATCGAAACATCGTGATGTTTGAAGATGAGAGTTTTCTGACAGTTGGCTGTTTGAATTTGATATTGGTCAGAAATGTGATGACACTTTCGAAATAAGCCATTTGCATCCCTGGTGGCATTTTAAAAGCACTATGGCTGATTTTAATGGGCGACCGCTTGGATTTGGCAGTCACTTTTGGGTGATTTAGCAAGAAATATGCGAATTGTTTTCATTTTGCAGACACTTGAATGTGCCATAAACATTTCAAAATGTAGCAAATTAACAAAAACCAAAAATGTGACAAGTGCCCCTTATGCGCAATGATAAACAGTTGACGCAACGGCAACACACATTTTACGAGCAAATAAAGAGAGACATATATATATATATATATATCGAGGGACGCAAGTATGAATGCGAGCCTGTATTAAATTACATTTTATGACAACGACCGAAAGCAAAAGAGCAACAAACCCAAAACTACTTGTAGCCCAAATAAAATGTTAAACTTACAATTCGAGTGTTGTGTGTGCTCATGTGTGTTTGTGGAACAGCGTCTTGTCAGCTATAAAAGTATGCACAATGGTTAATATTTTGAAATATTCGGTTACGTAAATCATTACATATAAGTACTTGAAATAAGAATTTTCTCACACTTAATTATTGATTCTCTGTGGCAGATCTGAATTGATGCACAATGCGATGATGGGAAATATATGTGAAGCCCTGCTACCCAATATTCAAGCCAGGAACATTTCCATTTTCACCCACAGTACAATGTGACTATTGGTGAAGAAACGCTGTTGTTGTTATCACATTATACTACCAAGAACCACACACATAGCATTGTATGTCTTATGCTTAAGCTCAACGATTTCTTCGAATCCAAACCCCGAAGTTGTTTAATTAATTTAAGTTTGTTTTGGTTGTGATAAACTAACTTGATATATTTGATTTATATAATTATGTATAACATTGCAGAGTTTGTGACGTGCTCAATTCTGCAACCAACTTCGCCGGCACTATCCTCTTTCTTAAGTTGCGAGCTTGTCTATATATCAAATTTATAATATACGAAATTCGCTTACGGAACAATAAGGTCTAGTTTTTGCTAAAATGCTAACCAGCCGGGCTTATTTGCCAGATATACATAAGACTTTAAAATTAAGAAGAGAGATGTCGTCGTTCTTCTTCATATCGAGACTATAAGCTTATATTAAAAACCAAAATTTTAGTCATCTGAGAACTCCGCGGTAGCACGAAAACAATTTTGTATCGTCATCGTAAATCAAACCTTTCACCATTCGGCAAGGAGATATGTGCCAAGGTGTTGACTGAATGAAAGCCACTGCGATTTTGCCATTGCCCACGGCCATTCACGAAGAATCCACGTTCGCGTTTACCTGTGTGTGTGTGCACACATGCCACATGCCTCTCTTATTTATTTATTTTTGGTTCGGCTTTGAGAACGGCCAAATAAGAAATGTTTGCGATTTTGAATATTGGACGCTTCCTGTGTTGTCCGACACGTACATTGCTACGTCTGTCCCCAATACCAAAACATGTTTTAGAATTTACCCACAGCTGCAAAATTGAAGGCAAAAATGAGTAAAGTGTGCTTAACTCGGGGATACCCTATATAGAATGATTTGAATTATGCTCAAAATCATTCAGATTGCGGCTGGTATTTGGATATTTTAAATCAAATTTACCTGCGTTTGGTGTTAATATCAACACATTTACTCAAGCAGACAGTCACGGCTGATCGAGATCTTTAACCTATTAATTCTAACCAAAACAGGTCAAAATTTGTTGACTTTACAGCAGTGGCTAAACAAAAAAAAAAACGGAGCTTGAGTTATGACCAAGATCACTAATAAGCTAACAAACCAAACTTGCTGCACAAAAGCAACCATTGAAAATATTGTAAATATACTTTCTTGTTACACATTTTGAATGGGTATATGGCTGTAAAACTTGTTTTACGAGTCCTTCAAATATTGGCGTCAGCAATAGCAAGGGATTCCGTTTCGGATATTCAACTGAGAGGCAACTCAGTTATGCACAACGTGGTGTTTTCCTAATGTCCAAATGCAGCAGGACGACACGTTGTTCTACAGTCTCTGGACGTTGACTGTGACATGTGCCCAGATGACAAATTTTTATTGCATTCTAGTTGGGCTATTTTCAATGGCACAATCAGTGAATAAAATTGGCACTAAATTTGATTGCATACGTCTATTCCAAACCTAATTCTAACCTTCACACAACGAAACTTTCATTTGACAGATTCAAGCCAACAATTTATCGCTTTCTAAATAAAACTTTGGATAAACTTGCAATTGGTTTCATACTTATTAATATTCTACAAGTCAAAGAGAAAGACAAGTGCAGATAATATATATTTTAATATATATATATATATGATGCTAGTGGTTACTAGTAATCCACATTCCAAGATTGGTAACTCTGCGGCTATTGTGATTCTTGATGTTCGCCTTACTCCCACAAACAAGTAAAAATGCAATTTAATGTTAATTAATAAATATGTAATGTATTTTGTATGTATTCAAATGTTACTTCTTGTCGAGTTACATGTTTGCATTTATCAATGTATTTTTATTTTTTATTCATATCAAATTAAGCTGCGCTTCACCTGAAAGGCTTTCGGACCGAATTCGACTTGTTATTTTGTTTTTGTCTTTGTTAGACTGGATTTGTTTATAATTTCGATCTGGTGTAAATAAATAAATAGTAATAGATAGTATACAGTTAGTGTGGTAGTTACATATTTAGTTTTAGGCGCATAGCGATAAGAGTTATATTCACGTTTTGCATACATGAGCTAATTGTTAATTGTCTACAAATTTATTATTGAACTTGCTTGCTCGGCTTCGGCTTTGTGTTTTTTGCAAAAATAATGCCTATGCGAACGGTCAAAGTTAATTTAATACGTTTGTATTTATGTATGTATGTATGTATGTATGTATGTATATGTATATAATATTTGTATACATCATTAATTTTAATTTGTGGTTACCTGCACATTTAGCACTTGCAATATTGGAAATAATCTCATTTGCTTTCAGATTTCTATTAAGTCAATAATTACATACATACATATTTATATGTACATACATTTAAATGTTTGTTATTTTGTTATTATACTTATGCATTTATAAATTGCGTTTTACTTTTCGTTCTCATTGTGGTTGTCAATTATAGCAAAAATAAGCTCTCTTTAATATATGTATTTATGTTTTTTCCTTTGCTTAACAGAATTAATTCAATGCACAATTTATTGTTCTTCATTTTACTTTGTAGCTGTTATATTTTGCTTTTGTTTTCTCTGGATTTTGTTATTGCTGCGGTTGCGGTTTCTTTTGCTTTTTTTCTTTTTTAAATGGCATTAATCGAAAACAGTGCAAGTTTCAATTTGCACATTTACTATAAGTATACACATTGTTTTGACGACGTTACTTAAATGCATTTAATGTTTTTACTGTTTACTGTTTACTGTTTACTGTTTGCTTATATCAGGCATTGTTATAACTATGCTAAGTATTTTGACAATCATTTAGTACATTACAATAATGTGTTCACAATAATAATAATAATAATCATAATAATCATAATATATCTATACATAGAAAAAAATTCAACGAAATGTCATCTCATCGTACAACGAATATTTGTTTGTTTGTTTGTTTGTTTTTCTTTTGTTTATTTTTTTGGCATAACTGCAAATTATAAATGTAGTTAATAAAATTAATTTACACAAAATGATCATTTAATAAGTTATTGCTGTCTGTCTAGCGCGTTGGCAACCAAATTAAATTCAATTCAATTCTTATAGAGTATTGCCCGTATCTCCCATTTTGACCTCCCCCCCTCTCTCTCTCTCTCTCTAGCCCTCTCTGTCTCGCACACACACTTAGTCGGACACACACACACTTAGTCGGACACACACACACTTAGTCGGACACACACACACACAGACACACACACAGACACACACACATACACACACCCACACACACACACACAGGCACACACAGACACACACTTTCTATGGCTTTGCATCTCACCCTGACTGTAAATTTGTTATGCTTACGGTAAATACACTCAAAATCATAGTTTTTGACATTTGTCTGAACAATTTGTACGCTCAACCCTCACTCACAAATGGACACTCACCAACACACACATACGCACACACACACACACACACACACACCACACACACACACACACACACAGATACGCACTCACACACATGTATACATAACACAAAATTCAGTCTTTTTCATGTACATTGAGAAAACAGAAAGTACAACGAAAAGCAAATAAAGCAAATCTGTATGCCATAGCTGAAGTGAATACATTCTATTATTCTGCGAGTGCTTAGTTTAATTAGATGAGTAGTTTTGAGTACTTTTTCTTTTCCTTTGCGTTTTCTTCTTCTTCTTCTTCTTATTTTTTGTTTTTGTTTTTGTTTTAATTTCAGATAGTTTGACCGCACTTTGTATTGCTTGGCTTAATTAAAGTAAATGTATAGAATTCGGCTGGATCAACAACAGACATGCGTGTCCTTAGTCCTTAGTGTGTGCTGTGAGGTGCATGATATATGCATATATAAGACATTATTATTTAGATATAAATTGGCGTCTCCTGGCCGGTGAGCAAACGAAACATGGACGTGGGCATCGTTTTCATCAAAATCTGCAAGCAGAATGGGCGAAAATGTTGCATGTTAAACATATATTTATGTCTACGATATGTGTATGAGCATATCACTTACCTCGCCCACAGATGAAGACAACAGCTTGACGATGGTATCGTGTGGCACAGCCACAACACTTTGATTATTAATCTCGATGATCCGATGGCCAACGCGGACACCGCCGCGTTCAGCAATGCCGCCACGCAGCAGGCTGCAGATCTATGAAGCAAACAGATAGAAAACAATTAAATAACAACTATATTCGATAGAAATTACATATTCACAACGACAGCAGATATATATACAGAAACCAATTTACGATATAAAAAATTATTCGAATTAAATAATTAAGCATTATTGCTTTGTGCAACTTAATGATACAATTTGTAATTTAAAGTGGCTTTTTTCGGGTTGGGTTGAGGAACTTTTTTCTCAGATTTTTGCGATTTCAAGGATGCAAAAGGGAAGACTACATTATTATTATTATTATTATTTTCTTAGACCTACAAATTCAAAGTCGAATGCAAAAAGCAAAAGCAAAAAGTTCAATTTTCCTTAGTTTTGTTGATTTCGCAAAATGTATACATCCATAGTTATTTTTATTGGACTCGTCATGAATGATATCGCGCCACTTACCACTCCATTTTGGACGCTAAAGCCTAGTTGAAAGAGAGCCTTGGGCCGCAAAATCTTGACTTCGACGACAGGCGGACAGGGCACAACGGTGAACTTGACGGCAGTTTGGTTTTTGGCATTGCGTATGTAGCTCTGGCAGGTGGAAAGCGGCAATCCGACGAGGCTCATGCCATTGATGGCTATCAACTGATCGCCAATGTTTAATTGTCCGCAGCGAGCAGCGGCTCCGCCGGACATTAAATTGGCAATAACCACTGTTGGCAGCATGGAGCCCCAGCCGCTCTCGACGATGACAACGCCGAGGATTTCGCCCTTAGCCTTAGGCACAACAACTTCCTTTTGGAGTTCCTTTTTAGCGAAGATCTCGAGCTCGTCGCCGAATATCTCCTGACTGTTGAGGACCTCCTGGTAGTCCATCTCCTTGGCCAGATTCTCATTCTCAATGCCGTTGGCCTTGAGGAACTCCATGTACGCCACCTGAAAAGCCTGACCAATCGATTGCGCTATGAATTGCGCCTCATCGCTCTCAAACACATGGCAAATCATTTTCGGGGTACGATTGTGCTTGTTCGAGGAGCCGCTCTCCTTGCTGATTTCCTTCAACGGCTCTCCATCGATTGTGTCCGCCGGGCCTGGACATGAGAGGGAATCGACGACAACGCCACTGCCATTGGGTATAAAGCGTCGACGAGCCATCAACACAACGAGATCACCAATGTCAGCTATGTAGGAGATGGTGCGCAGTGCATGATCCATCATAATCTCCTTGAGGTCCGTATTGAGCACCATTATCTTCTCGGTTGATATGAACAGATCCACCTCGGTGCTGGGCTGACTTTCGCCTTCGGGCGCCTGTCAACAGAACAAACAAACAACATTTACAACTGCTTACAGAATTGGGACAACACTCAGTTCTAAGTGTTAGGTTTGTGTTTGTTGCTTACCAAAGCCTAAACATATCAAGGAGTGAGCAGCATGGGTTGTTATTAATATTTTTGTATATTGTTTTATTTTTTTATTTCATTTTTTCATTGGGGAATGGACGAGAAAGCGAGAAACGAACAGAGAGACAGTGTGTGTGAGAGAGAGAGAGAGACAGAGCCACAGTTAAACGAGCGTAATTTTTGCTAAAGGAGCGCAACTGAACAAATGAACCGAACTGATCAGCTCGATCTACACACCTTTATGCGGGAAACGGCCTCCTCGGCCTGCATCATACGGGTTGATTTCGTCGGCTGGCCCTCGCACACTAGCTGCGTGGAGCCCAGATATCGGGCGCGGAACAGAACGCCTTCGATGAGCACTTTGGGTTCCAATAAACCTGATAATGACCAGATATAAATCATTTAGTTTGGCAAATAGCTAAGTAAATATATATATATATATATATATATATGTGTGTGTATATATATATATATATAAATAAATGTGTTAATATATACAGGGATAGTCTCTGCACTAATCGAACTAGTTTTAAGTAATTTTCGGTTGTTTGTTAACAAACGCGAGCTGAAACTATCAGATAATTATTTTATACCCTTGCTGGGCGTATGATACTTTTGTTGCAGCAGATTAAGCCCGGTCTACAACGGTATGCAATCTTCGGTTGTATAGTCCTATATATGTATACGTTCTCATAAAGATAATGCCTTTTCGATTTGCTTACTTTCCCACAAATGAACACTAATTAATTTCGTTAGGTAGATGAGCGCAGTACTTTGAGATTCTGTGTTGTCTGATATTATAATACAATTACATTTTTTATGTGGTTTCCTGTCAATCGAATAATTGAGTAATCGAATGTAGGCCTATGTCTGCTAAAACATGCATGCAACGGAAGCATAGTGTATGAGTTTACTATAAATTAAGCAAATGATGTTTTGGCTGTTGGGCGAGGAAAAACGAGATAGACAGAGACAAGAGAGATCGGGAGAGGGAGAAAGATATAGAGCGCATTCACTTACATGGCAGGCAGCACACCATCAATTACAGAAAATGATAATTTCAATATGCAGCGTTTGACAAAAAGAAAATCGTGAAAGTCAAAATTGATTGATTGAGAAATACAGAGCACACAATAGATTGATTCATCGTTGTGTGAGGGGGGCGGGGGGCGTTTCTGTACGCACACACACACACACAATAACAATAACAATAACAATGACAATAACAAACAACAGAAAGACATACATATGCCACTTACCCTCCTTGTTGCGTGAATGGGCTTTCTTATCGGTGTTGGCCGAGTCCTTGAGCGATTTGATGGAGCCCGTGGGGCTCTTTGAATATTGCAGCTTCTCCGGTGAACTGAGCGACACATCCGCGGTGCCCACAATCTGGCAGATGTCCGGCGAATTTGCCGTCAGCGAAGTGCCAATACCCTGCCGTATGGTTGCCGTCGGATAGGTCTGCGGTTTGGGATTGCTATTGTTGTCGCTGATATTTAGGCTGCTGCTGCCGTTGTTATTGATCAAGCCATTCGCATTGCTGTCAGCGGTGCCGGTCAATGATGTGGTCTACACAAGGAAACACAACCAGAAGTTGGCAAATGAATACGAAAATCTGTACAAATCAGATACACTTACCTTTTCCGCAAAGAAGTCCTGCTGCCCCAGCAGCCGATCCGTTTCCAGATCAGTATCCGCTTCCTCATCTTCGAGGCGAATCGCCGGCGTTGCCGTTGCCGTAGTTGTTGTTGTTGTTGTTATTGTTGCACTCTTGCGCGGCACCCAAACTGGCGAATCCGGATCCGGGGGCAGCACTTCATCACAGTACTTGAGCTTATCGGGTTGTGTTTTAGCGCGCTGCAAAGCGGAGCGTATCTCTTTCATGGCTTCTTGTATCTCAACTGGCGCTGCAGCTGCTGTTGTTGCCGCTGTTGTTGCTGCTGCTGTTGTTGTTGCTGCTGCTGTTGTTGTTGCTGCTGTTGTTGTTGCTGCTATTGTTGCTGATGTTGATAATGAAGATGATGATGGCTTGTTGCTGGCCGCCGGTGCAGCGGCATAAACTGGACCGTAGTGTGTTTCTGTTTCTGCGGGACTGTCACTATCAGCAGACACCGCCAACTGCGGCTCCAAATCTTCCGCACACTGCTCGGGCGAGGGCGTAATCGATGGCGTTTCGGGTAACTGCGGCGGCAACACGAACTCGATCGGATGTGAGTCATCTGTTGCTGTTGCTGTTGTCACTGCTGTTGTCACTGCTGTTGTTACTGCTGTTGGTGCCGTAACGCTGTTGTATTCATTTTGCAGTCGTTCGCTATCGCTGTTACCATTGTGCTCGTGCTCGTCAATGATCTGCTGCTGTTGCTGTTGAGGTTGCTGTTGTTGCTGCTGCTGCGGCTGCTGTTGCTGTTGTTGCTGCTGTTGCTGTTGTTGCTGCTGCGACTGCTGTGGCTGCAGTTGCTTGTCGCAAACGACGGAGACATTGTTTTCGGTATCGGAGGCATGTCCACTGCTGAGGCCATCCTCCAGCACGGGCATACTGGTGTAGAGCTTACCATAATCGGTTGTCGTGCAATTGATATCATTTGAGAGACTGTCCAAATCGCCGCAATTCGAATCGTAATCCGTCGTCTCTGGCGACAGTGTAAAGTTCCGTGAATGCCGACGCAGATTTGCCTCCAGTTCAGTGTCGGCCAGATCGCCGCTACTGCGACTGTTCGAATCGATATACAACTCGATGTCATTGTGTTCCTGGTAGGCATTATGCTCATTTGTCTGTAAATAAATCGATTGCCGGTCAGTGTCAGTATTGTCGGCCTTGTGGGATAACGCTGTGTCAATCAAAGCAGCTCAGCTGGCAGCAATCCTGCATTTCCCACACCAAAGAATCTTAGCAGACTCTTGGTGACTGAGACTCACCTGCATCCTGGGCGAACGGTGCACCATGTAGAGTTCATCTTTGGGTATTCTAGCTAGACGCTGGCCAATGTAAGATTGCTCGACGTGCTTATCCACGTCGCAAACGCGCGGCTGCGTCGTGTTGTCCTATGGATGAAGCAAAAACAGATTAAGCCTTTATTTGGCGAGGAGTTTAGTTGGCAACTTACCGAGCTGGCCACATCCTCGCCACTTTCCGTTGTGTAGTCGGCAAAGCGCTTCTCGTCGTCTTCGTCATCCGGATTGCCTTTGAAGAACTCCTCGAGCACTTTGCGCGTCTCAGAGAACTCGTACAGATAGTCAAAAGTGGGCGTCTTTGAGGATGCCGTTGCGTTCGTACCATGATCATGATCAATCAAATCAATCAAATTGCCAACGGATGCCTTGCCAGCCAGGCTGCCCATCACATCATTATCCGCTGCACGCTGCTTGGCAGGTGAGACGCGCTGCGGAAAGCCGGGTGGTCGCTTTGGGTAGCCAACACTTTTGCCCGACTGATTGCCAAACCGACGCGGCGAACCCTCATAATCGGCAATGGGCAGCTGCCCAATCATCTTTGTAACCTTGAGGACATCTTCATTGCTGCCTCTATCTGGGGCAGGCAGCACCGCCGGCTTGTTCATCCAATTCGTGTCGATGTCGTCGAAGACAACAATCTCGCCATCTCGCAGACACTGGCCATCGGCCTTGCCCACATCCGTTGGCGAGCCGGGACTCGCCAGGCCCTGTGGGTAATCCAAAAGCAAAGCAAAAGTAATTAAACATTAAACAAACAATAAAATTCCAATAAATGCGATTAAGTCAACGATACGAAATTATTTTCCTTTCTACGTGTCATATTTTATATTAACACGAAACTTATTATTTGTATGAAACAAACATTATATTTTGAATAGACTCTTTTAAATATTAGAGGCTTGATAATTAATTAAATCGCATCTGTAGACCAAGTTTTAACCTACGGGCAATAGGGACTAGAAAATGTCATACAATTTAAACTACAATTTGAAATACCTCAGTGGAACTTAATGTATTCATAAATCGAACTGCGAATTTCGTCTATTCCATGAATTCAATTTACATCAATGTGTTGTTTTCACAGGTTGATTTAAAGTATCGTAATTGAACTCATTCCACTGTTCGAAATAGTTTAGTGATGTGTCTGTAATTGCGTTAAAAAGTTGGCAACAAAATTATAAAACCCCTGCAACTTGTGACACAAGTTAAAAGTCGAATCTAGTTTGTGGCTTCTATATATATATATATCTGCATGTTAATATATATCTGCTAACTATTGAGTTAACTGTTTGTTTCATAGCTTGGCTACTGTTAACCGATTTTCGCTTTCCGTTTTTATTGTTTGTTTGTTTGTTTGTGTGACCATCTCACCTCCGGCTCAAACTGACTGCTGCCCGGGCTGCGACCGACGCGTATCTGATGTGGATGAGGCCGTTGGTAATAATAAGCCGACTGCTGCTGCTGCTGCTGTTGCTGGTGGTGGTGGTGCTGCTGGTGATGCTGCTGGTGGTGATGCTGGTGATGGTGGTGGTGCTGCTGCTGCTGCTGCTGATGTTGGGTACTAAGGTAGCCAGGCAGCTGATGGGGCGGCGACATCTGCTCGAATGCCTGATGATGATGATGATGGTGATGATGCATCGGCGTATATTGTAGATCAGCATTCAGATCCGGTGAGTTCAGCACTGTGCTGGCCGGTGTCACGTTTGGGCTGCGTGTGCGCATCTCCCACACGTAGCGCTCCTGTGAAACTGCCTGCTTGCCAAAGTTCATGTGCAGGTCCGCGTGACCGCCGACGCCGCCTACGCTGCCGTTGTTGCCGCCGCCGCCAGTTAAATGATTCACGTTTGGTTCCATCGAATCGTTGCTGCTGTCACTGCAGGAGTTCATACTGAACGCGTTATGGGTGAACGCTCGGGGGACACGCTCGGGATGTTGGCTGGGCGTTGCTTGGATGCTGGGTGCTGGATGCTCTGTTCTGGAGCGGCTTGGGCTACCTTTCAGCAGCCAGTGGTTAACTCAACTGCCGCTGCTGACATGCTACGCTTTGAGTCAGATGCCTGAAAAGCATATCAAAAACACTGTGATTACTACTACCAGCAATGACAAATTGAATCTCTGATGATCTAATACAATGAATTGTCGAATGAATCACTTTACATGCATCTTGTTCTTATCGTTGTTGCTATTGTTTTATACATTTTTGTTTTTCTGCTGTGTTTTCCTGGGAGTTTTGCATAAAAATCAATGCAAAAGTTGCCAATTAACCCAATAAAATTCCACACGTGCTAACGCATTTGTTTGTGTGTATGTGTGTGCGTGTGTGTGTATGTGTGTGTGTGTGTGTGTATTTGTGTAAATTGGCGCACGTAAACTTGGCCTCTAAAGAGAGTTAGTGCAGCCGCCAGGACGAGATGCGGAGACAACGCTTGGCAACAAAGGCGTCAGTCTACGTGGTGCACATATAAATACATTACATATATATATATATATGATGATCTATGATACAACACAACACAACTACAGTGCGCGCTCGCTAATAGCTAAAAAATATAATAAGCGATTTGGGTTCTATTGCTTCTTTATCAGTTAAAGCGAAGTAAATTTATATGTTTTTTGCTAAGTGGAAATAATTATAATTTCAAAATTAATTAAAATTTAAAAATAAACAGCGCACTATATTTAACATTTATTGTCATTGCTATATTACATTTTATTCGCTTTCTTATTTATTTATATTATTTATTTATTTGTATTATTTCTTTATCAATAATGCATTCAAAAACATTAGTTAACACTGGCTGTACGCCATAGCGAGTATTCACTGCACAATTCAGCACCACCACCCCCACCAAGTAGGTAAATGACTCTGCAGCAGCAGCCGGCTGCATTGTTTTTGTGTGTTTCACTGCGAGGCAACTTCACCCTTGCTTGCTGCAACGCGGGCATTTGTCATCGTCTGCAGAGATTGCGAATTAGATGACACCTCAAAAAAATAAAATAAAAAAAACCACTTTGTATGCACGCATGTGTGTGTGTGTGTGTGTGTACATAGATGTGTGTGTGTGTGGTGTGCGTGATATTGGCATAGAGTATTGTTAAAAATCAATAGAATTGAGGGGTTTTTTCTTTTTTTTGTCAGCCCAACCGCCCACAACCACCCACCCACCAGAGCACTTAACCTGCCCGCCACTAACAGCAGCAGCAGCAGCAGCAACAACAACAACAAACAACGGGAACATAACAATGCGTATGTTGTGTGTGTTTTTTTTTAAGAGTGTGTGCTGGTTAGGGGGAGGGAGGAGGGGTTGGTTGTTCGCCCAACGAGTGCCAATAAATTTTGATTTATTATGATAAGTGCATAGAACGACCACAGTTTAACGAACACAAACGCATGCTGCACGCACAAAAAGTATTACTCAATTTTGTAATTGTTTTATGCAAATTACCATTTAACACATTTGATTCACTTTCTTTCTGCTAGTAAATGCATTTATTGCTCGATACAAAAAAAAGTAGAAGCCGTCAGAGATGGACAACAACACCGATGCGCTACGTGTGTAATGACATATCGATATGTCCACCGACCGATACATCGATATGCAGCGTTGCGCGTGCTACACGTACCAATAACGATAATAACGAACTAACGATACCGATAACGCACCCAACGTCGGTTACAGAAGAAAAAACAGTACCAAGCGAAACGGACGTACAGCGGATCGCGACCGTTGCGCGCGCTCGAAGTGTTTATGGTTAATACTACTACTGTTTTATGTTTTTGTTATTTATTTGTTTGCGTGCAAGTGAGCAGTATTTACAAATATTGACGCGCGCGAAGCCAAGATTTGTAAATTTGTTGTTTGTTGGCCCACCAAAAATGCAATAAACAAAAAAAGTGAGTTAACTTGCGCTATTATCAAATGTGGTGTTTGTTGTTGTTTTTTTTTTTTGTTATATAGATATATATGCATATAATTACATATATAGATTATAAAAATCCAAAGTTATTTGGTCCTTTAAGAGTCAAATATATTTGTTTTTTTATGTGCGTTTTGAGCCGCTGTTTGGAGCTGTCTAAGCTAATGATGTTTTGACTTTGTATCCAAGGGATACAGATACATTTACAGATACAGATACAGATACACATGCCATCGCTGCAGCAGCAGCAGCAGGGTGTGTTCCTGCCACTGTGCAAGTATGAGTGTGTGTGTGTGTATGTGCGTGTGTGTGTGTGTGCGTGTGTGTGCGTGTGCGAGTTGTGAACCTGTGCTAAAAATCAATACAGCACGCGCTCGTGCAAAAGTCAAACAACAAAAGCGACTTCGAGTCGAGTCCTGTTCCTCTTTCCCTTCCACTTGTGCGTATGGTTATTGTTTTTGGCCCGTTTATTTCTGTCTTTCTGTTTGCTGCAGGACGCCAAGTAGAACAGCTAGAATATGTTTGCAATTATGCGCGACGTTTGCTGCGGTTGAAATTGCGTCTAATTTCACACATGTTGGAAAATGATTGCGTTCAGTGCATCACCAACATAATCATCATCTTCAGCAGCAGCAGCAGCAGCGGCAGCGGCAACAACAAGCGTTAAAATAATAAAACACCGTTAAATGCGCGCGCCGATTTTGTTGAGCGTGACCAAAGCGCCCAAAGCACTAAAACACGACGTTGTTGCATTAAGTAGTTCTTGTTATAATTGTTATTGTTGCTGCTGTTGCCGCTGCTGCTGCCGCTGCTGCTGCTGCTGCTGCTACTGCTGCTGTAGCAGCTGCCAATTGCAAGCAACGCAATTTTAAACGCACTTGGCAACGAACAACGAGCAGCGAACAACAATTGCTGTCCCGGGGCAGCTGCAGTTGCTGCAACTCCTCGCCTTTTAAGGCAATCGCTCGAACTATGCAACTAGCAGCTGGTTTTATCCATAATCGAAGTCGGCACTCTGATAAAAATATGTCCTACAATTTGCAAAGATTTGTGTTTTTTTTTCATAAAAGAAAGTAATAAATTTTTATGTAAATACACCTGTCCTAAATCGAAACGAACAATAAATTACATATTTGACCCTTAGAAGTAATTTGTGATTGCCAGTATTTTGCTCTGGAAATAACCAATCCTTTAAAAGCACCCTCTAAATTTTTAAAATATATGCAATTCTGAATCCACTTTTTCAATAAGATGATAACAAAATAAAATAAAACGATATGGAATAATTGATTTGAATGCATTAAAAATATGCATAACAGTTAAAAATTTGTCAGTTTGGGTGAGTAAAAGGTACCAAGAAAATAGAATTGTCAAATTCAAGAACTGCCTCAAATTAAGCCAACAATAATACTTTTTTTATATATATTCTACAATTTTTTTAATTATAAAAGAGGTTTTTTCCTGAACTCCCAACTTTAGTCCTTTAAACATAATGTTTATCATAAAGTTAATTAAAGACAATTCTACTCGTAATCAAATCAACAACTCGTGCATATAAATGTACACATTTAATTACGCAGAATTTGACGGGCTTGTCAACGCTGTGACTCCACTTAGTTAATTACAACTGCAAGTGTTTAAAGCAAACACGTAAGAATGCTCTAGTCAAGAGTGCTCGCCTTGCCGTTACCCTGGTTCGCAGTCTTTACGTATACAAAAGCCAACACTTCTTTGGTATTCAAATAAATACTCGTTTTTATTCCTATTGGCAATCGATATTAGCGAATATTTATGCAATGTTCTAACAGAAATATTGATCAAATATTTATTCGGCACAGAGACTTAATCTGCATTCGGTATACGAGAACATTTATTACAAATTTAAAAATAATCTAGCTCTTATCTTATACAGACAGACAGAAAGACTTTTGATCCTAATCAGCAATATATATATTTTATGGGATCGGATATATTTTCGTCTGCCTGCTACACCACTTTACACAACTTTTTATACCCTTAGTACGCATTTTCAGTGGCTACAGGGCATAAAAATATAAAAATAGAAACCGGGCGCTTCTTACTCACTGGCTTCTCTTCTCTTCCGTTTTAAGCTTTGACAACAAATACGTTAAACTTGTTAAGCTTTAAGCAACCCAAGAAAAAACTGTTCATTGCTCACAAATAAAATACACAATATATGCATATTTAAAGTAGATTTCTAGATTAGTTCAATATTCAAACTGATAAAAACAAAAAAAAATCAAAATCTTATTTTATAAAATATTGTCTAAGAAAAAAAAAAGTAGCTTAAGAAAAATGTAGAAGCGTGTTTAGAATTCGGTGTTCTATTAATTGTATTATTTGCTGTTTGCTTGCCACTTTTTGTCGTGTAATTGGCTTTTGTTGTCTTGGCCGAAACACTCGTCCGTGTTGTTGTTGTTGTCAATTGAAAAAGTAATCATAGTATACAAGTATAAATTTCTGTGTTTCTGAACTGCCTTCTGATCTTTTTTAGCTGCTTTTTTGTTTGGTTTTGTTTCTCTTACTGTTGTTGTTGTTGACGTTGTCAGTAATTAAAATTGCAATTTTCGCGGCCTGCTTGCTGGCTTTAACAGTTAACCAAAGCCGTTCTTAACTGCACTCGTAATTTACAACAATACCATATACGTATGTGCATAACATTTATAAATAATTAGCATGCTCTGATTGGGATTCAGATGCTGAACATGAACAAGTGCAAAAGTGCACTCGAGAATGTTTTCTATCATATATTAGCCATTAGCTAGCTATCAGTTGTGTGTTATCGGCTATCAGTTATTGGCTATCAGCTATCAGTTGACATGTGCCAATGGCTTTTATCTAATCGGAGCAGAGTCTCCTCGACTGAGTCACGACTGTTGCATGAAGCGCAAAAGTGAGCTGAATAATATCGACTCGACTCGACTCGACTGGACTTGACTTGACTTGGCTTGATAATTGAGCATTTGCCGGACATGGCCAAGTCGGTTTCCCAACTATGTTGCCCAGTACCTGCAGCTGTTGCTTCTCATTCTCAACGTGTGTGTGTGTGTGTGTGTGGATGTGTGTGTGTGTGTGTGTGTTTGCGTGTGTGTGTGTCTGTCTGTCTGTGTAGAACAAACGAAAAGTCGATAAACCAGTTTGTGACTACGTTAAGTGGGATATTTTAAAACAGTAGAGGAACAATGATTTCGTGTAAGGAGGGGAAGAGAGAGAGAGATTGAAGGCAGACAGAGAGAGAGAGAGAGAGACGCAGTTGAGATGGGAAGCGGTAACAAGCAGAAACTTCCTCATCGCGTTTCCACTGAAAACATTTTTCACGCTGCGCAATTTTCAAAGTCAACGTGAAGATGAAAAATAACACAAGTATTTAATTCCATTTCCTTGGCTTAAAGCAATCCACTTGCGTATGCAGTCGAGATGATCTCTTTTTTTCGAGAGAGATAGCAAGAGAGAGAGAGAGAGAGTTGGAGGGATAAGCTTCTTAGCCGAAACGCTGTCAATGATCTGTCAACTGGCAGTTAGTCAACTTTTCCCTCTAAACTGCATCGAGTCACACACAAAATGTGGACCAAAAGCCAATTATATATTCAAATCAAGAATACTTAAAGTTTGAAGGAACTCGGCATCGAAATGACATTTTAAATGTGCCTATAATTAACATATACGCATTGAAGTAAATTCTGGTTAAGCATCAAAAGCCTAGTTAAAATATTTCTGATTTGATGCTTCCTGATTGAAAGTCGGGAAATATTTAAGATTTGAGTTTAATAATGTTATGGGAATAAATAATGCTATAAACATATTGTGTAAAGAAATAACAATGTATTTGATGTATTTAATTTTATATTTATATGTTGAAAAAGCAGAAACAGAATTGTACTTTAAACTCAATTCAATATTCGTACTTCAATTGTAGACAAAGTGTACTAAACAAAGTAGTATAAATTAAAAGATTATAGAAGAGTACAGTATAAAGTATGAGTGAATTAAGTAGTAGAGTATAAAGTAGTACAGTATAAAGAAGCTGTAGACTCTTCAAGAAATTGAAGCATTTCGCCTCTAAGCTACAAATTTGCGCACCAACTTGGATGTCAATAAAACACACTCCCCGTTTTGCATGGCAGCAAGTGCTTCAATGATAAGTAGTTAACAAAGTGTATATATTAATGTGAACATGAGCATATCTATGCGATACATACATATACACTAGGTAGGTCTGTAAGTAGATGAGAAGGCCTTTGGCACGGCTCGATCAGCAGCTGGAGGTTGGCAGCTTGTCGTGTGAACAAAAATATAATTTGTGCACTTTGAAAAAGGTGCCAGCTAAACAAAAACAAATTAATATTTATTGACAGAGACAAATAATATTGGTATCGATTTACCTTCTTTTTTTCTCATGTTTTTGCTGTATTTGTTCATTACTCGTCCGTTGAACGTAAATTGTTCACTTCCCTGTCTCGATTTGACTTTGAACTTGGTTTGGAGCTGGGTGCTGAGATAGGCCTTCAACTTAATGTTGAAATCGGGGAACGTGGCCAGGCTTCTTGACCTTGTCAGCCTTGTCTAAGGTTTGGCTGCATCTTCATCTCAGCCAAGGTTTGCCAAGTGTATCTTAAGTAAATAAATCAAGTATTTCCCTTGCCTGACCCAAATGCCAAGCAATAAGTGCAACAGCTGCAACAACAACTTCGCGCGGCTCCCATCAAATACTTGTTCAAAACAACAGCAGAGGCAAATAAACAAACAGACACATACACAAATGCAACAATAAAATCCATGTCATAAACGCACAATGGCCAAGTAAGGAAAATCAGCTTGGAAATTGTTTAGACGCACAAATTGTGTCAGCAGAGGCAACAAAAGCACGTTCCCCCCATAAAAAAAAAGCACTTTTTTCTATTGTTCAATAATTAAAGTCGAGTGCAACATCAGATAAAAACAACAAGAACAACAACAACACCTTTATTGGCAACAATGGCAATTATTTAATATCTAAATATATATAACGACTGTTGAAAGAACTGATCAAATTGAAACTCAAATTACATAACTGAATGTATGCAAAAACCATAACATTTATTTTAATATACCCACGCTTGCATAAACTTACCTTTACTCTGTACTTCATACTACTATATAAAGTCTTTGTTATGTCATTTGTTTTCCCAGTATTCTGCGAAATTTTACGTGACGTTGTAAATTCTTTAAAAAAGTTGCGTTGAACTTGCTTATCTGAAATACGCATTTTAGTGTCTCTGAAATTGACACGTATACGCAGCGTATTTGTATATATACAGATAAACATGACTTGATTAACTTAATAAAGATTTATCAGTTGGAGCTGATCATGAGTCTCATTTCGTCAAGGCAAAATAACAATTTGGAGCGTATTCGTACAAACCCCAAATTAACAACGTTCTCCAAAAACGCAATACAAAAATCAGACTTAGGTTTCGAAATCCATTGGCAAGAAACGCAATTACCAATTACAATTTAAGAAAATAGAGACATTAAAATTGAACCTCTAATGGACATAATTAATTCAGTTTTATGCACAAGAACCTTGCTAAACTTGAACACCACCCAAGCTCACTTGCTCGAACCATTGCAAAAATAAATGCACTCTTTATAAGAAGACTACTCTTTCTAAAAAATACGTGTGTTGTTTTCTTAATTGAATGGTACATTAGTAAAAATTTCGAAATATATGTCCGAATTCCAGGCCCATATTTAACTTAATTCATTTAGGCGGGGAATATTTGTACACTGATTATAGTTTAATTAAAATGTTTTTTAAAAAGAAAAAACGAGCATAGGTATAATTTCGCAAGCAATTTCAGATATAGGAAAGTGTATTCAAATCATTTGCATAACAGTCGGTGAGATATGGCTTTCATTGTGATCAGATTTTTGTATTGTTTGCTGCACGCGTGTCGCTATTGTTGATGCCATAACATGGCGTGCGTATCTGTACCCGTATCTGTGTTTCCATCTGTATCTGTATCTGTACCTGTACCTGTATCTGTATGTGTATTATTATCTGCATCTATGGCTGTGTCTTCAACTGAATCTCAAAGATGCTGGCAAGACAATGTCACTGCCAGGCAGCCGAGCAGCCGAGCAGCCATCAGCGCTTACAAATCGGTACTCGCCGTTGATATCTGTGTTGATGTTGATGAAGCTGGCTTGTCTCTTAAATGATAATTATGTCTGTGACCGCTGAGATGACTGGCTGCCGACAGTCGGGGAAGTCGCAACAGTTGTCCGAAATTTGTGGTATTCATTATGGGAAATTTGCCCTAACGAAGTTTCCAGTTCCGTTGCCGTTGCCGTTGCCGTTGCCACTGCAGCTAATCAATTGCGAAAGCCGTCGACTGCAGATATGTGCAGCGTAATGCAGATTTTTGTTGTTGTCTTTTTTATTGTTATTGTTGCTGTTGGTGCCACAATACGTTACGGCCACATTCATTTGGTCATTTGTATAAACTTGTCGCTTTGACGCCTCCGAAATGAAAATCGAATGCGATTGACAAATGTCAGTCTCAAAATATCTATGTTAATCGCATCTGAATTTAAATTGATATTCAGGGTCATTTTGTGTAAAATATAAAAATTAACTTCGCAGCTGTCAGTTGTTACAATTATAAATTATGATTTGTATAAAAAAAATACAAAATATGGCGAAAGAAGGCCTGGTCTGGGTAAATGTTTGGTATTTACTTAGTATTAATCAATACAAACAGCTAAAGACCAATTAAGATATCACTTAAAAAATTGTCTGCAAAATATGTGTAGTCGACATGATCATATCATCTCTCTCTTCTGGATTTTCTGAATCCTTGCAATGAATATTGATGCACTTTGCATTTTATATATATTCCCATATATATCATTTAACTCTCAATTTAATTTTGTTTTTCAATCTTTGTGGACTGTTTTGAGTCCAAATTAAATAAATAATACAAATTATTTATTCTAGACAAATTAACTTTTTTTTTAGATCTAAAGTTATGCTACATTTTCAATTTTTAATTTTCCACTTACTTCGTTTTTAAAGTTTTGAGTAATTTGTGAAACTTGTACCTTTAGTTATTTTTTATTTTTAATTATTTTTTTATATTTGTCTCTTATTAGAGTCTTGGGCCGGCATTTAGAAGTTGAAATATGCACACTTGGGATAGTAACGGTTCCCGTGTGCAATGTCATTTGTACTTCCGCTGGTCAAGAATTATTCACAACAATGACAGCAATAATAATAAAAATCAACATTATCATATATAGCTGCATAATGACTGCTAACTGTACTGTGCTGTGTATATAACAAAAACAGCAACAGCAACAGCAACAACAACAACAATTTATCCCATGCGATGCGATTATACAACGTGAATGCAACAAGCAACAAACGTGAGAGCGGCCAGTGCAAAAATTAGCTTAGCTTACATTTCACTCTAAGCATTTAATGAGGCTACCCCTCCGATAGCCCGCTACCTCGCCCCCTCTGGCTTGGATCTCTCTTCGGTCGCAGTCGCATTGTCGCCCTGTCGCTATGTTGCGTAATTGTTGTTAAGCCGTCAATTCAATTGACGTTACTCATACGTACCGTAGTGCGGATGTTGTCAGTGTGTGCCTGTCCGCGCGTGTGTCTGTGTGTGTGTGTGTGTGTGTGTGTGTGTGTGTGCTTATGCGTGTGCTTATTTATGTAAATGAGTGCACATCAAATGCGCCTCACAGCTGAACCAGAAAATAAGCTATTTCCCCAACGCACCGACAAAACACATACACTTGCTGTTTTAACCATTTTCATTGTGCTTTTAACGTTTTTATATAAATTGTCAACACCAAAGAATATGTGGGTGCAAGAAATGGTCGGGGTCAAAGACTTTCGGTCTATCCTTATTTTGTTTAACCAAATCTATTGTTATTTTCTTTAACTTTTAAGGTAAAAATAGTCTAACCACATTCAACAACAGGTGTTTACAAATTTGGCAGAGCTGGTGAAACGAATAAACTCCAAATACACTCGCCAAAAAAATCTCCCAGAAATGTAGAAAATCGGCATAAAATGCAAATTGCTATGAAAACTACAAAAATTATCTGTTAGATTAGGCTTATTTTTTAAATTTTGGAATAATGTACCCTGGAAGTAAGAAAAGAAAAAGCCTGGTTTGGAAAAAGACAACCTTGCGTTTTAGAAATATACTTTCTGAATAATAAGGTGAGCTGTGCTTTTTCCGCTTGATTTTTTCCAAGTGTATATAAGTATATAACGGATTGTGCTGATAAATTTTCTGGTTTTCAATCAGAATAGAATTCTAAAGACTGTAAAGGCAACATATTTATTATTCGCATCTCAAACTTATTATAAACTATTTCCGTCTCTTATTTCAATCAATTTGAAATTGCTCTAAGTGGAGCAATATTCAAGGGATTTTTACTATGGCCAAGTAGATGTGCCCGTTGCTAGGGCATGGCAAGTGCGATAGACACGTCTCTATGACAATTTCAGCGAATGCTCTTTATTCGATTTTCATTTCGTGTTCATTGTTGCTGTTTCACTTGCGAGTCGATTTTTTGCAGTTTTTGTTTTGCAACAAAGGCAAAATTAACGTTAATTTCTTTGCAGACGCGCCAAATGTTGTTAGCTTTGCGAATATTTAGTTACATACTATAATACGAAATAAAATCGTTTATTTCGCTGTTGAGTTGCATTTGGTGCTGATCTTATTGATTTAATGTCGTTATTGCAGCTGCTGCAGAGTGCTGCTTTCAATAGATCATCGATCTATCTATAATGTGATTATGATTATCATTATTGTAATGTGATATTTTGCATAATTTCACTTTCACTTGCATATTTCCAGCAGCCAAACAAATCAAAAACGTCTGATGAAAAGTGTTTGAATAATTTCATGCACTTCTGACGGCCATGAAAATAAATATATTTTTTTTTGTTTGCACATCCCATTTGGCATTGATTAATGGGCGGCGGATGAATTTACTTAGCCATTTCGTTGCGTGTTGAGAATCGGCCAAAGCAAATTCACAAACACACAATCAAACACGATGAATATTTATTAATACACACTTAGTGGCATATAAAGATAATAGTTTTGCAAACATTTTCATTTTGACAGCCGAATTTGCAGTCAGCAATTCAAATTCAAATATGTACATAATACACATACACACATAACACTTATACACTAAAAAAAAAAACAAAATGTTGGCCTGAATTTTAGAAAATCGCCCCGAAAATGTGAATCGCCCCGAAGACCAGAACCATTTTGTTGGTCTCAGAAATAATTTCTAAATACACAAAAAAAAAAAGTGGGAATGCATATTTTCTATTTTTCAGAAATATATTTTTTTAGAAAAAATAAAATATTTCAAAACGAAGAAATGCCCTTATTTTTAGAAAATAATACGTGTTGAAAATATATTAATGACATTTTTAAAATGTTTGTATATGTAAAACTTAAAGTACTAGTCTTTATTAATAATAATATAAATGTAAAAAACATACACTGGAAGATAAATATTTTTTTAATTTTAAAAATATGTGCCCAGTTTTTAGAAAGACATACTTTTCCGTTCCGTAGAAATAAATGGCGATTTTCTGAAAGTCAGTGCGATTTTTTCTGAGTGTATGTATGTATGTACGGTTAAATGTCTATATGTGCTTAACAACATTGTTGCCCCCTACAAGCGTGTATACATAGCAAGCAAGTATTTGGTGTGCCATTTGAAATGGGAGCGACACATGTGTAAACAATGTTGCAAAAACGGCCAACTGTCAAGGGACTGGGCAATATTGGGCCTGCTCCACGAAGACACAAGCTTTGGACATTTCAGGAATCTAGCCAGGACATAAATCAAATTATGCATACAGGCCAGTCAACTCGAATATCGACCTTGGACGCAATTTAATTTGAAGCCCTTCATAGGAATATGAATGCTTTTCTCATATTTCAGCTTAGTGCTGTCACAGAGAAAAGATCGTGCTATAAAAACAATTGCGTGTCATCATATCTGTTCCTTAGCACCAGTCATTGTTTGTACTGAAATTTGATATTAAATACTCAATCATAATGTTCATACCTGCAAAAAATATACATTGTTTAATTTGCTTAAATCAATTAAAGATTAAGTGCACATAATCTTTATTTGACTTTTCTGTTCAAAATATACTTATCAAACTTTACCAAAAGTGAGATTTAAATAATCAAATAAAATATGTTGCAACTCTATCTCAAAAAAGCGATTACATTTAATTCAGCAAATTATATTTATGTGGCGTGCTCGCATCTGATTGGGAATGATGGCGCATTTCTCCTCATACATATTTATATTCTTATTGGGGTTGCATTCAAACTGAAACAGATACAATTATGCACCCAATGATTATTAACGTTTTATAAGTAGATATTTAATCATCGTCTGATGCTCATCTCGCGTATGCAACACTGTTGCACTTCCCAAACGTGTTGAAAGCGCCTCAGAGTGTTAATATCCGCACACGAAGATGGGTGATACAAAGCAAAAACCAGGAACTACCATTAATGTTCGTAGTTAGTTAGTGATCACATTGTGATCGTAAGTACCTGTGTCATATACATGTGATCCAACAGTCGCTGGTTGCACGCATGCTACTGGCAAATGGATCACTCAGTGTATGGCTTAATGAACGAGCCCGCAAATTATTTAATTATTAATTGTAATTAAATATAATAAATTATGCTGCTTTATGGTTATATCTATAAATATAAAATGCGAAGCTGCAACATTTGCTGTCGCTCATTATGTCACTCTGACAATCAGATTGCCAGCATGTTCAAAATAATTTTCTTTTGTTACCAATTTTACAAAGACGAGAAAACGCTTTTTGGAAAGTAGCCCAGGCCCGCCCGCTGTTTAAGTAGTGCAATTAACAAATGCCGAAAGTAAAAGTGTGCAAAGCTCTGCACAGGGGAAAGGGGTCGAAAAAAAACTCGCTGAAGGGTTCAAGCTGAAAAAAAAAAACAACAACACATACACACATGATTCAAAAGGGGTTTCTCCGATTGTGTGATGCATATGGAACCGCTGCTCGATGAATGGGCAGCGTAGCCAATTTGGCTTTGGCCGACACTCTTTGGTATTTGGCGTTTGGCGTTCGGCGTTTGGCGTTTGCATAACGTGACCAGTTGCTGGCCAACAGCTTCATTTAAATTGGCATTTGGCTCGCGTGCAAATCAATAACATATTCCCATACAACAAGTCAATGGTCTCGTCTCTCACAAAGTATTCGCCAATGAAAGTGTCTGCTGCCTCTGCTGCTGTTGCACTGAAGTGCACTTTGTGTCTATGACAGCACCTTGATAATCGAGTTGATTCTCATGATTTGTTGTGCTGGCGCCAGTGTCTGCCCTCAGCTGACTAAAGCAGCTACCACACTCAGAAAAATATATATAAGTATATATGTTCGGGCCATGCGATGTTCGTCATACTTTGCCATTACACTTTGCAAAAAGAAAAAAAATGAAAAGTCATGTTTTAGTCTTTTTTTAAAATCCAAGGTTTCCATAAATATAAAGTATTCACATATAAGCTAAATTTCAAGTTATTTTAATTTCGGGATTTCTACAAATTTCTTTCTTACAACTTCTTCAACAATTGCAACTAGAAATTGCAACTTTTCTAATATATGTTTCGTAAAAATTTAAAGCATTTTTGATCGATTGCCCTTAAGCATTTCTTCTTAAAAATATTACTTCCGTAAATTAAAAAATAATTTCGTAAAAAAGTGAATTGTTTTTGTTAATATTTACATTGATACATTTATATACACAATAATATTTCACGTAATAATACAAGCTAAATTATTTATAATTTTAGTTATAGAACCCTTTGAATATAGGCAAAACTATGCAGCAGACAATAGGAAGCAACTTCGACCCCATAAAGTATGTATATTCTTGATAAGCATCAGCAGCCGAGTCAATCTAGCCATATCCGTCTGTAAGTAAACGCAGATCAGGTTGATTTAATTTGATCGATAACTTCTTCATTTTCCGCAATATCGATACAAATCGATTACCGATCCTAATATAAGCCACAATTTTAAGTTAAGATACAATCGAGTATCTCCTGTCTAGATACTTGTGCCGTTTTCTGAGTGTGGCTTCAACTCAAGCTTCAGTTTCAATATCGTGTATCACCGGCTGCCATGGCAACTGCTAGCTAACCTTCAATCTCATATTGAGCTGGCTGCTTACTCGGGCTTATTGCTTACTGCTGACCGGCTTTGACGTCAGTGGCTTTGTTCTGACGCTTTACGTGATGTATGCGCAATCTGAGAGCCGGGCCATGTAATCATTATGGCCAGAAACCGGGTATATGCATACCAGCATACGGGCCTAAAGCTCGAACAGACCCTAAAATTACTCAAAAATATTGTTGTGCTTGAGTATTGGAATTCGTTATATATAAGATATATATACCTAGGCCTTAGAGTTTGGGTATTTTGTAGTTGACCTGACTCGACTGCAATATTCTGGCTAGCTTACTTTTGCGAGGCGGGCCCGGTGGGGTGTGTTTCAAAATGCGGTAATCAGCAAATTGCATAATTTCCTAGCTATATCTCTAAAGTGGATAGCTCTGTCTATGCCAGAGGCATAAGCAGTTAATTACTGTTATTAAGGTATTTGGCAAATGTGATTAGCAAAATGTGGAAGTCGACAAAGTCGTCATCGTCATTTGCACATGCTTGTTGACCATTTTCAGTTTCGCGTTTTGCGTTTCACGACTCGTGCTGGGATTGTTCGGTGTTCGGTGTTCGGTGAGCAATGAAATTCGCCTGATCGGATTTAGCCAATTCGGATGCACAGACTTCATTAGCACAATGTAAACAGCCAACTGAAACTGAAGTGGATGTTGGAGTTGGAGTTGAAGTTGAAGTTGAACGAACGCAAACGATGCAAAACAATTAAGTGGTAATGACATTTGAGGAGCCTAATGACTCCATTTGCCAGTCGCCGCAGTCAACTTGACCGCCGATGTTGGGCGTCTGGGCGAGAGTGAGCGGCTCTGCCACAAGTGGTGTGGCACCAACCATTGAACGTGCTTCAAATAGATAATTCTTACTACATATATGTATGCATACACATGTACATGATGTAGTTCCTAAGTGAGTCACTTCCTAGAGATAAATTGGTTGCCAGCTGCTGGAAAGTGTGTCAGCTAGTCGGTTTAATCTACGGGCGCCATTTAGGTGACCCCATTGAATGCGGGTGTAGCCACCTTTAAATTCTAAGCACGCACCACACACACACACACACAAGTGTGCGTCTACCTAATACACAAAAAAAAAGTAATAATAAACATTTTTAAGCTCAGTATTTGCACATGGATGTTTAGTATTTGTGGAGGTTAAACATTTAATATTAAATTCAAATTTTCCAATTATTAGCATTAAGTGGGTTTGATGTGTAACTGAAAACGATCAACTTGTTTTATTTTTGTCGCACTTTAATTTAATTATGATGTTATTTATTCATAGAGGGTATATATATATGTGTTTGGATTCATGAGAATCATCAATTAATATCACAATATTATAATAGATATTATTATTATTGGTAGGAGTTGAATTTAAATTGCCATATTGAAAATCTCAACTGTGACACCTCAGTTTACGCAATATTTTTTCTTTCGGTGTTGCTTCGCCAGTTAGATTTGCATGTTGCGGCTCTGTTTAGTCAGAAGCAGGCCCAAAAATGGTCAACCTGAGCTGATGCGGTTGTCGTTGTGAACATTTGACTTTCTCAACACTTGAGCTGCCCAAAAAAGTCGTCAGCCTTTTGCCATATTTGTGTATAAGATGTGTACACATAAATAAACACACATAAATATATTTTGAGACAGTTTTGCGGGGCGCGGCCATCAAGTTCTCGCCACGGCGCTGTTGCCCAACCCATTTCTGAATTGCGTTTTACATTTTCGACTCTCCACAGACGCACTCGCCTAATTGTGACTTAATTTTAGTATATAAATAACAACCAGTATCAGCTTAAAGCACTCAATTGCCTTGGCTCGGCATGTTAATTAGCTCTGACCATAACCAGCCAACCAGTTAAATGATCATATTTCGATTGCACAAAAATGCATAAGTTACGCCTCGCTTTAACTGCCGCCAAATGACAAATGGCAGTTGGCCATTTTTTGATGCACTGAAAATACGTTGCCCAAACTTCATTTTGAGAAGCATATTTCTTCTGCCACTAATCGAGCCTTTGACGAACCCTACTTCACTGAAACTCTTTAAATTTATTTCACTTGTGCGTCCTTTTCTTGAATGTGGATCTTGTATATGGTCAATCAAATCAGAATACAAATTTCTATTTGATCTACCGCGTCTTAGTTGGATGCCTAATATTGGTTTACCTACTCTCCGCAGTAGACTTTCAATAAGAAATCTTCCTGTAATCTTCTTACACCAACTAATATTTTCCGAGATTAATTATTTGGAATTAATCCGCCAGTTGGTTTTGAATTTCCGATTAGGAGTACAAGGAATTTTCTAACTCTTTCGCTTCAAGATTGTAACACGAAGTATGCTATATATAAGCTCATTTCGGATCTTATGCTATATGTTATGACTATCTAAACATCCCTGAATAAGCCCATATGTGCCACTTTTTTTGTTCCATTCAAACTTTAGTCTTATGGCATTTGCCTAATTGTTCGCGATCTGGGTCACATTTTGTATGGTCTGTATTTGGTGTCGTTGGACAACGTCGAGATATTATGTACGAATATTATGTGGGGTATATAAAATTGAGGGGCTTACGCTGCGTATACATAACCACTAACTTTATAAATGATATGTATATATATATGTACTTATGTGTGTCTTTGTATGTTCGTCTATTCATGTGAGAGTCGCTTAATTGTTCAAGTTGAGCAGTGCATTGAGAGCTCTTTTAATTGCACAAGTTGATGGGCTCTTTATTAGACCTGCACTTGATCTAAAACGATAAGCACTGGCAATGATCAGCTTAAGCACCCCAAGTGCGCCACGCACTAGTTCAGAATTGCCTAAAACGACTTAAATACACTTAATTATTTAAATTGCCGTGTGGGGGGCGGAGGGGGAAGCAGAATTATACATAATGGCCTAGACTCCAGTCCCACTCCCAATTTTAAGTCAGCCGAGTGTGGCCAAGTGGAAATCAGAGCAAAGATCTTATTTCTTTTCTTTTCTTTTGTATTTTGTCCTTGCAGTTGAAAACCCAGCCCGAAGCTTGAGCGTATCCAAAATCCAGCTCCGATCGTTGGCAGGAGCGAATCTGTGAGTATTTATAAATATAGATATATACATGATATATATATATACACATATACATAAGTATGCCCGAATATTATTAAGTGCACATGTCAAAGTTCGTTGGCAAGGCGAACGGGGGGTGTGGCATATCCGCAAGTTGCAAGGCCGAAGACGCAAAACAATGGCCAGCCCCACAATCATAACGATCACAATAACAATAAGAGTAGGAAAAGACGGATGTATGTATGCAAGTAGGAATGTATGTGTGTGTGCGTGTGTGTGTGTGTGTGTGTGTGTGTACTTGTAGGTTCAATTGCGAAATGAGGCGACGCCTATGTAAACAAACCTTTGCCATTGTTGGCAATAGCAAAAGCAACCGGCTGCAGTTGCACAAATGTGCTCAAATGCAGACACATATGCAGATTCTCACAATTTTTGGAATCGAACCAAACATCTTTGCAAACAAGTGTGAGCAACTGGAGAATTGCATATATATACATACATATATACCTATATATATATGTATATATATATGTGCTCACACACATTTATAGGGAAATCGGCAACATTCTGCTATTATTCAAATTGCTGACGCTTATCGATTCTCGATCGCTGCATCACTTTTGCAACACTGTTGGGCAATAAGAATCCATTTCAACGAGACAACAAACAAACAAAAAAACAATTAAAATTAAGAGTACGGCTGTAGTTAAAAAATCGAAACTGCAAACTGGATCGCGCCAAGCCATGCAGTATCTGTCCCAGAGTCCGGATAAAATGGTACATAATCTGGAAGTGTCGCCCGATCAGCAATTATCAGCAGCATCGTCTAAAGGCTGCTACTGGCGAATAATGTGCCGCTGGCAAATGCTCTGCTGCCCATCATTGAGGACATGTACGAGGAGCACGGGAAGCAGTATGCCGTTAATGACAAGGAACCGATCGACACCATGGATGGGGTTGATGCACAACAAGCCGCAGTTGAAAGAGGTGCGTCTCATGCACAACTCGGATTGTGAAACCACTCAACACAAACTGGAGTCGACAGACATGATAACGGTACTAGATCAGAATGGAAAATATTACCCAATATCGTATTTGGAATGGACCCAAAGGAAGCGCAAGCAGAAAACGAAATCGATCTAAAGGAAAAAAGAAAAAGGACAGATCCAATAAGAAATTAGCAACAGAAGAATCTGATTATAACAAGACTTTGAGTCTGTGTTAATATTTTTTATGATGTCTTCATTATTTCACTGTATTTCACAACTAATACCAAGAACATTGCCTGCGAAAGACAGTTGAAAATAAATTCCGTGCATTGGAACCCTATTTAGAGTCCTCAATCGCAAAACACTTTTCAGCCCCAATTTCACTTTTGCATTTGTGCAACAAACGGGAAAAGTGTAGAAAGTGTTGCTTGGCAAATCAATTGTTTGTGTCATTTGTTGTTTGGCTCAAGCGTTTCGTTTTCCAATATTACCAAATATTGCGAACACAAAGCTGGCCAGCAACTGACAACTGGCAACACACAGACACACTCACACAAAAGCAAAGTGGCGTCATTGCCAACTAATTTTTTTACACCTTGCTCCCATTAAAAATCATTTGAGGGGGTATAAAAGAAAGGAAGCATTTTGAGCAACAAAAAAAAGTTGCTGTTCAGGACGACAAACTTTAACATCCCTAAATCGGTGGAGCCTTTTTCAGCGCATTCTAAATTGTATTTTTATTTTTCCTATAATAATAATTATAATTTTTTGAGCAAACTTCCACTTTCTTATTACTATTACTATTTATTATTACTATTACTATTACTGCACGCTCACTTTAGACTTTAGAGCTTTATTGATATTGGTGCGATGATAAAGATGATCATTTTGATATTGGTGCGATGATAAAGATGATAAAGACTTCCCCAACCCTTTGCCGTCTGGCCAGCGCCTCCGTTGAAATCGCTGTGTCATCTTCGTTGGCTGAAGTGAAATCTGGCGACATAAGTTTCGCTTTATTCTCAGGCACCCAAGACTTTCGATTTGCATGCAGTAAAATCAAGTTGTTTGTTAGATAAGTGAAATGTTAAGACACCCGCACCCGCCTGCAGAGTTACACTCCCCCCACGCCCCGCAATTGTAGAAATCTGCCTGGGAAATGCGAAAAGCCAGTTGTACGCAAAAAAAAGGAAAACAAAAAAATGAAAATGAGTTAATTGTTATTGTTCATCTTGGCTGCAAAAACAAAAAGAAAAATGAGATGCAAAGCGAAACCAAAGCAAACAAAACAAAAGCAACACAAACAAAAGAAAAACCCAAAAAGAGCAAATACTGTTAAAACAATTACTTGGCATTGATGTGGGACTGGTTGCCTTTGGGCAGCTGCTAATTGACAATAATATAATAATCCACAGAACATGTGTATTGTATATTGTATGCGCTGTTTTACTGGTGCCCTGAAATCTGTACAGTACACCTTAAAGAACAGGTTGCAAACTATCCGAAACTGTTAATAACAATATAATTGAGACGCTGAAAACCAGTGGTGGATGGTAGTCTTGTTCCGAGAACACTTCACTGGAGCCTTCTTCATTCGCAAAGGCGCACAATTTGTTTTTCTTTCTTTCTTGTATTTTCTTTTGCCGATTGTTGATGATGGTGATTCAATGGGAGCGTTTTATTTCTTATAGAAGAATGTCTGCAAGTTTTGAAATGTTGTATTTTCCTCAAGCAAGCAATCCACCTTGATGACTGACTGTCTGAAGTGCCAGTAAGCCGCGTACTAAAATCAAGAATAAAGTATATATATATATACATATAGCTCGATATACATATATATATATGTATAAGATACCCACCGCCCGCTGATACTCCGTTTTGATGACCTCGCAGTGGTCCAGAATGATGCTGAGAGGATAGTCGAGCTTCAGCTTGCGTCGAATGCGATAAATTTCGTAGAGCACCTTGCCATTGAGCAAAGGACAATCGAATAGATAGAGCTCGGATAGGCGTGAACACTTCTTGATCATGTCCACCAGCTGAGAGTCCCTGAGATCGGGACAGCCACTCAATACCAGATAATTGGCCACATACGGCATATTCTGGTGGCAGATCTCGCGCTCATGGAAGCGACTATTGTTCAGCACCAGTCCTTGCAGTCTTCCGCAGCGCTGCAGATCCATTTCACGCATCCAGTCTAATCCCTTAAAGCGGCTGCAGTTCAGCCGCACAATCTCAATGTCATTCGGCCTGATCTGCAACAAATGGCCCAAGCACTCGATGGTCAGCTCCTCCGAATTTTGACCGCCTTTGGTTAGTTCCAAATAATGCAATTCCGGCAGGGCTAAAACCTTTTCGTGTAATACCAAAAACATGCTCATAGGAATCGACAGATCCTGCAGTTTGCACAAGTTGATGATGCCGTGCAGACTGAACGTTGGCTCGGGACACTTGATAAATAGGTGATCCAGCTGCTTGCAACGCTCAAGGATGCCGGTCAGTGCCGATTGTGACACATTCCCACAGAGCATCAACTGCTCCAGCTGCGGGAACTGTTCGATGAAATGCACTTGGACGTCACAGTGCACCTTAAGGCGTCGCAAATTGCACAGAATCTTGGGCAAAGCATGCAACGGCCACTGGGGCATCAAGGCACCGCCCAGAACAGCGGCAACACGTACTAGTTGAGCATCGCCATCGACATTCTGGCGTTGCGACGACGACGACAGCAGCAGCTTACAGTGATGCACATTGATGAGCGCCCTGACACCGGCACGGTCCAGCACATTGAGATTCTCCTGGAGGCGATCCGCTATGAAATAGACGCTGCGATAATTATCCATCATGTGGTTGACAAAGAAGCTCAACGGTTCGCCACTCAACTCCTGCTCCAGCTGGCGAAAATCCAAGCGCTTGTGGCTGCGACGCCAAATGCTATCGCAGAGCGGACGCATTGCCTCATTGCTGCGATAGATGGCAACCTGTTCGGCAATCGAAAGCTTTACGATGTGCTGTCGCGATAGCCGAGTGCTCCTCTCCGATTCCTTACTGCCAACGGGCACTTCCATTTCGCCTCCTCCTCCGTTGCATGGAGAGCCCTCTCGCTTGGGCTCAATACAATTATTTTCCATTGATCGAATTTACCTTCATACGGGCAGTGGAAACACCAGTAGAAATACCAATAAATAAATATGTATGTTTTATAATTTGTTGTGGAATTGTTAGTTATACGTGTTGGCCTGCTGCCTGCTGTTGCTACAATGTATTCTATTTTCTGCCTTTTTCTGACTGAACTCTTATCGCAGCCTGCTTCAATCCCAGGCAATTTCAAACCTGATCATTTCTCCCCTTCTAGCCATGGATCTGATTTGAGCTCTTTGTGAGCAATTAACGGAATATTTGTGCAACCTAAAAAACCCAAAACAGTGTGTGAAAATGCCAAAACTATTTTATATCTTTGGTCCGAATGGTCACTCTTCGGTTTGTTTTGTTTACAACCGATTTAAATATACATGTATTTTTGCCAAAGGAAAGAATTTATCTTTTTATACAAAATATCTTATATTTTTCATATTTTTATAGAATTGTGTGGAGCTCTTACCAACTAGCTAAACAAAATAATAAGCAAGATTCGTTAAATATAAGCAATTTTGAGAACCAAAATTATTATTCTTTGAACTGTCAAGAAGTTTTCTGACAATATATTTTTGTATTTTATTACGGTCCTGATCATCATCGTAGTTTTATGTCCGTCCGACTGTCAGATCAACCAATTGCACTATATCCGTGGGTCTACTTAAAACTTCTGCACCTCATCTTAGCTTCTTTCTGTGTCGAATACTAGGCTCGGAATGCTCTACCGATTCCTACATGCACTCTCAGTTAAGTATTTCAGCAGGCCGCTGCTAATCATCCCCTCCTCCGGCCGTTGCACGCCCCCTGCCTGCATCACGTGTGCCACAAATCTGTCTGCCAGTGACATCGCGTGCCGCACTGCTGACATTAGAAAGTGAGCGTGAACTTTCCCATTATTTGTTGCTGCCCGATTTGACATTGCCTGCCACACACACACGCATATGCATATGCAGCTGTGTGTGTGTGTGTGTGTGTGTGTTTCTATACTTGCATTTGCATGCCACGCCCATCGCTGCGGTGTCTTTTCTTTGCTATTTGCATAAGTATTCCGCCCTGTATTTAATTGTTGCCATTTGGCCTGCCGCTTTTTCAATTTGCATTGTTGTTTCTTGAAGGTTGCACTTGTTTTTTGCGCCTTTTCCTTAATTGCACCTACAGTCTCAGACACACACACACACACACACACCATTTGATCTGCACTTGTGCTACTTTTGAACACTGTTGTATGTTTTTTACTTTCGCATTTGAAAGTGCATCTGTTTGAGTTCTTTCGCTTTTGCTTTTTGTTTTTTCTTTGTGCAATTTTTGCAATGCGATTTTGTAATGGCTTCGACTGGACTGGGTAGCTTGGACGGACGGTGACCCGTGCCTAGCCTTGAGTTCATTTAAAACGTCAACATGTCATTAGGCCCAATAATAAGCCTCGCCGCAAAAACTAGTCTCGGCAATTAGCCAGCTTTGCATAAGGGCACTCACACTGCCACAACGGGCAATTATTTCGCACGAAGTGCAGTACAACTTGGCTTTAGTTACATTTTTTTTAATCTTATTTATCTTTAGTTGGTAAACAGTACATTAATATTTATGAACTATTTATCATAAATAGCCTTGCAAGCACACATACAATTGTAATTGTATTACGAGTTATTTAAACCCATTTTTAGCTCAAATATATCTTGTTTTTTTATGGCATTCTCTTTTTTAATGAGTCGTTTGACTATTATATGGATTTCTCTCGATTTTCCGACTACCACAAATATATATTTACTATATTTCAGTTTAATTTAAATAACAGCTTGTGCCATTTTATATCGACAATTTTATTTTTATTTATACACCAAATTTGTACCAAAACCGATGAGTTCAAAAATGAAATAAAAAGTTCTTGAATACGGTAAATAGTATCTTGATTATGTCCATACTTATTACCCAGGTTAGACGAAACTCTTTGATGGATTGATTACATTTGAAATACACCAATATATGTGTATTGTAATATATATACATATATAGAGCTATATTTTTTTAAGAAATTTAACATTTTTTGCTTTGTGCTTGGATGATTCGCTGCTATGATTCATATATTCAATGTTGAAATTACCCGGAAAGAGTCTTAATCTAGAAATTTTTGGGACTACTCTATAATAAGAATCTTTATAAATATATATATTTATTTTTATTTGTTATTTGTTTTGTGCATTCCTTGCAATGTGGCGAAAATAATAACGATGCTGATCATGATTAACAAAGAAACACAAGCAAATTTACATAAGGCCTTGCTGCTGTTTGGTGCTGCTGCTGCTGCTGCTGCGACTTCTTCTTCTTCTTCTTCTGGGTTCCGTCGCTGCTCATGCGCGTTCCGGTTTTGCACTTCTCGCTAGCTGCTTTAGCACCTATCCGTCGCCCGCCCCCCTTCAGCCATCTGTGATTCAGCTCAGCTGCTCTTTGCGCATTTCTTGTCTCCTCCACTCATTTGGTGTCATTCGTTACGGTGCGCGCTCTTCTGTTTGTTTTGCTTTGTTATGGTTTGTTTTGTTATGCTTTGTTTGTTCGCTGTTCGTTTGTTTTCCATGTGCTTTGCATATCTACACACATGCGCACACACATACATGCGCACACACACACATGCGCACACACACACACGCGTACTTCACAATTTGAGCAACAATTGTTTTTTTTTTTTTATTGTTCATTCTTTACGGCTGTGTTTCAATTTGTTGATGTTGATGACAGCAGCCTGACCTTTAACGCCTCGCGCTATGCATAAAGTGTCGCTGATTATGCTCGATGTTTAATGTGGCTCGCGCCTCCCTCAAAGGGTGCATATGCTACCATCATCCCCTGACACACATGACCTGGACACAGACACGGACACTGACAAAAGTACTCAAAGGCACCCCATCTCTGTCCCCATTTGCAATGAGGTCAATGTGGGTCAGACTGACAAATCGATACAAGCACACACACACACGCACACACACACACACACACACACACACACATGCTTATTAAATAATGTGTATATTTGTATGTATCGCATTCTGTTCATACAATCTTATCAGGCACCAATTTAGAGCAATTTTCAGTGGGCCTGGTCTGTGTAGACATTAACCCAAATAAATGGGTGTAGTACCAACACAGTTTTTAGCCCAAGCACACAAACTATCAAATTAGAGCGCACGAATTGGGCCAGCTCGGCTGTGGGATGCCCAGTACAGGGTATAAGCATTTTGATACCCTGTATGATTTTAATATACACCTGCGAGTGAAAATACCAAACATTTATGGAGGGTTAAGCTTGAACTGGATTCTGCTTACTGTTTACTGCCAATAAGTGTATAATTTATTATTTAATAAGTGGCTATTGAAGTAACAGTGTAGTTCAATAGAAACATTTTCTCAAGACAGCGCTATTCGCTTGGTTGGGCAGTCATCTTACAATCTCTCGCTTACAGGGTATACTTGTATATTTATTTATTTATATATACATATGTATGGATGTATCTAATTTGAAGTAGACGCGTGCAACCAAGCAAACATTTGGCCAAAGCTGAAAAGCGTAACGAGAATAAAACAAGAAGGAACCGATTTCTGGGGCACACCGCAGATTGCATATCCTAGTTGATTAAGTATTATTGTAAATTTCAAAATATCTTCAGTATTATTGTGTATACAGGAATCGAATGGCTTACAACTTTAAGCTAACTTATATTAAGGAGTAAAATAGCAGCCAAGACCTTCAGCTCGACGAGTGTTTGCCAAGTTTTGAAGTGCCAAGTTTATACATTTTAAAAAGAAAAAATATATATATATATATTTATATATTTGGGAAGATTCTGAAAGCTGCCATCACAAAAATGACATGCTAATTTTGCGTAGTACCAACAGCAACAACAATTGAGCAGAATAGACGACTATTTATGACTCGAGTCGAGCATCGAGAGCTTAATGTGGGCGTCCATTTCGTGTGGGTGCCAACCATGCCTTATACGGTATGGGGAGCAATTTGGCTATGTGTCATCTGCCGCAGCAGCGACAACGCTGGCAAGTCGTCAACCCTCGTTGCGGGCAACGGGGCCCCCAAATTGGCAAAGCTTGTCTCTGACACTGGGCTGTCTCAGACCGGGCTCTGTCTCTGTATTTACCCTGGCTCTTTCCTGCCTCTGGCCCGATCAAAGGCCGCACTCTGTTTGCGGCGTCCAAATTAAACTTGTTTTGACTCGAATGTAAATCGCTTCCACGACTGTTCAATGACTTGATGATTTCATCGCAGTCATCGCCACAAAGTATTCCGCTTCTGTCTGGCGGCTTGTTGTTTGTATACCCTGTAACAGGCAGGAGCAGACATAGACATAGAGCACATACATCATAGACACATGGCAGCTTTCAAAAAATGTCTTTGTTATGTGTGTTACACTTTATTCAATTTATATTTTTAAAAAGTTGCCAATTTTTTTGTATATCATTTCGTATTTAGTTAATAAAATGCTAAGAATTACGTTCCGAGTTGCGTTTAGCGAAGGCGCACTGTGGATATAAATATATATATATGGTTACAGAGTATCTTGCTGTGGGGTAACTCCTGTCTATATGACGCTTACTTGTTTTTGTTGCCGGACGTCTGACGTGACCGTGCCGTGCCGTGAATCATGCGACGCATGGGAAACGAGTACCTCAGTTGGATTACTTGAATGCGATCGTCGCCGACGATTGTCAGCGTCAACCGAGATGAGCTCATTAACAGTTTGGCATTTCCTTTTTTTTGTATATGTTGCAGCACTGCATAGTCGGCTCAAGATCACAACACGTGCCACATTATGACTTTCTACTGGTGGTCGCATTGGTTCTGGATAACCTGTCTGAGTGGTAAGCGGCACAAGATACTCAGATCAGTGCCTCATTGTGATCTATTGCTAATGTAATGTGTTTGTATTGCAGTGCAACTTTTGCCTCATGTGCACACATATCCCAGTCAGGACGTAAGTCTAGAATCGAGCGCACAGCAGCAGCTGGATCGGGCATTGGAACGGACGGAGGCAACGGAACTTGGTTCTGGCCGTCGGCAGACAACGAAGCTATATCAGACCACGTCCAGTCAGACATGGACAACGGTCACCCAGCGGAATATCATGGATCTAACCGTTAAGACGATGCCGGCGGCGCCAAAAATAACACCCACTTATGCAGACACAGGTGGACAGCAAAAGGAGCAGCAGCAGCCGGAGGAGGGGGAGGAGGAAGAGGAGGCAAGTGATGCCATCGAAGATGTCGAAGCGCCCTTTTCCGATTCTGTCGATGAGGGCGACAGCAACGGAGACGACGTCGACATGGACGCGGATGCCGATGAGCAAAGTGACGCCGATGGGGCAACGGTAAAGCTAACAATGTCGCACAATCAGTTCGAGTTCAAGCGCTCCGCTGATTTTGCGGCAAGTGTTGCAGCTGAAGGAACGTCGGATCAGCTCAACAACTATACGAATTTCAGTCGTATCACAAGGTAAATAATGTGAATTTAGACATCCACTTGGAAATATACTGCTAACATGGCAGATAACTCGACTTAAAAGTCCAAAGAACGAAAATAATAGGTGCAAAAATGAAAATTTACAAATTAAGTGAAATTTTTGAGTTACGGTTTCGAAATTCAGAAATTCACTCAGTTCTCAAAAGAATCCCTTTTTGGCATAAATCATTTTAAACATCCAAATAAAACTTGTCAAATAGAATCGGAGCTTAGTGCAAAATAAATATCATTTCAAATCATATCAGTATTTCACTTCGAAAAGATCGAATGTTATTATTATTGTCTCTGGTGACGTCACAGAAATAAAGCAAAAACAAAAACAAAACCAAAAAAAAACACCTGATTTCGTTAACAGAGATAATGGTTCGGAGCAATGCATAATCTTATTGCGTTCATTTACTGCTCGCACTAATTCATATCATATAATTTTGCAGTACAAATAACAACAGCAGCGCTTGCAATTCCACCTGTGTGGCAGCTGCTGTAAATGCCAGTGGCTTGGAGCTCACAACAACGGCAGCAAAATCTGTAGAAACAAGCACAACAACTGCGTCAACATCATCAACAGCAAACACAACAACAATACGACCACCACCAACAACAACCAAAAGATCAGCAACGAATACAACAAAAACAATATCAACAAAAACAATAACAACAACAACAACAACAACATCAACAACGAGCCCGCCGATCAACAGCACTGCAGGTCAAGCTGTGGCAGCCACACCATCGACACCCAAAATCAACACCGAATGGCTGTCGGACGAGCTGCAGCGTGTCCCGTTCACATTGGAGAACGCCAACAAGGAGGACGAGTTGCGACGCGCCGAAAGCGAGCATCGCTCCAGGAAATCGAAAGTGCTGTCCGCCGAATACAAGCACATCAATCGCTATATTAATTTCTCCAGCGACAGCAAGAGCCTGCTCACCCGATCCGCATCCGCAGCGCCCAGCGTTTCGGATGCTGACGAAGGTGGCAACATCTCATCCGAGGCGCTGGCCATTCAAGTGAGTGGCAACGACACAATTTAAAGTATTCAATATTATATTGTATTCTGTATGTTATAGCGCACATATTTTTTGGACGCCGGCTCCATATCGGCGATATGCTTCACTGTCTTTGGCATTTGCTGTACGGTGGGCACCATTGGCATCGTCCTTTATCGTCGGCGCTATGTGAATAAGCCGCAGGCTCTCAGCGAGCCCGACTCGAGCGTTTACATCGATGATAGCACGATGCGTGTAAGTGTAAGGATTCGTTGGCCAGTTGCCTGCGGGCACAATCCAAACTTTGGCGCCTTTTACTGACACTCTTTTCTTTTTTGTCGTCGTGTTTTAGGATAATTCGGATGAGATGTACAGCCTGGATAATGATTCGTTTCTCAACTCACTGGAGGCGATGACAATACAGAACTATTGGACGGACACGGTCAAACATACAAAGCTTTAATTTCTGACGTCTGTTCTGGGAATCTCTCCCTACTCGCCTCTACTTCCCACTTGCCCCTCCCATCCTTTATTATTTATTAATTGATTTTTGTGTCCCTGTGTCCCCAGTATTCCATCGGTTTAATCCCTTTCCCTAGCCCATCTTTCCGTGTTCCGGCAAACATTGCGAAACCCAGCAAACAGCACACACAACAACACAACAAACAACACAAACAAAAACACATCATAATCATTAAGTAGGCGCCCGACTGTGCGCAGCGTAGCATTTAAGTGGGGTCCTCGATAGGGACAATTGTATGTATTTACTAATTGATAGGCATTCGTGTAGCTCAAATGGACTTGTATGCAACCAGGCGAGCGATTAGTTTAAGCCAAACTACCAAAATTATGTTTAGTATGTGTACTATATTTTAAGATCGCAATGTTATTTGCTAGTTTTAACTGTTGATACTGTCTGACGATCTGTCTGCTGATCTCCGATCATATCGAGGGTCACTTCTCCGGACATATATACATACACCTGTATGTATGTAGAATTCCTTATACTCCGTTTAACATTTCAATTCGACACTGTAGTTTGAATTTCTTTATACTCGTATAGAGTAAGAACTTAATTTACTTATATATTTATGTTTAACTATTTATGTAATTTTATTTAAAATATTTGTTGAGTATTTTTCCAATAACTTTTCGTTTCGTTCTTCGTGATTAATATATTTAATGTTTATATAGTTTAGATTTGTGTCTGTCCAACAATTAAACGCAATCATTCCTTCCAGTTTAGCATATAGTGCAACTTTATATAAAATTATTGTATTAAAAATAAATGAAACATGCAACTACAACTTCGCACACAATATTAACTATTTACTGCCACCAGAGTTTGTCAATTTGTCCCATTGAAATTGTAACGACATAATTCTAAACTAATATGCCCAACGTTGCATAATCATTACAGATGCTAAATTAAACAACTTTATCATATAAACGCCATATGGCCTCATCTAACGAACATAGTAGGTAATTTGGGGATTTATCAAATTCATAATAAAATGCACCTATGTATGCAAAAATATATTTGAGCTGAGCGCCCAACTGGTTTCTTTTTCTATCGATAAGAGATTGCTGAGCAACATCCTAAGAAATATCGTACAACAATCGATATATTTGTACAGTTATGGACGGGTAATCAGTGCTCACACATCACTCCAATGGGATTGCTGGTACACAAACGGTCACACTTAAAGTATATATATTGATGGCTATGCAAAATAATAAAATTATCATCGTTAACTTAGAAATTTGCTATCTTAGGTATTGAATGTAAGCCTAGCTGACCCACACATTATTTTGTGAATCCATTGGACTCAAAAAGGAGAACACATCACTAAATTTAGATACTAAATAAATGTAGAACAGAACAAAAGCTTGTATCTGACAATTGTTACTCGTCACTTTTTCACCAATTTGTATTTACATTGAAATAAAGCGCTGAACATCGGAATATCGAAGCGATAATAAATGAAAAATTATGTGATATCGATTGTGGTGCGGATTTCATGCGATATTTCAGTATCGATAGTGATGCCATCTCTAGATGACCCCGCATTAGGCGTCGTAAATGCTTGCATGTCGTGCGTTGGACGACGCACATTTGTAGTTCCGAATACGTAGAATATTTGTTGTGCACAGATCTGCATTTGAAGTGAATGAAAAACAAACGCAAACCATTTTTACCATACGCTGCAAATATTAACAATATCAACTGCAGCCACATATCATAAATGGCTTACTTCGCCGTTTATATACCGCCATCGAAAGCGGGCTTTGAGGGCACATTGGCTCAGTGTGCGGGCTCCATTGCAGCTGTAAATGTGACTCTTTTGTCGGAGTCTGCAGCCGCCAGCGGAGCGGGCGACCCAAATGCATCCAATTTCGAGGATCCCGAATATCCACGTAAGTTTTGCTCTTGCTCAGCAAGCGTCAGCCATGTTTAAAAAATAACTGTTTACGTACATAGATATATATTTATATATATATATATATGTGTGTATGCAAGTAAAAACATAGAATGCATGGATACATATGTGCAAATACACGCACACAGACACACAGGCACACACACACACACACACATAGGTATTTATGCACGCATCAAGCCTAACATTTCGTGCAGCAACGCAATCAAAGCGCGCTTTTCGTTTCATTTGTTGCGCATCGCATTTTCCGTTTTTGATACTAGCTTGCAGATGGTGTTCTTCTTGATGCCAACTAGGTCGATGCCTTGCAAATTCAAGTGTGAATTACAAACAACAAAAAAAACCATATTCATTTTAAGAATTACCTCCAAATCAAATTTATATATATACGCTTTTCATGTCATTGTTTTTATTCTTGCAACTCTTGCCTTGCAAATTCAAGTCTAAAAAGCAAAAGCAAAAAGCAAAACAAAATAAATTTTAAGAAAATTTCACAATATTGTTCACAATTCATTAAGTGCTTTCACACAGGGAGTCGTTAACTACAATATAATCTACAATTTTCGTCAGTCAAAAAATAAATAAAAATAATGCGATTTTTTTTTTGAGTTACGTCTAGCATTTTACAGTTTATCATGAAAACAGGGCTATCAAAACGAATGTTAGCTAAGCAAAATGGTCGAGTCGAGTGTAGAAACAACAAGTAAAGTGCAATTTCTTGTCATATACAATTGATTTTTTGTTGCCGGCTGCCTGTGCATCATCCACAATCATCCATCATCTATCTTCAGCCGCTTGTGCGGCCTTGATGTGCAATGGGCGTGGGATTAAGAGCGTCATCAGTGCACAAATTGTAAACAGATACGGGTAACGTACGATTACAACTGTAAGTTCGATCCGTTCGCTGCACCTTTGGATCTATCAGGCAAAGTACAGCAAAGCGTGTTTACTTCATCAAGTCGAGTTCAGCGATCTTTCCCAAAAAAAAAAAACAAAACAGAAAACAAAAAAACTATAACCAGAACCTTGACCTGTCATTGCACTCATTCGTCGAAAAAAAAACAAAAAACAATAAACTAAAAAGCACCGGCAAAAATGTTTTGTTTTACGCAATATATTACATGCAACAGTATTATATATCAGAGCTTAATCTGTCCAAGTTTGCACAAAATCGATCGTCTTCTTGGATATGCTTATCTGTTGTTATTGTAATTATGAATATTGCTGAATATTAAATACAACGACTTAAGCACTCCAGCCCAATAAAGTGAGCTTAGTTTATCATCTGCAAAGTTGAAAACACTAAATTAGCACTCTTATCAAATTGCACCGACAAATGTAATTTTATGAATTTGAGGCTCGGCACTTTTGACTAAATATACTTTATACTTTACTATGTACACTGCTCATTTATATTCAAGTATTTTTTTAAAATAAGTGCGAGCTGCGCGCTTTAGCTCTGTCTCCCTCTCTCTCTCTCAGTCTATCTCTCTGCCTCTCTCTCTCTCTCTCTCTCTCTCTGGCAGAGCAGAGAAATAGTAGGCTATGTTTCCATATTTATATCCCAAGCGGAGACCGCGTTAGCCAAGGCGGGCTGCTCAATTGGCCACTGCGATCAAGAACAGAATAGCGACAACATTATTTTTGTTGTTGTTTTCTTTCTCTAAGAGCGTAGTGCCAATAACTGCGTCATACGCACGTTTGTGGGGGCAATATTGATACCGTGAAGAAGGCATCGGCATCCATCGCCCCGTCGCCCCTTTCCGCTGCTCTTGTCTCTCTCTCTCTCTCTCTCTCTCTTTGCTTCCGCGTCCACATGCGACCTCGTATCTATTCTCTCACTCTCTCGCTCTCTCTCTCTCTCTCTATCTGTCGTCTTTTAGCACATTGTTTGTTTTGCTTAACACTTTTCTTGCGCTGTCTGGCAATCTATTTGCAATTCGCCCAGATGGCGTGACCACAACGAGTCGAGCGAGCTACAAAACTGCTGCCAGTTTCTATAACTTTTTGTCCGTTCAGTTTAATCTTAAGATTCGCAAACGTTCACTAACTCCTCTCTCTCTCTCTCTCGCTCACAATCTCCTCTTGCAGCCGACTCGCCTCTCTGGTTGATATTTACGGAAAAGTCCAAGGCATTGGAGGTGCTGCGACATTACAAGGAGGCGCGTTTGCGCGAGTTTCCCAATCGAGACCAGGCCGAGAGCTACGTACAGTTTGGCTTCGAGAGCATCGAATCGCTCAAGCGCTACGGCAAGGCCAAACCAGCTAGCAGTAAGTACATAGAAATATATATATATATATATATATATATATATATAGGCAGACGGCAGACTCATGATCCAAACAATAAGTACACTAATCAAGAGCATCACAATCAAATAAAAGGAGAAATAATAACATATTTCCATCGTTTTCGCAGAGCCGGTCTCGTTGCCCCGATCGTTGGGAAGTGGATACAAGTCCCCGGCGTCAGGCAGCACAGACAGCAGTCCATTTTCATCGTCGCCGACAATCAGTGAGACGCCCGGCTCATCGTCATTGACCGCGGCAAACATCATATTGGCGATGTCAAATAGCAGTGGCAACAACACTGATGGCAGTGCTAATATCGCATCCAGTTGCAGCAATAGCAGCAGCAACATTTCGGCACTTAATGCCGAACGCCCGCCGTTTCGGGCACCCAGCAAACAGGAGCTGGTCGAGTTCCGTAAACAGATCGAGGCTGGAAATTTTGAGCGGGTCAGACGCACTGTTTGGGACAATCCACGGTTTCTGATCAGCAGCGGTGACACGCCGACCAGTCTAAAAGAGGGATACCGCTACAATGCCATGCACATTTGCGCCCAATGCAATCAGGCGCGCGTTGCCGAGCTCATATTGAAGACAATCTCGGATCGCAACTTTACCCAGCTGTATGCGGGTAAAAAGAGCCGAGGAGAGATGTGCGCCGCCCTCAATGAGAATCTCCTCGATTATTATCTCAACATGCCAGACAAGGGACGCGGCGAGACGCCACTGCATTTTTCCGTCAAATACGGTCACGTGGCTGTCGTTAAGGTGCTTACCTCCTATCCACAATGCAAGTCGCTCATGAATTCGGACGGCATGCAGCCCAAGGATGTAAGTATTTCAGATTAATTGACTGACGTAGCTCCTAATTCATATTTCTAATTCCACACACAACATATCTAGGTTAAAATTAATATAGGTTGAAAATTAAGCTTTATACTTTTATTAGTATTATTATCTCAATAAATTGTGATGGATTTCAACTCAAAGTGATTTTGTGTACACAATCGAAATTTGCAGTTTAAAGTTGAACTTATGTAAGAAGCGAATGGCAATCCTAGTTCGAGTTGTGAATAAGTTATTAGTTATATTTGAAGTTATTGGATTGATTTATACATATGCAAAAATACTAATCGAATCGATCGAAACTGATTGGATAGTTTGTTGCACAAATCGCAGCAAGTTTGAGGCATCGTTCAATGTCTTATGTTGAATACAGATGATTGTATCTAGTTAGTTTGTTTCTGCTAATTGGTAGGGTATCTAACGCTATTTGTTACTGTTCTCCGTCATCAGATAATATGCCAGCGGGCACAACATGCCAGCCCGGAGGTGTTCAAAAAACTGGAGCTGCTGCTCTCGGAGCCATATTATGTGCCCGTTCTGCGGGCAACGGGTAATGAGCTGCCGCCGCAGATTGGACAACCGTTTACGACTATTGAGCCGCCGGTAAGTGACAGATGCTGCGTAAATTGAAGACTAGCACCGACTAACCGACACACTGTTAATTGAATCCGACAGATATTAAATCAAAAGTGCGACGAATCGGGGAAACTCAATATGGAACTGAAGATCAGTGCATTGGCTGGACCCATGCCGCGTGAGCAGGCAGTTAGTTTCTGTCGACGCTGGAAAACCCCGCCGCGTATTGGCGGCAATGGTGGGGTGCCATTGACCAGTTCGCCCTACATCTCACCCATACGGACGCCCAACAAGTCGCTGCTGAACAAGAGTGCCATTGGTCGGCGTTTGCTCTTCAGCCCGAATGGCAATCAACAAAAGCCCGAGCAAAATGGCGATGAGGCCAAGCAGCAACAGCAGCAGCAGCAGCAGCACATAGAACACAACAACAATTGCACATACAAGGATAGCTTAAGTCGGTCACATCGTATGCTGGAGTTGCCGTCGACGCCTTTTCGGCATATTCACCCGGATCTGTTTTTAAATTATCGCAGCAACACATCGTTCATGGATAGCGACTTAGATGAGTCATTGGTGATTGATTGTTACCGCGAGCGACATATCAAGAATTCGGATATTGAAAAGGGTCTTGAGATAATCGGTCGGCAATTGGCGCACCAGGAGAATTTGGAATGGCGCGAATATTGGGATTTTCTCGATGAGCTCGTGGACATAGCATCTGACGATGGAATCACACGCCTCGAGGCTTATCTGTCCGGCAAATGTGAGCAGACACAGGCCTCGCTGCTGGCCGAAAAATCTGATCAGACATGGAACTATTCCCAACTGCATCACTATCTCGATCTGGTTGCCGACCGAGGCAAGACTGCGAATAATTCAGCAGCGAGCGTTGTCGACATTGCCATTACCCAGGTAATGACGCCCTACACATGTGTGGAGAAATCGCTGCAAGTGTTCGCGAAGCGCATCACCAAGACACTGATTAACAACATTGGCAACATGGTCTCCATCAATGATACGCTGCTCTCCGAGCTCAAAAGACTGAAATCTCTCATTGTCAGCTTCAAGGACGATGCACGCTTCATCACTGTAGACTTTGGCAAGGTTCACTCACGCATCGCTCATCTCGTCGCCAGCTACATTGCCCATTCGCAGGAGGTGAGCAACGCTGTGCGATATCAGCTAATGCAAATGCTGCGTAAACTGTTGCAGCTGTACGGCGATAGACGCGAGCATTTGCAATGCGTATGCGGCAGCATGCTGCCAATGCTGGAGCAGGTACCATTTGTTCGGCTGCCGGACGCACTTAAAACCGAGGAGCTGTGCTCAGCCGCCTGGGAATTGGAGCAGTGTTGCAGCTGTGCCTGGGATGCGAATCTCAGTCGTAAGACGAGCCGACGCAAGCGTACCGAATCTTGGCGCGCTCAAATCAAAGAATCGAGCAATGCGGCCACAACGTCAGCTGCTGCTGCCGCTGCTACTGCTGCTGCTGCTACTGCTGCTGCTACTGCTGCTGCTGCTGCTGCTGCTGCTACTACTGCTGTTGCTGTTGCTGCTACTGCTGCTGCTGGAACTATTCATGCTGCCCCCGGTACAACCAATGATCCGGTTCACGAGCTCATCGGCACAATGCGTGTCTGTGACATAAGCGACAATGACAACAACAACAACAACAGCGACGATGGCGGAAACGATGATACATCATACTTTGTGAGTACACACTAAACAAATACATTCAATACAATCCAAACATTTAGTAACTTCTCCGCATCACAGTTCGATTGCGCCGACAACTTTAATGAGGACGACAGCAGCGACGATGAGGCGATTTTCATGACACCACCAGAAAGCCGCACACCAAGGCTGTCGTGCTGCGACGAGGAACCCCATTATGAACTATTCATATTCGGGTAAGTCTGCCATATTGTAATCATGGTAAAAGTGGAATCATTTTGCTAAATGTTAAATTGCAGCAAGGAGCCGACCAAGCGTGATTTGGATGTCCTCAATGCTATTTTCAATGTCGATATCGATAAGGAAATGCTGCCGTTTGTGTATGCCTGGCGTTCAGCCATGGATAGCTTCTCCACCGAGGAGATGGATCTGTAAGTAACCAATGTGAAGATAAGAATTTAATTTTATTTGCATATATATTATAGAAGGTTTTATTGAAGTTTATATTCCTAAGCAGCGTCACTAGTCCGTGTGCAGAACATTCTAAGCCTTGATGAAACTGGGTATATCAGTCGAAAAAACATATCTTAAGCCAACTCGCAAAACAATACGTGCTATCAAGTTCCTCATGTTTGGCAAAAAAGACAAGAGAAAATCGTTATCAGACCACCTGCCTGGGGAACAATCCGTCGAAAGATGAGTTTTAAATTGTGGGATCGACATGCTGGAAAACTGCTTTAAATAGCCTGTTGATTTTGATTTACATACTTTTGCCTGTATAAGCTAGTCATAATTGAAAATGACGTTAGAATTTCGTCGTTATAACTAATAAGGGATGTCGACTGTAATTGTATGTTGAAACTAATGGCACAATTATTTATTTGGCATACAGCTTCCCCTCGCCGACAAGCGTGCATAAATCGCATAACTCGTCGTTTTTCAGCATCGGCAGCAGGACACCCAGTCTGACAAAAACGAATATAACTTGCAACAGTGTGGTTTCCGATAGCGGTTCGCTGACAAACACATACAAAAAGCTGCTTGCCACGCCAAAGCTGAACGAATTGGCGCAGCGTCGTCAGTTTGGAACACCATCGACGCCTCCGAAAATGATGTGGCCGCCTCGACCGACCAGTAGCCAGAACGGACCTGTGCACGAAAGCCCTTTGCCAATAAACACCACGATGTCGCCTGCAGCAGTTCCAGTGGCCAGCGATCATCAAACAATCACCACCGTGTCGACTGTATTCCAAACGCCGTTTAATAAGGCGCGTGGTCTTTTTTCTAAGTACCGCGAGACGCGAAATGAGCCCAGTCCCTCAATCTTCTCGCCAGAATATGTGAATGGCAAGCTCAATCTGTCAGTCACAGATGAGAGTGAATAATTAAGAGCAGATGCATGATGTTTAACTGCCGATTATTATGTAAATACTAAATGTATATGTAATGAAAAACAAAATGCAAAAAAAACAAGCAAAAAACAAAACACAAAACAAAATAAAACCAGGAGTATTTTTTAAGCTATTTCTGTATATTATATTATATTTATTTTTTTATTCTTTTTGCCTTTTTTACAAATGCTAGAATTGAAGTATGTATATGTGAAATGAAATAATGAATTTGTGCTAACAATATTAAATTTTCCAAATTCAAATAAATTCTTAATGTGATACGCAATGTTGGAATTTTATCAAAACTTAAGAACCTAACCTAAATTAAATGAAATAATTGGATTTTGTGTAACCATGCAGGGAGTATTGTAAGTATTTCGTGTCATTTGTAACGCATTGCAGGACTCAGCTCCTAGTCGCTCTATTTATTGCTGAAAGAAAGGATCGGTCGAAGTATGAGTTTTCCTTTTTTTGTCTACCTAAATATCCAGATAAATCTCATTATGGCTTTTATTGTGCTCCTCTCTCTTATAACCCTGCAGAGTATATTATAATGATGACGTGCATATTGTAACAGATTGAAGGAGACGTCTCCCTTCGACCCTGTAAAGTATATATATTCTTGATCAGCATCACTAGCCGAGTCCATATAAAACATTTTACTGCTTCTAGTGTTTTGGAAAATATATTCAACATCGAACTACTATAATATATAGCCCCCATAGCAACAATCGGTCGGTTGTTTCAATTAAATCAATAAAAAATTGTCGACTTAAAAAATAGGACTTTAATCGAGGAATCTAAACAATTCTGCTCTTGATGCATAACTCGAGGATTACCGAACTGGCGAGCTGGGTAAGGCTATTGAAGGTGCTGTTTTGTCAATCGCATCAATATGAGCGGCGATGAGGTTATTATATCCAAAGATGGCCAGATGGATCTGCCAGCCTCCCACAAGTATTGTGTGATGCCAACGAGGAGACCAATTTGACAGACGAGCCTCATTTTGGTTTGTGTGCGATTTAAGTAAGTGACGTGAAGTAAATAAGTTGCAAATAATAAGCATCAATTAAGTGCGTACCTAAGCGCATTGTTTTTACTTATACATATTCAATTTCGGTGCTTATAATAATTTTATGGTCAGAAAAGGAGGTCGGATCCGAAACGATTAGCTATTTGATACAGTTGATGTTAGCTAAGCTAACAAAGTTGGGGACAGGCAGTGAAATCGAAATTACAACAAATTGCTGGCAGAAAGCGTGGCGAGCACAGCAAAAAGCCATAAAAGCAATTACCATTAATCACGCACACACACACATGTACACTCACACACACACATGTACACACACACACACACACACACACACATGTACACACACACACATGCACGCAAGCCGAGTTTTTACTCTGCGGAGATCATTTGGAACATTCGCAGAGGGAGAATTGGGATTCATGTTCTTCTGGCTCTTCTGTATGTGTGCCTATATGTCTGTCTGTATGTATGTATGTGTGTATGTGTGTGTATGTGTGTATGTGTATCCTCGCTTTGAGGATACAACGAGTTTCACTTGGCAGAGTGTCGACTTCGGACTTGGTCTAAAGGAAAAGGGTTCTGGATTCAATTTCAGTTGCGTGGTCTTTGGATTTCTTATTTATAAGCGTTGATTTTTGTCAACCGACGGCGCGGAGTTGCAGTCCAACAAATTGTTGCAATTGCCGTTCCCTCATCTTCTGTTTTTAATTCTTTTTTTCTCTCTGTATCTCTCTTTATTTGTTGCGAAACTTCATGGCCAGGCTTTTGCAACGGTTTGACAAATGATCGCTGATAAGAAAAAATTCAATCATTGAAATAAGTAAAGAAAAAACAGCATGACCAAATAGTTATCTCCGGTATGCCGATGTTTTAATACCCTTATGGGCATAGATCGAAGTGTGTATATATATGTATGAATTAATAGCATAAGATCATTGATTTTCAATCGATGCATCGAACCAATAAAACCTGAACTTGCACACATTTTTTTATGCTTAAAATATTTTTATTTAGAATTAGTTGACTCGTTGAATTCATTTTTAATAAAATTAAAAAAATATTGGAATGAATAAATGGAATTAATTTTAATATTTATTTTTAATTATTTATGCATAGAATTGGTTGACTGATTTTTCACCACGATATCCGATTATGCAAGCAAATAAATTGCTATGATAATTTTCAATAAAATTAAAAAAATATTCGAATGAATAGGCTAAATTATATATTATTATATATATATATGTAAGTATCGAGGCATGCAGTTAAGGTGGGTCGCGATCGCGTTGGTCCACGGTAGCTGGCCATCATCCATGTTTATCCTTGTCAGAGTATCCTAGAACGCCAATGCACCACCTGCCACAGATAATTGTGCATAATTGATGGTGCTGCTGCGGTCGGGACATTGGTATCTAAACGCTTAACGGTGAGAGACCGTTACTGCCAATGAGCGCTGCACAGAGGCGCCAGTTTTGAAACTCTAGATGACCGAGGATGTGCAAATGCGGAGGTCCTTTTGTGACCAGTCTACTGCTGCACTTATCTGGCGGACGCAATCAGGGTCAGCATCTTAGCAACAGCGTCAACTCGTGATCGCCAGACCTTTTGTTCAGTTGTCGCTAACCCAGTCTGTCTGTCGTTTGTCCACCGTCTGCGATGCTGAAACTTGAAACCACTTCATTTGTGCTTCGAGCTGGAGCTTTAGCTCGGCTGGAGCCACTTGGCCAGACGAAAACAAAACAAAGCGCCGTCCAAATTGCCGTGTCAGGAGTTCACACAAAACTTGTGAATTTCTTGACGGTTTCTGTGCGAGTTTAGTTTAGTTTATTCGGATTTTGCAAGAATTCCTTTCGTTTATTTTTAATATTTTTTTCTTTTTTTTTTGTAATTTTTGGCTCTTGCAAACTGCAACGGCGCCGGATGCCACGCAGACTACCGCGGACCAATTAGCCCGGCAGCTGCTCCGATCGGCACGCCCACTTATAAAATCTCCGAATATTCAGCAGTATCGCGGAGCTGGCGCCATTTTGAGCGAGGGGCAAAAACAATCATTGCACAGCAGGAGTTGACCCACCCTGCAGCTAATATGCGACTACACCACACCACACCCAGCGACTGCACTGAAAGAACAATATTTTCAAAGCCGAATGGAAAACCGACCCATTTAAAAAAAAAACATATATAACAAAATTTGCATAAAACTTTCTCATACAAATTCCAAACCAGATGCAATAATAAAGGAACATGTTAAAATAATATTAATAATAGATGCATCATCTTCTTTATTGTGTCCATTTTCTTATATTAAATCTTGTTTGTTTCACAACAGAAGTTTCAGCACTAATCATTCATTGAACTTTTTAACCAAAAGAGCGTTTCTTTGAAATTTAACATGAACATTGGTTGGAATCTCTTTGGTTGTGCAATATCTGAAATGAAACGCGTTCAAAATTGACACGTTTAAGAAGTTTTAAGCATGTTTTCTTTTTCTCAGTGTAGGCATGGCACTAAATGATAATGAGGCATCAAGATAAGCGAGGGAAATACACGCATTCTGTGCTGTATTGTCAAACGCTATTTTTGGGGTCAATCAAGGTCCGGTGACTTAATGCATTTACAATGAAAGGCTTTTAGTGTCACATAATGGCCACAACAGAAAGTCCACAAATTGGACTCAATTGTCAGTGAGTTCCTCATTGATTAGTTGCAAAAGTTGCGTGGTACGTTGCTGGGCCTGGCCACGAGCTATGTTCCTGAAACGAAAATGCCGCAAGAGAAACCCAAGGAAACGGCTGTGATTAGGACAAGGAGGCAACGCTTGCTGGAGACTCTGGTCATCTTTCGTCGGAGTCTCATTTACCAGACAAAGGAGTTCTTTCAGAACTCAACGCTCCACGGCGTTCGCTATATTGCGGAAACGGGTCGGCCCATTGGCGAGAAGTTTATGTGGTTCTGTTTCACATCGATTGGCGCTGTTACGGCTCTGGTCATTATCATGAGCCTGTGGGAGAAATTTCAAACCAATCCCACCATCACTGGTCTGGACACGGACTTTCACAATCAGAACGTTGTTTTTCCCACCACTGTTGTGTGTCCGGACTCGGCCTTTGATCATGAAAAATCCTACGCTGAGGTCTACAAATCCCTGGCGTGAGTTGATACCCCAATTACGCAATCACAGCTTGTTAAACGTAATGTGCAACCATCGTACATATAATATTCGCAGCAACTACGATGCGGAAAAGGCGCAGATGTTTGCACCGTTCCTTGATATGCTTACCTCGCTCAGTTTCGAGAACATCCGGGATGCACAAATGCTGGCAGAGGCAATACCGTCCGAGCTGCTAGACGAGCACACAATGCGCGATTGGGCATTCCGGGCCCAAATCCCCTGCGAGAATGCGCTAATCTCTTGCAAGTATCGGGACGAGGACATCGTCTGCTGCGATCACTTTCATCCCATTTACACGGAACATGGCTTTTGCTACGCCTTCAACAGTCGCTTCATGTCCACGGCAACCGAAGAGTAAGTCAAATGGATAAATTGGGGAATAAATCGAAATCATTTGTGGCAAACTTCCATTTACAAGTCCTGTCAAGGACGAAAGTCTTATATCAGAAATATTGGGAATATGTCTGTTATAATTGAATTTCGTTAAAGCGGTTTTCTCTGAGTGTAACAATGAGAACAATTTAATTTAAGCACCAAAACTGGGGCACCCCATGATCTCTATGAAACCGACAAGAAGTGGGCTCTGTTCTTTCTACCCAATAGCACTTCTCGGGTAAGTTCGCTATCTATATACATTTGTATTATTGATGATCCAATGTCCTTGCAGATATTTATTTTCTCAAACGAGGAGTACTTTGGCTCCGATTTCAATGCCCAAATTGACTGGACTGAGGACCAGCTTGTGGAAGTGCGCATCTCCAAGAAGAACACCTACACCACAGACGATGCACGCCAGTTGTCCATTGGCCAGCGCAAGTGCATCTTCAGCGACGAGGTCAAGCTAAACTACTTTCCAGACGACTACACCTTTTCATCCTGCATGAAGGAATGCCGCATGACAAAGGCCATCAAGCTATGCAAATGTAATCCGCCCTTCTACAAGCCCATCAGTAAGTTGAATTTCACGAGGACATATATATATATATAGGAATATAAAATACATTGTGTATCTGCAACGTTATTTAACATCGGACACCGCAAAGATAACATTTGGTTTTCATTCCCCTATTTTTTTTTACTAGATAATGTACCCATGTGCGCGGTCAAGGACTTTGCCTGTTTAAACGACTACAAGCTGAACATAACTAATATCAAGGATTGCCTACAGTGTGAGCTTAGCTGCTCCAAGACAGTGTTTAATATAGATAAGCTCATGAAATTGTAAGCCTTTCCTTCGTCATTCTCACTTCGTCATACTTATATTATTTTGCACCCAAAAGTATGGATCGTCCGGAGACGCCTGGCGTTCTAGTCGAGTTCCTTACTTGGCCCATCATTCGCTACAAGCGTGAGGTACTCTTCGGCTGGGTGGATCTGCTTGTGTCCTTTGGCGGCATCGCCAGCTTATTTCTGGGCTTCTCGCTGCTCTCGGGTGTTGAGATTATTTACTACTTCACACTTCGCGCCTGTTGTATGGTGTACAAGAATCGGGTAAGTCCACATTAAGGTATCGGATATGACCGATCTCCCTATTTATCTATGCTTCAAGGACTCCTTCTCATTGTAACAAAATCGGCAGAGTCCGCTACTGACGCGTTTAGTAGGCTGACATACTGACAAGTATAGTTAGGTGACTTATTAGACTTCTTACAGTGTCCTGTCCAGAGACCGGCACGTATTTTAATTGTCCGAGAATTTGTGCCTCTGTCCAGCTCATTTGTCGCACATGTCTCTCTTCGTTTCTCAATTGTTTTCTATGCCTGGTAGGGGCCTCCCTGCCACTGTTGTTGCTTGAATTTCTGCTGCTTCATCCCCTGCCACATATTTACGATCTGGCCCATCTTCGAGCTGGTATATTGTACGATCCCAGTTGATCGAACAACTTTAGACAGTTTTACCATTTTCCTAACTGCACTTAATGCTGCTTGACTGTCCGATTGGATGATAATATCCCTGTTCCGATAGTTCCGTTATCAACGGATCATGTTAGGATATCCGAGGGTCCACAACTCTAAGGCCTCTGCTCGACTCACTCGGCTCCTGTGACTTTCTCAGGTCCTCTTCTGGACAGAGGGTGCATACTGGAGGTATTCTTGGTACCATTTGGTCGGATTGGTCCGATAGTGCTTCCTTGCCCAATGGATAGGTCAACTTGTTGTCGCAGGTCCTGTCTCGTTGTTTGAATGTGCATATAAAAGATAAGTCCAAAGTGGTTCTCTCTGCATGTGTATTTATCCAGCAAGAGCTGTACGAAATTGAGCAACGCATCCGTCACGAGCCGCCACCGGCGATTGATCTTCAGTTGAAACTGAAGTCCCACGCAAGTCCATCGTGTAGTTCATCTGAATCGAGGACTGGTTCGGGTGTGCTTCAGGTGCAGCCTGCGGAAACGCATAAGAACATGGAACTGTACCACTTGGCGCGGCAGCGAAAGAACGAGAAGGTAAACCCACTAGTAACATTATGTATTAAGTCAATTTATATATAAAATATAAATATAATTTTAAATATGTAGGTCTGTAAAAAAGCTAGACTGTTAAGAAAATAATTTTTTTTATAATTAGGATTATTTGAGCTATTCAAAAAGCATGTATCGGACCCCGAAAGTTCTGCCCGAACATGGCTATGGAAGTAATAGGGATAAATGGCAATATGCACATGGACAATATTTACCCTGAAACCGTAACAAATATTGGAATAAAAAAAGGCCTGACGTCTCCAGAAACCACATTAAACAGATGTTTCGAGCTCTATACCTATATAAACGATATCATGATATCCAGAAACTAAACCAAAAAATATTGAATACAAAATTATTTCAAATTAGCGTATTTTGCACTACCCAAAAATGCTTCTGAATATTAATATAAAAGCATATATATACATATATATATATATAATACGAGTGTATATTTAAATGGGTTCTATATGCTTATATGCACCAAGCAATAAAGAAATATTCAACAATTTCTTTCTAATGAAATTCTCTGTGTATGCTTTACTAATTAAACAAGTTTCCTATTGCATACTTACTTAACGGCAAGTTCACTGCACTATGCCTACACAGAAGCAGCAGCAGCAGCAGCAGCAGCAGCAGCAGAAGCAGCAACAACAGTAACTTACCACTACGAGCATGCCCAAACCCCCAATCCCAGGCCCAGGTCCAACCCCAAAATGCCAACCCCCCAAACACCAACACAAACGCTAAGCCAACTTCCCGTCAACAGGCACAGCGAAAAGCATTTTTCAGTTAACATCGTTGCCTGCTCATTGTTAGTCCCCTGCCCTTTAGCGACCCTACCTTCCAACCGAACTGCATTCCACAGCGCCGGGCTTCCGTGCCCGAAGACAGTGTAGCGCCAACAGGTGGAGGGGGCTAGCGGCTGGCGGGGCAGCATTCGGTTGTAGTTGTAATTGCAGTTGTAAGTCGCGTAGTACTCACAGTAGGCGACGTACCCCAGCCTGGCATTCAATTCCACACCAACCAACTACACAGCTACACTTAGAAAAACAAAATCTCCCTGAATTTTAGCAATTTGACATACTTTTGGCGCACAGAGTAGCTCACCTTCTTATTCAGAAAGTATATTTCTAAAAACCAGGATTTCTCTTTTCTTAATTTCTGGCTGCAGTTTTCTGAAATTTATAAAAAAATATGTGTTCATAAGCAACATCTCAAAATTCGCTTTTTTGTTGCTTATATTATTAATAAACCTTGGTCATTTTAGATTTCACTTATACAAACATTTTAGATTTCGTTAAATTTCATTACTTACATTTCTTAATAATAAAAAATATTAAAAAAAATAAAATCTTATTTTCGGAATTGTCGTTTAGTGGCAAAAATGTCTAATTTTTCGAAATTTTCTTTTTTTTTCTTATATATAGAAGTTCTAGTTTTCAGAGCGATTGTATTTTTTCAGAGTGTACCAACTACCACCACCCCACCAGCCACTTTGGCTGTGGCATTCGAATGGCTGGAAATGAATGAAAGCCAAAGTCGACGCATAGTTCGTTTGTTTATATGCGCATGGATGGCGGCTTATTTTTGAGTTTCTCGTGCCTCTGCACAGCCACAAACGGTATGGCAACAACCCCATTTGGGGAGCTAACAAGATCTAATATGCATGCCCATGCATACATATATATTAAATATTCGGAGCATCAGAGAGCTTTCCAGCTCAACTAAATCACTATTCAATGGCAAATCAGTGCTTTTAGTTCAAATAATTGACGATACAACATTTGCTAAAGCGAAAGGGTTTCAGCTTTAAGGCACTGACAGCAAATAAAATGCAAATGGCGATGCCAGCAGCAACTGAGCCTGCGGCCGACAACAATTAAATGATGTTAATGGGCATGTTGACAATGACCCTTCCCCTCACTCCCCTGCACCCCTTGCCACATGCACACACACACACACCCACACACACACACACACACACACACACACTTGCACACACTTGCACACCTACAGACACAAATGAGTACATGCATGCATAAACAAATTTTGTAAATTTAATTGAAATATTTACGTTTGGGTGTTGAGTGTTCTGTTTTTGTACTGGCTTTCGTTTGCCGTGTCTGTGGCCGCACCAGTGATGCTAATTTAGCCAGCTTCCTTATAGGTTTATATAATGTATATATTATTCTATATTACAGTTTAGTTTTGACATAACTATGCGTGCTTAACTTTGAGTTTCATTTACGATAATTATTATAGCTCTGCTTAAGCTAAGCGATTTATCCATTGAAAGTAAATGTTATTAATATTCAGAAAATCGTACTCACGTTCCATAGATAAAGATATGAAAAGTCACAAAAAAAATCAGCTAGTTGCTTCTTTAAAAAATACCCAGTTTAGTTCAGTTAGAGTCGGCCTCATCTCAGCATACGGTAGAAATATATAGCGCTTTAGTACGGTACTGCAACTGGATGCGGGTACTGCAAATGAACTTGTTACTTGCGGCAAGGACAATGGGAAAAGCAACAATACTCGTAATATGCCAGCAGCAGGAGTTACTTTGCTCAAGGAATTTTCTCGCGTCACTCCATTTAGTTGAATTTTGTTGTTTTTTGTTTTCTCTGGCCGAAAGGGCGTATACGCAATGCAAAACAGCAACTGTGGTCGCGGTGGCATTGGCTTTAGCGTTGGCGGTGTCGGCGTCGGCGTCGGCGTGAGTGTAAACGGAAGCGGAAACGGAACGGATGTAGAACACAGTGTGCAGTGACTATGAAAAAATTGCGACAAGACCATCAAGAACAACAAGAACAACAGCAACAGCAACCACGACTATAAGAAAGGCAGCGAAACGTACGCAAGAAAATGGCGGCAAACAAATGAGCAAGTCGTAAGGCTGCGGATGTGGCTGATGGTCAGGGGCTGGAAGGATATGCACTGCCTGATGGGCAGCTTAATTAAGATTGCAAGGATAATGCGCAAATTAAGACGCAGCGCAAAACGAAATCTCAATGTTTTTTTGCAAAACTTTGTAAATTATCCCAAAAAAAATTACTTCTGGTTTCCTTTTTTTTTTTTTTGTTTTTTGTTTCGACAAAGTGACCACTGGACCGGATTTTGCTAGCGTTGTATTCCAATTGCAGTCAATAATGGACGACTATTGAGTCAGCCATTTTGGGCTATGAAATAGCTCTCGTATTTATTTATAAGATTTTACGACCGACTTCGATAACACAAATGCCAGTTAGCTGGCCAAAACTGCAACCGCACCTCAAAAAGCGCACATAATATTCAATGATTTTATTGAATTAAGTTTTGCTCAAACACTCATAAGCACACACATATATATATAGACGGCAACCACAAACCGTTCAGATAGATAGAAGAGGAAGAACATGTGACTGGCCGCATTTAAGGCCAGTTCAAAGTCAACAGCAACAATAAAAACAACAGCAATTGCACCAAAAGATTAATAAATTATGCGAGAGTATCCCGAAATATATATGACAAATCGAAGAATATAACTCCATCAAGGCAGGCATGTGGTACAACGTCTCAATAAGATATCGAAAATATAGGCAAGAATTCATAAAATCCAGGAATCATTTCAAAAGAATTTAGGCCGAATAAAGAAAACGAGTAAGAAAAAGATTCACAGAGTAAGCTTACTTGTCATTCCCTGAAGACAAATCCGCATGGGTTCCGAAACATGTCATGGTGTATCTGAAATAAAGAGCCCCTTGACCTAGAACCAATGAAAAACATATTTAAATTATTAAACGAGGTCACAAATCAATAAACTGCTTTTATATACATCCAAATCTGTAGGCTCACCGAGAACCTATGGAAATTGCGTAATAAGTCGTTAGTTAAACCAGAGAAAAAGAACCGAAAGAAAGCAGATGAATTTAGTGAGAGTGTTGTACTCTAATTTGGCTGACAACGAAATATACTCGGATCCCAGAGCTGCACATATATGCATCCAAAATGTGATAGACGGGGGAACAGCAAACCAAACTAATATGCTCTTTTCCCTTTCGGGATAGTGAAACCATTCGCTTTTGTAATTTGAGAATATCAAGATGCATAAGAACGACCCTCGTGCTGCGGCCTGGTACCACAAACAGCGTTCAAGCGAATGCCAACAAAATCCATTTGGAACTGACAACATGGCAAGTGCTTCGCATCCGCTGCGGGAATGGGACGGGAACTATGGCCAAGAAGCTATGGCCGAGTCCGTTGTGGAGGACGGACAGAGAACGGAGTAGGGTGGAGGAGGTGGACGTGACCAATGCTCTTCTCTATTGCTCTTCATGCATTGATTGCATTGACTTTTGGCTGTGGCTCCATCGACTCCACCGACTCCAAGACGTCGACGGCAACGCACATTGTTTTTTGACCGCTGCAACAGCATTATAAACTGCAAAAAGCAAAATGCAATGCCAAAAGCCGAATGTGAATGTGAATGCTAAAAACAAAACTAAATGCACGTCGGCTATATATATGTGTGTGTGTGTGTGTGTGTGTGTGTGTGTATGTGTGTGTGTGTGTATGTGTGTGTGTATGTGTGTGTGTGTGTGTGTTTGTATGCGTGTGTGCGTGTGTGCATGTGATCTGTTTGCTGCGATTAGAAAATGATTTACACCTTTTGCAATGCTGCAACAAGCTGAAGCTGACACAGGGGCAGTAAGAGCCAGAGACAGAGATAGCGAGACGGAGAGACAGAGAGGCAGAGAGACAGAGAGACAGCGACAGGCTGTTTGGCTGCGACCGGCCTGGTCAGAGGACAGGACAGGACAGGACAGACTGGAGCCGTCTCGGGACTTGGGCATGCTGCGCAGTCTCGTTCTATGCAATTACACATTTTATTATTATTAACGTTAATGTCGCCCATGGGATGGCTCTGACGCCCGCTGCCAGCTCCCGACTCCCAACTCCCAACTCCCAACTCCCGACTCCCGACTACAAACACCCGACTCCCAACACACGACTCCCAACTACTATCACATAAAACGCGCTTATTAATAAGAAATTGCAATAAACTACAACCACAACTACAATGAACTTTGCTGGCGCAATCTTAGAATATCTGGCTGGCATTTAAGCAAAATTCCATTAAATTTTTGTATTTTTTATTGTCATTACTTGCATATTGCGTAAAGCTTAAGTGTATATTTATTAGTTTAATTTCGGCTTATTTTTAATACGGGTTTTGTTTTAAGCGTGTCCAAGTTCTTAATTTCTTCGTTTGAATTAATGTAATTGATCATAACAATTTGCAGTATATAAAATTAAACAAAAAGCACTCTTATCGATTAGTTAAATGTGTATGATTTTTTTGAAGGTACTACATACCAAGCACATGTACAGTTTCATAAATATTTAACACATATATAAAATATTGAATCCTTAATGGTTCAATTTGGAAAAGGTACAAAAGGTGATAGATTTAACAGTGTGCAAATAATTGAGTATTAGAGTTATGTTAATGTATTTACTACATATGTAAACTGTTTTCTGTTATGATCACGGACTGATCAGAATCCTAGCTTAAGCCGGCGAAAACGGCAAAAACAAAACCCGCGAATCTTGTATAAAACAGCTGGCACACAGAGAGAGAGAGAGAGAGAGAGAGAGAGAGAGTGAGAAGAGGGAGAGAGTCAACGCGTTATTGCATTGTGCACTCTTTTTACTGCACTTTGTGCATTGCAAGTAAATCAAGCAGGCGACATCCACGTCGTGTCCGTTGCCAACGTCGACGACGACGACGACGACGCTTAAAATATTTTATGAAGTTGGAAACCAGTAATAAAGTAGGAAGCGTTGCCAGCTGCAATACACTCACACACACTCACACACACACACACAGACACACACATATTTGCACGCATATTTACATGCACACACACACCCACATACGCTCTCTCGCTCTATCGTCGACTCTCCGAGGCACCACGACTCACACAGCGTTGTCAGGAGCACGTTACATTTTAGTGGGGTTGTTGTAACGTAACGTTGCCACGTCTCCTGCCTCTCCTGCCTCTCCCGCCTCTCGCCTCACCCAGCCCAAGAGCTGAAAGTGAGCATGTGAAAAGTTCAGTGCCGTTTGAGACGCACTTTTGGGCCCGGCAATCCTAAAGATGTTTGCGCTATTCAGGATTAGCAAGCAGCAGCTTATACAAAGTCAACCAAATAATAATTTATGGATCAAATAAAATAAGCTATAAATCAGTATATATAACTTTTAAGTATAATATTGTAATTTTGACCCATTCAAACACGAAAATATGAATAAGAACATGACAGCTTGTTTACAAATGAATCGAAAGCTTAAAACATGTTTTACAATTCCAAATTGTTTTGTCTAAAAATAAACGCATAGCTACAAATTGCAAAGTGAAGTGAGTAAAGGGTACGCTAATTACTCGATGGCGCCCTAGCCTAAAACCGCAGCAGCTTAAAACCGCTCCAGTTGCAGTTACAGCGGCTAAAACGTGCGCCAAACAAAATGCCGGTTTAACTTTAACGTTGTGTTGCATTTTGGCGGCGTTTAACGTATACGTAATATTCCGCCCACTCCCCGCTGCACGCTCGTTCTCTCTCTCCCTCTCTCTCTCTCTCTATCTCTCTCTTTCTCTTTCGCTCTCTCTCTCTCTCTCTCTCTCTCTCGCATTGTCTCTCTCTCCCTCACTCTGCCAGAGAAATGCGGCAGGCACATTTTGTTTGTTGTGGAGAGCAGCGCGCGCGCGTCACTAGCTCTGACTAGTTGGCTCAGTGGATGGCTTCTCTTCAAGCTCGTTTATGTTGTTTGTGTTCGTTCGTTTGTTTGCCAGCTTCAGCTTTAGCTTTAGTTTGCTTCCTCTTGTTTCTTTTGCACTCTGCTCACTCACACTCACACACACACACACACACATAAATGAATTGCATGCAGCATGCTGTGGCTGCTGCTGCTGCCGCTGTTATTGTTGTTGCTGTTGCTGTTGTTGTTGTTGTTGCTGCTGCTGCTGCTACTGCTGCTGCTGCTGCTGCCTGACGTCCTCGTTGGCTTCAGTTGGATTTGTGTGCTGCTCGCTTGAGGACGTGCCACAACAGCAGACGCCACACACAATTGTTATTCGGGAGAGAGAAAAAGAAAAAAAACGCAATCCCAATCGCAATCGCATCGAGTCGTACTCGCTGCTCGTCGCTGGTACTTTTGTGCTGATGTTGTTGCTGTTGTTGTTGCTGTTTTGTAAGCCACATAGTTTTGGCCAGATCTAGGGCCAGGCGAAGTTTGCTTCGGCTATCGGCGCGATCTTTGTGCGACAACAGCGCCAATAACATCGAACGTTCTTTTTACCAGTTGCTTGGCACTTGGTCTTTCGGCTCCATCTCGCCATAAAGTGAAATATTATATTTTAATTTTGCGTACCTCCACGTCCCCCCCGCCCCCACGCCCCCCAACTCCCTAACCCTCCAACCCGTACGTGTGCGCGTGTGTCTACCATCTTAACCATCCCCCCCCCCCCAAACATCTCCCCCTGTTGCATTTTTATGCTGTTGCCGTTGTTAAATGTTTTTTTTTTTTGATGCGATTTTTGTTTATGTGCCAAACTAGTTTCGAGTTAATTGAATTTTTTTTTTGCCTTGCCGACGGTGCAGCTAATTTGCAAATGCAGTTTGATCGGCTCTCGCGAGTTAAAATCGGCTCTAGTTCCCAAGAATCGCCAGCATCAGAGAAACAGCAGCAACAGAACGAGAACCGAGCATTCGCAAAAGGCCAATGAGTAAGTAAAACAGATCTATTGATCAGTTGAGCAAGGATTATGACTGGAACAGCGATTGAAACCGCAAGTGGCATCTAGTGTAAAATAGTTTTTTTTATATTGTTGTATATAATTTTTGGGTAAAAATAAGGTAGCAAAACACGTTTCCATTCCATGTCCATACAATATATAAAATATAAAAAGTTTTAGTAAAAGCAAATCGATAATTTCGAGATGACAATAGATTTGACAAGAACATCTTAAAATGTCAGCCTGCATTTTGTTAAGAAAGAGGCAAAATGTTTTGGAATAAGCAACCAAATTAATGCTCTCATCAATTAACTAGCAAAACTCCAAAAAAAATCCATGTTAGTTTTTGCTTGGCCAAGTTGATTGATTTTCAATTGAAAATTGGGCAAGGCTTGAAATTTGCTTTCAACACCCGCACTAAATTGAAGTTGAAATGCCACAAATGGAACGCGCTTTTGAGGCTTTTATGCTAGCCTGGTCCAAACTCAGTCCAAAATAGGGCTAGCAACAACATTGCCATTTACCGTCGCTTATCAGTTTGACAGCCGCAAACCGCGAGTTTTTTTTTTTTACAGATGCGCAATGTGAAATTAGGGCGACAAAAATGAAACCCAACAAAACAAGAACAACCAACATTTTTGGACAACATTTGAGGCGGGCGGCAGACGACATGGAAATGGAGACGGACACTGACATGGACGTGGACATGGACATGGACATAGATATGACGACAGCTGCCCTGTCGACTGCATAGCTATATAGCTGTATAGTATCTGTCTGGCTGCGAGTGTCTGCTTCAAGTGTCGTCATAAAATAATAACTGTCACCCAGTGAATGCCTCCACTCGGTTTAGTTTAGTGCAGCTTACAACTTGCAACGGCTGCATTGCGCACAGAAGTCGCTTGACAAACTGCGTCTGGGCAAGGCGTTGTTTTCATTAATATGAGCTTTAGGACTTTAACTTAATTAAGTCGCAGTCAGAACTTTAAATTTGAAGACTTCGACTTTTCATATAAGTGACGCAGTTGCCAATGCAAAAAGATCGTATAAATATGTCTATAAGCTATACTCTTAACTAGCACCGGAATAAATAAATGCGTTCTCCGTATTTGCTGATTGCATAGGACTCGAGACATGGGCGTAGCCAGCTACGAGCAGGGGTCAGCTGTCCCCAGCATCTCAACTTTACGCAAATTTTGCCCCTGGCTGTGTACGTCCTTTGCATGAGATCGATAATGACGCTTACAGATATGAAATGCATTCGTACGCTTAATTAATACTGATCAGTAAGAAGTATATTTTTAATGAAAGTGTATTAATCCCCGTTGCACAACATTGAAATACCCTTGTGACACATTTAAATGGCTTTAGTCTATAAATTTCGTATGTGGCAATCAAATATTAAATTGAAATTACTGGCATAATTTTACTCAAAAATTGCACTTATGTTTGCTTCTTAGAATATGTTAGGCTGCTGGCAAGGACCAAAGACATTATAGGTCACATTGGCTTACATTTCAACAAACATTTCTAAAAAAATAATTATAAAAACGTTCTTTCCAAAATGCAGAAATATTTTTTTTATGAAATGGATTGCAAATTGCAAAAAAAAGGTATTGAACAATTTTAGAAAAATCTCCCCACTCATTTAGAAATGATAGCAACGATCTAATAATTTCTTTCGATTAGTTAAGTATTTATTAAGCAATCACAATTGATTGCATGTGTTTGGTTTGACCACCCACCGCCCAGTTAGCATTGGGGCTTGTCCACTGCTGTGATAACCGAATGTTAGGCAGCTGCCAGAGATCTGATTTAAAGTACAGGACACTCTTACAAGGAGCGCGCTTGAGGGTTTGACCCTCAGTGAGAAATCCAAGGCGTTGCATCTTCGATTGTCTTTTTTTATGTTTTTGTTTTTTGTTGATATTGTTGTTGTTGTATTGTTTGTCCGCCAACGCTGCGAATGGCCGCCACTCAAAGTCAACGTCATTGTCGGCTGGCTGGCTTGGTAATCATGTGACATACATGAGCACATATGGCACAGGCAGCCAGGCAACCACACAGCGGCAAAATTGAACTCCAAAAAACAAAAGAAAACAAAAAACAAAAAAAAAAGAAATAAAATAAAAAAATACGAGAAAAAAAAGCAAAAACTGTGTGATTTGGCTCTGACTTTGGGCTTGATTTAGGTTTTGGCCGTTGCCTTGGTTCTTGTTACCAAATATCCGCTATAAAATGTATTTTGCCGCCTGGTTTCATCCCATAAGCATGTGTGTGTGTGTGTGCGAGTGTGTGTGTGCGAGTGTGTGTGTGTGCGAGTGTGTGTGAAAGTTGAGTAAGTGTTGTCCGTCGCTTGCAAGCCATCCCGAATCCGTGCTGCTGCTGTTTTTGCTTGCAATTTTAAAGCTGTCACTTGAACGACGACGTCGAGGATGTCAGGAACAACAACAACAATAACAACGACAACAACAACACCAGCTGCTGGCTCCTTCTTGTTTTTAGCGAGTTGACCATATTGACCAGGTTGTTGCCCTGTGGGCATCAGTTGCAGTGGCCACAATATATGACTTCTTGGATACCGATAGCTCTAGCCAAACAAATAATTAGCGCAAAAGAGCTATGTTGGTTCTGGCCATTAACGAATTAGCCTATTAGCCAGCAACATAGCTAAACGCTAGCCAAGGCCAAAAGTTGCGCTATTACATTTGGACGCACAGTTTCACAGCTTACATTTTTCCGTAGCCCTTTTCTCCACTTTTCCTGCCAGCCATTGTCGTCTGATGCTCGTCAATGGGGATTGAAGCGCTTGTTGGCTGTGTCCGACTGAGTGGCCTGGCCTGAGTTGGCCTGGTTGCAAGACTGCTCCAGCTGCAGCTTGGCCTTTTCGGCCACAAGTTCTAGTTAGTGCTCATGGTGCTTTTGCTGGTTGCTGCCTGGTGACTTCATAGCGCCGAAAACCGGTCTCAAAGTCATCTAAATGCTTATCCCAGCCTGCTGACTGCCTGTGTGTATGTGTGTGTGTGTGTGTGTGTGTGTGTGTGTGCTGTGTTTTGGTGTTGGTGTTGCACTTTGTGTCTCTGTGTGTGGATGGATTCCCAGTGGAATGTGTTAAAGTGTCTAAAGCTGTTTGCTACCGCCGCCCGTTTGCCACTTGCAAACGTCCCCACTAAAAGCCGTAGTAGCTAACAAATCACAAAAATAAAAATATTCTATTGTGAATAGATACAGATACCCTGTCAGGTCTTACGCCATACAGTGTATCCACATATCTGAAGTGGATAACTAGAAGAATATTGTAAAATATGTGTCTTATTTTTCGAGAAATTATAAGTAATAATTACCTACCATAAATATGGTTTTAGGTCCCTCGGCACAACAATATATTTGATCTTGCCTCAAAATCTTTCAGCATACATTATAAGAGTGCTTAAGATCGCAGGAAATTGACCAACATAATAATAAAATGAAACAAAATCATTTGCACATCAAATTTTGAGACTTTAAAATAGCACAAATAGCCTCCGTCTCCTAACTATGTGAATATATATCTGGTCATATTTTCGTCCCATTCGGGACAAATTAAAGACTTTGCCTGTGAGCTTCCAAGGTTATGTAATTGCTTCTCGCTGGTTGACGTCGTCTCGAGTAGACCGCTGGCCGCAATTGATGCCGACCCGGCTTAAGCAGCCTACACAGCTCAACGGCTCCAACAGCTGGGCTGTGTTTGGTCCTTGTTGTTGGGGAGATCCTCTTTGGGCTGGACGCCGAAAAGTGCTGCGCGCTACTGGCGCTCTGTGGATAAACAAGCAAACAGGGAACGCTAATTGCATGCATCAACTGCACAGCAAGCTGTCCAGCCTGGGGACGAGATGGCAGCCCTTTGGCTGTTGCTTAAACCGGGCAAAATGGCAATGCCTTTGCCATCGAATCGAAACAGTCGTCGTCTCCGTACACGAAAATTAATTTTCGCCCTGGCAAAATTTAACTAAGCTGAGCTGAGCTGAGTTGAGTTGAGTTTTCTCCCGGCTTCGGCTGCTGGCGCCTGCGCTTTGCATTTTTTTTAGCTGTCGTTTTTTTTTTTTTTTTTTTTTTTTTTTGGCAAAATACATCTCAAGCTTGAATCCCTGTGCTCTGGCTTTTGCTTTGGCCATGGCTCGCTTAATGATGACGTAGTATTTGCCCAAGTTAATGGGAAAATGAGAAATGAGAAATGAGTTAACCAGCCAAGTACTCGGTCCACGTCCACTCCTCCGCACCCTTTCCCCCAGCACTTCCTTTTGCAAATGAACATGTTCTAATGGAGTTTTTAAATAACTAATCAGTTGTTGTTGTTCTTTTGCAATGGCAACGAATTTTTCAGCAAGCTTTGGCTGACGGGTCACTTCAAATTGGATTGCAAAAAAATGGATGGGGGTGGGGATGAGGGGGATGCGGGGGGTAGGGGAGGGGCTCTGTGTTCGATTGATAGAGAATTTTTGGCCAGACGATATAATTGATTGTTGACTCGTGTGTGTTTTGCAATATTTCGTTGGCAAATATTGGAATCGCATATATGCCAAGCACACTGGTTCCTAATTAGCTTGCTAGCAATTATGGCGAAAAAGTGTCCACAGGTCAGTGGCAGTCGCGGCAACGCCGGCGAATTCGGCTGCAACACAGTCGCGACTCTTGGGCCACCACAACATATCGCACATATAAAGGCCATAAATAAACCAATTAGTCGCGAGACTGTTTGACTCACACGGTTTTTGGCTTTACCATAGCAGTAACAACGCGACAACAAACAAAAAATATACAAAATATATAATACGAGTAACTAGTAACCAAGTCGAATCTGTAGGAATGCAACTGCCGTCGCTGTCACGTTGATGTCATTGGTATTTTGCTTATAGTCGCGCTTGAGCTCTGTTTTGTGACTGTGTGGCTCTTGCAGCTAGTTCTTGTACTAGTGTTAGAAGTGCATTTGACTGTCTACACAAGAAACAAATACAGCAGAAGACACCTTCCTACCGAGTTACGGACACATCAGCCTGAAGCATTATTGCAACTGTCGGGCATCTTCGGGCCAAAATAATATTAATATTAGTTTCCATTTAGATACTCTTTAATAGCAGGGAGAGACTATCGGTACTCAATGGTAAACTTATTTCGTTATTGAATAACTACGTTAAATGAGAAAAACAGTGTGCAAATATATACTGCACTCAGAAGAACAATGTCATTTTCAGGCGGAGGGTGAATTAAGAATCAAAAGTCTTTTTCGGACTGGTCTAGGTAGGATTGCTATCATTTCAAAACAGATGCACTCTTAAAATATGTTCAAATGTCAGTCGCAAGTTCTTAAGTCGAAGTGCATTAAATCTTCAAAGATAACATTTGAAGCTTGAATAAACATTTTAAACTAGAATAACAACAACTTTGACTGTTTCTATTCGTGTGGAATAAATGCTCAATTTCGAAATATTTAAGAATTGTACTTGAACAGTGTTGTTTTCTGTTTGAATTAATACACTTATTTAATACAATATTTTATTATTTCGTACAATAAGAGGTAAGGTGTTTTTGATAACCCATTTTCTGAATTGCTTATTAGAATTCCTGTTGCCTGTTGGAGTAGTTCAATGAAGCTTGCAACGCGTACGAAACAAAAGGCTCTGAAGTAATGGCAATCCGCATTGGATTTAACTTTAACTTTGTGCTTTGTGTTTTCCTGCTTCTGCTTAGGCAGCCTTTGGTACGCTGCGCAGTCAAAGAAATTTGATTGATTACTAAAAAGATATAAATAAATCTTTGGAAATATTGATTTGATTTTGTAAAGCCATTTCTCTTAGATGCCAAAAATTAAAATAATAGTTAATTTGTAACTATATATAAAATATAAAAAGTGATTAATTAAATAAAAATTGAATATGAATATCAGTATATTTATTTAAATTAATCTAAATGCGACAATGAGATTATATTTAGCTACAAAAATAAAATCATTTGTAATTGCATGTGTACTGACTGAGGACAGGGTGTTGTCATAGTCGGTATCGCTTAACTATTGCTTTCCTACTCGTTTTTTGCATACATGTGCCCTTTGGCTCTTGCTTGGCATCAGCGACAACAACGACAACAACAAGAACACCAACTATAACAGCAACAGCCGCAACAGAGCAGTAAACGTTACTAATGTTGCAGTTGCATTGGATGTCGAAGTCGACGACGACGACGACGTCGACGTTGTACATATTATTGCATTTTGTAAGCTAAGTGATTTCAACATAGTTATTTCTGCCGCTTTTTATTTCAGCTGCTCTGTGTGTGTGTGTGTGTGTGTGTGTGTGTGAGTGTGAGTGTGCGCTTGACTCAGCTCCGGGTTCCTTCATCACCCTCATCAGCAGTTTGGGTCCTTATGCTTAGCCTCGTCCTATGCTCACCCTTTCACCCTGGGCATAATAAAAGTTGCTCTCTAGCGCACTTACTTGACGACTTGGATCTCGTTGCTGCTTCTTTGCAATTTCATTGCCGTGAACTTTTCACTAAGAAAAATTACAATGTTGATAAGTTAAAAGCCGGCCGACTGGGGCGGTGGGCGTGTTTCCTTGCTGCATCGCGGCGCAGCGCGGCGCGGCATGGCAAACTCAAACGCAAACGCCTAAGTGGCCCTTAAGTGCCTTAAGTTGTGGTCTCCGGCAACGCTGCGTTGCGACGCGTCGTCAATCGAATTGCATTTTTCGCTTTGCCATTTCAAAGTTGTTGACGCAACCGCTTTTGGCACTTCAATATTTTCACAAAATTTGGTGGCAAGCACAGGCGGTTTTTCCCTTAAAACTTTTCCAGTGTAAACATTTGTCTAAACAAAAATTTAAGCATTGATAAAATACTTTTCGATCTAGCCCTTAAGCCAAAATTCAATATATATCACTTTCATTGGAATTAGTTGTATACCCTACAATTCTCTTACTATATGTGGTACGCATTGAAGTATATATATTTTTAGTCAGCCCATTCGATGTAGCCAAGTAGCTGCAATAGAAATAAACTGTTAAAATATTTCTTCAAGATATCCTAACAAATCGCACAATGCGTGTTATTATATCTATTTTCTTTTAATTTTTTAGACGTTTTCATTGCTTTTCAACGGAAATCGGGAAGTCTTTTGCTAACAGAAAAGAACTTGGTTATTAATTATACGGCTTTTAAGACTATATATAAAATATGTGCACTCGATTTTACTCATAGCTGCATTTAACGAGAGATTTATTTTTTCTTTGTAGATATTCCTTTTGGATTAAGCGATTAAGAATGCGTGCTTGTAATAAATATACACATAATTAAGTGTCACATCACGGCTCAAATTGGTTTAATCATTGAATAATTCTTAAAGTGCCACATCAATAGATAAATTATTTATTGGATTAAATATGAATATATCGTAATAAGTAAAACATAAAACAATCTAAAGTCTAGACTAAGAGTCCGCTGGGCATTCAAGCAGTGAAAGCAGAATCGTTCGGAGGACGACAACAACAACAACAGCAACAACTGCCAAGCTGTCAAAAGCTCAAGTATCCTAAAAGCTCCCGCAGTGCAAACTGAATATCAACCGCAACAGTTGCAACAACAGCAACGACAGCAACAACATCGATTGAACAACAATAAAAGCAGCAGAGACCAAGTTTTAAATACCCGGGAGAGATGGAATGACATCGCTGAATGCATTTAGTTTAATTACGCAATTAAATTGCTTTGCCATCGACTTTAGAGACTGCAACTCCCACAGCGTCTAAACCACCGCCAAGTCACCCTCCACTCCACCTCCACCAGTACCAGCCCCCCAAAAGGTCGATTGAGCGAGTGGAAAGCTTTGCCACAGCTTGGGCTCTATTTATTTGTGGTAAGCGTAATTCTAGTTCAATAAATAACTATGCGTGCAACACATGCTGCGCTTATAATCGGTTGATCATTTACCTCCATGTAATTACTAACAAAAAACAAAAACATAAAATAGAAAGTCATAGTCGGAGTTTAAATGTTATTGTTGGCTTTCAATTTTTGTGCAAATTTTGTACAAAAAGCGAAAGTAAACTTTATTCTCTTAATGTTATTTTATATACTTGTAGAACATATTATAATTGTTCGTGACATGTGTAACGCATTGGAGGAGACCGCTCTGACTCCATAAAGTGTACATATTCCTGATCAACATCACGAACCTAGTCGATATAGGCATGTCCGTCCTTATGTTTGCTTACATCCATTTTTTTAATCATTAGTACTCCCTCTATTTTAAAGAGATCTTGTTGCAACTTGATACATATTCGTCGTTTTGTTTCGCTCAACTGAGACGTCGAAGTCTGCCGGATCGAACAATTATATCATATAGCTACCATAGTAATAATCGATCGAAAGATTTAAGTTAAGGGATCGAGATAAGCTTTGACATGCCACCCTTTTTAAATAAAATTATTCTACACAAATGTGGAATATTCAGTTCAGTCTTGAAACAGAAAAGATACATCCAAATAAAACTTGCTAAGACAAAATAATAATAATATTATTATTTAATATTTTAAGCACTGTACTGAAATTTCAATATCAGTTGATTAACTCCCATCTACAACGGTACAATATCTTGGGCGTACCTAATAAAACCGAATCTTTTTACTAAGTATATATAAAAAAAAGTTAAGCCTAGCTGGTAGAATTCTAGTAGCTTCCTTAAAGGTCGGCCAATGATTCTGTCATCAGATTCAGCGTATTAAAGCTTGCTTAGGGGAAAAGTTGAACTTCTGGTTCGTTTGTTGATGGTCATTCAATTATTTATTTCTGCTTAGATTATCCCCCTCGCAGCAAAGCATAATTGTTTTCGCGAACTTTGGAATCGAGGGATGCCCTTTGGCTTGAATGCAGTTAGTTGTTGTTCAGCCAAGCTTGTAACTATTCTCTGTGCCACTTTTGCGTACAACAAAAGTTTATTTGTTACACTTCCCTCGTGCGGATAACCTGGAACCAAAGAAAGAATTCACCTTTCTCTGTAAATGGGCTCGTTTCTGCAGCAGTCATGCTGTGGGCCAATGTGGGCTGTGGGCAATAAAAGTTGTCGCTCTCTGGCCGTAGTTTCATTGACTTTTTCACAAGAGTGGACTTCAATGACTTTTTATCGCCAACTTAACGCTGCCCTCTATACTTGTATACAGCTTGCAATTGCAATTGCTCTTTTCATGACTTTTGCTTTTAATCGCATCACAAATGCAGCATTTTCCATTCGCATTCGCATTCGCATTGTCATTTCAATTTGAATTCTCTTCACATATATACGTACTGAGGCCCACACCATTTTACGGAGCTGCTGATTATGTCATGTCTGCTATCGATATTATCAATTTGTAGTTAGGTAAAGAGCCCATTAAATGGGCCAACAGCATTGCAATATCGCAAGCAATTTGCAAATTCTGCTAGCGCCAAACTATATAGCAACATTCATATTGTTGTTGTTGTTGTTGTTGATGTTGTTGTTGTTGCTGGCACTTTAGTGGCAACGTCTGGCAATCTAATTCTAGCATTGCCGCCATCCACGCTAATAACTTTTAAGAGTTTTCGCTGGGGCTGGGGCTGGGGCTGCAAAATTAATCAACTACTCGTATTTCCGCCATAAAACTTCCCGACATATTTTCAAAGGAGGCAAAGGCGCGGCTGGCAGATTGCATTTCCACTTCATCAGCATTTTAATGGCGCTTTATTGTTGGCAGTCGGCTTATTGACAGCATCACCATCAGCCTCAGCCTCAGCATCAGCATCAGCATCAGACCATCATCAGACTAGCATCAGAGCAGCGGCAGCCAATTGAGTTAGTTACTTAATTCAAGTCGACATCATGCAAGTCGCATCTGACTCCATGGAACTCAAATTCCTCGCTCAATTTCCAACACTTGAACACAGATTGTTGTTGTTGTTGCTGTTGTAGTTGTTCCTGATGCTTGTGTCAATTGATGTGCGCGTTTTAATTAATGAAATTATCAACATCATATTGCGTCGATTATGTCGCATCGCTGACACAATTATCATTAGCAATCACTTCATTTGAAATGCAAAAAGTCGTTGCGACTGTCCCACACAATAATCATGATGATGATGATGATGATGATGATGATGCTGATGATGATGAAGGTGGTGATGATGAAGATGATGATGATGATGAAGATGACGACGATAACGTTAATTTTAGTAATGATAATGAGACAAGCGTTGATAGCGTGGCTGCCCCCCCTGTTGCCATTAGAGTGTGCTAATTAATGCCATTTCAGCATGCAATGTCATTTAAGACAATTGCACAATGCTGGAAAGTGCAGAGACATTCCAGTCAAAAATGGTGTACAGTAAAAAAATAAAGTTACCACACGCAACAAATCGAGATAAATTAAATTTTAAATGATACTCAAAGTTATGTTGTAAACACATTCTTATCGAGCTAAACAGAGAGGGAAAATAATATAGGAATTTGTTTCCTGGAATTTTTCCCGTCAACAATTACATTTAGATTAGTTGGACAGTACATTTATTTGGATAATATACCCAGATATTTCGCTTACAAACATAAGTAGAATATTAATGACACTTGGTAGAAACCGTTGCAAGTTTGAGACAACATCGCTCTGACGGATCGTCTAATGTAGTCCAGATAAACGCATACGAATCAAAAATCATGCATTTCTAATTGAAACTGCACAAAAACCGAATAACAAACAAACGGACATCCAAACGAGTGAAGTGAAGAAGATGCCTGTCTCCAAGTTTCAGTTAAGAGTTGCAGGAATGCGTGCAACGGCCGCATCGGGTGACAGTTGCAACGAACGTCGCGCCGCCGAAACGAATTTCAAGATACATGGCATTTAGTTGAATGCCTATACATATGTACATATATATGTATATTGCAGTTCAAAACACGATATCATTTTCGCAGCAGACCATTCTCTCTTTTTTTTTTTGATGGAGCGAATTAAATAAAAAAGAATAAGACGTTTAGATTAGTTGATCGTTTTGATCATTACGAGATATAAAGATGGTACTAGTGCACACATTTTAAACTACACACGAACTTAGAATCTTGCATGCTGATATTCCATTAATAGCTTTGTTATTTGCTTGTCCATGTATTTTATGTACAATCTTTTCAAGAAGGGAACTGCTTTACTAGAACTTATACTAAAAACTATATGTGTAATTTTAATGGTATATAAAAGCATATATACATCGTATATACAATTACGATTGGTAAAAATCGTATGTGATTCTGCAGCAAATCTGTCAAATATATATACCTTCGAGGGATTCGCATTAGCTTTGGAGTAAACCATGTACAAAATGCTCATTTCTATCACCAATAGCTTAATAGTACTGCAATATTTGGATATAAATGATTTTTCTACATTTTATGGAATCTTATCAGTCCTTTTCTATTGATTAAAATAATTAATTATTTTGAAAGTAAAGAGTTTTGAACTTAATTGCATCTTAATTCTATGAATTAAATAAAAACCACACCCCATTGTTCCATTTAACCGGTTGAGAAGCTTAAAGCGATGAACTGAGCAAAGCAATAGTAAATAATAATGTGAATAAAATGGATTATCGAATTGCTGATCATTAATAAATAATTAACTAAAAACTAAGATGAACTTGCTGACCGTCTGGCTCAATCATTGGGCTTGATGGCGTTGCAGGTCTGATGACATAGCTGTGATGCTCTTTGCTCGGCTATCACTAAACGTCATTCCAGCACACCGGTAGATGGACAGATGAACAGACAGAGAGAGACAGGCAGACAGACGGACAGAGACAGACAGATAGAGACAGACGGACAGAGACGGACAGATAGAGACAGACAGACAGAGACAGACAGACAGAGACAGACAGACAGAGACAGACAGACAGACAGAGATGCAGACGCTCGATGCGACGCTTGACGCTGGCACTTGACGTATGCCAAAGGCATTTAAGCTCTGGCACGCATGCGCAGCGGCAACGCCAGCGATGCACACAGCAGCGTGGCAACGCAATCCTGAAAAGGGATGGTTGCTTGCTCCATTGGCGAGGGGTTGGGTTGGGTTGGGTTGGGTTTGCTTGGACTTGCCACGGCTGGGTTTGGACGAATGCAACAAGGTGAAGTTTTTTTTTTTTTTTTTTTTTTTTGAAAAACTACCGTTTAGCTTTGGCTCGTTTTCAATGCTGTTTGCTTTTTTTTTTTTGCCACGTCCGTTGTGCATTTGTGCGCTTCATTGCCTGCTCGCCAAACTACCAAGCATTTTATTTATGCGCATTTTATACGCAACATTTGGAACGAAGGCGAATGGAACTGATGCTGTAGCTGTAGCTGGAGCTGGAGCTGTAGCTGTAGCTGGAGCTGTAGCTGGAGTTAACGTTGGTTATGAAGTTAGAGCGGGTTGTGGGCATGGCATATAGCAATTTGGCCCACGTCCAAACCGTTGAGTTCGCGTTTGAACTTGTGAACTTCTCCGTCTGTCATTCACAGTGTATTATTGTTACTGTTGGTGGTGCTCCTGCTGGTGCTGCTGCCGCTGCTGCAATAGGCCTAGCCTGGCATTGTCATGCAACATTATCGTCAGCCATCAACAGCAGCAGCAGCCGCAGCAGTCGCAGCAGCAGCCAACAGCCAACAGCCTCAATCTCAGGCTGGCCATTGTGCCTTCTGAATGACGATGACTGGCCAAGCCATCTTCTGCTCGAATGCCGCCACGTACGCAGATTTGCGCAAATACACACAGGCCCACACACACATACAAAGACACACACACATACACACACACACACACACACACACTATCACATGGAGAGAAATCCATGATGCATGTTGCATGTCCAGTGTGTGTGTTTGATCAACCTTCGTAGTAAGAATAAAAACGCAGTCTTCTTTTTTTATGTTTGTTTCCATTTTGCTTATTGCAGTCAATGCTATTGCTGTTGTTGCTGTTGCTGTTGTTGCCGTTCGTCCTCGTCCTGCGCTGACAACTGACATCTGGCATATGGCAAACGTTTGGTCAGACTATATATAGAGAGAGAGTCTCTAGGCTCTGTCCGCCTCTAGCCTCTCTAGATGTCCTGCCGCTTCCATGTCAGCATTCATATCGACTCCTGGGCTCTCTTCAGCCTCCTTCCTGTCTGCTGGACCGTTGTTTGTGGCTGGTGTTTTCCTGGCTTCCATTTTCCAAACATTTCGGGACTTAATGAGTTTATGTAATCGCTTCCTCGCTTTTTTTTATGTCCCCTGTTTGTTTTCCCTCTTTGTGTTGTTGTCGTTGTTGTTGTTCTTTTTATCGGGCTTTGTGCAGCATCGTTGCTGTCCTTATCCTCATCATCAGCCTGTGTGTCAACACTTTTCACTTTGCCTAGTAAAGTTTTTGTGTAAATACATGTACACACAGACTGAACCATAGTTTGTAAGGTACGTTGCCACTTTTATTATCACAGGTGGGCTTCATGCACTGTTGCTACTTCCTTGATAAAAAAAAAGAATTTATTTGAATTTGCGACAAAATTTCACAACTGTTTTGTCTACAAATATTAACTCTCTGATCCTTTCTACAACCAATCACATGCGATGCGGTCAATATTTGTTTATTACACTACAGCAATGATTCAACATAATACTTTGGAATTTATTGTGCTTGTTAAATATTATTTGTTTTACGTAAATATTCAATATTAGTCAAGCTAACTAACCCAAAAACAAGTAACTCGAGCAAAATTTATAAATAAAATATATTATATATAAAAACATGTGCAATATTTCGATTAAGATAAAATCTGTGTAAATATGTCATGAAGTACATAAATGAATCTGCCTGCAAGCCGCATATAACTATTCCTTCTGGTATTTGTATACTATTCTATTGGGCTTTGTGTGTTTCTTGCATATTTAAATTATGATCTCGTCGAATCAAAAACTTTATTGTATAAAATTCGTTGTAGTAAGTCTGATATGTTTTCACACACACTCAATTCGCTTGTAATTCTTTCTGGTCTGCCGTTTTCTGTTTAAACTTGCTCTTAACTCTTTCTGGCAAAAAACAAGCTGGCGGCTTTTGCTTCCTTTGACAGTTCAATGACTGCCCCAAAATGTTGCATTTGAAATTAATTCTGTTGCGGACCGAATCGCGACTGCATTGCCCGCCCAAGCGGTGTTTGTGAACGGATCAGACACCACGCGCAGTTGCGCCTATGAAACAAGATGCTTTCTTACAAAAACAAAAAACAAAAAAAGAAGTTAGTTAAAAGACTTTTCAATCACCCATAAGCTCCCAGCAATTATATTATTGCTTAAAGGCTATTTGCAAATATACACTTGGAAAAAAGACAACGAGTAAAGCAATCGCCTATTTATGAATAAGTTCAGTATGATATAAAAGTTCACTTTAAACAGTCTAATTACATGCACAGATATTTCTTTAATCATGAACTGGATTACTTCAAGGCAGATATTTAGTTCTATTTTAAGAACTCAACTTCTGAAATTACTCCAGATATCATCTTAACCCGATCGATTTGGAAATCTCAAGAAAATATAATATTTTGAAGTATAAAGTAATGAGCTGTTTAAAATGCTAAGAACATAAATTACACTGGCCATGGCTAGTTACCAAATTTAAAAGAAAAAATGTATTTCGAAAGTACTTAGTTTTTAGAGGATGGCCTGTTGTTTTACCTAGCTTGGCATCCATGCACATCTCTGACCACAAACTTTAGTGACACGTAAGCAAATTGAATGAAGTATTGCTGCCCGCCCTCCTATATAATTGTATTAATTACGGCGCCAGAATCAACCACAATTTGTAGCAAAATCAAATTCACCTTGCTGCCGTGTTTTTTCCACTCTTAGTCCCTGCGGGGAGTCGAGCGCTCAGATAAGTTTAAACCACAGACAATTGCAAATCGAAATTAATTTTGCGGTTTTTTCTGTATTCCCAGGCGGATAAGTAGAAAGGGCACAATGCGGGTATGAATTGTGCTTAACTTAAGCTCAAGTCTTTATATAAATACATAATCTCGTTTACTTTCCTATGTCACAAAATTGTGATGCGATGCCACATCTAAAAATCAATGTAAGTTTAGCGATAAATTGCTCACAGTATAGAAAAGAATCCATTTTTAATGGGTATTTCATAGTCGAACATTCAAAGCTACGGCACTCAGAAGTACACACACATACATACAACAAACAATTGTAAAACAATAAACAACTAACTGGCAATTGAGCGTCCCGAAGGGTTCCATAATTTCATTAATTATACGCAATTAAGCAAATGTGCCGCAAGAAGAAAAGCCATGTTTGGGACTCGAACAACAAAAGCGGTCATGTTTAAATAATATCAATAGGTCAATGACCGATAACAAGAGAGCTGGAGTTGAAAAGTCTCTGAAAAGGTTGTAATCGAGAGTGCATGACTCGGATATACCTTGTATTGTTAAGGTATTTATTTAATTTATTGTACTGCTCACTATAAAATGAGTAAGGTAAGAAAATGCGCTCAAATTAATTTCACATAAACGTATTTAAGGAAGTTGAATGAAAATTTAAACTCTGATAACCAACGCAGTAAGATTAACGGTTAAAAACAATCCTGTTCTTAATATATTTATTAATTTTTCACGTTTTCAATACAAATTAGGCTGAATAATATTGTTCGATATTTTCCTGAAAATAACCTCTAACGAAAGTCGCCCTAAAATCAAAAATGAAAAGATATTTCCGCAGTCTGTCGGAGCTTATACAAATTCTTAAATTAGTTAAAAAAAAAAGCTTAATTAGAGTATTTCATGTCCTAAAAAGTCATACTTAGTCGAGCATATCTGAATCAATAAAGCCTGATCTTAATGTATTTTCACCTTAGTCTGGTAAGAAATGCTTGCATTTTGCACAACGACATGGCACTTGATAGAATTAAGCTGATATTTTTGTGTTTTTCGCAATATATCCCCACTTGTTCGTGGAACAGTGTATCTAAGAGGTGTGCATTATAAAGTTATAAATCAATCGAAAGTGCCGAAAGTTTGTGGCCGGCCAAACTCTCAATGGGCTACGTCTAGACAGTTTGCCCCAAACTAGGACTCGCATCTGAAGTTGCTGAGTTTGATTTTAGTTTTGGGAATTCTCAATGGTTTTCAATAGTGTTGTTCTTTTTAGTGTAATCCACTCATGCAGGGGCAACCGAACTCACTTGTGTTGGGAATAACAGCAACAACAACAACAACAGCAACAACAGCAAGAGGAGCAACAACTGTTTTATAGAGCAATACAAAATGCTTACAAAATGATGTCAGCTTCCACATCGGAGCGTTGCTGTGCCCCCAACCGCTGTTGGGTGGTCGTAAATTATTATGATTATTGGCAAAGGAGTTAATGTGCAAAAACAACAAGAATGCCGAATGAGGCGGGGAAGGGGGAGGACATGCAGCAGCATACAGCATGCGGCAGGCAGTAACCAATCGGTAACTTGTTAGTGGGCACAAGAACTAGCTGCCTTTTCGAGACGGAAGCGGGCAACTCAGAGAAGGGAGTGTTGGTGATGGGGCTTAAGGAGATGGAGGCAACGGTTAAGGCTGTGTGTGCCCGTAAATAATGCCGCAAAACGTGCAGCACGATCGTGAACTTGGGCAGAGGCAACTGGGAAATATCGAAGACGAGGCAGTTAGAGAGAGGATGCAACTACGACTATACAACTTTTGACTGAAGATGGGGGCTGTGGCAATTCGCGTAAAATTATAAATGACTCTCGGGTAGGCGTTGCCCAATATCGGAGCGAATGAAGCAGCCGGCAATATCGAGGAGGCGTTGGAGGCATTCATTAGACCCAGAGCGAGAGATGTTCGCGAGGATTGCGACAGGGTAAGGTGAAGGCGATTGGTTGACGAAGTGGGTAGAGGCGGCTTAGCTGCATTGCAAATATTAATTCGTGACGAGTACAAGAGGATGATATCACCTAACAACAACAAAAACAACAAAAGTTGTTTAATTTTTTCGTATGCCAAGCTTTCGTTTGTTGCGATTTGAATTGTGAACGTTGGGGCGACTTCATTAGCGCCTGGCAAATTTAACACCTCGCAACGAAGATGACGATGACGACGTGATGGGGATATTGGATTACATACGTAGTCGTGGACGACGACGTCGACGTAGCATCTATGTGGACATGCTGGACGCGATCAGCGTCGCGTCGCAGTCAGAGTCGTTCCACTGATAATGATCATCAACGCCATATTTAACGCCATTTAGGCAGCAGGATGCCCAAACTCCAACTCGACCAACAGCAACTCGTACACCGGAAAAAAAGACTGCTAAGATGTGATACTCAATGTGGCACTTGTCCAACATAAAAAATAATAAATAAATAAAACATATTACAATAATTGTACGTCAAAAACAATTTCTAAATAATTTATTCATGTTAAAGTTGCTTATTGTTTGGTGTTATGTAATTCTGTAATTGAAATATATCTTTCTGCTCCAGGATCCAGGCGAAGTGTGTGTTTTACTTGTCATACTTCGATATATTTTGTTATTATACATATTTTATTTATTTAATATATATTTTGTATTTTTCGATATTGTTTTATTCTTTTTCGTTCGGTGTAGTCCCAGTCTCAGACTCAAACTCAAACTCAAACTCAGTTTCAGTCTCGGGTTCGTTGTTGTGACCGCTGGCGTTGTGTAAGCGATGCCAGGAAAGGAGGGTGGGCAGAGAACGGGTGTTTGCTGCCAGACAATGAAATGTAATGGCAATACGTGCATTTATTTATAACGGATTTTATTTAGCCAGAGCCACAATGCAACTGCGGCATGACAACATGCAGCTGAAGTCTCCCCACTCCAGCTCTAACTTCAACTGGCAAGTCCAGATCCGAATGCTTGGGATGCGTTTAATTTGATGTGTGTGTGTGTGTGTGTGTGTGTGTCTGTGTGTGTGCTGTGTGTGTGTGTGTGTGTGTGTGTGTGTGTGTGTGTGTATTGGAGTTACTCTCGTTACTTGTTAGCATTTTGTGGGCGTCTGTGGCTACACCGGCACAGCTCGTACTTTATTATTTTAGCATTTGTGCTCATCTCGGCCCTTGCAGCCAGTCGTCTCAGCCAGAAACAGGCTTTCAATTTATTTCGTACTAAACGGCCAGAAACGTGATGAACGCATTTTGTGTGTCTTTCCAGTTGTTCTGCATCCAGTTATACCCTGTAAACCAATCATAATTACTAAAATGCCTCAATAATCAAGTGATGTGAAGTGCTTATGAATTATATCTGATCATAGACAACCCATCAATGTTTAATTATCAAATTTGGTGTATGTACATAAAGCATCAAAAGTCTTACAGACTCTTCTACAGGTTTTTGCTAGTAGACCATTTTTATATATTCCATTTTTTGTTGAGTTTTCTCTGGTTTTGTTTTTCCATTCTGCTTGCGGCCAAAGAGGAAATACTTTATGGGCATTGATAATTTGGGCCATAATGTGCAGTGAAATTGACTCGCTTAGCGTCTGCTAATTTATGTGACCGGCTTGGGTAGAAACTACAACAACAATGTGGCAACAAAGCAACCAACAACAATGAGCAAAGCGAGGCTAGTTTGCTAAATAAATAAGCGCTTAGTTCAATTGCCATGTGGGAAAGCAATGTTGGTGATTTTGGGACGCCTTTTCTTTTTAGTTCATATTCACCTTGCCGCAATGGTTGTTAAGTTTTTGCAATGGGTTGACTTGGCCAGTTAGGCGGCCAGCAACAAGTTGGCCACCATGCCATAAGCCCAACAATTTGTCATTGTCATTCGCGATCTACTCGGTGTATGCGCATTTTCAGTACAATTACCATAATTTCAGCGCCGCCTTTAAGGATTTAATGAACACTTCGCAGATGTGACGTTGCACACAAATTGCAAACCAGTAGCTGCGTCTTGCGACAGCAGAAGACGCAGCCAATCTACACACTGGCAACTTTATGGTTAATGATTGCTTCTGGCAATGACTTTGACACTGCATCCACTGCAACAACTGCCGAGATGACGCTATACAACTTGCTCCCGATTCTCGCATCATTTTCAGGCATTTTCAATTGCAACGTGACTGCTGCTTCTGCTGCTGATGGAGGCAATCGAGTTTATGTGTTGTAAGAGAAGCAGTGACAAACTGCTAATAACTATATTTTTCTACGCTAACAATTCATGTTGCAAGAAAACAGTTATCTTACATCTTCGATTTTGGTCTTTCTACAAATCAGGGTTTATAATTTCTTGCGCTATTTTATCAGTTTTCATTACAAGATTTTTGGAAAACGTATCTAAAATTAAGTCGTATTTTTCCGTTTTACTTTCGACGATTAACAGTATGCGCCTATGTTAATTTATAATGAGGGAATGTGACATCCTCTCCCTCCAAATCTTCTCTGAGAGAGAGAAGGGGGAATTTTGTCATTCAAGAACCGTTGAGATTGTATGACTATTGCTCTGCAGCACTGCGAAATACAGGTTCAATCAATTAAATGTGTCCATACATTTTTTTTACCAATCTTCCGAGGAATATGTTAGAATTTGACTTTCAAGTTTGAAAGCAAAAGTTGTGAGAAATGCGTGTGGCATTCTATTGATCTTAAATATCAAAATCAATAATTGTCGGTTATACATTAAAAAAAAATACCGATTAAAATAACCAAAAAGATATGCCAGGATACAGCAAGCAAGCAGCTTATCTTTGAGTTGTTAAGAGGCAAATAATTGAAAGGCATAAGTAATAAATATTTGCCAAATTAGGCACTCCATTGGATAGATAGAGTGATCGACTGATCCAACTTACTTACGGCAACAACAACAACTTACCATTGCCACTTAGTCCATATCCAACTGCTGTTTTTCTGATGCTCGGCCGCTTTGGAGTGCAGTTAAAACGTGCAGTAAGTTAGTTGGCCAGCTAAAATAAAATAAAAGAAAAAAAATGTGCGAGATTACGACTCACTTTCACCAGGCACAACAACAACTTCGCTTGTGTCGCCTGTGCTACTGACTTGACCAACGATAACCCACACGAAGCGCAACGGTTTGGGGGAGGAGGAGGAGGAGGAGGAGGAGGGGGGCAGGGGCACGGGTTGTTGGTGGCGAGGCAGTGGGGGCGGCTCATCTGTGGCCTGATGTTAAGTGTAAAAAGCCCTAAACATATTTTCGCAGATCCACATTGCAGCCAGGGGTCCATTGCACGCATGCCACACTAGGATGTCGATGGCAGCAACAACAAGAACTGCAACAATGGCTTGCCATAAAGTTTTTAGTACATGATAGCACCTACGCTCAGCAAAATAACATGTATCCTAGACAGTAGACAGTGGACCTTAGTCTTAACGCCAAGGCAGTTTGTAATTTTGTGGAACAAATAGTTTTTTTTTTATTTTCTGAAAGTAAAATTTCGTAATTCTATAAAAAAAAAATTAAAAAAAAATTAATTTTCTTTAATTCCATTTTATAATTACTTTTTTTCTGAGTGTATGATAGCATGTAGCAAGTCCAAGACAGCCTCTTGAAACGCTGCGGTTACAATTGCTGTTGTTCTTGTTGTTGTTGTTGCTGTTGCTGTTGCTGCTGTTGCTTTTGCTGTTTATGCCATAAACACTTCATCGACACTTAACCGAGTGCGTCCAGAGGACCGCGTGTCCCCTCAGCCAGCTTTCGACTATGTGATACATCAAACATGAGCTGCAAACAACGTTTATTGTTGCTACTCTCGTCCAAGCTCGAGTTCGGGTTCGACTTCGGCTGCTACACTTTCCTTGGCCAAGTTGCGGAAGCAACATTTAATTGACTTGGCGTGTTAAGCGCTGCATACCAGCACATAACAGCAATCAACCGACAAACAACTTCTTGGGACGTGCGCGGATGACGACGACGACACACTTTGGCCACTTAGTGGCTGGATTGGTGGATCGAGTGCAGCATCAACAACAACAACAACAACAACAGCGGCGGCAGCATCGGCATCAGCAGCAGAAGCAGCAGCAACAGCGGTATTCGAACAATGCCAAGTAGCTTCATAGTTTATTGAGCGCTGCTGATTGAGCGAGCAATGCTGCCGGGCAACTCGTCAGCCGACTGAGAGACAGATGCAGCCTTAGTCACTGCCCATTAGCGCTGTCACTTGGCCAAGCGGCGCATATCATTTACAAATGCTGCGACATGCACCGAACATCAAAACAGAACAGCGAACTGACTGCCAGCAAGCCAGGCAACCCGACTGAACTAACGACCACTGACCACTGACCACTGACCACTGACCAGTGACCAGGGACCAATGACCAGTGACAGTGGCCATAAGCCGATTACCATCGCACCCAGCGGAGAACGGACAGTGGTCATGAGCATGGACACATCGAGGTCAGGCCAACCGCGACAGCGTCCAATTTTGCCAGCTGGATCGCACATCGTGTTTCTGCAGTTATTTTGATGCCTGGTTCGCTTGCATTTCAATAACAATTACGCCTTGTAAAGTTAAGCGGCAGAATCAATTAGTGCAACGCCTGGCCAAACAGGTAATTGCCAACCAGGTACCCGACGCCCCTCCAGCTGCCTCGCCTTCTCCTTGTCCTTGCCCGCGCTCATGTTAATACATCAGTATATCATCATCAGCACAATTATAGCTGACTTCTATGATAGTTTTCCTGTTTCTCTTTTAAATTTATTTATTTTTTTTAGTATTAAAAAAAATAAATATTTGATCAATGCACATAGTATTAATATATGAGTGACTTTATACATTTTCCAAATTGAATTGATTGCCGAGAAATTGGATTTGCGAGGCATGTGAAATGTAACTTATCTACTCCGGCTGCATTATATATCTTATTAGATGTTTTGTACATGATTGAATAGAATTTGAAAATAAGATTTAACGTGTAAAACTGGTAACTTTATTTTTGACGGAAAAATCTAAGACGACTTAGTGTAATTAACTTAATATATCCCAGAGATAGTTGTCTGTGTACTGATTACTATGCGCGTGTGAAAGGAAGACAATGATTTACTTCAGTAGTCAATCAGCAATCAGTCAGCAATCAGCTAACATTAATCTGAGCGTTTAAACAGTAAATTGATTTTTACAATAATCACTCTACAATGCAATTAGTTGCAACATTAGCTGTGTGAATGCTCCGTGTATCAATAGCAGCTTATTGAGAAATTATTCAAATTTTGTTCCAAAATAGAGGCGAAGTGTTGCTAGTTTATTGTTCATAAAGTGAATGTGTTTAAACTCAATTCAAACTGAACTGAACCAAGTGAGCGCACAAAATGATATGTATATGTTTTTGGAATATACGAACTTAGTAGACATTTTGTTTTCTTTGTAATATCAACTGTCAGCCAAATAACATTGACTACATTAAATAAAACTCAACAATTTTACGTGCACCTCTAAATCGTAAGAAAAGCTGAAGAATGTTTAACAACTGCTTCAACGACGAGACCGCCAAGACCATTAACTGGAAAGGTTACGGCATGCAGAAAGTAGAGATGAACGGTTTTACTGGCTACAATGGGAAATTCACTCAAACTCTTTCGCAAGCACAAAAAACTAATGAACCGAACAGTAGCAAATGCAACTTAAATCGCAACGAAAATGTTGCACAATCTCTGGCACCAAACGTGGTCCATAACGTGGCCCATAAGCCATGGGCAGCAAACCTCGGCTTAAAGCTGCCGAGCCAGGTAAGCAGTCGCCTCTGATTTTCGCAGTCGACATCCATTTTGCTTTCTGATTGTCCTTCAACCAGAAGAAACTACTGCCGGGCACTGCAATTCAGCCGCGTGAGGGGCTTGACCAACGTGCCACACAGGAGGTAACACGTGCACCGACAGGAGTCGGAAATACTTATCCCGCTCCCAAGAATAGTAATAAAACCAAAATCGGTAACATTCAGGTGGTGCCGTTGAGCTGCGAGCGCGTTGCACCACTACAACGCAACCAGCAGAATGTTGCCCTGCACAGCTACTGCTTTATGATAGAGAGACAGAATCGTTGCCAGCGTCTAAACAGAATGGTGTACAGCATGGATGTTTCACCAACGTATTTGCTTACCACTCATCAGAAGAACCAACTGCAGGCTGTAATTTTGAAGAACAATGTTTCGCTGGCCGATGACCTGCTGCCCATTATTGACGATCTATACGAGAAGCAGTCGGATTCCACAGGCCGGAAGAACGAAAAGCAATGGAAAAATTATCAGAAACAACAATTTTTAAAGAATAACTGTTTTGGCTATTATATTGATGTGATGGCCCTAGATGCATTTGGAAACTATCATTCTGTGGCATTCTCGGATTGGCTTGGAATGAAGGAAAAGTAGGCAGGACTACATTTACCCAGTACAGATGCCAATTCATTCAACCAAACACCCGTCAAAAAACCAATAATAGAAATAAAAGCAGAAGAAAAAAGCGAGCTAAAATTAGCTGACTTAGTTAATTTTGATACTCATCTGAAAGTTCAAATGAGAATTTTAATTAAATCGAGGTCGACACCGAACATTAAGTATCGAGAATGTGTTATGAAACTATTTAGCACAGTTGTTTCAATTAAATACTTATTTTAATTGAAGTCTTGGCAGCAATTTAAAAGAAGTTATGTATTTGTATTTGCTATATGTGTAATTGAATAAAAATACTTAACTCGCAATGAAATATAGAGATTTTGGCATTGTTCTTAAACATATTTTATACGATTAAACATGAAAAATTATTATTATTTATGTAGAAAACAAATACACAATTTTGAAATGATTTAAATTTGATTTAAAATTACGATAACAGAACAACAAATAATTTGAACAGTTAGTTTTCTTACGCAATAATTTTAATAAAAATAATAATAATAATAATAAGAATATTAATACATTTCCGCTCAGTTGAAGCTGAAAATCACAGAGTCCTGAGCACTTAGCGAGCCGCATTAAACAACAACAATAACAAGGAACAGGCCTTCATGCGATTGCAGCAGTGTGGAAAAAGTGCGTGGCTTGTTTAATTAAAATTTAACGCAATATACTTGACTCCTCCACACGAACCCCAAGTCTGCCAACAGTCACCATCGACTTTTGATAGGGCGCACTCAGCTAAGTTTGTGGAGTGTGCTCCCGGTCTGAATACCCCCAACCAGCACTTGGCATCAAAGTATCTGCGATATGAGTATCGCGACTTGGTCCGACCTGCTCGTCTGACGTTCTGATGTTGCTGTTGCTGTTGCCATTGCCGTTGCTGTTGTTGTTGCTGTTGCTGTTGCTGTGGCAGTTGCTGCAGCTGAGATTCGCGCCCCACTGGTATGTTGTAGTTTGTTGTTGTTGGGGGTTTTTTCAAGAAATGAAAGCTTCGATGCTTGAAGGTTTAACGAACTCGAGCGCTGGGACAACCCCAGAATCAGTCATAGCAGTAGCAGCAGCAGTAGCAGCAGCAGCAGCAGCAGTAGCAACAGCAGTAGCAGGAGCAGCTTCAGCTCCATTGCCAGCTCAATTTTTAGCTGCAGGATCACAAACGTCAACTTTTTTGCCTTTGACGGTTTTACAAAAATTCGTTGCCCTGCTGCAGTTGCTGTTGCAAGTGTAATTTTTACTTTCACCCCAGCAACTGCGGGTGTTGTTGTTGTTGTTGTTGCCGTTGCTGTTGCTGTTGCTTGTCCCATGTGAGCGCGCTGCAACACTTGTCCTGATGATGACATTCATGCCCAAGAGCTACTCTTAATGGAACACAGAAACAGGCAGATAGACAAGCAACCAACGACACACGACAAACGAGAAAGCTGAGGGTGAAATGCTTATGGGAAGCTGTGTAAATACAGAGTTGGAGAGTTGAGCAGCATCACAAAAGGGTACACAAAAGCAGCTAGCCTGCGCTGCCTGCCACGTGCGGAGGGCGTGTCCTACTACCAATTCAATTTGTCTATGCAACATCTTGTATCGAATGACCATTCGATTTCGTCGACAATATACCAAAATCGACCGTGAAAATTAGTTGATTTCAGCTGACAGCTGCAGCAACCAGTTAGATCTCAGTACATTGCTCCCGAGCTCCCAAGCTGCCCCCAGTTGTGTCACAGCCGCATTGCTTACACTCAGAAAAATGTATTTAGAAAATCAAATATACTTTTTTTTTTTTAATATTTCCCTTTTGTAAATCGAAAGAGATTACTTATAGGCAGAAAAATACAAAATGTGAAGCGATGCCTTAATTATAATTTCAGTAAAATCTACCTGCTGAAGTAATTACGTTTAGTAAAACCGCAACAAATTCCAACGCACCTCTTTTTTCTGAGTGCAGGGCTAAGAAATTATGCACGAAGTAAAAGGCGCTTAAGTGCACAAAATAAAGAAGATGGCAATGATGATGTTGACGATGTGGCAGCAGGTGACCCACGCCCAAGTTTCAGCCTTCACACAGCCTTCAAAGCCGTCAAGGAAGCTACATCAACGCTGACTGCCTGCTGTGTTGCCACCAATGTTGTTGTTATTATGGTTTTTGTTGCTGCCACTGCTACTGTCACTGCTGCTGCTGCTGCTGCTGCAAGCATGCAAAAACAATAGAAAGCACACACATTTATATTGTATATGCAAACATGCGGAAGTTTGAGGGTGTAGTTTTGCGTTTTAAGTAATTACGAAACATGGCTGCGACTCCTCAAACCCCCCACCACTGCACGCCCTTCGCCAACATACTCTATCAAGTGCCAGCGCAGTGCTGAGCCTACAATTTGTTTCGCATATTTTGCATAATTTCCTTAGCAAGTGTTATGTACGGTCAAAGGCCAAGAGGTCATCAGACGGATTACAATTAACACAACCCTCGCGACCGTGTTATCCTGCGGCAGGTGCCATGATGCTGCATCATTTTGCTGCTGCAAATCAACAACGAATCACATCATTCGTGATTGACTCAGCATTAAAAGTATTATTTTTGTTTTTAAATCAGTCTTTATTTATAAATAATCTCACAATACTGTTACTTTTACTTAAATTCAATTGTGGGTATAGTTTTAATGTATCTAACTTGAACACAGCACACAGGTAATTTCGGGAATACAAAAATCGAAATATATTACTATCAATATCGGCAAATGGAGTCTGAAAACATATTTAATGTTCAATCAAGAGAGCTCAGCTAGAAATATTCTTTGCACAGGTGTAAGAATCTTAAGTTCGTTTGTGCAAAATACATTAACGATTTTCTAGTCCTCATAATTATATTCGATCAATATAAAGTTGGTATTATATATTGCTATAAAGTGGGATTGCGTATTGTTTAAATATGCAGTTTATTACTGATTTTAATCACCTTGCAGATTCAAAATAAGAAATAAGCCTATCAGTCTATAAAACATATAAATACTTACAACCAATGAAGCTCACAATATAATACCACATTTGAATTAAATAACCATCTTTAATGGTTTCGAGGTGTAATAATAAGAAATACGCGAAAACACTGGCAATCGAAAAATTCGTTACTTCGATAAGCTTACAGTTGATTTTATAAGAAGAGCATTGCAACAAAAACATTGAACATTATTTATGGTGATCAAGAATATATTCATTATACGGCTATAGATATCTTCTCTCTTTCTCTCTTGCATAAATAATATAGACAAGTGTGTATATATAATCATTTATTCTCATTATGCAAATAAGTCAAATTTTCGTTTGTCTTATAATTCTTGCATATACAATATTTGTGTGTTTTTAAATATTTCTGACTATTGCGTTTGTAGTAGACATGCTGAAAACAACTGAGGGAATGCAAAAAAATTTTAAAAATGTAAATCAACTTGGGCCGTCCGGGATTTGAACCCGGGACCTCCCGCACCCTAAGCGGAAATCATACCCCTAGACCAACGAGCCAGTTGTTCAATCAGTGCCAAATTGCCAAGCAGTGCAACAACTTTAATCTATTCAAAAATACACACAGCAAGCGATAAAATCGTCTGAAACAACCAAAAACAAACAACAGGCAAGTGAAAGTTGCTGATTGAACAAAAAATATGTTTGCTTCAAGTTAATAAATTGGTAGGCGATATTTGATATTCGAGTCGGAGGCTAATCGAAATTACATTTTTAAATAATGTGCCACACTACGCTCACAGTCACTTCCCAATCTCTTGGCATCGTTCACCGGCAGTGGTAGCCGACGGGTGGACGCACCACCACCTTCTTGTCGGAGTGAGTGGTGTTGGGCTTGGTTTGGCTGTAGTAGGCCACCTCCTCATTCTTGCTGGACGACTGCAGCTGCATCTGCCACATTTGTCGCACCTCCATCTCCATCTCCACATTCACATTTACATCTTCCTTAACTTCAGCTACCAAAAAGCCACCTGTCGTATACCGCAATACTGCGTCCAATAATTACCCATTGCGAAGATGCGTTGCTCTCCGCTCACCTGTCAGCAGAACTTGTATTCCATGCAGCATCCAGACACACAAGCACTAAAATTGAGTTGGAAATGTGGCAAAGTTTGTGCAATTTTTCAAATTCAACTCCGAATCGATTTTAGATTGATGACAAAGTCAACTCAGCTGCAGACTTAGCAACTTGTGTTCTCATCGAATCAAGCAGTGCGTTGACAAGCATACAATTAAAGTGTTGTCCCTTTGCACAGAGAACGTATGAATCTAGTGTCAAACGTGTTTGTGAAATTAATATTATTGTTATTATTATTTTCGATATCGACCAACAATCCGATTTAAGGTTTTAAGGCGCTCGACGTCAATACGCCAAAGTTGTATAGCTCTTATATACAGCCCACCGATGATGAAGCAAATGCTCAATGATATGCATGAGTATCACTTATAAAGAGTGAAAGTTAAAATAATCAAATCTGTGCGACTATAACTGCAAATAGAAACTATTTCGGGGATACTGACACTGTTAACGGAATCAATATTCGACTCGGGTGGGAGTAAACGTATTTATTTCTGCTATTTGCCCTTCGGCGACTTAATTGGAATACTAATAATACATCGGCATACTCTTCCTGATCGGAGAACTATGCTTGGTGTAATCTTCTTACACAATCTAATAAGTACAGATACTGATTCTTCCGAATCAGCCAAGTTAATTTTGAAGTTCCGAAAGAATTTTCTGGCTCTTTCTCTTCAAACTTGTTTTACGAACTATGCTATCCATAAACCATTTCGTGTCTCTAACGACATTAGTTAATTGCTAGCAATAATCTTCCCACCTTAAAATCCAATTAATCCCAAATGTTGTTGCTGGACGTGTAAAGTAAGCTTAAATTCATTTGCGAACATTTTTATTAAGTCAAGCTATTAATGCTTAAATTGCTATGCATATATACAAGCTAGAACATGAGTTTCGAAAGGAAATGTTGAAGACATAATCTTAAATTTAGAATATAAGTTCGAAGCTGCGAAACAATCTCTCTATTGCCAAACCTTAATAAAAGTTCTTGTTTCTTTCCTCTTGATATTATCAGTTGTGTCCTGTGCATCCTTCTCGGACACATAGAACAGATTCTGTATATCGCAGACATCAAGTGAAATGTGTTCTTCCAACGAAATAATAGCAGTGATAGAAGGAGGAGAGCTGATATTAAGTCTAAGTGGCTCAACGGTAGCTGTAATATGGGCATTTGGTGGTGTGGTCTCATGTGGTAAGTGCTAAAGAGAAGAAGCAGCAGAAGCAGGCAGCTGGCCAAGATAGCGCCAAGATAGCTGCATCGCAGCGTTTATCTCCGCTTAAAAATGTAAGCGTAAAGTAAATTAAATATGCATTCATCAAGCAGCTTTGTTGTGCCACAGAGGCTATGAAACGCATAGAGCAGCACATGCCGCCAATTTTTGTAGTTGTTGTTTTTGTTTCGGATGTTTGGTGCTTTTGTTGCACATTCACACAGCGTTGTCCATGCTGCACTTGTTGACAATGCATCACGCATACGTCGGGTAGCTGCAGGCAAATTTTGATAGGAACAAACGTCTTGACAGAAGGAAGTACTGTTGCAAGTGGAGTAAGTCAATGCACCCAACAATAAGCAAAAGCAACTCACAAACAGGGGTGGCATATTCTTCAGACAGTCAACTTGCAAACACTGCTTCGTGAAAATGTTGCGGCATTTGTTGCAAATGTTGTTGCTGCTGTCGGCAATTTGCCAACGCCAATTAGCCACTGAGATCTGGTTTTCGTTCTCCCGCTGCCACACGACAATTGCGCGATTCATTTAATTCGTAAATTAACAAGCAATTCTATCAGCTGGCTGGATCACACACATTGCAGCTGACACATTTCGAAACTCAATCAGCTACTTGCTGCTTGTAAGGAAAGAGAACAAAAGGATTTGAGTTAAAAAAAAGTAATATTAAGAATTTTATTGGATGATTAATATTTATTGATATTTTTCCTTTCCCAGCTTATTATTTGCGGCACTAGTCACTAATGAATTGACGATTAGAATTTAAAATTAGTTTCAATCGTTTTGCTGTGCTATACTTCAAATTAGATGTGTTCTATAAGATATATATTAATTTTGATTTTATTAAATTTTCATACTTATCGCATTTATGTATTTCGCTTAAGATATTCATTTAGTTTAATTTTTAATTATCAGTCACTACCAAAAGTGGAAGTTGATTTCAGATGTGAACAGTATAAGCGAGGAAAGGCCTTTCCGAATTTCGAATTTAGTTCTTTTGGATGGAACTATTGTCATATTTATATACTTTTCACATTGCTCATTCAAATAGGTCGACTACTCAGTTTTCCAAATCTGATAATATTTTGGCCTCTATTTATTTATTAAGTGTCAACCAAAAACAGTCTCAAATTCGGAAAAAAAGTGTTTCAAAAATATAAATTTAATATTTTAATTTTAAATTAAATTTGAAGGAGGAATATAATAATTCTCTGGATATTCAAATGAAAAATGATTAATATATTGATACTGATATTTCAGTTAACAGATACAAATGTCACATACTTTATCGGAGTTGAATTAATTAAGTATTACATATAGGGCAAATGAGATTTTCAATTCAGTATTTTGAATGTATGAAGATTGCGCTTGCGTCTTAGCTATAAATGATAATTTCTATGGAAGAATCCCATGTGGTTGTGGTAGATGCATAGATGCATGTTCAATTGGAATTATAAGGGGCGCAGCCCCAGGGGTTGCCGTTGGCATTGAGCGTTATATGTACATGTGTGCGAATAACGATGATTATGATGATGATCATCCGCTGGTGGCGATGTTCGCAATTGGAGTTGGAGTTGCAGTTGCAGTAGCAGCAAAACATCTTAAATATATTTTCTAATTACTTGTTCGCGTTCGCATGATGCTATCAGACATGCCGCTTGGCCGCCTTCCTCCAGCTCCATGTGCATTTCTGCAACGATGCAGTTGCATCGTGGGGCACTCAACAAACGTGCCTCGCAAAAAAAAAGGGGGGCCTTCGCTTTGGATATGTGGGGGGGGCAGCTGGCTGCAAAACGTGTACTGGGGTTGGCCTGAGTGCATTGGCGACACATAAATTGTAAATATGATAGAAGAACATGCAACACTCTTTTACTCTCTGCTGCTGCTGATGTTGCTGCTTCCTCCCGCTTTGCGAATAATTATTGCAATGCGTTTGTTGTCTTTTTGTTCTTTTTTTATTTTGGGCTTTGTACACGTCGACTTATGCGCATATTGTACTCAGAAAAATTATGTCTCCATTTCAGAATCTGAATTTATATGTAGTAAGATTTCTCATTTTCAGGAATGTGTAAACGACTTTCTTAAATGAATTTTAATTTATTTAGTTATTAATTTTGACTAAAAACCATGCACAGTAAAAATTTGTTATACAAAAACATTTTAAATTAAATTATATAACATTAAATGTAAGCAAATGCAAAATAGTTCAACATTTATTGCAAGGATTGGGAAACCCAGAGAAAAACCCAATCAGTCCAAAAATTGTTAAGCGTTTGTAGTTTAGCTATAAGGAAGTAAAAACGTTAAGAAGCACAGAGAAAGGAAATAAATAACATTACTTAATTGTAGGATTAAAAGTCAATTGTATGTGGAACATTACAAATTTTTCAGAATTTTGTAAGCAATTTTAAAAGTGGCAGAAAAGAGAAAACTTAGAAGTATTTTTTTGTGAATTTATTTCAGAAATGATTTTTCAAAAACATAAAATAGTGATTGCGTTTCCAGTTGTGTTCATTACTGTGCCATTATCGAGGGGAAATGTTTTTTTGCAAGTGTAACGCACTCCAATCGTGACTTTATTCATGTTCTTATTGAACACGCGCCTGCCTACATGCTTTTCTGCGGCACAATGTGATTGTTGTTGCCATTCGCTGTCTGGGCTTTAATGTAAACATTGCCACATTTTGCTACTTTAACACATTTGTGCTGAGTTACATTCAGCTGCCAATTGTTTGCGCAGCCAGTGCGTGGCTGCTGCTGTAAAATATTTAACCAGATATTTGCATATGCGCTCAGCGCTGAATGGTGTATTTCTAATTAGTACGAATCGCCTCGGTTGGCAAGCGAAAGTCTTGAGCCACAACCGCAGGCTAATTGGGCACTCTCTGAACGCGAACCGATCCCCCTTCTGACCAACATAAAACTACCAGGAAGCTGTTTGTTGATTTTCTCATCGTAGAAGTATATGTTTATCACTTCACTTTCTTTTGCAATTTCTCTTCTTGTTCAACAAAAAAAAAAAACGACACCTACTTGCTCTTGGGGTTATCAGCTACACTGAAAGAACACAATCAGTCAATGCTGTACATTTTTAAATCAAAAAATATTGGGCACAACTGTTTTCTTCTTTTTTTGCCAGCAATATTTTGAGATGTACATTTTGGAAATTGGAAATAAAAGGATTTCGAGTTAAAATGATTTTGAATATTTTTGTAGTGTAGTGGAGTAGAAGAAAGAGTGTTATAGTGTGCACACACACACACACACACACACACACACACACACATACCGACCGAAAGACACACACACGCACAATTATAGCTGCATAAACATTGTCCTGGCGAAGGAGTGTGCTCCCACAGATTGTGTTGGCAGCTTGAGTGCTTTTTGCTGCAGACGACTCCTGACTGCTAGTTTGCACAGATTGCACAGTTTGCACAGTTTCCATAGTTTCTACAGCATTCAGCTGCTGCTGTTTGGCTTGTGTTCGTACACATCCTTTTAGAGAAGCGCTTGTTGTTGACAATGTTTAAGGGTTTCCGTTTTTTTTTTTTTTTTTTTTTCATGTTGGCAGCGTTTAGTGCAGCCAATGCCCAGGTAGAGTTGAGATTATCAGCAGCTCGATGCTTTAATTCCAATTCAAGCGGAATTGCTTTGATTCAATTTCAACACCCGCTGTTCGCAATGCAATGGCCGAGTAGCTAAATTTAGACGCTAATTTGGTGACCTGCTGTGCCAACCAGAGCGCACTGCACTCCATCGCTTTGCCAAGCTGTCCCAATGTCGTCTCAGTGCCCCAAAACATTCCTGTTCTCAGTCCCATCTCAGGTTACATAGAAACAGAGACACGAATAAAGACAGAGGTACACACACAGATAGAATAAGGGAGAGCGAGATGGAGATGGAGATGGGTAGGAAGATGGAGCAAGAGGAAGAGATCAGGGAATGCGACTCAAATTACCAACCGAATTCTGGACTTTAACCTGCTATGGAGTCATAACTTGGTGGCTTTATCATCATCAACTTTATTCCGTTTTGCACAATATCGAACTATTCTTATTTGCTGTCTGATCGTCTGTTTGCACTTGAAGTAAATCTTTGTCTTAAAGTCAAGTAGCAAGTATGGTTTATATGGCATCCAAGTAGACTTGGCATCTCCTCATAAATACTTTCAATAAAAGTGAGATTTATACATATTTTTTAATTGATTGCAGAAACATGTTTTATAAGATAATGTGTCATGATTGATTTAAAATGTACGTTCTTAATTTAGCAAGAATTTGATTTATAAGAGTAAAATATTAAGCAAGTATATTTACCTCCAATTAATAAGGTTCTTCATATTTTAAGAACGTAACCTATTTCAAATACGGGGAGTTACTTATCTTGAAACAGTTTTACATTTTGGAATTTTAGACTTTATTGTAGACGATGAAAAAATGTGTTCGAATGAGTTTTGTTTCAGTTCTAGAATATTCGAACACCTTCTTAAATTCTCAGAGTTTAAAATTGATTTGAGCACAACATTATTTTTCTTAGTGTGTGCACGTACATATAGACGCTTGTCCTTAGTCTATCAACTGATATTATAATTAAGCTGGAGATCGGTAGTAGCTCAACTAAAATAGCTAAAAACTATTAAGAAGAAAAAAAAACGGCGGCAAATTCTTCATTTTATACACTGAACCCATTTTGTTAACCAACTTGCATTTTTATATTGCACTAATTAATATCAGCCGGTTCAGTGTGAATTTAAAAACTGGATTCCGGGTATCTCCGAGTCGGACTCTCTTGAGAATAACATTCCTACTTGTTTTAATTTACGGATAATCATTGCTGCTGTTATTATTTTTGCGTGATTCTGTGTGAACAGCTGTGAGTGTCCATAAGCCTTAACCAATACTTATGTGACCTGATCCATTTCAATTTAATTAAAATAAACAAATTAAAGCTTACACAGAATTTTCATGGTTCAGTTTGCAATCCACAGAATAAACTATTTTAAGATTTTCAAATGATGATTCAAAGGAATATACTACATATGTACGTATGTATTTACCTATGAAAATGAAATTTAAATGGCATCGCTTGATCCTCAAATTTTAACTTGCATGACTTGCAAACTTTACATGTCAACACATTTTTCCAAGCTGTTTTGCGGGCAAAGCTATGATTTTTAATTGTTTTATTTTCTGCAAACTTGGTCGATTTCAATTTATGCATCGATGAACATAAAAGGGTAGAGAAAAAACTAAAGCCCAGTAGCGGTCACTGGTTTGGTATCCATAGATGGCTAGAGGCGTTCGTCGCATCTCATCCGCATCCAAAGACTCACTCAATTATCAGCAATTAATCTCTCCTTAAGCCAGCAGCAAGTTGTTGGGGTAGTGCAAAGGCACTTAACACGACAGGTGCTGCCAGTCTGAAGTCTGGAGACTGAAGACTGAAGACTACAGTCTGAATCTGAATTCTATATGCTGGGTGCTAATCGGTATGCGAATCTTCGCTTCCAAACGCGCTTGCATTTGAATTCTTTAATCGTTGGACTGTGAGAAAAAATAGCAAATTTTCTTAGCAAAATCTTAATAGAACAAAATTTTGTTATAAATATGACTAGATTATAAATAGCAGCAAGCTGCAATTTTGCATAATACATTTTAGCTGAACTAGAAATGAAACGTGTCCCAAATTTGTCAAAACTAAAGCAAATTGTGAAATCGATTAGTATAAGAAGTTATTTGGTAAGCTCTGATTTAGGATAAGAATTACTATTTTGTTTTTCCTTTATTTTTACATGCATTTTTCTTTGAGCTTTTGACTTTATGCCACAAAGAGAGTCTTTTTGGCCCATGGTGGCAGTTTTTGAAGCGTGCCAGTTGGTTAAAATTCCAGGAAGTAGTTCTCGCATTTCACACAGCTGAAAATCTTTAGCTAATTGTCGCTAAACTTTACTCATTACAGCGCCGCCACAAGGTTAGCGGGAAGCGGCAACATGTGCTATGGAGGGCCTGGGACTGGGCAGCAGACGCAACAACCACAACAACAGCAGCAGCAGCAGCAACAACAACAATGGCAACAGCGTCGTCGTTGGTGCCGCAACATTGAACAGCAGCAGCAACAACAGCAGCAGCAGCAGCGCCGTCAACAGCAGCAGCAACAACAGCGGCAGCCAGCACCAACACGCACATCATCTGGCCAAGTTGCACGTGCACTCACACACGCACACCAAGCTGAAACAGCAGCAGCAGCAGCACCAGCAGCAGCAGCAGCAGCCGCATCAGCAGCAGCAGCAACACCAGCATTCGCATTCGCATCAGCCCGCCAATCAAAACTATTACACGCAACAGCAGACGCAACTGCAGCGACTGAAGCAGCAACAGAAGCTGCAACAGCAGCAACAACAACAATTGGAAGCCATTCATGGCATGGGCAAGGGACACGTGCCTAAGCATAGTGCTGGCTGTTTGCAGTTTCCACCGCCACCGGATTATCCGCCGCCGGCTGCCAGCAGTCCGCTGCACAAATCCGCCGGCAGCTCGCCCATTGCCGTTGCGGCAATTGTGAGCAGCAACACAACGGTTGCTGTTAACACCGGAAGCGCTGCCGTCAATGGCAATGGACGGCGTCAGCTGTTGCCTCGCTATCCGGATCCCGATCCGGATGCCATTGAAATCTGTACGGAGCAGGAGTTGTCACCGCATCATCTCAAGCAGCTGGCGCGCCAGAGCAAAACGCTGGGACGCGACAACAACAGCAGCAATGACAAACAGTGGACGCAATTGCAGCAGGCGAACAGTCTGCATCATGTGCATCATCATCAGCAACATCCACATCAACATCAACATCAACATCCTCATCTACATCATCATCATGCGCATGCTCATCATCAACACCAACATCAACAGCAGCATGATTACTCATATGCGTACTATGAGCCGGGCGCCGCAATGCGGCACTCCAATGTACCCAAGCCGGATGGCAGCACAAATGTGGAGTCCAGCTGCTGTGCGGCTGCGTTGCAGCCACAAGTTGATGTTGGGCCACCGCCGCCCAACTCGATACGCGCCCTGCTCTCCAAGGGCAAGAAGAACAAGCAGCTGGTGTCGCCGGCGACGCTGCAATCGTATCAGACGCGCTACCACAAGCTGACCACAGCTGCAGCAACAGCAGCAGCAGCAGCAACAGCAGCAGCGGCAGCGGCAGCAGCAGCAACAGCAACAACAACAACAGCAGCAGCAGCAGCTGCAGTTGTAGCCAACCAGAGCGAGAATTTCTACGAGGAGATCAATGCGGCCGCGTTGCAATCGGGCAAGGTTGCACAGCAACAATTGGGCTGCAGCATTGGGTCGCATTCAGCGGGCTCACTGAATCAAACGCTCGTCGAGGAGGAGCTGCGTCGAGTGCAGCATCGTCATCACAAGATACTCGGTGAGCTGAATCTCAGCGTGGAGGCGATGCTTATGCCCGAAAGTCCGCCCAAATGCAGTCCACCAGCTGGTGCTGGTGCTGCTGGTGCTGTTGCTGGTACTCCACCCAAGCCAAGTCCGACGGTTTGCGTGACGGCAGCTAGCGGACAGCCAGCGATTCTGGGCCGGCTCACATCCACCTCGGCGGACAATATCTGTGATACAAGCAGCAACGTTGGCGGCATTGAGCAGCTGCTGGCAACGCTCAAGGGCCAGCAAACTACACATATCGCTGGCAACAACAGCAACACCAGCTGTGGGGGCACCGCCATCGCGCCACAAACAAGTGTCGCCACCACAGCCGGTGGCGATTTGGATAGCGGCTTCAGCGGCAGCAGCGGTGCAAGCTACATTGGCAGCCTACGTCTGAGCAAGACGCAGCACATCAAGTGCGCCCGACAGACGCCCACAGCAACAGCGGCATATGCCACACAAAGTTGCCGTTCGTTTCAGCGCTCCACAGCGTATGATGAAACAATTGCCACGGCCAGTGCCACAACCAGCTCGCTAATGTGCGCCTCGAATTCCACATTTTTGACGCGCGCCTCCTGCGGCCGCCGCATTCTCAGCTGTGCGCGGATTCGTGCTGCCGAGGATCCTGGTCCCACTGTGCCCACGGAGTCGAAGGCGCGCAGCTTCTGGAATCGCAAGGGATGGCGCAAATTACCCGGGTTCTCCACATCCACATCGAGCATCAATGACACGGGTCTCACAGGTGAGTGAGATATAAAAACAAAAACAAAAACCAAAAAAAGTGTCCCAAAATATTTATTAAATATGCCACAAAGATGCACAAAATTATAATAATAATGTTGGTATAAATGGGAACTACACAGGTGTTTTATTTTAAATGGGCACTTTGCTTAAATGCACTATATATAGAATAATATTATATGCAATTTGAGTAGGGTCCGATAATATTTATTGATTTCTGTAGAAAATTATTATGAATAAAGTAATAATTGTCATATAAATATAATTTATTTTTCACTTTGCAATTTTAAGAAAATATAATTGATTCTTTTTGCAAATGTTTTCAAGGCCTTTAGAAAGATTTTAGATACGTATCTCATTTTGCGTACACATATATACATTTCTGAACATATATATTTATTTAGACAGAAGCAAAATCAGTATTCTTTTTTTTTGAGAAATGTAACTTTGGAAAAAAAATGTATATCAAATATATTTTATTTCTCTAATCTTTGATTTTTGGTGCAATTTTAAAAACTTAGTTTAAAAGAGATACTCAGTTTAAGCACATACTGAGCGCTTCGTTTCTATTATTACATACAAATTTATATTTGTTCACCATATTAATTAAGTGCATTTGTTTTTAACAAAACATACAAATGTTGAAGTATTATTACTAAAGTGTTACATACATTTATTCAATGTTTACAACGCTCAATGTGATGCTGCTTTCTGTTGGATGCCGCTTGCAGTTGCGCATTGCTGGCGTCATCTGTTGTATTTTTCCGTAATGGGTTGTGTCTTGGCTAAAAGGTGTCGTCCCATACTTAACGAAATTTACATTCCTTTTGCACACATTCATTGCATATTGTTGGGAAAATATTTTGAATTGTAAATCATAGCGAGCTTTTAAATGCGTCACTTGCTAAACGGTCGCAAGTTTTCAAGTGAAAACTTGTTTTCATATATAAACAATGCAAAGCTTATTTAGATTACAATTTATTTGCAGGCTTCTGTTTATATATGTATGCCAATCAGATTAATGCATTGTCAAATTCTTCGTTGAGTTCGCTGCTTGTATTTAATACTACGCTTAGCCGGCGCAATCAATGAAATCGAGCCAAGATCGCAACAGGCTGTTTCCCCTCCCACCTGCTCACACGCACACACACACACACACACACAAACACTAGCAACTTGCATGTGCACGCAGGCAGGCAGCGTGTAAATTTTTGTGGCACATGCTCCGCTGGCTCCGCTCGTCGTCGTCGTCGTTGGACATCGTCGTCGTCGTCGTCGTTGGACATCGTCATCGTCTCGTCATCGTCATCGTCGTTTTTTTAGTCGCTGTTTTGGTTGGCTCATTTTTTTTGGGCTACATTCCCATTCATCGGCATTCAGCGGATTCAGTAGAATCGATCTTGTCGTGCTTGCTGCATGCTCTGCCAGGCTGCGCTATCGTTTTCTGTTTTCTGTTTTTCGTTTTCCGTTTCTCGCTTTATCACCCCACAAATAAATAATAGAGTACGCACACACAGACACACTCACGCACATGCACGCAGATGCACATCAATTTTTCTGCTTTTTACTCTCTTCTTCTTTTTTCTTTTTTTTTGGTGCATAAGTGCAAGTGCGTTAGTTATTTAGGGCTGCGAGAGTTGTGCAAAAAATACATACCAATAAAACTGTGAGTCTCCTTTATATCCCTCTCTCTCTCTCTCTCTGTGTGTGTGTGTGAGTGTCAGTGTGACTGCTTGTGTGTGTGTGTGTGTGTGTTCTTGTTGTCATATTTGTTTGCAATGTTTGCTGCCTCAAAAAAAAAAACAAAAAAACAATAACAAACTGTCGACCTCGCTGACCCCTCTCGACCTATTAACCAACAAAACAAATGCTGCAAACGCAGCCGTAGCAACAATTTTGCCGTCCTCCACTCTGGGGGAGGCGTTCACTATGCGTTGTCGTAGTCGTTGTCGTTGTCGGTGGCAACATAACATAAATAAATACACACACACACACATTGTTCACATTCACTCGCACACATGTTCATACATAGGTATTCAAAAATAAATCGAGAATAATTAATTTAAGCTGCAAGCTTGGCAGCCGTCTGCCCCTACATTATCAGTTTGAGCGCATGTTTTTTTTGTTTCTAATTTGAGTACACATTAAATTGACGAACGATTTGTTAACATTTCGAACATTCAAAAAAGTCCAAAGCATAATTTTGTTGGCTGATCTGAGATGATGTTGCAACTAGACAGATAACCGCAAGGCGATGACCCGACTTATTACTTATTTATTTCCACTGCACACACACTCACACACACACACAGGCATACAGAGAGAAAGTGATATATATATATTTATATATATATACATAAAGAAATTGCAACAATTGATCGGTGTAACAAATACGATTTCGGGTAATGCATTGGAATGATGGCATTCCATTTAATTAAATCCGCACTGGATGGCTCTCATCATCAGCATTCGCATCCGTCACTGATGATTCGTAATAATCTCGAACTGAATCTAAATCAACAGGGCAACGGTGTTATCCTGCTAAAATGTGCGTATTTTTACATATTTTTATTTTCGATTTTATTCAAGATATAGATTTACTTTTTACTTACATATATTATTGTTATGTATTGTTTAATGACAGTCTTTTATTATAGTTTTTTGATTTTTTGATTTATTATTAATGACAAATGCAAACAAATATGTATTTAAAAAGTCTGTTTTCGAATAGAAAACTTTTCCCACTATAAATGAAATCTTTTTTAAGCAGAGCATATTTATTTTATTACTAAATATTGGAAACACTCAACAGACGATGAACTTTGTCATAATTAAGACAACGACTTAATTTTCAGCTTAATATTGATCCTGAATTTGAACAGGATTCGATAAATAAGAGCATTGATCACATTGATAACGGCTACTTAAGTTAACATGATTTTTTTTAATATTCCTCAAGATTTTAATATACATTTTCCGTAATTTGTAACCATTTGTATCCATTTGCCCACTCTCTTGTGGCTGATTACCATATGGAATGCACAGCTTCTGATGAATAATATTGCCTCATTTTATGGTACTTGTCGGTTTTGTTGTTCTGCCGTTGTTGCTGCTTTTGTATTGCAAAATATTTTATAGATATATTTATTCATACATCTGTTTAGCAAATAATTCAATTTTAACAGTGCTTTCTTTGCGAGTGCAAATCAATTAAAATACAAAAGCAAAATGTACAAAAATAACACTTTAATGCAAAGAAGAAAGAACAAACGTTATATTCTCGATGACGAACCTTAAGAACCATTGTTTTTGTGTATGTTATTTGTATATTATTTAAAATATATTATAAAATTACCGATTGATTTGAATAAAACAGCTGTTCTGCTTATTTTTATTTGCATTTGCGAAACGAGATGGAAAAAATTAATTAAAATACTTGGCAGACGATAACCAGTTTACTGCAAACATTGGGTTCACTTTAAAAATGAAAACATTTCATTTCTATTTGGCTTTCAACATTAAATGATAATACAAATTTTAATCATACAAAATAAATGAAATGATCTGTCTTGAAATATCAATTATTTTTGACATTAATATTGCCATACTTTTCATAACATCGATACAAAATTTGATACATCATCGCAAAAACTCGAAATACTCTATGCAAATTTCTAAAATCCGCAACATACTTTATGGAAAACTGGACAGGCATCAACTTTACATTCTATAGATATTTGGGAATCTTGGAAATGTTGATAGTAGGCTATTAAATACTTCGATTTCAATTTATGACAAACTAAAAATTCCCCTCTGCTCGTGTATAAAAACACAAAGCAGAAGCAAATTTATTAAAAGCTTTGCACTGCGTTAAGATCAATACCAATGTTAATATGTTAATAGCAATAACAATAATAAGAATAACAATAAACAGAATAATAACAACAATAATAAACACACACATACACATTTTATTATAAATGGAAATACCAAGAGCTCAAATTTTAATTCGAATTTGCGAAGCAGCAAAAAACGAGATCAAAAGCGAATGCTAAATGCGCAGGTGACGGCACTAACCTCACCCAAAGTAATGCCAGATAATATAAATAATAAGTGCGATCATAATACACATTATAAAATGTATATATATATATACATTCAAGTGATTTTATATCAATGATGCCTGCTGATCTACTAAAGTATAGCTTCTATTTGAAATCGGAATCAGAGCTTAGAGATGCACACAAATAAAAAAAACACAGCCAGTCAGCCATATATATATATATATAAATATATATAAATATGTATATATATATATATTATATACATATCAATCGTATATATACATGAATGATCATACAGATGCGCAATCCACTTCGAGGGGTCGTCGCCTCGGGAGACGCACTCCAGTTCACCTCGTGTGTATGGCTCCATTAGCTCACGAGTGGCGAGTGGCGAGTGGCGAGTGCAACGACTATCTCCATACATTTGTGTGTGGTATACAAAAATAAAAATAAAAAATAAATAAATCCGAGTACTTTATGCTTTGTTAAAATTGTCATTATTGCTGCAATAAAGCACACAAAATGTGAAAAGTAAAACAGGGCAAAAGACCAAAACCCAAAATCCAATTATTAACTGCATTTGACATTAATTGCTAGTATATAACAACATATCTATATATATTCTATATGGTATTTGTGGTGTGTGTGTGTGTGTGTGTGTGTGTGTGTATGGCTCACGCCAATTGTTAACTAATTTTCGAGTTATCCTAAGCAGCTAAGTGGTCGTTCAATTCAATTAGCAGACATTGCCAACAATTGAACAGTTTTCTAGATGCCATTGCATCTGTAGCTATATCTATAGCTGCTGCCTATGGAAAACTATCAGATACAAGCAGTTGCACATACGAAAATATGCGTTGCACTCTGCCATTGCCATTGTGTGTGCGTCTCATTGTATGGACTGTCGAACGTCAGCTGTTGCTATTGTTATTGTTATTGCTGCTGTTATCCGTACATATATAATATATATATATATATATATATATGTATTGTTGTCTGTCGAGACATTAGCGCGTGTTTGAGCACCGCTTAAAAACGCCTCGTTAATCAATGTCGTCGCCTCGTTCGTTAATTGCAAATGCGACAGCGACTTCAACTGGCCCATGTCCAGTGCAATTTCCATTTTCCATTTCCATGCCCAACTCTCAAGTCACAGATTAAATTTCATGTGCATCTCAATGCTCACAGCTCTTACTATTGCTCATTGCACAGCACAAAATTCGGGGCTAGATTTTGCTGGACACAAATTTCGATGACAGTCCTCAATGTGAAGTTTAATTACTAAAAGTTTTCTAATTCGGTTCAACAACAATTCCAAAGTAATTTACTCTGTCGTTGCCTAGTCACATTTAGCCTGGTTCAACAATCTATATTTCGTACATTCTCGAATGTCTACAGAATGTGAAGTTGTTGTTGCCTGTACATTTTGCCATTCGGGACAACAGTGGCCATATTCAAAATTCGTCAATTATGTTGATATACCAAGAAAGCTAATCGCTTCTCTTAAAATAGAATTGTAATTAAATTCACTGTAATAATGTAAATGTGCTTATAGCGTGTCATATATTTGAATTAATTTTATTAGTCATTTCACAAATACAAATAAAATAAGCGAATCAACTGTTTTATTTAAATCATTCGGTAATTTTTCCACTCACAAGTTGACAAGAACGGAGACTCATAATGGAATCGTGAAATATAAATAATGTGATTGTACGAAATATTGGGCATTGTGGACTCTGGCTATATAAATGCGTACATATGTGTATAATTTTCGGAACTGATAATAAATATTAACAAGCATTTCTTGTAGTGTTGCTCAACCACAGTTGCCTTGCGAACATTGTCCGCTCTGCCAAACAGACAGCCACCCACTCGGACTGTCCTCACTTGGCTGGGCTCACTTGGCCAGCATAGTTGAGAGCTTTACGACACGAAAATCGTGTAGCCTTTGAGTTGCAGTTTTTGCTTTTGCTATTGCTGTTGCTATTGCTGTTGCTGTTGCTGTTGCTTTTTCTGTTGCTGCAGCAGTGAAAGTGTTTAGACCATGTTTGCATACAAAAAGTGTGCTCATTATTTCATTTTTAGCAACATTTATTTGGCATACATTTTACAGTAGCAGCAACAACAACATACCTCCAAATGGGTGCCGCTCCGCTCAAGATTCAGACTGTTTCGGGGCCGAGTCTCCGTTTTGTTTTTATACAAAAATAGGAGAGAGGGTATAATGAAGTTGAGCAAACGCATGTAATGGCCAGCTGCAAGCGTCTCCAACGCTATATAGTATATATATTCTTGTTCAGCATTAACAGCCGAGTCGATTTAGCTAACTTAGTCTCTGAGACGGGTCTACGAACTTTAAACTTTCAAGGTAAGTTGTCATATACAAAGAGTGAATCAAGTTTATTTCATTTCATCGATAATTGCTCCAATTGCATAATTATCGATACCAATAAATGACACAACTGCACAGATATTTCCTGGTAATATATATATAATATACCCATACTTATTATTAATCCAGTGTACAAATTGCGTTAAGATTCAATATGAAAAGGCAGATTTCGTTAACCAAAACGTATTTTCATGTTGAACAAACTAATGCCAGCAAGCCTAAGTTGAGGGTATCTCCTAGTCGAGCTCTCTCGACTAGACCATTCTAACTTGTTTCTTTTTTTTTGTTGCTGTTTTTGGGGTGCATGTGGCGTATGCGCAATGTTAATTAAAAATTCAAACCAAAAAACAAAAGGAGAAAAAATTAAAATTAAAATACTGCTGCTGCCGTATTTAGAGGTTGTTAAGAAATTTGCATAACAACAACCGCAACAATATTAACAACAAGAGCTGCAAAATCAGCAAAAGCAGAAACAGCAGCGACAACAATGTAACCGACAATCGCCAATCTCAACTTATCTAATGTGAAGGCATACAAAATACCAAATAGTACAACAACGCGCATACGTCCCGTTGTACACGGCCAAAAGTCGTCGTATCTTCTATGATTGTTGTTGTTGCTGTTGTGTCGCTTATTGTGTTGTGCGGTTTTTTTGGGTTTGGTAATAGTGCATATGGCAATGATATTAAACAGCTATGGAATGGGTCCGACAGGTTTATTGTATTTACCCCCAACCGTTTCACATCACTATCTCTGCTCCAAAAAAAAAAAAAAAAACCAAACGAAAAGAAAAGAAACTGAAACTGTGCCACAGAGCAGTGGTAATATTAATAATGGTTGGCAACAGAACGATAGATAGTGTTGCCCCATTAATAGAGGAGTACGACAATTATAAATCATTCAATTGTATGACTATCAACACAACTGCTAATTATAACTAGTACCACATCGATTATGTGGGCTATCACTCTAATCCCAAGTATTGGTATTTTAAGCAAATGAAAATAAGGCTGTGCTTAGTAATACTTATTTTCCTAATTCTAATTTTATCAAATTTGTTTCCGTATGTTTATAAATTATTTGTAAGAAACAGAAAAACTTTCTCAAAATCAGATCGAGTGTATGTATTCATTGTATGAATATATTTATATATGTATATATATATATATATATTTAAATCGATTGCCTGCAAATATTTCAAAGTGCTTTCTATTTAATTTGGTAGTTTAGAGAGACATTCAATTAAGTGGAAATGCTTGTATTCTGTCATAATTTGACAAATGCTCATCGATTGGTTAAATTGCTACTTGAACTATAAATTTTGTTAAACTAGGCAAATCCTCACACACACGCACACACACACGCATACACACACACACACTCACACACACACTCACACACAGATGGTGGTTAATCTCATTTGCATATCGCGATCAAGTCTATGTGGAGAGGAGAGATATTAATTTTAGGCCACGGTCAAAATGATAAATGACATATGCTAGACAGTATTTAGTTGCTGCAATTGCAGCCTGCGTGTTGTCAAAATGTCAGCAAATGCTAAAGGCAGTTGCTGGAAGCAGGGAGCTTGTTGCAACAAGGTTGGGAGTTGCAACGCCATAAAGTCTATGCAAAACAGTTCTGACTCGCACTTCGCCAATTATCGCTGTCAATGCCAATGAAAGCCATATATATTGTCGGAAAATTGTCGAAGGCGATGGCGGCGCCTGCATTTTGCAGTTGCTGCTTTCAGTTGGCAGCAGTGTTGACACCATTAAGACAGAAGTAGTTTTTCTGTGTCTGTGTGTGTGTGTGTGTGTGTGTGTGTGTGGGGTGAGGGGTTCTGCAGGAGCTTAGAAACCGACTTGACGTTGAAAAATATATGGCCAACATGTTTCTGCTTTTAGCTAGTTGTTGTAGTTGTTGTTGCTGCCGCTTGCCGCAACAGCTTGCTGCTTGCTGCTTGTTTGCTTGTTGCAGCGTTTTGTGCATCACTTTGAGGCAATCCCCGGCACATTATGCAACGTCTTTGTGGCCGTTGCCAATTAAAAAGCCGCCACATTGTCAAATAGTTGGCAAATTTTTCGCGTCTTTCGTTTTTTTCTAATTAAATGCCGCAGACTGATGTCGTCTGATGACGCGACCCGCATACGTTTACCCGCGCCCCCCGCCCGCGTCCCATTGTCGACGTCTACCCAAAGACACTCGGCAGGCAGGCTCTCTATAAGAATTGCTCCACTTAACGTGCTGCAAAGTTCAAGCGGCAACAATTGCATGCTCGGATCATTGCCTGAGATAGCAGCTCGAATAGGACCATAGACCATAGAATGCCACCTACAGCTGATAATTGGCCAACAGCCAGTTGATACTAGTTGGCTAGTTGACCGTCCGCATTGCTAATACGCACCGTTGACCCAGGAACAGCTCGACCGCATTACTTTCGAATTTGAAACCGAAACAGAAACAGAAACAGATACAGATACAGAATCAGAATCAGCATAAGAATACGAATAAGAGCACAATGTGTGCCACACTTCGCTGCTGTTGCTGCTGCTGCTGGCAACTGAAACCACTCAGTCCGAAACGGAGTCAACTCTTCTCCTCTCCCTCGCTCTCTCTCTCTCTGTCTCTGTCTCTGTCTGTTGTCTGTCTGTCCCTCTTTCTGTCTCTGTGTAATATTGAAGGATGAGCGAGGGGGGTCTGGCTTTTAATTAAGTTTTTGTGTTAAGCTGTCAGCGACCGCAACTGGATTGACTTGAAATACTTACACACTTGACTAGTTGGCCAAAATCAACGTTACCAAAAAGCGTATGGCCAGCATTTTGTGGCACAAAACGTTTCGGTGTCGCGTGTGTGTTTGGTGTTTCGTGTATATGTATGTGTGTGTGTATGTGTGTATGTGTAGTGTGTGGTGTGTGTTTGTTTGGCTGGCAAATGTGGTCACTCTTGATTTGATTGGGATGATGCCGCATTGGCAGTGGGCAGCTGATTTGGCTAACACATGATTTATGCATTTTAGGCAGACGGCAGACAGCTGCCAGCCGGAAGCAGCCAAACGGACAGACAGACAGACATTTGGACAAATAGACAGACAGACAGACAGACAGACAGACATAGGAGTGCCTGTAGAAAGCCGGCAAATCCGAATGCTGTTCAGAATTCGTCAAGCATATCCGTTCCCCATTCATATTTGCGTACTCATTCATACAAAGTAAATACAACCAATAAGCAAGATACCCTATATATATATATATATATTTATTTATTATTTATTTACTTTGTCTGAATGAATATATATATATATATATATATGTAGTATGTCTCGGGCTATTTTGATATCACATACATGTCACACGTTTGTAACGTAGAAAGACATAATATTCATGATATAATGTCAGCAGATTAACTCCGGTCTATAAATATATAAAATCTTCGACTCGACTGGTGATGCTGATCAGGAATATAATATATACGTTATAAGGTCGGAGACAGAATTCAAATACCCACTAGAAGGGAATACAGTGTTCGTATGAAAACTACATTTTTATAGATTTTCCTTTCCAAATGTTTGGAGCATAATAATAAACAAAAAAGTTGTTCGACCGATTGCTGGTATGATATACTAATTCGATTCCGGCGATTTCGACATTTTTTCCCCCTCGTTTTGCTCAGTATCAGCGCTGAAATCGAAGCTGGAAAACTTTACATGCTGAGCAGTCACTTTTTCACTCAGTTTTCCTATTCTACATTTTGATGTTGGAGGCAATAGTAAAATTGATGCTTCAAATTTCGATTTTTATTTTTTTGTTGCCTGTTTAAGTTCTCGATTATTTAGTTCTACAAATAAAGCCAAATCATATTTGACTCGACTTTGTAAACTGTGATAAATGTGCTCCAAATCGAAATGGTTCCAACTGCATTTATATGTGATATAAATTTAAGTATGCTTCGCGTTCAAATTAATGTGATTTTATATTTGAATTGAATATAGCAAATTTTATATTTCGCCTTATATTCGGTGACTATACACATACGTATATGAATAGGTGTACATATGTATGTATGTACATCATCAACTGCAAGCCGCATTGCGAAATGAAACCAGACAAGAATTAATTTTGCAAGTCGCCTGCCTGCCTGCTTGCCTGCCTGCCTGTCCATATACATAATTGCATGCCAGGTGTCATAAAGCTGCCAGCCAACTGACAATTGTGCCACCAACTCGGCCACAGATGGAAATCCAAGTTGCACTTTCGGTCTCACTGCCTTGCCGCACGTTGCATGCGCCCACGCAACGCCGCCCGCATTCTCAGACAACGCTAAGTCCACAAACAACAACGAGAACAAAAACAACAACAAAAACAACAACAACAACAAAAACCACAACAGCAATAGTCGTCTTGGGCTTATTAACACAATTTAGCCAGTGTGGGTCAGTTATTTTGTTGCTGAGCTGTTCTTGTTGTCGCCCAGGCAACTTTGCTTTTAATGAGTAACCAGAAAGCGCAGCCAAAACCACTGTCCGCAATTTGCTTAAGATCTTGTTTAATTACTTTATATATATATATATATATACATTTTTTGCTAGTGACTGACTTTGTTGTTGTCATTAAACATAAAATTCAATGAATTAGCTGCAACTAATAAAAAGATGTAAACAAAATGTACACACAGCAAAAACAGCTCCAAAATCAGCTCCAGCAAAAGTTCCAGATGCAGGTCCAGTTTCTTGTTTCTTTCTTTTTTGCCACTCCGGGAACTCAAACAAGTAAGAGTGTTCTAGTGGAGAATGTAGAACGAGAAGTTACTCAAGTTGGTACATACCAAAAAGTTAATTAAAATGCAATATGGGTAATAAAATATGATAAGGTTCATTGATTCCTTTGTTGAAGTTAATAAATGACATAAATTCCAGAAAGATACTCTAGAAATCGACAAAGTAAAACTATGTATAAGCATTAAGAAATACAGGAAAGAACAGAAAAAATGGAAACATCTAAAATTCTAAATTACATATTGAAATGTATCTGATTTATTTATTTTGAATGACATAATAAAATAATGAATAACAAGGTATTTTGCATGAAATTAAATTTGTTATGTTCATGAGGGGTTTACTGTTAAGATCTCTAGCCATAATTATGTTTCTAACTAATGGAGGTTTTCCTACCATAATAAATATTAGTAAGTGTTCAATTTAGTTAAGAAATGCCGCTACATCTTAATTATATCTTCTTGATCCATCTGATGGCTACAGGGTATAGAAAATGTCAGCAGCCACCAGCTGGGAGAGGCAAAGCCAATTGCAAAGCCTGTTCAAAGGAAAAAAATGTAAAAATTAAAAAATATTTATAAAGTGGAGCACTTGGTCGTCATATCTAATCGTTGTCGAGTCGACAACACGTGCTTCATGCTCAGTTTTTGCCTTGACTTGACTGAAAACTGAAAAACTAAAAGGAAAAACAGATCAACGCATTTTCAATGGAAATGTATGACTTGGTAGCATCTTATAAAGTATAAAATTCAATTATATAAACTTTTTTATATTTCACATGTCTTCTTTTGTTTTGAGTTGCCAGCCTCAGTTTCTAGAGAAATGCACTTGAATCAATTAACACATTAGCCACATTTTGCCTCTTGCCCAAGATTCAAGTTCAAGTTTGTATGTTCTCTTAAATACACCTGCTCTCCTTATTGGGTATATGTGTTGATATGTTTATGCATATGTATGAGTAGATTTCAGCACATAATGAAATCGGTAAATCGCGTTTGAGCACGTCTGAAATTCGATCTGCTTGGTTTGCATCTCAAACGCTTCATAAAATCTGTTTGATTTTTTTTTTTTTTTTTTTGAGATTTATTTCAGACAGATGCAGAGCATTTTTCACAAAGGCTTGGACATTTGTACTTTATATACTTATACCTTATATACTTTAAATTTTCAACATGTCAATGTATTTCCACCCATGTCAATGTAGTATTTAGTTCGAGAGTTAAAGCAAGTTGGTATGCATGGTATGCAAATAAATATTTGATGATTATACTCATAAAGTTTTTGAGGCACAGTCATGTGTAAAAATGATATGAGATATATCGACATATTTGCTAAATGCGACTTAATATGTGTATATGGATGGGGTACAAAACGGAGCACCCAATTCATGTGTACACTGCTATCCACTCACTTGGACACAAGCATCATTTTCCAGTGCAGAAATAACTTTTGCGTCGTAATTAATAGCAGGAAAACCTTTCTTTGTATTCCAGTTCCGTTGAGTGCATGTGTTTGTTTACACAAATGTCGCAGAAGAAAATACAATAAATAAATAGAGTGAAAAGTGTACGACTTTGAGCTGCCCTCTGGCTAAGAGGTAGACGCTTGCACTAAATTCAAACTGGTTGAAATTGTCCTTCTCTGTGATAACACAACCATTAACAGTCAAATGTAAACAAATAAATAATTTCAAAAATTACACAGATATTTATGTTTATATATATATTTATATATATATTTATATATATTATATTAGATAAAGGCAAGTTCAGACCACAGTTGGAACGCTCGTCCTTGCAGATAGTGTACAGAAACGAAATCTGGAGCGGTTTTTGAGCTGTCACAGAGGGCCACACAGGACACTCCAGGACGGCGACCAGATTCTCATTCAGTCATGTGTGCGTCTATTTCTACCTACTGTGTGTGTGTGTGTGTGTGTGTGTGTGTGTGTGTGTGCGCTTGTGTGTAAATGTGCAGCGGTGTTCAATTCATAAAAATCGCTTCAGCGTAATTGAGAGCACGCGCACAGGATTACACGAAATATTATTTTATTTGATTGGTGAACAGAAAAAGACGCCCAGGAGGGTTGCAGAAGTCAAAAGGGTACATTGAAAACTATTGAGTCGAGCATTGCCATTTGTGGTCGTTATCGTGGTCGATCTGTCCCTTTGATTTGTCGAGGGGCGCCGTCAGCATTGAGGAAACTGGCTGTTATTGCCGCTTCCCAACTCGGTTGCAAATTGACAAATTGCACGGCAAATGGCAAACAAAATAAAAACATAAATGAATATATATATATATATATATATATATATATATAAGTTGTCGAGTCACACCCCAACACTTTTGGGCTGCATATAAATATTGATATGCCCAATACAAACATCGATGTGTACCTCATCCGCCTCCCCAATGAGGCAACTCAGCTGTTGCTCATAAATTACATTTCATTATCAACCTCATTGTGCACTTTGAGCGCCTGTGTAAATAGCTACACAGCACAAAACAAATTAAATCTCATGAAATGTTTATGTTGTATTTTTCTCATAATTATATCCAATGTTCTTCAGATTAATTTCAAACCAGGCACTTGTATTCCACCTGGACTTAAAATAATAATCAATTTGGAATAATATTTAACTCAATAGACTTGGAATGATATTTACATTTAATTTAACTTGTATTCGGTTTAGATTAAAAATCATTTCACTCCATTTTGCTCAATGTTTAATGCTCTTTACTAAGTTGTAAATTACCCAAATTGTAATTTATGAGTTTCGAATTCTTGTAATCTGCATACTTTTCTCTCGTGGAAATTGTTGACGATATAAACATCAACAGCTATTCAATTGAAATGATTATTTCTCACTGTGTATATAGCAGCCAGTGAGAGAGGTCGAACAGAAGGCGGCTTCTGTTTGGCTTTTGGCTTGCAACATATGCGCAGCTCAATTGTAAACCCAAAACACCCTCTGAGAGTGCGACTGTACCACAGGGTAACCATCAACTACCATAAATCGAGCAGATTGTCTCTGCCTCAGGTTTCAAGCGTTTTCCTGCTTAACGTTTTCCCCAGCTTGTGTGCGGCCCGCGTGCATCTCTATTTTAATTGTTGTTGCTGTTGCTGTCGTTGTTGTTGTTGTCGTTGTTGTTGTTGCTGTTATTGTTATTGTGTGTGGCATTGAAGTTTCTTTTCGATTGAACATTGATATTAATTGTCTCCTTTTACGTTTTTTGTGCCGCTGCCGCCACTTAAATGACGCCTCGCCCGCAGCGTGCCACACACGGCGATGGATCGTTAAAACGATGGAACCCGAGTCAGTCCCAAATCTTAAACCTTAGCACGCTGACCGCGCCCTTCACGGTGGTCAGAGGTGTCAAAACTGTTGCTCGCCCGCACCTAAATTGAAGCGAACAAGCACAAGCCAAAAAAAAAAAAAAACGAGCCGTTAAAATAACAACACGTTGTCGCCCCTCTCTCCGCATTACCAATGCAAGCTTTGCTTATCAGCTTATCAACTGATTGGTTGCACAGCTGTTCGCATTTACCCAAATCGCCTTGCTTGCCTTAATGACACCGCGGCAGAAAGGACACAACATTAATTCCAGTCGCAGTTGCAGTTGCAGTCGCATAAACTGTTGTATTAATATGCCAAATATATTGCTAAGATTTGCAGCACTTCTCGTGCCGTGATAATCCATTAAAATAACACAAAACTTGATTAACGATAATGTGTGAGCTGCATGCAAAAGATAAATATCGTAGATAAATGTCAAATATATTCGTATTTCCTTAATCGAACACACATTTATTTTTGCTGTAGAAAATGTCCGAGTAATTTATACATACTTTATTATTATATTGATTGTGTCGAATAGTCTGATTCCACTATCAACATTTCTTACATTCTCAAATTTATACAGAATGAAAAGGCGATAAGTGCCAACATTCTGAACATTCAACATTTGTAAATTAAGTTGCGAATTTTCTTGATTTTTACAATGACTTATCAAATTTCGTATCGATGTTGGGCCCAGTGGAATACGGCTATACTAAGACGACTATTTAAGTCAATATACATATTAGTTTTAGAGTAATCTCGGTGAAAGTTGTATCATAAGTCTGCCAAAAAAATCGATCTGTCGAAGTTTAGGCTCAAGTCAAAAATCGTTTTTCTTTTGTATATATATTAATATATTATTCTTCTTTTCGAATACCTTTTTCTACCAAATTGTATAAGCTGGTATATAATTTAACAAATGAACATGTTACTTCAAACAGCTGTTCTTATCGTATCCAAATGATGTACACTTAATGAATACTGATGTAGTACATGTATATCTAGTTATTTGCTTAACCATCATCTCTCATTGTACGCCCATCTGATCGGCGTGTGATTGACCCAGTTGCAGAAACACCTGAAACATGTGCGGCAGGTTCAATGACTGTAATGTGCCTGAGGATCAATTAGTGTACACAATGAACAATTTCACGCCTCGCTTATTGAAAGCTGAACACGGCCACGACATTGTCTGGGCCTTTGAACAGGGTACCAGAGACCAGTCGAAGTTGGTAGCTGGTGCCGGATTCGGGCTCGGGCTCGGGCCCGGGCTCGGATACGGATTCGATTGCTCCGGTCAATGCGCTGGTTTGCGTGTCTGGCGGCGCCAGCACATGACTTTGATTTTGAGTGCGACGCGACTGTCCATCAAACGGTGATTAATTAATACCCGGGTGCTACTCTAAAGTTGTGGAGGGCAGCAGCTCCATCGCTGCTTTCAAATAAGCCATGACGCATTTGGTAGCAGAGATTAAGTTTTCCCATGAAAGCGTTTTATTTTGCACGGCAAGACAGCAAAGTTATAAATAAATATATACACAAAGATATATATTTTTTATGGCTTTCTGTTCTTGTTTTTCACGCAGAATTCCATTAGAATGTGGCAAGGCAATCTGGTTTTGTCAGTCAGATAATCAAATGCGCATTATTGTTATAATGGCAACAATGATTGTTATGTTCTGCGATTTCGAATACCAAATCTTTAGCTGCCACAACGAATACGCAATGCTCTACTAGATTTCAAGATTTAAATGTATACAATTTCTCATACATTATCTTCTATTGAATACAAATATTTGGACATAAGCCACATACATGTGGGACTAAGGTGTAGTGCTTGCAAATTAATTACTAGTTTAGTCCGACTTTCAATGTTATACAATATTTACTATAAGATATAATACATATTTATTAAATATAAAATATTTGTGTGTTTAATGTATGTCTATGTCTATGGTATTTATGTAAATACTATAATATAAAATGCATGCATTATAATTGTAATAGTACTCAAAAACAAAAAGATAAAATAATACACAAATATCATTTTTATATACGTCATTCAATTTTGCTTGTATTTGAATGATGCTCACATCATTATATTAAGCAAAGCTCAGTTTGAGTCAAGTTATTCTAATATAATCGTAAATAAATATATAGTTTTCACTTGTACAGCAAACATTATCCAAAATCTGTAATACTCCTTGTATTGGGCCCCACCAAGTGAACAATAGATAGCTAAAAGCGAAACTAAAAATATTCACATGATCTCGGGAGACCAGCAACGTCAGTCCGCCTACATTTCATAGACTTTAGCTGGAAGTTTTCAGTTTTCAATGTATTCAATGTGTTTTTCGTTTTCAGCGCATTTTCCTACTTATGATATAGACGGGCAACTAAGCGCCTTGCATTGGGGCTCACCTCTTTCTCTTCTCGCTTCAACAACTCGATGTGGATACGCCGAAGGGGCTGGTTGCGAAGTGAACTGTTGCCAATTGGCGATTACAATGGTCGATAGGCATGGACATGGACATGGCATAAAAAACAACGCCATCATTTTACTTTTTTCGTTTTTTTTTTCGGCGTCATGCGAGAGTGAGATTTATCTAATTTTCAATATTGCGCCCAGGGCAATGAAAAGCAGCCAACCAAGTTCAAATTTTTCTGTGTGATAAGTTGTTGTTATTATTGGTGTTGCCGTTGTTGTTGATAGGTAATTTACATAATTACCGCAAGGCGTGTCAGACGATTGCGACGAGTACGCCCAACCACCAGTGCCAGTGCCACCAGTGCACCACCCCACCACACCGTTGACCCTCTTCGATTTGGTCAAGTGTTTGCCACATTTGACTATTATATTTGGCCGCGCAAAGCGTGCTGTTGCAGTTAGAACTCCACTGTGATAACTATATATACATATATATACATATATATATATATATATATCCATATCTAGTCCAAAATCTCACTAAAATGAAGTCTTAAATAAACTCGATTCAAGTGTTTGCCATTATTGTAAGTCATTCTTAATATGTCTGCCACATACTTACAAAGAACTAACATAACTATGCGGAACTGCACAGAGACGTGCCAGCGATGTGGCATACAACAAAGCGCACATTGAACTTCAGCTGAAATCTCAACAGGCTGCGGGTCGGTCACTGCCACAGCCACAGCCACCAGTCGCCAGTCGCCAGTCGCCAGTCGTTGCAAGTCAGCAGTCGTCAGTCGCCAAATGCCAAATGCAGCAGCAACAGCGGCATCTGCATCAGTGGCATGCCCCATGTCGTTGTTATAGTTTTATGTATGTGTTATATACTTAGTACTCCATGTATGCAGTTGCAGTTGCAGTTGCAGTTGCACTTGCACTTGCATGGTGTGTAAGGAGGCATCTACACCCGTGTATTCCCCATATAGTACGGGCAGGCACTCCTTTATGTGTGATATGAGCAACGAGAATCGAGACCTCAGCTAATCCAAGCAAGAGTGTTTCCGGCGAGAGTACTCGACCAGAAGATATCCAAATTTGTATATTATTCAATTTCAATGTCCAAGTCTAGAAGACATCAAACAAGCAGCTGCTCCCCAAAATCACTCATTTTATTTTCCAGAATAATAGTTAAAAACTTCTTAAAATTTCCTTTACAACTTTTGACAGCGATTTTATTCTTTTGTGTCTGTTGATTATTAACAAAAATGTCAAGCGAAGGTCTACGAATTTTTCAACATGCTTACAGGGTATAACAAGTGCAGATCAGCAGAAGAGGAGAAGAGTACCACACATTGTCCCCTTTGCCGGCATGCGATTTGTACACGTCTTCATTATTATTACGTGTACGAGTATTTTTACTTTCTAGCATAGTTTGATGGATGCTAACGGGGCGAGCGGACAGGTGGAGAGGCATTGTGGCATAGAGTCAATGTTGAGGCTGATGATGATGCGGCAGCATCATGCGGGCCAATGTGCGAATACCACAAAGTGCATGTTCTGCTAAGCTCCAGGTACCATGTTGGCTATACATAAGTAGACACACACACACACACACACACACACATGCATACATGTGTACCTATTGCAGTTGGCTGGTTTGCAAACTAAACATATTAAAAATTGCATATCTGGCATGCCACAGCGTTGCAGATTACAGGTTCTACTTGCTACCGAGCAGACGCAATTGCTAAGCCCCGAATGTAAATCACATATTTCAAAATTTCAAGAAAAACCCTGACTCAGAACCCAACAGCATATTTGTTTCCTAATTTGTGAACATTGTTAGCCTCTTGTACCAAGTTATAATCCGTATAGCTTAATCATAAAATCGCTCATTTTAATGGAGTGCTAAACATATCTCTAGTTGTACTCTGATTTCGAAGGTAGAAAATTATATTGGATACTGGGGTGCTAGAGAATCGATAAATATCAGTTATCGCCCACAATTATAAAACTAGAGTCACCAATATTTGAACATCGATTTCTGGTGACTTCAAATGTCGACAAATAAATTTCCGGGACACGCCCATCGTCGCCGCCGTTAGGTACTAGAAATCGGAAATGCCTATATCATCCACAGTTTTTGAGCTAGAGCCACCAAATTCGCAGTAGATGTATATAACTCCATTTAAAGATTGATCAGAAAACTTTATGATTTTCAGAATCGATACAACCATATGTAATGCCAAATTGCAAAACCTACAATCAGCAAATTTGAAATTTGTATTACTAGTAACATTCTTTCTTTCGGAACAACATTCTTTCTTTTGGAAGGTAGATTACTAGGAGCCTCCTCCCTCATACAATTGCTGCGTAAATTTCTACGCCACGCTCCAAAAAATATTGCAAATTAATTTCAGAGATTGAGTTGCAGAGTTAAAGAATATTCCATGGTCGAGGCACATCCGTCCACACGATTCTTTGCCACCTGTTATCAGTAGGCTTGACACTGGCATCAGAGTATTCCGCAGTCGGTTATGCCCGACCTCAACGAGCTCACTTGTTTTACAACTGTAATTGTCTGTTCGACACAAAGTCAATTCGAGCAACAGGTCGAAGCATAAACAAAAAACATGCAGTGAAAATCTGAAATATTCTCTCCATTTTTTTTATTAAATGATTGCAATAAAATTGAATAGACTAACCAAAAACACAGCATGAGCCCAGATTAAAGCAATTCTGAAACGAACTTCGAGTTCTGCAACCAAAGAACGTTATGTAAGCAAATACGTAAGCACATATTTTAGATATTGCACGCTTGAAGCAATCATTTTATTGCAGTTACATTGCAAAATAACGTGTCATTGCAACGTGTCGCACAGCAAGGATCCCAAGAGCAACAAGACGAACATATCATTTTTGATGTCGACCACGACATACTGTGCAAATATTCTTTGATAAAACATGAATGAAAATCGGAACTATTTGTTATATTGAATACAACAAAATGAGCATCTTCATTTCAAACAACTCTTTATGCATTGTAATACAATTATTTAAAGATTTATTAGGTTTTTGGAAATCCATCTGTAGTTTCGTTAAATTTTTTGGACTACTAAAAGAAGAGGATAGAATTTTGTGCATCTTATTCCAAAAATATGTTTAAAAAATATAAATCAAAATATTTAGTAAATATTTAATTCACAATTTCTTTTACCTTTTCAAGAATTTAAAACTAAATTGCTAACTCAATAAGAATTGATAGCTCATTAATTATTTAGAGTATCTGACCCGTTAGCATAACATACCCCGTGCGCTTTCCATTGCTGGGTATCAAAGTCCCAAGTCAATGTGGCAGCATAAGACGCAGCATTGCGTAAAACAACAAGAGTATTTCGTTGACATTGTCATTGATTACAAAGACATATTTTCTTTGCCTTTGACAGTGTCAGAGTCAGTGTTTGCATCAGCATCAGCATCAGATTCCCTCCGCCTATCCCATGTTGCGCATTGTGCTCCCGCTGCTGGGCACTCGGCGAGACCTCCTGGATTGATTGTGACGGAGCACTTACAGCATTCATGCCATGAGACACGAGATTTTATTTGAATCAACTTTCAGCCAATACATTTGTCTGCAAGTTAATGCAACGATTGCTGTTTGGCTGGTGGCACGTGATTGCTTAAGGGCTGAGCTGATTTTGCATGCACCGCTGGATGTGTCGATATATGTATATATATATATATGTCTTGCATTGAGAAATGCATTTGGCATTTGGCATTTGAGTTCGCGTTTTTTGATTAAAAGAAAATATTAGTAAGATGTAGAAATAAAAAAGATATTTTAGGGTTTTATTTAAAAATAAAAAATATGAATTTTGATTTTAATAGCGAATGAAATTTTAGAATTGATGTTTGCATTTGTATTTGACAATTAGTGGAAATAAATTAGACATGTTTGCGATTTGAAATTATTCAAAGAAATCTTATTTCTGATTTTAAGAGGACGGTTTTTCTCAGTGTCGTGTTATAGCATCCAGGTAGCAATCAGTTTAAACTGATGACGAGTCAAAGCCATTGTCAATGCCAATGCCAATGTCAATGTCAATGTCAAAGTCAGATCCAGTTTACATACCTGTAAATATGCAATGGTAAATTATGCAAAAGCTCAGCATGCAACACGTGTGGATATGTATGAATACTGAGTGCCTGGAGTCATTTGTGCGTGTGTGTTTATCAGAGCATTGTGAAATTGTCCATTTAACCAGTAGCTTTGCTTAATGCGCATTTCATGCATCAGTTGGTTAATTCAATATTCATATGGAGAGATCCTTACAATCTGACAGCAGCTCATATAAAGTATATGCAATGGTACTGTTACATAATATTATAACTCTTTTTTATACATTTATGCGTCTATCTTAGCCCCGCCGAAGGTTGTATACCTTTGTAGACCGGAATCTAATCAGCTGACATAAGATAGCTTTAAGTTTGTTACAAAAATATCTACACGACCAGTGATGGCGATCAAGAGTATATATACCTTATATGGTAGGAGATGCCTCTTTCAGTGCGTTACACATGTCAAACAGTTTACCCTTTGCAAGGGTATAAAAATAACATCGACTTAACCCTTTGAGAACCGAATTAAATTTGGGAGTGCCAAATAAATGACTTTAAAAATATTCCAGGCAATATTATAACAATGATAATATATTAACAGTAGAACAATCCATTTAATATTACAATTATTATTAATTTCGAAAAAGTCTTTCCAAAAAACATATGCATTAAAATTCGAAAGAACTTTCACAAGTGTGTTCTTACTGTCAAGAAAACAGTTTTTAGTTTTATTTAATGCTTTTTACTGCATCCCAACAACTAAGTAATTTCTAACCAAGACTATGAAAATTACATACCATTTTTTAAAGATTGTAATAAGCTAAGAAAAAATACTCCAAGTACGTTGAGTACATTTTTATTTATTTGATTTGAACGCCTTCTTTTTAAATATTTAAAACATCTCAAAGATATCTAAATATGAAACCTAATCATGACAACCTAGACTAACAAGACAACCTAAACTAGATCAAAGCATATATATTATGGTGGTTAAACGCCAAAAATATGTCATATTTCGGGCCATCCACTTAGGTTTGAATAAAATATAACAAATTAGTTAGTTAGCTATATACACATATATATATCCGAAATATAAGAGACAGTCACTCTATAAATATATAAAACAATGCCAGCAATTGCATTTTTTTTTTTTTTTTTTTTTTGCTGTTCTTGTCTATAAATATTGTGTGGCTAATTTTCAGGGACTGAGGGAATGAGACTGGCACAGAGACAGGAATAGGGAATGGCCTACAGTGACCTAAACGCTCGGGCTTTAGGCAGCGTCTGCTTGTTTTTCAGTTGCATGCTGTTGTGCAACTGCCACAGTTGGCTGCAATAAACAACAACAAAGCAAAGAATTGCATAGCAAAACGGCGCCCATTTGAAAGTTGATTCTCCCTCCAGTGTCTGGACTTTATCCCAGTGCTCAGTAGCGATTTCGCAACTGCTTTTAATGGCTGGCCATGCCTGGTCTATTTGATATTGATCAGATGCTGCACACTCCATAAAACTGTGTGTGTGTGTGTGTGTGTGTGTGAGTGTGTGTGTGAGTGTGTGGATTTTTAAAGGGGAAAAATGTGTTGTGTCTGACCCATATAGAAATAGACCACAACGCACACCTTACACAGAATACGATTGGGAATGGATATGGGAACGAGGAATGGGGTTTGGGAGTGCTTCGAATTGGGTCTGGAGTGAGGCGCAGGCAGACAGTTGATGCATCTATTGCATAATCCACAGAGCCCAGCGTAATTAAAATCCAATTCATTTTTTTTTTAATTTTTTGTTTTTTTATTTATTTATTTGGTTTTTTTTTTTTGTGTGTGTTATCTTAATGAGCAAAGCTACTTAAGCTTAATGTGAAAAGGTATTGGGGCCAACAGTGTATGAGGGACGGCAGCTGGAAGTGCGACTGGGTTGCGATTGGGATGCGACTGGTACTCGGCTGCTGCGTCTGCCTCTGTCTCCTACACACACTCTCATTGTCGGGGGCCCATTGTCTGGCCATGGGTCTGCATTCTGTGCATCTTAAGTGGCCTATTAGAATATGAATGCCAGAACATACATATATATATATACATATATACATATATATATAAATATATATAGCCAACTGTGTGTGGGTGGCTCAGCAGACACCAGACAGCTGACATTCTCCACTGCCCCCAACCCTAAAAGAAACCTAACCCCACCCCCCCCCCCCCCCCCCTCCACACACACACACACATATATATATATATATTTATTTTCCTACTTATATTGTGCTCATTATTATGTATTATGATTATGTATGGATTTCATTTGTTGTCATTGTTGGCAGCTGGCGACCACGCGGTTTGTTAGGCTCCTCTTCATTCTTGAGAAAGGTGTGAAAAACAGCCATCTAGCCAACAAATGTGAATACAGTGGAGCTTGGCTATGTCACCTTTCCCGCATCTCTAAATATAATGAGAGGCAATAGCGACAAAAGATAAAATTCTATACAATTTTCTTTGCAAAACTGGCACTTTAAATCATCGTAACTAGATTTACTTTTTAGCTCTTACAAAAATTTATGAAATTTCTCGAATTCTTGTGCTGCAAAAAAAAATACAAAATGATTCTCCCCAACACGTGTTTGGAGCTAAAGAAGTTCTACTATACTTACGCACAGGCACATAGACTGAAGCTGAGTCTGAGTCTGAGTCGGAGTCTGCAACTGTGATTACGACTCCAACTCCAGCTCCAAGTTGAAGCAACTGCTAATGAAGCAGCCAGTTGGACTGCTGCAGAGATGCATATAATTTACACCTACAAGATAAAGCAGTCATACACAGTGAGAAACTAGAAAGACTTAGAGTTCATTTAACGGTGACCATATAATAATTAAATGGAATTAAAGTGCGGCCGCAATACGACTCGAATCTTGTGGCAGATTCACTCAATTCCGGCGCCAGTTTGAACGCCACTGCTGATGGGTCTTAATTGAATTATGTACACATAGCTGACCCGCATTGAAGGTGCTGGTGCAGTGATGCAGCGATGCAGCGATGCGGTGATGCAGTGTGTGGTGCCCCGTTGGATTGTAATCTCAACCTCAGTGGCTGCATCTGTTTCTGTGCGCTGTGAAGTGTCGGGAAATGGACGGCGTTAAAGCCAACGACAACAACAACAACAACAGCATCATTTTCATTAAGAAAAATGCGCTTTTTGTTTCCAGAACTTATCAATGACTGCGCCTCAACTGCACATCCCTTCCCAGCACCGCACGCCTCGCCAAATGCCTCAATAACACTCGCCAGCAATTTCATACGTGTTAATAAATGGGTAAAAATCTTGGCATCGATGCACGGTCAATCTATAAATTAAAACCCAACCCACTTGATTGCATTGCATTTAAGATCCCAATGCCCGAAAGGGGAAAATGCAGTCTGTCCGCCAAAATTATATAGGGTATATGCGACTCTTAAAAATACAAAGAAAAAAATGTCAATTTAGACTTACTTTTTATATCGTGTGCTTTTGACAACTTTTAAAGAAATTAAACTTATCAAAATATATAATATTGCTCACTAACTGTCTTAAAATAGTAACTAATATGAAATGGATACGTTTCAGTCGTTTTTTAAGTTAATCAATTGGCATTGCATACTTACAGGAAAGTTTGTACTCTAAAAAAATGTGCACATTGCGACAAATCATTTCATAAACAAAATAAGGAAATACCTAGAAATTAAATAATTGTGAATGCAATAAATAAGAAAATTCTTAAAAATGGCAAAGCCCACATTCGTAGTAACAAATTACTAGGTATTAAAAAGTCGGCGATCAAAAAGTCGAAGAATAAATATTATAAAACCTTGCGCAAAATTGAATATTTTTCATTTTACAATTTTATTCGCCTTCGGCGTACAATTAGGTGGACAAGGTCGCATTGTTTGCGATACTGTTTTATGGGTTTCCTGTGGATCGATTATTGATATTTCGCCCACATAAATATGTGTATATTAAAATAATGATGTACATATGTGTTGATGAAATATCAATTTTTTTTGGTATTTGGTTCGATTGGAAAAACGTTCGGTTTATCAATGTGGGGCAGAGGTTTCACTTTCTGTCCGACTTGGGGCATTTGGAAAGCTTACATGCATATTTATAACACTTTCATTGAGCTGCTTATCCCAGCGAGAACTGTAAAATACAAGATATTCCGAAACGCCATTAAAAATGCATAAAACAAAACCGAGCTCCACATTTATTTTAATTTTGTTTTTTTTTTTTTTTTTTGTGTTTGAAGCACATAGAAAAGATGCATGCCAGCACTCTAGACACTCGAATGCCGCCAATAATAACAATAATAATGCTAGATATTAGAAATCCAAAAGGGTTCCAGCGAGCAGAACCGTGTTGGAGTGAAAAGTGCCTGGGATCCAATGACTGATCATTTTATGACGATGCGTTCAGACTTTTCTGAGAAGAACAAAACACAAATTTTACACAGCGAGAGAGAGAGGGGAGGGGGGAGAGAAAGAGAGAGGTAGATAATCTCGGAGGCAGCGACTACTTAAGTGAAGTAAGTGGATGGGCTCCGAGATGAAGACGACTTCATTATGCAAATAGAGTCAGCGGCAGCAGCCCTTCAATCATTGGCCCAAAGTGGCTCTGATAAGTAATTATGACAAGGCGCACATGTTGCACTGCTGCTTGCCACACACCACAATCTAATAGAACCCCCAACGCACACCTCTCTCTCTCTCTCTCTCTCTCTCTCTCTCTCTCTCTCGCTCTCTATCTGTTGGCCCAGTTCGGTTTTGATTTGGAGTTTTGGGCCGTATTGATAATTAGCTTATACACTGAGCGAGATCGCTGATGGAAACACAAAGAATTTCGAATTAAATATAACATATATATAGAATATATAAGAATTATTAATTATTAATCATTACTAAGTATTATTCTATTGGTAGCGATTTGGTGTCAGGTTCAAGAACTTAAATTCAATCGATGTCCAAATTGATTTAAGAGCTGGAGTACTTCAAAAGGCACAAAATGCTCATTTTAAGTACTATTCTGAAGTGATTTAGTAAAAAATTGTAATACTTTAAAATATAAATTCCTAATTCAATCGATGTTCAAATTTATTTAAAAGCTGATTCAAAAAAAGGAAACTAAAACGAATTACAGTAATGAGTCGATTTCTTGATTTAAAATGTATATGTTTTAACTTAACATAACTTTAACTTATTCCAAAATTATTGTTTGCTTACTGTTGATTCTGAAATACGAATTTTGCGCTCGATTGATCTAGTTTGTGTTTGATTTTGTTCTTTTTCCAAGTGCTTTCAGTTACTAAAACAAATCAGAATTAAGTTCAGCATGAACAGTTTTCATGGCTTTTTAATTAGCGGCCTAAGAGGTGATGTGACTATGCCCCCAATTAACTGAAAGTTGAATGCAACGGACTGCAACACAAAAGCAACCAATTTTTATGAGCTGTTTGATGATCGCGCTAAAGGCTGCAACCATAATCTGAAGCGTAAATTGATGCTGAAGCTGTGTGCAACCCGCATGAACCTTTGACCAATTGACAACTCCTAGTCTGGTCTGGTGTGTGTGGTCGACTCAAGTCAAGTTCGACTCGGTTGGGTGTGTCTGTGTGTGTGTGTGTGTGTGTGTGCGTGTGTGTTGGTGTGTGTGTGTGTGTGTGTTGCATTGCATCCTGACCCACACGATCGCCCTGGAGGCGAATGCAAATGTCGGATCGCCCTTTTGTCATGTTTTTTGTGTTTTATGTTTTATGTTTTATGTTTTATGCATCTGTTACGCTGCACTCGCTGCATATTAATGTAGATTCAGAACGGGAACGAGATCCAGATACAAAAACAAGATCGAGACTCATTCGGTGCCGAAGAGTGAGTTCTCTTTTCTGCGGCAATTAATGCATATTAATAGAGAGCATAGAATGGGAATTCAGCTGACATGGGTTGACAAGCCCAGAACCCAGATGCGCTGAAGATGCCTCCAAGTTCTATCTGATTCGAATGGAGTCGAGCACAAGCCTAAGTTGAAGTTGATGTTGGACTCGGCACCGCAGTCGGCGTGTGGCCCAAGAGGCATTTGTTGATGAGCAATTGGCAGCTGTGATTTGGGGCCCTGCAAAATGTTGACGCGCCTGAGCCCAGTCCATTAATCACAGCCAACTGACGCACTCACTCACGGCAAGAAAGAACTTTCAAAACGGCCGACAAAACAGTTGATGATGCCACACAATGCTCCATTTGCCACAGATCTGAGATCTGGTGAGTGTTCTATGAATGAATTCTGTAATCAACAACTGCGAGCGCTGTTCTAAGCTAAACACACACTAATTACACACATATACATCCAGATATTTGTAAATGCTGAACATTTATTCCATTCAGCCAAGTTCTTCTTGAAGTTTCCCACAAATTCCGTAACAAGTCATCCCATCGTAGCCATTTGGTGCCATTATAGAAAAGTTATCCCAAATACTGCATTAAAATCTTCTATTTCATTGAGCCGATTATATCCTGTATATATACAAATTTAAGAAATATAAAATTTCTTGTATACGAAAAAAATATGCGGGAATCTTAAAATGTAGAATAACAAGTTAATCTAGGTCTTAAAAAATTAAATTAAAATAGAGTTACAAATTATATGATAAGACATTAAATGTGTGTAAAATGTAAATCAAACTAATAATAATAAAAGAAAGGTTATAATAAATACTGCGGTATTTAATCAAACTAGAATAATAAAGTAAAAAAATTAAACAAAATATTGAATAAATCTTGGGGCATTAAAATACGAAATGAGGAAACCCCAATGAACAAACCAATGTTGGTAAACGCTCAGAGAATTTCCGGGTAAATATTCTTTGAATAATTTGCTATCTATTCATTAATATGTATATCTGTTTGTTATTTGTGAAATCTCTTCTACAATTTGATGTTAACGGTTTTTTCTGGGCTTGTGGTATAAATATTATTTTGCAAATGCTTTTTAAGCTGTCCAGTTTATCAATGCCATTCACACACGTGAGCCAGCAACAGGTCAGCAAATGTCGCACGTGTGTGTGTGTGTGTGTGTGTGGTGTGCTTGGACTGGGGGTGTGTGGCGAGTGCGGCTTATTCTGTGCTTCGAGTGTTTGTTTACCTGCTAAACGGGTCGTGAATCGAATCAAATCAAGCGCAACAATTGACGGCAAAGCGCATAGCCGTCAACAAGACGAGTCCTTACCATTTATGTGTGTGTGTGTGTGTGTGTGACGCATTTCATTCTTATCACTGCGCATATACATATATACATACATATATATATATATATATAGATCTTATATATATTTATAAGGCTAACCAGGTAGCCGGTGGGGCAGCACTACTCGAACTATTCTTCATTCATTCATTATTGTTGTTGGCACTTTGATTTATCGGCGGTTTTCACTGCGGTTTTCATTGCGGTTTCCAGGGGTTGTGCATTGTTGCGCCAAGGGGTTGTTGTTGTTCCTAAGCATACAAAAATATAGTTTGGAAAACCGACGGCACATTTCCCTACCAATTGAGCCAGTGACTTGTTAATTTTCCAATTACAAACTCATTTTAGTCGTCCTACCTGCTTTTCGGGTGTTTCCTCATGTTTCTAGGCACATTTTGGGTTTTTTTTTGTTGTTGTTGTTTTTCTGTGGGTTTTTTTTTTTGTATTTTATTTTTGTTGTTTCATTTTTGTATTATTGCGGCTGGCTTTGAAGCCCAGGGAAGAAGCATTGGAAAAACGCGCTGTGGCTGACAAGTGAGCAGAAACCTGTTTGATTTGTCTTAATTTCTTTTTCACCAACCAAATTTCATAGTGTGTCTGTGTGCGTGTGTGTGTGTGTTAGAGTGTGTGTTAGAGTGTGTGTTAGAGTGTGTGTTAGAGTGTGTGTTAGAGTGTGTGTTAGAGTGTGTGTTAGTTGTGCCCCTGCCCTTTGGTTCTGCTTGATGTTTTGGTCTTTTGGCTTGGTTGTTATCAGCGCCAGTTCATCAGTTCATGCGAGAGCCTGTCCCTCCGTCCCTCCGTCCCTCTGCCCGTCATTCGCGGCTGTCGCTCGACTCCGTATCTCTCTCTCTCTCTCTCTCTCTCTATCTCCCCTCCATTTGTCTGCCCGCCTCTTTGTACGTCGCTTGTCGCTTGTGCTTATTTTCAATTTATTTATGTGTGTGTGTCTGCGTATCCAAAAAACAAAAAACAAAAACCAAAAAAAAAGAAAAACATAAAACATAGCATTGAATGTTCTTACCTGTTTGGGTAGATTCTTTTTTCTTTTATCATTATCATTTGTTAGCTGCCACTGCTGCGATGTATCTCACAGATACTCCCAGATACTCTCCAGCACACACAGATACAGATACAGATACAGATACTGCGGCTTGTTTTCGCTTTGCAGCATGAATGATTTCTGTGTGTGTGCGTGTGTGTGTGTGTGTGTGTGTGCGTGTGTGTGTGTGCGTGTGTGTGTGTGGCAACTTCAGGTACTTCCACAGTCTGTGCTTTGTTCGGTTCTGTTTTGTTTTGTTGTTAGCAATCATAATTATCTTTAATTTTCAAAAGCAGCTACAAAAAACACTATGGCAAAAAAAAGCACCAAGCATGGCCGGGAGAAATGCTTGAGATTCTCATGCCTCATAGGCAACAACAACAACGACAACAACAACGACACCAACAACGACAGCAACAACGACAACGACAACGACTGCAACAGCCCCTTGCACCGTCAGTCTGGGGCATCTCCCCACCTGCCTTCGCTGGCACCAGACAGTGGCAAGCAAATAAAAAGCGAAATTACATGAATGAACGCACAGTTGAGAGTTGGGAATCGGGAGTTGTTTGCCACCAGCTGTATTTGCATCTTTGTGGCATGCAGCAGCACATGCATTGGTATCTCAATTTTGATTTCTTAGTTACTTGCCTTACCATAGCTATATACAGCAGAAAGATGCACTTGCTAAATACCCGCTTGTACACTCAGAGAAAATAAATGTTCGCCAGTGCTGTCAATGTTATTTAGAAAATAGAGCATTTGCATCAAGCACAAATGTATATTTAACAAACACTTTAATATTCTTGTTATTAGTTGGTTTACAATAGATACAAATTGATCTGTTATTTATCTTACTTCTTGAGTTAAGATATTTGCATCTGGTATATCGGTGTAAAAAATGTAGCTGTTTTAAATTGAGCCCAAAAGTGTTGAAGTAAGAAATTCGTTCAGGCATCGACAATTTTCGATTAAAAAGAACAATTTATATTTTTGAAGTGTACGTGTTTGCTTAGTTAGTTATTTGCACAATGTACAAGTTCAAAGTTCGAGCACTCAATGCAGCTGCATTGTTTTGCTGCACAGGTTTGTGTCAGCGCCTCCAATCAGCTTATCAGCCAGAGGATGCACCTGTGCTAGTCGACACACACACGCACACACACACTCACACAAGAGCACACGGCGTAGCAGGCGCACAGCAATTGCAATTCGCTGTTCACTGTTGGAAAACATGCGCAGTGCGTGCTGACTTCCGCTGTTAATGTTAACAGAGTTGCGAATCGTGAGCGTTAATCACTTAACAGCTGCTCGCAGCAGCAGCAGCATCCAATTCCAATGCCAATTGCCTTCCAGGGCTGTTGTAAACAGGAAGAGAGCGGAAGAGGGGAACACAATTGCATTTTGCACTTGAAGTCGACGTCGTCGTCACTGTTAACGCCTTTGCGCGCAGGCGTCCCCGCTTCACGTTCAAGTGATGTTTATTTTATTTTTGCCAGCAATTGAAAAATTTCAGAAGAACTCAAAACAGCGTCGAAAAACAATTCAAGTGTAGCTGGCAATAGTGAAACAAACGTCGAAGCAAAACAAAATACAAGTAGAAATACACACACACACACACGCAAACAGAAAGATACACACACACACACGCACACACAGAAACATACACACAAACACACACACAGAAAGATACACACACACACATAGAGAGTCTCATGCATGTAGGCAATAAAGAAGACACTGAAGGAGATGCAGCAGAAACAGCACAAAACAACAGATGCAATAATTTCCGGTGCCGCTATTGTTCTCAATCAGCTAACGCCATCTCTCTAAGCCCCACTTACGCTACCTCTCTCCTTCGCTCCCTCTCCTGTTGACTATCTTTCTCTCTTGCTCACCCTCGCTCACTGGTTTTTTTGTATTTTTTTTTTTGTATTGAGTACGTTTTGTATGCGGGTGCGTCATGCGTTCATGCTGCGATCTCGATTCAACGCAAACAACGAAAAGAAGCGGAACGGTGCCAACTTATCGGCGACGTTTCTTCCAGACGAAGTCCTAACTTCCAATACCCAATTGCTGCTGTTATTTACCATTTGCACAATTTGAATGGGCAAAAAAAAAACCCAACAACAAGAACATCGAGCAGGACTTTTTTTCCCTCCTTAGAATATTTCTGTGAAATGTGTATGTGTTAGAGTATAAGTCCATTGTGTTGCGTGTGTGTGTGTGTGTTTTTGTCAACCAAGAACGTAAAACAAGCAAGAAAAATTTACTGAAATTGGCAATGTATAAAAAAGGCTGCTTCTCACCATTCCATGGACACTAAGAATCGCACGGGTTAATATGCCGTTTGCATATATATATATATATATATATATATGTGTGTGCATGTGCACATGTACACACACATACACATACTTAAACCTATACCTGAGCATCACGTGCCAGCTTGCACTTATGCGTTAATTTTCAACACGTCATTAAATACCATTTATGTGTGAAATTACATGACAAAAGGAATGCTTTTAATTTCTACTGGGTAACTAAGTCAACATTACATTCAGCACTGGAAGGGCAAATGCATTTTGCGCGATCGGCAATCGATGCTCTCGCATTCTGCTGAGCTGCGCTTCGATAGATTTGACTGCCTCTTGATTTTCGTTCTCTTTCTCTTTTCTCAATGTTCATTCATAAAATTTCGATAAAATCGCTACAGTAGCAGCCAAAAGCACTCTGTCGACAGTACGTTCTGTTTGCATATAGCTAAATATATATATATATGTATATATGTATGTGCAGATGTATATGTAAATGTTCGATGAGTGCTCAAAATAATTTGGGTAATTTATCTATGTTTATGTATATATATATATATATATATATATAATTTTTTTTTGCGCTTGCATGCACTTCAAGTTATTATTAAATGGGCATACATATATATGCGCATTATTTGTTGTTATCAAATACATTCACATAGATGACCAGAAACATTTAATTCCAGTGTAGCAGATGGATGATTAACGGCAAAAGAATAAATTTACATGCAGCATTAACGTTGCACTTGGGGCAGCGCTCTCAGAGAGCGCGGCTGTTAAGTAACAGGCGTTGCGAGCGGAACCGTAGAGTAGCAGCGGACAGCTCACTTGAGTGCTGAACAGCTCAGTTGAGCACGTAACATTTTCTCTCAATTAACAGGGCCTGTTAACTAACAGAACAGTACAATTTCAGAAGTCGTAGCGTGTAGACGTGCGTTCGCCGTTAATATTTCTCAAATATTTCGAATAAAAATTATCATTGCATTTGCAATTGCCCATGACTTAATGCGTGCCCGATTCTATTAAATATATATATATATTTGTTTTATTTTTTATTGCGAAAAACACTAAAGAAACCACAACGCGTGTGTTTGTGTTGATTATTTTTTTATTGTGTACTTTTGATTCTCGCTCGGTCTGCGAAGTTTGTTCTTCTCCTGCCGGAAGGCGGCGGCATCGACGTCGGCGTCTGTGTTGGCACAAAGCCCAACAACAAGCAGCAAGCGAGCAACAAGTGCAAAGTCAAAAAAACGACAGTCGAAAGCCAATGCAAGTCGAAAATAAATACAAAAACGAACGCCGCTTGCAAATGTGTGTTTGTGCTAGTGTATGTGAGTGTGAGTGTGTGTGTGTGTGTTCTAAGCAGTAACAAAAACAAACTGCAATTGACAAAAGAAAGCAACTGAACAACAACAACAACACCGAATGAAAAAACAGAACAGCAGCTGTCAAAGCAAAATAGCAAAATAGCAAAAAAAGAAAAACGGCAAAAACAAAAAAAACAAAATAAAATAAAAGAAAGAAAGAAGAAATCAAAGCAGAGCGGCACAATCATCATCAGCTTGATCGCAGATCGAGTGCAATAGAGAGTGATACAGAGAAAGAGGAAGTGCTGCAAAAAAAAGAAGGTAAAAACACAAAAAGAACAATAACAAATTAATGTGCATTTTCTTGGGTTTTTCTTTGTTGTTGTTGCTGCCCTGCTGCATTAGGAACAACGGATTTGGAACGAGTCCAATTCGTGACATACTCCACTACTGCTCTCTTATTGCCTGATCGTGTTTCCTGTGCTCCTGCATTCCACACGTTCCCCGCACTTTTGTTTTAATTGCTGCACGCCTGCATTTTTTTATTTGATTTGATTTGATTTATTTATTGTAATTTCCCTCGGATTTCCCGTTCCTCGAGCGGCATGTTTTTATGTTTTGTTTTTTTTTTTGTAATTCAAAATTCAAGACGCAGCAGTTGCATTTAAATGTTTTGGGTTCCAGGAACTATTTATTTATTTGTACGGCAAACTTTGGCAAGGGGGTGGAGCACAATGAGGAGGAGGAGGAGTCGAGGAAAAGTCAAATGTATATATATATATATATATATATATGTGTGTGTGTGTGTGTGTTTGCCGCATATCAAAGTGCAATTTGGGTCCGCAACTGAAACTGGGCAGCAGCAGCACGAAATGCGGCCCCGGGGCCAGCTGGCAATACCAAGAAGACCCCAGACCGAAACAGAGACTAAGACCAAAACCAAGACCGAGACCCTGGTGGACCCTGTCTGGGAGAGCAGCAACCCAAGCCGAATTCGATTCAAAGTATCAAAAGTGCGCTTTTTTTATGCCGCTTTCAATTTTGGCCTCCAGGCGCCTACCTGAGACCGATCTTCATATTCATACAGTACTTACATATATAGACATGTATATATATATATATATATATATATGTATATGTGTGAAACGGCCCCGACATTTGAGTTGAAGTTGCATCTTCCAAGGTTCCGCTGTATCACGTCTAACAGAAGTAAATCACGTATAATTCAGGGTATCTAGAATTAGGCTTACAATTCAGATCTCGTGTGTTATCAACTAAAGTTCTGTTTCAGTTAAATATTTCAATAATAAAAAAACCATGTCAAATATATTGAATACAAATTATTACGCATTAAAAAAGAAATGAAAAGAAAATTAAAAACTAATTGCTTAATTTACCGATAAGTTCACATTTCACATTTGTTTATATAGAAAATGTCATGAATAACAATCAAATTTTCAACTTTGAGAGTTGTGAAATAGAATATAAACTACAAACTACAAAACAACAATTTGGGTATTTTTTGTTCAGTTGTATTTTAAAATAGTTAACATATTTAAAGCATTAATAATTTTTGGCTTATAAAACACTGCCTTTTAATAGATAGGGTCTTTAAAAATTAAAAAAAAAAAAAAGAATATAAAAAATTGCTTGCTGAAAATGTGAAAAATGTGGCCGAAAACTGAATGTATTTTTCATTGCTCGCGATTCAATGTTGGCACATGGCATTTGTTATTAGAGCATTTAATGTTCGTTCTGTTTGACAATTGAAATCGTTCCTCGTGCCTCCTTTCGAAATTTTGCTGCTCTGGGCACACACAATTTGACATAACTGTAACTGGTAAGCCTTAATAATATGAAAAACGTGCAGAACGTGAAGTTGACCGCCCTTTTGCTGATATTTGGCTTGGCATTACTTCTTCGATCTTTCCAACTGATCATTATCCATTAGCTTCGATTGTGTGTGTGTGTGTGTGTGTGCGCGCGAGTGTGTGTTATGTATATTTACATAGAGTAATATCGAATACCACTCGACGACATATGTTGCCATGTTTGCAACACATGTTCAGCATTTGTTGCTGCCACATACATAGATGCACAAATGCAATTACACTAAGAAAAACAAATGATCCCTCAAGTTGCATAATCGGGGCAGGAATTTTTTAAATTACAAATTCTGCAAAAGTAAATCAATTTGAAATTCTACTTTGAATAAACAATTCTTTTTCTTCTAGGAGATAATCTTATAGTTTGTATAATGTCTGAAACAAATGCATATTTATCAAGACATTTTTTTGGATTTTTCATAAGTAATCGATGACCATTCAAAACTATATCAAATATAAAAAGAACGAAAAACGGTTAAATTTTTTTTAATGTTTTATAATTTGTTTATGCCTTAAAAGAATTTGTAAAATATTTCATAAAAAGTAGCTAAACATTTCATTAATGGATTTTCTATTAATTTTAAGTTAGGTCAAAAACAAAGAAACATTTGTGCATTTTTCATAAAGAATCATTGAGCCTTCAAATGCACAATTCAACAATTTGGTTGGCAACAAAAACAAAAAAAAACAACTAAGAAACTCTTCTAGAAAAACTCCTCATTTCATTTGAGCACCAGAGATGGAAATATGGGATGGGGATGGGGATGGGGATGGGGATGGGGGAGGGGGAAGGGAGAGACGGGAACTGAGGCAGGAGCTGAACAAAACACGAGTCCATGAAAATGAACATGAACCTGAACGCCTGACGTTGACAGCAAATTGAGTTATTTCTAAAATGGAAATTGAGCGGCAACAACAACAACAATAATAATAATAATCAAAGGCTACAACAACAGAAATTAAATACACACACATACACACATAACACACACACACACACACACATAAATAGAAAACATAGCCGAGTTTTGTTTTGGGCAAGTTGTTGCGTCATCTGTTGTCACTTGACAACAACACGGATCCCAAATGACAAGAAGAAGCAGCAGCAAAAGATGAAATCGAATTGAAAACTCATCCCTACATATATATAAATGTATATATATTTATATATATATATATATATATGTGTGTGTGTGTGTGTGGAGTATGTGCATTATGTATCTGAAAGATACGCAGCTAAAACACGCACAGCACTGCAATTACAGCAACAATAACATTACGGTTAGAAGAAGAAACTATGTCGAAAGTGGTGCAGTCTCGACAGAGTGATCGAGAGAGAGGCAGAGAGTGGCCGACTAATCGATACCCTATCCAAGTGCTGCTATTTTGCCATTGCACAAGTCTTATTGAGAGCATAACTCAAAACAAGGCTAGCTATCTCGAATCGAACCCAATCAAGAATATGTACTCTTTGAGTGATGTTACACACACACACACACACTTGCACACATTGCACCACTTTATAATATTACAGGGTATCGAAATAATAATAACAATTTTCATTAGGCTCGGGCCGGCATGCAGTGAAAGCGAATCGGAACTCAACTGGGCAAGTTACTAGCTAACTGCATAACTATTCCCATTTACCAACTAACTGCAACTACAAACAATAACATCTGCAAGCAACAACAACAAACAAAAAACATTCAACAAGCAGCCAAGACAAACACACTCACACACACACACACGCACACACACACACACACACATTTACACACGCAACAAGCAGAAGATTAAATGATTTTAACTAAAACAACTGCCAAGTCGAAAACGAAAGTCTTGGGCCACACACACACAGACACACACGCACACACAGACACACACACACACACACAGACTCACACGCACACGCACAACTTGTCTATATGTCGACTCGCGTAGGCAGTGTGCCAGACTAACAGTATACCCTGTATTCTACCATTCTGCTTAACAGCCAAATTGCTCTAACTTGAATTTACACAGAAAAAACTCAGGCCGATCAGTTAACTGAATATTTGTGTACAACTTAAACCCATATTTCGAGACCGATTGTTCCTATGGCAGCTGTAGCATATCGTGGTCCGATTATGATTGTATTTGTTGTTTTTTAATAAGCATTTTTTGTGAGTTTGCTCAGAAAATCTTGGTAAAACAAATAAATTTTGTAATACAAAAACAAGTCTTTTGATTGTTCCTATGATAGCTATATAATATAGTGGTCTGATCCGATTGACTACGACGTCAAGGGGTGGCCGCTTTTGGCAACGGATATAAAGTTTGAGTTGGATAGCTTAAAATAAAAGAAGTGCACTTGGATAATATGAAAATAAATAAGTCAAATAAATCTATTAGTTCTCCTTCAAATGCCTAAAGTGCATTTATTTTATCAAGCTGAATCACTTAAGAATTAATTTGTATTTAAGTTGCAAAAACGTTAGACAAGGTTAGTTACAAAACAATTAAAATAAGCAAGGTCAACAAAAAAAAAGTGGAGTTTTTCTCATTATCAATTTTATTAATTTAAATTTTCCATTAGTAATTTGCTGTTGGTTAACAAAGATGCAAAGTATCAAATGCTGTGTAGAATATCGCTACTATTATTTTGAGAACAACGTCACCACTAACTACCCTGTTCATGCACATCTTGTTACAGGGTATAGCGAAAGAGTTGGACAAAGAGGCAGAGACAGAAGCGTGATAACTGCAGAGCAAATTAAATTGATACGCTGCGTAGATAGTTGGTCTGGTCTGCTATTGCAACACCCATTCCCAGCTACCCCATCCGCCATCCGCCACACGCCACCTGCCCCAAAAGCACTACCTGCCAAACTGCTCAGCCTGCAGCGTGCCTAAACTGCAAACGCACTTCTTTTTTTCTTTTCTCCATTTATTGTTATTTTTCTGTTATCGCTGCTTTTGCTGCTGATGCATTATTCAGTTGCAGTTGCAGTTGTAGTTGTTTGCATCGATTAATTTGTTGTCGTCGTTGTCGTTGTCGTTTCTTGTTCATCTTGTTTTTGACATTTTTCAATTTTCATCGCACATCTCCAAACGAACACTCCTCCCCTCAACCCCAACCCCCCCACCAACCCAGTACCCCCCCTTGTACGTCACGCGCTGTCGCATTGCATTTGTAATGTTTGGTTTTTCGAGAGATTTTTTGGTTTCGATTTCATTTGCGTGTAGAAATGCATTTATGCTATATTTTTGTTTTTATTTTTTCTCTTTGTATGTTCCAAGTTAATTTCTGTGGCATATGAAAACGTTTCCTTGCCTCGCCAGCTGTTGTTAATGTGCGTGCTCCCCGCCCATTTCTCTGTCCCCATTCCCCATTCCACAACAAGCAAACAAAATATATATTTCTCTTGAATCCTTTAATGTTTTAGTTCTCATTCCCCCGAATGGAATGCTTATTATGATTATTGTATCCATTCCGTAAGCAGTAAGAATACCAACAACTACAACAACAACAAGAATATCAGCAATAGCTTAAGGCTATTGTGAATACATAATTATAGTCGATTTCTAATTGACAATTGACAGACGAGCCAAAGTCAAAATCGAATTTAAATCGACGAAGTCTATTTATCTTCACAATATTTGTTTGACTTTGACTTTGAATCGTTGCGAAGCCAAATTACCTTGAAGCAAATTGCAATTCCACATTTATGTATTTAGATAATGCTCTTGAGTAGTAGCTGAAAATAAGTACATATATATCTAGATATTTATATTTACATATATCCATTTATCTATCTATATATCTGTCCATCTATCTATCTAAATAGATATATCTAACCATCTGGGTATCTATATCTGTTCCTCTATCTCTCAAAATATGAATATAGATATTAATTTATATATATTAAGATATCTATCCATCTAAATAGATATCAGTCTATCTATTTACATATCTATGTGGCTATCTTTCCAGCTATCCATTTACTTATTCATCCATTTGTATATCCAAATATTTATCTTGATAACTATCCATCTATATATTTATAAATCCGTACATTACTCTATATTACTATCTATCTATCCTATATGTATATGTATACATCTATCTATCTATATCCATCTATCTAGATATAATATCATAAAGAATTCTTTGATTTCTAATTAGGCTTGGACAAAAACAGATGACAACAACTATTTTTAGCTCACTTTCGCTTTGAGAATATTTACTGGTGTCGGTTAATCAGCAGATTATTGTTTGCATTGCACTGTTTCGGTTAATATTGATTTAGTTTGTTTTATTTGGTGTGCTCTGTTGGCCAACTAACAACATCAGTGTGTATATTGAAACTTGACAGGCGACAAGGGTGGCAATTAAAGTTCAGCCGGTTAACTGGAACAGCAACTGCAGCAGCAACTGTGCAACTGTTGCTGAACTGAACTTTAGCCGTTGCCCATTTGCCAGCTAATTTCCTCTCTCTTTCTCTTTCGCTCTCTCTCTCTCTCTCTCTCTGTCTCTCTCTTTCTCCAACCTCCTCTCACATCTGCAACTCCAACTTCATCTCAGGGTTAAGTGCGTTGATGAGCGCGTAATGGCCGCCTGCTGTCAGTTTAATTGATGGGCATGGGTCTAATTCTGGTTCTGGTTCGGGGTCTGGGTCTGGGTCTGGGTATGGGCTAGGCATCAACATTGTGATCGTGTTCCGGTACGTTTCTTTTGTGTCTGCCCGCCGCCCACCCATCCACTCGTATCGTGTCCACCCCTCCTCTGTCGCCACAGTTAGGCGCTTGATGCGGGCGAGAACGCGTACATAATTTTTCGTTTGATTTGAATTCATACATTTGTTTGTCTTAGTGGCGGACCGAAGCCAACAATCCACTCCAATCCACTTCACTCCAGCAAACACAATGCCCCACCCTCCGCTACCCACAGCAGTGGCTCAACTTGGCGATGGCCACTTGAGCTCATTAACTTGCAATTTACGAATTTATTTAGCAGGCACCGCTTTGCTGCGGGCTCTAAATCCACAAGCAAAACCAAAAAACAAACAACAGAAAAAAAACATTTAACCCACCCCGAATAACATAAATGTATTTATTTTTTAAATTCGAATCTAAGTGTCTGAAACACATTGAGGAAAAAAATATTAATATATATATATATGTATATATGTCTGTAATTTTCGAGTTGTTAGCTAAAATTTTGATGATTTGTGCAACAATAAAAAACTAATTAAGAGAAAAGTAGACGTAGCAACAGTTCTCAGGCAATAAAAACTATCTACAAATTGAAACAGCATCAGAAACCAAAGTAAATAAATAAATAACTTGAGTTTAATGTCAATGCCGATAAATCTTTGTTGACAATGCTGATGACGATGATTGTGATGGAGAGGGGATGAAGATGCGGAGCCAAACTAAACTAAACACAGCTGAACTAAGTTGAACTCGCTTCTGAATTCCCACGTTCTTTCTGTATCAATAGAGTGAGGGAAGGAGGGATGTGTGGGGCATGTGAGGGTGTGCATTGGGCTTGCACACACTCGAAAAAAAAGATCCCTTCGAGTTGCACTGAAAACCAGCAATAATTATTAAATAAATATTCATTATAGCATAAGGTATATATATTCTTGCCATCTACGCCAGTCTGTCTGTATAAGCAAGCCGATCTCAGAGACTATAAGAGCGAGGGATTATATTGAGGGATATAAGTTCTTCTTAGATATCGTCCAGTTTAATTTATGTCATTGTTAACTGCCCATGTTTCGGGAATATCGATTTAAATCGTAAAAGACAAAAATACAACACACCCCGAAATATTATTGGTCAACTGTTAAAATTTTATTAAGATCGGATATGAAATTCAGTTTTTGTTGCCCAAAATACATTTGCATATTAAACATTTTACAATCAGCGACTATCCCAAAAGTATCTCATTTATTACTTATAAAATAAATAGAAACAAAAAGATATTTTGTGTAATGAACTTTACTTCAGAATTTACAGTTTGAAAGCATTTGACTTTATCATTTATTTATAAGAAAAAATAAATATTTATGTGTATACAAAATAATTATATTCATATTTTTTCTGAATTCTAGTAAACATTATTTTTGCAAGTGCAGGCGTAATTGTCAAAAATAAAAACAAAGCTATAGCAAACAATACAAAATGGGGAGGATCAACAGGCAGCGGCATTAAATCAACTTAACACTCGCACACACACTCGCACACACACACGCACACACACTCGCACACACACTCGCACACACACTCGCACACACACACGCACACACACTCGCACACATAGCGATTCCCACATATATTTGCATTATGTCAACGGCAACAGCAATAAAAAGGCGAAGCAGTAGAAGTAAACAAATTTGTGCTATTCGCCCACAAAATTTGTGTGTATGCGTGTATGTGTGTGTGTGTGTGTGCGTGTGTGTGTGTGTTTTTGGGACCAACGCGTCGACAACTTGATGATGTCTCAAGTTGGCCCAAAACTGAACTCCTGACCATCTCTCTGCAGTTGGCTGCTGCTGCATCGTAATCTGAAATGTAACTCATTTAATTTGTTCAACAATTTTGCATGTATCGCGCATAAAAAACAGCTGCCGGTTTTTTTTTTAATACACAAACAAAAGTAAATTGTTTTTAACTATTTTTATGGCCCGGCCCCAAACAAGCCAGCCGTAAATCTTGAGCACGCTTGTGCGCCTCCAGACGCTGCTTCGCTCAAGTCGTTGCCGCTTTTATTTATTTTTATTTTATTATTATTTTTTTTTTCTGTTTTTTTTTTTATATACATTTTGTTAAAAAGATTTTTATCTCATTTTTATGACAACCAATGCGATTTGATCGCTCCATATGCTACGTGATTTTGCATTTGGGCAAATGCGAGCAGCAATCAACAACAATCAGCAAATGCCTAAGACACTTTTTGGCCAACACGTAAAACAATTTGAAGATGTTGTTATTTGCAGCGCTTCTTGTTAGTCTTAACGGGCATGCCTTTGAGCTAACAACTGCTCGTTATTGGATTTTAATTAATATCCTATAGAATATATAGAAAGTTTTTAGTGAAACTTAAAAATTGGCTCCTCCCATTTTATTCTGTGACTTTAAGTGTGAGTGACAAAATTACCGCTTGATGCTGATAATTCAAATACAACTTGTCGGCAGACAACCCAATGAATTAGAGACCAATTTAAATTTCTATTTTTCTATTTAATTTCTATTAAAAATAAATAAATATTGCTTAATGTTGTGCTAAATATGTTTATTTCACCGATCTTGTTATTTTTAATATAATTTGATATCGATTTGAAATTAATTTATACGAAATTTCATGTCTAGATCAGGCAGTCTATAATTATCTTAGATTAAGATGGTATTATTAGTGGGCCAGGAAGGAAGCAAGTCAAAATCAAGTCAACTATTTATCGTTTTGGGTTAATGTGTGACTGCGTTGAAAAGCAGAAAGCCAACAGCAATAGTAGCAACAACCACAAAACAGTAAAGCGTTGACACTTTGCTACAGTTCACACATGATTTAAACGCCATCGCCATCGCCATCATTGTCGCCTTCCTTATTGCGGTTGTCAACATTGGAATCGTTTTTCATTTGCTCTTTTGTTTTGCCTGGTTGTTGTTTTATTTTGTTATTTATTTTTGTAATTTGCGTATTTTTTGTGAGCATTTCCATCATCAATCATGCGCCTCGTTGCCCCCAAAAGTCACCCATATGCCAGATGCCAGATGCCAGATGCCAGATGCCAGACTCCCAGGCCAGACAGGCGGCGTTGCAATTGCGCCGGCGCAAATGCTTCAAAGCCAAAGTTGACTTGTCCGCAACTATGTTTAACAAATATGCGGCGCTTGCAACGCACTTGGTCGACCAGAGGGGTAGAGAGGAGTGGGTAACTCTCTGAACTCTGACCCTCTCGACTCTTGTGCGCGCGACAGCTGCGAAATATTGTACAAAATTTTTAACATTAACCTTTTGCACCGTGGCACATCATTAAGAGTTTTCCATACTTTCATTGGTTTTGTTTTATGCCCTTGCATAGGGGTATTATAATTTTGTTGTGATTTTTGTAGCACTCGTATAAGGAGACTTCTACGATCCCATAAAGTATATATATATAAATTCTTGATCAGCAGCAGTCTGAGTCTGAGTCCGAGTCTGTTTCTGTGCAAACTTGTCCCTTACTTTTAAAGCTATCTTGGACTTGTGGTCAGATCGAACTACTATATGTATGTATAAGAATAATTTTATATATAATTGGTCGGTAATTTATAGTGAAATTTGACTTCGGTTTGCAAGTGTGTAGTATTCGGCATGCCCAAGCCGTTCTTCTTATTGATATATATATATATATATATGTATGCTTATGTATATATATACATATATATATTTTTTTAATTTTGTCGCAACACAAAAGGTTACAAACAAAATGTTGCTGCTCGCTTGTTGATGTTTTCAAATTAATCAGCTGTCGCCGAAGCTATTCACAAGCATAATGACACAGACATGTATCAATATACAAATAGATAATAATATATAATATATATGTATATTCAAACGTCGCCATATTTTGCCAGTCCAATCTGTCTGTCGTCGCTTATCAACACTAATGGGCGCTCTCATTGATTTCCTGCTTAATTTTGTTTTTTTTTGTTTTTTTTTTTGGGGGTTTTTTGTTTGCCAAGTTTAGCTTATTAAATTGATGCTTGTCAAAAATTAGGCCAAGTTGGCAGTTGTGTCTGATTCGCATGCTGCTTCTTCTTCTTCGTCGTCTTTGTTTTTTCACTTGCCCGCCAATTTTGCGAGTCATTTTCGGCTGTGAGCTGTGAGCAGAGTCATAGTCGATCAAATGGCCATTCACATTTCTCACCCACAGCGTCAAAGATGAGAGATATATAGATAAAGAATGTATGACCAATTTGGCAAGTCAGCAAATCATCATCGCATATTAAAACTGGCTGACACGGCAGTACACAAATCATGTTACCAATTAGCTACCTGTCTGTGTGTGTCTGTGTGTGTGTGTGTGTGTGTGTGTGTGTGTGTGTAGATTCTCATGCGGGAGTTAAGCAGTTAGCTGTTACATAAGTAATGCCATTAAAGTCACAACTCAATTCGGTAAGACCATAGTCGATATATCCAAGTGAAGAAATATGTTTGCTAATTAGTGTAAATATGACCGGATTTAAAAATACTGTGCATATCCAGCTAGTTGGGTTTTTGCCTTGAAATAAGTTGGCTAAATGGTTTTGGGAAACCGTTAAGTGTATTAACTAACATATTCGCAAAATTCGTGGACCACAACGTGGTATCATAAAGTCGTATATGTATCGTGTACTTGGTGCTCTTGACCTCTTGATGATGTTAGCGGTTTAATAATGTGAGTTGTGTTGAGCTTCCTAATTGAATTCAGCTTTGGTTTAGCTAGCCCTTAATTGACTGCCAAATGAGCTGTGATAATCATCCAATACTCTGACCATCTCCCACACCAACACAAACGCACACACACACACAAACACACACACCACTTTTCTTTCTGTGTGTGCTTGAAGCCTGTTCAAGTTAAACGAAATTCTGAAATCAATTTGGTTGTTTTCTTCTGCGCCACACATCAGTCAGCAGTGGCACATTGATTTGGCATGAAAAGTGGGGTATTTGTGGAGTTGTAGATTTTGTTGGTTGATTGTCATTTTGCTACTACGATTTCCCACAGTTTCCAATCAATTATAAATGCTGTGATTTGATTCGTATTCTCCTTTATTGATTTATATGATTTTCGGCCTTCGTCCGGCATTTTACTTCTTATTTATTTTGTTTTGTTTTTTTTTTTGTTTTGTTCTTGTCCCTATGGGCATATACTTAATAATAGTATTTTATTTGTTCATTGTGCGCTCGGCAGTTGTAAATGACCTTGAACTTTGTTTGTTTGTTTATTTTTTTATATATATTTTTTTGTTACGTCGGCTTTCTGGACTTGAATTGAATTGAATTGAATTTGTTGTGTTTTATCAATTAGATTTTCGTTTGCTGACCTTTAGCCATGCACACAGACAAAATGAATGCGCAGTCCCACGAAACATGTTCAGGCGGGGATTAAAAACTTAAAATAAATTACACACAGTACATGCACAAATAATTTATCTGCTAACTGAATGATGCGATACTTAACATATTTCGATGGCTTAACGCTGTTGTTTATCATTTGCATAAATTGTTGTATAAATTCTGGCCTTATCCGTTCTTCGCTGATTTTTAATGAGCCTATCATTTATTTATTGTATTTTTTGTACTATGATTTTATCATTGCGTTTTAAGTGCTTAATTTATTAATCAATTACATTTTGCGTTTGTTTAGAATGTTACGTTTATTCAGCAGGAAATGGCATCGACAGAAGAGACTTGGCGCTGTATATATCCAGACACTGTTTAGTTAAAGTCCAACGATTTATTATTGTGCGCTCAACTCGTCCAGTGCGGAAGTTGGCGACGCTCCGAGTGATTCGTAATTTATATCAATTGCAAATAACAAATACCAAATAACATAAAACAATTCACAATGGCGTCATGGCCAGGGAGGGTTTGAACATGGTCCGCTCGATAAGTCGATATCAATCAAAATCATATATGATCATTTAAGCATATTAAATATTTTAATATTTCTAGCCTATCCAACATTAGTTTCGCTTTGGGGCACCCAAGGAAAGAGAGGAAAATTTAAAAAAAGAGAAAAGATAGAGGAAGAAACAGTGAGATTGAAAAAGACAAAACAGAGAGAGAGAGACAGAGAGAGAGAGGGAGATGGACAGGAGGGGAGTGGGGATTGCTTGGATATTTTTAAATAAACAAAAAGTGCAAAATAATATGAAGTGTTAGTTGATGGAATAAAATAGGAAATTGACTACACGGCTAGCATATTCAAATGTTGTTGAGCAACCCTCGCTGGTCGCCTCTTTTGCATTCAGTGCGTGCTATCAATGAGAACGCTAAATGAAGCCAACGAAGCCACGAGGAGCCAGAAAAGCCCCACATCAGAACCGGGGTGTAGCAGAACTAGGCCTGGGCTGGCAATAAAAAAAGAAGCACAGGCAGACATATGTCCATATATGTATATACATATGTGCACACATTTACACACACTAGCATTCAAACGAAGCGAGTGCAAAGAGTGCGGAGCCAACCCGATAGCTGTCCGGGCAAAGCCTGATATCATTTATCATACTAATGCCCGCACAATTGAATCGAGAGAATCATTCCATGAGTATTTCTGCCTCTTGACACGCATCAGCAGCCCTGAGCCTTGAATGTGCATGTGCATGCGTGTGTGTGTGTGTGTGTGTGTGTGTGTGTGTTGACGGTTGCAAATAAAACCTGTCAAATGCTTTGCGCTTTGCTGATATTTAATCTAAATTTATATTGACAATGTTTTCTCGCTGTTGGGGGCCAGTCACAGAAGATATTGTAATGCCTGTGTGAATGCATACCATGGTAAAAAAAAATCTGTTGCTGCATGTGTTCAATACCTATCGCCTGCCCTTTTGCCCCCTCCGCCCCTTATCTAGCCCAGCTCAGCTGTTTGTGTAAATTCTCGGAAATCGGAAACTAGTTTTGTGAGCAAGCTAAATTGCCAGAGGATCGGAGAATTGTGGAGCTCTCTAACTGACAGGCGATTTGATTATGTAAATATTTGTTCGCAATATTTAATAAAGTAGAAAGTGAGAGTGCCAACTCGTGTGTGTGTGTGTGTGTGTGTGCGTGTGTGTGTGTGCGTGTGTGTGTGTGTGTGTGTATGTTGTGCTTGACTTTGTAATGGGCTTGTAATGCTGCGCGATAACAAGCACCTCATTATCAATGCCAACAACAGCACATTCATTTCAAAAAAAAGCTGGTGGTAAACAAGTGGACAAGCGTTGCATAACGACTCACAGATACCCTGCAGAAAAGGTACTGAGCAATTGGCTTTTGAGAAAAATGAAGAGAGAGAAATAAATCAACAAGTAAAATGTTCTATATGTGTAACCTAACCTAAATATATATGTATTAAGTGCTTACAATTTTTCGAAGGGGCGTTGCTATACATAGTAAATCAAAACAGGATGAGAATTTATGAACTTATTACTTAAATGAAGTCAACAATTTTTTAGCACTTAGCTAGAAGTATGCTTGAGATTTCCGCGGCAACACAAAAAATGTAAGATTTTATCTTTGCTAATATAATATATAAGTAATGGATGTAATGGATGTAATGACTAATGTGTGTGTACATTCATTTGCTGAAATTGGAATGGGATGGAAAACGCACTCAATTATAATTACAATGAGCAATATGCTTTAACCATTGGCTGTGTGAATTTCCATTATTTGCGAAACATTCAGCATTGCCCAAAGATTTGCCTATCATCAACGTCATTATCGTCATGCGATGATTCCCTTTGGCAAATCCCGCCAATCCCCGTCATCCTTGTCGTCATTGTATGTGGACTTATTAATTGGCTGTTTGCTTTTGTTTTTGCTGATGCCACTTGGATGGCAATTGAGCTGAGAGCTTTGAGTTGATGGTGTTGTTGTTGTTGTTATTATTATTGCTGCTTTGAGAAAGCAATATTAAAGCTGATATCAACAGCAACAAGCCGCCAGCGATAGCCATATTTCGCGTTCGACTTTTCTGCATTTTGCAGCAAAAAGCAAACAATTAAAACGCTAAACGTTAATTAGCAATAAATTGATAAGTTTCGCATTCGCATTTGCAATCGTATTAAGCGCACACAATTCAGCGACTTTGCCGCTTCTCAAATTGAACGCCTTCTCAAATGATCAAAGCGTCGCTGTTTTCCCCTCTTATCGACAATCATGAACAAATCCAGCTATTTCAGTTTAGCTGCAAATCAACACCATCAACACCATCGACATTCTCTTCATCTATTAATTAAAATAGCGCAAAAGCGAAAACCAGAAATGAACGAACTGAATCAGCTGCAGTTGAAAATAGACTCGATTGCCCATCAATTGCAAAATGTTCTCATTTGTTTTTGCTTTATAAAAACACTTTCGTTATAGTAGAAATGTTATTATTGTAATTGTATGGTATTATTAAGCTGGTATTTGAATATTTTATTAAAACATCTGTTCGAAATATCTACCCTTTATTTTAACAAGACAAACAGCTGTCTCAGAATACATTCACTCATTCAGAATTCATATTCACTTTGCTCGCATTTAGATTCAGATTAGAAACGTATACAAATACATTTACACTGACGGACGGACATGACTTTATCGACCAACAATGTGTATAAATAATAATGTTGGAGACGTCTCCATTAATGCGTCACACAATTCACTCGTGTAAGCAAATTATACACCTGCTATTTTCTCTTGTGAAACGTATGGCAATTTTACAAAAGTTCGCAAACATATTTTGTTTCAAGTATCGCAACTGGCGAATCTCTCAACTGGTGAGACTATCTCTACTGTGATATCTGCCTTATTATGATGATTATTTTTATAGCCTGAACCCATATAAAAAATGGATGTGAAGTTGTGCACAGGTATGAAACTGGCAGAAGGAATATATTCATAAAGTAAATAAATTCAACAAATTTAACAAATCAGCATCAAAAGCCTAGTCGACTTAGCCATGTCCGCCTGTCTGTCAGATTTGGAATGTTCGTTCTTGTATACACCACCACATGCAGCTCAACTTTACTTATTTATTTAGTATTGTGAAAATAAACCTAAAAACGATGATTTTATTAACGAAAGCATATTATCAGATTTGAGCATACCAAGCAATTTAACAGCTGCGTTGAGGGTATTTGCTAGTCGAGCACACTCGACTGGCTCATTCTAACTTGTCATTGTCAACGTCAGTTTTCTGGATTTGCTGAGCAGTTGTTTGCTGTTGACACATGAAATTGTTGCACAAGATTTGCTGGTGCTGTTTCCTTCTTTTGCTCTGCTCTGTCTCTTTACTATTTCAACTTGCTGGCTCATCGTCGTCGTCGTCATCATCGTCATCATCGTCATCATCATCAAAGTTGTTGTCGCTGGCATTTGGATTTGGGCACTTCTGCTGCAATTTACCAGGAAAACTCTTGAGCCGAACAACAACAGCGACAACTCATTTTCATTTTCATTTTCATTTATATTCCCAGACGGGGAGGTGTTCATTCCTCAACTGAGGTTCATTGCCTGCCTGCCAGGCAGGCCAGTCAGTAGTGAGTCAGATTAGAGTTTGGTTTTGGCCCACAGCAAGAACTTCGATTTGCTCGTCTATTTGTATTATTTGAACGGCTGGTTCTCTCTTCTGGCCAAATGGACAACACTTGGCCATATGCATATTGTATTGTCTATTGATTTGTAATTTACGTGTCGGCCTCATTTTTGGTTTGGATTTTTCATTTCATTTCGATTGGTTTGCTTTGGTTTGGTTTGGCTTTGTTTTGTTTTGCTTTTGCTTTTGCCTCTTACCATTTCCCTATTTTCATTTTCATTTTTATTTCCATTGTCATTGTGTAGTCGTGTCCATTTCTATTTCTATTTTTACGAGCATTTGCTCTTTTCTCTTTTCTTTCAACTGAGTTATTAACCCATTCCGCCCACTTCTGCTTGGCGACTCCTCTGGTAGTGACTAAGTCTCCGACTAAGTCGGTGTCTAGCAATTAGTTGGTCGCAGTCTGTGTTGCCGCCTTGTTGTAATAGCATTCGCATTTTGTATTACAATTTGAATTTCGTTTTTCGAACGATTTTCACTTTTCAATGGGCAATGGGCAATGGGCATTGGGCTTTGGTAACGGTTGGCTCCACGCCCATACGCAACTTATTGCGCCTTTTACTTTTACTTTCTACGAAAGCGAAAACCCAATTAGAATAACGCTGCCACTGCAAACACCAGCAGCCATGTATCTCAAAGGGCGTTTTATACGTGTTCGCTGTTCGTTTCCTTGAGAACGAACAACGTGGCCTGAAAGAAATGTGCCTTGAATAGCGCAAAAATTATGTTGAAATATGACGACTAATTAACACTCGCTTTTCCTTCTGTTCTTCTCAGGGTAAGCATCGTAAGCTATATGATATATATTTATATATATATTTATGCTGAATATATATATATATATATAAGCCAAGCCATTATGCAACATCTTCGCTCGGCAGGGAAGCGGATGGGGCCAACATCAATCGGCTGGTCAATAATCTGTTGACCCCCTCGTTGCTCTGTGTGAGTCATGAAGCGAAAGAACTTGATGTATATAAACAACAACTGTATCTGCCATATGCCATATATGGCATGCATTTGTCTCTTTCCCTGTCCCTGTCCCTCTCCCTGTCCCTGTCACTATCTCTATCTCTATCTGCGGCTGCCAAAACTAACTGCGTTGCATCGCATTTCGTTTGCTGTTTGCCATTCGCAAAGTGACTCATTGTGGCGGCTGTGCTTAGCATTTCTGTGTCTGTCTGTCTTTCTGTCTGTCTGTCCTGGTGTCTCTCTGTGTATGTGTATATGTATGTAATGGCATTCGGCAGAACATGGCAAGCTAAAAGTATCTCACAAAAATCACACGGTTGAGTCATCCTCTCCTCTATACAGATGCAACAAGACACAGCGACACAGATCTGACAGGCTGACTGTTTGACTGAATGACTGACTGACTGACTGACTGTTTCGCCGGCTGGTTTTTTTCTGTGCTCATCCATCTATTGACTGTTTCATTTTTCGGTTTGTATTTTAATTATGCCAAAACGGGCTGACTTGACTCAAGTAAAAATTTTGCTTTCGAATTTAGGAAATCTAGTCTATTTTCACGTTGATTTTTGAATGAAAATTGTCATGTAAAAATTCTTCATTGTGGCTTGCCCTTGTTAACTTTTACCAGCAGAGATCATTTTGCCCAATATATTGAGTGTATATGATACAAATAAAATAAAAAAGTGCACTTGGAGCCAAGATAAGACATATTTCAAATATAAAAAGACGTCACAAAACAATAAACAATTTGGTAAATATCAACTAATATTAATTGTCACAAAGAAATACAAAATTGAAAATTTTTCAAATTAAAAATTATTCTTTAAGCATTTTAAAATTGAGTTTAATTTGATTACAAAAATTACAAGTAACTTCAAGCAGTGAACATAATTAAGCTATATAAGATAGTTTAGGGATTGTCAACTAAAAACAAACGAATCTACTTTTAACAAATGTTATTATCAACCAAGAAATTTTTCAAAATTATTTTTGTGGTTTTTTTTGTTTGGCTATTTGAATTTTAAGGCGATTTGCTAAGCTTCAGGTCATAGACATATGTTGGATTGTGACCTAGCTCAACTCAGTGGGTCACAGTCCAATATAACAATGCAGGCAAGCCAACAACACAGAAACAGAAAACAAAAATAAAAACTGTTGCCGGTCAAAGTATTCAGGCAATCGACAATTGCCTTTCACTTTTACTTAATCAGAAAAATTGCTCGGCGATTCATAAGCAAAAGATTCAGATACAAACACAAATACAATTAATGGTGCGGCTGCTGGTCAATCAACCTGTTGACCACTCGCCCGCTCGTGCAACCACCGCCAAGTGTTAACTGTGCGAACTGTGATCTGTGATCTGTGATCTATGATCAGCGATCAGAGCTCTGTGTGTGGCCGCGCACTCAGCTAAGTATACACCACTCTTTCCACAACCTACACACACACACACACACACACACACAGACAGACACACGTTGGCCCGTTTAGCCATGTCAAAGCCCAATTTGAATTGCTGGTTGTAATTATAATCTTGTGCATCGCGTTTGCCGTCCAACATTTCGACTTTTCAACTCAAAGGAGCTGCCAACATGGTTCATTGCACTTTGGCAACGATGTTGGCCAGCAACATTAATAGACGAGTCAGAGGTAGCCAACTGCTGACCAGTAAACGCTGATCACAACCTACTACATAATCGCGTATTCGCATCTAAATTTGGCCCATGTGGCTGTGCCATGAACCTGGCTAACAAACGGTTGAACCCACTGACAAAATGCTCTTCAATGGCAACGCTCAACTCCCTCCCCATTCTGCCTCCTTTCCTCCGACGAGAGGCAGAGAGGCAGAGAGAGAGAGAGAGAGAGAGTGTATGTCTGAGTGTGACAGAATGAAGGTTTTGTGTTTGTGTCGTCATCGGCGACATCAGCAATGGATCTTATCAGCAGCAGCTCGACGCACCAATAATCCAAAGACAAACTACAACTACTATGCGAAATCATTATTTAAATACAGAAACGTGTTCATAATTTGTCAAGCAAGACAGCGACAACAACAACAGACAATTCCAACGTATAAATAATAGCAATCGTGATTGGGCGACTTTTGCATGCCCTGCTGTGCAAATTGAATAGTTTAAAACATTTTTACAGTATACAAATTATATTTATTTTATTTTATTTATTTAATTTAAATTGTTATTTTTATGGTTTTCTTGTAATTAAAACAGATTGCAATATTTGATTAACGTCTGCTTAAGCGCTATATTATATTTAAAAAAAAAACTGTAACCGATCCAGGCAGATATTTTCGACTTGATTAAGCATATATTTATTTACTTATTTCAATTGGCTTGTATTTAGAGATGAAACTTTAAAATAAAGAGGCTTTTTGCTTTGGATATGGTTGTCAGCATATACTAGCAAATATATGTCCCCACGCAATGGGGAACTAATTTAAATGAACACATTAGACAGGTCCAAAATTAGACTATTTATTTATTTTATTTATTTGCACTGACCAATTGTTTTATTTGATGGGCATCAGGCATATATGGCTGAGTTTGTTGGCCCCACCAAATTGCTAATCGGCATCGGCAATCGCAAATGATCGGATGTCATCTCTCGAGTGGCTCGTCTCTGCACCTCCGAGCCAATTGGGCGTTTGCCATGCCATGAACCCAGCATCCGTGTCCGTAATGGCATCTCTGCCTCTGCTCAGGGTGTAGTCGGGTGTACCAACAACAGCACCAGCAACAGCACTTTTGGCGTCACTTCACCAGTTGACCAAAGCTTTCTCATCGTTCAGATGAATTTTTGTGAAAAATCAGTGTTCGTCGCAGTTTCTTGCCTTGAACTTTTCAAGTTTGTTGCCATCTGTTTTTAGCCAAACGGCCACAAACGGATTTCAATTCCGGAAGTTTATCCAATTATTGTTCTTAGTATTGTTGTTGCTGCTGTTGTTGTTGTTGTTATTATTATTGTTGTGGTTTCTGTTGTTGTTGATTCTCTTTTAAATGGTGCGAAAACTGCGCCGTTTATGTGTTTACTCGCGTGTGTGGGTCGAGAAGTCAGCATTTGGATTTCAATAGATTTTAAACTCGCTCAATTGGCAAGTCGTTAAACCGTTTGCGTTTTGTTTACCATTTTTTTTCTTCTTTTTTTCTTTTTTTCATTTGCCAAATTCAATTTACGATTATTTAGCTTGCTTTTCATTTGAATCATTAAATTTAATTGCCTCAACAGTTCGGTGTCATATTTTCATACTTTGTGTAGACTTTGCTCCCAATACGAGTATATTAGTATTTGAGTATGATGTTGTTGTACGTGCTTAAGTTTTTATACATTTGCGTTTAGTCATAAACGGTTGCCAAATAAAAAAATAAAAAAAACCATAAGGTGATGGCTTTTTAAGTATTTGCCAGTTTTTCAATTGTGGCAGCCACAAGTGAGTGCCATTCATTAAGCTGCACAGTCGATTAGCCCTGCTTCACCCAACCAATCACTTAGTTCATTAATTGTTTCGAAACTTAATTAAACAGTTAAACAAGCTTTCCTAACTAACTTAATATTTAGGAACATTTCCTTTCCATTTGAACCAAAAAGTTAAGAACTTTTTATTTATTTATGTAATTTGGACTAAAAGCACTTTACAAAATTTACGAAAGCTATTAAGGAAATATAAATTTAAAATTAAACTTACATGGTGAAATAGAGAGATAAGAAGTGCATGATTAAATTGAAATGAAAACAAAAATCAAATAAAAAAACATTAAATATATAGTAAATAAATCGGGGGAATTCAAATAAAAATAATTCAATATTTATTGCAAGTATTGACGCAACCTAAAAATACCGCAATCAGGCCAGAAGTTGTTAAGCGTCATTAGTAGCTTGGTAATAACTTCTATGATTTAATTGCGTTGTCTTTGATAGGAGTCATTAAAATAAGTGAATAGCAAAGGTCACAATAATAGGCACTCTGTTTATATTTGTACAGCATCTAATATGCATGCTGATGCTAGAAATGATGACATGAATATAATTGTATATGTATATGCATAGGTATATGTATATATGTATACAGACATACATATGTATTTTCGTATTTAATGACTTAATATAATGTTTATGAACAATCCGCTTAGAGTCGTTCTTAATTATTTCGCTGTGGCACTGCAGAGTCTGCCCCTTCCCCACTCAATTGTATTCTCGAAATAAGTACACAGCACAAATGTATATATATAGAGATATATGTATGTTTGAATTATCAGCTGGTCGTATGTAAATTGGATGCTTTGTTTGTGTTGCCATTTCATAAATTTCATAAGTTATTGCACAATTAACCTTGAATGCTGAACGTTGGAGCTTGGGGACGGATGACTAGCATTGTTGTTGCTCTTTATGTTCTTGTTTTTTTTTTTTTATTGTTGACAGTCAGTTTATTGTGTGCTTGTTCCCTTTTAAAGTTCGCTCTGGGTGAGCAAGATCTTGATGCGATCTGCGACAACTTTGCAATCTTCGCGTTGGCCATCTTTGATTAGCTACAAGCTCCCATATGCATCCAACTCTCCGCTTGACGCTGATCGCTTTGTTAGATAGACATGGTCGTAGAAAGATAACCCATTTGATACTTGATTGGTTTTCACTCACAAGAAGCATTAGCTAGTATTTCTCAGTTATTTACATCTCTATCTCTCTCTCTCTCTCTCTCTCTCTCTCTCTTCTGAGCCAGCCTGCAGCAGCAGGCGAGTCCCTAAACAGGGTTTTATTTGCTGCTCCCAAATTGAGTTGATTAACTCACTGCCCAAGTTGACCTGTATAATTTGACATTTATTGTGCAGCACTACGCTGTTCAATCAGCAAACACGATATCCATATCCAGGCAGGGTATTATTCTGCTGCTGTCTTTTCAAGTCACATACTGCACATGTAAGGAAATTGAAATACTTTAATCGAGGCTGACGGGGCCAATATTTTGGATATTGCATGACCATCAGGCGTGGGTCTAAGTTGGAATTTACGAAGGACAACTCAAAGGCCAAGTGAAAAGGCGGAGCGTAATGTAACTCTTGAAAATATTCCCAAATTAATTAATTCGAATTATAAACGATTAATTTATTAATACAAATGATCTAGCATTGTCAGCAACTGTTTTCTCAAACTTAAAATTGACATTCTTAAGGCGATAAGTTGATAAAAATAATCGAATTTTAATGGGACGCAATTAGTATTGTATTTTATAAAAAAATTAATGCAGTTGGCACATCATCAATAAGTTTCAGCATCTTTATTGTGTTGTAGAAATATTCAAGTTGTCAAACGAAAACTTCAACAACTTGCATACAACTTTTTATCAGCCTGCTAAAAATTTCATAAAGAAAAAACTGTTATAAAAAACTGAGTTTTTTCAAGTCGACCGTCAATCAGTCATCGCAAGCAGGAAATTAGTTTGATGACACATGTGACCAGGTCAGTTCCTAAAATGGAATCTGGTTGTGTTGATCGCTAGCCAAGGCTACGCAGGCAGTTTTTGGACATCTTTCGTTGCCGTTATTGTTGTCGCTCAATGCTGACCAACTCCATCTTATATCAATGGAGGCCGATTAGCATGCGCCAGTTATGAGGCCAACACCTTTCCAGTGGTCCCAGATGCTCAACACTTTACCCACTAACCAACCATGCATGCTGGTCGCAGCATGGTGGATAACAGTGTTGACTAATTTCATTGTGTGCGAAACATTTGACAACGTGTGAAACATTTTTTTGTGTTTCTTTTTTTCGAATGTTAATTTAGCATTTGTTTTACGATGGCTCAGTTTGCTTAGCTGCTGGCAAATGCATTTGAGCGGGGCCAACAGTAAATGGGTAATTGGAAATTGGCAATTGGCAATTCGCAATTGGCACACCTGCCGGCACAGGGGCCGGCCCCAAATTGAACAGACTGACCAACCCAGGAGTGAATTGCACTTACTAGCACATTTCAATTAATATTAACATTCGTTCAGCGATTCAAACCATTCATATTCACATTCACCATCCATATTCAAATTAGCAATTATCTTGCTTATAACAGCGATTCAGTTTGGTCTATTTTATGGTTCAGTCAAGGAGGTCGCAAAGACGATTGAACAATTATCTATATTTAATTGATGAATATCTAATGAATCTCAATTACGAATGCAAAATCTGGAGAGCGTGTTATGCGTCAAGGAAATGATTTTCATATGCCAACGGTGGACAACTTTTCTTTTTCTTTTACGTTTTTTTTATATAATTTTTTTTGTTTTGTGGCACATTAGTATTTATGTATTCAAGTCCAGGCCGCCTCTAATACATAATCAAATAGCAAATACCAGTTAAGATGCTGTTATTGCTGTTCAGGTTGCTGTTATCCTGCGCAGCGTGACAAACATAGCCAATTACTTGGCCAAAATCAAAGACATATTTGTTTAATGGCCACAAACTGTTGATGTTGTTGTTCTAGTTGTTGCTTTAACTGTAACAGCGTTACCATAGAAAGATGAGGCTAACAAAAAAATAATAAAATATCAGTCATCGGAGTCAGCATCTGCGTTGGCAGCGCAGTCGCCGCAAGCTGTGTGCAGTGGCGAAGGGCAAAACTTGATATAAAAGTCACGTCCTTGACTTAAATATGTGCCCGTCGTCAAGCGACAAAGAAATAAAATCCAACATTTTGGTAAACTCGAGTAAACAACAATGCGAACAAAAGAGTGCAAAATTTAAAAAAAAATATCATAAAATATACATGTGTACATAGGTGAATAAAAAACAGCGAAAGCAAAAGCCTAGCAAAAAGCGCGTTGAAAACCTCAAAAGAAAATCGACCTCAGCGCAAACTTCACACGAACCAATAAAAAATCTCTTTGAAGCATGATAATCAATGGAAGAGCATTTTATCGCAGGCAGCAGATACAATTGTATCTTTTGGCTGACTCGTGCAATTTATGAGTGGCTGTCAGCTTGCGGTTCTTTTCTCACACACTTTCGTTAACCTTTTGCTCATTCCCGTTACCCAATGTGACTGACTCACTCATTGACGAAATCGCGATTCTCTCGAATTGGTTGAGTTCTCTTGAATCGCCAGTCAGTCAGTCTGTTAGTCAGTTAGTGCTGACTGCTTGGCTTACTTGTGCGTTCTGCGCACTATTTTGGGGGGTTGGGTTGAGGTTGGAGGTCCATTGAACCCACTGTGACATTATCAAAACTTAGACCAAAAGTTGCCATAGAGACCTGCATACCTCATCCCGACACCCGACTTTTAAGACTCCTTTGAAGTGTTTGGACAGCGTTCGGGTAAAATTGGTTGGGCGTACACGGGTCACGCTTACCCATTGATTGATTGACAAACTGCCCTTTACTGTCGGCCTGACGGCCTGACTGCCTGGCTGTCTTCTATCTGTTGCTATTCCTATTGCTATCTATCTCGCTCGCTCTCCCACTCCGTCCCATGCCCCGTTGGCTAATCAAATTGGCAGGAGCACAGCCCACTGCCAAAAGCTGGGTCTTGAGCCGCGAGTGGAACATCAGCTAAATTAATGTAAATTGAATGACACGCAACGGTACCGCAAAAGAACTTCAAGTCCCTGGCCAGGACTCCGCTGCCGAGGAGCTGTGGAGCTGTGGAGCAATGGAGCCAACGACAAAATATGCCAAACAATGTGCTACACAGCGAAGCCAAGTTGTGAGCCCGCTAGGGGGGTGGCTGGAGGTGGGCATAAATATAACGTAAAGTAAAGCAAATTAATTTATTTCGCCTGTCCCAAAAGCAGAGATCCCCCCAAACCCGTCGCTCAGCTAACAGTTAAGCTATACCGCTTTGAGGCGGCTTCAAACCATTGTTGTTATTTTTGTTGTTGTCAACTTCAACCTAATTTTCTCCCTCGCTCTCCCTCCCTCTCTATCTCTCTCTCTGTCTCCCGGCTTTTGCCCCGCTCAGTGCGGACGATGCGTCGTCATCGCAACCGGAATCGACTTCCTGCCAGCCAACCAACCAGACAAGGGAGTCTCTCCCTCTTGTGAAATCGTGCGTGGCCGCATCTGTCTGCCTGTCTGTCTGTCTATTTGACTCTGTGTCTGACTCTCTGTCTGACTCTCTCTCTCTCTCTGTCTCTCGGCTCCTTAGAATATGCTAATGAGCATTTAATTTGCTGTCGCTGGCTGTGTAAACGCTTCCAAATTCAAATTCACTTTCAACTTGCGGCCTTAGTAGCTGCTTAGCTTCAATTTCATTCGAATATGGCTGTTTTTAGATAAAGAGTATAAGAGAAGGGAAGGGGGATCGGGGAACTTATTATATTCTCTGCGTCTTGCTTTTGTTCTCGGTCTGGTACAATTTGTATAATTGTTATTAGTGCCTGAATTTGAGGCGCATCCAATTACAATTCCCCTATTCCCACCCCAATTAATCCCATCAAATTTAATGTATCCAACTTTCAGAAGGTTTCAGGTGAAATTATTTGACTAACCGAATTGACCTGTTTCTTGTTTTCTTGCTTTAGGCAGAAAATTTGCTATGTATACAATTAAATTTGCCGATTTAAACATCAAGCAAAGTAATGAACATAAATACCATATTAATGACTTAGAGCAACAATATAGATTAGCATCTAGTCAGTATATGCCTTGTCTCTAGAGTCAAAATTAAGCTTATATCCATATTTCAATATGGCCAAAATTGCATCAAGTCATTGCAAATTATCGTTTGATTGAAATAAACAGCTTATTGGTCTATTTTAATTTATCTTTGCGAAATGACTAATAAAACAATTAATTAAAATATCAGACAGGCTAAGAGACTTTTCTGCAAACAACCCAATAAATAACAAAAATACATTTAAAATGAGAAAGGATTTGAGTTTTCCTACTTTTCCTTCAGCATTAAATTGCAATAAATTATAATCAATACATTAAATTATAACTGTATTTTAAATGAAGCGCATATCTTCCTTGAAGTATCAACTCTTTGTGGCATAGATTTTTCCATGCTATTCATAAAAGCGATACGAAATTTAATAAATCATCACGAATTCCTCGAGGCGAATTTCTAAAATTCGCCACATATCCCTAATGATGAAATGTATAGGGAGCAACATTATATATTCTGTATATATTCCAGAGTATAAAAGATGCTGATAGTGGAATCAGGCTGGTATATTGAGGCTCAACTCCATTTGGTTCATGATTTGTTCTGAATTCGATTCTGCACCTAAAACTGATGCAGGTACATTTTTAGAATGTTTCTGTATATGAAATCATGACAAACATTTGAAGTTGTAAAGTTTTCAAGTAACTAGAAACTCCCTTCGAGATTATTAATAGAGCGATATTAGTAAATGGCGTTGCCGGCAACAGTTGCAGTCAAGTTCGAATATTTCCTGGCAATGACACTCAGACATGCGACATGAGACATGAGGCAATTGAGGCTGTGTTGTGTCGTTCCATCGATAGCAGCGTGTTAAGGCTGTTGACTACACGAATGGCGCAATCTGTCATCACGAATCTGTCGCCGTTGTCGTCTCGATAAACGATATTCAAAGCCATTCTACAAGCATCGAATCAGTGTGGAGCATGTTTTTCGTATATATATATATATATGTGTGTATGTGTGTGTGTGTGTGTGTGTTTTGTGTGTGTGTGCACACTCTTGCTTTTATTTTATTATTTTTTATTGCTGTGGCAACTTCAATGTCAAAGTCGGGGGCGTTTTGTCGTGGGAGTTGAGCATGCAAAACATTATTTATATCATGTATTGAATTAATTCTTTACGACAGCTTATGGGCAATTTACAATTAAATTTTACGTTAGTTTAATGGGTCCACGGCTGGATATGATTTCGAATGCAAATCTGAATGCAACTGCAACTCAACATCTATAAAAATATTAAAAATGCAAATTTTTCAATGTGTTGTCTGTTTTTTTTTTACTGTTTTTTTACTGTTTTTTTACTGTTTTTTTTTTTTTTGTTCAAATATTTATTGGGTTTCTGTGCTGCGAAGTCAGTTGGCCGATTATGACGCCATCCCCCCGCATACAGGCACTCAAAGGGGAGTTATAAATTGTAGGCACATATCAAATATGTAAACATTAACGGAAACTGTTGAAACATGCACATGTCATTCGATGTTTTATGTATATGCCATATAGCGAGGGTCATTCAATATTTACATTAGACGGTTTCAAAGCTGTGTCTCCGCATAAGCCAATTGAATCTTACATTATTAAAATCTGACAATTGGTCAATTTACAAGCAATATAAAGCTGCAAGTATAAGGCATAAAGAAATAAATAGTTACATTAAAAATTGATAAAAATGGACTCATAGCTGAGCATTATATATTTAGATATGTATATACGAAATTATATATATGCATATGTATACTCCAAAATCGAGGACTAACCAAAATTGCGAAATTTATTAACGCATCCGGTTGAAGCCGCATATCCTTCTGATCGCGTTATAGCCCAACGGGCCAATTCTGGCCTAAGTAAGTTGGTTTTATTGACCAATGACCTAACTTAATCTGTGAATATAACAGAGACCCAGACGAGGCTCGAAACAATACCTGAGATTTGTAATTGTTGTTCTTGATAGTTTACATTTATTTGTTTCGAGGCCCTTTAATGATGTCCATTGAAAATGTGTAAAAAGGGTACAACATAGTTGGCATACAGAAGTACATTTTCTGTGTTCACTCAGAAAACGTTGTATGTCCGGATCGGACTACTATATCATATAGCTGCTATAGGAATAATCTGTCATAAGATGAGCTTTAAGTTGTGTGATTAAGATAGGCGTAGACAGACATACAATCTAAATACACAAATATGGAATATTCAGTCGTAGAACAGAAAACCTGAAAATACAATGATTTAAATACAATCTTACAATTTAAAACGTATTAGAATATAATAATAATATTCAAGAATAATAAATAATAAAAATGTATAAGAATAATTTATAAGAATAATTTATAATAATTCATAATAAGAATATATATGATAATAGAAGCTAGCAGATAGCTCCGGTCTACAAGTGCATGTATTCTGCAGCGATACCAGCTCTGTTTTTTTTTTTTTTTTTTTGGTATAACTCTAAGCTGCCCTCGCAGTCGCTACCAAAAACAACTATTTGTGTGCTGTTGTGTGTGGTGCATGCTTAATAGCTTTGTCTCGCATTCAATTTGCATGTCGCCCACGGGGCAAAGAAAAGCGTGAAATATTTTAAGCGCCTTAGACACAAACAATGGCGCTGACATCGGAGCTGACGCAGCTCCTCAAATCTAAGCCGGCAGCGACTGCAAATTTATCTTACCTTAAAAATAAAATAAAAAATAAAAACCGAAACCAGCAACGGCAATTTTCGCTTTCGTTTGTCGGCATTTTGGTTGCTTTTCATTGATTATTGTTGTTGTTGTCTTTGTTGTATATGGAGTGTGGGCGTTAGCGCCCACATCCACCTGATACAGCTTCATAATTAGAAATTCGAATAGAAATTGCAGCAGCCACACACATCAGACACATCAATGCCTTACTGCTCTCAGTTCGACTAAGCGATAGACGATGATATCAGCGCATAACGGGGAAACTTGCTTTTGCTTCCGACTTATCAAGGTGAATTTACACAGCGATTTCAGTATTCACTCTTTGAGACCAGTCTTTTACAGACGTCATCGGTTTTTGACAAAAAATAAATGATTTTTTATACTCTGAGACGGAAGATGCAAGAGCATATTGGTTTTGTACTGTTTTTCGACACCCTTAAAGCTAGAAACATGAAAGCTAGCAACCTGAGCCTTCTACAGACAAATTGTTTGGGGTGCTACGTCTCCCAGAGGGCTAGGAAATCGATAAATCGATAATTGCAAATCGATAAAATCACATATCTCCCACAGTTTTAAGACTGCAGTCACCAAATTTATTTGCTAGATGGTTGGCAAAATCAATATGCCTGAAAACCGTATGTCTCACGCAATTTGAAAAGCTAGAGGCATCAAATTTAAAAGACATATTGTAAGCAACAAGCACCGCCTCCAAAAGCGGCAAAAGCCCATATCTCCCGTACATTTAGGACTAAAGTTACCAAGCTTGGCAGGTAGCTTTCTAGGAATATGTTTGGCTACGCCCACTTCCATTTAATGTGTTGCTGATGCCCAGTTCTTTTTCGATATCATTGATTTCAAGAGTATTTTACAGTCGGCTATGCCCGACTGCAACATATTTGCATATAAAGTAATCAAATATTGCTTGTCAAACGAGCAATAATAAAAAATATAAAAATAAAAACATTAAAGCTTAAACATTAATCTATTAAATTAACCCAATATGTGTTTGGCTTAAATATTTTAAGTAACAAAGAAACCTATAGTTAATATTTAATGATATAAATATGATAAATATATAATGTCTACAAATAAATGTACAAAATTGAAAAATATTTCTTTTTTATGTTGACAATACAATAAATAATCTTTTAATGAACATACTTTTTCCGTTTGGATTGTTGAATCGCAGCTTATTGACTACTTTTGACTATTACTCTTAAGTCTCAGCGATAAACGATCCATTGAAGCGTATCGACAATTCATAAGCTTCTGTCAAAATGGAAAATATCTGTTAATTTGTCGGAAACATGTATTTGATAATTTGATATTCAAGCGCATTACTTTGTTGCATATATTATATGTATAAGTGGTCTCCATAAGTTTGCATTAAAACTAACCTCAAATTTTGTGCTTCCTTTCATCTCTTTTCAGGTGAGTCAATGTCGAGTGCATTCAAACGAAACCATAGCGATTGAGCTGAATAAACATAACCAACAACAAGAGCAACAAAACCAACAAAAGTCAAACCCACCCATTCACTGATTGTGAGCATTCTAACTGAATAGTACCACTCGTATCTTAATTAGGTCCCATATGCAACGTGTTTACCACTTGTTGCATACAAATCAGATTTTTTTCTTTCTTTTTTTTTTGGCCCCAACCTTAGCAATGACAGAAATAAAAGCGAAAATGGGAACAGAAGAAAAGAACGCAGCTTGCCGAGCTCTGTTAAAAGTGCAGCACGCACCTGCGTCAGGCCCGTCTTTGCCAACCTTCCGGCAGCAAAAGCAACAACTCCGGCTACGTCTCCATCTCCCTCTCCCTCTCTGTGTATGTGTATGTCTGTGACCAGACATGCCTCCCGTGCCGTTTGGCACGTTTAAATGTTTGCACATTTGAAATGTGATATGCGCCACCATGTAGCCAAATGAATGTCGCTACGGTGCTGGCTGCGTTTCAGCTGTTGCTGCTGTTGCTGCTGTTCATTGTGTGACACACATGCTTACCCCTGCCCCGGCCTCGTTCCCGCCCCTGCCCCTGCCCCTGCCTCTGCCCCTGCCCCAGCCCTGCCCTGCCCCTGTTTATCTAAGTACATGCGCACACGCAGCATACATGGATAAGTTTTAGTTAACGGCCGCGCCGCACGTTGCGTTTGACTATACAATACAATATTGTTGTTTATTTTTTATTTATTTATTTTTTTTTTATTTTTTTTATTGTCTCATGAGTGAGGAGCAGAACAACAGCACAGAAGAACAGAACACACCCAAATGTAAGTTTCCTTTGCAACAACAACAACAATAACAACAACAACGAAACAACGCTTGTCGTCATGGTCTATTTGGCTTTTGGGTTTTCAACTTGGAATACCTCGTACCTTGTATTCCTCAATGTTTGCCTATCGTCATTTTGTCATTTGTCGTCTGTGTTGCTTGTCGCTTGGCTGTCAAAACATTTTGTGGGCGCGTTTGGCACAATGTTTTAATTGCTTGTCGCTCCGCTCGAAGAATGTGCTGTAAATTACGGGCACATTTAAAATGCGACCATCCAAATTACGGCCAACTAGCAACTGCCAACTGCCAACTGCCAGCAACGAGGCAGCAGCAAATTCATTTTGTAAGATTAACCGCCTTCAGCTAGGACTTTAGGTTTGTTTGGCCACCACCCCCCCCCCCCCTCTCCCCACACCACCCGCCACGTAGATGCCCTTACTGGCCCGGCTAAATTTACCTTTTATTATGAACCAGAAGCTGAATCTGCACACAGCTGAACAGCTTAAAGGATTCTCTTGTACCCCCATTGCCTTTATTTAATAATAATAAAATTCTTTGCTTTTTTCGCTTCATCTTCTTCTTGTTGCTTTTGCTTTTGCTTATGCATTTGCCGCATTCGGTGGGGAGCCAGTCGAAGGCAAATAATCTTGTTCGTATAAAGGGGCTTTGAAATAATTTTCTAAAATTACAACAGCCCTTGGCGAATGGGTCCCCAGCACACAGACATACTTATATAATGCTATATTAAACCTAATATGAAATCATTTTGCATTTTACAAAGTCGAAATGTGGCCCACATCAGCTAAAAAAATCGAAGAAGAGTTACCTTGTTGCTGTTGTTGTTGTTGCTGTTGCTATTACTGCTATCGCTCTCGGTGGGGAGTCAATCGGTGGAAATACGTTAGAACTTAATCACTGAAAAATTGGGTTGTTATTATAATGGGACCAATTAGACGAGAAGGGTACCTACACCAGTGATTAGGCAACGATTGCATTGTCATTGTCATTGTGTAGATACAACAAAAAAAATAAATATAAATATAAAGGCAACAAGCAGCTAGTCCGATATTGATTCAATCGAGTAACAAAAATACATATGTACATATGCATAACATATATGTAAATGCTGGCCAAAGTGGCGTATGAGTAATGCGACTGGCAATGGCCTCCAATTTATTTATTTTCTTTCAAATACCAAAATGTCAAGACAATTACAGACTTCAACTAATTAGTTATTTTAAGACGTTGCCGCTTTTTCAATTGTTGGGGCACGGAAAAGAGGCCGCCGCGGGCATAGCAAATAGGTCGCTTAGTGCCCCACAAATGTTGAGCGTTGTAAGTTGATAAGGTAAGCAAGCAAACAAACAAACAAACAAACAAACAATTAAACACCTCAAAAGACTATAAGATATATGTAAGCCCGCCAGCTCTTTAAGTACGCTCGTCCGATTCCACTTTAAAGATCTGTCAGCGGAATTGGCCCTTAAGTGCTTATTGTTTCAACAATATTCGCTAGCTCTTTTCGATACAATGCGTCATTATTTGCAGTGCATAATTACTTTGGCGTAATGTTTGATTTCTAACGATTCGGGAAGTTTCAAGTTAAAGTACTTATAGAATTGAAATATTTGACCTTTGTCATTTTCACATGTTGATAGTGGAATCAGGCCATAAAAGCATTAAGTTTTGCTTTAATTACAAATGGGTTTAGCCTTATTCAAATATGTTGTTTTAGCTCCAGCACTTTCATTAAGTTACATCCACTCACATATTAAACTTTTTTGATATCTGTTTGCTGTTATACGTAATAGTTATTTCCGATTTCGTTGCATATCAAATTCAAATCGTTTCTTGGATTGCATTTGGCGTATCGAATACCGCTAAGGGTAAGGGTATGCTAGTTATGCTGGGTATGTCGTTAATGTGTATGCTTTATCATGATGCTGGGCCCAGTTGTCACTGGATATTATGATAATTTGTGCATCTGTGCAGAGGAGAGCATGGAGCATAGGACGGAATTTATATATATATATATATATATATATATGTATATATACATATGTAGGCACAACGACCGAGTGTGCACACAGTTAATCATCGCCTCCTCACTCCCCATTCCTGAAGACTAGGCTAACAAATTGTGTCATGCGCGCCGAAAGCTGGCGGCGGTGCAGAGAAACCGATCAGGCAGATTTTAACGATGTGGAAAATGTCGCATTTGCATTTTCATTAACAAACGCACCGGGGCAACTAATGAAGCTGTCTGAAGATTGCGTGGGCGCCCGCCCAGCCATGAATTATTAATGAGCTCTGAGCTAATCGGCTCCCTACTTGCTCCAGCTGGTCAGCCGGTGAGATGGGACCCAGCCCCATACAGTTTTTACACTAAGCGCCCCAAATTGCATAATAATTAAATAATCAATAGGCCAGAGCATCAGCTGTGGCAAACTGCGCTGAGTTGTAAACGGTTTGTCCAGACATTTAGCGTATCCATTTGGGGGCCAATTGCAGTAGCATGGAAAATAAAAATATGCTAATCAGTGTGAAAACCTGTTGCGTTTTTCGACTTCACATTGAAACGATAACTCCCTCCTGGCGCCAAGTTCCAACTCTGGCGCGATGCTTTTGTAATTGCCGCTTACCAATTCAATTTGCACCGGGAGCTGCCAGTGTAAGCAAACAACTGGGCGTACACTTCTGATACCCTGTAATGCGTCCACTTATGCATATGTGTGTGATTCAACAGTCAATGAAAGCGAAAACAGAACAGAAATTGTTGTAGGGAAATCTAGAAATTCGATAGAAATCAACCAATAATTTTGACGTTGACAACTGGGAACCGGCGAAAATCCAAAGAGATTTTGCGACAAATTAAGGTTTTAAAAAATGTTAAGGGCAGAAGATGGTCCACAAAACATCGTTTCAGCCACCTACGCCTCAACGATCGTTTAGCCAGAAAGAAGTCTTTCAAGTGGGTTATCATGGTTAGAAAAATGTATTTAATTATATTTAGTTGTGTGAATTTAACGATTAAATCTACAATCTACATTCAATACAAAGATTTAACACAACTGACTTTTTAAATCGTTGGCTATGTTGGTTGTAATTAGTTTTAAATTATTTAATTAAAAGTAGTTGTTGCTATGAACAGGGTATCTTATTGTCGCTTCGATTAGCTTGTTGGTTTTGTCCCATTTGAGAGAAATTAATCTGTTAATCAAAGGCCGCTAAAAAGATTGTGCAATTCTATTTGGATTTTGTATCTCAAAATGTCTAAAAGTATGACGATTTTAATTTCATGTTCATGAATGTATCTGTATATGTATCAATATTTATATTTATATTTTCTGTGTGTGTGTGTGTGTGTGTGTGTGTCTGAGTATTTGTATTTGATTTAAAGCTCAGCTGCAATTTATTTGATTTGTTCAACTTGTGCAATCGACGCACGCATTTTTCCAGCCACCTGTTAGCCAGTTTTTTTTTTTGCTGTTCGTTAATGAATAATGGTAAAACGACTAGGTGCCTATATGCACCTGTATATATATATATATATATATATGTATATGTGTGTGTTTGTGTACATGTGCCGTTTGCATTGCTCATTTGACATGTTTGGTGAAATGCCAACCCCTTTCCAACTTGAACTCCTACCCGGTCCCCTCCCTCTTGGCGGCACTTTTAAAGTCAACAGCTAACTGATGATGTTGATGAAAAGTAAGCGGCTGTTTATTTTATTTATTTATTTTTTTGTTTGTTGATGTTGCTGATGTTGCTGTTGCTGTTGCTGTCGAGAGTTGCTCATGAATGTTAAGTATGCAACAGCAGTTAGCATTCGTCAGCCGTTTCGTGTCTAGTTGCAAATACAAATACAGATACTGAACAGATACAGATACAGATTCACCATGCCGATAATTCCCTTATATGCGGAATCCCAAAGCAATCGATTAAATCAGGAATTTCATTCGAGCACCTAAATACTCTATATTTCATCTATGCATTATATATGAAGAACTCTGGCGCCTCGTTTTGTTTTGGTTCTGTTGTTTTTATCGCTGCTGATAGTTAATGCCAGCGAATTGAATTCTTTTACAAATTAGAGCAGCAACATTCTACACTCAGACAAAAAACAAATGCATGAAAGGATTTTAATTGATGATCTATAATTTTAAATTACATGATACATTCTTGGTATTTTACTTGATACTTTTTGTCTGAAAAGAAACGTTTATTATTATTTTCTTTTCTTTATTGATGATGCAATTTTAATATCTAATCTTTTTTTATAATTCTATGGAACTTTTTTTTGTGTACTTGGTCGCTAGTGACTGTCCGTTTGGGCCATTTGCCAGGCCAGTTGGCCAGTTGCGCAATGCATTCGTCTGAGGCTCTTAACAACTTCAAGGTTGTGTGTTACACATTCGGTTTGTTTACATAGTTGTTGCTGTTGTTATTGGTGCTGTTGCTGTTGCTGTTGCTTTTGCTATACACATTTATTGCATTGCCTGTTGGCCACACGCTGTGCGCACTTCCAAACGCTAGGAGGAGGCGGAGTTGGAGGTGGTGTTGAAGTTGGAATTAGAGATGTAGGCAGGCAGGTGACTGTTCACAGGTGGCAGTTGCAGTTACAGTTGGAGCTGCAGTTGACAGGCAACTGGGTGGCACAAACACATAAACATATTCACGCCAGCCAGAAAGGTTAAGTGGCCCACACACACACACACACACACATTTGGGCCACACGCAATGGTCGCAACGGCGCCATCGGCATTGCCAAATTAAGGTCAAGTTTGTCGCCTGTGCGTGCCAGCAATGTTGTCGTCGTGTGTTGCAATCGTGGGCTGCCACATGTCGCATTCATCCAGCGCAAAAGAATCAATCATAAACACAAACTATGTGTCTCGTTTCTTTATGCTTATCTCTGTTGCTGATGCTGTTTGTGACAGCTTCTGCGCAGCGGCAAAATCCAACAAAATTCAAGTGTCGCAAATCCATTAATGAATACGTATTAGCAAAAAATATATATATATATATACATAAATAAATTCCTTTATGTGTGTGTGTATATGTATATATAAATATATATATGTATGTGTGTGTTTGTGTGTGTATTTTGGTGTTACTTGACGACTTTAAATAGCTTTAAAAACGAGTTTGCTTAGCTGACTATATATTATTGTTATTTGATTTTGTTGTTGTTATTCTTAATACCCTTTCATTATACCATGTATCCGTTTATATTAATGGATATATAGTATCGTTACGTGTTCCCATGTAGGTAAACAATCACAACTGACCAAATGTATTTTTCCAATAGAGTTTTCACTAACTCAGTTACGATTTCGATTTTATTGTTAATATCATACTCTACACAAATGCAATTATGTGATTATTTCCGTAAATATTATTTCCCTTGGGCAATCACAGGCCTAAGAAACCGGGCAATATGGCCCAAGTATGAACTTGCAGCTTCTGAAAATCTGTATGCGCCAAAACTATATATACAAATTTATGCTGTTTATTTATTTATTTTTTACAGGGTATCGTTGTGTCGTTCACAGTCGATCAGTCGATTGTGTTTTATTGCTGCTTTAACCATTTTGCCGTGTGACATTTCGCATTTGTATTGCCCTCGCCCCTCACCCGCTGAGTTGTTAAAGTCGCTTAACCTGTTGCCGAAACCTATTAATGGCATTATTTTGGCGAACACCGCCCCCAACGCCCTTCCCCCCCCCACTCGGTCAGAGCCAAAGCCACATCGAGCTGAACTCGGCTCGTACTCAATTAAGTTTGAGTTAAGTTCGCCGCTGTGTTCAGTCATCGTCTGTTTTGGCGGAAATGTGAAACAAATGCGTCAAAATGTGATCATGACTGTTAATTAAGTAAAACGAGGCTGCTGCTGCTGCTGCTGCTGCTGCTGATCATACATATATATTTATACACAATGATCGATTCTTAAGCCAAGCGATGATGTGATCAAACATTGCAGCACATACACATACACTTACAATAGAAAATAAAATACCCAATCAAATCATACCTGTTTTTCTCCATGGACATTACTGAAATATCTTGGGGATAATGTTTTTGGGATGATAATTGAACTGTTCTTAAAAGACTAGACAGACTTCCGCTAGGCAACAAACTACACATTTAACAGATGGCCGGCCAACAACAATAATAATATTTTTGGGAAAAACGAAAAACACAAGCTCAAAAATTGAAATGCAAATCGAAATGGGAAGAAAAATGCAAATGGAATGGAAATGCATGTATGACATGAAAGAAGACAACAATGAGAAAAACCAACATCAACATTAACAACATTAGCAGCAGTCGCAACAACAACACCAGCAACAACAATTCATACATGAATGAAATTCAATATTAAACATAGAAACAACAATGTTTGGGTTTGGACTGGGGACAATAATGGGGATGGTTATGGGGTAAGGAAAACATCGTGACTGGTGGGTGTCCATTTGAGTGTGTGTGTGTCTATCTGTGTGTGTGTGCGCACTTTCCAATGATAAAATTATATGCACAAGATCATACGCTGTGGCTAACAACAATGAGTGATGCAGGGAGTGGGTGGTGTTCGGATGGGGAGATGGGGCGATGGGGCGGAGACGGGAAGACAATAACAAACAAATAAGAAACACGCGTAAACAATTCAAACAGATGAAGCCAAAGCTGCGTTGCAGTTGCAGTTGCAGTTGCAATTCCATATGCGCAGAGCAACCAGTGGCAGAGGGCATTGCCTCAATCCTCAAGCTGCAGTTTGGGGCGCATAGGGTGCATCGGGCTGGGTGGGAGCAGCAGACTGCGTGTCTTTGGCCGTATGGCAGACTTCCTCAAAAGTCAACAAGACACGACACGCACTGCGACTGCGGCTGCAACTGCTTGCGATAGGAGGAGGTGGAGGAGGAGGAGGAGGAGGCCAGTCCCTCCCGAATGGAGGAGAAGGGCGATGAAGCAAAATGCTGTCAACCGCAAAGCTTTGACATTTGGATGCATTTTGTGTTTGATATTGAGCTGCAATTGGTTCACGTAATAACGGGAAGTTGCACTCACCCGCACACACACCCGCACACACACACACGCACACACACACACAACTTCCGTCGCGCTTCAATTCGAAAGCAGTTTAGAAAATTCAATTGCCAAACACTTGACAAGGCATTCAAAAGTGTACATCAATTGCAATTTAATTTTAATTGTTATTTTATCGATTTCAAATTACTTCTATTACTTTAGGCATTTGAAGCAGTACCACAATATGGAACGATAAAGAAAAGTAATCGTCGATTCAACAGAGATTTATGCTACCATATATTATTCTGATCGTAGCCACATAAAGTCTCTAGGCATGGGCAATCATTTGCCTTGAAATTGTTAATTTCTATGAAAACTATAAATTATAGTGATCCGATCCGAAATATATACGGTAAAAATAGGTGTGAAAACGATAGCTTGTAAATTTTCAATATAAAGAAAAGATATCTTTGATTCTACAGAGATTTATACCACGATTTAACCACACAACGTCTTCGAGTATAGAAAATCATTGCTAAAATATGTGTAAAAGACGATAACTTATAACGATAACGATAACGATAGCGATATCGTGTCCAAAATACACTATATTCATTTGTAAGTATGGCAACTGCTTCTGTTTCTTAATGAAAAATTAATTATCTGGAGTGATCGGCGTACATCCAGCCAAAGTTGCCAGACGAATTTGGTGAAACTAGTTTTAAAAAAAAACAACAAAAATGCTTACTCATCAAGAATATTTTTAGCTTATGGGAACAAAGTTTGTCTCATCCGTGACAAAATTAGATGCGAACATAATTAGTTATGTACAATTTGTGAAACGATTTGGCAAGTTTCAAGCTGGTCTTGAGTTTGAAGCATTTTTCGTTGGTATGTTTTAAAGCACATTTTACTTTGAAATAACCGCTTGATTGTTGACTGTCGCAAGTTGCAAGTTGTTGTTGTGGTTGTGCTTGTTGTTGTTGTTGTTGTTGTTGCTGATGACTTTCACTTTGAACTTGCGCGCATTCTTGGCAACTGCAAATTGATGTTGCATTTTATGCTTTTGCCAGCTGCCAGCTGCCTTTAAAGGCATTATTTTTTTTTGCTTTTGCATTTTTCGAATAGTTTCGATCGAGAGTCGCTTATGATCAATTATTATTATTGCTTATTATTTTATTAAAGTCACATCGGCAGCAGTTGAGGCGAGTGCCAGTTTTAGTTGCTCATCAAGCAGCCTCATAAATAATGTTGTTGGCCATAATTATAGCGTCGCTTTGCTTTTTCTTTAAGCGCAAAAGCCGAACGAAACAACAACAGCAACGAAAGCAAATGGCAAGAGCCAAAACAGAAAACAAAATGTTTATAAATGTGCGCAAATTGCCGGTTGCCGACAGCTGACAACAAAATTTATGTAAATTGCAATTACCAAATTCGAGTAAGAAAGCGAGCGACCGACCGACCGACCGACCGTTGATGTTGATGTTGATGTTAATGTTAATGTCCGTGTCCGTATTCATGACCAACTCCAAGTCTCCCGTCTTGATGCAGTTCAGTTCAGCTTGATAGCGCTACGCTCTCCAATATATACATATATACCTATATAAATCCGTATTTACAGCCATATCCCATATCGTATGTCGTTGTTTGGGCCACTGTGCTTACGCGGCGGCAACAACAAACATGAATTTAGTTTAGCCAAAACTTCAACGCTCTCGAGCACAAATTTTGATAAGCGCCAATGAAAGTGAAACCGTGTCACACACACACACACGCACACACACACACGCACGCACACACATTGAGCCGCCTTTGGGTTGATATATCTGCATTTGTGTTTCTTGTGTATGCATATCATAAATAAATAAAAGCGCTGACAAACAACCCAAAGGGTCGCTAGCAAACGGGGTGACTCCATTTGATAAGAGAAGCACAACGGAAAATTCAAAACAAATACAAAAAAATATCTATACATATATATATATATATATATATATATATACACACATATATAAAGAACAAATGTTGACCGCTTGCATTTCGCAATATTACATTTCCTACTGACGTCAGTGTGTTCGACTATCAGTTACTCTTTAGCCAACTAAAACTCAATCTGAAATTTAAACGCATGCTGTACTTTGTCTATGCTCTTCCAAATCCAATTAAAAAGCGGTAAACAACACTCTTAATCCACTATTGCGACTTGAACAAAAATCATTTCTATCATAACGAAAAAAACATAGCTTATAATTTGTGTTTAGAATGTACAATTTTTTCATATTCGGTTAATTAATTTTTAATTTTTGTGTTCATAAGAAATCACGAAAAAAAATGAAATAAAAAAATGTATTCAATATTTGCATAAAAGTCATATAATTATATCCACTTAAAACACATATTTGGATGCACATGTCAAAGTTGATGTCTCTGAAATTAAAATTCAGGTGAATGCCATTAAAAATGACAGCAAAATTCAATGGGAGCCAACCTCGAAAATGTGTACATATTGTGCATACTATAATTAACTATAACAAAAGGATGCCATACCAGTCCTCGACAGAGCTAAAAGCTCTTCGGATTTAATATACATACAATATATATATGTACAAATATATGGAGAGCTGTCCTTTTGTCAAGGCTGCTACATATGACTTTAATCTGTTGCTAGAAATCGGGTTTCATTTCAATTAACTTATAGACTCGGATGTTGTCTTTGTGCTGAATTTGTATAATATCTACTAACCATTGACTACAGCATTCTGACTCGTTCATGTTTGAAATGTGTGGTTTATCGTTTCTGCTGCTGTACCACAAAGCAGATATGGGAATGACTTTTTTCATATTCAAACCACAACGTATTGATAAAAGTTTCAATTGATCGCATTATGTTTGTATTTCTGCTTTTCAATTTTGTAAGTTGACTTGGGACAAGTATTAAACTAATGAGCCCCGGCAGCAAAAGCGAATAATTTAAGCTGACCTATGAATGACGTATTGAATTAAATTGTTGAAAAGGTTGCAGCTTTTTGCCAAATATCCGATGATCCTATGGGGGGGGGACAACAGCAATTGCTGCAGATGCTTATGTCAAACTTAATTTGAAAGGGGCCACATAAGCTTTTCAAGACCAACATCCATCAATAGCTATAGCAGTAGCAGTAACAGTAGCAATACCAGTAGCCGCCTTTTCAAGTCCTGATGCCCTCGTCCTGCTCTGTTGTGAGCGTTGACACTTTGCAAGCCTGGCCAAGCCAAAATCCAAAGCCTTTTCCTCAAGTTTTGTTGTCGAGATTGCGGCTGCTTGCTAGACCGACTGTGGATGTGTCTGCCTGCTCGGGGATGTTGATGTGCATGTGTACATTGCTGACGCAGGAGTAGGAGGAGCGGGAGCGGGAGCGGACCAAGCAGAGGGAAATGGAGAGGAAGAGAGCACCGCCAGTCGGGCCACTTGACGTCGCCGCATTGTTTGCAGCTCAGCGCCCGCTATAAATAGTCAAAGACATGTGGCATTTAAGGGCCCACATTCACATTCACATTCATATAGCATCGCCTCAGCTCTCTATTGGCAACCGGGCAGCAGCAGCGTTGACGAGACGAGTTTCCTTTTTAAAAGCGTCAAGAAAATTCCTTAAAATAGCTAGGAAACGAAGAGCTAGCGAGACACAAACACTCTGTCCGAGAGTGTACAGTGTGTGTGTGTGTGTGTGTGTGTGTATGTGTGTGTCCGTCCATGTGGTACACTCAGAAAAAATAGCATTTTCTCATGCTGAAAATGGTACCAAATTCTTACTTGACATCTTCGGAATGAGCACAATTTTACTCATTTTACAATTTGTTTATTTATTTTTTTAATGTTAAGCAAGCAACAGTCCACAAATTTTAAAAATGGAAATTTTAAATTAAAGTTACAACTTAAATGATTATTGTATGCTTTTGGCAAATTCAAATATTTCCTATTTCCTAAAAATTCATAATTTCACTGGCTCCAAGTCAAGATTATATTTATTTATTTCGAATCCCTTCGGGATTTGTCTTCACGGAGAGATTTATAGTTCTGTTCAGTCAGCAGTGGAGCTTAAATCATTTATAATTTATAAGTTACATTATTGATCGATTTCCAAATTAGAAAAGTTGTATTATACTTATTGAAAAATATAGATGATCGAAATGAATTAACAATTTTCTGAGGATTTCATTATGGTTGTCCACAAAACAGTATTTTCTTTACTCTTTTTTTTTTTTTGTGAGTGTTGGTGTATTTTCACTGTGTGCCATTTTGCATGCTCTGCAAATGCAGTTGCAGTTGCCGTAGAAATGGTAGCAGTGCCAGTGGCAGTGGCAGTGACAATTCCACAGACGGCGGAGGCACACGACACAGAGGCAAGTCAAGTGGACGACTCTGCGTCAAGTTGGTAAAGCAATTGACTTGCGCTGGTCTGCAGCTGGGAGCTGAGAGCTCGGTCTGTGGCTGACAAGGGTCTGTTCTAAGTATGTTGCCGGCTGGATGGCTGGTGGAACTGCGGGCAGGTTGCTGCAAGTACTGCTGTCAGATGGTTGCATAGAGGCATAGGCAGCTCTGTGGCATTTCGCTGGCACTTGCAACGCGCACAAACAGTTTAATTTGATTCTGACATTTTCACATGCCTAGGAACCTACATATAATCCAATCGTTTCACAGTAAAATAATTCATGTGGGACACACTGCGCATCGTAAATTGTATAATGTATGCAGCACGTTGCACGTTCACCAAATTGATGTAAACTAGTTCGCAACTCGATTTATAACTGTCTAAGCGTACCATTGTTTTTTCATTCTAATTACGCCTACCGTTCAAGCAACGAAAGTTCCACAAAGTATTCCACTATGTGTGCTGATGTGCGTGTGTGTGTGTGTGTGGTGTGTGTGTGTGTGTGTGTGTGTGTGTGTGTGTGTATATATGTATATGTATGTGTATGTAGCAAGGTCGTACTTAGACACGTTGTCATTTCATGTATTACATGAATAATACACTCAATAAATGAGCATTGCAAGTGTTGGTCACAGAAAGGGTTTTAGATTTCTTTAAAAATATATGGGTGAGCTAGCTCAAGAGCTTTGAGTTTACTAATTCAAATTTCGCTGCTTAAGAGCACATCAACTTTAAATTTGATTATACCTAACTGATAATGCTGCTGCAAAAAAAAAAAAAACAAAAGAATCAATTAAGTTGAGCATCCTCATCAGCAAATAAAAATCTGTTTTGCCAGTTTTTGCAACCCAGTTCTTTGTGTTATTTAGTATTTGATTTTAATGCCTATTTTTGCTATCAATGACGTCGTTAAATTGCACAAGTTTATCACTTGCCGGCGATTTTTCACAGCTGCAGAGCTAATTTTCTATTTACCTTACCTGACTAGCATCCAATTCTGATGCCATTAGTTATTAGGCGGCTGCAACTTTATTCGTTCCATTCGTTCTGGCTGACACAGTTTCAGTCATACTTACTTTCCCACTGTGCACATCTTGCTGATGACTATGAGATGATGGCACGCAAACTTAACTCACACATATATATATATATATATATATATATATATATATATATATATATATATATATATATATATATATATATATATATACATACGTATTCTGGATACGGCTTTCCCCGGCGATGTGTCAAACTTGTGACTAATGTTTATCATATCACTGCACTCATTCAAAATATGTAAAAGGGTTATCGTGTTGTTGTGCCGACAGACAAAAGAAAGCTTCACAAATCCTATCCTATCAAGTATATATACACATATATAATTTTGGTTAGTCAGATACTCTCCAAATGTTTTTGTAGTTTGTTATTTTTTTTGTTTCAACTTATAGTTGTGTGTGTGTGTGGGTATAATGCATATAAATATGTGCACAAGTACATAAATTATATTGTTTCTGTTGTATACTGTATGATTTCTGCTTCATTAGAATACAAATATTATTTTACTGACCGCCCAACAATAAACGGAATCATAGTCAATTGAATTATTCTGTTTATTTTTTTCTCAATAATTCCAGCAAAGCGTTGATTTCAATTCCAATAAATTTAAATGTGAATTTAAAATTAAACGCTGATATTAAAAGGTAAATGCTCAACTTGTGCTTCACACTTGAGTACTTTATCTGGAACAGCATTACAAGCCACATAAATAATGTAATTTTTGTATAAGTGAATATGGGTCCCCTTTGGCAAATGTGTAATTCGCCCAAATATTCCGTGCATCAGTTGAAGTTATGGTTTTTGGCCATTTTAATAAGTGCGATAAGTTTGTCAGCTAATCCAATCCCAGAAAATATAAATATGTGTGTGTGTGTGTGTGTGTGTGTGTGTGTGTGTGTGTGTGTGTGTGTGTGCACTGATGCGTGTTTCTCATTTTTCATTTCCCACGCACATCTGTACTTATGATTATGTGAGTGGATAAGCCAGTTGCCATTTCATGAAGTTTCCACTGCGGGTTCAGCTTCCTGTGCAGCTTCCCCCAAAAGCACTTTTGGTATCTTCATCTACCGTTTCGTCGGCTACGTGTGTGCGAGTGTGTGATTTACATTATAATAATTAGTTTATGGCAAAGGCACGCGCTGCTTCTGCTTCTGCTTCGGCTTCGGCTTCGGCATCGTCATCAAAATTGCAAATAGAAAGCAATTTCCACACTTATTATAGACACGTGTGTGTGTGTGTGTGTGTCTCTCTCTCTCTGTGTGTGTGACAGAGAGTGTGCAGACAGAACGAAACACACACACACACTCACACACACACACACACACACGCACACGCACGCAACACACACGCACATAACAACTGTAAGCTGCTTTCCTTCGCGGGCGCATAATGAGCCACACATTTAACCAGGCAGGAGCGCAACCCCGTGTTGATACCCACAAACTTGGCCAACTTTAAGTAACTTGGCTAAGCTTTTGCGCTGCTTGAAGTGCATGTGCGCCGCATGCTTCTCAATTTCAGACACACAAAATTACTTTTGCAACTCGTGCCGCGAACTGGCAAGTGGTTATTGGCAACTGGTAAGTTGCGAATGGCGAATAAAGACGTCTTGTAGCCTCATTAGACCGCATGTTTTATATGAAGCACAGCAGGTGATTTTCGCCTGTGACACAATCCGAAAATTGTCATTGCCAAATGTCAAACACTGGCCCAAAACTCTTCGCCACTGTTTTGAATCACTTTTCTCCTGTCCGGTTTTGATCCATTCGCGTATTAATGACCACAAATACAAGTATACAGCTGAAAATAATAAGAATGCTTGAGTCGTCGGTGCCTGAGATAGGAATGGAATTATGGCTCTTAAGCTGAGGAAGGATATGACTCTCAAAGCGAGGAGAATCGGCAGTATAAAAAAAAAGCATAATGCAATTTTGAATGATAAACCATAGCATAAATGTGAATGTTTGGTGGCCATACTCTCATAACCAACGCAATATACTAAAAAAAAAACTGGGTATGGAAAATCAATATATATATTTTTTTATCCACATAAGAATAATATTATTCATAATCTTGTTCTGTGTATAGTATGTACAGAAATATATGTACAGACTTGCAATAATAGATGCACATACGAAACTATCACTTTTACCTATCCCGGACTTAAAAAGATGACTCCATTTCCATAAAGCAATTCAAATAAAATAACAAAAAGTCAGTTTGTTATTATTATGATTGCTGTTATTTTTTCTGCCGCAGCTATATATATTTTGTAAGGAGTTGTGTTTATTTTATGCCACCCACACTGCGAAACTCGATCAAAGGCACTTGTTTTTTCCTTATAAAAATTAAAATATTATTTTTTAAAATTTTTTTTACTCCACAATAATTAGTCATTCCAAATACATGTCAAACAAAATGGAATTAAATTAATGTAAAATTAACAGAATATTTTGTGTTACATTTTTTTTTAAATGGCAGGTTAAGGTGCGAAATTCGATTAAAGGCGGCACTGCCATAAAAATAACAAATTAATAATGTGTTCAGCATCCAGATTTGTTTATAACTTCAAAAATTCGATTTGGCATCGATTCAACCAGGTAGTTGGATTAACGACAGCCTTTCGTAGCATAAACTCGACGGCACCGGTTTCCCCACATGTTTTCTATGGGATTCAGGTCGTGATCTTGTGATCTTGCTGGCCACCCTAAAAGTTTAAAATCCTTATCCCGAAACCACTCACGACAGGTTGGAATAAGACATTTGGGTCTGATTGATCCCCCATAAAATTCACCAAAACTTTGTCCAACAGGCTTAGATAACCCTCCAAGTTCATACGGCCTGGAATCTTACATATCGGGGTCCTGTTATGATGACTGAATGCAGATCGAGTAGGGAAAAATCTCTCAGACTTCTTTAAATCGTGGCAGTAATAATTTAAACTGTTGGGACCATCGAAATTAAATTTGATCTCATTAGAAAACACCACATTTTGCCAGGACAGGGGTTCTTTTGTAAAATTTAATGTGACATTTGGTGCACCTTCGCTAAAGCCCGCTTTGACTTCATTTTCCTTTATCACTACTCGATCAAATTTGTTGAACACGATGTTTCGATGTTAGCTCTTAGCTAGGCCAGAGTTTTTTCCTTTCCCAGTTTTTAACACAAGTGCTTTAAACCGAACTTCGCAGAGTGTATAACATGGATTTGCACTAGTTCTTAGTCGTTTTAACCAATTAAAAAAAAAGTAAACAATATATATAGACGAAAAAAATGCAGTCAAGTTTGTTCAATCAGTTTAAGCCGAGTCAAAAGGCAATTGGTTGCCAACATTGTGGCCACTTTACGCTGTCATTTCAATTAGCCACAGCCTCAAGCTTGCCCGTTTCTCGTTAAGTGTGTGTGTGTGTTTGTGTGTGTTTGTGTGTGTGTGCTTGTGTGTGTGTGCTTGTGTGTGTGTGTGTTTTTTCGCATTCGCATTTTTGTATGTTTAAGTTAACGTTTTACAATAACATTTTCGCTTGCCGTGTGGGCTGTGCTGAGCTGCCAAACAATGAAATATAATTTGTATAATTTAAGTAAGTGCGCGGAGTCATTAGCATATTTCAGTGTGTGTTTCTGTTTTGTGTTTCTTCTGTGGGCATTCTGTGTTAGCCGCGTTTAATGAGGCTCATTAATCATGCCAAACCAATTGCCAATCGACCCAACTAATGAATGAAACACTGTCAACTCACTGACGGCTTGTCTAACTGAATGACTCACTGACAGACTGACTAACTGTCTAGCTGACAAACTGACTGGCTGACAAACTGACTGGCTGACAAACTGACTGACTTCACTGGGTTTGTTATGCAAATGTTGCGTTTTTTGCCACCTCCGCGACTCACGTGTCGTATGATTAATTTTTCTGTGCAAATTGACGCATTATGCAAAAGGAGTGGTGGAGAGGAATGGTTTGTAAATCGCGTGCCAGGAGTTGCATTTGATCATAATTAATGTGCAATCATCACAATCGCCACCACCACGACAGCGTATACGTAATCTGTGTGAGCGTTACACAACCGAACATGAATCCAAATCATAATGTAAGAAAACAGCGCACAACCACCGATGGCCACCACTCTTCGTAGTAGTAGGTAGCGCTGCGCCAATGCAGTTCAAAGAAAACAAAAAATATAAAAAATAACCAACAATTTGCTGCCCATGTGTGGGGCCGCCGGACAGAGGAGACAGCTATGAGCTATGGGACAAGCAAAGAAAAAACCACTTACAATACAAATTGTGCCAACAAACAGAGTCTGTTTTATGCTTTGTGCTTGTGCTTGTGCTTGTGCTTGTGCTTCTGCTTGTGTTTGTCTTTGTGTTTATTTGTAGGTCGCTGAGGCGGAGACTTTGGCTGCTGTTCTCGGCCAAGGGCAAGCCAGCCAAGCTAGCGAAACCACAGAACTGCACGACTTACACCCAAACAGCGAACAAGAACAAGCGGCTCAACAATGCAGCGTTCACTGGGCGTATGCGCAATGTGTGGCTCAACTAGACATCGGGCCGATACCTGTTGGCTGTTGGCTGTTGATTGTTGACTGTTGATTGTTGGTTGTTGGCTATTTTTATGTGTATCACTTCTGCGCTAGTTGGCTCGTTGGCTTGCTATCTAGTTTGTTGGCTGTTAATTGGCACCCGCATTAGCTGTGGTCATCCGCATTTCATTCGATGCATATTGATCGGCGGCGCCCCCCTTTTATATTCCAGCAGAGCGCATTTCTTGTTTGGCTACGAATTAGTTTCCACGCTGAGGTTGCTCATCATGACTGTGGTCGAAAATAGGACCTCGATTATTATATCTAATTTGTATTTAAATTGTGTGTGTGTGTGTGTGTGTGCATGAAGGATCTGGTTAAAAAATACGTAATTTTCTATTTAAATTTCAAGGCCGCTTTTGTATTAGCTTAAAAAGGAAGCAAAACAAATATTCCATTTTCAAACTACATTTCGAAACTCTACAGCAAAATTAAAACAATCGCAAAAATATGTCCGGGCAAATCGTGTTAATTCCGCGTTGAGTTTATCACATCTCATTTCATTTATCTGATTATTTACTCGATTTAGTTCCAGTTTGGCGAGACTTATTTAAAATTAATTATGAGCACAAGACCGTAATATGGTTCAGGACAAAATCATGGCTTATGTTAACCAAAAATATATGCATAAATATGCTTACTATGTATCCATTCCTACACACACACACACACACACACACACATACACACTCACACACACACACACATGCACTCACTCACACATACACACCAAGCAGCAATCAAATTAAGCTCTGGTCCTAACCAATACAGTTCACTTTTCGAAAAGAAGCACAAGTTTGGCACATCGTGAATCCCAAAAATATCAATATTAGTACTAATATGTATACGAGTGAGTTCAGGCAGCGAAGTGCAGACTGCTCGACTACACGATACCCATTATCCAGAAGTCGAAATGCAGATTATATTGCAAATTAGCTCCAACAACAATCACATTTGTTCTTCGATATTTGTATAATTTTTGGCGTGAGCAAGCGTGTTTAATATACCCTCTTACATGTTTTGCTGGAGCACAGGGTATGCTTATAATATGTCTTGAGTTTCAAATAAAAGTTACACAAACTCAATTCTGTAAAAGCGGATTTTTCGAAAGAAAAAAAAAACAGAAAAAAGCGGGGGAAAGCGTGAATTGCAAAGGAGGAGGGTTTAATGGGTTGGGGATAGCCTGCCAGTAACAGACACTGTTTACACTCAAACACACACACACACACACACACACACACACATGCTGGCAATTTGAGATGCCTTGAAATTGGCAAATATTTATCTGCCGGCATTTTGTTTTGTTGCCCACGCACGTCATCAGCCATTTTGTTGCTGCTGCCAGCTGACTGCTGCCTGCTGCCTGCTGTCGTGTCCCTTGTGTGTTATTGATGACAACATTAAAGGCCTTTACACTCCGTACACTACATTACATAGTTGATCAATTTCTATACGTTTATTTGCGAAATATTAACAAACAGGCAACAGCCAAACTCTAAGATTCGGCTGATACGAGAGAACAAATTTCATTACTATTTTCTGAATTTGAGAACGAATTTCATTTTCTGAGAATCAGGCAATGTAAAGAAAAAGTATCAGCAAATATGTCTTAAATATAGAAAAATACACAATGAATTTTTGACTGTCGATTTAGTGCATGTCAAAGAAAAATGGGTGATTTTTTCTGAGTGTACGCTCCAACTAAGGACAGCAGCAACAACATTAAAAGTCCGCACAATATTTAAATCGCAGTTATCGCATAATTCTGAATGATTAATTACGAACACGTGAGTTGGCACGAATCTGAGCCCGATTTGTGGTTTGTTGTCCCTGTTGTTCTTGTCCGTCATGGATCGTTGTTGTTTGCGTTTGGCATGACAAATGCTGCTTTCCACACACATTGTGCTGCCCAAAGGCAAATGCAAAGAGCAACTAATGCCGAAGTGTGGGAGTTGCTAGTTTGTTGCTACGTTGCTTGTTGCTGTTTACTGTTTACTGGTTGCTGGTTTGCTGGCTTGCTGGTTGCTGGCTGTAAGTGCTGCCTGTGGCCATGGCCAGCTGAAAGCGGCCCACACAGAGATGCCGTCGGCGCTAACGAGTTGCCCGGCGACAACAGTTCTTGTGTGCGGTTGGCCAGAACTTTAATTTCGATTCTTTGTTTTTCTTTAGTTTTATTTATTTATTAATTGTTTTTTTTTTTTGGTGCGCCGCCGGTGCGCTGACTTTGAAGCTGTGCCACCCGTGGTCGGCCCACGCAAGCTACTGCTGTGCTAACTGCACATGACCGTGGCCAAATGCTATGTGGTGGCAGTGGCATTATCCCGCCTGCGGCCAGCAGCCACTTGGCTTAATTCAACTGGCGTTAAATTGTCGCCTTATTATTGCCAATCATTGCGAGCATTTGCATATGGCGTCATCAGCTCCACCTTTTCACACAAATCAACTACAATCGATCTCTGTCTCTCCCTCCCTCCCTCTCTCCTCTCTCTCTACCTTTTGATTGATCTATCTGCGGAAATCGTAAAGGAAAAAATCGAATTCCTAATTCGATTCGATTACGTTTTGTTTTTCTTCTTAAGGGTTAATGTGATATTTGTTAATGGGTTGAGCTCAAATCAAAGTCAATCATACTTAAACTAATTAAACTTTGAATGTACTTAAACTGACATATTGCGTTTTGTTTTGTTTCAGATGAGCACAAATTGAATTCTGGCTCATGGGAGGATACCTTGGCGGAACCAGAACCACAACAACCACCAGAACTCCACTCGCATCAACATCAAGCGCAGCAGCAACCGCATCTGAGTCAGACATCATCTTTCATTGTATCGCCCGGTCACAAGGCCAGCGTTACAACTGCACAGTTGCACAGCGCCTTTAGTCGCCGCATCGCTGAGCAGCACCAACAGCAGCAGCAACAACAACAGCAACAACAGCAGCAGCAACAACAACAACAACAGCAGCAACAACAGCAACCACAGCAGCGGATAAAAGGCTGCCAGATCAGCCAGCAGGCAGACAGCGCCACAATTGCCGGCGGAAGCTTCAGCGCCAACGGTGGCCAGGCTGCCGTTGGTGTTGGTGTCGGAGTCGGCGTCGGTGTCGGCGTTGGTGCAAGCAGCGCGAGCAGCAGCAGCGATCGCGATACAAAATCACCGTCGCGTGGTGAGAGGCGCGAGGCGCCGCAAGCAAGTCACTCCGACGAGGAGATCTTTACCGAAGAGGAGCAGACCAGCAGCAGCGTGAGTTCGTTAAGTGCCGGCAATCAGCGCAATTCGCAATTGCGTTCCACCTTCAACAAGGCCAAGCAGCATTTGTCCTTTGACAAATGGCGCACGGCTGCCAACAATTCCACCTCCACCTCCGCCTCCGCAACCGCAACCGCAGCCGCCACCAACTCCAGTTCCCACAACACAAACACTCAGTGTAGTCCCAGCGACACAAATATGATTATGCGTCGGGCCAGTGCCTGTACGATGCCCACCACCGGCTCGTCGGGAGGGGCGTCGGGGCAGCGCGAGGATATTACCACGCCGGGTGAATCGCCGGGCGGACGTTTGTCGCGCTGGTTCTCTATACGACGCGGCTCCTCGCATCAGTACGATGTGGGTGGACGCGACGGTCGTCAGTCGATCAATGCCAGTTTCGATATACCGGATGCATCTGCCGCCGGCAGCACATCCATGCCAAAGCCAACAAATGCCGCAGGTGCAGCGATAGCGACGCTGGACGCCGCCTCGCCACAGAAGCTGACCAATTTGGGCGCCAGCAAAATGATGCCCGGTGTGCCCGAGGTATGTGTTTGCACCGCCCCTTCTCCTATTTCCAATTGGGACAATTAATAATTACAACAATTAATCTTTCTCTTTAGTATGAGGATGATGAGAGCTCGACGGCGGGCAGCCGACGCTACGATATGGACCTGATGACACCACCACCGGGCAGTCGGAACAATTTCGCCGCAAATATCGGTCACAGCCGGGTAATGGCGCCATTGCTGCCACCGGCGCCACAAGGCCTCTCGCAGCAGCAGATCAAGAGGCGCCTCATTTTGGCGGCCATCGTTCAAAGCGAGAACTCATATGTGGCCACATTACAACGTCTAGTCAATGTGAGTACACACTCGAAGAAGAAAAACCAACATAATTCTTGCATTTATGTTATATTTTCTTCATTCAAAACTGCACAAGCCCAAGCAAATGCAAAACGTTCTCGTTCCTAATTTAATACTCTTAAATAATTGATTCAGTTACATTTTTAGTTGCATTCCGCGTTGAGTTTTTGGCAACTTTATATTAAAGCTAAATATCTTAATTTAAGCAATCAATTGGTTAATTTATTAAAAATCTAAAACATGTTTTGCGAATGCAACTGTCTCAATATGAGAACAATAGTAATTATCGTTCTTTGCATCAGTTATACATCTATGTTTTTCTTTTGGGTCATCAAAATCATTCTTTAACTTCGAAATTTGTTCACTGATTTTCGCTTTTGTCGGATTTTGACAACATTGATTTTTGTATGCCAGCGCTTTCAGCCAAGTTAAAAGTAATTTCGGGGGCGGTCGAGCAAGAGCTTCTCTTTAATTGTTGTTTTTGTTTTTTAGTTCTCCATCTCGAGTTGTAGATCAAAGGTTAAACACATCTTTGGCACCACAACGCTGCACAGTTGACGTTCGCACAGAACTTGATCTGTTTCCGCCACCTTTTGGTTGGGCTCTGCAGCCGTGGTTGGAATGTCTGTCAGCGTTGTCCGCGATGCATTCTCAGTGTCGACCACAATATCCACTTCAACAATAGCATCAACATCAGCATCAACATCAGCCTCAGCTTGCTTAGATTGAGCCGCCAAAACTGATAAGCTTTCGTTAATCAGACCGGGCACGTTGACATCCGGATCGGGCTGCAGCAGCACATCCACTTCCATTGGCATCAGCATAAACAGCTCGCCAGTCACTGCGTTCCTTTTGAGTACTCCGAGTTGTGCCTCGTCCGCGGCATTTATAAGATCAACCTCGATCAGGCACTCGCCATTTGACCAGCGGTCAGTCAAAGTGTCATCCTCCTCGTTGTGGGTGACACACTCATTGTTAGCGGCGCCCAGTTCCGGCAATTCAAAGCTGTACAGGCCGGGTGCACACAGTCTGGCGTAGCTGGCTGGCATGTCCGATTGCAGAAACAGTTTCACATGGCGAAATGTGTCGGTCACCAGCAATAGCTTGTCCTCGTCCAACACCACGACCTCGTCCTTGTCCTGGCTGAATGTATCGGTCACCAGCAACATCTTGTCCTTGTCCACTTTCAGAATTTCATCCTTATCATTCAATTTATTGTTTGCCATTTTGTCAGCGAGAAACCAATCAAGTCTCATATGTATACGTATATAAATATATATATATATGAAATTACATATAGTTAAAACTCATGACACACTCGGATCTTGCTCTGAATTTTCCTTTTGCGTTGTTGAAAATTCGAATTTTGATTTTGATTTTTTTTATATGTGTAAGTAAAAGTATTTAGAGTCATTGAATTTTCGAGAAACCGCTGTTGCTGTTGTCAATCCCCTAATCGTTATGGCTCTATAAACCACCAACGACTAATCTTAATGTTAACTCTCATGTCAACTCATTTGTTTTCTTCTTTACATGCCATCCAATTCCCACGTCATATGCCGCCACTCTCCGTCATAACTAATTCCAATATTAACACACACACACACACACACACACCTCAAATCACACACACATACATTTTATCTATAACCACACTCACACACCACCTTCACATGAAGCATCAATCATTGAACCATTCTAACCACCTTAACAAAAGAAGTAGTTGCAAAAATAGTCAAAAATAAATTTAAAAAAAAAAAAAAACCCATTCAAAAAAAGAAAAAAAAAACCCCAGCATTAAAATGGCCAACAGAGATCTTTCAACTTTCGGTAAAGAATCGACAATTGAACTGAACTAGTAATGCGACTAGCACAAAGATGAACTAATATTTCTATCTCCTTTTCTATTTGGCAGGATTACAAGAAACCGTTGGAGGAGTGCAGCCCACCAGTGCTAAATCCAGTGAAGATCGCCACGCTGTTCCATTGCTTGCCGGATATTTTACACTCGCACAAGCTGTTCCGCATCTCGTTGGCAGAGTGTGTGCGTAACTGGGATCGGGATGAGAAGATCGGCGACTGTTTTGTGAGCGCCTTCGGGAAGCCGCAGCTCCTGGAGACATACTCGGGCTTCATCAACAATTTCTCGACAGCCATGGAGCTGGCCAAAATGGAAGAAGCGCAAATCGGCGCTTGCCGATTTTTAAGGTCAAACAGATCAGCGCCCACGATCGCCTGTCCTTCTTTGGACTGATGGTGAAGCCCGTGCAGCGTTTTCCCCAGTTCATACTCTTTCTGCAGGATCTGCTCAAGTATACGCCACAGGGCCATCACGATCGCATGTCCCTGCAGTTGGCCTTGTCGCAGCTGGAGCTGCTCGCCGAACTCCTCAACGAGAGCAAACGCGAGGCGGAACAGTATCAGGCCTTCAAGGAGATGCTCGGCCACATTAGTGGCACCTTCAATACGCGCTCCCTAAACAGCATCAGCGACAACTGCGGCAGTCGGGCCCGCTATCTGCTGCGCGAGGATAATGTCACCCACATGGAGTTCAACCAGGCCGGCTTTATAGTCAAGTGCAAGCAGCGACGCCTGCTGCTCCTCAACGACAAGGTCATCTGTGTGTCTGTGGCGCCCAAACAATCGCACGACTTTGGCGCCACCGAGAAGCTAACATTCAAGTGGATGTTCCCCGTCAACGATGTTGAGATTGTCGACAACAGCGCATCTGCAACATTATCTCGAATCTTGACAGCAGGTATACTTGAACATCGATAATCGATAATCGATAATTATCGATCAATTTTATTTATAACAATTATATTATTATTTTTTAGGTCTAAATCGTGGCGGCAGTCTCAAATCAAATGGCAGCACTGGGAACAGCAGCGGTGCCGGTGGCGGTGTTTCCTATGCGAATGCAACGCTCTCTGGCCATGGAACCGCCGGACTGGGTTCACCCTTTGCCGCCGTGGATGTCCATTGCTCGCCAGCTGCACAGCTAACGAATGGTGCGGATAATTTGTGCAACGAGATGAGCACTCTGATGTTCGATTATGAGGTGATATCGCGCATCCACGATCTGGTTGGCACACTGAAGGGCAGCTACAAGGAGCTCAACTCGAATACGACACGCAATGTGCTCAATACCATACAGGGCTCCATACAGCGCAAGGATGAGGAGATGGCCTGGGTGGACTCGTGCTGTCTGCAGCTAACCGGTCGCCACAAGTCCGGCAAGGAGGAGACCTTCACATTCCAAACGCAAACGCCAAATGTGAAGAAGGAGTGGATCACCGAACTGCGGCTCGCCCAGCTGGCCCTCGATCCGAATAATTCGCCAGCGTGGGAGCGATCGGGCTCACAGCAACATCATCCACATGTCCATCATCCGCATCCCAATGCGCATGCCCAGCAGCTACCTGGCATTCCGCAGGCCACACTGCAGCACACCCACGAGCAGCAGCTGCTTCAAGAGGCCGTCCAGCAGAAGCAGTCCCGCAAGATGCCCCTCTTTGTCAAGGCGATGCCCGTCTACCGGTCACAGCATCAAACGGAGGTAAGTTTTCTGCGGCATCTGCTGTGGCATCTGCAGTTTTTCATCCGATTTCACACCGATTTCTCTCCCCCACCACCCCCTCCACAGGTGCGCTGTGGATGCTACTATAGCATCGCCAATGACACAAAGCAGAGCGGGAACGCGCGTCGCCGGCACAAGCAATTGAATTATTTGTGGATTTGCAGCAGCGATGGCACTTCATCGCATATCACCGTGCTGGCCCAGCATCCGCAGCAGGCGGGCAATTTGCGTGAGGCGGGCGCCTTTGATCTGGTGGAGACGCAGGTGTCGGCTCTCGAGTTTGTTAAGGGATTGGACCAGTGCCGGACGCGCGAGGAGCACGTCAGCCTGTTGGGTGATCTCGTCTGGCTGGGCACCGATAGCCGCAAGCTGCTCATATACTCGGCCCGCAATCCTGAACAGGAGGAACAACTGGGCAGTTACGCGGTGCCGGGTGCTGTACAGCGTATTCTCTATCACTTCGATGCCGTCTACGTTGCCCTTTCGAATGCCACTGTCCTGATCTATCGACGTGCCCATGACGGTGTCTGGCAGCTGCGAGATCCGCAGCAGGTAACGCTCGGCGAAACGGGAATGGCCGTTCCCAGCATGCTGCCAATCAACATGAACATCTATGCATCGTGCGCGAATCGTGTCTATGTGCTCAATGCCCTCAACGGGGAGCTGCAGCGCAGCTTTGAGGTGCAGCACGGCGCCAGCCAGCAGGTGAATCTAATGGCGCACTCCGGCATCGGACTGTGGATCTCGCTGAAGAACTCGACAATGCTCTGTTTGTATCACACAGAGACGTTCAAGCATTTGCAGGACATCAATATTGCGTCCAGTGTGCTGCGCTACGATGCCAAAAAGGAGCAGCCGCTAAACAATAGCTCCATCTATGTGACCGCCCTGATGGCCTGCAAGGGTCTGCTCTGGGTGGGCACAAATGTGGGCATCGCTGTAACCATACCGTTGCCCCGCCTCGAGGGCGTGCCCATCATCAGTGGCGGCATCAATATGTCCTGTCACGCCCATTTTGGTCCGATCACGTTCCTCTTGCCGCTCATACCGAAAGTTTATCCGGCCTATAAGCCAACAGCAGGCGCCACCGTCTCTGCTCCCTTGCTGCCAGCTGTACCGCCCAGCATGGGCGATGATCTGCAGCTGCCAGCAATCGATGCCGATCCCAAGAAGCTGACCGAAACCGATCTAGACGAGTCCACCGTCGTTCTGCGGCGTGATCTGGCCAAAGGGCACCGACTGCGTCCCCGCCCACAGACTCCACCAATATGTTGGCGCCGCCGGCAGCTTCAACGGCAGCCAACATTTCGTCGCCACGCAGCTCAAGCTGGATAAGCAGCACTCGCTCGACCAGAGCCTGACGGCCAAGATACGTGCCTCGCTGGCCAATTCGCCGGCGTTTCATCGCAAACGCTTTCGGGATTTGGGCGCTGGCTCCAGCGATGCCAGTTCACGGATGTCCAAGACGCTGCCGCGTGGCCTGGGCTCAGCGGCTGGTGCAGCCGGTGCAGGTGGTCTCCACTCGTACACTGTCGCGCTGCCGCATCAAATCGAGCCGGGCATCTGTGATGTGTATGGCCTATATGGCAAGCTGATATTTGTCAAGGAGGATTACGATGCCGAGGATGGAGCACAGGGCAATCTCATGGACATGATGTACGAGGGCATGCGTCGCTCGGATCCAGAGCTGGCTGCCATACCGGGCAAGGTGTGCACCTTGGATCGACGTTTGCGTATGAAGGCGTCGCGTCCGCGCTCCTTGGATCTATCGAATTGGTCGGTGGACTCGAAGTCATCCAGTTTGTACACGTCATCGGGCAGCGAGGAGAGCATGGGCATCCGTCTCTTTGGCGGACGTTCCGTATCACGGAACAGCAGCAGCGCCAGCCACAAAACCTCCGGCACCGGCAGCGATCTGGGCAACATATCCGAAAACGGCCTCATGACCACAGCCGACATACACCAGCAGCAGTTGCAACAACAGCATCAGCAGCACGCAGCAGCAACAACTGTTGCCGTCGAATAGCACTCCGAAGTCGGAGGATGGCTTCAAGCAAATGCTCGCCCAGTCGTCTGACAAGCAGGCGGCGCCCGCCGCCGTCGCCACCTTGAAGCGCAAACAGAAGCAGAACACGAAGCAGCAGCAGCAGCAAAACGCGGACGGACCACGAACGGTAATCACGCTGATGGGCGGCCGCGGCTACTGGCGGCATGTGTGGTACAACAGCAGTGGCAACTCGCCGGGCCACAAGAGTGCCACGGGCACCAATTCGGGTACTGCGGGCGCTGCCTCTGGATCGGGTGCGGCCACCAGTCTGGCATCGTTGACGGCCAATTCGAACGATGCTCACATTGTGGTGTGGGAGAAAAGTTATAATCTCAGGAGTTGGTGTGCTGCTGCACGTTGCAACAACACCCCCACCAGCACCATCCGCCGCTGACCGATTTCTGGCGCCGGGTCGGCGAGCAGCGACGTGGACGTGTCCGTTTTCGTGGCACATTCACGCAACGCGATCGAGATCGGGATCGGGATAGGAATAGGGATAGGAACGCAACAGCAGCGTTGCAGCTGGCGGTCGGATGGTGAGCGATTGACTGCATCAAGCAGTAAAAGCAGCAGCGGCATGCTCAGCGCCAGTCTGAAGCGACTCACGAAGCTGAAGCGGGGCGGCAGCCTCAAGGAGTTCTAGTTGTAGTCATATCTGTCCAATTAACGATTTTACGATGCCACACAAACAAATATTAAACACAAAATGCAGCACGGCGTCGTTTGCCAAAATGTATATATACCATACATATATATATATATATATATACATCTCTTCTCGTGTGTACTTTATAGGATTAGTCTGCATATCCAGGTGGGATATGCCAGTAGAAAGCTTGGAGCGCATACTTCATTCATTTTGGTATATATCAAATACTATATAGAGGATACATTTCACTTTGGTATATGTCGAATACTATACTATATACAGCATACCTTTAGCTAGTCTTTGTCTAATACAAAGTACAGCGCCTTATTTCAATTCTCTTCATTTGTTTTTTAAGTACACGCTAGATTTAAGTGAATACATTTTTTTAAATATAATATATGAAATGAATATCCAAATATACCCTTTTTTACAGTAGTAACACTGCGTATACATACATAAAACTATAAGAGAGAGGTAGAGATATAGAGAGAGTGGCACATCATCAATGAGAACAAAAAGGACGGCAAGCCAAGCTACAAATGATGTATATAGATTAAGTATTAGTTTAATCGACGAAACTCTTAAACAGAGATACAAGCACAGATCCACATAAGTAGCTTGGCGCATAAATCGAATCGAATCGATTTCAAGCTTTCAAACTTTCAAAGATATTGTTGTCTATTTAATCAAATTATTTTCATTGCAAACGCATTGCAGAATAAATTAGTTGCTGCGCATTTTGTTTTTATTTTCGTTTATAATTATTATTAATATTATATATATTTTTTATTATTATTATTTTTTGTTCATTAGGGCTGGAAATTTTCCTTATGTACCATAAAAAGAAATACGTATACAGATGTTGTACTAGTATGTGTCTAGGCTTACAAAAATCATGCTACCCATGTTCTCGTAATTATTGTGTCTATGCTGTTCAACAAATAATTGCAAGCAACGTTTTTTTCTTTTACTTGTTATATCTACCACTTGGGAAGCATATTTTACCAAGTTGAACATTCAAACAAGGCACTGTATGCATACATACATACGTATATATACGATTTAAATTCTATATATATATATACATATACATATATATGTTTAAAAGTTGAAATTAATATTTACTCAATATACACACATGCTTATGTACAAATGCATATGTATTATGCAGTTCATACATACACTACATACATACATACTTACACGTATAGCAAATTATTTATAAAATAATTAACCCAAATTTTGATACGATTGATAGAAGGCATAATCAAATTATGTAATTTTGTATCAGTGTGCATTTTAACACTGACAGGTAAATGCGTTCGCACATGCTACATGCATTTGCATTTACATTTGAATAGTTAAACATATACACACAAACATATTTATCTATATCTATATACACATATGCTATAGCGAAACATATTTAATGTCAACATATTGACAAAGAACAACAATTTAAACACACACACACACACACACACACACACAAATTACATTATCAGTGGATAAAGAAAACATTGTACGTATTAAAGAAAAATCAATAAAAATTTTTTTTAAAGTAAATTTCCTCTTTTTAATAGCTGATAACGCTGAGGTAAAGTATTTTGCGACGACCTTACAAATTAAAACAAAAATGTTTTTGGTTGTAGGATTTATGTAGAAGTCAAACCATGGTCAAAAACCCCTATTTTTTTAAATAGCCAAGCTTGAGGTTTGGCAAAGTTATGGCTCTGGAAAGTCTGGATCCATCCGTCGTCGACTCCTTTCCAATACCTATTTTATTATTTGCGCTATGCTGCTAATTAGCTTTTGGATCTGGATTAATATTGAATACTTTCCTGACTTAGGCATTTCCATATTTACAGTCCGCACTTTTTGCGTCTAATGCTGCGTATAAGGATTAGGAGTATGGAACTTCGATAGAGTTTGGCACGATGGCCACATTCCAAAAATAAACAATTTTCTTTCACCAATCATTTGTAAACTATTCAAATCATAGCTTTCCAACAGACGCTTTCAAAGTGACTGTTCGATGCATAAAGCGTTTTTTATGCAAACATGAAACTTCAGATCTGGGCGGTGTTTAAACTATTTAACTTAGCAAGTTTATATGACCGAAACAAAAGCGCGCGTCTGGCTTGCTTGAATCTCCAACTCGGACTCTTCGATAGTGGAAACTATCGATATTTACTAAAATTACAATGTAGTGTTTACATAAGTGAATAAGATTTAACAGAGTTATGTAAAGTAGCGATAAATTGACAAATTAACAGCTGATCATTCAATATCAGTTGTATTCAAATTAATTTGACCAAACAGTGACAGTTAATGGAACGTTTGCTTAATTGAAGTCTCCCTAGCATTTTGCTAGCTGCTACAAGTCAATTGAATAAAAAGGAAAAGCATTAACACTTTCCACGCAGAGATAAATCCATTTACATACAAATGTTTATAGAGAAACTCGCACTGCTCCTCTTATTTCAGTAATTTAGCATTATCCATTAAGGTTCATTTAAGTAACATTAATTTGCATCCTTCAAAATTGAAGTTTTTTTTTACTTAACATCAACTTCAAAGAAAATGTCACACCAGCGATTATGTTTATAAATGGCCGATATTATACTGTAATAAAAAATAATGGAATGGAATGAAGTATACTTTATTTGCAAATTGTAATTATACCATCACGTTGATACGAGAATAAAACCTATTACATATATTAAGTTATATAAATGGCACAGTTAAGAAAAGATCTTCGTGTAGTTAGCTTAAAGCGTTATTTCTAATCTGATAAAGATACATATAAAATAGCAAAATAATAATTGCCACACGTTCAATATGTTCTGCGCTTTGAGCATTGAGAATTCAGTTTTGGTAATTGCATCTAAGCGAGCAATTTCTCGGCATAGTCAGCAATATGGAGAATGCCGTGTTCAAGTGACGCAATGTGCAGATTGTTGCCGCACATGTAATCCTTGTTGATGTGTGTATTTTGGAGTTCGCTGATTAGCGTGGAACAGGCAGCAGCTGGATCGCCACTGCCGCTGAGACTATGCTAAAATTGCAAAAAATAATAATAATGACTTATCCAAGTTTTTGGAATATGAACGCAAACACAAACTTACCGCCCAAAACTCGTTGCCCGGCAGTGCGTTGCCATCCCAGGCGTATGTGACAATGGGCAGCATGTTCTCCGCGAGCTTGTCGGCCGGATTGCGTACAGAGATACGCACCTTAATGCCACCCAACGGATGCTTGGGCTCTGCAATGCGTGCGCCATTGTACATGCCACCCCAATTGTCCAAATGGAACCACGAGAAATGCACGACGCCAATGTGTGTCAGACGCTCGCTGAGCGCACGCAGTCGCTGCTCGAAGGTCTCGAAAAAGATCTCCTCCTGCTGCGGCGCCGCCTTCCACCGCCCAATCCAATGCCGACGACGTGGATATACGCCGGCTTGCCGGCTTTCACGGCACGCGCATGCGCCTCAATAACAGAGTGTCGAAGGTGATGGCAAAGCGCTTGCCCATGACCACCTTGTCAAAGTACGTGTTTCTACCCAGCTTAATGAAGCGCTTCTTATCCGATGCGACGACGACGTCATCAAAGCAAAAATCCTTGGGCTCCGTATAGAAGTCACGCCACATGTGACGGTAATCCTGCACACGTCCCTTGCTTTCATTGTCACTGGATCCGTAGCCTCGATTTGCTGTATTTTGTTCGGGCGTTATCATTATATCCTCCCACTCCATGACATTGCTACGCTCGAAACGGGCACCAATGAGACCCATGATGACACCTTCAGTCTCAATCTTGGACTTGCACTGCTCCACTATACCCCCATTGTGGCGCGAGCCATCGTTGATGAACTCCGAGTGCGTGGACACATACAAAAGAGCCGACAGCTTGATTTCATCATAGCTGAGCACGTTCCTCAGCAGAAGTGGAGCACGCTCGCTGCTGCCGCCTATTTGCTCGAAACCACCTTCGCCACTGCTTCTATCTAACAGACGGTATGAGTCTGACGAGCCGAGGAAGTAGACGCAACGCTTGCTGAGCAAACGCTGCACGAATTCAGTTATCGAAATATTTCCAAAGACACTCAACTCTTGGGCAGTTCCTGTCAGCCACAAATGGGAAAGGGAGGCACAATTATTATTCATATATATTTATTCACATGCAAAGGACTATCAACTAACCATACTTTTGCTTATGCTCCAAAAAGTTGATGTAGAGAAAGAGGGTCAGTTCGTGTATGATCGGATAGGCGGATGCAATCTGCTCCCGTATCATTTGTCTGCGCTCCACCGGTTGCGATTTCACCCGGCAGGTATTGGTGCCAAACTGTTGGCGGGATTAGGGCACACATTGATTTCTAATTTCAGTGCGTCCAAGTACACTTACTTCAATTGGAAATTCCTCGGAAGCCGCCAGAAACTTGTCCAAGTTAACGTCATCGCCCTTTGTGCTCGGTTTCTCTAGCTCCTTGCACATGTTCAATTGTTGCGTGGCAAAATAACTGAGGCAGGGCAACTGGGCAGCATCTGTACTTGGCCAAAAGTGCGTTGTGTTGCAGCACATTGTGCTCATTTTGTAAACTCTGAAGAGCAGCTTTAATAATATACTCATCAGCCTTATGCGCCCGTATTTTTTCTTTTTGTTAAACGCTTCGTGGAAAAAGGTGTTAGCAACTCGGCTTTGAACAAAAGAGTGTTGGAGAGCGCCGAAAACTGTGATAAGGAAAACGTCTGGTATGCAGCTATGGCTCTTGCTATGATAATAATGATAATTAACAATAATAATAATTAACTAGATGTAATTGCAAATTGAACAATTATCTACTCTGGGCAACAATTGAGAACAGCAACCAAATGCACATCTCTTATTAGCTAACTTATTGATGTACCAGTTTATTTGAATAATGATTTCGTACACATTTTGCTCGATTTGTATTTCACCAGCACTGAAATAACACGGAAAAACTTCAAGTATTACACGAATGTGTGGAATGTGTGTGCATGGCTTGTGATGCAGTTTGATGATCTGCGGGTAGATATCCTAGGGATCACAGCATATATTCAAATTCAGATATGCCTTTATGTGCGTGACTGCAGTCTGTAGTATTTTAAGGTATTTATTACCAAATAACTATACATACATATATAGCTTGGTCACACCTGCAACAAGTGATTGTGCATCGGAGTGCAATTCAATATACTCGGCCAAAGTAGCGCTTACTGGGTAGTTTGGTAATAAAATGCCGATCGCAACCGAATTTCCTGTTAAACGTTATTGTGAAGTCGATTGGCAAACACCATGTCAACATTTGGAGCTGAAGTGGATGCAATTTGGCCGCCAGTCGATGAAGGTGCGGTGCCAATAATTACCCCATTTGGACGACGCCTGCTGGAGCAATGCAAATCGGTGAAGCAGCCCGATCCAGATGCCACCGTGGATATGTCTGCATTCATGCAGAGATCAACGGACTTTCCGCTGCAGGTGCGTAATTTGCAGAAATTGATTGCCAATTGATTGGCCAGCTCAATTGCTAATCTTACGATATGCCCGCAGTTTGGCGTGGAGAGCTGCCGGGTGAGGAGTCAGCCGAGTTCGCGTCATGAGTGCATTGGCAAGCAGATCTCATCCGCCTATCCGGTGATACACGAGCGCACCCTGGGCCTCTATCTGCAGTATCTGGAGCACAAGGGGATGTGGGGTAAGCTTTTTGCCAGCGATGCAATCGCTGAGGGTATCTGGGTGGAGGAGGTATTTATTATTGTTTATTTTGTTATTTATCCATCGCCAGGCAACGTTGTAGAGCAGAGCGTCTATCGCCATCTGTCGCTGATCGACTTCGTGCAGCGTCTGCTGACCAAGCGCTGCGCCAGCTTCTTTGCGCGCAACGATAAATATTTGCTGATGAGCGGGCAGCGTGGAGCGAGTGGCTTTGAGCCGATTGGCACGCTCGAGGAGACGGCGCCGCTGTTCCTGCAGCGTGTGCTCAGCTACGATGATATCAAGTTGTCGGCGCTGCTCTCCGTCAGCTCGCACACGGAGTTCATCAATGAGGGCGAGCGCACCAATTGCGGCCGTGTGACGCACAATCGCCAAAGCCTGGTGCCGGATGGTGTGATTGTTGGCCTGATTGGAGCGCGCCTCTCCCGCCGCAATCTAATGGAATTCCAGGACATTGTCATTGCGCGCACACAGAACACCAAGGAAAATGGCTATGGCCAGGCCTTGGATGCGTCCGCCAATACTCGCGCCGAAGACTATCGCCGCTTGTGGCGCAACTTTTACGAGACGCGCGATCATCTCCACGCCACTGTTAGCATCGATGGCCAGCGTTTTGGCTGCTCGGGCAACAAGCAGGATGTATTCGACAATCTGGTCATGAAGCGTCGCTATGCCATCAGCTTTGACCTGCTGCTGCTGGAGGCGCAGGCTCGTGGCGCCAGTGCCGGCAAGTTGGCGTACATCCATGTCGTCGGCTTTGGCCTGGGCGTGTGGATGGTGACGCCGCAGCAGGAGCAAATCTTTCTCGAGACCTTCGAGCAGCGGCTGCGCGCGCTGAGCAGTCGCCTCACCCACATTGCCGTCGTTCACTTCTCGTGGTTTAAGCTTGACCGTTGTGGTGGCCTCCACGACGGCGCTCTGCTCAAGTGCTCCACTCATCCACAGGGCGGCATTCGTGTGCATCTGTCGAAACGGAATCCAGCGGCGAAGCTCTCCCAGCCGGAGAACGAGGACATGCTGCTGGTTGTCTCCTATGCCTGGGATGGCAATGCTCTGCCTGGCAATGAGTTCTGGATGGTAAGCGCCTTCTACTCCTACTCCCCCTCTTTTTCTCCTCAAATGTTTTGTGTTTTTATTTTTGTTGTTTGCAGAAAATGCTGAAATCAACGGGAGACTCCTCGACAGCCTGCTCCACGCTGATTACGGAGCTGCACAATCCGCATATTAACACCGACTACTGCAGTGGCCAGAATCTTCATATTGCCTCCCTGAAATACGGCGTCATCCACATTTCCGATTATGCGAAGCGCCTGCTGAAAGACTCTAAATAATTATTTGCAAATAGCATTCTTCTGTCCGAAATACAAGTTAAAATACAGTTGAGAACGGGCGTAACCGACTGCGTAACGCTCTGATACCAATAAGTATTACCATCTAATAACAGCCAAGAAATGCCGATCTTTGAAGCAAGTTCCCTGGCGTTAAAATTGGGCGTGGCAGAAAAACAAATGTTGGAAGACGTTCTAAGTAATCTTCCAAGTTTGGTAACTGTAGCTCTTAAATTGCGAGAGATATTCAATTACCGTTTTAAGGGCAGTGGGTAGTGGGCGTGCCATATGCCGATCTTCGAAGGACATCGGCAACAACCTACCAACCAGAAGTTGCTGACTATATCTTTAAAATGTCGAGAGATGTGAGGCCTTACCGATTTGCGACTTTCGATTTTGAAAAGTGAATTCATAAGCGAACAATGTATTTAACAGCGCCTTGCTAAATGTTTGATATCAATTAAATTCAATAATATTCAAATCGCAGACGTATAAGAGCTAAGCACTAAAATCAATACACTGGCAATGTTCATTTCGCCGTCGGTTGTTCTTCTCGCTCAGCACGCACAGAGAAATTAGCGCAAATTCGCTCGTTTGACACCACTAATAATGTGGTTAGTAGCTGTATGCTCAAAGTGGTAACCATAAACAATATTGGGGCACTTTATAAGTGTACAGCAAATATTAATACGGGGTGGTGGTCTTGCTAAGCATTGCATGTGTTCTAAATGAGTCTAAAAGGGTGTGTGAGCCGAATGGGTTTCGCCGGGTTCGTGACCTAGCTAGATGCCATAATCCCACTGTTATGGCATTACGGCACCTAGCTGGGACACACACCGACGAAATCCATAAGCTGAAATATTTTCGCATGTTATTTGCTATAAATTCGAATTAATGGTTTGCGAATAATTCCAATTTGTTTTCTATCTTAATTTTGAGCTAATATTGTATCTAGATGGACAACAAAAATATATAGAAATAAAAGTAAACAGGCCACAATATTAATTTTGTTTCGAGTTTGAGGCTCTTTTTTTATTGTTTTTTTTTTCGTTGCTAATACAGTTAAGATTTTGAGGTATTTATTGTGGATTAATCGGAGTTGCTCGTAGCTGCAGAGCTTTCTACCAACTCTAGCTGGAATGCTATGGTAAATATACTGTTCGGATCCATTTGGCTTTGGAACACAATCCTGTCTTTCGGCCTCTTCCTGACACCGATTGACGAAGTCGGACTTTGTGGCACAATCACTATGGACTTTTTAACGCCTATTGAAATAGTTGCACGTGGCACAGTCAGACGAGGCTGCATAGGACGATTCTATTTGGAATTGCCAATGCGAATTTCCTGATAGCCACGCGCCTTCTTAGCACAGTAATTCTTGCGAATTGATTCGAAATTGCGATCGTAGAACACTTTGAACCAATTGGCAAATTGATAGGTTTCCCGACAGTTTAGCTTGATCAGCGCCTGTATGTCAAACGAAATGTTCACTTGCAACTTGTTGAAGCCTTGCTGCAGCAGCTTGAAGTTATTGATATAGTCCATTTGCTGATTGCACGTGAACTTCACACTTCTCATCCGAATCACATTCGGAAACAATACGTCCAATAAATTGCAATAGGCAGCCCCCGTGCACAGATCCTCAAAGCAGTACAAGTTGCTGTCCAAGGTTTCATTGACCCAGCCGAGGATTTTCATTTTTGAAAACTGCTGCTTTGAATTCCGTGTGACAACAACATTTTTAGCAACTCGCATTTCGTTGCTCATATTTCTGGAATTAGAATCAAAATGCCATTGGAATGAAGCAAGAAAGTAACAAGTATTCCACAATCAGATTTACAATTTGTATATTAATAAAAAAGCACATTTCTCATATGAACATCTTTCAACGCTAATTTTGTTGTTTCGTATCAAGAGAGAAGATAAAATGAATTCAATTTGACGATTGACTTGAGAGATTATAAATGATATGTGTTCTATTTACGAGTCCACTTACTTACCACTATTTATGGGTATTTAATTACAATGCACGAGAATTTGATAATATATATCCTAGAAAGAGACCAACAACGAGCAAGTTCATTATACTTTGTGTATGGTTGCATTTAATCTGAGCAAATTACTTACCCGACTTCTGCTGTACTTCGCATATGCCAAACCAATGTTTAAAAATCTACGAAATCAAAATTCGTTTACTAAAACAGATACGATTTGGAATTATTTTTCAATTTTGTTTTCTTGAAAGACCTGCGAGTGGAAGTTAATGAATTAAAGTAAATGGTAAACATAATCTAATTTAATTTCGAACTCCTCTGAGGTGAACACCACATAGAATATGTACATGCAATGTATTGTATGCTTTGCGATGGAATCCCAAAGATAAATTCCATTTCTGGTTAAAAATAATTTCGCTCTTTGTTTAGTCAGGTGGCCAATTTAAGATGAAATGAACATTATGAGCACAAGAAGTGGGTGGCTCTGTCCCTGTAGTCGTTTCATAAACAAATTGCACAAATCCATGCAAATGTTTGATTTGACTAAAATGCACATACACACACATACACACACACACACACACACACACATACACAGACACATACACACACAATCACTGGGATAATTTGTAAACAAGCAATTCAATCTTCAATTGCGTTCGAGATACTCTTACCCCCATCAACATCCCCATCACCTTCCCCAACCATCCCTCACTTTATATGCGATTTGAGAAGCCACTTCCAATTGCTGACCACCCACATTATGGCTATGACTGCATTCAACATCAACTAAATGGAACTAAAGATTTTATGTGTTATTTGTACCATAACAAGTTTTTGCATTTGTATTTGCAAATGGCATTTGCTGTTATTGGGTTTGTATTTACACATTCTAATTGATTGCATTCATAACAGAAATACAATTCTCAATTTGTGCATCACAGGCACACACTCGGACAACTCCTAAACGGCCACTAGCAATACCAAAGTGAAGCAAATAGGAATGCTGTAGTCGAGTCGAGCTCGACTTCGGGATAACCAGACAAAAACCAAACTCAACTCGTCTTTTGATTTGATGATATGCTCATATATACTCACCAGAACCACTGTCTTCATATATGTATATATATATATCGAATATAAAAAAATAAAATAAAATAAAATCACTAGAATTTAAATAAATTTTAGTTTGTTTGCTGTGCGAGATTTGTATGTTAACTGAATTCCTAACTAAAGTGAAGCTACTAAACTACTAAACAATGACAGGTATCTCAATGCTCATGTTTCGCTGAAAAATCCTATTTATTTATTTAGTCAGTTTCGATTGCAGCAAGTCTTCAAAAGTATGCAATCTTCGGCAGCCCACAAATGGTCGACATTTCCTGTTTTTATTATATTTTGATTGAATTAAATTTTAAAAAAATAGACAATTTTAATGTTTTAATTGCATCAGACATGCGTGAGAGAGGAGAGAGAGAGAGAGACAAAGAGACAGGGAAGAGGAAGAGGGAGAGAGAGGCTGCAGCAAAATTATAGGAATTTCGAAACAACTAGCTGGAATCAAGCAAGTGACACGTATTTTAATTTCGAGAATTTCGATTGGAAACAAGTGATTTGTATTCCGTCAGTGTTTGACGAAGAGTGCAAAATGAACCATGTCCCAGCCATGACCCAATCCATCTTATATAGATAAACCGAAATACAAATATCTAAAATAAAATGCAAAACGCACTCGCGAACAATGAACAACGAAACTAAGACACCCTATACAGGGTATTATTGGAAGTTATGGTAGTTGGATTGCTACGGATCCAGCCTATCAGGTATTAAAGTAGTTAAGAGATATTCATGTGAGTATTGTACAAGAAAATGGATTCTTTTGTGTTGTCGAAAAGACAAAATGAACAAACAGTCTTTGCCAGCCAAATGATATATTTCAATGTTACAGCGAAAGATGGATGTGCAAATTACATGAAGAGTCATAATAAAAAACAGCAGGCGATACATATATATATATATATAAAATCAGAAAAATCAAATGCTTTGACATGAATAAACATCCTTAATAATCTCTTAGATGCGTGTGATTTTGAAAGGTAAAATAAATAATGTGAATATGCCAATGACACCAGACGTAAGGCAGATCGAGACGAAAATGCTTGAATTTATGTAAGTTGCTCCTAAAGTTGCTAAATTTGGCTTTGAATGCCACCAAAAGTGATGTGCATTAAGTGTATTCAGAATTCCAGGGCAAAGAGTAAATGTACCAGAAATGTACAATTCGTGCCGTTTTCCAGTGCTCAAGGGAAATTCGACTCTTTGCTGTTGCGATATGGGAAATGAAATTTCCCTTAAGCGGGGCGCTGGCTATAAAAGCGCGTTGGCAGCGACGCGGCGGCCCACAAAGCGACGGCGAACGCGACGCGACAGTTGCCAAACTCAAGCAACTAAACGTAACGTAACGTAACGGAACGTAACGAAAGTTGGTTTGAGCGTGCGGCCAAAGACGTAAACGTGACAGCCGTTAAACATAACGTTGGCCACAGCAGCGGTTCAAGCGTTTGCTCACAGGCAACAACAGCATATGCAACATTTTTTTGCGTGCACTTGTGTGTGTTTGTTATTTTTGTTGTTCTTCTGAAATTGCCACACAAAAAAAAAGAGAAAAAACAGTGCTTCATTATGTGGCACATGTGAAAATGACACATTGAGAGCAGAGACAGAGACAGCGGCAGAGCAGTGCAACAGCGACACAAATTAGCAGTTGAATAGCTGCCACAGGACGGTTCGTACAAAAAATAACCCCCAACCCCCTTGCATCCCCTCCTCCTATCCTAACGGTACGCTTCGAAAATTTAGAAACGTTTGCTTTAAGTAAACTTTGGAAAACTGATTTATAAGTCTTTGCTCATTACATTTTTGACTTTGAAATACTGTGTGCAACAAGACGATATAAATCCTTAGAACTTTGAATAAAGCATTCGAAGTGTTGCTAAACACTTGCGTTCTAAAGCAATGACAACAAAATGTTGGTTGGCTTTTAAGACTTGGTTCCACATTATATATATGTTATATATGTTATATTTGTACATGTATTTATATATTTATATAGTCATGTCTTTCTCGCACCTCCCAATTTAGCTGATAAAATAGGGAGCAAGCCAAAATTATTCCAACCACAAATCAAAACATTTATCTTATACCAGTAACCCACAGCAATCAATATGTCCAATGCCACAACAATACAGAATAGTGATGATTGAATAAAATTGCTTAAAATCCAAAATATTACTAATGTATATTTTAGTATTTCCAATGCTGATTTCAAGTCGACTAACCACGCTCAGGCTTGGCCAAGCTTACCTAAACTTAATCAGCCCAAAATAAAGAAAATGTATTCGCATTAAAAACGAAATAAAACAAATCTATAATTCCACAAATTAAATAAAATTTGATGCGATATTTGTATTTTGACTGAACTTGGAATTGCTGTGAAAATACTTAACAACCATGACAAGTATCTCAATGCACATCTGTTGCTTAATTTCTTATAAATCGAAATATATATATATTTATATAGTTTCGATTGAAGCAAGTCCCCAAGAGTTTGCAGTCAGTCGGCATGGCAAAATTGTTAATTATTTATATAATACAATACAATATAATTGTTAATTGTTAATTATTATTCTTATTCCATTTTGATTGAATTACATTTGTATGAATCGCCTGTTTTTATGGTATGCCAGCAATTTGATACAACTGAATTCAACTGAATGAATGCGCATTTATACAGATTTGGGCTGTTCCTGAATATATATTGCTGTCCGACTCGTACGTATAAACTCGATGATCTCAACCATTTCTCTGTGGAACGAGAAAGACACAGGAATGCCTGCATGCACTTCTGTTCGTTCAAATGACGCAATGCGAAATGCAATTCAATATTTAAACTGAGAATCTTGTTTCCAAATTAAGAACTTGAATCTCAGCACGGAACTAAAAACTTACGTCGGGAAGTAAGAAGACAACAAACTGAATTCAAATTTGCCTATGCCAGAATAAACGCAACCAGTCCTCGAGTATAGAGAGAAATTAATAGTTGAAGCGCACAATGAACATAAATCATTAATTTGCAATTTTACAAATTAGAATTCACTTTGCGAACTATATCGCCCTGTACTCGTACTCGTACTCGTACTCTTATCCGTTCCCGTACCCGAACCCGTACCCCTAACCGTACCCGTACCCGTACCCGTACCCGTGCCCGTGCCCGTACCCGTACCCGTAGCCGCACCCGTAACCGTAACCGCACCCAGTCCCACGTCCAAATTTGCCCATTTCCCGCATCATTCATTTATTCAGTTGATTCGGCTGCGGGCCGTGCTTGCCCATATTGAGGGAAGCAGCGCTCCATTAGAGAGCCATGTTTCGTGCCCGGCCATTTAATTGTGTGTGTCCCGTGGTGTCTGTAACAGTGCGAGTGTGTGTGTGTGTGCGTGTGTGTGTGTGTGTGTGTGTATGACTATAAATGGAAGTGTATTGTTGGACGGGGCTTTTCTTATATTGTTTGGATTTCCATTTCAATTTGATTCCTTTCCTTTCTTTTCCTTTCACTTCGATTCGATTCGATTCGATTCGATTCGAGAGGACTCGATTCGATTCGTATTGTTTCGTTTCGTATTCATTTCCTTTGGTCTCGATTCGTTTCGTTAGAATTCGATTGAATTGAATTCGTTTGCTGGTAATGAAGCTAGTTGCCGCTAGTTTTCGCCATAGCCAAACCATGCTAGTTACCATATTTTTATGGTCGCTTTGTCGCCAGAGTGTCCTTCAGTTTTGGCATCAACATCAGCATCAAGTGTCTTTTGACGTTGATCGTGACATAGGGCAGGGAGTAGGGGGAAGGGTCCACTTTAGATTGCTCGCTTGATTGGCCCCACTCGACTGGATGGGGTTTGAAGAGCCGCTCAATGGGCAAAGAGACAGGGATGGGGATGGGGATGGGGATGGGGATGAGGAAGGGAACTTTAGTGTTCCGGCTTGATTGTGCACAATGTTGTTTGGCAAATACGAAAAGCAGTTTAAGTTTGCTATCTAAATTCAGTAATTGGGCGAAACTTTAGAGTGCAATGCAATTTTCAATCTATTTTCTGTTTGCAATGTAAGAACAATGTGTGTGTGTGTGTGTGTGTGTGCATTGCATTCGTATTACAAAGTCAGGATTCAAACACTTGAGTAGCTGTTTTTATGGTAGTTTTCGTTTTCAGCCACATTTTTGAATGGACATTGCCATTGCCTTGCCAAACATATGAATATAATGCTCGGTGGCACACACAAATGTATTGTTAACAGCTAAATTGAGTTGAGACGAGTACTTTACTATACTCACTTTCCACTAGTTACACACATTCTGACATTCTCCTTTCACAATTCATGGCATCTGACAACAAATAAAACGAAGTCTTAATTCTATACATAAATTGTGAGCCGCCACTTAAATTGTCAAACGCAAACATTATTCCACAATCTTAAATTCTATTAAATGAAGCGTCGGCTTAGTTTGAACAGGTGGATTAGAGCAAGAGAAAGCGATTTTCATGTTTGACACACACACACACACACACTCATTCGCACACTCATTCGCACACTCATTCGCACACTCATTCACGCATTCATTCGCACACTCATTCACACACTCATTCGCATACACATTCACAGTGTGTGTCAGCGGTGGGCGGGAGGAGTGGGAAAGGCGAGCCTTGAATGGCGTTTCTTGGCGCTGTTGGGCGCTTAACAACACTGCACACTGAATATTCGAGTGAAATATTTTCGAAAATGCCAGAAACCAGGCCAGCTCAGCCAAATGATTCATTAAAGCAATTAACAGCCAGCTAGCCAATACCACAAAAAAAAAATGTTGCTCATTTCTCTTGCAGACATCTGAAAACGCTGGAATTGAAGCAGCAACCACACCAGCAGCAGCAGCAGCAGCATCCGGGAGGGAGTTGGTGGTGCCACCAAATGCTCATTGAAATTTACGATTATGCTGCGAAATTATTAAACAATATGACCGCAAGAACAGCAACAATCATTAATAATTTGGCCAACGGGACAACAGCAACAAAAACAACAACAACAGCAAAAACAAAAACAGCAGCAGAAGCAGCGGCAGCGGCAGCGGCAGCCACGTCGCCCATTCAAGTGGACAGGCCAAATCCCAGGACGGCCACAAATCTCACGTCCAAGCTGCTGCAGGCAACCACCGGCAATATGAAAACGCTGCTCAACCGCACGCTGGCCACGATTGCCGCCCAGCATGCCACGTTGCCCACACTGCTGCTGCATGGTGGCCTTGCCGCTGACGTCACCAGTGGGCAGCGCATTAGGCAAATGCCATCCATTGCGAACAACAGCAACGCCTCCATCAGCAGCAACAGCAGCACCATCCTAACCACCAGCACCAACTACAGCGATAGCGGAGCAGCTCAGGATGTGTACAATGCATTTAGCGCCACCTCCTCGTCCCCATCATTGTCCGTGTCCTCATCTAATCTGAGCGGCTTCATCCAGTCCTCAACAACGGCTGCCAGCACAGTGCTGAGCAGCGCCATTACCCATTTGCCAACGGCCAGCAGCGGACCAGCAACCACATTCCCAGCACAGACGATGGCCACCTTTATTGCAGCCGGCAACAAGAATCGGGCTACCACCATCATTGTCTATCCAACGGGTGAGTCTAATGCAACCAGCTTTTCTCTATCTCTCTCTCTCTCCCTCTCTCTCTCTCTCTCTCTCTCTCTATCTATGTCCCTTTCTCTCCCATACAATCTCTCTCTCATGCAATAAGAATTAGGATATTTTTTGCGTATTTTTGTGCCTGTTGCCTGCTCGATGGGATCTATTTGTTGGTCCAGTTTGTGCATCGAGCTCAATGTTTTCAATCTCGGCTCTGCCTAATGGAGTAGAATATTGCAGAAGTTGTCATTGGTGGTCATTCGTCCACTTGTTTGCAATCCATTTTGATTTATGACTCGCACATTTCACATTTACTTATATTTTTGCATTTCACACTTGCCAATAAAAGCGTCACCAAAACCAACTAGAAGCCACTAAACTGAGGCGTTGTTCCCAGTGAGCAAATAGCAAAGCAGAAGATTAGTGATGCATTTGCGCATTTCCACTTAACACCCAATCCCTGATGGAAGTAATTTGTTGTCCTTTCAACGCTCACCTTCAATTCCACTCCAGAATTTGACATATTAGGATCGACATTCATTTGTTTAGCCCTTGGCTAATAATTTGCTGGTGTCAGTTAATCATAATTGTGACTTGGGCCAAAGTCAATGAATGTTTAAATATTTGGTCAAATACGTAATTCGTATTCGGCTGGCGCTTAGTCGATTAGCACGCTCGTCATATTAATGTCGGGCATTGGGAATAGGTGGCACATCGCCAACCAAGCCTGCCAATAATCAAATCAGCTCAGCTCAGCTCAGTCAGCCAGTTAGCAAGTCAACCAGACAGGGCAGATGCGGAGTGGAGGACGAGGAGGAAGTCGCGTGCCAGGTCCAATTAGTGGCTAATTTGCATGATGCCATCCATTAGCTCATTATCTGCAATCGCTCCGATTGCCGAGCGAGCCGCTCGGACCCCACCAGATTAACCAGTAAGGGTGTTTCCTGTTTTTTGTTGTTGTTTTTTTTAATATAGCCATTTTTTAATATACTCATTAAATGCCCAACAGGAGTATGGCAAAGTTATTGTCAATGTAGGTGGACAAAAGAATATTTTAGCATATTTCTTCTGGATATCAGTTGTCCTTTTCTAACTGCAGCTTCTATGTCCCCGAAAATAAATTGACAGATAGCTTGGCAGTTGACAAGATTAAAGATAAATTTCAATCGCATTGGTCACAGCAGTAGTAAATGAAAAATACTATTGTCTAATGTATAATCGGAGACTAGAGACACTGGGCAAAGGGTAACCTTAAGTCAAGCACTCTCGTCGTAAAGGATGTTCACTTAACTCTGCACTTATTGTGCCACTGCAAAATACGTTTGACTTTTGTGGGGAAGAGGTGTGGCAGTGGCAGAAATAAGAAGGAAGGACCCTACCGTCCTTGGGCATTAATGCAGCAATTAGGCAAGTTTAAGTCGCATTAATTGTAGAGATTGGGCGACTATTAACGCGACTCAAACCGTTGATTGTTTTGGGCAGCATCAGCAGCATCAGTAGCATCAGCAGCATCAGTGGCATCAGTAGCTCTTAATTTGGCTCTGGGGCCTAAGCACAGACGACAAACTCGCAGGATATTCACAAATGTGAGTGCTGTAAATGCCGCTGGCTGCTGCCTTCTGCTAAATGTGGTTTTTAGTTCCCGTCTGCTGACTCAGTTGTCCTTATTAAGACAAATCCGAAAGTCGTCATTGTCGTCATCATCGTCGTCATCGTCGTCATCGTCGTCGTTGTCGTCGTTGTCATCGTCGGTTTCGACGCTAATATCTTATCATGCTGCTTATCTTCGCTATATCAGTATCGACAAGCGACAATGTCAATGTCAGCGCTTTCAATGGCCTCCGGCTGTGGTTGGCAATTGTGGGCGGGCCCCTACACGCCCGCGTGACTCTGACGGAGTGAGGCCCATTGAGGGGCTGGTTGGCGGAGCCCGACATAAAAATACTTTCCGAGCGCTACCAAACTTGTCCATTTCCACAGCAACAACATCGAATACAACGTTGTAATAAAATATGTGCACACACACATACACAAATACATACATACAACCAAAAATGTATCGTAAATTTGGTGCAATAAATTTGTTCAACTTGAAGGCATACGTGCCAGATATGTGTTGAAATATTCCCTTAAATTCAGTGGCTTGTCATTTTGCAATGGATAGTTCACAGCCTGCGACGACAACAACGAGGCTACACACATTTTTGCTCAGTATAACTTGCATTTACATAAATATATACATACATATATATTTTATATATAATATATACAGTGTCTCACAGCTTGTTTCGACCAGTGTCTAGCAAAATTTTAATTGCCTGCCATAAACTAATTATACATTATTTTTCAAAAATTCCAAAGACCGATGGCAGGTACATATATTAACCACCAAAATGAATATATGACCCCAATAAACTGGGGTTGCCACACCTGCTAGGTCGGGTTATGTAAAAAAGTACCTTAGTTTATGGTCAAAGACCAATCCCTTGTAGTCAGTTTAGTTATATCCTGCATCTCGGGTGCAACCAGCCAACAAGGACTATGGGCAAACGGACTACCATTGAACAACGGAAACTCATCCTGGAACACTTTAAAATCGGATGATAGCTGAAATGGTAAATCTAAGCAAGTCAACTGAATACAACATCATTCGACGCTTCGTCGACGAAAATCGGATAGAGGACAAGGGCAGAATGGCACCAAACAAGATTTTTACCGAACAGGAAGAGCGGAGGATCATCAGGAAAGTAAGGGAAAATCCTAAGCTATCGGCTCCAAAACTGACTCAACAGGTGGAGGATGAAATGGGGAAAACGTACAACCATGACTTCAATGCCCGAGTACCACGGGCTAAAGGGACTAGGATGACGTTCGCCAAAACCCAGTTGGACAAGGATGTGGAGTTCTGGAACACAGCCATATTTGCAGATGAGTACAAATTCAAAATTTTTGGCTCAGACGGACGGAATTATGGGTCCAATACTGAGCCGAATCCCAAAGACTTAAAGGCAACAGTCAAGCACGGCAGAGGAAGTGTCATGGTATGGGCCATCTATCTCGGCAGCCGGCGTCGGAAATTTGGTGTTTATTGAAACAACAATGGACTGGAATGTGTACTCTCAATATATTAAAGGAAAATGTACTCCAAAGTGCCGAGAAGCTAGGAATCCGACGTACTTTCCGGTTCTACCAGGACAACGAGCAGGACAACAGCCAAGCATAGTCCTGGCTTATCTGGAACTGCCCCCTCATGATAATTCCACCAGCCCAGTCTCCATACTTAAATGTTCTTTAAAATTTGTGGGCTCTGCTGGAAAATAACATCCGGAATCACAGCATATCCAGCAAACAGGATCTCAAAAATGCTCTGCTGGATGAGTGGAGCAAAATCAGCCCAGAAACTACCCGGAAGCGGGTATCTTCAATGAATAATAGGTTAAGGGAAGTTATTAAGGCTAAAGGATATCCTTATTTAAGTTTTTCTACGTCGAATATGTTACTTTTTTAAGACTGTCCCAAAAAAGCTTTGACATGTATTTTGATAAGTTTTCAGTTTTTGACTAATTTTAGTTAATTAATTAATATTTTAATGAAAACTAAAGTTTCCTTTTCAACATGAAAGAAACTGGCATTTAAACAGTTTGCGTTTGTTTCCTTGCTTAAACTTTATAGCACTTTAAATTTTTTGCTATACACTGGTCGAAATAAGGTCTGAGACACAGTATATATATATACATATTGAACAATTTGATATGAATATGATTGTTTCTAACTTTAAAGAACCGTCAACCGTTGTGGATGTGATTCGGTTCCACATCTAATTCCAAAAAGAATTTAAATGCGACGCCAAAAATACCTATTTGAAAAAGCAATCAATTTAGATTATGAGACTTAAAGTACCCGCAAAACTTTATATCCAAAATGCAAAGTGCGTAAAGAGCTTAAGCACGTTTTTGGGATTATATCAAAAGTTTTACGTTAATTCTGTACGAAATGTAATCAAGTATTTTGTGGACAGTGGCTCCCTTGGTTTTATTTTTTCTGTAAAGTGTCACGTGCAAGTATTGATCAACTTTTGAGTAAGGACTGGAAGCGCTCGCTAACAAATATGCAACAGTCGGCTTACGCTAAGACAGACAGAAATATCTTCATATTCTGTTCGTTTCTCACAACTGGTGCCCTAAAGACATGACTTGGTCACGAGCTCATCTCTGAAAAATACTCGCACCATTAGACGCGTTGACAGCTGATTGACTTTTCATTCAGCACTTACCAACGCTCTCAAGTGAGTGATATATATATATATATATATATACTGGCAAAAGACTGCCTTTGCCATGGAAACAAATCTTAGGATTTCACTAGCAACAACTGCTTTGACATCCTTGCCAAGTGGAGCTTAATGGCTGGAGATGATTTACTTTTGGAATTACTTGAGTACCAAGAGCAAATGCGATTTTAATACATAATACATATGGGCCTGGGCTTAAATAGATATTATTATTTATGTATATTGTATTTGTTTTTTATCTTCAATATTTATATTCGAAAAACGAAAGATGTGTCAAATTATCAGATTGATAATACCGATGGTTTTTGTTTTATTTGCTATTTTGGTTTCATTTATTACTTATTATATTATACTATGTATAATAATACTAATACTAATAATACTATGTAATTCGTATTGATTTTTAATTTCCACATCTGACAACAGTTTTTTATGCTTAAAACACACAATGTATAATTTGTTGTGCACTTTTTGTACAGCTCTCAAGACGAATTCCAACGGTATTCAAAATATATCGGTGGACAAAGAGTAAAAAATAAAATAGTAAAGTTTTTGAATTGATTGGGATATGAAATATATAGATAAAATATAAGATAGTAACGTGCTTTGAACTGACAATAACTCATTTAAGAATACTTGACCTGGAGCCAAATAAGCACCCATTTAACTTATTGATTTATTCAATATAATTCTTTGCTATCATTTCTGAAGTGAGCTATCTATATTCGTACATTATTATTTATATTCTTATAATAGGCAACATTCTTTCCGGTCTCCCATTGTATTCGAGTAGCTGTGGCATGTGTAAGCCCAAAACGCGCTCATCTCTAAGCTGAATGCGAAAAATATTTATCTCTTTTTATTCCACTTCATTCCATCTTTTAGTCTGTCTCCGGCTTGTGGCTGACATTAATTTGGTAGCTGTTGTTGTTGTTGTTGTTGCTGTTGTTGTCGCTTTTGTAGCGCATTCCACGGCTGACTGCGAATATGCAAACATTCAATTTCCACTGGTTGAGTGGATGGGGATGGGAATGGGAATGGGGACTGCCTGCAGACATCGCGGAGGAGTCTTCGCAAGAGGCGCATAATTTTTATTGTATTTATTGAATATTTCCAGCATCAAATGCTGCGGCCTGATGACTCAGCCAAAATTACAGACTCCATCCGCAGGCGGGGAGTGGATTGTTTAGCGAATGCTTCAGCTCCAAGGGGCAACAGCAAGAACAAGAACAAGAACCAGAGCAACAAGGATCCCTAGTCTTGAGAATCTGCTGCTGCTGTTGCTGCTGCTGCTGCTGCTGTTGCTGTTTCCCCTTGTATTTATTCTCAGCCACCCCATCAGGGTTCAATTTGTGTAAATTTGAACTGTCACTTTGAAGGCGTTAATTGGATTCAATAACGTCAAACTGAGTGCGAGACATCAACAGTTCGGAGCTAGTGCAGCATCCGACCATCCATCCAGCCATCAGCTGTCTCTGGCTTTTTCTTCCCTGCCCCTGTTGGCGCTCTCAAATCCGTTTTAGCCAGCTTAATCCCACACACCCCTCTCCACGGCTTTTGCTGTACTCGGTGTACTGTGCTTGTTTGCCAAGTTATATTTAGGACACGACAACAACATTTTGGGCCATGGATTTTGGTGGCTTAGATTAAGGGCGGGCAAGTGGGAAAGAGGGGGATGGAGGTGTGACGCCTTGGCATGATTGTAGTTGGATTGGATTGTGGGCGTGCCCAGTTTCAACAGTAGCAGCAGCAGCAGCAACAGCAGCAGGAGCAGCAGCAGTAGCAGCACATCGCCAGCATACACTGAGAGAAAATTAATTTGAGCAAAATGTTAGAAAATTAAAACTGTACTTGGAGTCAGTTCAAAAATTTGTATTTCATTAACTATATCAGAACTGGGCAGATTTTCAAAAGTATTTTAGGTATATATATATATATATATATATATAAAGAATACAGAAGTCCATGCTTAATTATTTTTATATTGTAAAATACTTAAAACGTCTTTCATTCAAATTTATTTCGCACAGTGTGCGCTAAAAATCACTTCGTAGTATTTGAATGGCTTCAAATATATGTGTACACATATACATCTAAGACATATACATGTATTTGTGTGTATATGTGTGTGTGTGTGTGTGTGTGTGTGTGTGTGCATATTATACTTAAAAGATATAATGTTTTTTGTGGCTTATCGGCTAAGGACCTTAATAAAAATGTTTGCCTAAGAGGATCGCAACAAATTGTTGTCTTTTGTTGTGGTTTTTGTTGTTGGTTTTTTTTTGTGTTGTTTTTTTTTTTTTGAACATCCACTGAACTGCTTTCAGACAAACAAAAGACAAATTGAAACAAGAATAGCGATAACGTCAACAACTGCTTAAGTGGTGTGTGGCTGTGTTTTCTTTGCGATTGGGGATGGTGGATGGTGGATGGTGGATGGCGGTGCAGCTGGCCAGCAGCCTCGCCGGCCACACAAGCCACCGCACCACGAAACCACTTAATCATCAAGATAAAAGGTTGAATGCTGCACGCGACCGGATGGAAATGAAATTAAAAAACGGAAACAAAAACTAAAATAAGGAGCAGAAAACGGGAACAGGACAGAGGTAGGTATGAAAATGCAAATGATGCCAACGGTCGTAATTTGGTCAAAAGGCTTCTGGCCCAGATAAAAAGCACGGCCCCCAAGTCGACGACTGTCAGCGCAAATAAGTGTTGCCTACACTTGGAGGCCCCATTTAAAACCCAAAATGAGCACAAGCAAGACTGCTTCTTGTTGTTGTTGTTGCTGTTGTTGAGTGAGCTCGACTAGGATATACCCTGAACCCGGCTGTTAAATAAATTCTAGTTCTATTGCCAAATATTCTCATAAATGTTTTGCACACTCAAATTTTGGCAGGATTTTTTATGGCAGGCACACATTATATATATATTTTATTGCTGTTTGAATAAAATGAAATGGCTATTTGACAAAATGAAATGAACTAGATCTGCGCGGGTTATGCGAGAACTTGTATGCCAAACTTGCAGTCTCCAACTGTTGTGTCTTGAGATCCATGTGTTCATACAGACGGATTTACTTTATGGTATCGGAGATGCTTCGGTCTGCCAGTTATATTACCCATTTTCAGTGGGTTTCAATGGGTATAATGAACCCGCCCCAAGATGAGCCACAAATTATGAGCAAAACATAAAAAGGACGATCAATTTTGTTGCCTACTTTACAGAGCATTTTGACAGCAGCTCTGTATGTTTGGGCAAAGGATATATGTGCATATATATATATATATATATATATATATATATATATAGTGTGTGTGTGTGTGTGTGTGTGCGTGCGAGTGTGCCCGTTGCAAAGTAAGCACATGAATAAATAATTTGTGGACGGGTTGGCATTTAACGTCTGACAGCAGCAATTAGGCAGCAAAAGCATAAAGTATAAAATAAAGAACATATGAAGTTTACTTTTTACAATTATTGCCCAGCTTATTACAATATGCACAAAGGGGCACATTTGCATTCCCTTGTAGAGGGTATTATAATTATACCCTGAGCTTATTACAAATGGCAAGAAGGGTATAATGAGTTTGTGCAAAATCGACAGCAATTAAAGCCACAATTTTAAAGGCAGAGCTTTCCAATTGATATATAAGTTGTCTAGAATATTATTGATTAACTGTACAACAAGATTGGATAGTTCATACATACATTCATATATATTTACATTCTGATACAATATAACTTTATAAAGTTTTCAGTTGCTAAACAGAAAACATACAAGTACAATTTTTATAAAACAAAAAATATTATAGGAAGATGTTGGTTAAGCGTTTGTTAAAATTGGGCTGCCATGCCCACTGGGAGCACTGGCAAATCGCTAAAACATCGCTAATTTTAGACTAGAAAGTCTTTCTTGTGCTTAGAATTAATTTCTAGATGTAAGAGAACGAATTCTAAAAATTAGAAAAGCTTGCGACAATCCCAAAATATTATGATTTGTCTTTTTATCTTTTAGAAATATTTTCAATTATTAAGTATCGCATTTCTAAAAAGTAGAAATGCAAAGCCTCTCATTTTTAGAAAAATCCTTACTAAGTCACCTTTTATATTAGATATTAGCTGTCCTATAGCTCTAAGGCCCTCAAAGAGTAGCTCAGTGGGAAGTCCTTCAATTCACAGACCGAAAATCACCGTAAAATCAGTCAGTTTTTTTAAAAATTAAATTGTATAAATTTATAAACTATCTAAAGTGTTTGTATATGTAAGATCTTATAGTACTATTGTTTATTAATAATATAGTCAACAAAAAAGCTAATGTTAGAGTTGCTTGTGTACAAATGTGAAAAATGAAATGAAAAATGTTTCCTGAAATTAAGAAAAAGAAAAAGCCTAGTTTTTCGAAATATACTTTCTGGCACAAAAAGTATAATTAATTTTGGAAACTCATCGCGATTTTTCCGACTGTGCCACAATTTAACATTTTCTTCCAATTATTCTATTTAAATATATTGTTAAATAATGTAGTTGGACAACAAGCGATTTGTAGTGTCAAATTGTGAACCTGATCTGTTTTGTCTTGCAGTTTCACCCGAATCGATTGTCATACCGATCGTTTCGTGCATCTTTGGCTTTCCCATCCTGGCGCTGATCGTCATCTGCTGCTTGAGGCGGCGGGCCAAGCTGGCCCGGGAGCGGGACAGGCGACGCAACTATGATATGCAGGACCATGCTGTCAGCCTGGTCAGATTTAGTCCAATTCATAGGCTTAGTGAGTTTGAGTGTTGTAATGTGTGTGTTTCAACTATATTTCTTTACTTTTCTCTTTCTCACTTGAACTCACCACCTGCCACTCCCTTTTCGTTTCTCTTTACGTTAACAGTCAAGTGCAGCTCGAATTATTTCAGTACACGTTTATATTACATACATACTTTTATATAGATTCATATCGCACACAATTTAGATCTTTATATATATAGTCTCTCGTTTTCTCTCTCTCTCTCTTTGTCTCTCTCTCTCTTTATCTCTCTTGCTGTCTCTCTCTTACTCTCTATGTATATCTCAATCTTGTTGTGGGTCTGCTTTCTCGTAGTAGTCTATTTATATTTTGCACCCTCAACAAAAACAAAAACCCCCTCGAAAATATAATTGAATTTTTCCGCTTTGTTTTACTTGCATAAATTGCATTTTAAACTGAGGGGCGCATATCAAACACCCGAAGCCTCATTGCTGCCCCCAATTGCCTGCCTGCCGCAACGCCCCCTTTGTTATTTTCCACCTGTTTGGCAGTCGACCACTAATTGCAAAGCCACAAAAATCGAGAGTTTGAATTCCAAAAATGTTTATTGCCATCATTTTGAGGTCGACTAACAATTAAATTTGCATTTTCAATTAAAAATCAATACTTTACTTTGATTAATGCTTAATTCGGAAATTACGAATTCCGAATTGCGAACTGATTAATTTTTAATGGCTTCAGGGAACATTTCCCTATGAAGTTAAACAAACCATTAAAAACCAACCGAGCTATGTGATATATTTATTCGATATTTATAGTTATATATACGCCCTTCCATTACGTACCGGTTATGAAATCGAATACCGTTGGAAAGTGTGCAAAAATACCTGCATTTTTATACTTTTCGCACGAGAATCGGCATCTGAATTTTCATTTAATATTTCGTTTTGACTGCCTGATTGCAATAATAAAAAGTGTATTATTTATCGTTGTTCTCAATTATTTCAGAGAAATTCCAAAAATATTCCATTCATAAATCTCAATAAACGAACGGAAAAAGAAAAATGCTCAAATTTCCGCAATTTTGGATTTTACGGCCGCAAATATTTGAAGCACTGAAACCGGTTTTTATGTGCAAGGTTTGTGGTTGGGTGTTTAGGGTTGGGGGCGGGGTGGGGGGGCTAGAAAGGGATATTTAAATTGCAGTGCAACAAACTTGGCCCACTTGCAAACGAGAGCACGCTGTAACAATCTATTATACCCATTTGGACAAAGCCGGATATGAAACCTGGCCAAAAAAGAAACGAGAACAACTTGCGACTCGGTGTAGGAGTCAAGCTGGCGAGTGCCTGCTGCGACACACACACACACACACACACATTTGTATACACTGGGACAGCCACTCAATAAAAGCAAGTGTTCACACACAAACACACACATGTCTGCCGTTTTGAGTGTGTCAAGCACAACAGGAGCAGCTGCCAGCATTCGCATTTGCATTTCCATTGCATACCTTTGGGCGCTTGCCCTCGTTTGCATATGAACAACATCAACAACAACATCAACAACAACAGCAGCAACAACAGCAGCAACAGCGACAACAACGAGAAATAAAAGCTTGTCCTTTTCACATTGCTGCACGCTACTCACACTTGCCCCGTGCACGCACGCACAGCCAGCAACACTTTATGTCATCCCCTGTAACTCATAAATACGGCTAATATCAGCTATTCATACGCTGCGCGGTTGCACGCAACACCCAGCTGACATTGTATAGCACATTGCCACAGAACGCTGAAGTTTCAGCTACGAATTTGGGTACATATTTTATTAATTTTTTGTGTCAGCTAATTTCAGTCGACACAGAAAACTACAAAAAGTAAATTAAAATTACAAATGCAAAATAGTCCAAGGTTTGTTGCTTGAATTGGGGAAAACTCCAGAAAAAAAAACCAATCAGATCAAGATCAGAGATCAGAGTAAATAACACAAAATGTTGATCTGCATTTGGAAGAGGATTTCTTTCTTTAAAAAAAACAAATTAACACAGCTCTCCTTAGTATGCAAATTAAAAAATATTTATAAAGGCTAAAAATAAAAAAATATCATCGTTTTTAGCTTTCTTAATATTTATATTTTTATTGAAGATAAGTAGAAGTGCACAGAAACATTTTAGATAGTTTATAAACTTCTTTTAATTCTAAGAAATTGTATTTCGTATATTTAGGTACTATTTCCAAAAACAAGAAATACTTTCTAGTTTTCAAGGCGATTCTCATTTTAGTGCGATATTCTAAAACTGATGTTTTTTTTTCTCTGATTGTAGATTTCTTTATTCTGTATTCCAACACACAAACTCACTCAATTAAGTCAGAAATCATTGTTTGAGCTCTAAATTGATAATATTACCAATTATATATATTTTGATTTTTTCCTGGATCCGTCTATAGTGCATATGTACTATTATATTCATTATTCTGGCATATCGCGTTTGTTGGGCCTTAGTCGAATTCTCAAAAGTAAATGTTTGACGTTTGCTTATATTGAAAACTATCTGAAGATTACGTAATTTTTCTTCTTCAATTGTGGTCTAAGCTAATACACATATTCGTTCAAAGATATACCTGTTTGCAGCTATAGGAATAATGCTTGAAGTAATTTAACAATTTAAAGAGGGTATCTTCAAGTCGAGTTTTGCATTTGAGATTACTGCACACTGAATATGAAATTCAATGATTCCTGCCACTTTGATAGATAGACGACGATGATGATGATGATGATGATGATGATGATGATAATGAGTAGCTGTCACGATAACGAATTGTTGACAACCACAAAGCATGCTTGTTGGTTGCCCCTTTAATTGTGTGCTGCCAATTTACGGATTTGCATATGTTTTGAAAACAATTATGCAGCATCAACTTTACCGCAAACCCATGAAACACAGCACAGCTCAAACTGTGCACAGTGCTGTGTCTGTGTGTGTGTGTGTGTCACTAATTAGGACAGGCTGTCTTTGGAATTAGGTTGGTTTCTTAATGTCGCAAGCGAACTTTTTCAAGTCTGTCATGTCTTTGTCCCACTGTGCGCATGTCATTGTCAGACCTGCAGCAAAGTGTGTGTGTGTGGGAGTGGGGAGTGGGGAGTGGGGAGGGGAGGGGTATGTTGTGTCCCTTGCACGTTTTGACATTCACAATTCATAAACATTTTTCACATGCCGCACGTTTTTATTTGAAATATTTTAGATTGGTTTTTTGATTTAGCATTTGACTATTTTGAAATTAAATCTTTGAATTTGCAATAAAATTTTAATTGCTTTTCTTGTTGTTGTTGTTGGTGTTGGTGGTGTTGTTGTTGTTTTTTATTTGGCTGTCTGCAGATTACCGATCGTCGCGAGCTATCAGTCTACGTCCTGAACGAAGCCTAAGCCAGGGCTTCACCTCGCTCGAGCTGGACACCGTGCTGGAGGAGCGCTGCAGCGATGTAGAGCAGACGCAAACCGAAATCCTAAATCCCGAATCGCCCATGGACACCAACGCCTCCTACAAGATGTCCTTCTCATCGAGCTAACAGTTAGCAGCAAAACAACAGCAGCAACAGCAGCAACAGCAAAAGCAGGAGCAGCAACAACAGCAGCAGCAGTTGCAGCAGCCGACAAAAACGCTGGCAACACGCTCTGCGCTCACGTCGCCGTCGACGTCAATGTTAACGTTGTCGCCGTCGCTTCGCAAGGCGGGCAGCATGCGTGAATCGCACGATACGGCAGCACTGGCGAAGCGTCGCAGTCGTCTACTCGAGCTGCGCGCCGCCAGCAGCAGCAGCAGCGGCAGCAGCAGCCAGGCAAGCGAAGCAGCAACTGCTTTTGGCATCGGTGGTGGTAAACGGGACTCGAAACGTGACCGTCGACGTGGTGGCGCCGGCGCCGCCAGTGGCTCAAAAGCGTCCACAATGCGCAAATCGCAGTCATTGGACGCCGCCGAGAGCTATTCACTGTCCAGCATTCAGTCGCCATTGTGGGTAACGCTGACGAATGCGCGCACCATCGAGGAACTGGCACAGCAGAAATTGTAGATGGCGCCAACAAAAGAAGAACCCACCAAACCAAAGCAAATCAAAACACCCAACAGTTGTTGTAACAGCTGTTAACACTCCACAACCCCCCTTCCACAAATGGCATTACTCTATACTGGTGAATTAAGCGAAATCCAACGGTTTTTCTCATAGCATACATAAATACATACATATATACATACATACATACATACATACATACATACATACATACATACATACATAGATAAATCCACCTTGTAAATGTTTAAGTAAATGTAACAGAAAAACGAGTATATAAAACAGCTACAACATTAACAAATGCAAATATTTCAAGTAATGACCAAATGTAGTCCAAAAATAAAGCTGAAACAAAATACAAAACAAAATAAAGTGAAATGCATTTCAATCAATTTTTCAGGGCTATTTGTCGATAAAAGACAGTGTTGACCAACATGATATGTTCAACATAAGCGACTGATAACCATAAAACTTAACAGTGTGCATTCCAGCGTGCACTGTGAAGTTAACAGTCCTAGCTGATGATAACTGTGATTTATGTAAAACGATAATAGGTGGCGCCTGTGCAACGCGTAATTTGAGTTAACAGCATGCTGTGACTGCAACTGCGCAGAGGCCGTAAACTGCTTGCGGGCATTTCAAAATCAAAACACATTTTTTTTTGTTTTATACGTTTTTTTTGTTGTTTTTATTTAAATTATCTTGTATATATAATAAGAGCTTAAAATACAAATTTAATTTCATTATCAAAATACATTGTTATACAATTTCCTTAGTTGTTTGTTTTTTCTTATGTTTTGTTACAGATCTTTAGTTGCATGTTTTTTCATGTTTCTCTTATTGAATTATGTATTTAGTTTAGCATTTTTACTTGCACACCGTATTTCTTTATGTTTTTTGTTTTATTATTTTTTATTTTTTATTATTATATATGTAATCATTTATATGTATATTTATAATATTAATTAATAGAAAAAAATACTAACAAAAAGAAGAGGTCGTCTTGGATATATCCATTTTGATATGCATGTATGCTTGCATATAAACAGATTCAAGTGCAGCATATACAACATCCGTATGTAGTACTCCATATAATACAAAAAAAATCATTTTAATACCAAGCGAATAGAATAGAATATAATAGAATAAAATAGCAATTATATACTATACGAGTTGCCAATAGGAATACGAAGAAAAGAATTAATTAGAGCTACAAACCTCGTTACAGAAAGAGAAAATACATACATAATTTGCGTAAGAAAATTAAAATAATAATAAAAAAAAACACAAAACAGAAAAATGGTTTTTACAATTGAACTACTAAATTGCAAGCACTGTGCCCCGTATCTGTGTGTGTGTGTGTGTGTATCTGTGTGTATGGGTGTGTGTGCTTGATGGGTGTAAAGGGAACAGGGCCTGAGCAAATTAAATACCATAATTGATGCGAGTGCCCTTCGGCGTGATTTTAAAATGTTTATAAAAGACGTGAACATATCTGTTGCATGAGCAGCATGCTAGAAAGAACACAAAGCACACGTGTGGTTTTCTTTATACTTTTTTTTTTTTTTTTTTTTGTTAATTTTTGTTGTTTGGTTGGCTTTTTGATATGGTCTTTAAATTTGTCGTTAAGATGCAACGCTTTTCAAACTGTGCCCACGAGAGCTGTGTCTGTGTCTGTGTTCGCTGTCAGTGGTCAGTGGTAAAAGGGGCCGCCGCAGACGCAGCTGCTGCTGTTACACTACTTGTTGTATTATGATCTGAGCTTTTGTTGTTGACATGAAAAACGCTGAGCTACACGCTGAGCTACACATATCCATTCAAAGAATTATCAGATATTCTAACTTGTTACTACGCTTTTTGGGAATTCGGGAAGGGGCTGTGTTGGATATCCTGTTTTCTTCAGTTATTGCGTCACACGTGACAGAGACAGTGACTCGTTACTCCTTACTCGTTACTCGTTAATCGCTGCTCGCTGCTCGCTACTCGTTACTTGCTTGTGACAACAAGAAGCAACTGGCAGACATAGACAACAACAGGCAATATCGCTCTCATCTCTACGGTTTCTCTACTGCTCATTACTGTTACATGTGTATCGTTGCCGCCGTGTAGCGCGCCTCGCCGCGTCTCCATGACCACTGGCTGGGACGGAACTGTAGGGGAAGGAGAAAATAATATAGTGATTAATAAGAAACTGATCACAACAAGTGAACAACGCATTTTAAAGTTAAGTGGAACTGTTAATCACAAACCTGATGCAATTGCTTGGACTGCATGTAAATATATAATTATAAACACGTTTAAGTTAAGTTTTGATTTGGAATCGGATTGATCAATTGATCGATTGATCGATAGACTCACCTGTATGAGGAGCTGTCCGCTCCGTGTGTGTGGATTTCGGTACGCATAGAAGAGCCAGAGTGTCACGGCGAACACCAGGCAAATGGGCCCAATAAACCGAAATGCCACGCCCACACTCTTATTCTCCGGCGGCAGCACGGCGCCGAGATGCTCGCTCTTCTGCACATTGATGCCTTCGCTGTTCGGCTGTTCGCCGTTTGCTGGCGACAATTGCGTGCTGCTCACTGTTGGCTCTGTGGCCGCATTGCTGCCGCCAGCAGCGGCGTCATTTGACGCCGGCGTCGATGAGGAGCTGATTATGCCACCAGTGTTGTTGTTGTTGTAATTGCTGCTGCTGTTATTGTTGCCAGTGCTGTTGTTGTTGCTGTTGTTCTCCTGTACAGCATTGTTGCCCTTCTGGCCCAGCGCAGGGCATTCAGAGATTTTACCGATTAGCAAGTTATCGCAGCCTGCAATTTCAATTAATCGAATTTACTATATATAGATTGATCATTACACATAAAATCAACAAATATTATGATATGATTCACACGATAACGATAACGATTACGATAACAAACATAACAAGTTCGAATTTACAATCTATTTTCGAAGAAACGAATAGAAAACGCCGTTAAATGCAAAGCAAAAATTATTAACTGTAAACATATTAATATTTATCGAATAATATGGCAACTTATTGGTAAATTTAAAATCGAAATAAATAAATTCAAAATTAAAATTAATAAATAAAATACAATTAAAATAAAAGAAAAGAAGTCTTAGAATTGCTATAACTTTAATATAGAAATCACATCAATAATGTTGCAACATGTTGCAACCCGTTGTAGTGAGTGTTTTACATACCCTTCTGCCATTCCTGCTTGCCACGATCAGTGCCATTATGGGTGGAGCAGCGATTTAGTGTGGGGCACAGGCGCACTATGGAGAGCACATGAGAGAGATTAGCTGGTTAAATCGAATTAAGGGGTGGTGGAAGGGAGGGAAGGGGCATTCACCTCAAATGTTGTATTGTGATCAAGGCACGACTCGCAGTCATTGTAGCGCTGGCAGGTGGGCTGCGCTGTCAATTTGATGAGCGTGGCATTTGTGATCTCCTTCTGGCCAAATGTGACCCGATGATACTCATAGATGGTCTTGCGGCGAGCAACTGCGAGAGCAAGAAAGAGAGAGAGACAGTGAAAGAGATAGGAATATAGCATGAGAAGTAAGCTTAAAAAATACGTACAGAAAAGCATCTTGTCAACGATGTAAGCATCGGAGAGTCCCACTTTGACGGGATGCTGATTGTCCTGTATGTTGCTGATCACCGTCGGCAGCTGATAGTAGACGAACACAATGTCACCGTTTTGATGCAACGTGACGCTGAACGTGAACTTGCCATACTCGGGCTTATCCTGCAACGTGACGTTCTCCCAGACGACTGTGAAGGCGGTGCCTGCCATTCGTGCAGGGGAATGGGTCAGGATCACACAACGAAACAACGAAACAACGAATTAATAAATATATAATAATGCAATTGAGTTTATTGTATATGTTTTCTGCGTTTTCCCCAAATCCATGCATGCAACACATCTTGCAGTACTTTGGGGGTTTTTACCTGCAGAAATCTTATAAATATTTCTTGTAAAAATTGGGGTGCTACGTCCACTAGGAGACTAGAAAATCACTTAAATATCCCCTACAATTTTAAGGCTATAGTCACCGAATTTGGTTTGGAGGTTGTTGGCGTTGTTCTGTCCTTCAAATCTTCAGATCTGCATATGCCACACTAAATATATACCTCCCCGGAAATGGCTATTTCTTCCGCAGTTTTTGAGCAAAAGTCGTTAAATTGATAAGGTATATTACTGACAACCGCCCTTAAGTATCGATAGGCAAAATTTATGACCACGTCAATTCCTGGCCCCGGAAGTGATTTTTCATAAATGGTTAATCGATAAAACCGCAAATTTCCCGCATATTTTAAGGATAGTCACCAAATTTAAATTTAAATTTATAAAAGTCATATTGCTGGTAGCATCCTTAAAATATACCATTCAAAAACCATAAAGGCCTAAATCTCACGCAGTTTGAGAGCTATAGTTACAAAACTTAGAAGGTAGACTATGGCTAAGAACCTCCTCCAATGTGATTTTTTTCGCTTTAACTTTCGCCACGTAATTTTAGGGGTAAAGCTAACAAATTTGGCTACACACACCCGGCACCTGTTATCAGATGATATTACTTATTGGTATCAGAGTATTTCGCAGTCGGCTATGCCCAACTGCAACGTTCGCTCTTGTTTTTAAATTACAATTTTACTTTAAACATTAAATTGTATTTTTAATTGATTTTTGAACTTTTGTATTTTTCGGTGTCAACGGATTTTAGTCGATATATATATATATATATTAGCCTCACCATTATCTTGTAGCCGCACAAAGGAATCATTCGACATGCTGGTATCAAAATTGGCCATTAGGGGCGCTATATATTGAGTGGCCGCCAGCCAAGAATGGACGTAGACGCCGGTGAAGAGAAAGCCGCCGGTGGCAACGGTTATGTTGCGCACATATTGGCCATAGAAGGGAAAATCGAACTTTAGCTCAACGGTCATGGCGCGACGATGCGAAGAGGACAGCATTGTGTTTTCTGGTATGAGACGCACTTGGTTCCACATGGCCGTTGTCTCGCTCTTGTTCACGTAGAGGAGACTCTGATAGTAGTAGAAGTGATCCTCGCGACGGGTGAGCGATTGATTCTTTGCCCGATCATTGATGACATCGTCGGCCACATCGACATCATCGATGATCTGTCGCTCGGTGCTCGTGCCCGTTGCCATTGGCATCTGGACGGATGAGGGTGCCTTCTTGGGATACTGCGACGGCTGTAAGGAGGCCATCAGTTGAGTTTTCTTTAGTGGAACTGCCGGCAAACCAGTAGCACCAGCACCACCAGTTGCCACATTGATGCTGGTGGTGATGCTGCTATTATTGTTGGCAACAGCATCGCTGCCACTGCTCAGATCCTTGCGCTGTCCGGTGCCATTGACGCCGACATTGTGAACATTGTAGGAGACGCTACCAGTGGCAGACGCCTTGCTATCCACGGTGGTTGTCAGCGTGGCAGCATCTGCGGGTGAAACGATGCCGCCGTTGCTGTTGCTTATGTTGACATTACCATCGCCGTTAACGCTCCGATATTGATTCTTCGCATCCTGCGTGGTGGTGGCCACAACTGGTGTCGATTCCGCCGGAGCTGCTGGCACAGCGGCACGACGCAGACGTGACGCTGCCAAGTGTTCCGGCGTCAGTCTAACAATCTCATCCGGATAGATATATGTGAGTCGAGTGGCGACGGTGTTGTATGCATCGGGAGCTGGAAGCAAACAATGCACACAAGATAAGTACAACACACGTACACTTTATATATATATATATATCTATATATATACATATATTTTTTAGTACATATATGCGTCATTAAATATGCGTCATAAATATGATTTTCATTAATAAAAACTTTATGCGTCGATAAGACGAGAGTCAAAACAAAACTTAAGCCGAAAATTTAAAGAACTTTTGTTTCTTATTTTGAGGGCATGCGGTTCTTGAAATTTTCCAAGGTTATTTCGTTTCTGTCGTTTATTTTTATGTATCAAATTAAAGTTTCTACATTGGTTCGAGACCAATAGAGTTATGGTGATGGAACAGTCTCCACATCTAAGTTATGTGAAGTTATGGATTGTTTCAAGGTTAATCCAACGGAAACTTTTCAGCTCTGGGAGAGTGTGAAGAGGACTGGGTCGTCGATAAATAAATATAATATATCCACACATCATATCTAGTTTTTCGAAATATTATTTAACCCCAGAGAAAGCTACGAAAGCTTCAATAGTATTCCATTAAAATTATTTTCACGATTCATTTCTGATAAATTTAAAGACTTTAATCTATCTTTGTTAATAATCTTATGGCTATCCATTTTTTAATGTTATTTATCTTCAGTATTGATAGTTTGTGTTCATAATTACATTATTCAATTTAAAAGTATTTTTGTTTTTTTTACATTTTCCGAAACATATGTGTGCAACTGACCGCAACTGTATAAAGAAGAGAGACAAATAGAGACATTTTTGCTAACAACGCATATTTTTTTGTTCGCTCCCCAAAAGTTCCTCACTCTATAAAACATGTGTTTTAGTTTTGCAGCATTATGACACATTCCACAAACAAAAAAAAGAAGTTAGAATATTTCGATAAGAGCATTACAACAGTTCGACTAGGAGATACCCTGTGTAGGTGTAAACTCATTTGTTAGTGAACAAAATCTGCGTTTCTTATCCAAGTCCAATGAAATGTGAACAGTTCAGATCAATAATATGTCTGGATATAATATAAATCAATAAGAAGGCTATATATACACAACTGTTTCATCTGTTGCTATCGATAATCGATTTGTTTCCATGTTATCGATAATTTGATTTGTGTAGCCTCTGAGATCGGATTGTTCATAAAGCCAAACATGGCTATATCGACTCGGCTATTGATGCTCATCCAGAATCTAAATATATATAGTTTATGGAGTCACAGATGTTTCCCCTTCAGCCTGTTACATATCTTTCCACAACTTCATCATACCCTACTTTTGTTGAACCATTTTTAATGCGTTCAATGCTTAATTATAGAGTCGATGGTCTGTTTCATTTTAGGTATTGTTAGTCTGAACCTCAACAAAGCTTATATTTGTGGTTAAATTGATTTTTGTTGTGTTGTTTTTGTGGGTGTGCATTAAAATTAAGTTTCATCTCTTGATTTTATGGCTTTTCGTACAGAAACTTGTTTGGCATCAACCACAACAATACAGGTTCAAATGTGCTGCGATGTCAAATCAAATAAAGTATTTAAAATGCGTTGATTAAGATTATACGTATATATATATAAATATAGATACATAATATACTTAAAGGTCGTGTGTGTGATGTACGAAAAGTGTTTATAAACAGCAGTTAAAGAGCGCAGTGACTCTCATTGAATATGCACATAAATGCAAACAACGCATGTATTTATAACATTTGGCAGTTTGATCAATTCATAAATTTATCAATTTTCTTCTGCCCTTTTTTCATTTCATTTTATTTTTGGTCTACCCCGCTTTTAACCGCATTTTGTGCCTATTTTTTTTTGTTTTTTGCTGGCGTTGTAAATGCTCGCGTTAACTGTTATTTGACGCTACGCGCCCAATATCGATTTTCTATTTTCAAAGCGTGTTTCACTTGCATTTATATGTGGCACCTACCCCTACCCCTACTCCTACTCCTACCCCTACCTCTTCTACTGACCGCAGACCACTAAATGCCTTCGCAAACATTATGCAGCTAGTGCCGCCTATAGCCAAAGAATTCGAGTAACTAGATATGCCTATATAAATAGGCACACACACACACACACACATACATATGTACACATATGTACGCCCAGCAGCGAACTATTGAATGAACCCTTTTCATTACTAATTGAATTCTGTATGCGCACAATGTAATTCATTCAGCATTAGTATTGCTCTTGCATTTAGCGTATTAATCTGGAGCTTCTCTAAGTCAGGCAGGCACATTAGCGAAAACTTCAGTCTAATCTTTATATTTTTTATATGTATTGATTTCTGATCTGTTTCACTATCTCTTTTGATTAGTGCACTGACGCAGCTTTGCTTATTTTGTTTTAGAATAAGTTATATAATTGTATATATGGTAAATCTCTATACATATATATATATATTTATAGGTTAGCTTCGGTTAGACGCTTGTCAACCGCGCAAGGTCGACACACATACGCCATGTTTGACGCGTTGTGGAACCGTGTGGGATCTAACTCGGATTTCTCCGGCACTCGTGTAAACTGAGATCAAAGATTTATTGTGCTTATAAATATCGGAATCTTGGCTGCCCCGTGTTTGCCAACTTTGATAGATTTGTTAGGAAGCGGCTACAGAAGATGACAAGTCGCTTCCTGGCAAGTGCAGGGCAGTAGCAAAAGAAGTGTCCAGGAGATTATTCTTCTTCCTCTTCTTTACAGCTTCTGCAGAAGTCACCATAAGCCACGTGGAGTCTATTGGCATGAATTCCGCACGGATTACAGCAGAGCAGCTTGTGCGACTGAGTTTACACAGTGTTATACTGTTCTTTGTGTTTATATTGGACCATTTTTGGCGTGATTTACGACTGCAGTTTGCGTTTCGCCATTTGTCATTAGACCTGCGTCTATTTTCTCCGTTGACTTTGAGCTTACAGGTAGCCAGTGGCATACATATACCTTCCCAATCAGTGATGAGGGGAAATAGAGTACCCTTCATAGCTTTAACTTTTCAGCCTGGCAGCCAGGCACCCATTTTAGGCTGATAACATGCTGCTTAGCCATCGCGTGCAGAGAATTGCGACAGCTTGTTACCGATATCGAATTTGTAGATATGACGGTAATAGATTTAATAGCCGCTTGGCTATCAGTATATATGTTAACATTATATATATATAAAACTAAATTTCGAAAATATTGGGGGGCGGGGTATAATGCAACTGCATTACAATATACATAGCTTGGTGTATGGAATCGAATAGTATTCCGCTTACGATCCCTGTGCTTACTTTACCCCGCGTACAAAGTATAGATTTCGAATATAATTCGTAATGCGGTCTTTTTCGTTGCTGTGCTGTATGTGTGTGCCTGTGTGTGTGTGTGTGTGTGCCTGTGTGTGTGTGTGTGTGTGTGCCTGTGTGTGTGTGTGTGTGTGTGTGTGCCTGTGTGTGTGTGTGTGTGCCTGTGTGTGTGTGTGTGTGTGTGTGCCTGTGTGTGTGTGTGTGTGTGTGTGTGCCTGTGTGTGTGTGTGCCTGTGTGTGTGTATGTGTGTACACGTATGCATACGTATCAAAGGGCACTGCGCCATTAATCGCACGATGTTATTGTTTTTGCTGCTCGCTGCTCTACAATAGAATTATAGCATGTGGTCAGAGATCAGAGTAGAGCAGGGCGCACATAACGGGATGAATGCAATATCGTTTACGATCTAATAATCTAATAATATGAGCACATATTGTCTACATCACACACAACTTGAGCTGAAAAATAAGTGTTTAATGCAAATAATGCGAGAGCAAAAACAATTTTTTTCATCGCAGTTTAAGCTTAGTGAGTGAATGGAAGTGAATTAGAGCAGGTGGCAAGCACCGATTGACTGGAATGAAATTAACAAAACCTGCTGTTGCTACCCCCTGCCACCATCGCTCCCTCCTCAAGTCATTTGGTTATTGCTCGCACTTTGAATTTTGGCTAATTACAGATTACTTTTTGCATAGCATTGCAGAAAGTGACGCAAAAATGCTGAGTGTGAGTCTAAGTGCGAGTGAGAGGAGAGCGAGATGCATGAAAATACTCACACACACACACACACGCACAGACTAGATGGAACAACGTCATCTGATTTGCATTTGTCTGTTTCCCATTTCCTTGCATAATTATTAGGCTGCGGTCACACTGAGTCACACAAGTGCAACTGCTATCTCACTCGCACTCACAGCGACAACAGCAAGTGCTCTTCACGTATTGCTTTTGCTTTTGCTTTTGCTGCTGCTGTTGTTGCCTCTTAGCAATTGTGCGGTGTCTGATTCAATTGAACCCGGTGTTAATTGTAATGTTAATGGCTAACCCGTCCGTCGTTGTTGTTATTGTTGTCGTTGTGATGATAGTGGCTGATATTGCAAATAATTGGCTCAAATTAATGCAGCATTTGATTGAAAACTGAAAGTTATTGTTGGCATTGTTGTTCTTGTTGCTCCATTTCTGCTAAGTTAACGTCCTCACACACACACACACGCACACGCACACTAACACACACAACAGGCAGAAGAAGTGTGAGTGTGACCCAATTTGTTTTTTGTTCTTCTTTCAATTTCGCTTTGGTTGATTTCAAGGAAATGCGACTGCAAAATTGTTGTCGTTGTCGTTGCTTGTGTTTTGTTGTTGTTTGTTTAGCGTCGCAATTGAAAGCTTTTGCCTACTAATTTTTCTTTCTTTTCATTGTTTGTGGGCTGTTTGTGATAAAGAGCATGTTACAGAAGGAGGGGCAAAAAGAGAGAGAGAAAGAGCTTGAGGTGAGACTCAAAAATGCACAGAATATTTGCGTAGCATGAACGTTTCTTCTTGTTCTTCTTCTTATTCGACTTCTGCTGCTTCTTTGTCTTGTGCTTATCGCGCAGGTTTCGACAAACTTTACCACTTGAAGTAAAGTTTTGTTGTTGCTGACTGCACAAATGTCAACAACAAAACAATTGTACAGTTGACGTTGTTTCTTTTTTTTTTGGCTTCTAGCGCCGTTAGCCGGACATGCTTATCGGGCCAAATCTATAGTGGCAGCAGAAGCAAACAAACCAAAATACAAGACAAGACGAAATGCGCAGAGACCCCAATAATGCATTGGCCGCAGCAACGCAGACGGCTGCGGCGATGACGCAGTCAGCATTTAACAGTGTAACGGTGACTGCTGGTAAGAGCGAGAACGAGAACGAAAGAGATCAACAACCAAAAAGAGTGTGAGCGAGATGCTTATATAGAAATCGTGAGAAGCAATGAGAAGTAAGAAGTGAGGTGAGGGAGAATTTTGTCACTGATGTTGATGTTGATGATGTGCTAACTTTGACGGCAACGCTTCCTGTTGCGACAGTCTACGTGTGTTTGTGTGTGTGGGTTGTACGGGGGGAGGGGGTGGATATGTGTTGTAATAGCAGATTAAAGACAAACGATGCACTGTGGCTGGTGAATGGGAATACGAATACCAATACATACAAATTCAATGGGCACACAAAACTATTTTGGTCAACGCAAGCGAAACTAGAAAATAATGTTGCTGACTATGCAATACTCTACTTTCAGTGTAAGTTAAACAACACAGGAGTAAATACGAATTACAAAGTAAAGTAAAATAAAGTAAGGATTTAAGTTGGTATCTTTAGTTTTGAAACCAATAAAATCTTGTTTTTAACACTTCCAATAGAATATTGAATTCTATTGTGGGCAAATGTGAGAACTCAATATGAAAGAAAGTTGCCTGAACAAAAAAAGTGATATGCATATGCATTTGTATTGGTATTTTTCTTCTTTTGCTTTTTAGCAGAATCGTGACATTATCCAATTGGAATCAGCTGCAATGCCATTGGCAGCTCGTGCTTTATCGCCTCGTATCGTATTCTCAATTACACAATTTGCACAATATGCTCATTGCGCATCGATCGAAAGTTGATTTTGTATTTGTGTCGACGAATGCACAGTTATAATTGCTTCTTGAGCAAAGCTTTGCACACATCCGTGCATTTATCATCTCTATGTGCGTGTGTGTGGAAGCGAGATAACTGTATTTGTTATATATTCTTCTTCGTAATAGCTTAGATCAACTTGAAAAAAATGAAGACATTAAACAGAATACACAGTCTGCATTTAAGCATTTAATATCGCCAGGACTGGGGTACCTATCAGCTCCATAAATAGACAGACTGCTTCTTATTATGTTGTCATTGAAATTGTGAAATCGATACCGCTGCGCTGATAAGAGTTATTTCTTCCCACTTTCTCTTAATCGCTGTACTACCAATTAATCCTTGCATGAACCGTTTCGAGTAGGCTGTAATGATACCAATAGACTCTAGCATATTATCAATTTAGAGTCCTCTCTATTTGTATCACTACGAACCCAACTTTAAACATCTTGTCTCGTGAATAACATTTTCGCATATATGAGTATAAAATTGCCGGAAGCTTTTTAGTTGAAAATTAACTTCTTAGGATTTTGCCAAGGAGCACAACTTTTGGATAAGGAAATTAATGCTTAATACGAATAATGGGAGCAAATGCCGAAAAAATATCAATCTTTGGTGTCAATAAGCCAAGCAGCCTGCATGCATGATTAATTCTTATTAATATGCGTTTATATTAATGACCACGCAAATCGCTGCTCTTTGCTACTGCAAACTATCTGTTTATCACCACAAAAAAAAAAAAAAAAAAAACTGCTTCAACAACACAATTACCAAGTAGCGCCCTTGATAAGCGCTCTTCGCTCTGCGCTGTTGTGCCACTCGGTGTCGGTCCCCATGGACAGTAGCCACGATGGACAGACATACAAACATATAAACATAAGTACATACATACATACATTCATACATTTATCGATTAACAGTGACTGCACAGTGACCTGTAGCAGAAAAAGCAGTGCACAGCTTAATTGATTTCTGGAAAATGTTAAATTGACAATAGCAAAAAAAAACACACGCACATACAAAGGGTGGGTGAAAACAAAGTGCAAGAAATTGATAACGTGGATTGGCGTAAACAAAGCAATGCCCAATCGCAACTGAATCAACAACACACACACACACACGCATATAATATATATATATATATATACATATATATACTGCAGCAGTGCGTGCGCAGTTAGCTTAAACAAGTAAATGAAGTGCGACCACAACGAAGCTGGCAACACTAGCACTCGGTCAGGCAACCGCAGCCAGTTTACTGCATTGCATACCTGTTAGTGGGTAAGACGCATCACATTATTGGCTAATTACACAACACTAACAACATTTTTGCTCAAATCGGTGAAGACATACAGAGAGAAGAAAATACAATATGCAAGACGACATTTAACAGTGGCGTGGTTAACGGCAATAACGACAAAAACAACACAAGCAGCTGCTGACAATGACAAGGTTGCCACCTGTTCTGGGTTCTTTGATCCATTTCAATTTTATCATCGTAGGGTGGAGGGGGAGAGGGCTGGCGTGGTGTGACAACAACATAAACAAAAACAATTCGAATTTTCTTTGCGCCTTAATCAAAATGCGCCACAAATTTCAATTGAAATATGCAACAACGAACGAGATGTCGCTCTACAATTGCGCGGAGTAGATGGTGACGGCTGAGGGGGGTTTGGGGAGGACGGGGGCAAGGGCTTAGAAAATTGTTGCACGTTAAGTGGAGCATGGAGCAGATGAGCGTAGCGCACAGAAAAAAAAACAACAAAAATGTTAAAAATAAAGCAAACGTGGGCAGTGTTGTATTAGAGGTGAGAGTAAGAGCGAGAGGGAGACAGACGAAAGGACGTTTCGTTTCTTAGTTTTGCTGTTGCCTATTTTCACATTCGGCTGCGCTACACTCAAACACACACACACACACAAAAACACACGTACATATTTTGTTGTTGTCAATTAACGCATTTACTGCCAGGCAGCAAAAATAACAACTTCAATAAAAATACAAATTCATTTTTAACAGCAACAAAGACACAAACAAAAGAAAAAAAAACATGGCAGCAAAATTTCACCACACAAAAAAAGTACCGACTGCCAGCAGAGCGCGCTCTGGCTCCCCCCTCCCCCCACCAATATTTGAGTTTTGTCTTCATCGACATCATCATCATCATCGTAATGAAAACTGCTGCTTAATGATGATCTATCATATTTACATAAATGCGTGTTTGGATAATCTGTGTGTGTGTTAGTGGGTGCGTTCAAGTGTGAATCGGTCGGTACACTTACATATTGATTTTACATTTTGTATTGATCCGTATATAGTTAATATAATTGCGATTTGCGCGCACGCACGACCGACAGTTTTCGCCATTTTGCTTGTTGTCCAAACCGCACACGACAATCGCACACGTCCGCAGTGACTGAAAAATAAAATATTAGTGGCAAACAAATTTTACCGCTTTCAGTTCTATTTGCATTTTTACGCTCGCACAGTCTGGTCTCACAGACTTCCTCTAAGTTTCGTGATTGAAAGGTGGTATTTTTTAGTGCTGGTATATTAATCGGTTAGAACGCAATTTATTTACTTTCCTTTCATTGATTTTGGTGTCCGTTTCTTGGAGATTCTTTTATGTTCGATCTGTTTTGTATTATTTATCGATACCTTTTTTTAATATGAGAATATTGGTTTATCTTTAAGAGCAGCTGCTTGAAATGAAAATGTTTTTTTACAGTTGACTTAAGATACGAAAAAGAGTATCAAATGTTTTTGCTTGAAGCTGACAATAATTGCAAAATGCACTTAACATTTAAATTGTGCTTTCAGTTTAAATATAAAAATATATTGTGTTCTTGGTATAAGAAACTGTAAACTAAAATACTGAAAATACTGAAGGTTAACATTTGACAACAGTTGTTATGCGATGCATAGTCGAGTAATCGTATTTCTTAAGAATTATACAATTAGTTGTAATTTTTTAATAAATTTTGATTTAAAGCCATACATACATCTTTTCATTTTATAGAATTTATTTTTATTGTGCCACGGCGTGTTTAAGTTCAATTAACACAACTATCGATATTAATTGATAGCTTTTAAATTGGCTATGCAGCAAAATACTTTTATAATATAATACAACAATATAAGTTTAATTATATTTATTACTCATCTTTGTTGCATGAAGAAATCAAATCATCCATATTAATGATAACATCGATAAATGAATGTAAACATATGAATGTAAAGCATAACATGCTCTGGTTAAGCATAACAGCTACATAACATTACTTACAGCTGCCACTCTGCTGTTATTGGTCAATCAAAGTGGGTCAGTTTAAAAGTCGCTGCTCTTTGCATTTTTTTAATATTTTTTTGTAATATTTTTGAACATATGAAATAAAAGTGTTGTGTTTGGCACATGCTAAGCCATTGCGGCTGTCAACGTTCACCAATTGTCGATCCAATTGTGAAATGACAACACAAAATACAAAAGTGACGCCGTTGCCGGCAAATGCAGCCAGTCATACACAACGCGCGCTCTGTGTATGTGTGCGTGTGTACTGTGTGTGTATATGAATGTGAGTGTGTGTGTGTGTGTAGCAATGTGCGCAAGATTAGATCACTTTTGTTGTTGTCGTTAGTGTTTGCCCAGATGCGAAAAAAGCTTGGTTTTAAGCTGCTTGTCTGTGCAATTCTTGGAATTGCATAATCAATGAATCTTTTTGGCCATTGCGTGTGCGTGTGAAATGCGTCTGCAACAGCTGCGACGGCTGCTGACTGCGCGCGCGTCATCTGTGTCTGTCTGTGTGTGCGGGCGTCAATGAAAGTGACACAAAACTTATAAATAAAAAGTAAACGAATGTGTTTTGGTTGCCTCACCGATCAGCTGATTGGACTTGTAATTAACTATTGTTTGTTGTTGTCGTTCTTCTCGCAGCTGCTGTTGTTGTTGTTGTTGCTTGTGCGCGCGCGCAGCATTTGCTTAAATAAGTTACACAAAATGTTAGCCAACAACAATCGGAGCCCAATGCAATGTGCATGTGCATGTGTGTGTGTGTGTGTCTGTATGTGTGCCAATTGTATATTTGGGCAATGCACTGTGCTTGACCTACATTGTTATACTGTATATATATAGATACTTGTATATAAATATATTATATATATGTATAACAGTTCTCTTCATTTCTTATTTGTATATGGGCGTGCGAGGGAGAGTTAGAGCAACTCTTGTTTTCATTGCTCCCTCACTCGCACTCGCATGCCCAATTAGAGATGGACAAGCCATTAAAGTATCGCGAATATCAAACGGCGGCAATTCTGTTAATTAATCATTCGAATTGTCACATTCCTCTTTTGTTTTTGAATTTTGTTAAGAGTGTAACCATTAATTCTTGGAAAACACTGAAAAATGGCCTACACTCGTAGATAAATACACACAGCAGTATCAGTAGCAGTAGCAGCAGCAGCAGCTGTATAGATTTGCAAACAAAGCAAATTTCAATTGGCAATTGAATTTTGTACTTAGCATGAGAGCCCAACGTACATACATACACACACACACATATACACATATATGTATAACAGTAAATGAGCGCAACAGTGCGCCTTAACAGTGTGTTGACAGTATGCGCGCGCTCAGCAGTTCATGCGCCCACGATAAGATTTCATGCATGTGGATAAAAATGTCCAACAAGACGAACAATAAGCTGCCAAGCAGCAATAAACTTAACTTAATTAACAAAAAAGTGTAGATAAGATAAGAGACGCACACAGAGGCATATACATACATACATACATACAGAGAGACACACTAATGTGTTACACCTAAAATTAATGGGCACACAAAGTCCAAAACTAAACTGTTAAAGTGTAAATAAAATGTGGAACAACAACAGCATCCACAGCAACAACAAAAAGCGACGGTCGCAACTGATAATGATAATTGGGTGATAATAAGAATACTGATTGAGTTCCGCCTCGTTGGCCGATAAGCATGCGCTTTGCACCCTGCAGGCGCAGTGGAAAAAAATTATATATTTTTGTATTTACCGTGGCTACAAACCGATTTGTATTTTTTTAATTCTATATGTTGAATTATTGTGTGATTTAAATAATTTAAATAATTGGATCATTTCAAATTGGACAACGTTGGGCTTAGATACAGCCTTGAAATTGTTATTCACTATGCTTTTGTGTTATGCAATTGCTCAAAAATTCAAAATGTCAAAAACATATTTGAAATTGATGTATAATTTGCAAAATGATTTTACTGTTGTTGTTTTTTTTTTTTAACGAAATCAACAAATTTAAAATATTTAAAGTCAATACTAATATTAATATTTAGAATTTGAATGTTAACTACAAACGCATATATTTTTATAGGGCTAAGTACAGGGTAATAGTTAGTCGATCATTGCTGACAAGCATATTTCTTATTATTTGTCTTAACAACAGCAGCTAAAATGGTCCAAGGGTCAAACGCACTATAAACGCCAAGTGTCAGCAGCAGCAGCAGCGGCACCGTCCAGGCAACAACAGGTTGTGAACATCTGAACAAGGTCAACAAAATCAGCAACAACAACAACAACACCAATAACTACAACCCCAACAACAACTTCCCCTCCTCCACAACAGAGCAAGAGAGGCAGAGGCAGATGCAGACGCAGGAATCGACCATGCACCATCGACGGAACGGTGATTGTCAGCCGCTGGTGGGCAAGGATGCAACAGAATCACCGGCAGCAAGCGAAGCCACAACACCAGAAGCAGTGGCAGTAGCATCAGCAACATCAGCAGGAGAAGCAGCTCCGCTTAAGGCGACCAACACGCTGCCGATGAGCTGTGGATGCTACTTTTCGCTGGCCTGTTCGATAGGATCGATGAGTTTGGCCTGCGGCAGTTTGTGGCAGATACCAAATACCACCGATCGCATCACGCTGCAGCGCGGTCTCTTTCTCACCTCACTGGGCTTCATCTATTTTGTCTCTCTCACCGATTTCTGCAACAAGTATCTGCTGGAGACGAAGCGGGGACAGCAATTTCGACACAAGTATCGGCTCATGATATCCGATGTCCTCGAAATAACCAACAAGTGAGCAAAGTCAACATATATATGCAATATCTCATCATTATTTATATATATTTATATTTATATATATATTTTTTATTTTTATTTATATTTATATATATATATTTATATATATATATTTATATATATATATTTATATATATATATTTATATATATATATTTATATATATATTTTATTTTATTTTTGTTTTTTATTTTTATTTACATTTATATATATATATTTATATATATATTTTATTTTATTTTTGTTTTTTATTTTTTTATATTTATATATATTTATATTTATATTTATATTTATATTTATATTTATATTTATATTTATATTTATATTTATATTTATATTTATATTTATATTTATATTTATATTTATATTTATATTTATATTTATATTTATATTTATATTTATATTTATATTTATATTTATATTTATATTTATATTTATATTTATATTTATATTTATATGTATATTTATATTTATATTTATTCATTATATGGGTCTGTCTTTGGCCACAGGCCACTGGTATTGAAATATCGTTGGTTGGCAGCCTTGACTCTGCTGTTCTCTCAATCATAATTGGCGATGCACCCGTTTCACACTCGTTGATTTATTCATGCACTTATTTGAGTTCAGCTGAACAGTGGGCCAAGGTCAAGGATTTTCGGCAGCTGAGACAGAGAGAGAGCGGAGAGAGAAGAAATACATACCCTGTACCCATCTGGTAATTGTAAATTTCAATAGGTTTGTTCGTTGTCCACTTAAATCTAACTGGTTATTATCTGGTCTTAGTGCATATATATAATCTTAATTTGAAACTTCCCTTGTTACGCGCTCCATCTAATTGCCGTGTAAAAGCAAACACAATAACTAAAGAGAAAAAAACACATTCCTATAGAAGAGAAACAATAGACCCCATCGAAATCGTTAATTGACGTTCGTTGAAACTGGTTCGGGTTTGCCCCGCACCGTCGGAACTGATCCACGTCCATCGAGTTTGTCGAGTGTTAATAAAGCTGTGTGTAGAATTGCTTAGCGTGTTTTTAATGGAATCACTTTGCATCCTCCTTTCCGCATCCGCCTCCACCTCTACCTTTTCCCTATGACCAATAATTATTACATGCTGTGCGCTTGGCGGGCGCAATCGAGTGACTAATACTGAAAATGTGTTACACAAAATGTGTTATACAATCGCCAGATCATGTGACAACCTCTTTGCCGCTATCTTCAACTGAGACACTCAAGGGTGTACCTAGTTTTTTTTTCTCTTTGTTTTTTTTTGTTTTAGTGAAGTGGGTGCCGAATTCTAATTTGAATCTAAATCAGTGTCAACCACTGCCTACGGCCAAGGGGAAGCACTGTGAAACAGTGTCTAATCAAGATTGTTTAGCAGCTGTTATACCTCAGTTCTTATACAAACATACTGCTAAATATATATATTTTATTTCAGATATTTTTTTAACAGTTTAAAAACTATTCACAATCTTCTGACAATTGTTCCATGTATATATTTTGTTTTCTGTGACTTTTTATATAGCTTTAACCAATTTAAAATGGGCAAAAGTCAATAATAATGTATGTAAAAGTATGTAACACGGCAAATGGAAGCATTTCCGACCCCATAAGGTGTATATATATATGCATATATACTCTTGATCAGGAGTCCGTCAGTCTGTCTGCATATATAATCGTATAAACGTATTCGCATATTGATCTCGTTAGAACAGAATCTATTTAACAGCTGGGTTCAGGGTATAAATAAATTTGTACTGACTTAATTAAAGAACCTATATATATATACATATTATATAACAGTGCCGTTATTTCATTGATAGTGACTTAGTTAAAGCTGCAAAGCTACAGCTCAGCCAGAGCCAGTCATAATAGCAAATACCTGTATAAAATGTATTTAGTCTCGTTAATATTGAATGTACATATAAATGAATTTATCTCAATCGATACAAAATTTGTGATATATAGTATAAAAAAAAAAATTGAATGACGCACGAGGTAATCAGTTACAATTATAATTTAGCCAGTAAAGCCCACCCTTAACCACATTACTCACCCTCCACCCTAGCTCCAATGGACCTCAACGTATATCTAATGAAGTGTATATATATTTGCGTGTGTGTGTCTGTGTTGCAGATAAGCAGCACACACTGTGCTAAAACAATTGAGCAGCAAAAAGTGTATAATTGTGTACAATATATATATATATATATATATATATGCTGATGTGTGCCTAGTTCCATTTACTAACGACTCATTGTGGGAATGATGGCAATTTGTGAGAGAGGACCTTGCACCTCACACCTCGCACCCTGACCAGCCTTGACTTTGATCATAAATCTAAATTAGACATAGTTGTGGCATTTTATTATTATTATTACTATTGCGTTTTTGTTGTTGTTGTTGTTGATGTTGTTGTTGTTGTTGTTGTTGCTTCTTTGCCTTTGCATAAAGACACACACAGAGATGTATATATGTGCATTTGATTATTTGCGTGGCCCAGTAACCGCTTTTAATATTTAGCACAATTGCCATTGATTGTTAGAAATGTTAAATTAAATTGTGAATTATTCTTGGATCGGCATATCAACACTGGCCTGCCCATATTGACACCTAGCGTCATTCATTAGCAGCCATCGACAATGGACAAACGACAATCGACAATCGACTGTGTTCAATTGAGACTAATGCGTATATTTCGATATGGGTTTGGCTTCTGGACTGGACTAGTGGGGGGCGAGTGGAACGTCCAAGGTTGAACGAACAGTTAGCACGACATGTTTCTCTACACATAAAACGGGAAACTCTGAGTCAAAACACCCAAAAAATAAAAGGAGTGGCATAGACAATCACAAAACGATAGAAACAAGAGATAGGCGAGGTAACCTTAAGGCTGTGAATGCTTTCATAATTTCCAAAGCAAAACCAAAAATATAATTTACCAATTTCCTATTAGGCAAGTGAGAATACTGTAGTCGAGTGAGCTCGACTACAATATACCATATTGAATATATTCTAGTTTATGTCCAATTAAATTCTAGTTTTCTAGTTTTATTGCCAAATTGCCCTTTAAAATGTAAGCAGGTGTGGAAGTGCTCTTATTTCTTATGGCGAGCACTGATACAGAGGAGTACAAAAGACTAAATTCTGAAATCGATATATATCTTATTCTCGCGAATCGATAGTTATCGATAACATTAATGAAACACGATTTGCCCCGGATATACGAGAGCTTCATGAACGGACAAGGGTAGATCAATTCGGCTCTTAATCAATATATATATATATATATATATATATATACTTAATGCCAGTCAGACTGTTACATACCTTTGCCCAAAACCATTACTCTTATTATCAATTTTTTATTTGTTCAGGGTATTCAAATAAGTATTTACCTCAAAATCAGATAGAACCAGGTTAAACTAGCTGGTAAATAAATTATTGTCGAATTGTATACCACTAAAATCAATTAATATAATACACAAATTCTGCATTGACTGGAACGAAAGTTTCCATTAGATTAATTGTTAGCATTAGGAAAATAAATTATTTCCGAAATGAATAATCATTAATTCCGATTTTATGCACTTCGAACTAGCTATTGATTATTTTGTTTGCTTTTACGCGTAATCTTTTGATTAAATCACTTTGAGTATGTACAAAGGCACCCGCGAAATGACTTGTTGTCAACAAGTTTAAATGTTTGCTTAAATTAAACAATTTCGCCGATGTTGATAATCATATGACAAGCAAATACTAATCTTCTCTAATCTGCATATTTAGTTGAAAAATCTTCTTTCATACCCTTTGTAGAGGGTATTATAATTTTGTCGCATAGAAGAAACTGTTTCCGATATATATATATATATATATATATATATATATTCTTGATCAGCATCACTAGCAACTAATTTATTTAATAAGTTGAATTTTCTCGTTTTTTTATGCTATTTTGATGGCATTGACAGAATTGACAGAATCGGATCACTATATTATATAGCTGATAACTTTTTGTTTAACAGTTATAGCAAGTCCAAGTCATTGATATCGCACTACTATATAATATATAACCCATAGGAAAAGTGTGTCGAACGATGAGTTCTTGTATGAAAAAGTTTTTTGTTTATCACGAAATCCGATCCAAGCTTACCTTATATGCGTCTCGATCGAAAATCATCGAGATCAGACTACTATATTATATAGCTACCATCGAAGCGATCGATCAAAACTTGAAAAACTTATTCTTTTACCAAGATATGCAAATCAAGCTTACTCAACATAAGATTTGGAAGAAAAATCATTGAGATCAGTCTATTATATATATTATATAGCTGCCATGGGAACAATCTGCCTAAAGTTGAGGTTTTTTTTTTTTTAACAAGAGATCTGAACCAAACTGACCAAACTGACCAGCAGTTATTATTTTCATCTCTATCAAATTGAGTGGAATTTGGATGACGGAAATTTGACTCGGGGCTGGGTCAAGGGTATGTAAACTTCGGCGTGCCTAAGATGGGCGTTCTTGCGTTAGTCGTTAGTAGTTAGTAGTTATGTCGTTATGTCGTTATGTCATAGTAGTGTAGTTATATTCGCGAAGCACAATACACCCCAACCCACAGCACCCCAACGCACCCGGCATTTGTTTGGGGATTGTCTTGAAATAGTCCTGGCTTTGGCCTTGTGTAAGTTGACGCCTTGTTGTGGCCTTATCCTCGGACTGACCCTGACCTTTCTATGAGCAAGCCAATTATTCATTGTAAATGAAGTCATCATATACAATATATTTATATATATATATATATATATATGTGCATGTGCCAAGTCGTTAGACATTCGTAGTTATTTCAGAATTGTTTGGTTTTCTAATTTAATTAAGGCCAATTTGTGATTTCAACTTTTGTTTTGAATTTAATCGAATGGGAATTGTGTTCAATTGGTAACGTTAACATTGCAACTGCAACAAGTGCGCTGTTGCGCCTCATGTGCGGCTCTTCTTCTTACTTGGATGCGATTTACACTTGAGTTTCTTCTTTGACGCCGCCAAATCACAGACACATTTGCTGTTGCTGTCGTTGTTGCTCTGTGTCTGGCAGCAACTGTTGCTGTCGCTGTTACCTTGCTGAATGCTAACGGCTCTGCCAAAACTGTCGCCAGTCTCAACATCCTCATAGGTAACAGCTGCAATTCGGGGCGACTCAGTGGCTTCAGCTGCTTCAGCAGCAACTGTTGCTGTTGCTGTTGCTGCGGTTGCGGTTGCGGTTGCGGCACCAGCGCTCACACGTATTGGTGCATGAAAGCAAATGCTGGCACCACCCACAGCAGCCAATCGTGTCACAGTTGGCTGATAATCGATTAGAACGGGCCGTGCAATAAGCTGCTGTTTGTGTTCCTCTGCCAGCAACAGTTGCTGACGTTGCATCTCAATCAGCAGTTGTTGCCGCTGTATCAGTTGCTGTTGGTCCTGCAACATTTGCATTTGCTGCGGCTGCTGCTGTTGCTGCTGCTGTTGTTGCTGCTGTTGTAGTTGTTGATGTTGTTGCTGCAACTGTTGTTGCAACTGTTGTTGCCATTGCGCAACATCAGTGCGCTTACTACGATGTTGCATCTGCGGCATTGGATGATTCTTTAGCTGCTTAACAAACGGCAAATACTTGGCATTCACAACAATTGGCGGCGGATCCACTGTTTCCATCTCCATCTCCGTTTCCGTTTCAGTATCGAATTTCACATCACTATTGCTGCTGGCAGGCGACTGTTGTTTCAGCTGTTGCTGTTGGTGTTGCTGTTGCTCCTCCTCCTCAACAGTTGTTGTGCTCTGCCTCGACAGCCCCTTCTTGTTGCTGCGACGCCCTGTTGTTGCTGCTGCTGCCGGATTTAAGCGCCGCACCATCGGACGATACAAATAGCGTATTGGTGGTTTCCTGCCGCGCGTCGTAGACGTATTGACAAAATACTGGTAGCTTATATCGATGCCATCTTCTACAGATTGGGGCACCTTGTGCTGATCAACGCGAATTATTTTTGACATTACAGCAGCAGCAGCAGCAGCTGCAACTTTTGTTGTTGCTTTGGTGTTTCGTGGTTGTTGCTGCTGTTGTTGCTGTTGCTGCTGTTGTTGATGTTGCTGCTGTGTTTCTTTCTTCTGTTTGGATTGCTGTGTGACTGGCAAACGTTTGGGCAACAATTGCTGCGCCTGCTGCGTCTTTGTTTGCCTCTTTACAGCAACTGTTGCTGCTGATGTTGTTTTTGTTGCTGCTGTTGCTGGCGTTGCATCGGACATTATTTGAATAACTGTTGATGTTAGCTTAAGAGTCTTGTTAATGCCGCCAACGACAAGTGGCGTATCATATGGTTGACTTTTTGACCAATTGCCGCTGCTGCTGCTGCTGCCGCTGCCGCTGCCGCTAATGCCAATCGTTGTTCCATTGCTGATGTTTGTGCAATTCGTGGACAATGCGCTAATTTCACTGTTGTCGACGGACGCCATCTGCTTAACGCCGTCCGTCTGCAACAGCAAAGTCTTTGACGCCTGTTGCTGCTGCTGCTGTTGCTGTTGCTGCTGCTGTCGCGGCGATCGCATGCGCTTGGGCTGCAGCTGGCTAAGCTGCGCCTGCTTCAGCTCATCCGCCAGCAGTATACGCTGGCTGGGCACCAGAAATACACGCGATTGCTTGCTGACCTGCAATTGTTGTTGTTGATGCTTGCAGCTGGTTTTTGTGTTGAGATTTGGCCAGGAGGTCTTCACACATAGATGCTGCATCTGCCGATTGCTGGTCGCCGTCCTTGCATTGCGCATTGTATCCAACGAGGATTCGCTCGATTGCCTAAAATTGCTCTGTGGCAACAGCAACCATTTTGTTGGCATCGCTGCATCGATGCGTCCGCGTGCCGCTTGTCTTGTGCCGTTGCTGTTGCTGCTCCTGTTGGCTGGTGTGTTGCTGATGTTGCACTTTGTTCCAACTGCTTCGTTGCGGTTGTGGCGTCGATTGCGTTGATTGCTCGCCATTGCATTGACTTTTTTTGCTGTCGTTGTTGCTGCTGCTGGTGTCGCTGGTGCTGCTGTTGTTCCTTGTGCTCTTTTGGCAACCCGTTTGATTCCATTGGCTGATGTTGCTGGTGGGTTTCGTGCTCCGACCGCTATCGTCCTTGTCAGCTCATCTAAGCCAATGAACATTTTTGTTGCTGCTGCCGTTGCTTTCTTGGGCTGTTGCAAGCGTCGCTTGCCAGTGTTTCTTGGTGTCTCTGCTGGTGGCTGGTTGCGCATTATGACGCCATAGCGTGTAAATGCACCCTCACCTCCGGCACCCAGTGCCATCGAACCGTGGAACACATTCGTCTCCAAGCCCCGAGCACCGGCAAAGAATTTTGACTTTTCCAAAGACATTCTGCTGCTTGCCCTATTTGCATATACAAAATGTTCAACTGTGTCTTCTAATAATATTCCAAATAGGGTTTGTTTTTTTTTTGTAGAATTTTTAGTAATTAAAAGCCCATCTGAAGTTTTTTTGTGTTCATTTTTTTCAACACTTACACATTGCCGGAACTGTTGTCTTTAATTGTGTTCAAGGTCTACTGCGATCCGAACTTTATAAGACGAGTATATATATACGAGTGTATATATACGAGTGTGTATATATATATAAATATTTTGACCTCATTGAACCCACAGATTACCAGAGCTAAAGCATGTTTATTTTCTATGAATATATAAAGACAAGTCGGACAATAACTAAATAACTATTCCAATACTAAATTCTAAATGAGGTATAGAATTTATATACAGCTACAGCTACGATTATCTGTATTTTTACCATATCTATATATATTTACTATATTTACTTGTATCTAGCAAAAGATTGGCAATTATCGATTGCCAACAGTTTATCAGATAAAGCAACCCATGCGAATTTTGGCCAGTTCAACACACAAACAAAGTCAGCTAAAACAAATTTTGATTTGATTGATAATTTGTCTTATTTGGTTTTTGTTTTTTGGAAAAAGCTAAAAGCACCAAAATTATACGAAAAATGTGCAACGGCTGCTGCTGCTGTAGCCAAATGAGAGAATGCTGCCAATGTCAGCCGCAACTGGAGAAGCTGCGCAGCGTGGATGAGTATCGTTGGCTCCAGCGCTGCCCCATCGATGTCTCTCCCAAGTGTCATGGCGAGGGCGTGGCACATCGATGCGAATGCATCTGTCGTCGCAATCGTCACATTATCGAGGCATTGAGTTGTCTATTCAAATGCTCCATACAACATATGTTATCGATACTGTTCAAGCTCGCCTATCAAATTTATCAGCAGCCCTCAAGCGATATCCCCGCGATCGTGTCTGGAGTGTGATGAGGTACGTCAAGGCACCCTACACAGAGCTCAACGATTTGGAGATATATGACAGTATGTACGATCGGTGCGGTATGCCAATTGATCCGCTTGACAAGGATAATATATTCAAAATAGTGCGCATGATGTTTCTAATATCGGTGCTAACCTTTGATCAGCAAAAATATCTGTTGCAAATGCTGAGCCGTCTGAATGCTCGTGCCCATTGTCCCGTCGAATTGGAGTTTTTGCTTAAGACGCTCAAGAGCATTGACCTGAGGACGCTGGTGTGCAGTCTACGCAACCAGGAGGCACTCACCCAACGTCTCTACACATCGCGCCAATGCAGCGACCTCTGCAGTCTCTATACCAAAGTGGCAACCGTCGATAAGTATGCGATCGCACGCCATCGCAGTCGACGGGATCGCACCAGAAATAATCGGAATATGGCCAGGAGTAGCCATGTCGAGGGTGTGGCTGCCTCGTCTGCCCGGCAATCCTCAGTGACTCGACAGTTTTGCGAACGCAAATCGAGAGCATCCGGCGATGTGGGTGGCAATCACATCTATGGCCACAACATGCGGCACAAACAACTCTCGTTCTAGTTCCTCCATTCTAGATGCACATTTTTCATTTTGTTGTTGCTTAAGCCCACCCACCATAAAGTATATATTTCAGAAAGTATATATCGAAAAACTAGGCTTTTTCTTTTCTTAATTTTAGAGTACATTTTTCGAAAATAATATGTCTTTTTCTCAGAATGATTTTTCATATGTGTCTTTAACATAATCTAAAATTAGCTTTTTTCTTGCTTAGATTATTAATTATGTTTTCTTATATTTGGAAATTATTTCTAAGCCAGCGAATTTGATTTTTCCGAGTGTGTTGAACATAAATTTAGCGAATTTAAGATATATTTACAGACTAAGAAGTCACCTAACTAAACTGGGTATATATAGTAGCGATCTGTGCAGGGTTTGTGACAGAGAGGAGGCATCCTCGATGCACCTCCTAGCAGAATTTGTCGCCCTAACTAGAAGAAGATGCAGCATCCTAGGGATACCCAACCCAACAAAGAGTCTCACATTCGTGCGGGAACTGGGGCTGATGGAAGAGCTATAGGCTGAGAAGGGGGCACAATAGATCGAGTAGGTCGCGGTGCAACCCCCCCCCCCCATAATAATAATGATAAGATATATTTAGAAAGTGGAATATGTTCCACTTTGGAAGTGTTAGAAAAGCCCTTTTTGATATAGAAATCCAAACAGGAATTCAATTTAAACAATACTGGAGACACGGATGAACTTGTAATGTCTTTTTGGAGCACACTTATAATTAACAAAAAGTTTATTAAGATATGTATTTAAAACTCGTTAAATGAATCAGAACTTGCGCGCATAGAAAAGGACAGAAAGACACTTTTGTCGCATTTGTTGCTCCCGCAGGCCCGTGTGGGTGGCTTCAATGACCAGCGGCTCTGCGGGCAGACGACGCAAACAGCAGCAACGTCTGGGATAATAATTTTCGCCATGCAACACATCGTGTGGATAGCATGGATATGCCTCGTTGTTCCTGTTCGTTTGACGACAGTTGTTGCAGCCAGCCAAGGTTGTTGATGTGGTTGGTGTTGCTGGTGTTGCTTTTGCTGGTGTCAGGTTGGCGGCATGTTTGTGCAGCCGCCTGTCAATGATGTTGGTAAGCATGAGAGGCACCTCGGTTGTCGTCGTGCCGCCGCCCACTTCGCGCGTCTCGTTGCACGTCACGTTGCGTGTGTGCTCGCAATATGTCCTGAAATCCAGCTCGGAAACCAGCGTCACCGGCGGTGGCATGTAACGATCCCTGTCATTTGTTGCTCTTCCCATTCTTGTGTTTGGAAAATCGCTGCTCTTTGAGAATAGCTGAGAATTCATTGGCAAGCGACTCTCCTCCAAGTGTTGCTCGTGCTTCGTTTTGGCCCGTGTCGACAGACGATCATTATTCGTTGCCATTTCCTTGTTGGACGACACCTTGTGGCAGGCATTGTCGCCGCTCGATGTGCTGGGCACCGCAAAGAGCGACGGCACCTTCTCCCTGTTGCCCAGATGGCTCATGGGTCGTGTTGGAATTGCTGTTGCTGCTCTTCCTGCTCTTGGTCTCGCTGCCATCTCTTCGTCGCGTCGAAGTGGTTGATGGCGATTGTGTGACTGACCTGGCACGCCATTGTGCACAGTATTTGCGCGCATTATGACGGGTCGCCTCAAGCCTGCCTGCAGTGTATAGCTGGCAGGTGTGCCGAGTTTCGAGTAGCCATCATCACGACTGGAACTCAACTGATTTGGATGACAGCCAGTTACGGGCACCTGTGACTGCAGCCGGGGCACAAAGTTCACGTGACGCCCATCGTTGGCCTGTTTCAATGCATTGTTCACCGTTTTGGCGGTGGATTTCAGTATGGAGCATGGTTGTGTCGAACGCTGCTGGTTGCTGGTAGCCTTAATGGCCGATGGCACTGGTTGCCCGCTGTTGTAGTCATCAGAGGGACTGCTCGAACGTGGACGTCTGCTCTTGTTCGATGGACAGCCAAAGGATTCGCTGAAGGCGTTGTAGAAATTCTCGAAAACTTGCTGCTTGCTACACTTGGCAGCCATGCCTCTTGTGGTCTGCATGGCCACATCAGTAGCGGATGGGAAAGCACAATGGCCCAAGGATTTGCCGGTAGAAGCTATTCCAGCCTGTGAGCGTCTTCGGTGATGCTCGACTTGTTGCTCAGCTGCGAGTCTGTGTCCGCTGTACGTGGCTCCGTCCGCTTGCGGCTGTCTAAACCTGTGTCTTAATTCAGTACCAACATCATCCTGCTCGGCCTCGTCTCTCAGATGCCAGGGCGTGGCATAACTCTTCGCCTTCAGCCTACTCTTCTTGATATGGCTTCCATGGCAATGGCTGCACTTACTCAATGGCTTCTCGCCTAGGGTCTTGGCCAACTGGTGCGATACACTTGGGCCAGTCGGGCGCTGTTCATCGTCTCGAAACTGCATATCGCAGCCGGAACGAGAGCGGCCGCTGCTGATTTCATCACTATAATGTGTTGACAGATAGTTATCGTTATCGTCATCGTTATCGGTCTCTCTATTACATCTTTTTTGAATGTTTCTCTCTAGCCTCGACTGATCCGTGCGTATTTGCAGGGGTCGATCATAACGCTGCTGTGCCAGCAACAGCTCCTGTTGCTGCTGCTGCTCCTGCTTCTGTTTCTGCTGATTGTCCGGCTCATCGGCCAGCATTGGCTGCATCATCGTGAGGCGTTGCCATTGCTGGCTCCGATCCGGACACAGCACTCTAGGCAAACGACGGGGCGGTGGCGGCGGCGGCGGCGGCTGCGGGCGACGTGTGCGCAGAGAGCACTGCATTTTCACGTGTGGCATGCGCATCTTGATCTTTGGCGCCGTCGCCTCGCGCATTCGCAACAGCTGCTCATTGATGGGTGGCTTGCGTGTAAAGATCTTGGGCAACATGCTGCTTGGGGCCGATCCCTGTGAGTTTGACGGCGCCTCACTGGCGCCAAACGAGTTCTGCGACGGATGATTCGTCGTAAAACAGGTGATATTTGCCACATGCTCCACCGTATCTATGGAGGTGCTGTCGCTTGGATATCGCTGCAAGTCACGTTTGTTACACATGCTGTCCACGCCATGCAATTCCTGCTCGAAACCATGTTGTGAGCGGCGTCCACTTGCCACATTCAGTTGTACAACGTTAGAGCTGACTTGGTTCATTCCAGGTTCAGCCAGGTAATTGGATTGCTGGACGGTGTTGCCAGTCGAGCGATGTCGCAACCTGGATGCTTGCGGCCAGGCAGATGCCTGCCTGCCGTTTACTGAGCTTCTCGATGCACAACATCTAGCATAGCCAGCAGAGTTGTTTGGATTCCTCGCAGTGTCAACGGAACCATTTGTCTCCCAGTCAACTGCACCATAGGAGTATTCCCTGCTGCAGCTAAAGTCATTGTTATTGCGCTCATAGTCCGAAGTAAGGCTTTCATCCGAATCTTGTGTCTGCTGTCCGCATCTCGATGTCAACTCCAATCGATTGTTGTGGGGCATGGCCAGGTGATCGATCTCATTCCTATTGCTTTTGCGTCGCTTTCGCGTCACTGGACTCGTGTGCGAGCTCTGGCTGGTCTGCGGACGGCTGCGTATCGCTGTTGCGATGCCGATCAGCAAAGGTGACCCTGCCACGTTTGGACTGCCGCATTTTAGCCCGCTTCCGGGCCACCAAACGCATTAGCTCTGCATAATCGGAACCGGGTGCATAGCTTCGTCTCATTTTGCCTTTGCGGCAAACTGGGGCTGCTCGACTCACCATCGTGTTGGCTAATCCGGCCACCGCCTCCATCGCTGGACCATCTTTCAGCTGTGTCTCAGTGGTAATCGGATCTATCACCGGACACCGGCCTGCATCGGTATTGTGCTCCACGTTCTCCAAGCATATTTGCTCTGTTGGCATCTGGATGCTGTCTAAGCTATTTTTTTCTAATTCTGTTGCTTGCCACTGGCTGCTGTGCATGCAACACATTGAGTGGAAGCGAATGCGCGGGCAACCGTTGGCCGTTGCAGCCTGTGCAGTCGTCCAGTCTTGTTCCCGTTGCCAGTTGCCGCGTTTCGGTTGCCGCGAGAAGAACATGGTCTCCGCCACGTTCTGCTGATGGTTGGGCTGGTTGGCCAGTGCCGGTTGTTGTCGTGCCTGCACCAATGTCTCATACGCCGTTGACTTGCGTTGCAGCGTGCTAAAGCTGTAGAGCAGATGACGTCCCGGCTGCATGACACGCTTGCACAGACCCGCCATGCTGCCCAAAATACCCTTTCGCTTGCTTGGCGTCTTAGTCGCTGCACGACGTCGCATTCGCGTCTGCCTCGCCAATGGGCCCGACAACATGCCAGCAGGCTTGGCTTCCATGGCTTCCTTGACTTCCTTGGCTTCCTTGACTTCCTTGGCTTCCTTGACTTCCTTGACTTCCTTGGCTTCCTTGGCTTCCTTGGCTTCCGGCTCGGGCTGGCTGCTGACCTCGTGTTCATTGGTTTCGATTTCTAGTTTTGCTGCTGTTCCGGCATCTCCTTCACGGCTTGGACAACTGCCATCTGTACAAGCTATAATTTGCGTTCCATCAATCTGAGGATTGACACGAACAACGTCTTTCGCCAAGCATTCGTTCTGATCGCACAGATCTGTGGTGCAGTCCGCCCTCGTCAGGATTTGCTGACAATTGTTTCGCTCGCACTCCACCCGGTCACACTGGCTGTTGCTCTCAGCAACGCTCAGCAGCGAACAGTCACAAACATCCTCGATTTGCCGCTGCTGTTCCTCCCACTCCTGCTGCTGCTCCTGCTGTTGCTGGCTCCGCTGCTGCCTCTGTCTCCGCAGTTCATCGGCTGGATTCTGTTCGGCACAAGCAACCTGGACGGTTGGCTTTCTGCTGCTGCAGTAGCGTCTGCGCACGCCGTACAGCGGATAGCGTTCACTCATCCCATCCTCGTAGCTCTTGAGCAGCCCGTAAAACTCGGGCGAAATGCGCCGATATCTTGCCGGATCGAGTCGTCGCCGATGCTGCGTGCCGCGCAAATTGGCTCTATTGCGCAGGCGCATCAGTGACGACTCCATCCGGCAACGCAGTGCCAGGCGGCACTCCTCGCCCATCGGCTGTCCGTCCGCCTGAAAGTGGCAGGCACATGACTTGAGACTGCATTGGCGATGCTCCGTGGATTGACCCTTTGTTGGCAGCGAAAACTGTTGCTGTTGCTGCTGTTGCTGCTGCTGCACCTGTTGCTGCTGCTGTTGCTGCACCTGCTGCTGCTGCTGTTGCTGCTGCTGCTGCTGCTGCACCTGTTGATGTTGCTGCTGTTGCTGCTGCTGTTGCTGCTGCTGTTGCTGCTGCTGCTGTTGCTGTCGTTCTTGTTCCATCTGATTGTCTGTCTCCCTGGCCAGGACCATTGGTTCGGTGTAACCGCCCTGACGCCGCTGCCGTCGCTGTCGCTGCAGCAATAAGCGACGCCTGCGCAGCTCCTGGCAATAATCTAAATACTGTCCACTATGCTGCAAGTTGGTCTCATTGCCGCAACCACAGCGCCGGCAATCGCAGCCATGGCCGATTACTGTTGGCCACTCGTCCGTTTGCCGCCTGGCCAGCTGCTGCTCCGCCGGCGACACATTGTCGAGGAAGATCTTCTGTTTGCGAAACCATTCCGTTGCCAGATCCGGGACCAGCAATCGTTCCCCTTTCCGTTCGTGCGACAACAGACGCTCGAACATCAGCTGACCCGACGGTGGCCGTCGTCGTTGCGGGGACAACGGCGATGCACATCTGCAGGCCTTGTGCCACACGTTCAGCGTCGATTTGCGTCCGATGATGTCAACGTCAACGTCAACGTCAACGCCATTGCATGGCGGATAGTTATCCATACGCTTCGCCACAAACAGCTCCTGGCAGCTTGGATCATCCACATCCTCAAATCCCACACTCGCTGAATTCATCTTTTCGTTGTTGTTGCTGTTGTTGTTGCTGTTGTTGCTGTTGTTGTTGCTGTTTTTGCTGGCCGCCGAGCTTGTTGCAATTAAATGCTGACTATTGCATATTATAAAGCCTCAACGCTGAGGGCGCTCGTCTTTGGATTTGCACTCACTGCTAATTTTGGAAACTATTGCCGAAACTACAATAAACTCAATTTTGGAGCTGTAAATTCTTGCGAATTAATAAAAAAAAATATTACTTTAAAGTCAAAAGCTATGCGTTCAACAACTTAATATTATTAATTATTGTTTATTATTATTATTATTTGTTTTTCTTCTTTTTTTTTTTTTTGACAATTGGCTGCAGTTTGCAGACATTCAAGTTTATGATTATAATAATTTGCAATTGTACAAAAATGGAACACAATTAACAATTTGATCTTATTATATTAGTCATAATTAAAGGTGACTTGAAATTGACTTCAACTTTGTGCAAGTAGTGTTTTTCTGGGTTCTAAATCAGTTCAGCTTAAAGTTCCAAGTTGCCTTTGTCTTTGTCTTTTATTTACTTTACAATCTCTCTCTCTCTCTCTATATATATATATCTATCTGACTGACAAAGAGTGCAATTGCACTCGAATACCTTCAATTTGTACATCTCTTTCTAATTTAGAAAAGACTTGCTGCAAGTCTTAAAGGGAATAACGTGTCCTGCTTTGAAACACGTTTGTAGAACAATTTTCTCCATCGGAGATTAGGCTTTATATAGACATTTTGCAGTTTCTTCTGCTTAGCCATCAGTTAAACAACATTTAATTATTTAATACATAATAAAGACGTTGAAGCAAACAATTAAACGAAGCCTAAAAAATTGAAAAACTAAAAGTTAATTGATAACTGCTCCAATTTCTATTGCGCAGAACCAATTTAACATGAAATGTTATTGGGAAATTAGTTACAAGTTAATTTTTTTAACCTTAGTTATTCCAAAAAAAATTATTCGAAAATATCCGGTTAGTTTGTCGTGCATATTTAAATACATTTTTGAAATGTTTTAAGGCTGTAAATATAACTAAAAAAGTTCAACTATGGTTTCAGAATTTTTCAACAAAGAACAATCGGTTGCAAACTGAGAAGGATAATAAATTGATTGTATTTGTGTGTATATATATATATATATATGTCTGTGCTGCCCAAACACTAATTGTCATTTGTGGTTGTTGTTCCCGTTTCAGAATCGTATCGGCAATTCAGGCATCGTTCTCGTTTCTGGTTGGGCTCATCGTGTGCAAGTCGACGTGCAGCAAGTCGTTTGTTTATGCCTCACACTTTCTAATGGAGGCGTACGGCTGGTTTGGGACGGCCTACTTTATGTATGACATTTGGTCGATGTACAAGGTGCACACGCAGAAGATTGCCGACAAGCTGCACTTGCTCCGTTTGACCAAGTCGCAGCCGTTTACCAACGGACATGCCAGAAGCTATTACGATAAGGCCGGCGGTCGATCTATGCCCGATTTGCGTACGGGTAACAACAATGGCAGCACGCCAACCACACCCCACGAGATTTGCGACTATGATGGCGCCAGTGTCCAGATACCCAAGGACGGACGTTGGGATTTCTTAAAGTATGTGCTAACGCATCCGGTCATGATGATACATCACGTATTCATTGGCACCTTCGGACTGCTCGTTGTCACGGTGAGTGATATAGATTTGGTGATACATTCAAACTGATTCTGATTCTAATTGATTGCTTTTTTTTCGATTTTGCAGTATATTCGGGGCGGTGGTCATTGCATCTACAGCTACATGTTCATGATGGAGTTCTCCACGCCATTTGTATCGATGCGCAGCATTTTGAGCACAATGAAACTGAAGGATTCGCGCACATATATCGTCAATGGACTGCTCATGCTGGCCACATTCTTTCTGTGTCGCGTCTGCATGTGGCCGTATGTTATGTGGCGCTACAGCCTGGCCATTGATGCCGCAACCATGTGGGCGGCGATGAGCGGCCTGCCACGCGGCTGTCTCATCAGCATTGCCATTCTATTCTTGCCGCAACTCTACTGGTTTTATCTGATGGTCATGGGTGCGCTCAAGGTATGCCCCGAGACTCTCTCCCTCTCTCTCTCGCTCTCTCACTCATTCCCTCTCTTCCTCACTCACTATCTGACATGCTCTCTCTCTCTCTCTCTCTTTCATTTTGATTCGATATAACACTATTTGCATTTGACTCTTTCACTTACATCGATGTCTTTGGTTGTTTTTGTTTTAGGTGTTTCTGCCGAAGCGACGGAAGCGCCCATCTGCGCTCAGCAATGAGATGGTGCCGAATGCCCTTACGGCCACGCCCACGCCCACGCCCACCGCCACTATTAATGGCATCAATTAGTGCAAATTGTCAACCGTTTGTTAAAGTTTACGAGACGGGCTCGTCGGACCGCCCTTCAGCATAGCTTTTACCACTATACTTATATATGTATATATATATATACATGTGTATATTTCTATATATATATATATATATATATTTCCTTTTTTTATTCTTTTTGATTTTGAGGCACTTGCATTTGCCTATTGTTTACCCATATTTAACAACTACAACTAATTTGAGAGTTATTTGCCAGCACAAAGCTGCCTTTTAGGCGGCTAACAATAATTGTGCATTTGTTTGGGCACCTAACTCTCTCTCTCTCTCCCTCTCCCTCTCTCTATCTATCTCTGTTTCCTTCTATTTAAGAGCACAAACCACACAAAGACAAGAAATAACAATCAAACAAACAAAACAGGCAGACAGGCGCAGCCAAACAATTGTTTTAGTTATTAATATTCTTACGTTTAAAAACACTTACTAAAAGCCACCCAAAAAAAAAAAAAACAACAAAAATAAATGAACAACAAAATACGAATAAAACATGGAGAAAAAATATATTGCTTGATTTGAAAGCAAAAGAACCTATAAGCAAAACAAAGAGTATATGTTGTATTCGACTATTGAACAAAAAGCTATCCCTATATAATCGACAAAAAAAACTTGTTATTGCCAATATATCGATGTATTATATAATAATGTGATAGTGCCCGCTTTCTTATGCCTGCTAATGTTCCTGTTAGTGGACAGCTTTAATTGTTACAAGCCGACAAAAGGATTCCACGTCCTTGTCTTTGTCCAAAATCAGATTGTCAACTTTACCAGCGAACTGAAGAAATCGTGCATGTTTTTTTTGTTTTTGTTTTCTGAAATTATAGAAATCTCGGCAAGCCGCAGATTCCATACCTTTGCAGTTTGATTTGATTGGGCGCATTGTTATCGTATGTCTACAGAAATGAGAGATACTCGATTGAAATCAGATGAAATATATAAATTGTTTGAAAAGGACATATACGAAAATGTGATAAGGCAATTTGAAATTCAGAGATCAGAGAATAATGAAAATAGCTGCGAGAGGAGTTGTTTAAATAATTGATATGTACATGTACAATATATGCTCGAGATCCTTCCATAATGATCCTGTAGCTTGCCAATCCGTATTGGCACATTGAAACCTATCAAATAGCTTTCGCGTACTTCCGCATTTCCACAACACAAATATGTATTTTTAAATATTTTATAGTCGGGTTATTCTTTGTATAAATATATTTTGGTTTAGCCTCGAATTCCAATTGAGCTCGAAATCCAAGCGATTATTTTAATGAGCACAAATAAGTTAACTATATAAATAATATACAAGAATATATATTTATCGTACGTATTTGATAAGTAGTCAAATTGAAAAAACCAACAATGCGGCAAAAGAAAAGCAAATAGTGAAAAACAGCACAAAAAACAAACAAAAAAAAAAACAAAAAATGAATAAATAAATCATCAACAAATGCTTCAAAAATGTTGCCTTGAGAGGTGCTTATTGTTCCACGTTGCTGCAACAAAAGAGGAGATATAAACATATATACAAAAATATATATTAATATATTATAATCTATCCAATATACCAAGCCATTATATATATTGTATTAAATGTATGTAATTTTTTTGTGAGACACTGAGAAAATCGAGGCAGCCCTCGTCTATATTTACAACAAATCAAAGCATAACACTAAAAAGTCAAGTCGAAGAAAACAAATTGATTTATGCTTATGATAACAATAATTTGTTCGATACGAATTTGGATGTTAATATATGGTTGTATTGCTTGTATTCCTGTTCTGTTCGAAATCGGTATTCATCGAACGTGAAATTCCCGTAACTGAATTCTAAATGAATATAATATTCGAGACATTGAATCAAAAACAACGATTACATAAATCCAAATAGACTTTGTGTATATACACTTAAACATATTTTTTAATTCGTTGAAAATATTATTATGAGGCATTGCATTAGTTCGAAATAGCCAAAAGCAGCTAAAAGAAAGAAAAAAAAACCATTCGGTTTTTAACTTTGGTATTTTAACAGAGTTTAATGTTCTGAGCTTAATATAATATCATATAATGAGTCTGTCATGTCTATTAATTTTCGGCTAGCCGAATATTGATTTGCTTTCAATTAATATTGCGAATTTCGTTGTTTTTGTTTTGATTTTTTTTTTGTTTTGAAAATTTTTATTTTTATTTTAGAAGTACTGAGTAAGTGTGAGCATGAAATAAAGTTTTGTTTAATGTCTCCAAGTGCCAGCATTGTCTTCTCCTTGTCAGCCTCTTTACAAGCTAGGTTTCTTGCCTCTGGGCATGTCCATGTCACCACTGCCACCAGCAACGCCTCCACCTTCATCGTCGCTGCGATCGGCACGTTTGCGTTTCTTTTGATGCTCCTCGACCAGCTCCGAGATGCGTATATTGTTGCCGCTCATTTGCAGCCAATTGATGTACTAAATGCAAGCGATGTAACGATTAGAGGTAGAATGCACATTTTTGGGACACAACATTTACCAGGGTATTGGTGCGGACGCCGGCATCGTGCAGCTTGGCCTCAATGTTGTCTAGACGGTGCTCCGGCTTGCTGTCGGCGTCGTTCTTCGATATGTCGAGCAGGTGGCGGACGCGTTGGCGCAGCGTCTCGAAGATGATGCGACCAATGACATGGTTGCGATCGTACGGCGTCAGGTAGCGCCCGAACTCGTAGAAAAACGGATGCAGCCGGCCCAGTTCGATGTGTGTGGTCTCTGCCTCGCAGACGGCCTTGTGCACGTTCTTGTAGATATCGGGCACGGCTATCGTGAAATATGCATTATTCACTTTCAGCTCCTTGATGTACCACAGCGGCAGATTGATGGTGCGGCCGGGTTCCAAATCTTCCGTTTCAGCGCCGGCATCCAGAAAGCCTGAAAAGCGAAAAAGTGAGAAATGACAGCGGGACAACGACAAAATTGTTCATATTCTGATGTACCCATGCGCTGTAGGCGTGTATTGACCTTGCACTCAACCTTTTCCTGGGTCACGAATATGTCTTCAATTGAATAATAATTTGGAAAATAATTCATCGTTGACAAATAAAAACAGCTGTCTTTGTGTTTTACCGCCAAATCTGGTTTGTTAGTAAACAGAGCTCTGTTAGCGCATGCTTGAGCTGATTAAAGTTGGCTGCGAACGCGGAAAATAGGCATCGAATCTACACAGCGATAGTTTGAGTATCGTTTCGTAATTGGTGCGCCGGATTGTCGTTTAAATAAATACATTGGTAGAAAAATGTAATTCTTAATGAACTTAAAGTTAAGGCAGTGATTTTTGTTTTTATGTTGAAGTTGGTGCTATAATTGATAGACAATTTAAAAAGCGCGCTTTGCTCTATCGCTTGTCTAATGCCTACTATCGATAGTTTTACATGCCAATATGCTCTCAAATCAAGAACACTTCCTTAACTAAATAAATAAACAATTATTGTATTAATTAAATTAGCTTCTTAATAATGTAATTGTTTTGACTTGCAGTCAATTTAATAATGCTCAAAATGGTATTTATATCGAAATCGAAGATGGAATTTCACGTATTTTTTTGCAAGACCAAAATGCAGCATTATTTAGCGTTTAATGTATGCGGTCACACTTACCTTGTAGTTCACGCGAGTCTGTCGCCATGTTTGGTTATTTTATTTGTTTTTAAAGCGGAGTCACACCAGCTGAAGTAAACGCTCCCAAAATTTTCTATGTGTCGTGGAATCTAATTTAATTTGGCACAATACAAGGATCGCGTCCGCACGTCATACAACGTATACAACGCTTCGTATTTTTTTTTTTGGCAGTGCGATCGCAACCAGTGAGACAACCAAAACAACAGCAAATTGTTCCATTTGCACAAAAATAGCCTAGAAATTCGGCAGCGAATCAACAACATCAGCAGCAACACAAGCGGCACTTCTAACTGTAAAACGCCGCAACGGAACACAACGCAACGTAGCAAAAGTGTTACAAAGTGAAATTGCCTTTTGCGGCACACACAAATTAAGTACACGGCAACAGCAATAACAAATAACATTTTGTGTTTGTGCGTATATTTTTGTAAAGTTTAGCCATAGCCGAGCAGCGAACAATTCCAATTGGAATTCTCAGCTGACTGCAGCTGAAACCGAACAACAAGAAACAACAAGAAGAAGAACCGCAAAAATGGGCGATTTTGATTTAAATGTGGACAGTTTGATACAGCGGCTGCTGGAAAGTAAGTAAAGACCGTAAATACAACTAGACTAACGCAGTTATCTCCCTACCTCTCTCTCTCTCTCTCTTTATTTATTCTGTTAACAATTCCTCTTATTTTACCCACTTTTCGTTTATAACCTAATTCTGCCTGCTGCCTGGTGGCTAAGCGTGTGTGCGAGTGCGAGCGAGAGGGGCGATTGCATTTTCTAATTATTGCACATTGTGTTCGTTTAATTTGCCAGCAACAAGCGCAGCAGCAACAACAACAATAACAACTTATTTACAAGCAGCCAATTACAACAAGCAACAATAATAAACACAACAACAACATCAACTACAGAAACAACAACATCAACTACAGAAACAACAACAACAACATCAACTACAGAAACAACAACAATAAGCACAAGGCGGTCTCCCCCTTTTTTTATTTGACTTTTGAATCAATTAATTTTAATTGATTTTCATTGCTTCTCAAATGTAACGAGCAAACCTTGTTGTTGTTGTTGTTCTTGTTGTTGCTTTGCGGTTTTTTGTTTTTGTCAACATATTTAACATGGCTCATTAACAATTAACAGCGCCACTTTACATAACAGCGTTGCGCTAATAACTTAACATGATGATCGTTGACTCAATTCTCGCTCTGTTAAGTGTGCCGTTATTTATTTTGATGTTTCTTCTGTTTCTATCTAATGCCCAATTGGTTGAGGTCTATTGCAAAATCTTGACGCCTAGCTGCATGACGTCATCAGTAGCTGGCAGCGACACGACGATTTGCTGATAAGCACACACACACACACATAAATGAATCAGGTTAAAGCCAAAAAGCTCATTGCTGCCAACATTTGAGTCACGTGCACTCTGCCCCTGCTCTTCTTCCTCTCCTTTCGTCACTGCTGCACTGTGCACTGTGATAACAGAGTAGCAATGTTATGCAGCTGTTAACGTAGCTGTTAACACACGCACAAAATTATGCGTTTAGCGGTTTTTAGCAATGATTCTTAAATGCAAATAAATTAAATTTTTTTTTTTTTTTTAAATTTCTGAAACTTTTTGGAGCATGTATTTTCTTAGTTTGAAATTTAATGATTTTTCGTACTAGTTCTCCAGTTTTCACTGTATTATATTTGCTAACACTTACAGGCTGTCCATTCGTAGCCGATAAATAGTTTAGCTCTCTGGTTGGAGAGGGCGGTGGGGGTGGTGGGGGTTAGTTGTTTTTGTAAGCTTGTAGCCTTCAGCTTAAGCCGTTTAGTGGAGCGCCCCTTTTGCACGCTAGGGTGCGCTGCACAAATGATCTGTTGGCCATTTTGACGGCTTTGGTTTGTTTGTAAAATTGTACTTAGCCACAATTTAAAGCATTTCTTTTTTGTTGTTATCTGTTTTTTTTTTTGTTAACCATCCATTTCCGCCCAGAGGCAGGCTCGCTCTGACGTGGCCAACTTAAGCTAATGATGGCCCCTAATGGCAATAAGAAGCGGGAAGCAGCACAAAAAAAAATAAAAAAATTACATTACTCATGGCTGACAGAGTGTTGTTGTTGTTTTTGTTGGTTGTTGTGCGAGGACGGACACGCCCTACGCCAAGGTCAGCCCCCATGGGCTAGGTCATGCAACGAGAATTGTCATTAATTTTGCGGTCCCAAATTTCATTTTTCAAAATGCAAATTGAAATTAAAATTTCAAGCAGCTGCTGCTGCCTTCATCATCATCATCATCATCATCATTAGCACCACCCACATCCAGAGCCATTTCCATTTTCTCGCCTCGTCGGGCAATCGTTTGATTTGCTCTTCAATTTGATTAGATTTGCGAGCGCAATTGAAAATCCTAAAAAAAATAAGTGTGCATATCCTTTTTTTGCATATGAATCAGAAAAAAAGTGCCCTACATTTTAGTAAATCGCCCAAACTTATTATTCAGAAAGGAGAATTCGAAAATTTATTTTTGCCGCTTTCTACAAACTATAGTTGGCATGCATATCTAAATTTCAGGATGGATTTCTCTAAAATTTAGAAAAACAGGTTCTTCTAGTTGTAATACACTGAATTATTTTATATTTATTTTCGGTTTTTGTTACTTATAATATTATTAAAAAAATTATTGTAAGATTTCATTTACATAGCTTAGACAGTTTTTCTCCTAAAATTTAGAAACTAGTTCTAAAAACTAGAAAACTTTTTTAGCGCGACTTTTTTTCCGAGTCTATGCATTTGCAATTTACTCAAAGGAAGAATCCAACCATTTTGATAACAAGCTTTGCCATTTGCAAAAAAATAATAATAATAATTGCATTTGGGGAGTCAACTTGTGTAACCCCCTTGGGACAATTTACAATCGCATGCAGCGCTTTCAATCATTCATTTCATGCGTTAATTCGATGCCATCAAAAAACTCGACCAACCACAACAAAAGAAAAATGTTTCATCTAGAAAAGAGGAAGAGAAACGCAAATATCAATATAAAAAAATAGAGGGAATAGGAAATGATAAAAACCCAGCAGCAAATAGACTCCATTGCAAATTCAATTCATAATCCATGCTTTGTACGCACGGTAAACTAAGCACTTTAATTGCTTTCATTACTTTCTTGTAATGCAGAAATCGTTAATGGAATATACCAAGATATATAAATTATAATGCAGTTGCATTACACCCCCAATATTTTCGAAATGTTGTTATATATATATTTAAAGTATGGAAGTTAAGTTTGTGTTTGACTTGAAAGCTCTAGCAGACAACTCTGCATAGAAGTAGTAATGCTCTGTAATGAATTACAGAATGCATTCGGTGATGATATAGTTCGCTGCTGGGCTATGTGTGTGTGTGTGTGTGGGTGTATGATAAACAGAACGCCGCTCTCTCCTCCATCTCTCTCTCTCTCTCTCTCTTTCGCGCTCTCTCTGCAGCCCTCAGTCACCAGATGTTGCCGCTCTTTAGTCCACTCTCCCCTTCTCTTCCATTCCACCAATATTTCCCTTTTTAAGTTTGTTTCACGTTTATATATCTATTGCTGTAATCTTAATCTTTAACTCTATATATATATATATGTGATCTCTATATATATATATATATATATATATATATGCATACGTATGTATATGTGGATATGTTTATGTTTGTGTGGCGCCACGAAAGATTTCAAGAAACAAAAAGAGGCCGAGGAGCATGCCCAGAAGCTGCTAATCTCTCAACAATTGGCCGCCGCCGGTGTCGGTGCCGCCTCCACTTCAGCTGCCTGTTCAATGGGCGGCGGCACGCCCCCACTCCCAGCAGCAGCAGTGGCAGCAGCGGCGGCACATCAGCATCGGCATCAGCATCGGCATCGGGTACGAGTGATCCGTTAAATGAGCTCACCGATCAGCAGCGACGCATGCTGCTGCAGGAATATTCAATATCGCCGCCCAGCGAGACAATGATATCGGCGGATGGCGATCAGATAACGGTGCATCACCCGCGCGAGGAGCCCAAGAAATCCAGATTGAAATTGCGTGATTTCTTCGTTGCCGAATTTGGTATACAATTCATGATCCTCAAGCATCAAAGTGCAAGTTCAAAATGCCAAAATGCAAACACAAAAAAAATAGAATTCATCTATCATCATCCGCTGTCTCGCTCGCTCGTTCGACCGCTCTCGTGTTCGCTCTCGTTCGTACTCGCTATCTCTCCGTTCTGTATATCTCTCTCTCTCTCTCTCTCTCTCTCGCTATGTATGTATGTATGTATGCGATATTATATCGCCATTCTCTTGTGTCGCACATTCGTCGCACAAATAGAAAAAAAAACAAAATCAAAAATCAAACGAATCCCCAGCTTTTGCTCATTTCCAGCAAACTACGAGTTAACAAATTGACATTTGCTATTTTCATTTATTTTGGCATTTAGGACTAATCCTCTTATTACGTTCCTAAGCACACACACAATACACACACACATACATAATATTCCCCAGCTTTGTAGAAAGTATGCAATGTTTTTATATCTAGTTAAGACATGAGTATTATAAATTTTGACACCCTAAGCTAAAATCATTATTACTCATTTATTTTGTAATAATTTATAAATTTGAATTACCTTAGAAATAAAACGCATGTTAATTAACAGGACACAGCTTTATAGCGTTAGTAAATGTTAAAGGCTTGTGACAACTCTTCACAATTAAATAGTACAATGTATCATTATTACGGAGCTTTTAATAATAGTTAAGAAGTTAGCCTTTTTCTTAAAACATTATCAATAGTTCCAGCTAGAGAATGAATATTCGATTCCAATAAGAGATTAATTGTATTCCAATTAAGTTAAGTTAACCAATCACGCTTTGCTGTGGTTATGTTAACATAACGTGTTAACATGTGTGTTATGTTAACATATCGTAATCCTGTTAGTAAAAGCTGTTGTGAACTTAATCGCATTTTATTCTGCTGATATTTATATTTTCCATTTTAAAAATTAAATAACAGTACAATTGAAATTTGTTCCCAAATATTTGTATTGCTGCAAATGTTGTTGTTGCACAATTTGTGTAATCGAGTGCTGCATATTCATTACCAATGTTGTTGCAGTGTCGCTGATGTTTTTCATGTGTCTGCTGTCTGACATTTGTGGTTAGCTTCCCACCTGTGCAGCGTTACCAAATTCCACTCCACGCCACTACCCAAATCCCAACCTCCCCGTCACCTACCGAATACAGTTTAGGGTATGTAATTGTTTTCACACGCCAGATTTGTAAATGTCAAATAAATTCTGGCATATTATGTATACATTCTGAGCTGTTGTCAAAATGAGTGGGCGGGGAAGGAGAGGTGGAATAATGCATAACATTTTGCTTGAATAATACTGTTATCTGTGTGTATGTGTGTGTGTGTGTGTGTGTGTGGCTGTGTAAGTGATGTTGCTTGTGACACGCGACTAACACCCAACTACTGTGGCACTTGCGAAAGGAAAATATAAAAAAATGATTGGGACCCCCTCAAAAAACAATAATCGTAAACTATCTCGAAATTGATTGGCGTTGAGTGTGCAACAAATTTGGCATAGACATGAAAACGGAAACAGTCACCCAACAGTAAAATTAGCCATTCGCAATTTACTGTTTGCATTTGTTTGTGTGTGTTTTCTGCTTCTTCTTTTTTTATACGTTTCTCTGATGTCGTGTGTAAACAAACAAGTTCATTCACGTGATGCGATAGCACTCCATTAACCCTCCCATACCCCCCACCCACCCCCTCCCACACTACACAAACCAACACCCACACACCCACCCCCACCCCCAGCCCCACCCTCAAAGCCGCTGTCTAAATAATAATAAAAAAAAAATATAATAATAATAACAGAAACCATTTAGCTAATCAGCCGAACACAGAGCAGGGAACTGAGTGAAGGTTACGTAGACCCATCAGGTCCACATTGGCATTATGTCCGTGGCTGAGTTATCGCTTGAAATTCCGCTTACATCGTGTAACACAATTTCAACACATATTTATTCAAAAATTCAGCAATTGCGCAATTTCTGCTTGTGTAACTGTGTAAATGACGTGCAGCGATAAACAAGTATCGCTTATCGATAAATGAGGTAAAATCGAGCTACGATTAAGTGCCATGATTACAAACATTGAAATCATTTGTTGTCTAAAAGCGATCGATCGCAAAAAAGACGATCAAAATAATAATTATAAATATTTACTCATTTTTCTTATGTGCACAGAATTCAGGATATATTGACAAAGTTTTGCTCGAAAGTCATCGGTAGACAAACTTCACATTCAAATATTACTATGTATCGTTATCCATGATATATATATAGTATATATATATGTATGTATGTATGTGTATGCACATACATAGATAAGATATACACAGACATATTGTTTATTGATAAAACCAAAGTAAGAATAGCACAAATTGTAACTATTTTCGTTATTTCGATGTGCGCAAATGTATATATGAGGAAGTATTTGCGCAAAGTTGATTGCGCAGTGTTATCGATTAGTTGTCGAGTTAACTGTGTGAAGTAATCGTCGTACATCGTACAAGGCCTCAATTCCATTTCCAATTCCAATTCCATTTCCATTTCCATATCCCACATTCGCTTTATTTCGTATCGTGCTCAAATATCCTTCGTTATTTGTTGATGCATTTCTAATGTTTGTATAATATTTGTATAATTGAGTTGGTTGTTGTTGTCGTTCTTGTTATCGTTGTTGTTATAGTTTGTTGTTGCTGTTGTCGTTGTCGTTGTCATCGTCGATGTCGCCAGAGTCCCCCATGCCATATGTTATCGTTGAATTTATGTTGTTGCTGCTGTTGCTGTTCTTGTTGTTTTCGCTTTTGTCGGGGGCATCTTTCAAGTCTGTTTGCGCTCTGCGACGCTGATTGAAAATAGAATTTGAATTTGAATTTGAATGTCATAACCTTCACTCGAGTTGTCGCATCAGCAAGCCATATATATATATATATATATGTATATATATATGCGATTGAAAATAATCATAGTATGTAATAATAATAATAATAATAATAATAAAGGGAATATTATTAAATGGCTCTAATAAGCAAGCCAACTGCCAACTGGCAATTGTCAATTGGCAACTCAACTCGCTCATTGCGTGCAATACCAACGGGAAGTGGAAAAGCAAATTGCTCTTCGTTTTTATTATGTGGTGGGTGCTCCTTACTCCTCCTCCCCCCCCCCCCCCCCCGCGCCCCCCTCCCTCATCCAACTAACTCACCTTAGCTAATGCTTTGCCATTTCGTTAAAGTATTTTTTGATTAGCTTTTTGCCATTGACTTTATCATCATCAGAAGGGGTGGGGCAACAAGCAATATTGATGACGGCTTTGGTTGGCTAATTGGGTGTTGCTCGCATGCACATTCCATAACAATTTATATTAATATATATTTATATATATATATATATAATCAATATGATTGCAGATAGTTCAGATACAGATACTTGAAGTCAGCACTATCGGCTTAAGAGATTACTGAACAGTTTCAAGAGAAACTGTCCAGCAGCTCGGCCAGATTGCGATTGTGATAGGAAAACGTTTCACAATCAAAGTTAGTAAACTAAAAAAATAAATGGAAAAAATGAAATAAAGTAAAAATAAAGTAAATAAAATCAAATAAATTTTAAAATTTATAAAATATAAAAAGTAAAATGGTTAAACATGTTTTGGAAGGAATTGGAAACAAACAAAAAAAGCGAATGATTAGAGATTAGTAATATAAAGAAAATATAATATTAGGAATAAAAAAAATGGTGCAAAAAACAGGAAAAAAAATGTGAAAAGAAGATATTATCAAGTTTACTAATTTCATAGATTGCTGACCCAGACTCCGTTGCTCATCTCTCACATCTCTCTCACTGTCATTCTGTCGCGTCAATTGATGCATTTGTCGAGTTTGCTTGTCATCAACAATGGGGGACAAAAACAACAAGCGGAACCAGAAAGAACAGTAAGAAAACTGCAATCACGTTATGACATGTGACTAACGAAAAGCCAACAAAACCGTAAAGTTTGTTCATTAAATAAGAGCACGCTTCATGCATGCTTAAGCAACACACAAAAAAAAGATATAAATAAATAAAGAACAGCAACATTAATAACAAAAAAGAAAACCCAAAACGAACCCTAAACTCAAACCCAAAACCGAACTTACAGCTCTAACGGATGTGAAGAATCAAGAAGAACAACAAAAACAACACGCAGTTACAGTTACAGTTACTGCTGCTGCCGATTGCTAATAAACAAGTGCAAGTGCCTAATGCCCTGTACAAAGTTTGATTATTAGATGGGTCATATTAGCCATACACACACACATGCTTCTTGGCCAACGTATGAGTTTTGATTGAAGCGGACGATATATATGACTATCGACAGATAAACGACTAATTGAATTTTATTGAAATCATATTTGCAGAGTATGTTAAGCGTTGTCCATTGCCTGTCTATCTGCGCGCATCTTACTTGCTTAATTATCATTTCTCTAGCAAAATACAAGTGACCTATGATGTGAGGGGTGGGGGGTATTTCGGCTGTTCTGTTGTGTGAGAGGCTCCATATATATATATATATATATATATATATATATATATATATTTATACATTTGTGTATGTAAGTTATGTTACACGATATGACACTGTAATTCTCATCAGCCCACACTGGGCCACATTGATAGATTTTTATTGGCATAAATTCGAAAAATGTTTGCAAATAAATTATAGTTTTAATTAATTATTTCGAAAAAGCATAACTTAAGTGTAATAAATTGATGATGAAACTGTTCAGTCAAAGCAATCGTCAGACATTCGATCAGTTGATATATAGGTAGCAAAAACAGCGGAAAATTTCTGTCAACTAGCGATTAAAACTCAAAAGTTAACAATGAAAATTACTGGCAAAGGTAGGTATAGGTAAAATAAATAAAAAACAATACATAAATAAAAAACAATACATTGTTTTGCGATTGTTAAATATTAATTCGGCGCTCATCTTGGAGTGGATGCTAACTTTTGTCAACTTGTCCCCAAAAATATAATAATTGGATTTCTTAGCCCAAAGTGTGTTTTTTGTGTCGCTTTTTCGACTTTTCTTGTTGAAACGTTCACATTTAAAGCAAAGTTTTAAGCAACAGAATCGTTTGAACTTACAGATTGATAATATGGAATCTATAGGATATAATAGACCGATGTTAAGCGATTGTTCCTAAATATTTGGTGCCCATTAAATGTGTCAAGTTACAATTGTGTCATTACATTTATCGAACTGTCGATTTGGCCCACTGTGCGGCCGGCAAACAAAGCGCCACGCCTATCGCCTCCTGCCTAAAGGTTTTACCTCTTTCATTTTTTTCCTTTTTGTCACATTGCGTGCACTTGGCAAATAAAAATAAGTGAGAGGTATGAAAAAAAACGTGAAACGAGAAATGCCAGCGGAGCAAAATGTTGTGGCCAATGACATGTGTGTGTGTGTGTGTGTGTGTGTGTGGGCGGATTTTGCAAAAAGGATACTTGAGGTCCCAAAGGCGCTGTCGACCAAATTTGAAGGTCGCCACTTTGACGAGGCCAACGACAAACGAAAACCGACAGTCCGCAGCAACTGTCGACACACCGACGGCCGACGACCGACGCCCGCCTGACCATTTGACCCTAAAAATGTAATTTCTGTGAGCAACACACCCAACTCGTATCACACACACACACACACACACACACACACCCACAAACACACACACACACATACATGCAGCTTTATAATACATTTGACCTTTTGACTTAGTTTTTCGTACTTTATTTCTGCAGTTTGCTTATTTTTTCATTTTGCCTGTCCATTTTTGTATTTAGTCTGTGTTTTACTTAGCAAGTACACTATTATTATTTGCTTGGTAACTTTTGTTGCCGTTGGTCAGTTAGTTGGAGCTTAGTCTGTGGGAATGGGGTGGATATATGCTGTTACCTTTATACGCTTATTAGGCTTAAGGCAGATGATAAATAAAATCAGATTCTGTTTGAAGTTAAGATTAAGTATTGCTGTTGCACGAACACAGCTACAGGCTGCAGCCCAGACAGACAGGCTAAATTAAAATGTTATCGATAACGCTGAAATTTTACCGAATGACAGAAATGAGGGGGGAGAAAAAACACCAAGTTAACAGAAGCAGTAATTTATAAAAAATAGTACAGCTATCGACTCGATTCATATAGCTATAGCTATGCTGTCGACACATACACTGTTATCGATAAAAAGTAATTAATCACATAAAATGAAATTATTCAGATTCAATTCAAGAATGCATAACACAATTCCTTTTTTTTTCTTTCTACTTTTGCAACTCTAATAAATGGTCGCCTTTTGACTTTGGCCCTTTCCGTTTAACATTTAACGATTTTAGTCGAAATTGGGCTTCACACCTGCTGGCGACAACAACAATAAGAACAACGAGCACACGGACTGGTGTGGCTGGCCAACAACGATGCCAACGCCAACGCAACGTACGCCTTTCTGGCCTTGACGTCACACACCAAAATTTGTCGCTGTATGTGTATGTGTGTGTGTGTGTGTGTGTGTGTGTGTGTGTGTTCGCCATGATTTATGGTGCACTCGCACAGTGCAATTGGGCTTTGCGTGTAACGTGTTCAGTTTGAAGGAAATGCCCCACCCGAGAACTCACCATCCTGTTTCCTTGTTCCTTGCCTTCTTGCTCCTTGCTCCCTTGGAATATGTGGGATTGGCTCTTACCATTTCTAATTGCTGGCGTGCCAGGCGCACAGTTATTTGTCCGCTGCCGCGTTGCATACTTTAGTGCGCATGCAATTTTAATGCCCTCGCCGTCGTTTGCATCGTTGTCGCCATCATGTCCTGCCTGCCTGCCTGCGCGCGCTCCTTTTGCAAATTTCATGAGCATCAAAGATATAAATCCACAAAGTTACTTTCGAACAAAGGCAACAACCACAACGCAACGATGGATGCGTCTCCCAAGCAAAGCCCTAGCTGTGTTTCATTGGGGTCGAAACTGGCACGCTGCAGGATGTCCTCTCGGTTGGTTTTTGGTTTTGTTTTCTTTTTTTTTGGGGTGGTTTGGGATTTGGGAGTGTGGTTGGTCGGTCGGTCGGTCGGTGGGTGGTTAAGCAGAAGAGTTGCTGTGACCGCTGGTGCATAAAACATGACATGACCCGCTTTTTCATCGATGGCTTCTCACTTGGCGCTCCCTTGCGGTGCTCCCATTGGGACGCCCCAAACGAAGTCAGCTTGCTTTAAGCGGCTTATGGCAAAGTTGTAGTAAGTTTTGGCTTGGCCCACATAACGGCTGCAATTGCTTCATAATTGATTTTCTTATTACTGTTGCTGACTCTCCCCAGTTAAGGCGCCCCCAAAGTTGGCAACACAATTAGCAACTGTTGCCCCTTGACGATCCAACCAAATAGTTATATATTTTTGCTCGAGTTTGATTTGCTCAATAAACAAGATTGTCTGCTTGCGATAAGAAGGGAAAGCAACGATCCCCAAGGAGCACGGAGTTCCTGTGCCAGTCTTTGATAGAGATAAAAATGTAATGCTGGCATTTACAGCTCAAATACCTCCCAATTGATGGATCGTATAAGCGGCGCGTTATCATAATCATATCACACCCAGTTAAGAACGTGTCTGAATGGTTTTTCTAAGCTCATATCTTTTGGGTAGTTCATCTTAAACCCGGAGTTACTCTAGTGCCATCGTTTCTCTTCAATATACAGTTGTATTCCAGCTTAAGCCGAGGGATAGACACGTTGTGCTTATCAATCTCATATCACTTTTCGATCAATCAGCCAAGAAACCAAACCAAACCAAACAGAATCAAAACGGCGACCTTGCCCCAAGCACTTTATATGGACGCTGTGCGTAAGACAATTCCAAACAACTCAGTTTGACCAGCTCAGTTTGTACGCTTGAGTCGGCCAATACCCAACCCCTTCTGCTGCCCGACTGGCGCACGTGGCCCAAATGGCTTTTGGCCATATTTGAGGCATTTTTTGGGCATATTTTTAAAACAAGTTTTGTGGCAAACAGACGCCAGCTGAATGTAAGGAATGCAATAAAAAAAAAGGTACAAAAAGCCAAAGCTTGCAGGTAACAACACCTTGACCTTTGTTAGCCAGTGGGCGTGGCCAGCTGTGCGCCTCCAACCTCCAACGTAATCGTTTCCTGTACTGTGGCTACCAGCCCCAGCCAAAGGCAAAGGCAAAAAAGGGGGGGTGGCAGGTTATTTAAAGCCGCTCGCTGTTGAAACTTGTGCAACACCTGACCCATCCAAACAATGCAACAGCAACGAGCAAAAAACTAAAACAAAAATACAATACAACCCTAGAAATGTAAGCAGTTAATGTCGACGTCATTGCGATTCTGAAAGTACACTGTACACAAAAAAGAAAAATGAAAAGAATATATAGCAAAAATGAAAGCTAGCTTTTCCCTTTGATTCGACAAACGAAAATTGAGTTTAAAAATAACATTGCGTTTGCCGAATTCGGAGTATTGTCTCTGCCAATGCACAAGATTGAATTGAATTCTGGAATCACTTTGCTGCAAATGATTCGAAATGTTTTTTGGTGGAAGGTGAATGTTATTTGCAGATGTTTGAGAAATCTTTTGGTCCTTATTATTTGATGACCTCAAACAAAAGAAAAAAACATATTTGAAAACCCAATGTTTTAGTTAGACAAACTCTTTGCTTCGACTTACGATTCTACTCGATACGGGGATCTACTGGCTAACCAGGAATGATCGAAGTAAGATTTATCAATAGCAAAATAGCTTCTACCGCTCAAAAAGGGTTCTTTTTACATGCATTTTGTACTGTTTGCCCTTTCCATTTGGCTTGGTACGATTTGTTATTGTTGCTGTTGCTGCAAATAATGTGTCGAGCGACCTGGCAAAGTTATTGTTTGCAACTTGGCCTGCTATTGTTGTTCATGACACGGATTTAAACCCATTCAGTTAGTTGTTGTAGGATGCAGGTGTTGTTGGGGTTGGTGTTAAGGTCTCCAAATGAAGTTTGCTGCGACAAACTGACAAACAATGTTTAGGGTTAATGCAATCCAACGAGCAGCTATAAAACGCAAAACAGCAACAGCCACAACAATAACAACAGTCATAACAACATTCAAGGCAAAATGCAAATAAATGAAATCGAAAATTACGTCAATGGACAGCGGCACGATGATATGTGCCACAAAGCTAGACTAGGCGTTGCACGGACGAACGCAATGGGACATCCAAGTCGGAAGTGGCAACAAACAGAGCGAGGGCATCAACTTGATAATCACTTATGCAATAAATATATATATATATATATTTATTTATGTATATATATATATCAACAAAGAGTTGCATTGGTAAACATTTTAAGACATTTGCGTGTAAACAGAACCGAACCACATTCACTTATATAATATTCATGAACATCAGCGAGTGAGAAATGAGTGCGTGAGTGCGTGACTGTCGTGAGTGAGTGTATTCTGGATTATTCAGCTAGGGTGATTCATTAAATCATTTATAATGCTCTTACGCATGCCATGCAACCCATCTTCAATCACTGCAATGCACATACGATTGTAAGCTATGGATATAGTTGTGTATATACAGATAAGCTATAGTATAAACATGTCCACGGTTGACAAATGGATGACAAGGGACCCCCAAAAAAAGTAGAACTCAATATATTTGTTGCTGTATGTTGTTGGCCTCGTAAATATTGAAATGGAAAATATGCTTATTATTATTATTATTATTTTGTTTTCGTATTTATTTAAGGCCTTTCAACTGTTACCGATAAGATAAGTGAAATACTCGGCGGCAACTACTGCTTAGGCCGAAACAAAGAGAAAACAAAATGTTTAATGAATACACCAAAAAAAAAAAAATTTTTTAAAAAATATGAATACCCCGTCGAAGCTGGCGTCGATCCAAAGAGGTGCTAGCCATAGCGAGTGGGCCAAGGAAGTGGGCTGTGTGGGCTGTGTGGGTGTGTGTGTGTGGAGGAGGGGGTGGGCGCGGCTGTTTGGCCAAGACTTTTGCTGGCTGCCAATTTGCTGCCGTGTGGTGTGGGTGAACTGTTCGACAAAAAGCTTCCGCGTCGCCTCCAAAAACAACAGCAGCAACAACAATTGCGACGAATCGCTAATTAAGCAAAAACCCCAAGTAAATAAAATGGATTTTGCACTCGGGGAACGAGACAGATGCAACAACTATAGCCAAACATATGATTATGCAGCCAAGAGGGAGACAGCTAGAGGAAGAGGGCCACGGAAAGAGAAAGTCAGCGAGAGACCAGTGTCAAAATCGATCCCTGGCAGGTGACTAACAATGGCCGCCGCGGGAAATGGGGCCTGGACTTTTTTTTAGGATATAACAAAGTCGTGCATAGGTGTCTGACAGGCAGGGAAGAAAGTAGCTGCGAAGCCCATAATGTATGTATATATATTCCTGATCAGCAGCAACTGAGTCGATTTCGCGACTTCAAATTTGAAATAAAATTTGCATTTTTTCGATATTGTTGAGATATCGATAAACATCGATAAAGCACCCATTTTAAAGATATAGCTTTCTAATTGGATATGAACATGCCTTGACATAATATTGATTATTTGTCAAGATCGTTTTAGAAACGCGAATATTCATATTTAACAAATTACAGCAAAAACACAATAAGTTTGTCGGTTTGAGTATCTAAAACTGAGATTGGGAAAGTTTTGCGTTGAGGCTATCTGCTAGTCGAGCTCTCTCTTTTGACTAGACTCTTACCTTTTATATATATATATATATATATATATATATATAAATGGATTTTTCTGTAGTTGCTCTGCTTGTGGCGCCTGCTACACTAGTTTTTTGATATTTTTTTGTTGCTGTTGTTTTTTGTTATTCTTGTTTATTGGCTCCCTTTTGCTTTTGGCTTTTTAGTTTTTTTTTCCGTTTGCCAGTTGAGAATTAAGAAGAAAACGTAAGGAAAAACAGCAGCAAAAGCAACAACACAGCGAGCAGAGCTAAAAATAAATGTTTATTTTATAAGATTTGACTTTGTTGTTCTTGTTGCTGTTGTTGTTGTTGCACGCGCTCTGTTCTGTGTTGTGTGCTGCCTTCAAGATTGTCATTGTTTTCTAGCGCCGAAGAAGAAGAAGATATTAGGGAGGGGTGGGGGTGGCTTGGGGTGGGCAAATGTTGGCCATTAGGCAGGGGTTGAAAGACTTTGCAAGACTTTGAGTGGAAGATGCAGCAAGCAAGAGTAATTGAAGACGCAGAACTGCACTCGACCTCGACAATGAATTCTCAGATTGAATGTAAGTGAAACCAAGTGAGGAGGAAGCAAACCAATCAATTATATTCGGTGAGTCATAAGCATCGAGAATGAATGTGTAGATTGAGTTATTATGATAATTAAACGTTTGGACTGTGAGTCACCAACAACACGCAGCTGAATGAATGATTGGAATCGAGTCGAAAGGAGCGCTTCTTGAGCATAAGATCAGCAGAGAGTGAGGGGGAAAAAGCCAATAGAATTAAAGGGAAAATCATCGTTTATCGTTCATCGTTCTTCTCGTTTTGCCATTTGCAGAGATTCTGAAATCCCAAAAAAAATACTTTTCTGCTTGCTTCTCGTTTAAGAGATCAAAGAGTAACAAGCTCCTTTAACACAAATTTATGTAAAATTGACAAGTTCAAAGTTTAGGTCCAATTAAATAGCTTATCGGCAGCAAGCAGCAAGTGAAAGAGAATGTAGAATGTAGAATGGAGAATGTAGAATGGAGAATGAAGCTACCGAAATGTCTTTATATAGGCAATGAGACTGAATGACAGAATTCGTTTCTAGTTTCTGTGTTTGCTGCTGTTATTGCCGGTGCTTGAAGAAATAACAAATTATTTATTTATTTCGCATCGCTGTTTGTTTCTGATTTGTTTGTTTGCATTCAACGTTGTAGCTGCTTGTGCCGCGTGCCTCTTGTTCCTATTTGTTGTTGTTCTATTAGTTGTTGCCGTTGTTGCCGTTGTTGCTTGCCAAGGCAGAAATTGATTTTTATAAATAGCGCGTATACGCAACGTGGCACGCACTGAAGTAGAAAGCACATTGGCTGGCAGTCTCTCTGTTTGCCTCTTCCATGTGTGCGTCCGTGTGTGTTTGCTTTACTTGCCAAATTGGTAAAACGGGTGGCTTGGGGAGGCCTGAAGGGCGCTGAGTTGGTTAGTGTAGGGTAGCAGCTGGTGTCACGGCACAGCTACAATAGACCGCTTCAATGGCTACGTATGGACTACAATTCCTGCTTGTTGCCACTTTTGCAAAAAGTTCCGCCATAGATTTGATTTTTGCCAGCATTAAAGGGGGGGGCGAATAGCATTTCAAATTTTCGCATTTCACATATTCGTTGCCTGCGAATCGGGAATCAGTCGGCACTAAATTGTCTTGACTCATTTCTGTGTACAAACCAATCGCTGCAGATGCAATGATTTTCATTTTTACAACTCGTCGTACTCTGTTCACAATCAAACAATTCAATTCTCTCTCAGCATTTGGGGTATTAACGGCACCTTATTACGAAATTCTCACAGCAATAGTAATGAGTTCATTTGAGCGCATTATGCATATTCAATACTACTCTCAAATATCTAATTATATTAAAAAAAATAAATAAAAAAACCCAACCGTTGTCGATGCACCAACCTTGTCTATGTTTTGCAAACCTGTCTAAAAACTCAAGATTCTCCGTCTTATATTCAAAAACTAAATGAATGCTTAGTTAAAACAAAAGAATAACAACAATATAAGTTTCGATCGATCCATAGTTAGTTGCTCAGCTGAGTTGGCAAGTCAAAGCAAAGCGTGTAGCATATTTCATGAGCAAATCCGAATGCTCTCCTTTTGGGAAGTGCATTTCGAAAAATTGGGTTGCCAAACCGGCGGCGAACGGCGCTAATAACACATTTGCTCGACATTTGTTTAGATTTCAATTTTGTTTTTTTTTTGTTTTTTGATTATTTTCCTTAAATTTTTATAGACAATTTGGTTTATAATTCAATTTAGATTCTCACTTTTGGGCTTTTGCTCAATGTTAATTGCACAATGGTTTTTATTTTTTTGTTTCGACTGTATGTAAACATTTCAAGTGAAATGCACACACACACACACACACACACACTCGTAGAGCACAGTCTTGGCAAACAAAAGACATTACGCATACGCCCCGTTTGCCGCACATTGTAACGCCTCCACCCCACCGCTCTGCCCACCTCAGCTCTCTCTCTCTCTCTCTCTCTCTCTCTCGCGCTCATTGTCTCTGTGGCAGTGTCATGTAAATACCGTTATAATCAGCGTTAATGTGCTTAAATGAGGGCTGGGCCAAGCCATTGAGTTGAGTGAGGTGGTGGAGTTAGCTCACCCGGGTGGGGCCATCACGTGTCCAAGTGGCAACATTCAAGCAAATTTGCCACCTGGAGTGGTGGTGGCTCTTGCAGCGACGACGCCTTCGCCTCAACCTTCCAATCAACTGGGTCAATGCGAGACGGAAGCATTTACAAATACAAATGTATTTGTTTCGTCTACGTGGCAAAGTTTTTAGTGCCTGGCATTGCACCAATCAATTTTGTATTATTATTTTGTTTTTATTTTGGAAAAACATTCTTTGCATGCAGCAACTGGAACGAACAATAATGCAAACAGTTTCGATTCGCTGTTGCATGAATGCCCATTTGAGCATCCCGAATGCCGCAATTCCAATTGGGTGTGCACAGATGGCTGGCAACACGGCGAATGTTGATTTATTTGCTTAGCACTTGCATTTTATGCCCCACTATTTGTACCCCCCCCCCCCCCCCCCCCCTAACTGTTTAACCGAATGCCCAAAGGTATTCAACTGAATTAGGCATCAGGTTGATCAAACTTGTATTTTATTTAATAGCTGTAAAATCAATACGAAACTCAGCTAGTTGTGCTTGTTCAATGTTGAGTTTTTACAAATCAAATATGTGTTTTTATTTTATTATTTTTTAGAATTCAAATATATGTTTTTTGTTTTATTTTTTTTTGATTTTTTACTAGCCCGCTTTCAAGAACATTTCTCACATTCATAGGAGTTACTGTCGCTTGACTAAAATAAATCAGGGTTTATTATATATTTACTTTTGTCGTGACATGTGAGACACATTCGAGAAGATGTCCCCGATCCCATAAGGCTATTTTCAGCATCACTATATGATTTTTTTAATAAGCCATTGTTTTTAATAAGCTGCACTCCATCAATTTCAAAGCTTTATTGTTGCAACTTGACAAAGACAGATGTCTTTCTGCATCGCTTCGTCACTTCCGACCGTATCGCACCACTATATGATAAGTCGGTCGAAATATTTAAGTTGTGGCATCGAAATAGACGTAGACATACTTGACACACTTTCTGATACAATAAACCTGCATAAATGTGGCCAGAATACATGAAACAGAATACATAAATACAATTTGTTTAGAAACGTACAAAAACTGAAGAATACTTCAAACTCCGCTGTCAAATTTACATGTCAGTTGTGTAATCCTTGGCATGCCTGAGACAACCATTCTAACATGTTTTTCTTTTATTTATTGTGTGTATGTTTCATCATAATAAATAGTTTAAGAATGTTGAAGACGCTCCTTGTGCTTCCACGTTAAGTTCATTAATTTTGTGCGCACTTCAGCCAATTTAAATTGTTGATGTTGGCTTTAACAAGCTTGGCTTCCATCTGTTTTGTTTGTGCAGGCGCTCCATTTTGTATGCTCCTTTAGCACATTGATCATCCTTAAATTGTAATATTTCTAAGAGATTTTTTAAATCAAAAAAGTATATTAAAGAATTTTCTATACACAGACTGGCAATTTGAAAGCGGAATTCTTAACATTGGCAGCATATAGCTTAAGAATGTTGAGTGTGAAAGTATGTTGGCCACTATCGACATTTCATACATTCTCGAATGTTTATAGAATGTAAACCATTTTCCCATAAGGGATAGTTGAAGGCATTTAGAAATTCTGAGTATTGGAGAAAAGTTGTTATATTTTATTTTTCGATAAAGCGATAACGGAAATGTAAAGAATGTGAATGTATAAAGTGTTGGGCATAGTGGAATCCGGACAATTCTAAACATTCATCAGACATTCAAGAATGTTAGGAATGTTGATGGTGGAATCAGAATATTAGATATTTCAAACACATATTCTATTTGCATTTACGATAAACATATACGTTTATTGTCCTGTGTGTCAGTTATTGTCAAAGCATATTGCTCTCAGCCGACTAATTGTCAAGTTATGTTAACCGTTTTGGTTTCGTTTTGTTTATCAACTCCGATTAATGTGTGCTTATTAACTGGTTTCATTGGCCAAACTGACTGACCATTTGACAATTGATTTAATTGAACATTTCTAGAGTGGCTGGCTGCTAACATTTAACTGCAAACCAAATTCCTTTTCGCTTTCCCTTTGCCACTTGCCACTTCCCACTTGCCACTTGCCACTTAATAAGCTCTCTAGCCACATACTCTACAATTTTGTTAGCCCACTGCCAAGTGGGTCAATGCAAAACGGAAGCATCATTTTCGAGTGTGTGTGTGTGTTTGCACTGTGCATTGCCTAGTTTGAGGCGCCACAGCAGCAACAGCAACGACAACGACAACAATTTAAAACGAAAATTTCTTCTACTTGTCCTTAATCAACGTTCGCTGCCCCAAAGGCATTTATTCTTGCTGCTGTTGGCTGTTGCTGCCACACACCCATTACTGGCAACAACTGGCAACAAATACAAAAATGTTTGGTAAACTTTAAGTCATCAAAAATGGAAAACTAAGTGCTAGCTCATGTTTATGGTCAATTTTCGATTAATTCGCTTGTTTCAAAACAAATCGATAAATATCGATGTTGAACTGCAACTGCATTTCTCATTTCTTATAGATCATTGAAATATTCATGCTATTCCATTAAATATATTTTATTAAAAAATAATTAAATCACTGGCACTCGCAGCTCGATGTAGGGTATCTGCTGGTTGGGCACTCTCGACTCTTACATTCTTACACGTTTAGTTGCTGTTGTTGTTGTTGGTGTTGTTGGTGTTGTTATTGTCATGTCGTTGTTATCTTTGCTTCATTTGCTGAAATTTTCAACTTGAGCACGCAAAGGCCGCCGGCGCAGACCTCCCAGACCAACAGGGGGTTAGGCTGGTGATACGTCGGCAGTGGGATGGGGAGGGGTAGGGGGATGGGGATGGTAATCGTAATGGTGTGCAGGGCTTGGCTATTAATGACAGCAATGCCAGCCATGCAAATTGTGTTTTCGCAATCAGCTAAAGCCAGGAGCCGAAGAAGTTCAAGAAGAAGATGTCGAAGAAGAAGAAGAACATTTCGGAATTAAACCCTGAAATTACAAGAAAAATGGACGATACACATTTTGTGAGACTAAGTGAGAAAAGTGATGGCGTTTTTATCGATTACCCCAACGAAGGTCAACTCGACTTTTTGAGCCCCTAACCCCGCCTCGATCAATGGGTGTATTGCGTTTGTTCTTGTTGTTGGTGTGTGTGTGTTGTTGTTGGTGTGTGTGTGTGTGTGTGTGTCTGTCTATATATGTGTGTATGTAGGCATTAATTGAATCAAAGTGTTGGGAATGTGGGTCAAAGTGGTTTGTGGTTCGCTTCACGCACTTCAATATATTGCTAAAGCCCTTGTATATACACACATACATATATATATATATATATATATATATGTGTGTGTGTGTTTGTGTTTGTGATTAACATGCTGACCAAACTGTTAATTAAATTTTAAGCCAACCATTCATTGGAAGTGTAGCGATAGGGTGGGGCGAACTGGTGGATGGAGGGGTGGAGGGGCTAAGGGGGCGGTCCTGGTTAATTGAAAGCTGATTGATTTTGTCACAGTTGGCACATTGTGAAGAGCTTATGGGGTGCAAATTCACTTTAATATCAACAAATGCTTGTCAATCAACTGAAGATGTGCTAAGGTGAATTTTAAAAGTGCTGCATTGTAACTAAAATCAATTGTTCTGCTGTAAGTAAAAAGTAAAAAATGTTATCTATTGGAAAACTAAAAAAAAGATAAATAAAATTAATTGTAAGCAAATATGCTGATGAATGAAAGTCAAGAAAAATCCATAATGAGGCATGATCAAGCAAGGCATCAAGCATCATCAAGAAACGCAACTCAACTCTCTTTAAGTTAAAGTGATCTTAAGGTCAGTCAGTTAGTTCTTGTTAGTTCTGGCAGCTAAAGCTTTGGCTTTCTTTTGTCATGTAATTTAATGGGAATTGCGTAAAATGTATGTGCTTACAATTTGGGGTGCAGAATCATGGGGGAATTCAAGCCGAATGCAAGGCCATTTTTTCCGGCACATTACAAAATTCCTGGCATGCATTGCAAATGTAATTTTAATTGAGTTTATTTAATCAACTTTTTTGTTTCCCTTGATTTCGTTGATAGCAATTTAAATTACGTTTGGGACACTGGAGTAATTAAAACGCAGCACAGCATTGCTTGCAATGGAATCCCAAAAGAGTCGCTGAAACTCAACAAAACAAAACTCTGCTGATATATATATATATATATGGATTTATTCAACACTCTCTATATATATAAATATATATATATATATTTAATTTTCTGTAAGCATTCACTTATTGTATCATGCGCTAAGGCTTAAGAACTTGTTTTGCTTGTACGAGCTTAAAAGGAATTCATTTACAAATGGAAGCAGCGAAACCATGGTTGCAACAGATTTGTGGCAACTCCTTTGACAGAAGTGCATATATATTATATGCGGCATTCAACTGGGCAATAATATCATAACATGTTCTGTATTTCAGCAGAAAGAAAATACAAATTGTGCTTACTTCAATGGAGAATAACTGCAAAAACTGGCATTGAACTTTTGAATTAACTGATGTATATATATATATATATACATATATATACATACATATATATATATATGTATATATATTTTATATATTATTTAAAGGTAAAAAGTGATTTTCAAAGAACTGTCATCTCGACCGTTTAAGCTCTTTCAGTGCCATTGATGCGTTGCATTAGCTTATGCAAAAAGGACATGCGAGAGCTGAAACTTGTATCCTTTGCTGGCTGGCTCATTGCCTAACTAACCGACCCGACGCACAACACAAGCACAAGCACAAGCACAAACACAAACACAAACAGCAGCCATCCTGTCGTCCTGGCTTATCTTCATATTGCCGTCATTTAGAAAGCCTTTTCACTTAATTTGCTTTTGCTTTTCCCTTTGCCTTTGCTGTATTATCCTCTTCTCAGCCCCTCCCCTTCCTTTTCTACCCCCACCACCCACCACCCATAACCACACACACTGTGCACTTTGTCCTCTGTCGTTTGCTTTACAGTTTTGCCATCCTCAAAGTGGCTTAAACATTTCCACACTGGCCTCAAGGAAGCTGCCACTAAAGTTTGCACCAGCATTGCACTATGACAATGTGTGTGTGTGTGTGTGTGTGTATATGTTAAACTTCTACCAGTGCCTGCCCCAGTTTAGCAAAACCTGCCCCCATCTCCACTTTCTCTTACCGCCAGCCGCCCTTTTGTGCCTTAGCCATTGGCTTGAAGAGTTGTCGAGTAATCGGGTCATGAAATTGCAGGCACATTTTTCATTACGGCAAAAGTGCCAGGCGTCTTCATCTTATTTACAGTAGCCTGTCAGAAGAGCTTTCATCTCAAAAACCCATCAAGCACACACACACACACACACACACACACACACCACACACATTGCAGCATCTCTATTTGTAGGAAATTTTAATAACAAATTAATTTACCAGGAAATGTTATTAGGAAAAAGACACGAACGGTTGAACATGTTTGTAATGGATTTCGGATCATATTTATTATTTAGTGGCTAGGTTAATCATTAAGTAATCAATCAGTTCATTAATTACTCAATGTATAGTTAAAGTGCAGTTTTAGGGACAAACTAAGGTTAGTTTTGAACGTAAATAGAGAGCATTTATTATGGATTTTGACAAGTCAATATGATTTCAGTATTTCAGTATTCAACCACAACAATGAAGCAAATTCGATTTTTTTTGTAATTCTATTCGATTCTGAAATCTGACAGAAAATATCGTTGCTTACAACATTGAGTGGAATATTTTAAACTATAACTTTTATAGAAGTTCAATCAAAATCTACATTCTAAATCAATTAAATAAGTGTGAAAATATTTGAAGCACGTTTCTTGTTTTAATAATCATATTTATTCATTTAATTTTTGTTTCGTTAGATTTGGTCAGCTGTGGACTAAAATTAAATTATAAAAAGAGGCAACCAAACAATAAACAACATTTAATTATCAAACCAGTGAATAGAACGATTTAAAAGTGTAAAGCTTTTCAGCTTAAAAATATGAAATTTCATAATAAGTTAAAATGTTGGCTGGTCAGTCAAACAGATAATACCAATATATTTGAACGACATCGATTGGAGTTGTGTTTAGCCCGATTTTCATTAAGAAACCGTTTTGTCTTCACATATATATATTTTACTGTTCATGGGATTTGAGGAGGTTTCAAGATGTGTTCGAGTGTGTGAGTGTGTGGCACGTTCGGTGTACGCAACTCATTTGCTGCAACTCAACGTTGCGCATTGCATAATGCGAAGCGCTATGAATAAGTTGAGTGAGCTGTCATCAAATGGTAGCGGCTCCCCTTCAGCCTGCCCCTCCCCCTGCCCAGGCAACGGCACGTGTAATATCTTTTAAATTTTTAATTTGTGTCGTGCAGCAGCTGGGCAAGAGGCGGGGCAGTGGGCGGGATGGGCAAAATGTTAATCACGATGAACCAGTTAGACACATAGGCGAAAAGGCGGGTCTGATGACTGACTGACTGACTGACTGACTGACTACACACACACACACACACACACACACACACACACACACATACGTGCATCTGTATATGTGAGCGCATGTGGGTGGCACGTGCTTTGCGTCGTCTCTCATGTAAAATGCATGAAAAGCAAACACGCGTGTCTTTTTCTATTTTTTTTTTTTTTTTTTTTTTTTTGTTTTTTTGCGCTTACGCATAAAAGTTGTCATTTTCTTTGCTCTCTCCTTGTACTTATTATTATTTGTTTTTTTTTGATGAACTACCCAAACCAGTCCACCAGCAACCAGCTAACTCCACGTCCATATGCGCATTTGTTTCCATTTTGTATGCTGACAAATGTGTGTTCGCTTGGGCTGGTGCCAGCGGGTGGTAGCCCGGATATTTGCATAGAGACATGTAGCAAAAAGAAAACGTAGCAGAAAAAAACCGGAATGAGTCGCTTTTGTGTTGGGCCCTTTCCCATTCCCTTCCGCATCCGCATCCGTATACCCAACCCGTCCATCTCTCTGTCGCTTTCACTCGCATCTCTCTGCGTGCCTTGCCTTTGTTGCGTGTGTGTTGAAGTGTTGTGCCTGCAAGTCGGACATTTACTATAGCCACAATGGCAACTGAACTGTGAATGGATCTCGGCACAGACTACAAATTGCATGTTTTTAAAAGAGGAACAAAGAACGTACAAGTTGCCAGCATGAATCCAGTTCAAAATGATTAGAAACGCATACAAAAATAGTTCGTCAAATTGTATTGTTTCTACACTTTCAGAGGCTATTCTAATTTTGTGCTCGTGTGTGTAACGCATTGAAGGAGACGCCTCCGCGTGTACCACTAGTATATATATATATATCCGTCTGTCCACCTGCTCGACTTTTTAAAATTGGTATATTTATATATCCCTATTTTTGCACATAGGTCGGATATGTTTGGATCGGTGTATTATGTCATTTAGCTGCCATAGGAAGAATCGATCGAAAGATGAGCTTTAGCAGATTAGCTTCGCTTTAACAGGGTATCTAATCTTGAAATAAATAAAAAAAAAGTATTCACAATTTGCAAAGATCTGTTGAACTGAAGAAAGTGTTTGATTGGAAATGTGTACAAATTGTATATATAAAACTGATGATAAGCAACAAAACATGTTTTGTTCTTCTAATCCATATTTCATGCACTGCCATACACCCATCAAGAATCCGGTGACTTTATGCAAATAACTTACACACACACATACACAGAGGAGACAAAGTGGAGCAGCTGTTGCATAATTTATACGTGAAACGGAAGCAGTCGGGAGTTTATTCGAGGGACTCCCAACTGGCGGCCCTCAGATTTGGCACCGAATTATGCAGCAACCAGCAGAAAGCATGCAGCAGCAGGAGCAAATGTGGCAGAAGAAGAAACAGCAGCAGCAGCAGCAGCTGCCTGCTGATTGTGCTACTGCTATTATTGCTCTGCCTGAGAGACAGACAGACAGGCAGACAGACAGACAGACAAGATTCGTGTCTCCTTGAGCCGCATAACTAAGCAAATCTCATATGTTGCTGATGTGAAACCTTTGCTGCGCATAATTTAGTGTTTATCTTGACTCTAAATGTGTTTGTTGCAACAACAACAGCAACCGAAAACATCTGCTACCAGATTTAGTGTTTCGGCTTGTTGTGGCGCAGTCGTTTAAAGAGTGCTTCTGGCTAGCAGACACCCGGAAATGTTTCAGACCCAGAGTCACTTTGGAGCGTCTAGCAGTCAAATGAAAATGTTAATAAAATGGAAATCATTGCGAATACGTAATGCGAATAAGTAACAATATGATAACAGCCAGCTCTGTCCTGTCCGCACACATAAACCATTAAATGTGATTAGACTATAAGAGCTGGCCGCATAAATTGGCAACAATATCAGTTCCACTCTCTGCGGCAATTTTTGATGGCTGAAAAGTGACATCTTCAATTTGTAATTGAAGAATAATTCTCATTTGAAGTGTTGGCCGCTTTTCATAGGATTTTCTAAATATTATCAGCAGTGTGCAATATATATATTTTTAAAATAGGAATTTCAAATGCAATAAACCTGGTTAGATTAGATGCCGAATAACTTTGGCCAGAACTGACACCCGTTTTGCTGCTACCAAATACTATTTGCTATTTGCTTGGCACTGACTGACATCAGCAGGATGCCCCCCGGATGCCTTAACAAATTTCACAATTTTAGTTGGTCCTTGTTTTGCTAATCGAGATATGTCGGCTAGAATGGGTCTTCCGAGGGTGTCTAATCCTTATCAGGACTGAGCACCCATCTCAGGTTGTTGTGCAGAGATTTGCTACAGTTTCGCGAGAATAGATTTGATATGAATCAGTCTTTTTTTTGTTAACTTTAATTTCTCAGTGAAGATAAGAAGACAGGTAAAAACAGCGATTTAATTTCTAGAAATCCAATCAAAGAGCAAAGAGTATTGCTCGAAACTTTGACAAAAAGTTAAGCACTTGAAAAGTTTCGCAACGTTAAATTCAAAGTTAAACCTTTGCAAGATTAAATCCATCCATCCATGAGTAAATCCTGGCACCGAACAACAGCAAATGAAGCCTTCACTAAAGCGAAGCACTTGGATTCCAATGGCTCCCTCTCATTCTCTCTCTGTCTCTCTCTCGCTCTGCCCTTCTTAACACACCCAAAATGATTAATTATGAAAATCGCAGCTGGTGCAATTGAAATTGCAACACTTTGTGGCACTTGACAACAGCTGCCAACTATTTAGAAATATGAATATAAATGCGAAAATCCTGGCTGCCAAACCTGCTCCTGCTGCTGCTGCTGCTGCTGCTGCTGCTCCCTGGTTGGCCATTAGGTGGCTTAATCCACCCACTCCTGGTGGGTGGGTGGTCATGGGGCTGCAGTCGCTGCAGTTGAAATGTGGCCAAGTTCGGGCAGCTTCTGCGCTGCTTCGGACCAAATGCTGTCGCAGCATTTTACTCTTTTATTCGCACATTTTTGTTCTTTCCGTTTTGTGTATGCAAATTTAATTAATTTTTTGCTTTTGTTTTTGTTTTCTGTTGTTACTTTTTGCACCCACACACAGAGTCACTTCCAGACATACATGACCTACTTGCAATGCCAGCAAAGGGACCCATTCCCATTTCCCCTGGCTGGCCCAAAAATTAATTTACAAGCAAATGACAACCAAATGGTAGACAGACCAGTGCTGACATTTTGGCCTTTTTTTTCTGAAGCCGCAAAAGTTCGCTCATCTGATTGGTTCGCATAGCTTAATAGGTATTTGTTAAGCAATGTTGCTCATTTAACACGCTGCTTATTCAATTATTGCTTGCCACGAGTTCATTTTAGAAAGCATATAAAGAGCTGATCTCGTTATTCAAATAATAACATTTCAGTCATTATTAATTAACTTATATATTCATTTATAATTTATTTATTTATTATACGCTTTAAGTCTGTTTTGCTTGCCTCAAAAGTTGCTGGCCTTTTTCCTGGCTTTTCAGCTATCCTGTTTTCTTCTTCTTTTTTTTTACAATCGATAATTAGCTGCACTGACACATAACCCCTACTAATAAATGTGTGTGTGTGTGTGTGTGTGGTAGGCGTTGACACGCCCACTTGTTGGGCTTCACTGGTACTGCTTAAGGCGTTGAGTTGTGTGTGTTTATTTACGCTTGAAATAATCCTGAAGCTTGACATGTGAACGCAACAAATATATTTGAGGCTGACTACCTGACAAAAGACACACACACACACACACACACACACACACACACACACACACACACACACACACACACACATGATTAGGCTCACATTGCGCTTTTGTGTTGCACATTTGAAGGTCGTGTTTTTTTATTTTTTTTTTTTATGTGTGTCATCTATCCCCCTGCCCCTTGACGTGGCCACATTTATAGTACATGCACATAATAATCCGCACGCTTTTCGCCATTTGCGCCACAAAGTGTGCAGCATTGTTTTTTTTTTTCTTTTTTTTTTTTTTTGTTGTGTGCTTGGCAACCAAACGAAAATCAAACCAAACAACCATAAACATTGCAACATCCGCAAAGTTTGGCCCACCCCCGCTCCACATCCGCCCTGTGCGTGTCGATAAATTAGTTGTGTACTTGCCCCTTGTTGTTTGCAATTGTTGCAATAATGACGCTCCCAAACTAGAATTATGCTAAAGTTGTGTATAGTTGATATAGTTGATAAATAACGGCGTTCGAACTGTTTGCAATTAATTGACAAACTAATCAACTGTAATCAATTGGATATTTCAGTGCGCAGCTGCCGCACCGGCAAACAGGTGCAGATGACGGAGGCGGAGGTGCGCGGCCTGTGTCTGAAGTCGCGCGAGATATTCTTGCAACAGCCGATATTGCTGGAATTGGAGGCACCGCTGATCATATGCGGCGACATACACGGACAGTACACAGATCTTTTGCGGCTCTTCGAATATGGCGGCTTTCCACCGGCTGCCAATTATCTGTTTCTTGGCGATTATGTGGATCGGGGCAAGCAATCGCTGGAAACGATCTGTTTGCTGTTGGCCTACAAGATCAAATATCCGGAGAATTTCTTTTTGTTGCGCGGCAATCACGAGTGTGCCAGTATTAATAGAATTTATGGTAAGCGTGTCTCCATCGTCTGTCCACATTGCATTACAGATTACGTTAGTTGGTTAGTTATTAATTATTTATTATTTATGAATTTTGCACAGGCTTTTACGACGAATGCAAGCGTCGCTATAATGTCAAACTATGGAAGACCTTCACAGACTGTTTCAACTGTCTGCCGGTGGCCGCGATCATAGACGAGAAGATCTTCTGCTGCCATGGCGGCCTCAGTCCCGATCTGCAGGGCATGGAGCAGATACGTCGCCTAATGCGTCCCACAGATGTCCCAGACACTGGCCTGCTCTGCGATCTGCTCTGGAGTGATCCCGACAAGGATGTCCAAGGCTGGGGCGAGAACGATCGCGGCGTCAGTTTCACCTTTGGCGTTGATGTCGTCTCCAAATTCTTGAATCGACACGAGCTGGACTTGATTTGTCGTGCGCATCAGGCAAGTTATAATAATTTTGACAAGGTGCCAACAACAATTGAACTGATTGAATAACAATTGACAGGTCGTTGAGGATGGCTACGAGTTCTTTGCGCGCCGACAGCTCGTCACACTCTTCTCGGCGCCCAACTATTGCGGTGAATTCGACAACGCTGGCGGCATGATGACTGTAGACGATACGCTCATGTGCTCATTCCAGGTATGTTGTACTTCATCCGTTTACAACAATACAATGCACCGATTGAGTCCGTTTTTTAACACTGTGTGATTGGCTTTTTGTTTGCAGATATTGAAGCCATCGGAGAAGAAGGCCAAGTATTTGTACAGTGGCATGAACTCATCGCGACCCACAACACCGCAGCGCAGCGCCCCAATGTTGGCGACCAACAAGAAGAAATAATATATCCATCCGCTTCCATTTCCTTAAAAGGTTTAACCTCAACAAAAGCAACAACAAACAACAACAACAACAAAAAACAACAAATGAATAACTTTTATATATATACATACGTACATAAATATGTCGACAAATATCGTGTGCAAGTAATTAACTAGTTAAAAACGCAAAAGCAGCAAAAACAACAAAAACAAAAACAATAAAAGAAAATCAGAAAAGAATCACCGTTCGCCAAAGTCGGCTAAAACGTGTAATTTATATATATATATATATATATATTTATATATATGAATAAATAAACTGATTCATATATATTATGAATATATTGAATATGTATGTAACACATGTTATCATTAATTGTATACAATTTCTATATTATTTATTACTCTACATGTACATACATGTTGCTATATGCATATTGAATACACTACACTACACCAACTAAACTAAACTAAACTAAACAATAACAATAACAATAATAACAACAACAACAACAACACATTCACAGTAAGTTCTTGCATTTGTTTATAAAAGGACTTGTCCTCAATTTTTATGTAATTTGTTTTCCTTTTATAAGACGCAAGGAACTCCCCATACCTTCCCCCAAATTCCTAGCCCCTTTACCCACATATACCCTACACAAAATTGAACACGCGAAAAAAATAAGAGTGCAGCGATTTAAGCAATGAATTTATATAGGCATATTAATGTAAACCATATACGATATCTACTTATATGTACTACAACAACCCAAAATACATGCAAAACAACAAAGCAAAGCAACGCAAAGCAAATTGCAAATGCAAATCTATAACTAGGCCACAAAGTGCAGTGTTTCCAGCAACAACACTAAAGAGAAAAACTCAAAAAAAAAAACAAAAAAAAATAAGAAAAAAAGAAAAAGAGGAAAAACGAATAGAGCAGCAAATTAATGTAGTTTTAATATATTTAATTTTCAATTAATGTGCGCCGTCAAATGCTAAAATTGTTTAAAAAAGAAAAGGAAAAACGAAGGGCGCACTACAATTTGGCTAACGAGTAATGAAAGTAAAAACAATAATAAAACTATGAAAAATGTACGACTTAAGCGTAAGGCAGTTAAACTATGTATTTGTTTATTTATTATTATTTACCTGCTTAAAACTGTATTTTATTTAATATTTTCGTTTGTTTAACTAATTTATTGTAATCTTTGATTGTATGTAAAAACTAAAAGTAATATGTAAACGAGAAAACAAGAGTAAATCATTTTTTTTTGAGCAAGTGAAAAGTTATAAAATAATACATAAAGATATATACTAAAAATAGGTTTAAAAACAAAATGTTAACTTAAAACAAAAAAAAAAACAAACATATTAAATAAATCGAAATACAAATACATTTTAAAATTGAAATTGAGTAGGTGAATGGGCGCTTTGGTCTGTGCATTTACCGAGATTTATTTTCTGTTAATAATAATAACGCAAAAAATATGTAATTGACAAAAATATATATTTATCATCAATCATGCCTAACATTTTAACTTGTCTTATTCGAAAATTAAGTGGCTAATCATAAGATACGAATTTTTACACATTACTTCGAGTACTTGAAACACCAATATTTGTGTATGTTCTTTTTTGTACTATTATTATTTTTAATTGATAATTAGTACACATATATATATATACATATGCATATATAAAGATATGTAAATATATATATATTGCATATATACTTATAATATAGCAAATGATAACTAATTATTTTTTCGTCGTCGTAACTTATTAGATTGTAGTGCCTTTTTTGCCTCTCAAAATAAAATAAAAAGAAATCATCAAAATAAAACGCAAGTGTAACGAAGAACTATAAAGTTTATATATATACAGAAATGCATAATATAATATATATGTGTATGCAGATGCATAAATATATATAAAGAAAATATATACATATATGAGAATAGTGAATAGATGGGGAAAAGTGTTATCATCCGCAGCTAGCAGCAACTTGCATGTCATGCGGCTTGATCAGGTCTGCATGATATGGCATACAAGTCAATTAATTGCAATAAAATGCATCGTTTCAACTTGCCACGTGCAACATGCAACTCGCGAATTGGTTTATTAACGCTTTTTCACTACATTAATTTGTTATAACTTTTTTTAATTGGTTAACAATATTTGTAGCTAAATGACCCAATGAAAAATGATTTTAAAACAGATCTTCAAATGTGTATGTGTGTGTGCTTGTGAGCCAAATTGTGAGCAATAGATACACATGCACACATATATGCACACACACACACACACACACACACACGGCACTCTCACATAAAGAGATACGAATAAAAGTAAAAAATGGAAGAAAACTACTGTGGTTGAAAAGCGCACCACAAATGCATCCAATACGAATAAAGAATACAAAACAAAAAAAACAAAAACAAAAAAACAAAAAAAAGAAAAGAACGATAAATAAATCAAAAAATATATTTATTATTAAAAATCAAATAAAAATTATTAAAAATTTATGTAAACGAAACTGAAATGTGTTTTCCTTTGTAATTTAAGATAGATACAAAATGAGCATAAGAAACTTTGTTGGTGTTATGCTTTCAGTAGGCCATACACAATCTCCAATCTCTTTCAGCCAGACACAGCTCGAAATTGCCTTCGTTAACAACTTCATAAAACAGAAGACGCTTAACTTAGAGATTGTGGTCCTTAACTTATGCAAGGCATTCATTGCCTGTATACCTTACCAGAAAAGTTTAAATTAAAAAAATAAATTCAGGCGCGTTGTGTAATTGCTAAAAAAGCTTACGTATTTATTTTAAGTCATGGCCCCCACGCAGAAAGCTTTCAAAGCTTTAACACACACTTGGTAAGCTTGCAAGCTGCATGGACTCCGATTGCCTTTCGGAGTCAAAGCTTATTTTGTCATCATCCTGTTGTTTAGCAGCACTGCAAGCTGTTAGATAAATCCAACGGTTCCCCAAGGACTCGCGATAGGTGTTGGTGGGTAGTATTTTTGGGGAGTCCCTGCTGTGCTTTTGATGTCCTTTGAGCTATATGTTTGACATTTTTGTTAAATTAAAAACAAGTTGTATTGTGTTCTCTTTTATGTTTAACATTTATTTCATATTGTTTCGGATGGTCTTGATGATGGACAGCTTGAACCATGAGCTCATTCATTCATTAATCATGACACCCCAATACCAAAACAAAACTCCTTAAAACAATACAATTTAACAATTTAAACAAATGCACTACCATTGCGTTTGCTCAGAGTCCAGCTCCCTAAAATATGAGACAATGATGTTCATAGGAATCTTAAACAACAAACATTAAATCATCAATACACATCTATAAGCATATAGATAGCTTTTAAAGAGCTGTCAACGACATAATTGTGAATCTGCGGAATTCAATGAAAGGGACACATTCTTGTTTCCAAATAAAATTGAAAATATAATAATTAAAATTGGGTTTTCTCCCAGATTAGTTTACTTTTTTAATACCCGTTGAATACAGATACATTTAACTTTTAATAAATGAAAGATTTGAAATTTAATTGAAACCATTGCACTTGTGAGGAACATCTTTTAAGCTAACGTCTCGGCTTTAACGCGTCCAGCTTTGGGCTTTACCCAAATTATCGATTTGACATCGAGTCATCCACCATTTGAACCCCAGCAGGTGGGATTTTGACGATTAATGTTTCTCTACATATTCTCTACTGGTTTAAAGTCCGCACTGCACAAGTTCAAAATTCATTCCGGAGAAATAAGTATGTGTCCTTAATTGAATTCGCAGGATGTATGTCGGTCGATAAGCTTACTTATATAAATATAGTTATAGTTTAAGCTACCGTTTATAGTTTAACGTTTTTTTCTGTGTACTCATAAAAAAGCATCACATTTGAATTGAAATTCTTTTTAGCATGTTCGAAATACTTTCTGGGTTCTTCGTTTTAGTTTCAGTTTTTAGGTAGAGCTGCACACAAAGATGACCATACCTGTTGTACATCATAGTATCAAATATATGTGAACAGCATTTATGTGCACCCATACACAGACGTAGTTTTCATTAGTGTATTTTTTTTAACGTATTCAACATTGAATAGAATATTTATGCATTTACATTTGTTACTTTTCCTTTACTTTTACTTGGCTAATTGTCTTTATGACCATAAATTCATGATTTAACACTAGACATATACACGTTTATATATTCATATGCAAATACGCTTACAGCTCTAAAATTTAAAATCGTATGTATCTATGTGTGTGTGTGTGTGTGTGTATGCATGTGTGTGTGTGTGTGTGTGTGTGTCTATAAGTCTGGTCTGTTTCATTTGAAATTCAAAGCGAGTTGTATTTTAGCTCTTTTGCACGGTCAGTTTTGTATATATTTTATATATTGCTGAGTGAGACTAATTGTCTGCCATTCACCCAATTTCCAAAATATGTATATTCATTGTTAATTTCACCAGTTAAGCAGTCAACATTTGACGATTAGTACATTTAAGAACGAGTATACCAATGCTGTATCTAAAATATGCACAGTTGGTAGGTATTCGTTGACACATACCATATATATTTATGTAAATATATTTGTATATATTATATGGTGCATCGGGCGGAGCAATGATTAACCTTATTGGTTTGATATTCACACACATATGTATTTAGTTATATATAGTATATGGAGTAATTACTCTTAATAATTGTTTTGCACACCATGCACGCCCACGCTCACATCTGATAATTATTTTTTAAGTTTTCCGGGGTAATACTGTGGGTATTACCACTTGCATTTATAATTAACTTGATTGTGGGTAGCAACACAGATTCAGCACGTGTCTGAATTCTTTAACTGCATTTTGTGGCTCTGCATTTGTTTTTGGCATTTGATTATTTCAAAACTATTCGTGGAACATTTGCATTTTAAGGTTGCAAAAGTTGTACTCGAAGAGCGTTTCTCCTTTTTCATTTCTTGACTGCTTTACAATTTTCATGTTTTAGTTGCAAATTGATTTCGTTTATTTATTGATTAAGATATGATTTGCGTTTTATATTAATCCAAATGCGGAAAGCAATACAAAAGCCACAAAAAAAAAAAATATATATATAAATATATACATATATGTTTGTTAATAGGTACCATATGTATCGTATGTAGGACAGGAAATCTTTCAGATATGTATCCATCAGCTGCATGTATGTATTTAAGCACATTTTAGGTGAAAGCGCCACTTTAAGTTGTCTCTGTATTTTTTTTAATTAGTTATTCTTGCTGTAAGTGTATTTTGTATATGGTGATTAACTATATAAATGGTTTTCTGTTTGTTTCTGCTTTCAATATGTCCATTTAGACTGTTTGCATATTTATACTATTCATTTTTCAATTACAACATACATATGTGTGTAGACATATATTGGTTAAATACTTCATTTGCATATACATTTTATTGAACGATGATAACTGAGTAGTACACATTCATATGGTAGTCGAATAAATGGGTTTTTTGTTTTTGTTTTTGTTTTTGTTTTCGATTTTGTTTTGGAATAGTTTATACTTTCATCTTTATTTCATCTTTACGCTGTCTTACCTTTCATAAACCTTCAATATTTGCCACACAATTTGTATTTGATCGTATGCCCGTTTCTCAATATCAATATTAATATGTGTCCTTCTAGTAAGGAGCGAGTGAGTAGTTTGATTTTGTAGCTTGAATATCAACGCATATTCACTTAATTGAATTGTATTCAAGTTTAGTTAAATTTTTCTATTTAATTTCAATTAAAATGTCAATTTCATATTTAAGCTTAATGCTTACCATTGAAATGGAATCAATTTTAAATCGCTTAGACACTCAATTAACTCTTAAAGATTGACTAAATTCTATAAATACCACATCCCCACAAATGCCTATCCAAATGCCTCCAACCCAAGTGGGACCCATCGAAGACCCAACTCCTTTGCTACGAGTAATCCAAAAATCCAATTGCCAATACAAGCCATATTAAATGATCCTTAATTAATGCCTACCCCCCACCCACCCACCTTTCGTCCCACTGGGTACTATGGTAGCCACTTTTGAAACCGAAACTGAATCGCTATCGTTTTGCTAAAAATAAATGTACAATAATTGCTCTTGCTAAACATTTAGTTAATACTTGCACTTTATCGTCATCATTTGTCCTCTGTAACTTTTTTCCTTTTCGTCTACCTAAATTCAGCCCAACTTCCGTCACCAGTTTTGGCTATAATACATATATATATATTTATATATATATATACAGATATATATATATGTATTTATATATATTTATGTATATATATCCATCTGGTTTTTACGGCTTCTTGCGTTTGGCAAACATCTGGGACCACAATCGGAATCAGACATCCGTTGATTTTGGCACCGCACCCGTTTCGGGGGCAACCTGCTGGTGGCTGTCTGGCTCCTGGCCCTCGGGCTGCCGCTCCAGATGCACCTGCACCAGATGTTGCTCAATTTGCTCCTCTTCATCCACCTCCATGTCACCAGCCAATGTCTCGCTACGCTGCAGACGGCGCTTATTGGAGCTGCCTGGGCCATATCGAGACGGAGCATTTGTTGGCACCGGCACACGTATTTGAAACTCATCATCCGCCATCTCGATGCAGTCCAGATGCCTCATGTCTCTGCCACCTGTAGACGCAGCCGATGCCACTGCCGCTGCCGCAGCAGCCGCACTTGTCGAGGGCTCATCGTCCAATGCCTCCGATGGACGTGACGAGGAGGATGAGGTGGTGGCTGTCTCTGTTTTGCCTCTCTTGACACCTTGCTTGCGGCCAGCGGGCACATCGTGAAGCGCCAGCTTCTCGAGGTGCAAGTCTGCGATTGCGGCCAACGGACGCATTGACTCATCGATATGGACAAGGACAAATGGCAGCTTGAGCGATAGTTCGCCACCCATGCCGCTTAGAGTTAGCTTGACCTTCACGTAGTACGACACATAAATGGCGAACACGTTGCGATCCTCACCAAAGCCGGGTGCACCCGTGACATTGCCGGCGGCATTGTTTTGTGGCTGTGGCATGCCAATGGGGATGGCCGGACTGGGCAGCGGTTGGCCCGTTAGCAATTGGGCTGCCTGCATTACAAAGTTCGGTGAACGTATAGCCGATGCGGCGATGACGCCAGTTATCTCATCCGGCTCGGTGCTGCGCTGCAGTGTATCCTCCAGAGCTATCCAGTTCTTGGTAGGTCCACGCTGCGGACGCAGCGCCACAGTCGTATTGAGTTGACCGCCAGGTGGCACGGTCCGATCAACCGGCGGCAACACATTGTCCGAATCGGCGACTACGTTCTTGAACTTGCCATTGTTGAACATGCAGACATCCACGTGCTGAATGGCGCAAACCTGTCAATAAAATTACGAAAAACTATAGTCAGAGCAGCAGAGAGAGAGAGAGAGAGAGAGAGCGAGACAGACAGATAAAAGCAATAACAGTGTCAGTGGGCCATTGGGCCACTGGGCCATTGGGCCATTGGGCTTGCCACTCAAACTGGGGCGCCTTAACAATAATATACGAACGCAGTTTTATATCAATTTCAATATCAATCTGAAGGGCACGAAAAACTCGCTGGCCCTGTATATATATATACATATATATCTATTAAACGAGTTCCAACAGCGAACTGTACGAAACTGGCATATTCCAAATAGTTGTCAGTTAGTCTCGGGTATAGTTAGTCAACCATTTATTTGGAATAATTATGAATGTAAATTATACAAATCTGTAAACTTTTAATATGAATATGTAAAACCAAAGGCTATAAGAATAATATGAATAATTTTATTTTATAGTCTTTGCCTTAGTCTGTCCTACTCTACAAAGTTTAAGAAGCTCCTCAGCAAGAATTTAATATCAGTAAACTAAAAGCATCTTTTCTCATTTATATAAATGATTTGTTTGCCTTGCTTGTTGTTATTTAATTTAAATATGCTTTTCGCTGGATCCGGGGCAAGTTTTCTTTTTCTTATATTAATTATATACTGCAATACATTTCGCTGTAAGTTCAGGGAAAGCCCTAAAGACGAATATCGATCGGACCCAAAATATATCAGTATATGAATATATTCTGATTTGTTTTCCCATTTATGCATTATGTTTAGCAAGGCTATTAAACATTGAATTACATTTCTTTTTAAGTTGACCCTAAGTTAAATATATAACAAGCAGCTAAATTGCGTTTCATTTAATGGCGTCACAGCTAACAACATAGCCAAGTGGGTCTTTTTGCACAGCGCAGCAAATTGAGGCCGTGACACATGTTCAATGTGTCCTCTTTTATGAGTACATGTTGGAATGTGTGTGTTTGTTTGTGTGTGTTTGTTTGTGTTTGTTTGTGTGTGAGTGTGTGTGTTTGTGTGTGTGTGTGTGTGTGTGTTTGTATACAGCCTGAAATTATGGTGACATTATTTGATTGCGTTGTCGCGCTTACTTCAATCTTATCTAGGGGCAAGGCAATCAAAAGTAATGCACTCAATTACGCCGGTAAATGTGGACATTGGCCAAAGACGGACACTCTTGCTGTCAGATAGGTGAATGGGGGGGTAGAACAGGGACAATGTCAGGGAAAAGGAATTATAGCTATTGCCAATGCCACCGAAATTGATTTGGCATTTGTTGCTCCTTATTTTTGTGCTTGCTTGTTTAGGATTTCAGCAGTAATAATGAGGCTCATTTATAGATGCAGAGCACGGCCTACAAATTGTTACCCATCCATCGATGGGTTGTAAGGGGTTAGAACGTATCGGGCTTATCGTTAAAAGGTCGCCTAACATATAATTTGAACCTCACAAAATTTGTACAGATATTTAACACATTTCTCGACTACTTGTGCAATTTAACACCTTGGCCTGGCGTAGTTCATCTGATTAGAATGCAGGTTAATCACTAAGCAGTAATTACTAAGAGATGCATCAGCATTTACCACAGGGTAATTTGGTAATTGAACATGGACCTTAAAGCAAAATGCACAATTAAGAAAATATATCAAATTCAAATTCGTTGGAAATTAAATCTATTTTCAAGGGAATACAAATGGAAAAGCAAATAAAATATATGTGCATAAATGAAGTGAATCAATTTTGTGGAAGCAATTGTAGATATTTATTTACACAAATATTATTTACTTTATTACTATTCATTATTTTCACCAGTGCACATCACATTTATGATGAATGTGTAGTATGTAAATTGAGGCAACTGTGGCCAATATTGATTCCAAGAACAAAAATTAGCAGTTGCTAATTAGTCGATTGTTGATTATGTTTGTAATTGCGGAAGGCAAGTTGAATAAGTTTAGCAAATTGTTAACTAATTTGAGCTGGCTTCAAAGCATTAACCTTAGTTCACTTAACGCATTTTGTTTTTGACATTTAATTTGATTACTTTTGGTTGGGTGGTTTTGTAGTCTTAAATGGATTGCTTTAAGGCGAGTCTGTTGTAATTGGTTTCTCCGTTGTTTATCGTACCCAAGATACAGCCCAATTATAGTTGCTCTCCACAATGCTCCTCACAATGCTCCTCACAATGCTCCTTGTAATGCTAATATCCTCTTATTATCTCCATCTATCTTTCGCTACATGGCTACATTATGCGTCTGGTTATGCAGAATTATCTGGATTTCTAACTAGAACTAACCAATTTTTTTGTGTTTTGCCTCATTTGACATTCAATTGTGAACTTTTGTTGTCGCCAGTGGGATTTCCCCGCTCAGTTGACTGGCACAATAACAAGCAACACAAACCCACCCACACCCACACCCACACCCAAACCCAAACACAAACATACCCAACACACACTGGCTTTGTGTTGGGTGCTTGGACAATCCATTCACAGTATTCACAAGTACGCATAAAATATGAATGTACGGTAAAGTTTTTTTTATTTAATGCCGCCTTTTGAAGATGTCATTGAATATACATATATATATATATATATATTTAATATCAAGGCTATTTTTGGTATTTGTAAATTGAATTTATATTGATTTTTGGACAGGCCATGCGTAAATTGCCAAATGAAGATTTATGTAAATTACATCAATATCAAATTGATTTACATGTTTTGTTTTGTATTGTTGCTGAGCTGCCTTTTTTTTTGCATTATTATTATTTAGTTGACTGTGAACGATTGTACTCTGATGTGTCATGCTTTTTATTACATTGACAGCAAAAAGACAACCCCTTTGACCCTATCCTCGAACTTGTTGCTACTCTGTTAGTTTAGGGTGACCTTGTCAGCTTCTTACAGCTGGACTTTCATTCGAAACCACCATGCGAACGGGCAACATACACTCAGAAAACAAGTCGATGTGTAATTTAGAAAGTCACCGTAAAATTAAAATCTACCTGAAAACTATACAACAAATTTTGATTTTTGGAAATATTCGAATTTGGTTTGTTTTCGTTTCTTTTTTTCAGAAATATGTTTCTTAATAATAGAAAAAATGTCTCAAAAGCTGAAATGCAATCCCTTATTCTTAAATAAAATCATTTTAATTCATAAAATACAAATTTAGTTTGTTTCTTTTTTTCGGCAGCTATTTTAAACTTTAGCTGCGTCCGCATTAGTTGCTCATTTATTTAAGATTAAATGATGTGAATTGAAATAATATTCAAAATGTTTGCATATGTAAAATCTTAAAATGCTAATGCTTAATGGTAATTTAAGCAAAAAAAAAAGCTAAGAGTTCTGTGAATACGTATAAAAAACAACCTGGAAAATATAATTTTTTAATTATAGCAGAATGTACTTAAATTAAAAAATTAAAAAAAAAACCCTGTCCTTTAGAGCGACATAATAATCCATTTTAGAAACATGGTTTCTGAATAACGAGTTGGTGCCAAAAGTAGTTTTTCTGAGTGTAAATATTTGATGTATACGCTTATAAGATAAAAGCAAAGCTATGCTAAAAAACTTTGAGCAATGGAGCGCAATGTGGCCATAAAAAAGCGAACAGTACACATACATTAAGAATCTTATGTATATTTTATAAAGTGCAAAGAGCAAAACAATATTGGAACAAAAAACAAAACAAGCATTCTGCTTGAATTCGTAATACACTTTTTAGACTGCCTCATCAAATATTTAAATGCAAGCGATTTACATAGATGCAACAAAACATTTCACTATATATATATACATATATATATATATATATATATATATATGCAGTATATAGTATTTAATAAAATTTAAATCGTCTCTTTTTCCCAAAATACCATTGGCAGAAAGTACTAATGGAAAACAGAGCCCATGGCAACAACAGATGACATATTCCCTGCATAGAAGAGACTGTGGAGAAGAACCAATTCTGCTTGGGTTTAAGCATGTGAAAATATTACGCACTTAGAGTGGCTGCCCCTTTATTGCTCGGGCTAAATGCAGACAATTTGACAAGCAAATTCGGCTTGTAAAATGTTTTATTCAATTTTCCATAACAAATTTGATTTTCTGAAATAAGAAAGAATGCAATATACAAATTTGCCTTATTGTTATATCTGCAGATTTTTTTGCATATTTTTTTCCATTTTATTTTCCTTTTATATTTAAAAGCAAAATGCTGCATTTCTGCTTACACATGCATATCTAACTTCCGTTTTCTGATTGCTCTTTTCATTTATCTGATTGTAGTGCAATCATTGTAACAACCGTACCACCTCCTCTCCGGCTGTCCATACGTTTTTCTATCTATTTGTCTGTGTGTTCATCAATAAACAATGTGCTGTGAAAATATTGTCACTTCAATAATATGTACAATAACCGCTTGACAGGTTTTCCACGCCTGCAAAACATTTGCCAATGCACTCAAGCCTGAAGGCGTCTGTCTGCCTGACTTCTGCCGAGTGTCTTAAATGAGTCTCTAGAGTTATAAGACACTCACTCTGTCCCTTCATATATATATATATATTTACATTTATATGTTTGTATATACACATTATTCTTTTCCTTGTTTGACATTTTTGCTCAGAACTCCTACAAAATTTCTAGGACATGTCATTTGCTTTCTCTGTCTATCCATGCGTCCTGTTGCCGTGTTGAATTGCGACTTGTATACTTTTGCACATTGCATTAGCTTCAAGTGGCCGGAAGCAACTTTATGTGGCATGTCATCGATATGTCTATGGAGCAAACTAAACAACAAGTGCAACAGCTGTGTTGGCAACCCACCAACGAGAATGATAACGACACCAACGCTTTTCCATATCGCTTATCTTTGCCATTGCGTATACGCAATATCTGTCAGAATAGCGAATGCCCCAGCCATAAACATCGAGTTGGAAAAGACACGATGAAGCCGATTGCATTTATGCCGCATTTTTCTAGATATTTACAAGTCAATTTTCAACCATTCAAGCGGTATGCAAAATGTAGGCTGAGCCATGGTTTTGCACAAAAGTTAGTGGATGATGGTGGGCAGATGATAGTGTTCCACTCGCAACTGTGGCAACTGTACGCAAGCAAAATGTAGCAACAATTATGAATGCTCGATTAGGAGATACCCTGCTCTCAAGTCTTTGTCTCTCATAAGCAGTTCGAGTCTGATTTTGTATTTGCATTTTTCTTTGCTATCGGTAATCGATTAGTGCTTTGTTTATTCCTTTCACTTTTTCAGACAGACAGACGGACATGGCTAAATCGACTCGATTGAAGAATATATAATATATAGCTTGTTAACAACATTATACCCTTTTTAGACATTTTTGATGGGCTCAGGGTATAAAAAAGGAATTGCTTGAGAATGTTAACAAAGAGCAAGCGGATGCGGCACAAGTTGAGCTGAGCTCAGCAGGCGAGCTGTATAGAGACAGATATATACATATATATTTATATATATATATATATATATATATATATATATATTTATATAAATATAAATAGATAAATGGAGCCAGCCGGAGGCGTGAGCTCTCCATACGCACACACTCACATCACTTCAGGAACATTTGGCAAAAAGTGACGATGTAAAATTGTAGCACACGTTTGTGGGCAGAATTTGCCATTAATACGTTTCACAAGCTCTGACAATTTAGTACTGTAGAAAATCAAACATTTTGTCGAATAGAAAATCATAGCTCAGAAATCGCATTAAACTTAAAGAACGACACTCAAAGCGGACATCTGCGATACTTTTGTAAAATTGAAGAACGAAACCAGCATAATTAGTGTCTGTGGTGATAAGTACTTCCTGGAAACACAAGTTGTATTATTTGCGAGTTGCTGAGATTTTATGTGACAGAAAGTGACCCATTAATCCACAGTGCGTTTATGTGATTATAGCTGCAGTGTGTGTGTGTGTGTGTGTGTGTGTGTATATGGTAAAATTTGGTTAGTACTTGTGTGTTCTTAGCTCAAGCAAAAGGGTCTTCCAGCTCGTTGAAAGTCGCCACAGGCACAACAGAAAGACATGTGCATGTGTGTGAGTGTGTGTGTGAGTGTGTGTGTGTGCTTATGCTAAAAAGTAAAGCCCATAAAATGTATAAACACAATTTTCACTCGAGCAGCCCCTTTTGTCAGTCCCCACTGCCCGTCCCCACTTAAGACTTCATCTCAATGTCAACCTTTTGTCCGCTTTCCTTTTTCCACTTGCCTCGACCAGGTTGTCAGTTGGTTTACTTTCTGTTGCTGTCTCCCTCTTTTTGTATACCTTGAATTCACAGCAAATTGGTAAAAAGGGTATGCGGGTTTTATGCAAATGTATGTAACATGTATGTCGCAGAAGGCAGCATCTTGATCAGCATCAATATCCGAGTCGATATAGCCATGTCCGTCTGTCCGTCCGTCCCGCTGTTCGTCTGTATAAAACGCGGATCTCAGAGCCTATAAGAGTTAGAGACTTCAAATTTGGAAAATAACTTTTCGTATACCCCGCGCAAATCAAGTTGATTCATCATTTTGTCAAAAACTGCCCACGTTCGCGAATATCGATTAATATCGTTTTGCGATAACTATAAAAGCCACAATTTTAAAGGCAGAGGCTTCCAATTGACATTTAGTTTACATAGATATATTTTTGAGCAGCTGTACAAATGTCATCAAGATCGGATAAGAAGCAACGAAGTTATAGTCGAATAGGTATTCTGATATTAATTGCGTACCCCGCATGAACATGAAATAAAAGTAGAATAAAACTACGAATATATTAAACAGCTGGCTGCAGGGTATATAGCAGTCGAGCCGAGTCGAGTCGAGTGTTTTTTGTGTTGCCCTTTCTTTGACGAGTGGCTGAATACTCAAGAGATTGCACATTCCAAGCGCTCTTCACAACTTTTGCAGTTGCCGCCTGACGAAATTTGCATTTGTGTGCGCACTTCGCTGCTTAGCGGCTGAAGTTTGCTATTTGCCATTTGCCATTTACCATTTGCCATTTGCCACTTGCCAGCTGGCCAAAAACGGCATGTCAAGTGTTATTCGCAGCGGGTCATTCGATTTGTTAGCCAGGCGTATGAGCAATGTTCGATTGTTAAACAAAAACACAAAAAAATAAACACTTGAAACCGCAGACCAAATACTCTTGCCACTCAAACTCTTTCAGCACCGATTTCAAGTGGTTGTTAAGCACTATGCAATTACAATTATCACGTGAAACTATTCAAAAGAAAACACATTTGATTAGCAACTCTAAAGTCTCATTAAAATAAACTACGACAAAAGGAACTCGGCGTGTTTTGACGACATGCCCAAAGGCCAAATCTGATTTGTGTGTAAAAGTACACTGATTACTCTGCTGATTATGTTGATTATTACAGGCTGCAGGTTGCAGGTTTCTTACTTTCATGCAACACTGATTACTTGGCCAATTGATTGCTGCAGTTACTTGTCTGCTCCCGCATCAAATCAACTTGTACTGTTTTGACCATTATGCTTTGCATATGGCATCAGTGGCGCGATGGTAATCAGTAATCAGTGTCTTTGATAACAGTCGCAGATTAAACTGAACAGCTCGTTCAACTACAAACAGCATGGATTAATCCAAATGGCCGCTTCCAGTTGGGGCAGAGTGCACAAACGTGCGTGTTTATAATATTAATACGACGCTTTGCACTTGGCCATATCAGAATAACTGATTTATTTATGTGAGAATTTCATTGTGTGCTCGTGCATGCAAGTGTGTGTAAGTGTGTGTGTGTGTGTGTGTAAGTGTGTGTGTGTAAGTGTGTGTGTGTGTGAGAGAGGCAGAGGTATTGTCGAGCGTTTTGAGCGCCCGCTGGGCCATGAGTTGTTTTCATTGTGTTTATGGCTACAATTCGACATGATACGAAAAGCGAGGCAATTGACTTACATGCATTTGCCATTTGAGCCAGAGAACAACAATGTCAGCAGCAACAACAGCAACAACAGCAACAACAACAAAGAACAATAACACATTGCAAAGCAGACATATAGAGAGAGATAGAGAGAGAGAGAGGCATAGAGAGAGAGAGAGATAGAGAGAGAGAGAGGCATAGAGAGAGAGAGGCAGAGAGAACGTTCAAGTGGACATAGATAAATTGAAAGATGTCGACAACATTCAGCACATATTTTGCCATTACTTTGTGATACTTTTGGCACACACACACACACACACACACACATACACATTTAGATCAATGTGTATTTGTGTGGCAACAATTAGCAGATGTAAAGCACGAATCGTAAAAACCATCTAAATGGCCGCTGTGTGTGGTCCAAAGTCAGGACAATGGCACCAAATGCACTTGAAGCAATTGCAGCAAACGGCCGAAAAAAAACTCTTCGCCTCTTGTGGATAGTTGCATGCACCTGCTGCAAGTTAGAAGTGGCCGGTTGATTGACTGTGATAACTTTAACAGTAACTTGCTTGCCAAATGGGGCCATATCATGTTCATAAATATAAAACTCTTTTGCCTGGTTTTCTAACCAATATATGCAAGGATGTTCTGCATGTGTGTGTGTGTTTGGATGTGGGAGTGAGTGTGTGTGTGTGCGTGTGTGTGTGCATGTGTTGGTGTCCGTGTCCGTAAGTGCTTGCTACCCACTCAGTAATATGGCGACGTTGCACATAATTCAATTACTTGTTTAACCAGATAGGCAATGAGATGGGTGCAGGGCTGGGCTAGGGGATAGCAGCTAGGATCAAGGGGCTGGGGGATAGAGACCAGCAGCTGGGTGCTAGGGACTAGGAGACAGGATCTACTGTTAGGGGCAAAGATAATGCCATTGGCGACCTTACCTTGCCTGGCCTTCATTCATTATTCATTGCATATTTTACGACTTGCAACTGAATGCAACAGTTTGCTCAACGTTGCGTGTGCATTATTTATGGGGAGGGTGATGTGTGGGGACAGGCTGACAGACAAGCAGCCAGGCGGACAAGCGGACCAGACAGACAGTTATACTGGAAAGACTAAAAAAAAACATAAATCATTTGCTGGCAACCGTGTCTAGCCAGAGTCCGAATATTTATGAGCCCGAAAAAGGACAAAGTTAAAGTTAGACAAACTTAACGAGCTGAAAATAGCTAAGAATCATATAATCTATGTGGATGTGGTTAGAAAGATACGGAATCAAGTGTTAAACTATCCATCTATCTATCACATATAAGTAGGTCACTGGACTTAAGCATGTTGGGTCTGCTTAACTTAAATTTGATAAGATTGATGCGGCATACACAAAACTTGTTTTCGTTAATTTTTGTTAAAGGAGTACACTCAGAGAAAGAAAAATCAATAGCCCTACAATTAAAATCACCCTAAAAACTTGAAGGCTGTCCTGGTTTTTAGAAATAATATATATATACATGAAAACCAATTTCTTACAATTAGAAAATCTTTTTTTCTACATTTCAGATATATATTCCTTAATAATAGAATACATTTTGAAGTCCTTATTTTCATTAAAAAAAAATCTCTGAAATTCAGTAAATATTTTATTTAATTTGTTCTCTCAACTGCTGTGTTGCTGTGAAAGAGAAAGGAGGTTTTAGAAAGACACAACCTTCTGTTTTAAGAATATACTTTGTAAATAATAAGTTGAGTTATCCTTGGCACCAAAAGTGTGACAATTTTCCAAAATTAGAGTTGGTTTTTTTGAGTGTATATACTTAAATGTTGTACTACAACTAGCAAAAAAAAAAACGACCAAATATTTAAGACACAAGATTGTTCGGCTTTAAATTGTGCTATACTTCGTAGGAATTTACTTTACTTTGAGGCACTCGCTGGACCCGTTGGAGACCACTCCTAATCCCGGTTGTAGCAGTCGAAACTAAATTATATTTCTTTCTCAAACACGTCTGCCCACTTTTTACGTTATTCACCACGATTCAGATATTCTGCTTCAAGCTGGCGATCACACAAATGTTATCGATCGATATCGATATTATATGTTAAGTACATAGCTGCAGCATGTTAAGTTACAGATGTTATGTTACAGTCTTAGGACCACTAAGCTAGTGGCCTGCTACAAGGTTAACTAGATATTCCACTTACCCGCACTTTGCGCACCGTCTTGCGGCTGTCGTTGCGTATGTTGACGGTGACGTTGACATTCTCGCCGTGCGTGTACCAGCCCTTGTCCAGACTGGCCCTCAGGCTGACTCGGCCATCGTGGAGCAGAAATGGCTTGTCCACGGCGCCCTGTGGCCCGCCGCAGGGTCCAACGCTGATGCCACCAATGCCGCCGGCGACACCCGCGTTGCTGTGCGGCGGCAACATTCCGCTGCCAATGTTGTCGCAGTGCTGCCAAATAATGAAAAAAAAAAAAATCAATTTAAGATTAGCAACACTGCTCACTGACAGCGTGTGTCTTGTTAACCAAATTTACATAATTGACTTGACTGCGCCTCAAGCGAAACTTCCTACAGTGTTTCTCTCAGTAATTGACTGATCAAATCAATTGCATATCAATCTATTAATCAATAAGTTACCAGACTTTTTTCAGCCATTTAGGTTGCTAATCATTTTAAACGGATAACTAGTAATGAGTATTCATCGATATAGAATGTATATATGTATATATAAATGATCTATCTGTTTCAGTGTGTCAAGCCAAATTTGGTTCCAATGGTATTTTTCAGTATTCCTTTCCGTTATGAAAAAAGGTAATTTCGGTTCAGGTTCTGATACATAATCGGTAAGGTTGCGGTTCCGGTTTGACACCTTGTTGCAAACATTGTTAATTTCCTGTTTACTTTTGAACAACTCCTTTTTTGAAGTTTTGAAAGGAAAAAATAGTGGTTGCCAGCGTGTCTGCTTGTTTGTTGACTAAACATTTATTGATTATCAATTCCGATTTCTAAAGATTATATTTTTGGTTCCGTTTAGGACCCTGTCAAGCAATTAGAGAATGTCCAATAGCGGCACTGGTTCCAATTTTGAAACATGATTTGTTTATCTAACTTTTTACTGATACATTAAAAAAAAACAAGCTTAAATTTTAGTTAAGGTATTAGGTGTAAGGCATAAGGTAATGTCTATCAGAAGGTATATAAGCAATAAGGTATAAGGTAATATATAAACAAACTAGACTAACCTCCTGGAAAGATTTGCTGTAACAATGGAATGGATCGTTGGGGCATCTCTCAATTTCACTTTTGCTGCGCCCAAAGCGACCGCTGAACCTAAACGACTTTGGCGATAGACGCAGCTTGGGAAACGTATCGCCGCGCTCCGACTTGGAGCCCTTGCCCTTGGAGCACGATGGTTGCTCGTGGCCAGCTCCTCCAGCTCCAGCTGCAGCTCCTGCTGCGTGCGCATCGTTGCCAGGTGGTGGCGTTGCACTTGATGGCGGCGATGGAGCGGCATTATGCTGACCGACAAAGGCGGCAAACTGCTCCGGGGCCGAGTGCTGATGAAAGACATCGGTGCGATAAATGACGCGTACGCTCATCTTGACGGCGGCTCGACGATGGAACTTCTCGTCCGTCTTGTCGGCTGCAAAAAACGAGATGCAACAAAAAAAAAACAAATGGGGATGCGTCCAATTAGCCAAAGGATGCGCACTGAACATGTCTTTTTGCCGCTGCCATTGCTCGCTAAGCTCATTAGAAGCGTGGCTGCCTAATATGCTTGAAATTGAATGAATGCATTTCTGTGCTTTTTTATTATATTGGTTGGTTGTGCTGTTCGTCTTGGTTCGTCTTGCTTGAGCGGCTTGTGGAACACTTTGAAAAGCTGGCAGCCTTATAATGTTGTCAACTCAACCAAGAACAACAAGCACTTGCAGCACATGCTGCCATCCAATTTACATATCATTTTCTCAACTTAAATATTTACCAATTTAAACTTTTGTCAATTTAATATATATATATGTATTAACTCAAAAACAAAAGGATGGGCAGAATGAAAAAACGAAACAATGCAAAAAACAAAGACACTCCCACACACTGACACATGGAGATATAATGAATGCGTGAGATCAGAACATATGTGTATATATATGTATTTCAAATAATTAGAGCAGAGCTGCAAGAGCATAGATGGTAAAATCAATATATCGAGTCTTTTGAACCTATCATTTAGCGAGTAGGAGTCAAAGCGGATTCTAGGATAAGTTTTATAGACTGGAAATATTTTGCTAAATTTTCATTATAGTTATAAAACAAATTGTTCAGCACTTTCTAGAAATGAAATGTTCATTTTTGTTACTACTTTACTGTCAATAAATTTGGATTTGAACTCCTAATTTATTTTACAATAAAAAAGCATTAAAAGTAAAAGTAATCAGCGGAAAATTTGTATGCCGTGTCAGTTGTCGTTGCTGCGAATGCAGATTTAAAATCCATTGACTCTTTTACTCGGTGTCCATATACAAGAAGCTTACGTAATCATCGCAAATAGATATACTGAAGGTAAGGATAACTGCTGAGCAGATTTAAGGAACACGAGCCCAATGTCGGAGTGGCTGTGACATCTTTATTCGGTTGGAAGTTAATCGGCTGCTGATTTAAACAATTATAATTAAATTGATTTCATTTGATGCACCAACGCGGAATGTTAACGATGCAACAATAACAGATTTATAGTAAATACATAAATTAAAATGTATGTCGTTCTTGTTTTTAAATTGAAAGAATCGTATGCAAAGAAATTAAATCTGAATGGACTGACATTTATGGCTGTTGCTTACTGCGACTACATTGTTGTTGTGATTCTTTCTTCTTTTGGTGAAAATAAAATAATATTAATTAAAAGTAAAGTAAAAGTGAACAAATTGATTATTTATGCTGCGAGTAAGCGGATTATTATGCTGTCGATGTTGCCGCTGAGTGCTTTATTTGATATTTTGCCTTGATTTAATATTACACAGAAAAAGTTGATAAGAAAATTGCACCTGTTTGAGAATTGCAAAAATTAATTTTCTCTCGATTTTATTCTGCATTCAAGTTTGAGCTCACATGGAATCGCCCGATTGCTTTAAAATAAACTCATACGAGTTGATTCTTGCCATTCTCACGAATAAACTCAGTGCACCAACAAAAACCCAAAGCCTTTAATGACTTCAATTTCAATTTGAAAAACAGCAGCGATCATGTGTGATAGTGCAAGTTCTATCGCTTGAGCACGACACTTCTTTCCAATGGCAATCTAAAAGCTGATCAAGAAGTTCGATCGGAGAGGATTCCTTCAATGCCTTCCAAACTTCACTATAAAATTATAATGTCCTCTGGAAAGGTATAATAAGGACTACACATTTTAAGCAAATCAATATATTCAACTTTTATTTTTTTTAATTTTTTTTTGTGGGCCACAACCAGAACGGCTTTCGCCTTTTGCTGACACTTGGTTGCCCCCGACAACCCATAGAGGGCGCTAACCAGCAGCTGCTGCGTTTCCACTGAGCGTCAGCAAGCGCTGGAAAAAAGTTTTCATTTTCATGCCCACAGTTGGGTCAACGGCTACTTTTGAGCACGCAAGACTGGCCCGGGACACGCCTTGACTTTGGCAACTGTGCATGCAATGAATGTCCTCTGTTTTAAATATGTATGTTTGAAAGTCTCCCATTTAAATCATATTAGCAAAAAAAAGCATGCTTCACAATTCAGGATCCATTTAAATGGCAAATGTGTTTTGTTTTCAGATTAAGTACTTGGTTGGTCTATGAATTTGCGCTTTTCCATATACAAATATGTATTTATATGTATTCAGTTCATGTCAGTTACCTTGGAAATGCCGACAACCATACGAGCACAAGGACGCAGACGTATTGAGAAAAGTTCCTTTTGCCAATTGAAAAAATTACAACAAATAAGTAAAATGAATCGAATCGAATCGAAACGAAAAGAAAATGAAATAGAAAATGATAGAAACCATCAAAAGCAGCGCAAATTGCAAATCGCAACCGGAATTGGAATTGGTATCTGAGTGGGCATCAGTCAGGCCATTTGGATACCCTGTGCTCATGAAATGGCTAGACAGCGGGTATGTCAAACTCACTGCCTGTTTACAGGGCATCTATCAATCGACTTGCATTTTATATAGCCAAAGAGACGGCAAGGGAATGTTAGCAATCGCTATGCCCAAATTTGCCGTTCATTCTGGTTTCTTGTTTTTATTAATTTCAGTGTGTCCACAGAGCATTAGGTCCCCCCACAAGGTTCACGCTTAGTGAAAAAATCAACTTAAATGATGGCCAAAAGCATTTCACCAAAATCAACCGAAAATGAGAACAATTCAATCAGATCAGGTCTGATGCCGTCAGCGGAAGCAGCGGACAAGTATTGGAAAGTGTTGGACGGGGATAATTTGCTTGTTGCTCAACCGTTGAGGGGAGCGGGCGGTTTGACGTGGTCATCAATATAATTAAGCTGTGAAACTTGTTCCACTGCCAAATTACGAGGGGATTCGTATTCGCTCGCACTCACATGTCGAACGTCGACTCTAGTGGATGCCCGAAGTCACTCGATGCTCGACACTCGGTGTTTGACACTCGATGCTTGATGCTCGATGCTCGATGCTCGACGCTCGATACTCGATACTCACGATTCTATAAGCGTTGGCCAATGGCTTGATGATGAATGGAGGAAAGGTAATGTAAATGCTCGTTAATTATAATGTATTTGTATGTCTACACTCAAAATACGCATCGCAATAAACCCGAGAAACCTCAGCACTTTGTTGTCCCTGTTAAAGGTTCAAGCCCACTTAACATCTAAGTGAGCTGTACTAAACTTTCGGCTCTAAGCTAATTTCTATCTTAGTGATCTTAATTTCTATCTAATCTCTAGCTTAAGAACTTTACCAAGTCCTTAGCATTTTTTATTGAGAGACTATTTAATAAATAACCAAAGAGAAGAAGAAATATTTTCCGATTCTATAAACATAATGATTTAATCTAAATAAAAATACATTGCATTTATTCTAAAGATCATAAAGAGGTGCTCGCTTCTATTCACTCAATCCTATAATCTTGAGATTTTTTTTTTGTCACAAATATGTCGCCTAAGGAAGTTTGTGTCTAAAATTGGACATAAATTCTGCATAGCGCTGATATCAAGGGACCAGCAGAGTCCCTTTTTTATGGGGATAACTTCGTGTGGGTTTAAACTCTCGCATCGTTATTGTATTTTATTTTATTTTATATAATTATACATACTTAAAAATAGATATTTATGAAAAATATTAATTATTATTTTTACTGAAAGCCTTTTGAATAAAAACGTTCGGTAATTCTTAAAACTTATGAATTAATTAATATTTATTTATTTGACGAATTTATATTTAGCTAAAGCCAATTTATAATGAAAAACTTTCAACAAGGCTTGTCGAAAACAAAACTTGAAATAATCTAAGGTGTCATCTGTCCAATAGCAGACTAATCCTTAGATACGATTTAATGTCTTTAACTGTTGCACTGTTCATGTTGCTCTTTCACTAGATTTGTTCATGCTCCTGGACTAGTTAAGTGTATCTAATTTTGTGCAATATTTACAAACGGATGTCAATGAACAACAAACATATCATATTGGCATATTAAAGCAAACAAAAACAAAGAGAAGAAGAAGAACTTACCAATGAAGCAACGGACATCGTAGCTGGTGCCAATGGGAGCTCCGTAGTAACGCTTGGCCGGCACCAGCTGGACGCTGGGCGGAGCCTGGGCGGTCAGCGACAGGGTGAAGGGATGGGCTCCATCCCCCAAACGCCGTAACAATGCCTCCTGCAAGCAGAGTGCAAATTGATATATGCACAAACATATGGGTATAGTCAGTCAGAATAAGGCATATTTGCAAAATTGCCAGCATATTGGAATTTCGCATTTTAATTGGATTTTAGTTATAGATCCTGATCGGGTCTGCAGCTGAGTGGCTAATAAAGCCCAAAGGCAATATATGCGGACGGTTTCATATTTCATATATATGTATTTCATATATATATATATATATATGTATGTGTGTGTGTGTGTGTGTGTGTGTGCAAATATATGCATGTTTATTTGTTTGCGGTTATGTTTTGTTTTCAATTATGCATTTTGGCTCTGTGATTAGTGGCGCAACCATTGAGAAATTGTTGGCTTTGTTTTCTTTTCTTATTTTCGCTTTATTCTGTTGCTGGTTTTGGCATTTCATTTGCATTTCATTATGTTGGCGGCAATATGAAAACATGCTATGTCCACTGTGGCCCCCTCTACTCCCCAATCCCCCCTCAGTTCCGTGTCGTCTTACTGGTTTCTGTGCGGGTTCTGTCCTTGGACTTATACTTAAATGTCTTATCGGCGGCGCGTGTGTCTGTGTATCGTAAGCTGAGTAGCGCGTACAACAGCAGCCACAAAGGCAATGACCCTTCCCCTCCCTTCCCTTTTAGCCAACTGCTCAACAGGCCTTCGCCGAACAACTTTGGCTATGACTTTGCCTCGCACTGTGTGCGGCATCTCAATGAAAAGTATTTAAAGACAATTCCACAGCTCAAATTGTTTGGCTCGGAAAACGTTTTGTTCTAATTTCAGTACGCTTTGAGCGCAAACAGAGAGAGAAAGAGAGAGAGAGAGAGAGAGAGAGAGTAGAGGGAGAGAGCGAGTGGGGGGACGAAGGCTGTGTGTCTTCTTAAGCCACGATTGTCAGCCAGGAGGGCCGCACAAGGCTCTTAGGCCCTACGGCTTGAAATCTGTATATATATTGCAGTTGAGCCTGCTACACGGGAGCATTAAGAATACAAATTTAACTGTTTTACTTATAGGTCGGATATTGTCTTGCAAATTTGTTGATATTTACAAAGTGTAAATTGTTTGAACTGTATTCGAGCATCGACTGGGCAACTGCTTTTGGCAAATAAATGCTTGAGAATGGAGATTCTAATGAAAACAAGTTGAGCCTGTACGCCACATAATCACATTGTTGTGGCTTATCTGCCTAGGATATAGTTTTAATTCCTATAATCGATAGATATCATAGTATATATCAATCAGTATGGATTACATCTTCGCTACTCAAAGCATAACGGAAGTGTCTATCGGTATTTGGGTAGACTTCAAGTACTAATCGAACTAATTGATTGGTCTGTCATATAATTGATTTTAACAGCATATTCCTGATCTACTTACTGCTGCTTCACTGTACCTCAGCCAACTGCACGTTTAGAGTAACCCATGTCTCTTTATTGCTGTCCATCGATTTGACATCGATTGTCTGCTTAGTTTAGCTGGCTACGATGTATGCATTTACATAATTGATTAATTTCAATTTATTATGCCAATTTTCTTTCACCTAAAGCACTGTCATTTTCCAGCACAGCTCTTGGCCATTTTGTGCCATTCCGGCCTTTTTGGTATTCATGGTATTTTTGAAATACTTTCCCTCTGCCTTCTCTCGATGTTATTTCGGCAGCGGCAAGTTATTAAAGTCAAATTTATTTAATTATGTGTGTGTTTGCCTGCCTGCCTGTGTGTGTGTGTGTGTGTGTGTGTGTGTGTGTGTGTGTCTGTGTGTGTCTGTGCTGTGCTGTGTACTTGTGCAGATAGCTCGGGGCAGTAGCAGTAGCTTCCACCGGCAGCAGTTTATAAGTGAGTAAATGTATTATGCAAATCGGTCAAGACAAGCGAGAACAGTGGAAAGCTGAAAAATGGGCAACTTACAACTGGAAACTGGAAGCTGACAACGGAAAAATGAAAAAAACTGATTGCCTAACCGAATTTTGGTGAGTTTGGCTGTCAAAAATGTGATGGGTAAATAAATGATTGCATGTCAAATCTAATAAAAAGGGCAAGTTCAAATTGAAAGTCGCTTGGGAAGTACGTCTGCCACACACACACACACGCACACACACACACACACGCACACACGCAGATTCACACACACACATACATACAAGCAAAAAACAATCCAAAAGGGAAACGGAAATATTTGTTAAGCTTTTAGTTAAATGAAATTGATTTTCAATTGGTTTAAGTGCACTAAACTGACATCTTCAGTAATAAAGGAAAAGAGGCAGAGCGAGAGAGACAGAGAGACAGAGAGAGAGGGAGAGGGATAAGGACTACAAAAAAAAAATAAATAAAAAAATTAAAAGAACACAAACCGACAACAATTCCAAAAAAACAAGAAGCAAAACGTGCTGCATACCTCGAGTCGGACGTGATATGCTGCATTGAATCTGAGCTCTCAAGCAAACAGCAACAACAACAACAACAGCAACAGCAACAACAACTAAGAAAAGCGAAGACTGAAAAACCCTCAGGCAACAGCGCAAATTGGAATGCATTGGCAACAACTTTGATTTGAAAATGCTTGCAAACTGTTCTTAAGCAATATATATATATATATATATGTATATCTGTATGTTAGCAACTATCGATTGGAAGCTGTCTTCTTGTATAAGCAACGTTTTTTTCACCATTTATGCCTGTTAATATCTAATATTTGCACAACAGTCATGCAACGTCTTATAGCTTTTATAGGAAGGGTATCGAATCTTCTGCGTCCCTAGACCAACTTGCAACTTTGTTGCCGCAAAGAAAAACCGTCCACTTGTTGAGTTGGGTTTGGTGTGGTTTTGCAGCAGCCTATTGAGTTGGTTGTGGGCCACAACAATTTCCGCAAACAGTAACTGCATTTGTTTGGTAAGCTTTAGTTATCTGCCAATTTGCGGATTGAGGGCTTTTAATATACAAATTGGTCTTGTTGTTGTTGTTGTTGTTGTTGCTTTCATCGCTATTTAAAGAACATTTATTAATCTAGTGTTGCTTAATTGAATTAAAACTAAACAAATATTGCAGGATATATTTATAGAATTTTGCCAATAGTCGATGGCAGTTTCTGTTACCAGTTTGCTTATTTATTGGCATGTGTTGAGCTGCTTAATGAAATTATAAATTTGAAAACATCAATTTTGTTAAACTGAAACTTAACAATTAACCCACATTTAAGCTGTCTGCTGATCTCTGGAATTACTCATTAATTACAATTAATTAATAATGATAGTTTTTAGCTTAGTTTTGCTAGAGTTAAAGTGGGTAATTGCCTAATTGAAATTGGAATGAAGAGTAAAACTTGCGTGCAGAACAAAGGTATTTGTATGCAAAAAATCGCATAAGCAACATTTCATTCCTGCCAAATTTCTGCAAGAGCATCCTTAAGATTCAGTCCCTCACTCTCTGTGAATTCCATTTGGTGCAAGGTGATTTTATGAGTTTTTATGAGACTGTGCAGAGCGGCAGCTGCCACTTGTTGCAGCCGCTGAATAAACTAGATGGGTGGCTGACATTTGCATTCCTCAAATTTTGTGCGAACAGCAGCAGCAGCGGCAGCAACTATTCAGCCAAGTTGGCACATGCCAACAACATGCTGCCAGTGCTGACTTGTTTTGGCCAAGTGCTCGTCTCGCAGTCGCCTGCTGCTCGACCAAAAACACCAGCAAAGCCGGGAGGCAGGCAGTGATTGGGTGGCGGATGGGAAGCTCATTTCAATTACAATGATTGCAACATTGAGTGGCAACTTACCTGTAGTGGACTGAGCGAATCGCGCGACGGCTCTTCAAGGCGTGGCCAAATCTGATGCAGCGACATAATGGCCTCGTTGCAGAAGCGCAAACCCATCACCTCCTCGTCCTCGCGGCCATAGCTGCAATGACAAGGCGAGTCGAGCAATTACGCGAGTGTGCGTGTGTGTGTGTGTGTGTGTGTGTGTGTGTGTATGGGATTAATGTTGCCTTACCGAAATGTCAGCGTTAGCTGGGCGTAAACGCGATATCCTTGAATGGCCTTCGGATCCACAAAGACAATGCCACGCAGCACGGATGGGTTGTTATCGGTCAGAATCATCTCACGGGTTGGCAAATACAGGGTCAGCACACAATTCGGCGACGTTTTCTTATATACGCGTTGAGTGCCAAACTCATCACGATTCTGGGTTCTGCAAACAAAAAATCCGTTCATCGATTGAGATCGTCGTTTATATTGGCTTGACAAATCAATCAAAATCAACTATGCCCGACATTTCAAGTATCTCCCAAGTTGCCTTAAGCAGTCGGAATTTAATAAAAAAAAAAAGTATGCAATCCCTTTTTTTAGATCCAACACTTATTCGTAACTTGCTTAACCAACCAAAAAAAAAAAAAAAGAGATAAAATAAATCGATGGAATTTGGGAAAGTGACACAAACACAATACTCACAAATTTCCACGCACTCAAATAAGAGAGTAGCGTGGAGCGTGGACATGTGTGGAAAATCCTCAATTATTAAGCTGGCCTGTGGTAAGCTGATAAAAATGATTTCATTTTTGCATTTTTCATTATAAGCTCCTTGGATTTGCATATGTATCGCAAGGGGCGAATTATGCGAAGTGTGTGAACAGCAGACAAAGTTCCGAGCTCAGTCTATAAATGGGGATTAGCTGGGGGCAGCTGCTGTATATTGAAATGCATTTAGCATATATGCAGCAACAGATAGTTGATTCTTGTTAAGCGGGTTGACTATGAGGCAGGGTTCTGTGGTTGTTGCCACGTTCAGCTGGCGCTTAAGACCGACACTAGCTTACAACTGTGAATGCAATCAGTTCAAAAGTGGCATCAGTGTCATGTGGCACTTGGCTCCAGTTCCAATTCAAATGCTTTCGCCCCATTCACAGCCGAAATTGAATGACAGCGCCTTTGGTTAAGCGTTTTAATTAACACATTTTATAAGCTGACATTTGACGGACATAGAGTCAAGACTTTTTGTATCCTAGAAGAGGGTATCATAATTAATTCACATGAACCCTGTAAAATATATATATAGCCTAGCCATGCCTCAGTTTTGCAGTTTTGATAACGAAACCTGTATCAAATCTGTGCATAGCTGCCATGGGAACAATTAATTGAGAGATGACTACTTGCACGAACTACTTTCTTACTATCCACCTTATCTGGGCCAAATTCACAACTTGTGAGGCATCTAATGTTTTGATTCTTCGACTTGAAAATCCATCCACTTACTGAGTTGGGTTTGGTGGTCATTCTCACCAGCCCATTGAGTTGTTTGTGGACCAAAATAATTATATTAATTAAAAATTAATTGCAATTGCTTGGTAATCTTTGAGGGCTGAATTTAATTAAAACTAAACAAATCAAGAGGATTACAAAAATTGAAAAGCCCTGTGTCATCGTACAAAACACAGATTTGTTGTATTCAAATATTTTAGCCAAATAACCCAATTGCAACAAACTTTCTGCGATTCTTACAAATATTGCGCGATTTATGTGAGTTCGCAAACTTTTCTTATCCGAAAGAAGTTTACGAAACCTTGCAAATAGCCTTAATTAATTTGGCTAAGTGTGTATACTTTTTCTTTTACCGCTGTTATTACTATTGTTAAAGTTTTTGCCCTGCGACTACCTGAATCTATTGTGTCTCTCGCCCTAGAAATGAGTTATGGCTCTTGGCCCAACCCCATCATGGCCTAGTCTCAGAGCTCTAATATCTCTAGCGTTGAGGGTGCCGGCCCCTAACTGAGCGCGTCTCAGTTCTGGAGTCTAGTTACTCTCGGGACACAATTTGTGGGCTGTGCAGATGCTTGATCAACCTGCTGTGTGACTCCAACCAACCTGTAATTATTTGAGGACAGCTTTAACGCATGCCTAACAGTTTGTTGGCTTGATTATTCGGATTATTGTCGCCTTAGCGAGAAACAGATGCAGTGCCCTAGTTAAACATGCCTTAAGCATAAAATAAATCCTCAAACCGACAAAGATTATTTTCCTTCTTCAGGGTTGATGAAAGTGCCATAGGCACAGAAGGAAGCACAGGAATTCTAACCCAGATCGCAGTAAACCTTGCAATCAAATTGCCATATGTTGTATGTTCAGTTAAGTTTGAGATACAACATGTGAGTACTGATTGATAAATGGCTGCATAAAGAATCACAGCGTATCTCGCAGTCGGCTCACAGCTTGGCAGCTTGACAGACATGCAAATTTTTGGGCAGTTCCGCATGAATTATAGAATTTAATTAAAATAATGAAATACACGACGATTGGCGGAATAGAAGAGTGTAGCTTACAGGTGAATGGGTTCTTTGTGTCCAGTTACCCATTATTAAGGCATAATTTGCGATATGAATATTGTAATTAAAATGTTGTGCACATCCAATCAATTTCTGATTCTAACCCTTTAATTACTTGCATATCTGAGTTATTTATGCATGAGTTCAATCTGATTGGCTGATTTAACACTGAATATTCTGGCTGACAGCTACAAATGCATTTGTCATTATTTACCACTTCATTTGACATTTTACCTCAATTGAATTCACAAATGTTCAATGGAAGAATCAATAAATAATTATTAATACATATTAAGTGGTTTCTATTTTTGTCGTTTATTTGGCAATTTGATAATTTGAAAGGCATTTCGAACACATGTCACATAATATGTTTTAATTGAAAAGTGTAGAGCATTTTTCGCAACTTTTTAGTAGTATAGCTTACCAAATATAGTTGCTACTTGAAAATGATGAACATTAATGCTGTGTCTGGCTAACCATCGAAGTTCGCACTTATTTCGGTAACTGATACCTTGTTTACTTCTTGGTCTATACTAGGGCATTGTTTGGCCCTCAACTCGTTGAATATGAATATATATGTGCATATATTTATGCACAGTCTCGTCGGCCGGTCTGTCATAATGCCAAAGTAAACAAACAGCAAACAGCCTATAATTTAAATACACACACATTTGCCTATACATATATATGTATATATATATATATATATGTATATATATTCACTAGCATATTGTCTGTTGGCCACCCAACAATTAACCAAAGCAGAGCAAACTAACCACCAAATGTCTATAAATTATGTGCCTTGCCACTTTCGCAATTGGTGCCTGCTCCTTTGAGTGTTTTAGTGTAAATTGATGTTGCTGCCAGGTGGCAATGTGTACAATGTGGCAAGCAGTGGGATGAGAACAAAAATGGTTCCCTTATTGAAATAAATTAAGCAAAACGGCTATTTAAATTCTCGATGCTGGCTATTCACTGGCATTCGGAGCGTATACTTAATAAGTATGAATATGAACAGTCTGTGTGTGTATATACATAAATTTGAGGGCGATGCTTGAGTGCAATTAACCCAAATCAAAATTGACTCGCTGTTGAGCAAGCAGCAAGTCAAATAAATTTCAAATTGAATAAAACGCGTTACTCAGAAATGTGATGCTAGAAAGTCTCTGCCCAATTTAATTTCGATCATACTTTTAAGGATATTCTGATAGTGATTTCAACAATGTTCTGAACAATTTATTAACCATAAGCCCCATTTATGTGGAATGCTTCAAAAGAGATTTCGTATAGTTGTGTGGTAAAAGGTATTGGGCAGAAGCGTAAGTATATTTATGTATTTATCATCGTGGTGTACCCTAGGAAATGAGTCTCACCGATAATCAAGTAGTACCTAATAAAATCAGCCAAGCTCTCTTATTTTGACAACAGTTTGGGTTACGTTATTGTCATCAAGGGAGAAAAAAAAACATTTTATAAAGTTACTGGAGCAAATGTGTATTTTTCAAATATTCGCCAATGCTCTAAAATATTTATTTTCGGTTTTATAATACTTCTATAACCGGTTCGACTTGTACCGTCTCCTTATAATCGACATATCAACATTTTGAGAATCTTCACTTGGCATTAATCGGGATTGCCGGGATAGACGGGACTAATCGGGATTGGTTCATTGCGTCAGTCCCGATTCCTCCCAACTTCAGATTTATAAAAATTGTAACGCGAGTATTCCGCGGTTATCTCTAGTTGAAACCACTTCAAAATCTTAAGAGAAAGAAACATAAATTGCGACTTGATTTATTGTTCACTTTTGCGCCGACTTAAGTATCACATTTGGTTTGTGCTCCTGCTGGTGCCACTGTGGTTGCATGCTGTGCACGGAATGACCTTCGGCTGCTCAGTCAGTCGCGTAATTGCAAAGCAATTATCGCTTGGTTCAACACAGCTGCCGTGAGAACCTCGCAGCGACCTTGCATCAAGGATAATGCGGTTAAATCAAAGTAGAAATCGTAATGGGTAAAAGCAAAAGCAGACCAGAGTGGAGCAGGAAAAATCAAGTGAACAGAGCGATGGTGACAGTCCTTAGCGTCGTAAGGACGTGAATGTCATGATGCCAAGGCTGCTCCTCAAACGGCTGTCTGCCGCACAGGATATTCGATTTGTGATTAGCTGGAAACGGGGCAGCCAGCAACGGCAACAGCTCGGCAGACCACCTGCCTGGGTACGTCGGCAAAAAGCAACCGCTGTGCCAACAAAAACTGAAAGATAAAAACGCTATGCGGCATCCGTCTGCGAACGACAGACAGTTGCCTGCCGCAACGCACTTGCCTTTCATTTCCACGGCCACGGCCGCACCAACTGATGCAACAACTGTTGCAACAGTTGCTGGTTAAACGCAAGCACAACTCAATTGGTTTTCAAAGATAGATGCCTCAGGAATGGAGGGAGTAAGACATGACTGTGCAAGAATTGCATATGTGAGCAAACAAATATATAAATAGTAACAATATTAAAAGGCGTGGGGACGTTGCCAGTAATATACCAGCTCATCCCTACTGGTGCCAAGTTGAAATAATCATAGTAATGTGCCTTTTACATTTTGAGTTCGGTGTGCTGGCGAGTGAGTCGATATGCATTGAAAGTCTAAAGAAACGTTGCGGTCGCATGGACGGACAGACTGAGACACGTGGGGACGGACAGCATGCAGGACATTGCACAGAAAATCATAACAGCAAATGGAGCCGTACAAAACTGTTGAAAACTGCGTTGCCTACTTTCTCTATTCAATCGAGTATATTGTCATTTCATTTTTTCAGTTTTAGTTATTGAAATTGCTAGATTGCTATACTTTTTTTGAATGTATATCAAAGTCGAGCTCAGAGTTTACAAAACTCATGAATCAACAGAGCCTAAAGATTTTAGCCTACTGAAAAATGGAGAAACAGTTGTGTTTTCATGTGCAAATTCTCTGACATTGTTTGCCAGTCCATGTCGGAATGGAAAGCAAGTCGTTTCTAATCTTAATCGAACACTGGAGTGGTGCCCCAGTGAAGTAGACAGCATCAGCATTGTTTTCACTCAAGTGCTATTGTATACATTGCTTGGGACAAGAAGTATGCAACAAGTTGCATACTGCTTAACATTGCCTTGACTCGTTCCTTTTTGTTTCAGAATTTTACCTAATCAACGTCTTTTGTTCGTCTTCCATTTTATGCCCCACAGTATTCACTCAACGTAATGCTCTACGCGACATAATATATATGGCCTGGCATATAAGTTATGCTAAGCCAGTTTGTTATGCTGACAGCCGGAATATCGATAGGCATCTCTAGTAAGCCAGTTACACTTACTAAACTGAATGTCCTTGATGCCTCCGACAACGACAAACAAATGCATTGTTCAATTTTGCCCTGATAAGCAACTCATGTCTTGTACTCAAATCTGATGTTTTGAACTGTTTAACAATGGCAAATACATGCACAATATGTGAGCTTTGCAAATTTAGTTTGGGTTAATTATAAGTTGAAAACAGCAAATGAATCCCAATTGTTTAAACCACTCACAAAGTGTTGATTTATCAGCAATTGGCAACCTTTTAAATTGCGATTGCTGAATAATTCAAAGCAAATTCGATTAAAACCAAACCAAATTGATATGCATCGAGCAATTGGGTGTCGTTGTTGAATAACAACAATTGTTGTGATTTAACGGATTAGCTGCTTAAATGTTGATGTTGATAAGTGCATGAATACCAAATTAGGCATTATTTGATTAATGACTTTAACTAATGTCTGTCTATATATATTAATATGTGCGTGTGTGTGTGTGTGTGTGTGTGTGTGCTATATCAATAATTTATACATATAAGGCTAAACACGACCAGCTTTGAACAATTTGGCGGCTGTTGCTGATGAGATGACGCATTAATTACACATATTAAGTATACGCCATGATGGCCAGCAGCATTCATTCTCGCTTAACCACACTCAAATGATTTTCCAAATAAAAGTGTTTCGCTCAACAACCATCGAAAAAGGGACGTACACCTTTTTTTTCCAATGTTTAGCTATTTCAACAATGCAAATTGAGCAAATAACAGCAACATTTTGAAGCGACGGTAAAAAAAACATGAAAAACGTTTTGTTAAAGAATAATTAGTAGGCCTTTGTTGGTCTACAAAAAATGATAGCATTTTTTTTACCTTTTCAGGTATACATAGTTTTGTCATGGAGTTTGTGACGCATTGAAGGAGACGTCTCCGATCCCAAAGAGCATATATATTCTTGATCAGCATCACAAGCCGACTAGATCTGATTATGAGCAACAATCAAAGTAAATATGACTTTTTTCATAATTCATAGTCTTCACTGTGTGCCCAACATATTCGTACTTCAATGTTTTTTACGGTTTTGATTGTTAAAAAATATGTCTATATGTGTATAGGTAATTGTCATAAGACTTTTATTAGATTGGATGATATTGGTATAATTTAGTATGGACAGCATTAATTAATTTTACACGAATTTTGAAATGGGTACAAAATGGTTTTTTGGCTTAACGATGCCAAGGCTCTGGAATTGTGGGCGAGGGCACTCTGTATAATGCTGTAATGAATTACGAGTACTACCTGTGTCCATCGCTTAGCTCCGATTCAGGCAGCAGCTGGCCAGCGCCCAGGTGCAGCAGCAGCTCCTCACTCTGGAAACTGGCCGACCGATAGAGACTGGCGCTGGCATCGTCGGCCTCTGGTGGATACGGCTGCTGCGTGTTTGTTGATGATGTTGGTGTTTCTTCTTCCTGCTTTTGGTCTTTCATGGGTTGTTGTCGTTGTTGTTGTTGTTGTTGTTGTTGCGTTGCCAGTCTTTTAGAGCTGACAATAACGTTGATGGGCAATAGCTTCATAAAATGCTTGAGCCGAGGTAATCTCCAATTGTTGCTGATGTTGTTGTTGTTGCTGTTGCTGTTGCTGTATGCCATTATATCATTGTATGTCGTCCAGTGGCCATAAAATATCATCATCAACAGAAGCAACAGCAGCAGCAGCAGCACAGCAATTACATATGTGTGTGTGTGTGTGTGTGTGTGAGCTTACAAATATAATATATGTACAGAAATGTATATTTGTATATATGTTATCCAAATACATATACATATATATGTATGCATGCATGTTGTTGCTGTTTTTGTTGTTGTTGCTGCTGCTGCTGTAGTTGTTGTTGTTGTTGTTGCTCCTTTTGACTTTCCCCTCAAAAAAGTTACTTAGTATTTTATATTTATACTTTTGTTGTTGTGCTGCTGTACGCGTTATTTAACTGTATATGTATATATATATATTTATATATATATATATATATACATATTTATATGTATGTACATATGTCTGCTTATAAACGTTTCTCATCTGCTTTTATTTCATTTTTCTGAGCTCTCTTCTGTCTTCTTCTTGCTTCTTTCCTCTTCTCTTTTTTCTTTTCTTCATTTAGTTGGCAGGCAATGTTACTGTTTTTATGCTCTTTTTTAATGCGTCGTAAAATGAAAAACTTTCGCACTGGCTTTGGGCGGGTTTTAAGCTCCCGTTTAGCCCCTGTTTGTTTCTCGTTCTTCTCTCTCTAACTCTCTCTCTAGCTCTCTCTCTCCCTCTCTCTCTCCCTCTCTCTCTCTATCTGTTCACTTCTCGGTGCTTTCGCTCTGTGGTGCTGTGCGGCACACAAATGTTGTCGTTTCTGCATATTTGCGCTGATGTACAAAGTCGCTTTAACTGTCGACTTTCGTTTCACAGCTCAACTCTATAGTTGCATGCAGGTGGGTAGCAGGGATTGGTTGTGGTCGACGGGGCTTAGGTGAGGTTAGTTTGCTTGTGGTTAGGCAATATGTTAAATATTTAGTGTGCCTGCCACACATACTTATCATGCTGCAACATGCACTCCCCAAGAAAAGGTAACAAAATTCAGGACTTGTCTAAATTGAACATTTATAAAGTTATACACATAGTTTATGAATAAGAACAGAATGCATACTTAATCACTATTCAAAATAAGTATCTACACGTTTTACAGTTTGATGTATATCATCATGCTCGGCATCAGCCGTTATAATCATTGTTATTATTGTTGCTGTTTACCGTTTAACGTTTGCTGTTATTGTTTTTGTTGTTGTTCTTGCCTGTTGGGCAATTTGTCATTTATTTGTGAGACGCTTTTGAATTGTTAATGTGCACAGGAAACGCAATAGGACAATGTCTGTTGCCTGCCCCGGCATATCAGTGTGTGTGTGTGTGTGAGTGTGTGAGTGTGTGAGTGTGTGAGTGTGTTGTAGTCTTTGTCCTGCTGTTTTCATTTTTATTGTAATTTAATGAGTTTTTTGCTCAGGGCAAAACACAGCTCGCAGACACAAAATATAAAAATAATAAGTCCAAGAGTTGGTTTGCTGCCAGGCTGCATAAGTGTATGTGTGTGTGTGTGTGTGTGTGTGTGCATCTGTCTGTCAGTGTGTAGGAATATGTGGGCGGAATCATATCGCAGTCAGGCTAAACCAGTTAACATCATCATCATTATGTCAGTTGAGCTGACACAATTGCGCCAGTTGGCGACCATTTCCCATTAACGGTTTGTATTCGCTCGACCCATTAAAAATGGTATAATAAAGTTGTGTCAACATATCTAACGGACAGAAGGAAGCATCTACTACCCCATAAGGCACTCTTGATCAGCATTGGATCGTAGGCTTTAAGAGCTGGGCTCCAAACATTTGCAATATAAATTCTTGCATACACTCACAAAAAAATCAATCGCCCCAAAATTAAGTAAGTCGCTATATTTTGGGCGCCAATGGTTGGTCACAATATTATTCAGATAGGAAATTTCTAAAACTTTTGATTGTGGCTTTTTAAAAACCATGGCTTGCATTTCTTAAAATCCGGGTGGATTTTTCTAAAATTGCAAAAACATTTGTCTAATATCTAGAAATTTAAAAAATATGTCTAATTTCCAGGGTGTAAATTTCTATATTCGTATATTAAAGAATTCTTATATTAGCTTTTTGTTGCTTATATTATTATTAAACATTCGTTTTTTTAGACTTCACATATACACCACCAAAATGTTGTACATTTTATTTATAGAATTCATTTGCTCAACTTGAAAGAACTGGCGATTCCACGGGAACTCGAACCCTCTACCCTAGGTTCGGCCTTAGGCCCCTAAAGCGGAATTTTAGAAAGAATTTTAATAAAAGAAAAAGAAAATATTTCCATACAAAAAAATCGCCATATTTTTGTGATTGTCAATCTAAATTAAAAAAAAAATTGTAATATTTAGATTTTCTTTTTAAAGCGATTTACTAAGAGTGATGGGAAGTTTTTCTGCGTGTAGACTGATTATTTGATGCCCGTCAACCAAATTGCACAGCTGCTATCAATTTCTATATACATATCCAAAAATGCGCATTTGTTGCTGTGTATAATTTATGATAGGTAAAGTCATGGGTATCTCCTAGTCGAGCTCTCTCGACCAGAGCATATTTTTTATCGACATGTTATCGACATGATCCACTTAGCTGCAGCTTGTCGTTTGTTATTGAATTTTTGCAAGCCTCAATAACAGTCTCAATAATGGTCAGCCAAGAACAGAGGACATAAAACGCACAGGCGCAAGAAGATGAGGAGGCGTTGAGGTAGTAGACGAATAGGAGTAGGAGACCAATGTGAAAGTATCCTTCCTTCATGAGATTTGGCATTTGTGGCGCAGCGCCACCTGATGGCCAACTTTTACATGTATGAGTATTTTATGGCCATAATTAAGCGACAAAAGTTATGCTGCCTAACTGTAAATCAATAAGATATAAATTGCACACAAATACACATATATATAGGACATATTATAGACTTACGACTTATGTGTGTCTGTGTGTGTGCTTTCGATCTGTGCGCGTGCCACTTTGTTTATTAATAAATCAAATATGAGCCACACCAAAATGGATCTAACTTGTCACAAACGTGGCTGTCATGCCAAAATTGTTGGCAATGAAGTCTCTGGCGACATGTTGCATACACACTCACACACACACACACACACACACACACACACTCTAGAAACACACACTCTCTCCAGCCGACTAGCCTGTGCAATCTCTTATCCATTTGCCATAACATTAATGTCAGCTTCAAGGCAAAATTAGAAGGAAAAGTTGTATTCACTAAGCTGAAGCTTACTTTCTACATACTCGTATACACACACACACACACTTGCAGGTGTGTGTGAATACCACCATCATCATCTACATGCATACCCCTTACCTTTCACAAATGTAACCTGAACTGAGAGCAAATAATAAATGAAGTTACATTGCTTCCGGCAAACTTATTAACAACTGTATTAAATAAAAATGCGTAATGCTGCCACCCACGCAATCCACACACACACACACCCGCACACACACACACACACACCCGCACACACACACACACTCACACACACACACACCATATGCATGTATGAATATCAAGTTCATTAAGCACACCAATTTGGAGCAGGCCCGAAAATAAATGCTGTCAAAGTCATTAAAACATTTGGGTTAGCGTCTCTTTACATTGATGTCAAACTCATTCTGAGCTGAATAGTTTATTGTTTTTCAAAAAAACACATTTGCAAATTGAACATTTTAATTTCTATTACCAGGAAAATGTCAAAGGTAAACCTTTTCGTAATAGGCATAAATTATGCCCGACATAAACATCATAGTTTGAGCTACTCTAGAAAATGATATGGCTCGTTTTTAATAGAGAGTTTTGTGACTGCTAACTGGTTAAACAAAATACTTTGGTAAATGAATTTTCATTTGCAACATGATTGGCATATTTTGCCTTAGAAGTTGCGAACTCGATTTTAGTTATGTGGGACAGCTTAAGGACGGGCTAACCAACTTTCCAAACAAGTAGCAAAGGACTGTGTGCTGAGGCCAACTTTGATTTGCGTTATGTTTGCCCAGTTTGTTGGCAACATTTATGGCAAAAAATACGCACACGCTCAGTAAAAGACACACACACACATACAGGAAAAGGAACTTGAGTTAAATTAGCAAACATTTTGGCAAATATTTGCAGTCGAAGTTTACCCCAGCCGAAAAAGAAAACAGCCGCTTGCCAACTGGCCAAGCGCACCGATCAAATGAGCCACAAATGTGTACACAAGTGTATCGCTGTATATATATACTGTATATATATATATATATTTATATATGTATATATATGTGTGTGGGCGTGTGCGTCTGTCTTAGGGCATAGCCAGACAGAGGTTCTCCTTAACTTGGCTTAGGCAAAACAGTTGCCGTCGAGAGCTGGCAACAAACTTGCCAACAGATTTATGCGCATATGGGGAGCAAAGTTCACACACACACACACACTCAGACACACACACCAGACCACACACATAAGCACTGGCAAATTCTGAGGAAGAATTACCATTCACAAAATGCCATAGAAATATTTAATTATATTAAGAAAGTTAACATTTAATGCATGCAATTCAGCTAATTCCGTTTGGCTTATTTTGGAGCTGGCGTTGCCAATTTAACACAGTTACTTCTGCTCTATCGAGCCCACCCGCCCCCACCGCCCACTCCTTCTTATTTTGGCCACTGCCACACACTGTTAACAGCTTAGCGGTCGTTTAGTCGAAACAGCAAGTTGCATGGAAGAGCCAAAACACATGTGGAGCCAAGTCGGCAGGCGCAGCAATTGAAAACAACATCAAGTAGCAGCCGATGGTGTGCGTGTGTGTGTGTGTGTGTGAGTGTGTGTGTGTGTGTGTGTGAGATGTGAGCACTTTAAGGGTATATGCTTTGAACTTTCATATTTACATACGAATGCGGCGGCTATACGCGTCTGTGTGTGTGTGTGTGTGTGTGTGTGTGCAGGGAAAGAAAGAGGAAGAGAAAGCGTGTTTGCATTGCTTTGCGTTTGGCTTTGTTTTGTTTGTCCCAAAGCAAAAACAAAGTAAATTAAAATGCGCGCAGCACACGAAAATGCTCCACTTGCCGATGATACCCTGCACAACGTTGTGAATCAATATAACCTTTTAATCACTTTCCCATCTTGCAGTTGCTCGAGCTTTTACCTTTTACCTTTGCACATTTGATCGTCGGCAATTCATTTTAGTTTAAGATGTGAATTTCTTTTAAGTGATTTCAATCTACAGCATGGTATTTATAGATCAATAACATCAATTCAAATAAAATAAATAGACTCATACAAAGTTGAAAAGAAAAGAAATTCGTTAAGCTATTCTTATAAAGTATCAAATGTGTTTTCGTCTCCAAAATAAATGTACTCTAATGATGAGCACATCCTGTGCAACCCACACCCATAAAAGGGATAAAAAGCAAAAAAAGGGCGATATAAATAAAGAAACACAGTAGGCCTTGGAATATCTGTCCGGTTCCGTGTCTGTGTTGATTTCATTTTATTTCATTTGAACCCACTTAAAATGGATAATGTGCAAAAGGCAGGGGGAAGCATGTTCGATTTTACTAAAATATACATATATATTCTGGATCAGCATCAAGATGTCATGTCCTCCTGTTGAACTCATTTTATTTTATCGATTAAATGTTCAACCAAAAAGATATGAGCAAGTTTTCCAAGTATTAGGATGCAGAGTATCTATTAGTCGAGCTGTCTTGACTAGAGCATTCCAACTTTTTATTATTATATTTTCTTATGTTTACTTTGGAGGGCCCTTCCTTTGAATCTGAACGTAAGCGAAATTAACTTTTACCAGTGACGACTGAGTTACGAATCTAAATTCAATGACGGCTGCCCTATATCATTTACTGTACAACGTCTTCTAAAACTGTACAATTTCAATTTGCAACATTCAGAAATCGAAATAGTGTCAGTCTGCTCTAAAAGCAAGCTGTATCTGAATACCTTAAAACTTTTGTTCGGGCTGCAGCACAGATGCCACGACGCTTGCCACTTATTCACTTAAACAATTGTAAGAAACTTAATTGGCTAAATTCAACTGACAGTTGAACTAGCTCGAATTAACATTTGCAATTCGTTTCATTCCAACATTTTCAACATTCGCTTTTATATTCAGTTTCTCGAAGCAATCTCGTAAATATTTTAGCAGTAAATAAGTGAAACTTTTGCTACAATCAATGTGCTTCATCTATCCAACTACAAGTTGGCAATGTTTTCCCACTAATTGGCATCAGAGGCCGTTGTCAGCGATGAGGCAAAACTGCGTCAACGCTGTGGCCAAGCTTCCCGCTTCACCTAGATAACGTTGTTGTTATGCAATTGATTTCGTTCCGGCACGCACCGGCACACACACATACACACACCTGGTATTATTTATAATTCACGTGCAGCTTAAGTGCGACCAAAGTTTCAAACTTTGCCTGAAGCTGGCAACGTTCTTGCTGCAAGGTAAAACTGGTCGATTCAGGTGAATGCCACAAGAAAATATATTTATAAAAACCGGTGTGTTGTGACTAAGTTGAGTGTCTTCTCACTGAGTTGATTATAGAAGCTGAGCCAGTAAATTTAATTACCTGTTTCGGAATTTTAATAAGGATTTTTTCTAAAAATTATGTTTTGCACTAATACTTTTTAGAAATGCATTTCTTAACAATAGAAAATATTTCTAAAATTGAAGCAACCATTTCATTATTATTATTAGAAATTACTTCTAAAAAGAAGAACAATTTTCTTGTTTTCAGGTCGATTTTTTATTTTAGGCCGATTTTTTTTCTGCGTGAAGGTAGATATATTATATATATTATAAATATAATATTCTCTTAGGATAAAGATAATGTACACTAATATCATTAAACGATGTTACATGTAAATTATTCTGAATGAGACGGGCCCTTTGATGACAAGTTTTCATAGATCCTCCATAACTTATGGTGTCTTTAATGTTTTCATTTTGATTCTCAAACATCTCTCTGCACTTACAAAGAAAATATATTATAATATCATATTTATATGTATGATACACACGCGTTATTAGGTGATATTAACATTTTATGTTTGCATTTGCGTGCGATATTTCTTATATTGCGCATACGCAACGTGTGCCACATATGGCTTACCGATGTACTCGTCCCCCAGCTCCCCTCCTGCTCGGCCCCGTTTACGATGCGTTTACGCAATATTATGACACACATTTGACAACCGCTTAGCAACTCTCTCGCAATATGTTGGCCAACTTGTTGGTGAATAGCGAAAAGGATTTGGATTGAACTAGGTTATGGTGAAGAGGTCCTTAGTCACAACAAAATGCCACCAACAATGACCACATGCCACAATGGTGATACGTGTCCCGGTGCGCCCATAAAATTAACCAACATAAAAGCCCATTTACGCACCGCGCACTTAAGTTCCAAGTACACTAAAAATGGGCCCAATAAAATGTTAATAACGGCATCTAGCGTTCAGTAGCGATACTAAGGGCGTGAACAAGGGCTTGTGTCTTTTGGACACAACATAATGAACGCTGTGAACGCCTAGCAAACGAACACAACCAACAAACAAACCATAACGAATCCAAGCCAAAAACTGACAAACAAGTACATTCACATTTCTCAAGTTGAGTAGTTATTAAGTAAATACACAAGACAAATGCTTAATGCGTTTATATAAAGTTACAAAGGATATAATGAAGTTGTGCAAAGGATGTATCTATGAGGTATGTGTCTCATAGGGTACATATATTCTTGATTAGGATCTAGCCGATCTCAGAGAATGGAAAATATAGAGAATGGAAAATTTTGAATATACCATGGACAGATCAATCTTATTTAATTTTATCGATAATTCCGACTGCTTCGTGAATATCGATACAAATCGATTTTCCAGAGCAATAAAAGCGGTTATTTTTTAAATACAGCCTTGATGCGAGCCGTTGATTTCAGTTTGTGCTTCTTTTTCTTTTGTACTTTATTCATTTTTATTTTTTTCTTATTTCTTAACCCTCAGTAACTTTGCTAGTCATAAAAAATGGGGGTCCCAGCATAACTTAGATTTGAGTGTGCAAAGCATTTTGGCAATAAAACTAGAACCTGTACCGTAATCGATTTAAAACCTTTAACAGTTGGGCTCTCCTTGTCAAACTTTTTCGACAAGAGCATTTTTACTTCCTTTTTTTAATTTTCTTTGGTCAAAGCGATTTAAGCAAAGGCAGCAATCAGCCACGAAATATACTGAATAATATGTCGGTTAAATCGAAAAGTCTTACAAATTATTCACACTTTAACCTTAATGGAATTAAGTGAGCCGCACGCTCTTCAATTTGCATAATGTTAATGGATATCATCAAGTTAACACAGTTGGGTTAAGTTAAATACACATTAAATGTGCTCGGTTTTGGGGGCAAACTTCACACATTAGCCTTGTGAATCGAAAAGGCAAAAAAACGAATGCTGCTGCCAAATGGAAAGCAATCTTCTGGTAAATCCAAATCCTTATACGAGCAGCTCTTGAGCTTTTGAGCTTGCCATCTGTTTCATGTGGCATTTGCAAATATTCCGAATTACATTTTTGGGTTATGTTTGACTGTCAGTACATCAATCATGGAGGCACTTAAGCATATTTGGCTTACCACAGTTGTGACTTATTTTTAGCATCTAATTGTAAGCAGCTAATAAGCCAGTAGACTTCGATATACCCTAATTTATTTGGTTTCGTTTGAGTCTAATTAAGATGCAGCTATCCCATCCGTTTTCCTGACACTGAGCGAAAGCAACGAGATCAAAAGGGGCTTGCAGCGGATGCGTTTGTACATCGTAACTGAGCTGAGTCGGCTTGAAGGGGACTTTCCAGAATGCTTGAGTTAAGGTCAACCAGTGACTCACTTGGAGACCGAGCCCTAGCCTGGGATAAGCAGGAGCAGCAACATCAGCCTTAACCTTGAATGCGATTAAGCCAATTAAAGCATTTGCACGGCACACAGCCACTTAAAGGCGACACGAAGTCTGAGGATTGCGGCTGCTGCCTGAAGGGCTGCTCGGGTCTCGTATTGTAGTCGATGTTGGCATGAAATATGTAACAAGAATCTCACACAACCACACACACACACACGCACACATACACAGAATGCGCAGCCTGCAGGCCAAGACGCACTCCCTCAGCCTGGCCTGTCCTTTTGAAGCGATTGTCTTTCCAGATGTGTTTATTTACATGCAGGCGCCAGCAGCAGAAGCAGCAACAGCAGCAACAAGACCCTGCAAACAAATACACACGCACACACATTTGCGAGACAACCGGAGACAACATTGGAACTGCAGCAGCTGTGAATAGCGTCGAGAGAAAGCTGTCTTTTTGGCCTCGTTGGGTGTCACTTAAACTGTTTGCACTGTTCACTCCAACAGCCCCACCACCCCTAAATTGCGTGAAGCAGCCGAGTGCTGTCAATCTGTCCTGTTCTGCTTTGCATTCTCTCCCTTGGCTGCTCCAATTCCCCGTTTTGGGTTTCCTTTCTACACTTAAAAAAAAATCGCACGAAAAACTAGAACGATTTTCTTGTTTAGAAAATATTTCTAACTAAAAGAATAAGATGTTTATTTTCTATTAAGAATTTCAATTCAAAAAGTAAAAAAGCATACCTAAATTTAAAAGATAAATCCCTTCTAAAATGCGGAAAGAAGTAAGAAAATTAACTGGCTCGTCTTTTATAATCGAGTTTAGTCTTCTGCCTTAGATGCCGAGTAGCTCAATCAAACACCAATTTATCAATTTATAAACAATCTTAAATATGTTTGTTTATTTATGTGAAATCTTAAAATAAAAATTTGTATTAATAATTATAGGCAACATAAAACATAGTATTTTTAATTCTGTATGTATATATATAGAATAAAAAACATATTTGTATTTCTCCAAAATATTATACAAATATACCGTGAAACTAGGAAAAGAAAAACAATGGTTTTTAGGAACATCTTTTCTGAATAGTAAATATGTCGAATTTGTAAAATTTGGGCTAGTTATTTTTATATTTTGTTTTTTTGGGAGTGTAGCCTACGGCTTTCGTGGGCGCGTTTTTGCTGGCACTTTGTGTTCGGCTTTTATTGATATGCTTAGCATACTTTGAGGCCCCAGGCAACATTTTTATGTGCAGCCATTAACCAAACACACACACAACGCAGCACATCACATATGTGAGCTGCCTGCCCGTCTACTCTTCCATCGCATTATTCTTTTTCTTGAGGTTTTGAGGCAGTCTAGGCTGCTTGACATTGCAAGAAACTCAATGCTAACTGAATCTGTTGCGCAACATGGCAACATTTAAATATAAATTAAAAAGTTGCGCATACGTCGCGTTGTACAGGCGAAAAACCGTTACCCGTCAAGGGCTGCCAACAGTAAATGGGGTGGCTGTGCTGTGCTGGTGGCGCTGCCATGCTGAGTCATTTGCATATTGCCCTTTGTGACAGGCAGACGTCGAGCATGTCGTACGACTCGAGAAAGTCAGGAAAACAAAAATATGCTACAAGAACTTAAGTGTTAATGTGTGTGTGGGCAATTTAGCACGGCAACAATGCAACATGTATATATATTTGTGTATGGTATGCGTAAGCCCTACATTTAGACATCTGCACACTGTGTCGGGTAATTAAAATTAAATAACGCACTCAAAAGGGATTGGACAGGTACTCAAATATTTATTTCATCTCATCTTCAGTTGAGTTTCGGCGAGAACAACTGAGACAAGTACACCAAATTATAAATCGCGCAAAGTGCACTTGAATTGATAAATGATTTATCCGCTCAACTACACTTAATAATTTGAAATTAAATTGAGAGAAAGAAATAAAAAAAAACAATTTAAAATGGTCTAGTGAAGAGAGCTCGACTAGGCAATGTCCCATTACTATGAAATATATTTCTGAAAAGTGGCAGAGAAGACTTTGTAATTTTAAGGCCGAATTTTTTTATATATGTAGAAAATTTTCTCAATTCAAGAAAAACATTTTAGTCAGTTTTTCTGGGTGTAAGCAAACAGAAAAAGCAGGCAGATAATAGCAGTTTGTTTAGCATGAAAATACGCTTTAGTTAATCCTTCCTTCCGCCAGTTACATACTTTTGGACAGCTTCAATATACCCCTTTAAAGATTTAAGACGTGGTCAGGCTACAATAATATTACAATACAAATGTAATAAATGTACTCTTCAAGAGTAGAAAATGCAATCAACTCAAGCCAAGAGAACTTTAATTCAAGTAAAAGCAACACAGGTTGTAAAAAGTGAGAATGCTGCAACAGAAGACAAATGGTGCACTAACAAACAGGGCAACAGACAGAAGGATAACTGAAATAACTATAATGGAAGCCAAACCAATCCAAAACAAAACAAGACAAACTTGCAGCAATGCAGCCGGTTACTTATCTGTCCATCAGTCAGTCTGGTCTATTTCTGGGTCCATCTATCAGTTTGCCCATCGCTAATATATTAACCCGTTTTCTGAGAGATGTTCGCACGAATGAGGCCAATGAACGAAGAACAAAAACAACAGCAGCAACAACAAGTGTTAGCAAGAAAGACCAGGTCAAAAGTTAAAAATAAGTAGAAATAGAAATGGAAACAAAATGCCAGAGCACAGCACAGCTCGAGCTGGTGGAGGAGCAGGCGGAGTTGGGTTCTTCGCTCTCCAGGGACCACCAAACTCAGCACAGCGTCTGCTCTGTGTGTGCGTGTGTGTGTGTGTGTGTGTGTGGATATGTGTGCCGTATTTAAGTTACTTATTATTTCCTGGAGTTCTGCAACGGTTTTCATAATTAATTTAATTATGATTATGTGACTGCAGCAAAACCAGATGAAGCAAGCTCAACTACCCAAAGCTAAAGTTTCCACGGCCCTTCAAACGTTGCCATCCGTGACAAGCCCAGCAACCGCCAGCAACCCTCGCATCAGGCTACAACATTGTTGGCGGTGTCTTTGCCTCTTGTTTGCCATTTTTGTCATGCTGAATGTGCTCCTCTCATATATACATATATATATATATATGTATTTTGTTGACGCTGTTTTGCATAATCATTTTTGGACCAGCTACGAAAGCAAATGACAGAACATTCCCACTCCCTACATCCCTGAGCCCGTGGTGATTACAAGCTGTTTTGCCGAGACGGTGACTGAGATAGAAAAGGTGACGACATACAATGACATTGAGCTTAACTGGCTGGCTAACTAAGAACAACAACTTAGGAAATGGCTTAAGTGACTCAACAACTGGCAGAGAGAGAAATGGGTTAAGGAACTACAACGCAAGATGCTACCAAGAGTAGCAACTGTTGATTGGCTCAGTAAACGGTGAACAGTAAACAGATTGTTGTGCTGCTTGGCTATCGTATCGAACGAACCTTCAGTAAGAAACTTAAACAATCGAAAATTGAAACAACTTTTCTCCTATGCCCTGCATCTAGAACATTTGATTTCATTTATAGAAGTTTGATGAAATTCTCGTTGCCGATATTAAACCAAAGAAATGAGCAAAAGGAGCAAGCACTGTGCTCACAGACCTGACTAAAGGAGCTATCTTTCAATTGAGCGAACTTGAGACTTAGTTGTTCATTAAGGTCCATGTTTTGGTCTCAATGGATGGGCCTATTGGCATTTAACATTCTGTGTTTGTCTCTCGCGTTGACACGTTGAAATAGAAATATGAAATACAGAGTGGGGTGGAGCAGGTTGTCGGGGGGAGGGTCACGGTTTAAGGGAGTGCGGATCCATTTCCAAACAGGCCCTACAATTCCCCGAGCGATGCCAGCCAACGCAACGAAATTGGCCACAAGTGGATGGATGGCGTCGGAGCTGGGCAAGGGCGGCAGAAATAAATGGAATCTAATAATAAAAGCAAAAGCGAAACAACGCAAAAAACAACAGCACAAAAACGAAACGAAACAAAATGAAATGAAATGAAATGAAACGAAAACGAAAACTTTTAAGTATCCTATTAATGTTTAATTCGAGTTATTTAAGTTCGGCACTTAATTTAGCAGCGGCAGCCAATTGAAATTGCCAAAGCAGTACCTCGCCGACCAGAAAACCTTTCGATAGTTGCCAGCCCGCCCAAAGATGAAGTGTGCCAAACGGAGGACAAGGACATTGATGTTGGTCAGAGGATGGGCAGGGCATAGCTGGATGGATCCAACTCTCGGCGCTGTGTGCGTGACCTTTTCTCATTAAATGTTAATAATAAAAACACAAGCAGCAACACAACTGTAGAAAGTTGAAAATAACCAAGTGTGAGAAAGACAGCGGCTGTATATGGCAGAGAGAGAGAAGCAATCAGCGAATAACCGAGAGAGAGAGAGAGAGAGAGACGGACGAATAGAGAACTGGAATGTGATGGGAAAGTTGCCCATCGTTGGCAATGAAGTTGTCTTAATCCGGTAATTAATTTCTGTGGTCTGCAACCAACAACAAGCAGCCCTTGGAGGGAGGGCGCCACCCAAATGTGTGCCGGAGACAGGAGGCGCTGTCAAAAGGCTGCAGCAGTTGTTTGATGAAACGCAATGAAAGCGAAAGCTGACAGGATAACAAATTAATAAAGTTCCGCGTCGATCAACTTTAGCCTGCAGCCACTCAAAAACTATTTAAGCAACAACAACCAGAACAACGACCACATTAACAACAAACCACCACAAAACCACACAGCAATCACTGGCAAATAGATTCGGCTATTTGCTCTTGTGGCATTCTTTCTAGTCATCAGCTTTAAAGCCCGATGTGAATGAAGTGCCAAGTAGAATAGAAACAAGTTGAGAAAATATCGATTATCGGATCACGACAAATTGTATACTCTTTTTTACATTAACCTGAAACGAAGCTGATCCTTGTCAAAGATAAGATATATGTATACGTATATGTATATGTATATGATGGAGGTTAAGTTAAGAATGCCAAAAACGCCGGCTTCTGCTTTAGGGACACAAACTTGTCGCAGTTCAGCGGCAAGTATCATTAGGAACTTTTGCGAAGAGCAGCTTTTGTGGCATATTCCACTTCAAGTACTTAAGCTGGCTGAAACGTTATGCTACGCAAGAATTCCGGAGTCGAAGCTTAAGTACTTAAAATAAACCCAAAGAATCGATATTAACGAATACATTTGCAGTTTGGTGTCGATTTAACAGCTGTATTCTGGGCATCTCCTTGTCGAGCTCTTTCGACTAGGTCAGTCTTACTTGTTCCATAGTTAACTAATTAGCACTATAGACAAATATATATACGTATTAAGATGGGAGCTAAAAGCTTTTGAACTCGTTCGGCGTGCTTGTTGCTAACACTTAAGATTAGGGATGCTCTTGCAAATGGCACTCAACACTCTGCTCATCTATTTCATGCCCTGCGAAGGGAACAATAAGAACAACAAAGCCCGAATGGTAAACAGACTTAACAAGTATGCTTCTGGCGTTCCATATACCTCATGAAAGTCACTTTGAAAAGGCAGTGAAAGCAATGGGTGGCTGGATGGGTGGTTAGAGGTAGGTCGGGTTGCAAAATAGAATGGGCCAAAGCAGAAGTTTGACACCCAGAGAGCCATAGAACTGCTGGTCAAAGTGAAAATTGAAAGGCAACCATGGACAACAGCAGCATATCCAGAGGAAGCAGAAATTTATTGTTAGCAATCCAATATAGCTGAATAGCCAACCAAACCCCCATCTCCACCTCCCCTCCCCTCCCCCCCTCCCACTCCGCTCCACCATTGCTGCTGTTGCACTTGCCTCGCGTTTCAGTGGATATAATTCGCCTACGGCCAGCAAGCAATGGTCGAGTAATGGCGACGGAAACGGAAATCGCTCTGGCGACGAGCGACGGATGCGGCAACAGTTGCAACTGACACGGAGCCTGCAAGCGATAACATTTTGGGGGCGCGGGTTGGGCTGGTGAGGGCTTATGCAAATCAAAACTGACAATGCCAAAGCAATTGTTGCGCTTTACTGTTTGGCTTGGGTGCTGTTGACGACTTTGGCGCGTGTCTTTTGTGAAATCCAGTCAAGAATCGATTCCTCGACAAGTGTGCGTGTGTCTTCTGTGTGTGTGTGTGTGTGTGTGTGCGTGTGTGTGTGTCTGTGGACACAGCAGTGCCACATTGTGCTTCTTAGTTTTGCTTCTTAGCTAGCTGACGACACGCAGCGCGCTGTTGTCCTTCTCAATCAATAAATCAATAAATTGTCTGTTATTTATTTTTGGATATATTTCAATAATCAGGCAAATAAACTGTTGCACTCATTTGGATTCAAAATGAATCACACTTGAGCTCGGAATACGGCTACGGCTACGGCTAAGCACTTAACTTATCAAATTGTTAGCTAAGCCAGCAAACAAACTCAACAAACCTTTTCTGATCGCTCTCTCTCCCTCTCTCTCTCTCTCTCTCTCTCTCACACATACACATACAGGGTGCACTCAATTAGGAATGAAATATGCTATGGTTAACATTTGTTATTACTGTCTGTGTTGCTGTTAAGCAAATCCCTTTCGGGCTTAGTGTGAATCCATCGAAGATGTAACTAAATGATGTCAAATTCAATATGTTCAATAATTGGCATACATAGCATGTGAATTGATTCAACTTGACATAATAGGGACTTAACCCAGACATGTACGGATATAAATCACGCCGCATAGCAATCACTGGTTATGCATATTGTAGTTGGGCTCTAGGCACTTGCCACTTGACCGAGGCCTGAAGACTCAATCAAATCAAGTGCTGACCCAAGTACGCCTCTAATTTAATCTGCTCCACCAAGAACAGCAATTATAAGCAACGTGTAATCTGTTAAAGAACAGCAACAACAACAGCAACATCGTGTTGCACAAATACGTAAACCTAAATGGAGCAATTGGGGTTGTTTTTTACAGTGGGTGGGGCTAGCAGGCTGACTAACTCGACAGTGTTAAACGGTCACCAAGCAATTCACACAAACGCTTATGGCTTTTTGGTGCGCTGTGTGTGTGTGTGTGTGTAGCTAAAGGGTGTTGCTGTTGTTGCCTGCACAGCTGTTGACCAGCAACAGCAGCAGCAGCAGCAGCAACAACGCTAACAATAACAACCTGATATTCTACAACAGTTCAACGTTTCTGACATTGAGCGTTGAAATTTCAATGGCGATTTATTACCGTTGCCGTGGCAAATATATGTTGCGGCTGCTGCTGCTGCTGCTGCTGCTGCTGCTGCGGCTGCTGCTGTGTGTATCCACTGGGTGTGTGTGTGTGTTTGTGTGTGTAACTTCTTTATTTTTTTGGTTTTTTGTTGTATTTTTATTTATTTTTTTTTGCAGTGAGACGCAAAAATCGATGATGCGACGACCAAAATAAAAGCCAGCACCCAACAGCCACAAGTCTGTGTGATAGATACTTTTCGCTTCCCTACCCCCTTTCGCTTTCACTTTGAGTTTTCCTTCTTCTCGTTTCTCTCTTTCCCTCTCTCTGTCTCTGTCTCTGTCTCTCTGTGTCAATCTGTGTTTGCGGTCCGTGATTGATTTGTGACTGGACCCGAGACAATGCTGACGCCCCTTTGAAGTTGCTCCTGCGTCGTGCAGCAAGCGAGCAAGTGCAGCAACCAAAATACATATATAAATACTTAACAATTCTTTTTCTAATTGAACTTGAGTGGGGCGCCATACAGCGTGTGACGTCATTGCTGCTACCACAGCCACAGCTGCCATGTGGCACCAAACAACAGACAACCCAGCCAGCTAGCCAGCCAGCAAGCAAGCCAGCCAGCCAGCCAGCCAGCAAGCAAGCAACACAATCAACAATTGAGCGCCCAGCCCAGTCCAAGTTGCCAGTTGAACATCAAGCTCGCCCACAGACACGATTTGAAGGCAATGGGCGTGGCAGGAACAGGAGCAGGAGCAGCTGCTCGCTGCTAGCTGCTCGCTTATTTGACTGGCATTACACATCCACACACGCGCACGCCTCTGTGTGTGTGTGTGTGTGGTGTGGTTGTTGGTCTGTGTTTGCGCGTGCCGCGTTCCTGGCATGCCTGCACACCCTTTATAATTATTTGCTCAATCCGCACAAAAGTATGCAATGAAATTCCTCAACACAACAGCTGCCGCTGTTTAGGCTATGGTATACAATACAATTACAGGTGAAAACAAACAAAGCATATGCAACAAAAAAAACGAGTGAAATTCATACCACAAGTATTGAAATTTACTGGGTCGGCTTTTATATTAGAGTTTAGTTGTAGTCTGGGTTTTAATTAAGTGTGTGCATATAAAATAAAAAAGAAAGCCCAGAAAATGAGGCATAGTTTTTTATACATGTTGGTAACCTGAAGTTAAGAAAGAAGAATCATGGCTTTTAGAAATTTACATTCTGAATAATAAGGCGACTTCCACTTCTAAAATTCATGGCGTTTTTTTCTCTGAGTGTACGCCTCACAACTTAAATCTTTTGACCGATTGTTGCTAAGATATCTGTTTGATGTAGTGATCCGATACGGTCAAACGTGAGTCAAAAGTCCGCAGATTCAAGAGGAGGGCTTTACAACTTAGAGAGTATCATTTACTTCAAGTCATAACAAAAACGAGGGCAGTCAGACGCATATAGCTATATCGATTTGGCCAGTGATGCTTATCAAGAATATATACTTTATGGGATCCTTCAATGCACATTGACAAGCCATGACAAAATTAAGATGCCCTCCACAATGTAATAAAAATGAAAAGTGGACTAAAGCCGATTTCATTTGTGAAGCGCTGCTTTTTTTTGGCTGCTTTGCCAATTGGACGACCGAATAAATAACTGTCACATATTCAGAGAGGGGGAGGAGAGAGAGGGAGGGATGGAGAGAGAGAGAGAGAGAGATAGAAAATGTGTGACGGCCAAGCCTTGGCACTGGCTCCGAGCCCATGCGTGTCACTCAGCTCAGTTCTTGGCAGTTGTTTGCTTTTGGCTCGTTCTGGATTTTCAAATCATATCACGTTATTGGCCCTCGTTTGAAGTGCCATTTGGCCAATTGCTCTGCCTGCCAGCGACGAACTACAGCTCTGCATGCGAGTCCCCATGTCTGTGTGCTGTGTGTGTGTGTGTGTGTGTGTGTGTGTGTGTGTGTGTGTGTGTCACTGGGCATGTGCGTGCACGCAACTTGTCTTACTGAACTGCATTTAGCTGGCAAGCCTATAATTGATTAAAACTTGACCTTGACAACAGCCCCACTAGCCGCAAAGCACCACCTCCGCCCACCTGAAACAGCATTTGACACCTGCTGCAATAGATGGGCACTCCAAGCAGCTGCAACTTGCAATCAGTTGAATGCTTAGTGCTGCTGCTGCTGCTGCTGTTGCATGCATCCGACACTTGTCATTTAACTAAATACAGGATTCCACAATTTGCAGGCTGCAGCCGACCCAACTGCAGTTTCGGGCCTCACTTTCGGGCAAACTTTGTTCGAGACGTGCCTAAGCATGCCACACAAAACTCCACATGACAACGGCTCGTATACGCAATTCAAAGAACACTCCACAGTCATCAGTCAGACGCAGACAACTACACACCTCTACACACACCTAAATTTGTTGTCCTCTAAATTAGACGATAATTATTTTATTCATTTATTTTTTTACGCATATTAAATTTAACGAAACATTTTAATTTTAATTAAAAATTAACAGTATAAAATAATGAATAATAAACTGCCAGGTGGCCTGTAAAAAGTTTGAATTGTGACTTGTCGGTTTGCCAAATATATTTCGAATAGCCTGGGCATTTTACACTGACTTATGAGCACTCAAAGCATACATTTATATATATATATATATATATATATATATATATATATGTGAGTGCTTGAAAGTTCGTGCATCCAAAACATGAATGATATATTTTGAGTGGCTGCAATTTAAGTCATTTATTAGCAGTAATCGAAAGCCTACATATTTAATTAAATAACTCTGAGTTTCAGTGTACCCGAGCTCTAACCGTTCATGTGTGTGTGAGTGTTTGTTTGTGTTTGTGTGTGAGTGGACACATAAAATGTGTGACGAATATGGCAATTCATGGCTTTGGAGTCTCATCAAAAGTGACTGCCACATTTTACGCATTTTAGCTGTTGGGCACCGGTATAATAAAGTTTTCTGGCCCAAACAGCAGCATCAGCAACTTTATAATTTGCAGCACACACACACACTAAACACATGCATACTTAAAGTTGTTTTTGCTGACAGCCGGGCAAACTTCAAAAATATATGAGATTTGTATAAATAAATAGTCGGTAAAGAAAAAAACAAAACAAAAAACTCCAAAATGAAACGAAAAACATAAAACAGGCAATTTGTGTGTGTGTGTGTGTGTGTGTGTGTGTGTGAGAGTTATGCATAATTTTTGTTGAAAAAAATGAGTCAACGCAATGTTGAAATGTATGTGTATATGGCCTAAAGGCAGGGCCAAAAATAACGCTACAGATATATTGGCAGTCTTTTAAGGCTGTGATTTTGTTTTTTTCTTTTGTTTTCTTTTTTTGTTATGCATTCCAATTGTTTATGTACTTTAAATGTGTGGGCAGTTCTTTGGTTGCCAGAGAAAGCCTTTGAGCAGGCTTTGCCCACATCCCAACAACAACAAGTGAAGACCTCGCAGTCGGAAGTCGCCGACTGTGAAATACAAGCGTTTAACTGGTAGCAAAGAGCAGGTTGGTCTTGGCCAAGAAATTTTCTGGCCAATCTTTGCAGGATACCCTCCAAGTTTGGTAATATTGGCTCTTAAATTCCATTTATTGGAGGGTGTTACTAGCAATATATATACACTCATACCTCGCTTTACGGCCGAGTTTCGTGGAACGTATCTAGGAATCAATTATTCTAATACGAATTCATGCAAATTCAATGGGATCAGTTCCAAATTTGTTAGATATATAACATAAAATGAATATTATCTGTTTATTTCATTTAAATCAAAAATACATACATTTGTATATAAAATAACAAACGACTCCTAAAACCAACAAAAAATGAAACAACTTCCTGTTACATCAAATATGTGTATGTATTTTTTGTACATAATTTTTTTTTAATGGCTTTAATCTGAAGACAAAGAAAAAGTTTTGTAGGCTGTAAATCGAAAACGTGCCTTAATTGAAGAGGGCCGCTATGGCAAAATGCCGTATAAAGAGAGGCCGTATGGCGGTACGGTTGTATTTCAAATTGTGGGAGATATGTGTTCTTGTCGACTTCACTTTCAGATATCACGATTTTGATGATTATGGGGACATTGCACAAACCCAATTTGCTCTTGTACCTTCAGCATCAGAATATTAACATTTTGCAAATTGTGGTTTCTTTCAGCACAAAACGCAATTAACTATTTCAAGTGAAACTAAAGTTCATTTGGCAGATTTGCAATATTCCAATTTCCAACCGAATGGCTTTGACCTTATTGCCTGCTCAAGTTCAAGTGTAAACTGAAATGTTGTAGAAGACCAACTCAGCCTTCAGTTCTGCGAGTGATGGTGTTGTTGCACTTTGGCCCATTGTGGTAAACATAGTTTGCCTCATTTGTAAATTGTTGTTGCTTTCAGCACAAAACGCAATTAACATTCACTTAAAGTTGTGCAGCTGATTGACATCTGCCTTGAATGGAATTTGAATTAACCAAATTCGCCCCTTTCTAGCTGAGGCTATTTCAAGTGAAACTAAATGTCATTTGGCATATTTGCAATATTCCAATTTGTGAGTTTCGATTGGAAACCGAATTGCTTTCACCTTATTGCCAGCTCAAGTTCGAGTGTAAACTGAAATGTTGTAGAAAACCAGTTCTGCGAGTGATGAATGCAGCTGGTGTTGTTGCACTTCGGCCCATTGTGGTAAACATAGTTTGCCTTATTAACAATGACAAGTTGGTGGTGGCTCGGGAATTAGGGGGGCTTACGGAAAGATCTCGGCTGGCCATGTGTCAAATCCATTGTTGACTTTTGCCACATCAATTTCTCACAGCATATCAGATAAGCAATACAAACAACTGTCACATTTTTCGGATGGTCGAAGGAGAGGGTGGGATGGGGGGCGGGCAGGATGTGTGCTGGTTAGGCCCAGAGAAAATCAGCATATTCCAGCATATGCTGTTGTCGTTCCCTAGAGACTTGACAGCATAATTAACATGCTTCGCCATACGGATTTGTAGTTGTAGTTGAGGCAGCCTTTCGCTCAAGTCATAACTTGATCCGCTCTGGATTCCTTCAGCAAAGTATATATATATACATATATATATATATAAATATATATATATGACAATATGCAAAGATTTATTACACTGCCTGGCATTAACCCATCATTAACTGGGCGTGGTCGCCACCCATCTCGAGCTTGAGTCAAATGCAGCTGGCATATCCAATGAGCTTCCCAAATATCGCACGTGCAATGACTGTCCAAATAACTCAAGCAGACTGTCCCTATCCCTATCCCTATCCTTATCCCTTTCCCTATCCCAGTCCCTATCCAGTCCCTATCCCTGTCCCTGTCCCTATCTCTATCGCTGTAGCTGTCTGTATCTTTCTCATTCTCTATCTTCACAGCAGCCTTTCTGCCCCGCTTGGAGTGGCGTTTGCAAAATTGTTATTCCAGATTATAACTTATTAGCTATTTTGCATATTTTGAATACTGAAAACTGAAGGCTGCCAATCGAAGATAAGGTACATAAAATATTGAAGTGGGATGTGAAGCTGAAATGCTGATGGAATATGTACACATATAGATATCAATCAGCCGCTGTTTCATCAGTCTGAATGATTACACAGACTCAGGAGCGTAATATTGTTTATTGTTCGGTGACCTCCATATATAATTTAAATATGTTTGTACTGGTCGAGTTCAAGTGGATTTTTTGTTTGTTTTTTTTTATGTACTCCAATGTATTTTGAATCTTCATCCCGTCGGGTTTCAGAGACAGTGGAAAACAATATAATATATATATTTATAAGCCTACAGAATAAATAATCTTCAATTTATGCAACAATTTCAGCCTTCTAATGTTTCCCTTTTGACCCTTGCCAAAATTTGTTCCCATTTTTACACAAAAAGTTTTCTTCTTTCAAAGTTAGCTTATTGAGTTAGCAACTCCGAGGTGGGATGTGAAACTAATTGGCAGCTAATTGACTACAAAGTGTAAGTTAAAGGACGAAATCATTGCCCCGAACTGTGTGTGTGTGTGTGTGCCAAAGCTGCAAAGTTGCCGCAGCATACAAATAAACACAAGCTGCAAGTCAACTTTTGCTGTTTAGTTTCGAATGACAAATTCAAATTTCAAATTGAGAATGGCAAATTCCGTGTATTTCTATGTTTCCATCTGGCAAATTTCAAGATCCCTGATGATCTATTATAATAGTAAACAATATTTAAATGGCGTGTGGCACGTGCTGAAGCCAATTATTCAAGTTTTTTAAATATCAATGTTCAAATTGCTTGTGTGCAGGATTAATTTGATTCTATTTTCTAGAAATCGCAGCTTTCTAGGAAAACCAATTATCGTTCAGGACTTTGGCTCTTACAGTATTTATATTCTATGCCGACCGTAAAAGAGAATATTTGTTTTGTCAAATATGACAATGAGTCAGACTGTCATATGAATGTTATTCTATTTCTACACCCTTAGAGCTAGAGGCTGAGAACTTGGAGCATATACTCGTCTGTGCTCCCGATAACACTGGGAGACTAGGAAATCGATAAGTTATATTTTCGAAAATCGATATCGATAAAGCCATATATCCCCACAATTTTAGAGCTAGAGTCACCAAATTGGCAGCAGCCAAACCAAGCTAGAATCAAAACATTTTACCAGGTCACATTAACACTTTATAATCAACATTTCAGTTTGTTAGTCTTAATCGATATATTTGATTTATTTTAATTTTTAGACAGATGAATACAAACACTAAATTAACATAGAATACTTTGACACATTTAAAATCGCATTTTCTTATAGTTGAAGGAACTGCCTCGAATATGGGTTTATATATGAATATTCTTTAACAAGTCGAAAACTGAACAATAAGCAATGAAGGTTTAAGCAACTTTTTTACTGAAGGGTCTCCCGAAAATTTCTAAAATATCGGAGTAGAAACTATAAAATACATTTGACGTGGAGCCAGCAAAGACATTATCTAAATTACGAGTGATATTAAAGTCTGACGAACTTCAGTTTAGAGCGAGACCAATTGGACTGCCCCATCTACAAGACGCATCGAAGATATATATGCTATTTTGTGATTTCTCAAAGATATATACACCGACTTAACGTAGGATTTAGTTTTAGGTAAGCCAACACGTATTTGTAAATAAGAATTTATCACATCAAACTCACAGTTTGCGGCACTGTTGTTGTATACATTTCTTTTAGGGATTTGGATTATTATATTTCAGGTGTATCTCTCACATTCACACAGCCGAATGTTATCTATATGTACAAATGTATATGGCATTTAAATGTACACATATACGAAGGCACATACATGCACATGTATGTATGTACAATGTACATATGTGTGCTTCACGTTTGTCTGGAAGTCCTTTATTTGGGCCTTTTGGGCAGGTGGCCCAATTAGCTAATGGATATTATCAGGCGAGCACGCAGGAAATGAATTTACACACTTAGAAGGACAGCGAAGGGTAATTGTATATATATACAATATACAGGTTTATACATATCATACATAGACCATTTGTACATTTGATGTATTTGTGTCCACATATAGTTAATAGTTTGGCAATGTGTTTAAGATTGTGCTGGACTCACCTGTCGCCTTGAGATTCATGGTCCTGATCTTTGGCGGCTTCGGGTCCCTGGGCGACGGTGTTTGGGTCGCTGGTGCCAATGTCGGCGCTGCTGCTGTTGCCGCTGCTGCTGGGTGCTTCCTGCTCCTCGGTCACCGGTGCTGGTGGCGACTCCAGTGGCGACGACTGGCTCTGCCTCGTGCTCTGGCTCTGGTTCTGGTTCGGGGTCTGGGACTGGGACTGGCTCTTCCTGCCGCTCGTTGACTCAGTTTGGTCGGACATTCTGGATTTGGGTTCTTTGCTTCTTTGATTGCGGAAACGATTACGATTACGATTTCGATTTAAGTTCAGTTCGATTTGAGTTTAGCGCCCTTGCCGCAAACTGCTGCACGAAGCAAAACTTTGCGTTAGTTCGTACAATTGAAAGTGGCAAAGTGGTGGGCATCATTGTGTTTTAATTGCTATTTGATGAAGCCTTCTTAAAGCTCTCGCCCCTGCCTAGCGCCATGCTGCCCCCTCTACCCTCTCCCTCTCCCTGTCCCTGTCCCTGTCCCTGTCTCTGTCAGTGCCTCCCGCTCTCTTTCCGGCTACTTTATTATAAGCTGTCGAGCAGAGAAGTAAAATAGCCAAACTCAAGCCAAAAGCAAAAAACAAATATAAGAAACCAAATGCGAAGAATGGCAGGAAAACATAATGAAAATTAATTGGGGGAAACCTTGCCAATCTACTTAGCAATGTTTATGTTTTTACTGTTGTTTTTGCTTTTGCTTTTGCTGTTTCGGTTTTACTTAATAAGCTGCCAATTATAACTTTACTCTAAGGTAAACAATAAACTACGCAGAAGAAATTTTGTATCTTTTGCAGTTGGATTTGTCTCGAAAATGCTTGAATCTTCGATAAGTCGACTCTAATTGCGAGAGCAAAACAATGTTCATTTGAGCTTCAAGCTGTGACTTCACCGCTGATGTGAACTATATGATAATAACAGTTGATTAATGTACGCCCTGAACGTGTTCAAGTAAGATTTTAGCTCTCTTTGAGATTGTATGGAGAGTTCGCAAATACATAAGTTGAACATTAATTAGTCTCAATGCAGTAATTAGTATTCATTTAGTTGCAAAAATTTGCATTATAATTGAACTGCATGAAGCGTAAGGCTTATTAGTTCTATTTTTGGAAGTGAGATGTATTATTATTTGTCCCAATTGTGACAACAGCTTTATCCATGATAAACGCCCAAAGAAGCCAAGAAACTGCGGAAATCTCAAATGGAAATGCGAAAAACAACAAAAAAACCAGAAAGGGTGAGGAGAGTGAGCGGAGAGCGTGAGCGAAGTGGGTGGAAATTGCACATACTCTTGATGTGGCATCAACAAAAATGATGATTACTAAAGACAGAGCCAACAAGTGGTCGACGACGAATGACTTAAGACGACGCATTCAGCATTATTTGGCAACAACCACCCCGTGTATGTAATTACAAAATAATAATACAAGCTTAATGAGCAGAGATGAACAACTGACTGAACTGAATTAAATTGAACTAAAGTAAATTGGAACCCAAGTGAATTGAAACTGAGTGAAAAGCGTTCAGTGGTGATTGCGAACGCTGAATGGATAAGCGCGACAAGCGATTAGATTAGAATGATAATCGCTATTCGGAAATTAGGCGAATGCCGTAAAAATCACGCAATAAATGAGGGCAAAGAGCGTGCACGCTGATAGGTATACTATATATTCTTGCACATCAGGTAGCAAAAGCCACAAACTCTCAAGGCTGAGGCCGTGAGAGACAAAGAACTAATGAATGAGACTGAGAATGAGGCTGAGAATGAGGCTGAGAATGAGGCTGAGACTGAGAGCACATCATAAACGAGAATTGTTTCGAGCATTTGCATATGAATATGACACAAACATGCACACATACACACACACACACATGCACACAGTCGCAGTTGTGAGCATAAAGAAGTAATTGTGTGGTGCTGCCATGACCAGCAAGAAGTTTAGCTAGTATGTGAATTGTGTGTGCTTGCCAGCTCATAAATCCGCAGTGCTCTATGCGGCACGAACCCTGATTGTCCTTACCACACACACACACGCACACACACACACACACACACATGCTCATCAAATATGAAAAGGAACCCAAAATTAACCCAAGGAAAAGTCCAAAATACTAAAAAGATATATATACGATGCGATACGAAACGAATCGACCAAGAAAATGTAAGAACAAGCAGCAAGAAGCGGAGATACCAAAAAATATACGTGTCTGAAAAAAGTTAAGCCAAAAAAAAAGAGACAAAAAGAAAAAGTTAAAGTAAAAGTAAAAGTAAAACTGCAGACGTTTGCATAAAATGGAATCGCCATCGAAACGCAAAGGTAAGCATAAAAATTGCTTTATAATAGCGGCTCTTGCTGATACCTGACCTGGCCAGCCAAACGACTACAACAATAACAACAACGTCCAAAACAACAACCTCCATGTAACCTCTTTATCCTATCCCAAGCAGCACCCTTCAAGCCCCGCATTCACACAAACACAAACACAACAAATACACGTTCTGCGCGTCACCTTTGTGATTGTTATGATTGTCGATTCGTCTGCTTCCTTCCCATTAACTACTTTCTTTCCTTTCAATCATACACACACTCAAACTCACACACTCACACACACACACACACACACAATCTCGTTAAACTCTTATCGCACTGCTGCTATATAGTATTTGTATATATATATATATATATAGATTTATTTCAATTGTTTTTCAATCACACTCAGAAACACTTTAAAAAAATGCGACAACTTAGGTGGTAGCACATTAAAAAAATATCAAACCTCACTATTGTTGTTGTTCCAAGGTTCCAACTTTTAATCTTCAATATCCTTATATTCAGAATTCAGATTTCCAAATTCAAATTTTCGAGATTTTTATCAGCATTTAGTTCTCGACATTGAACTCTTCTTGCGGTGTTTGCCACAGCTTCTTCAACGCTCTTGCGACGCCTCTGACTATGGTGTTTGTTGTTGTTTTTCTCTAGTCTTTCTTTTTTTTATTTCTTTTAACTTGGGATTTTGGTATTAGTAAGTTGATTTGACTGTTTGGCGATTGCCTTAGCAGTGTTTTCTTTGCTAACTTCGGTTCGCTGCGACTTGGGCAAACGCAACCGACAAAGGCTTGACAGGAACTGAAGTCGCCTGCCACAGGACACGCTATTTATATGCCACTCCACCACTCGACTGTTGCTTCCTCCTATCCTGTTCGCTAGCTGTTGCTGTTGCTGTTGCTGTTGAACACTGTTAACCGACTCCGAAAGCTTTCCAGCACATGCATTGTGCTTTCCCATTCGGATTAAGCTTCAGTAAGCTGCATGCCTACAAACAAGCCCACCCACACGCATCCATTATTTGTTATCTGCTTTTGGGGTAACCTCATCCATCGAGTATACCATCAAATATTAAAATAAATTGGCCTATAATTATTTACCTAAAATATTTTATAATGACAACATCTCGTAATCTATATACAGTGTCTCACAGCTTATTTGGACCAGTGCCAAGCAAAAATTTTAATTGCCTGCCATAAACGAATTATACATTATTTTTCAAAAATTCCAAAAACCGTTGGCAGGTGCATATATTAACCACCAAAATGAATATATGACCCCAATAAACTGGGGTTGCCACACCTGCTAGGTCGGGTTATGTAAAAAAGTACCTTAATTTATGGTCACAGCTTATTTCCAACAGTGGCATTATGGACACCTGGGTGCCACAAAACCCGGATTTTTTACGTCAGGTTGAATATTTTCGGTATAAATAGACCAATCCTTCATAGTCAGTTTAGTTATATCCTGCATCTCGAGTGCAAACAGCCAACAAGGACTATGGGCAAACGGACCACCATTGAACAACGGAAACTCATCCTGGAATACTTCAAAATCGGATATTCACATCGCCAAATAGCTGAAATGGTCAATCTAAGCAAGTCAACTGTATACAACATCATTCGACGCTTCGTCGACGAAAATCGGATAGAGGACAAGGGCAGAATGGCACCAAACAAGATTTTCACCAAACAGGAAGAGCGGAGGATCATCAGGAAAATAGGGGAAAATCCTAAGCTATCGGCTCCAAAACTGACTCAACAGGTGCAGGATGAAATGGGGAAGAAGTGCAGTGGGGAAACTGTGCGCCAGGTTCTGCGCAACCACAACTTCAATGCCCGAGTACCACGGAAGAAGACCACTTGGACAAGGATTTGGAGTTCTGGAACACAGTCATATTTGCAGATGACTCCAAATTCAACATTTTTGGCTCGGACGGACGGAATTATGTGTGGCAACAGTCCAATACTGAGCCCAATCCCAAAGACTTAGAGGCAACAGTCAAGCACGGCGGAGGAAGTGTCATGGTATGGGCATCTATCTCGGCAGCCGGCGTCGGAAATTTGGTGTTTATTGAAACAACAATGGACAAGAATGTGTACCTCAATATATTAAAGGAAAATGTACTCCAAAGTGCCGAGAAGCTAGGAATCCGACGTACTTTCCGGTTCTACCAGGGCAACGAGCAGGACAACAGCCAAGCATAGTCCTGGCTTATCTGGAACTGCCCCCTCATGATAATTCCACCAGCCCAGTCTCCAGACTTAAATGTTCTTTAAAATTTGTGGGCTCTGCTGGAAAATTACATCCGGAATCACAGCATATCCAGCAAACAGGATCTCAAAAATGCTCTGCTGGATGAGTGGAGCAACATCAGCCCGGAAACTACCCGGAAGATGGTATCTTCCATGAATAATAGGTTAAGGGAAGTTATTAAGGCTAAAGGACATCCTTATTTAAGTTTTTCTACGGCAAATATGTTACTTTTTTAAGACTGTTCGAAATAAGCTTTGACATGTATTTTGGATATGTTTTCAGTTTTTGACTAATTTTAATTAATTAATTAATATTTTAATAAAAACTAAAGTTTCTTTTTCAAACGTGAATTTAAGCATTTTTCGTTTGTTTCTTTGTTTAAACTTTAAATTTTTTGCTAGACACTGGTCGAAATAAGGTCTGAGACACTGTATATATATACGCCCCTATGTACATATAAATAACAGAAATGAAATGCATATATTAAAGATAAGATATTGTATATACCAATTATGGTGAGGAAAGAAACACTTACAATATTTTTTAGCCTATTTGGTTATTTAGCTAATACAGAAAAGACTCAGTTTTGACTAAGTTTTTTCTAAAAAAAATAATATAAACTATCTGGGCTGGTCACAGCACATTGTAGCACATTTTCTAAAACAAATGTATTCATCTTGCAGGAGAGATTGATAATTTGGATGGAAAATAAACTCTGATTTAGTATTTGGAACCATACCTTGCATTTTTAATGGCTGCTTTACATCTTGGACTCATAATTCTCACGAGCTTTTGGTACTTATCAATTGGTAAGGAATTTATATTCTCACCCCTAAAAAATCTAGATTGTTTTGTTTTATCTTGTTTATTTCGACCTTAACTAAATTGACATGCATAACTTTCTGTGCAAGCTAGTTTTTATACTCTGACACCGGAGGTATCATTGTATATCGGATTTGTGCAATGGCCGTCATGCTGTCTGTCCATCTGTCCGTCCGTCCGTCGGTATGAACGCAAATAATTTCGACACCCTTAGAAATAGAGACTTGAAACTTGGAACATAAACAAGTCTGCGTCAGACAAAGTGTCAAAATTGTGGTACTACGTCCACTAGGGTGCTAGGAAATCGATAAAATCGGTAATCGCAATTCGATAAAGCCACATATCTCCCAAAGTTTTAAGGCTACAGTCATCAAATTTGAAAGATATATTGCTAAAAGCACCCTTCAGAAATCCGAGAAAATAAATGTTGGACCACGCCCACTCCAGCCCCCAGAAACGATAAAATCCTATATCTCCCTCAATTTAAGAGCTACAATTACCAAACTTGGCCCACTCCCGCCCACAACATTTTCAAAAGTCATATCTCCCGTAATTTAAGAGCTACAGTTACCAAACCTGTAAGGAAGGTTAATGGGAATATCTTCCAAAAATTCACAAAAGCTTATATCTACCGCAATTTGAAAGGCAAACTTAGACGGTATTTCTTGGCCAGGCCCATCCTGTTGATTGCTACCTATTATCAGCTGATATTACTTATGGTATCAAAGTATTTACGTCCGACTACAACGTTCCCTCTTATTACTTACTGGTCTAGTGGATTTAATTACAAAACTTTAAAACTTCACTCATTAGTGGACTCAAGCGACCTGATGCGACCTATAAACGAAAAACAAATAAATGAGAATGAGAATACCCTGATACCAGTGTTTTATATGTTGTGACTTATGTGGATCTACCGTTGTATAATCATGACAGGGGTGGACGTGGCCAACAATATACTCTAAGCTTCAAATTGAGTTAGGTGTGCGGTTATTATCGATTTACGATAAGCATTTTATCGATTTCGTAGCCCCTTTTGGAGGTAGCACTTTTAAACTCTGCCTGACGTGCTTATAGACGAATAAATGTTCAAAGTTTCAGTCACTAGCTTAAGGGGTGTCGAAAAAAATGGATTACTTCTACTTTCTGTATCGGAGTATGAAAACTTTATATTCGATTTCATACATATCGAATGAATTTGTAATAAATAACGCTTGCAGGTACGTCCAATCGAAAACTTTGGAGAAATTCAAATGGAATTTGATACGTGGGAAAACACACGCAAATTAACAATCTGTGGCTAAAATGAAAATAATATACAGTTAAATCGATTGCCACTTAGTCGGAATAAGAGCATCGATAAGATATTTTAACACACCCGCTTAATTGCCATGTTATAATTACATATTTGCAATACTACGTGACATACATAACTCCCAATGGAGTCTTTTAATTTAATACAAGGAATGTATTTTCATATTTTTTAACCACGTTTCATAGATTTTAATCAACTAATTAATAATTTTCAAATGTTATCGGAAAGCCCCTCGGAGATGACGTTGGGTTTTTATATGTAAAGGCATTTGTGTATTTGCTCTACTTGATAATTGGCTATCTGTCATAATGGCAAGCCAAAAAGCTTCAAGTTAGCGAGAAATGTGAAACAGAATGCCAATTCTAAAATTGTTAGTGGGAAATTATTCCGAGAAATGATTGAATGTCATGAATACTTGTCACTCATTATTTAATAATAGTCGCTTTAATGGATCAGTTAACCCAGCGACAGACCAAAGAATGGCACACAAAATCACAATTTGAACTATTGATAACGTGAACCTAAACGGGCAAACATCAGTGGCTATATAATCTACGATAGCAAACAGATATATAACCTTGTATAGTCAATATTTCACTTTCTCAGTCTCAATGATTTGTTTGCATAATAATACGATAATTACTCAATCAAAACCAATCACAATTATCATCATTACTATACTACACTATATCATATAGGTTTTATAGTTACAATTTGCCTTTTTTTTTAAATTTATAATGAAATTTTGGTGTCTGCGGGTAGACACCGATTTAGTATTAACTTAATCTGCGCATGATAAATAAATGTATATAGATATCCTCTGGTTTCCAAGTAAGCGCTTTATATCGTAGAAGTGGCTTCAAAATTGCGATATATTCGTGCACAGTAAAAATCAAAGTATATTTTAAATTAAGTCTGTCTACATGTAGCTTAAAACGAAATACTCTAAACATCTCCAATATTCCAAAAGTGTTTTTACACGAATAAGTTGCTGAGCATGGAAGTGGATTACTTTTGGACATCACCATTTATGCATAGTAATGTATGTCTCCAGTTCCGTCGTTCTCATTATCGCTGATTATAATTGAAACTCGTCTCAATTGTATTGCTTTTGTACAAAACCTAATAAATATTTGAATTGAAATACATTCGCCTATTTTGAAATTGTTTTATTGCTTGTAAGCTCGAAAATGTATTGCACACAGTGGCATGGAACTCAAGCATTGATTGAAAGGCTTCAACATTGAAGCTGGCTTTTGCCACAAAAGCAATATTCTGCATTCTCTTCAGGGCCTCGTGCAATATATCAACATAGACCAGCAACATCATAAATTAATTAGGTAGCTCTCCATTAATCACAAAGTCCAGTAGCACTAAGAGCAGCAACAACAGCAACAACAGCAGCAATAATTGTGTCGTGTTGTGTATCAGAAACTTTAACCTAATCGTATTGCGGCAACAAAGCAAAATGCATTCTTTTACCGTGATGCATTCCAGTTAGCGACGTTTCGATGGTCAGCCTTTGTTATATTGTCGCTGCTGAGAAGAGCACACAGGAACCCCTCAGGCAGACATCGCCACAATGGCTAGAAAAAAATCCATTCCAGACGGTTGCTTCCGATACTTTGACAACGAACGATAAATTGACTTTAAGCTATGAATATATATGTATATATATATAGAACTCAGTTCTGTGAAAATAAGTCAACACTCTCTTGAAGTAATTGCATACAACTCTTTGGAACAAGTATTGAGTTGGAATCCAAAAGCCGTTTGCCACTACGATTTCTGCGAACTCAACAACAGCAGGAAGACAAAAAGCCACCAAGCCAGCAAGAGTGTTCCAGGTATGAATGGGATTCCCCGAGAGCATTCATTGCTGCTGCCAAGTTGGTTGGCTTACGCTTCTTTGACAATTGTGCAGCTCTTGTTACTGCACACAACAGCAGCAGCAACGGCGGCTAGGACAGTGACAAGAACAACAACAGTCGGTGCCGCAGCAAAAACAAAGAGAGAGAGAGAGAGAGCGAGCAAGAGAGACAGAGAGTGAGGGAGAGAAACAAAGAGAAAGAGAGAATGAGATGGTTTATTTATAGTGTGCACTAATTGAGTCCAACGGTGGACAATGCCTAAGCCATGTTAAGCGAACAAACTGAAATACAATTCGCTGTTGGCTTTTAGCTTTCCACTGGCAAAGAAAATCAAGCCAGCAGCCAAACAATACAAACACAGCCACACCGTCACAGAGCAATGAGGGGGAGGTGGGTTGGAGGTGTAACACAAAGACACCTGCTGGAAGATATATGACTTGTTTTTTATAAAGGAATATATAAACATCCTTAAAGCTAGAGTCGTGAAACTTGGAAAATATGTTCGTCTGAGCACGCGTCAGATAAAGTGTTAATATATTGGTGCTACGAGGGGTGACTAGAAAAATCGATAAAAATCGATTATCACAAAACAATAAATAAATACAATTAAGCACCGCCCCACCCCTATAAGAAGTTTCGTGCCAACTGAGATCATATTATGATATTATTCCCCTGCTAACAAAATATTACGTGGTCGTTCTTTAGCTGTTGCAATAGCTGCTTCTACTTGTATGTTATTTTTATTTTATTATTATTATTATTTTCGATAAGCCACTCATGGCCACAAGAATTGAGCTGCTGCCAATATATTCAACACTACTTGCGCTACTATCATATTCGATGGCAACATGTGGTAAGTTGGTAAGCACCTACAATATATTTCAGACATACAGAAAATATACATACAGGGATAAAGAGAGAGAGAGAGAGAGAGAGAGAGAGAGAGAGAGAGAGAGAGAGAGACAGAGAGCGAGAGAGGGGTGGAGGGGGACGAGGGCTAACAATAGGAAAAGCAACTTGCACATAAACGGTCGAAAAGCGGAGCGCATCCTTGCGTATGCGTAATATATTTTTATGAAGTATGGAGAAAAAGCAATTGGTATTTCTGCCCATCAATCAGGATTCGAGCCAGTCAACTATATTGCTGCAATCAAGCAACAAAAGATGCTGTTGCTACACTCAAAAATAAAATCGCACTCTATTTTAGAAAATCGCCAAGGTCAGTTCAACATATTTTTCATAAAGTGCATTTCTAAAACTGAAGATTGCGGCTTCCAAAACAAAAAACAGGTTTTGCATTTCGTAGTGCCAGGATAGCTTTTTGTAAAATTGGCGAAAAATAAACATAAGGATGTTTTTCGTTTGTATAAATTGTTGTCTTTAAAATATTATAGAAAAAACACTATATTTTTGTCAGTTTAGGTCAAGCCTTTCCGGATGAAAGAAAAATAATTGCAAGTGCTTAAAGAACTTAGGTGGTTATTTTTTCTACGTATATATTATTTTAAGCATTTAAAATACTTTCAGGTTTCTGTGTACATATATTTGTATATATTAAAAAATAATTTCTGGCAATTTATTTTCTGCGTGTAGTTGTCCACAATCAGCGAGGGGACGAAAGCTATTATGTCCTGAACCAATTATTATTGGCTATTAATATGGGTAAAATGCCTTTATTGAAGCTGTGCATATATATTGAGATTCAATGAAGTTGAACAGAGGGACTGTTAATGCTGATCAAGAATATATATACTGTATGGAAGATGCTTCGTTCTGCCTGTTTCATATAAGAGTTGCTGGCCCAGGAAAAGTGTTTATGGATTTCGTCACTTTTCAAAGTCAAAATAGATTTTATTTTAAGCCAAGGTTTTTCTTTAACAAATGTAATTAATTAAAAATTAATTCAAAAAATGTGAGGCCTAACAAGTTCGAAAACGATTTAGAAACAACGAAACAAGAAAATTAATTTAAATTCAATGCCATTTTCATGGTCGTGAAACTGAGTTTTAGCTGCCAAAAAAAAAACAGGAAAATATATTAAAAACAAGAGACAACGTTGAGTCGGGCGTAGCCGATTGCAAAATACTCTGATATAAGTAATACCATCTCATAACAGGTGCCGGGTGGGTGTAGCCAAGAAATTTCGATCTTTGGTAGAAATTCGTAGTCTTGTGCAATGTCTTCTTTTCGACATGTCAAAATTGGAGTGCTACATCCACTAGGAGGCTAGGAAATCGATAAAAATCGATAGTAGCTAATCGGTAAAGCCACATATCTCCTTAATATCTTTCTTAGATGAGTCTGAAGTCAAATTTGTTTAATGCATTTTTGTTTAAAAATCAAACCAATTCTAAAAATACCTTCGTTTTTTGTAAATTTGACAATTTTTGACGAAGATATGGCCATTTGAAGCTTGACCCTATTTCATGTTTTTTAATACATTTTTTGATTTTTGGTAGGATATCTCCCACAGTTTTAGACTACAGTCATACAATTTATTTAGGTAGGTTGTTGGCGATATCTTTTGAAGATCGGAACAGGCCACGCCCACATCGGCCGCCTTAGGCCCTCCGACCCTAAAAATCGGAAGTGTTTATATATTTTACAGTTTATGTGTTACAGCCATAAAATTTGTAGGGTATATATATATATAAATCGATAATCGTAAATTAAAATTAAATGTTTAGAAGGAAATAACAATTGTTAGCACCGGTCGCGAGTACTAAGAGTAAAATGACCGTTAACCGAGCCTTTTCGGTTTATTTTCATTTGTTTATATTTATTTGAAAAACTTACGACTTGAATCCGACTCGATGGGGCAAACCTTGCAAATGAATTGAGCTGAATGGTTTAACTGTGCTAAACGTGATTTATTTATGTACGTACTGGGCTCATTACACAACGTGCATTAAAAAGATCGAATACTCTCTAAAAAGATCAGATAAATAGATAGATATGTTGACAAAGACTGCAATTGGCCTTTGGCTGTAGTTTGCGATGGACAGCTGCAGTGGTTTGTTGCCTTAATTACCCTGTTGCTCTGTTGCCGTGCTGCGTTACTGCTGATCCGTCGCCATGAAGGAGCGCAGCACCATGAGATAGGACATGGCAGAGCGGACCACCTGCAGGGAAGGCACAAAGTAGAAAAATTTCAAATTAAGTTGCCAACATTGACCGACACTATTTAAAATTCAAATATCTGCTTTGCAGCAGCGCGTATACTAAGAAAAAAAATCAACTCTAAAATTTGCATTTTTGTTGCTTTTAGGATTTCACAATTACAAACATTTTGATAAGTGATTATTTAATTTGGAGAATTAATCTCTAATATAAAAACCGAGCCAGTAAATTCCATGACTTGTTTCTGCATTTTAAATGGATTTTTTTCAAAAAAATTGGTTTTGCACTTCGACTTTTAAGAAATGCTTTTCTTAATAATAGAAAATATTTCTAAAAACAAAAATAAAATGGATTATCGATTTAGGACAAGCCTTACTAATTTTTAAGAATTCTATTTCTAATATTTTGAAATGATTTCTAAAAACAAGTACAACTTTCAAGGTGGTACGCACCGCCGAGAAGGTTTCCATGTTTGGCTTAAAAAAGTAACCATCAAGTTGACAGGGTTTCTGGGCTCGCCGGATGCTGAGAAGCAGAGCGTGCCTGGTGGCCGGCGCAAAGTCCACCCAGTTGCTGTCATAGGCAGCAGTTGCGAAATCCTCGCTCGCCTGCTTTATGTTTTCGCCACAATGCGAGTAGCTGAACACGCCAATCAGCACCGAGCCCAAAAAGAATATGAAGAAGAGGCCTTCGAGCGAGGGAAACAGATTGGCCACCTGGTAGGTGACAAAGGACAACTGCAACACGTTCGTAAAGAACTGCAGAAGGACAAGTGGCCGGAGATCATTTCCCAGCTGATTGGCAATCATCAGAGCCGTCTGGTGCAGGTGCAGCACCTGTTTCAGCTCTCGCATCTCCTGCTGCGGTTCGTCCCTCTGTGGCACAAGATGCCGGATGCGATGTTGAGCAATCTTGAACAGCGCGCACACCTGGAATGAAAAAGCAAAGAGCAGTGTGTCCATGGCCAGAGTCATCCACATGGTACCGTAGCCAGCCAGCACATTCCATATACATGTGGGTATATACAGCAACACCGACTGATAGTCCCATGGAAATGAGCCTTTATACGGCAGCTCCAGATGTACGAGTCCGTTGCGCAGACGGGTCATCACCATGTTGACAATCGGGTTAATCAAAGACAGGATGACGAAGCTATTAAACCAGCACATGTAGGTAAAGCTCAGTAATTGATCGCTCCGGATCTCTGCATCTACAATGGTCGCTGCCTCTGGGCAGATCTCGATCTCTGTCAGAGAGAATGTGATAAAAATGATATGACGGTTTTGTGTAAGAGTACCTAACAGGCAGAAGGGAGCATCTGCGCCCCATAAAGTATATATTATCTTGATCAGTATCAACTGCCGAGTCGATCTAGTCAGGATCGTCTGTATGAGCACGCGGATCTCAGAGAGTATAGGAGAAAGAATTTGGAATATCGATACATATCGATAAGCCATTGACCATCGAAGCGACCATAAATATTAATATTAATTATATTAAGAGCTGGGTTCAGGGTATCTCTAGTCGAGCCCTTTAGAATTTTCTTACTTCTTTTACATTAAAACAATTAGCTCAGGTCCTGGACATCAAATTATGTTGATAATTATGATTAAATAAAGCCCCCATCATCATGTAATAGTAAGGTTAATTAAAACAAGAAAGAACTATTACCTAAAGCACACCGAACTTGAATTTGAATTTTTAAGCAAATATGTTTGCTATTGAATATTCCACAATTGTGCAGTTATATTGTTATGACTCGATACCACAACTCTCGGCCGACTCTTGCTTTGGTGCTACATAATATAGTGGTCCGATTCGATCCGCCTCTGACGTCATGAGTGACCAAAACCGAAAGACGGACTGATACAAAGTTTCATTAAGATAGTTTTAAAATCAAGGGGCTTCTGCGGAGATGTTTTCTCCCGTCTGTTACGTACTTTTGCACAAGACCATTCTACACTTTTACCCATTTTTAATGAGTTCAGAGTATGAAAGCACTTAACCAAATAATATATTTAAACTATAGTAACTAAGATTTGCTGAAGTAAAATAAAAAACACTAAAATAAATTGGTAAAACTAAAAAATAAATAAAAAAAATTGTCTAAGGATTCTTGAAAACCCAATTGAACTGCTTAGGCAATTGTCTTGACTATCAAAGGTTTTTATTTCATTCCGCCCCGAAGCCGTATTGCTTGATGAACCTTGCAACATTGTTGCAAACATTTTTAATCTTCTTGGCCACAAAATGTTTTTATGAGCAAATCTCAAGCAACTTGAACAGATGATATTGCTAAACTCTAAATTGCTAATAGTGTTGTTTTAATGGTTACACACAGGCCTAAATATGTACGTAAATATTCTTGATATAGCCTTCAGAACTAAATTTCTTTAAATTTTACTAGTAAAATGTGGTATTTTTGCTGTTTGTCCTTATGTACCTATTTAAACGGACACTCGACACAAAGGCCATTTCAGAATCTAGATTTCTTAAAATGGACCTCAGGAAAGAACAACAATATATATGTGGTTTTCTAATCTGCAGCAAAATAAATGATAATTCAATTAAAGAAAAATACAAATTGAAAACCAATTCATAAAAATATCAATTGATTTTTTTGTGATTTCAGCCACTTACCCTTTTTGAATATGCCGCGAATGCGGTAAATTAGCTGGACAAATTGCTTGCGATGATATAGGAATAAGACACACTTAATTATGCCTAGAATAATGGTAATCGCGGATGCGATGATCTCCGATAATATGCCCATATCGTTCAGATTATACCGAATCGCCAGGCAAAGTGGACCCACATAGGTGCTACTTGCGCCTATGAGCAGCGGTAAGATATGCCACCGATCAGTTGTTCTGGCGGCATTCCACAAGTCCACGCCAATTTGCCGGAAAGCGAGAACCTGCGCTCGCATAAAGTTTTTCTCCTCCATGCCCGCAGTTAATCTGTCTGCCGACTGACGCCCGTCAGAGTCTTTTATATATACTTGTTGGGCGCCAGCTATTCAAGTCGCGTGGCATAGAATTAAAAATCACCAGCCTGCACCATTGTGTCGTGTTCTTTTTGTTTGCCTCTCGTTGCATTAAGGGGCTAGGTAAATGACATCGTTTTGACGACTACGCTTTGTAATTAAGAGTCAGCTTTTCTGTTCACAGGCTGCACTATAATTTTAATGAGTCCCTGTTCAGCGCCTGAATGGGCTATCATCATCATTTAATGCAAATAATTATATGCGATTTGCAAAAGCTGCTCTTGACATTTGACAAGCGGACGAATTGACGAGTCACGCCTTGAGAGCTCAACAAGTTGCAATCAAAATTTATTTAATTTGAAATGCAGCGCCTTCGATAAAAAGTATCGATAATTGATATCATGTTGGGCTGCCCACACTGCAGCGCTGCCCACTTGTTGCCTAGGTGGCAACGCTGAAAACAACACAGACTGGCATCACATCACGCTCAGTTGTATAACCTATTTGCAGAACTTTTCGTTGGTTCAATTGCAGCTCGTCGCAAAACAAACTAAAAGCAGGTAAGTAATTACAACAATTTTACTGCTGATTACTTAACATTCACACTGCGCATAGCAAAATGGCTGGTGAACAAGAGAAACTGACCGGCCTCTCGAAGATCTTCAATGGCACAACTATGGCAGGCCGTGCAAATGTAAGTAGACCCCCCTCCCCCACCATTAATCTGCAAATCGCAATGGAAATCTAAAATGTTGTTTTGCAGGTGGCGAAGGCAACATACGCTGTTGTGGGCCTGCTAATTGCCTACCAGATCATGAAGCCCAAGAAGAAGTAGAGGTGATACCACAATTTAGATGTGCTCGTTGTGTCCTGGAGAGCAGCAATTGGAAGTAGCTGCAGGATAGCAGCCATTCATATTTAAGTGTAGTGCAAATGAGCTTGAAGGAATAAACCATTTTCAAAACCGAACCCATTTTCATTATGTAATGCAAGCAACTCTCTCTTTCCCTATCTCTCTTGCTCTCACTGCCTGGGATAACATTTTGATTGCAGCACGTGTGAGGATTTGTCAGCTGTCCGATTATGTGGCAATTATTAGTTACGTTGCCCACCATGCGAAGGAATGATGTCTTTTCTTTCGCTCACTTATGTTAACATTTATGCTCTCTCGCTCATTTCTGCAGACTGCAATTCTCTCTCGCTCGAAATGGTTGCAATGTCTTGGGAATAACGGCAGATAGAGTAATCGTTGGTTTTGTTTTAAATTTTTTATTTATTTAAAGTTTTCATTATTTCATTTCATTAAACTTGTTTAAAATGTTCCACTTCTAGGGTTGTTTTGTTTTAGCCCAGTTATCGAAATTTCAGTATTACTAAAAATTAATTTGAATGAATTGAATGTAAAAATGGTTTACACATGTACACATATATATATATATATGCATATATGTATATGTACGTAGTATGTATGTATTATATATGACCATGTACTTTTCGTTTTCTTGCTTGGTAGATAGAGATTTAGACGAAAAACCATATATGTATATGTACATATATATGTATATATATATGTATATATATATATATACACATATATATGTATGTATGTATGTATGTAGAAATTAATCAGTTATCAACTCTATGTTTATGCTATAGCTATCAAATATATCTTTTACATGTATGTATTTGTATTGTGTTTAAATAGCAAGCGCTGGCCATTTCGCATCTGCATCTGCAAATTGTTTCGTTTTTTTTCGTTTTTTTTTTTGTTAATAACTAAACCGGTTTGCCCTGGCAAAACATATTAACATATATACCACCATTTAAATTAGAATTTTGAATTTTTGCAGCAGCAGCCGAGCGAAGTGCGAAAAATACATAAAAATGTATGTATTTAGTTATGTAATCAGTTTGCTCTTATTTTTTTCATGTTTGCATTTGCATCTACTACTTTTCTCATAATATGTATAATCAGTATTATTGATTGTTGTTGGGGGGAGGGGAAGGTTTGTCATTAAAAATTCGAGTGTTTCCTCACTTGGATTTTGCCACTATAATGTGTATGTATGTATGTGTATTGTATGTATTAATGTATATGTATGTACGTATATGCGCATGCTATATCCTTGTTAAGTTACAGTTACTTAATTGGTTTCGTTTTGATTCGTTACGTGTTTTCTTATGTTTGTTTTTGTCTTTCTAATTTGCCTCATTCATTACCTTTTTTGAGCACATACAACATAAATAAATCTTATTCGTGTCCGATCGCAGTTTTAGTTTTTTTTAGTTTTCTTTCCTTTTTCTTTTTCATTTTTTTTTTCTCTTTTATTTTGCTTTTGCCAGCTCCCAGTGTTGGTGAACAGCTTTAGCCACGATCTCCGAAAAGGGACCTTTTGTTTTTGTGGTTGTGAGCATGGGGCTGCAGGCGGGCTAATAATAATAATAGATAAGCGCAGCAGCTCCACAACGACTGCAACGATAGACGACTGGCATTCACACCTATCAAATCTCATTCTACAACAATTCAATTACAACAGCAAAAAAAAGAAAAAATTGTCTATTTGCAGCTGTTATTCAACATTGAAACGTCGGAAATGATCGCTTTGCAGGTGCCCATCACACTAAACAGCTGATGGGCAGCACTGCGCACTGCACAGGCGATTAACACCCGGGCGCCATTTTGTTTGAACACTTTTCTAAGCCGAGGTTCAAGTTGAGTTTTTTGTTTGCGTCTGATTTGGCTGATAGGCCCCAAAGCCAAGCTCAACTTGTGACGCAAAACACAAAAAAAATTGTTTTTTTCTTGTATGTTGTATTCAACACTTGGTTTTTAAAACAAAGAGGTATACATAACTATTCGTTTTTTTGTTTTTTTTTTTGTTTACTTTTTCAACTTAACTTTGCGCTTAAACAAACTTAAAAGCTTGCGTTTCTCAATTCTGTTTCTCTCTCTCTACAAAGATCGATATTGGTAATCATTAGATTGGTAGAAGTATGTATAATGTAAAATATTGTAGCATAATCATAAGTTAGAGTTATTAGTAGTGTGTTTCCATCAATGCTCCACTTGAGAAAAAAAAACAAAAAAAAGAAGCTATATATATAGAAAAAATGATGATAGCAAACACAGTGCCAAAAATAATAAGTTTATATTTTTATGCTTGTATATGTTTGTATGTATGCATTGCTGTTTATGTGTTTCTATGTGTGTATGTGTGCACGTATGTATGTATGTATGTATGTGTGTGTGTGTGTGTGTGTGTGTACTATGTAAATTTGTTTGACAAAAAATACACTCAGCATTCAATTTCACTTTCGATTTGTTTTGTTTGATTGTTTTTTTTTTGTTGTTTTTTTTTTTAACATAAACTAAACGCTAAAAGTTAACACAATACATTTTAAAAGAAATGATAATAATTATAATATAAAATATATTTATGTGAATAATAATTAATGAAAAGCATAATATTGTTTGTTACTGTTACTGCTGTTTTTTTTTGTTTTTTGTTTTTGTTTTTGTTTTTTTTTTTGTTTGTTGTTGGTTGTGTAAATTGACGTTGGTCAATTTGATTTTTTTTGTTGTTTCTTTCCGTTTTTGTTTTTATTTTAATTACTTTAATGCAGTTGCAGATTCAATCCATTTCTATATATATTTATATATGCATATGCAAATGTGTGTGTGTGTATGGGTGTGTGTGTGTGTGTGTGTTTTGATGTATTGTATTTGTATTCAAACCAACTAAATTATAAGTTGCCTTTGCATATTCTGTGTTTTTTCTTCTTCAACTTCATTTTGTTGTTTTTGTTGTTGTTGTTGTTGTTGTTGTACTTGTTGCATATTTTCGATTGTTTCCTGGCATTCTTGGTGTTGTTGTTGTTGCTGTTGTAATTAGGCGTTTCTCAGGGGCGTTTCTGCTTCAAACTTGCCCTCTTCTTCGTGTTGTTTCTTTTTTCTTTTAAGTAGTTTTTTTTCATATACTTTGTTCTTTTCTCTCTCTATATATACGTATAAACATATATATGTATATATATATATATAATTTCTTTTACTTTCGTTTTTTTGTTACTTTTCAGAGCTGAACTTTGTGTTTTTTTTTTGTTTTCGTTATAGGAGCGTTGGCTGTGTCTTAGTCTTAAGTCCAGTTTTCCAACTTTTTGATATACCCTTGCAGTGGGTATTTGAAATTTGAATATATCCGTCCTCTTAATATTGCAGCAGACAGTGGATATTACGGAGACAGCCGTATCGGATAACTATATCAAACGATACCAATCAGCTGCCACAGGAACTATCGAATGTCGAATGGCGAGCTTCCTTTTTTCCACACATTTTATCAAACTCAATAGTCACCCAGCTCTCAGAATAAATCATTGACATCGGACAACTATTATGCCTATATATATATAGTAATAATCGCTCGGTTTCTGCTCACGTTTGTTTCCTTTCTTTTCTAATCTATAATGTGAATTAGATGTCTGCAAGGGTATTTTATCTTCGGCGTGCCCAATATGGCTAATTCTTTCCTGTTTAAGATTAGTTTTGCGCTTAATTCGGTTTCATTTCTTATTTCGCTTTCGCTTTAATTAATTTCTTAATGTTTCTCTTGCTTTGCTGCTGTCTCACTCTCCCCCTCTCCCCCTCTCCCCTCTCCCTCTCCATAAACGCACATTGCCTAATAATTCAATGCTCCATTTATGAATCGCGCCTATAAATTTCTGCATATGTGTGAAAATGTATCTATGTGTTTATGTATGTACGTGTGTATTCATGTGTGTGTGTGTGTGTCTGTGTCTGTGTGTGCATATGTGTGTGTGTGCGAGGGGTCTATTTGGGCGTGGCACCATTGATCGTGCGCTCAATTGGCGTGCCACTCACCACGATTGGCGCCACCGCCACCGCCGCCACCACCACCGCCGCCGCCTGCCGCATTGTTTGAATAATATGGCTTGCTGAGCTGTGCCGCTGTTGCAGCTGGCGATGAGCCGCCACCGCCAGCGCCGCCACCGCCGCCAGGGCCACCAGGGCCGCCGTTGCCGCCATTGTTGGCGCCAGGTGGCACGCCGGAGGCATTGTTATTATTGCCGGCGCTGCCGTTGCCGCCGCCGCCGCCACCCGTCACCTGACGCATGCTTTGGGCGCGCTGCGCCGCAGCCGCCGCCTGGTCGCGTTGTTGTTGTTGTTGTTGTTGCTGCTGCTGCTGCTGTTGCTGTTGCTGCTGTTGTGGATGCTGTGGATAGTTGTTGGGTCGCTGTATGGGTGCCGGATAACGTCCCTGATTACCGCCGCCGCTTTGTCCCACACTGCCGACACCGCCGTTGCCACCACCAGCACCACCACTGCCGCCGCCGCCGCCTCCAACTACCTGGGAGCCGCTGGATCCGCTGCCAACGGCACCGGAATTGCGACCACCCAACGCATTCATATTGTTGCCATTGCCACCCTGTCGCTGCTGCTGCTGAGATTGCTGCTGTTGCTGCTGCTGCTGCAGCACCTGATTCTGCAGGTCCCACTGCACAATAGATAATGGATGGAGAGAATTGAGGTCAGTGAGTGGATTCGCATTCCCGATCCGTCGTTTGCTCTACTTACGCCGCCATAGTTCTTGTGGTGCGGTGGACTGGTCTGCGACTGCACCTGCTTGGCCAGGCCCAGGCTCATGTCGGCGCTCAGCGGACTCTTCAGCTGTCTGCCCATCTGCAATGAATATACGAATCAAAAAACATATCCAAAATGTGGAAGCTCATTTCAATAACAATCATTTGCATCTGCATCTGGAGCTGGGTCAGAGTCGATGAGTTGGGTTTCCATCACCTCAAGCAACACACATCTTCTCTATTGTTTATTGGTATTGGGAATATATTGCAAGAATCGGGCTACTCCTCAAATTGTGAGGTTATGGGCATAAATTCTCCCAAAAGTATGCAAAGATATTCTAATTCATAATAAAAGGATATTTGGGATTATAGCTCAACCAAAATCATACAAGATTGTCATGTATGTGCGACAAGATACCACAACTTCAAGCTACTCTTTCGATTCTCGATTGTTCCTATAGTGATCCGATCTGGTCGGCTTCAACATCACAAGTCACAACAAGACAACAACGATCTGTAAAACTGGGGGGGAGTTCAACTTATTTAAAATGCGGACAGACACACTATATCGACTCGGCTCATGATGCTGATCAAGAATATATATATACATATATATTTGAATTTATATATATAAATGCGGCGTTGCACATTTTCTGTGTCGATAAGGCCAGTAATTGGGCACGAATTATTTTTCTTTATTCCGCTCTTTTCCGTTTCCTTGAATGCAGGGTTGCACTTCTGCCCACCCATGTCCGATTTCGGACGTGTGGAGTTCAATTGGAAATGTTGTGATCGAAAAAGATATGGTCGAACTTTTGCTTACGAAATTCAGGAAGCTTCAAAGTGAAACTACGACTTAATTTGTGCTTCACATAAAACTAGAAAATGTTTATAGTCTGGTGAGTACTATATAGAATATTTGTCTTGCTTTAGCTACGGTCTGACACACACACACACACACACACACACATATATATATATATATATATATTTATATATATATACATATATAGTTTTGTAGGCAAATTAGTTGATGGTTTGTCTAATTGTTTTAAAACTTTATACTTTTATTAAAATTAATGCACAAAATCAGATAGATATTTAGATATTAATGAAGAATATCTAGTTCCGTGACAAAACAGAGACTGGCTCTATTTAGATGGGAAACCGAGTCGAGCAAAAAGCGTACAAAGTTTAATACTTAATACAAATTATTGGGGGATTGGGTCTTATTAAAGTGGCTGAACATGGGCAAACTGTGGTAGTTAGAGAGTTGAGTTGAGTTGTTGTAGTGTGTGCTTGATAGTTGTGGTGCTTGTGCTTGTGCTTGGGCTTGTGCTTGTGGATGTAGCTGTAGTTGTAGTTCACTCCTTACCGAGTCCTGCATGTGTCCCTGGCCCTGAGTGTTCTTCAGGTAGCCACCGCCGGGCGTTGGTCCGCCACGGAACTGACTCATGCCGGCCGCCGTCAGCAGCTGTGAGTTCATGAACTGTGTATTAAAGTTGCCCATCGAGTGCTGAGACTGTGGCCCCGGTGGTCCATTCGAGCCAGGCGGACCGCCCTGATGCCCACCATACATGCCGGCCGCCGAGGCGAGGCCATAATTCTGGGCACCGCCACCGCCGCCTTGGGGCGGCGGGCCACCATAGAACTGGGGACCACTGGGTCCGCCGGGTGCCGAATTCGAGTAGTAACTGTTCGACTGCAGCTGATGTGCGCCGGGCGGTGGTCCACCTTGTCCCGGATGCTGCGGCGGTCCGGCATAAAGATTCATGTACGGCTGGGCGCCTGCATAGGGGCCGGGTCCGGGACCTGGCCCAGGACCGCCGCCACCGCCGGCCGCCGACTTCGACCCAATGGCGCCAATTGGCTGCTGGCTGGCCTGCTGTTTGGACGTGCCCGACGACATCATGGAGCTGCTGTTTGAGGAAATGATGGCGACGGGCGCGGCATTGGGATTACTTAGCTGCTGCGAATTGGGCTGCGGCTGGCCAAAGGGACCACCACCGAGTCGAAATTGTGACGCCAGATTGGTGTAGACGTCCGGCGTGGGCGCCGTTGGCGGTGGCGGCATATTGCCGCCATGTCCATGAGGCTGCTGCATAGCGTACGCATTGAAGGCGCCACCGGCGGCAGCCGCCGCTGCTGCGGCCGCAAAATGACCCGGAAAACTGTGCGCCGCGGCGGCGGCGCTGCCGCTGAATAGGCGGGTGAGCGGCTCGAATGATCAAGCGAATGGAATGGAGCGTACAGATTGCCCGCCTGCGATGGTGGCGGCGGCGGCGCCAGCTGCGATGAGTTGAACACAACCGCCGGTGGGCTGGGAATCGTTGGAATGGCGCCGACGCCAAACTGTGGCGATGCCTGATAGAACGGCAGCTGTTGTTGCTGTTGTTGTTGTGCCTGATGTTGTTGTTGCTGTTGCTGCGAGTGTTGCTGCTGCTGCTGATGGCTGGGCGGCGGCGACATACCCAGGCCGGCATGCAGCTGCTTGGCCTTCACCTGCTGCTGATGCTGCTGCGAGTGCTGCTGCTGCTGCTGTTGTGGACTGGGGTAATCCTCCTGCTGCTGCTGCTGTTGCTGGAACTGCTGCTCCAACGAGCCAGCATCAAACGGCGAACCGTGGCTACCATAAGCGGGCCCCGGCGACGACAGAGCATGGTGAGCATGATGCGCCTGCTGCTGTTGATGGTGCGATTGCTGTTGCTGTTGCTGCTGTTGGTGATGGCTCTGCTGCATGTGGACCGTGGGGACGGCGTAATGCGGCATCTGTTGCTGGAGCTGCTGCTGCTGCTGCTGCGAGGCGGCCACTGCAGCGACAAAGGTGGCGGCACTCATATGGCTGCCACTGTCATCCACCACCTGCTGCTGTCCGTGCTGTTGGCCATGTTGCGACTGTTGCGCGTGTTGCTGCTGTGCAACGGCTGCGGCAGCAGCAGCTGCTGCTGCGGCGGCTGCTTGCTGCTGCTGTTGTTGTTGTTGTTGCTGCTGTTGCGCGTGCTGCTGCTGCTGTTGTTGTTGCTGTTGCTGCGAGTGCTGTTGCTGCACACCGCTCTGCTGTGTTGTCTCCGACATGGGCGTGGCTGATTCCCACACCTTTTTCACACTCGCAATCTTCATGTTCAGATCCGCTGTGGAATTGTTTTGCTGCTGCTGCTGTTGCTGTTGGTGCTGTTGATGCTGCTGCTGCTGTTGTTGTTGCTTGCTAACCGCATCGAGGTTGTCGACCACTTTGAGCGACGTCGAATCATCGCCAAAGCTATAGGCCAGTTTCATGTCCTGCTGCTGCTGCTGCTGTTCGTCATCCTTGGCGCCAAAACTCATTTGGGATAGAGCGCTGGAGAGGCTATCGACAGCTGCCGCTGTTGCTGCAGCTCCTCCCAGCGATGGCTGCTGCTGCTTGAGCGTCACAACAGTTACCGCCTGCTGTTGCTGCTGCTGCTGCTGCTTGTACGTGGAGTTCTCAAAGATGATGGTGTTCACGGGCGCATTGGCATCGATCAACAGATTGCCGGCGCCGACGACACCCACCACTGTTTTCTCCCCAATGGCGGACAGCTTGGACTTGTCGCCAATGGGTGTTGCTGCTGTTGCTATTGTAGTTTGTGTTGCTGCTGCTGCTGCTGCGGCGGCGGCAATTGCTGCTGCTGCTGCTGCATTTGTTGGCGGTGCAATTGTTGTGCACTCGCTGCTCTTCTTCTTGCCAGACATTTCGCTGCCAGGCGCAGCCAATGAGGGCGGCACGCCACCAGACCCAACAGCAGCACCAGCTGTGCTTAGTCCTGGCGGCGGCCTAGCTCCTCCTGCTCCTGCTTGTACATCCTTGTGTGGCTCCTCCTTGGCCACGGCAGTGTTGGTTGTGTTGCTGTTGCTGCTGTTGCTGCCCTTGTCCTTATCGGACGTTGGCTCCTCCTTGTCATCCTTGCCTTTGTGCAGGCCCGCACTGAGCGCCATCTGGTTCTGTTTGGTCTTGTCCAAATCCGTATTGCCCGTTTCCGATTCTGAGCTGCGCTGCTGCTTGTTGTACTCCTCGTAACCGAGCCGGCCATAGGCCCGACCACCGCCAGCAACGTTGCTGTTGCCGCTCTGTTGCTGGCGTCGATACCCGGATGAGGAGCTGCCGCCGCCGCCGCCACCACCGCTGGAGAGACCGCCGCGTCCACGTCGTGACGGTTCGCCGCGTGGTGAGAAGCCCGCCTTGTTGACGACTGCTCCTGCACCAGATCCGGCTGCTGCTGCTGCAGCAGATGACTGGCCGCTGCTGTTGCTACTGTGGTCGGAGCGTGATTGCACCACCTTGGGACTGCGTCGTGACGCCGCACCACCATTACCACCACCACCACCGCCGCTGCTGCTGTAGCAGTCCTCATCGACGTCCTCGGATTGCTCAGACTGTTCACCACCGCTGCCATAGTAGCGACGCCCGCCACTGTTGCGACTGCTCCAGTCACTGCTGCTGCGTTGACCACGATAGTTGCCTCCGCCGCCGCCACCACCGCCTGCCCCGCTGGTCGGATAGCTGCGCCCGGCACCGCCTCTCGTCGTGTGCAGCTCATCGCGTACACGACCACCACGTGGACTTGGTCGCTTCACCGACGCTGGCTGCGTTGCGGATGCGGCCATGGCCATGGCTGAGGAATTGGTGGTGGTGGAGCCTATCGTTAAGTTGCGCAACGACTCCTTGTCGTCGTCAATCTTGGCGCCGGGGAATGCCAAAAGCGGTGCCTTAACTGCCTCCGGATCGGAGCCAAGCTCCGTTGACTTCTCCTCCAATTTGTCAGCGGGCTCCACGCTCCGTCTCAGTATCTGTGTGGGCTGCATCAGATCCATGGACTGCTTCTGGAGCATGCCAGTGGCTTTCTCCTCGCTGAGGCTGGGCTGGCGCGCCGGCCGCTGCAGTATCTTGATCTGCACGGCCGAATCATGGCTGTGCGTCGACGAGAAGCTCTCTTCGCGATTCCGATGATACTTTTGCTCGGCATCCGTTTGCTCTGCCCAGGAACAGGCGCCACCACCACCAACACCACCACCACCCAAGCCCACATCATCGCCGGATGAGACGCTCGTCTTGCGATGCGAATTCTCCGAGATGCTGCGCGATTGCAACAATTGCTGCTGTTGCTGTTGCTGTTGGTGCTGTTGCTGCTGTCCACTGCGATAATCCTGGGCGCGAGTGTATCTCGATTGTTCGGCACCTGACGCAGTCGCATCCTGCTCCTCTCTGGCGCTGTCATGACGATTTCGTCCATAATTGCCGCTGCTGCCAACTCGGGCATAGCCTCCAGAAATGCTGCGCACACCACTGCCACCGCCACCGCCGCCTCCACCATTAGAGCCGCCACCGCTGCCCTTTTGTAAATATCGCGAACCACTGCTCTCAAAGGCGCTGCTCGCCGATGCGCTCTTTTCAAGACCGCCCCGTGGCAGTTGCTGCTGCTGCTGCTGTTGTTGTTGTTGTTGCTGCTGCTGCTGTTGCTGTTGGCGCTGAAAGCGCGGCGGTAAATTCGATTGGAAATGCGTCATGAAGACGGGCTTCTGTCCGTAATCGCCGCCAGCTGTGGACGCGGCAAGGGATGTTGAGACAGAGCCGCTGCCACTGCTCGAGATGCTGCTGCGCGGTCGTCGCTGCTGCTGCTGTTGTTGTTGTTGTTGCTGTCCAGCAGCGCCACCACCTCCGCCCTCATCCTCACTGACGTTGCCCAGTGGCGCTGCTGATGCCTCATTATTTGAGTTACCCACAGATGCAGTGGCATTGTTGCTGCTGCTGCTACTGCTGCTGTTGTTGCCCTCACTGAGCGCCTTCGCCTTGCTGTTCATCTTCATTTCGAGCTCCTGCAGCTTTTTTGCCGCCGCCTGCTTACGCTCCATTTGGCGACGCTCCTCCTCCTCTTTGCGCTGTTTCACCCGCTCGTAGACGCCGGCATCGAGTGCAATGCCACCGCCACCGCCGCCGCCCATCACATTGCCGGAGCTGCCGCGATGACCGTTCTGCTGTCGCTGCTCTTGCAACTGAATCTGGATCTGACCCTGATCCTGTTGTTGTTGTTGCAGACCATGGACGCCATCCAAGTCACGCTCGCTGCTATCCTTGCCGCGCTGCCAGGAGCTGCTGCTCGACAATTTGCGCTGCTCATTGACGGACGATAGCTGCTTATTGCTGTTGTTATTGTTATTGTTGTTGCTGTTGCTGTGGTGCTGATCGTCGGGACTGGCGTGCTCCTCGTCGTCGGAAAATGTTAATTTCTTGGTATAGTCAATATCATCCTGCTTCGTCCAGCTATCGTCCTTGGCAATCGCATTGAGACGCTCCAGATCCTCCTCGCGTATAATGGGTCGCTGCATTTGCGCCACCTCCGGCTCCACCACATAGTCCTTGTCCTTGTGCCGAACACCGCTCGATCCGTTCGCCTGCTGTTGCAGCATCTGGTGCTGATGCTGGTGCTGGTGCTGATGCTGTTGCAGCAATTGCTGTGGCGGCGTGTTGCCTCCTCCGCTGCCGCCAATGATGACCGACTGTTGACCTGCCGCCTGTCCCGATAAGACGGATGAGGGTCGCTTGGGTATTGCGGCCGCAGCACGAAAGCTGCCGACGAGCACGGCAGGCGAGGCGGATCGATTGCCGGCGATGCCATTCTGATAGGCAGTGGGCACCGATGGACAACCACCCATATCTATTGCGCCGCTTGCCACGGCTGCTGCCATTGTTGGTGCTCCAGCACCGACACCGCCACCACCGAGGCCACAGGCGGGCATCGGAGCACCGCTGCGCATGAATGAAGGCAGCAGCGATAATATGGGCAGTGGCACTGTGCCACCGGAGCCGCTGCCGCTGCCATTGGACGACACCTGATGGTGGTGGCCCTGGCCCTGTTGGTTCAATGCCAGCTCCTTGGCAGCCTTCTCCTGTTGCTGCAGCCAGGCAGCCGGATCGTTTTGTGGACGCAGGCTCATTTCGCTCAATTCGCCGCTGTTGTTGCCGCCACCGCCACCTGTGCCGACGACGTCGTCGCTGCCATCTCTGTAACTGCCGCCGGCATCCGCATTCGGGCGATGAGAGTGGTGTCCATGTGCAGCGCCGCCATACTGACGCACATGATGGCCATGATGATCGCGATAATCGCGCTGTTGCTGCTGCTGATATTGATGATTCTGGTGATGATGCTGGGCATGCTGCTGCTGCTGTTGCTGTCCCTGGTAGTGGGCATGCTGATCCTTGGATTTGCCGCTGGCAGTGCCCGCTGAGGATGCAGCACCTCCTCCGCCCCCGCCCACTAGTGTGGGGAACTCGTATTGAAACTGTGGACTTTGATAGTGCGGCACCACCTGCTGTTGCTGCTGCTGATGGTGGTGGTGATGGTGGTGCTGTTGGTGTTGATGTTGATGTGTCTGGCGGTTGCCGTAGTGGCCATGCCCACCGTTCCCACCTGCACGTTCGTGTCCTGTCGTTATCGCTGACCATGTTTTCGGTGAATTAGCAGAGTGGCTGCCGATGCCGCCGCTACCGCTTACAGCACCACCAACTGATCCTGCTATACCGCCGCCGCTGCTGGCTGAATTGCTGCCGCTGTTGGCCGAGTTGTTGATTAGTTTCAAGTTCTTGTTGTTGTTGTTGCCGCTATGGCTGCTGCTGTTGTTGTTTGAGTTGCTATTGTAATTGCTGGCGGTGCTGTTGCTGTGTTGGCCAACAGCTGCTGCTGCTCCTCCACTGCTGGTGGTGGTGCTGCTGCTACCGCTGCTGTGACCAGTGGCGATGCTGTTGTGGCTGCTGCTATTTGCGGCTAAGCCTCCAATTGTCGTCGCACTGCCGCCTGCTGCTCCTCCTCCTAGTGTGCCGCCGCCGCCGCTGCTGCTGTTGCCTGCAAAGCAAACGCACACAAAGAGAGTCAGCTCAGATATATATATATATATATATATGTATATATATATATATATAGAAGGGGGGATGATCTAGACAACTTACCTTCGACAGATGCTTGGAGATTGTTGTTATTGTTGTTGTTTAGGGGTGTTGCACTGTTGTTGTTGTTGTTGCTGCTGCTGTTGTTGCTGTTGCTGGTGCTGCTGTTGCTGCTGTTGCTGCTGCTGTTGGTCTCGGCCTTCAGGGATGGCAGATTGGCTGGTGGACGCCTAGCGGAGGGCACTTTACCCAAGATTTGCATTCCATGTTTACGCGGCACTTGATTCTTTTGGGCTGATGGTTCACTCGATTCGCCCTGCAACAAATAGATCAAATATCTTGTTGATGGTGTGTGTGTGTTTGTGTGTGTGTGTGTGTGTGTGTGTGTTGGGATTGGGATTGTGATTGAACTTACACGACTATTCTTGTACATGCGATTTATATCCAACGCTGTGAATTTGGGCTTGGCATTTCGCTCTCCCCTACTTCCCCCAGTGTACTCATGCTGCCAATAGATCCTCATTAGCGTTAGCTTCCTTTGCCGCCTACTGCCGCCGCGCGTTTCACGCTAATCGCTGCCTGGCTGCCTCTGGGATGTTGCTGTTCTTTGCAAGCTTGTGCCGAGGTCGATCTCTCTGTTAAAGTTGCCTCCTTGGCGCCTCTCCTTTGTATGTGTTGTTGTTGTTTTTGTTGCTCCTTCTTCTCAGTCTTTTTGTGTGAGCTGTAAAAATGTCTAAAAACGAGAGAGCGAACAAGAGTGTGTGTGCGAGAAAGAGAGAGAGAGAGAGAGAGATGTGAGTATAGGAGTAAAGTGGGTGGGGTGGTGGGGGTGACAACAACATAAGCTGCTGCATTTGTTTGTTGCGACTTTTGTGTATTGTTTTATTTGTTATGATACGTGGGCCACCGTCGCCGGGTTGCATGGAAAGAGCTGCTTCGGTGTGTGTGTGAGCGTGCGTGTGTGTGTGTATGTGTTTTGCACCTCCATGGGGGCTACACAGCGAACTGCCCCATGCCACCAATGCCTGCGTCTGAGCACTAAGTTGTCGAAGAACAGAGCGAGCCAAACATAGGAGACACCTCGATGTTCTCGTTTATTATGTGTGCGAGCGAGACAGCATCTGAGGCCACTCTCAGTGAAGTGATTCCGAGTGTGCTTGCGCTCAAATGCTTGGCGCCCCCCTCGCACTCCTCCCCACCCCCTTGCGTACACCCTCGCAATAGCGAGCGACAGTGCGACCCACACACACACACACATGCACACACACACAGAACAGAAGTAGAAACAGAACACAAGAAGTATGCGGTGGCGTCTTCGTGTAATAATTGAAGAAGAACAATGGCTGACACACACACACACACACAGAGAGAGAGAAGCAGCCAAATCACAACAACAACAGCACTGCTGCTGCAAATGCAAACTGTTTAAATGATTAGCAATATGTGCAACATAATTCATATTTGGCACTTTGCTAACAACTTTTAAAATTACCTACAAAAAAAAAAAAAAAAAAAAAAAACCATTCACACACAAACACATGCAAGAAGAGTGAAGCGAATGGGAAGGGGGCGGGTTGTCGACACTCGCACTTTACTTTTGTGTTATTTTCGTCGTTTAATTTGAATGGGGCGAACAAGAAGACTTTAAATCAAAAAAGCCAAATAAACACGGCATTTGCTGTTGTTCGACAACGACAGGCACTGTAAAATGTGCCGTTTAATAGCACACACACATACACTCATACACGCACGTACACTCAGTGGTACACACACACACACATTCACAGTGATATGTATATATGGATACGCATTCGCAGAACTGTCTTTGATTGTTTGAGTGCGTTATTGGATTGTTTGTCGTTTTGGCTGTGTGTGTAGATTTTGTCGGAATGTTAGCACGTTGATGAGTGTAAATTTTAAATTGAAATTCGATTTGAACGAAATAAAAGTTTAGTTTTACAACAAGTTTAGTTGCTGCATTACATACACCGCGCGAGAAGTTTGCCGCTGCTGCTTCTTCTTCTTCTTCTTGCTGGTGCTACTCTTTTCGCAGTATATATTAACGTGTGTGTGTGTATGTGCATGTGTCTGTGTCTGGCGATGGCACAGCGTTGCCACATGCGTTCAATGTATCGAACCAGACTTTCAATATTGTTTTTCGCATGTGCCCGCATGTACGTAACACAATCACAAATGCTAGCGAGACATGTGTAAACACGTCAAAATACTTTGTAATGCTTTGATTTCATTACACTTTTCAAACATGGATAATGCGAAAATAAACTTAAAAAAAAAAAAACAACCGATAAACCTGCTGTTTCGCCGCCGCCGCCGCCACCAACGATAATGCAACAGCAGCAGTGGCAACCTCTGCGAGTGTGAGCGAGACAATAAGAGCGTGTGGTCTGCAGAGCAGCAGCAGCAATAACAAAAACATCAAACAAGAAAGTGTATATAGTTCTTACCCTTTTACACTCAGAGCATACACCGCACACACAGTTCGTTGCTCCTTGGCTCCTTTTTTCTTTTCTTTCTTTTGTACGTTTTTTTTTGCACTCTTCTACGCTTACTCAGCCGTTTGCAAAAAAATAAAACCAAATGTGTTTTTTTAGGTGAGATACGTTTTGTGTGTGCCTTTTTTTGTTACTGAGCGCGGTGGCGTATACAATAAATAAATTGTTAGTTTTTTTTTTAAATTTTGACACTTTTTGATTTGATTTTATCGTATTTTACTGTCGATATTCAACGCGTTCGGGCCGCTGTTGTTGGCTATGTTGCGCTGGCTGCCTGTCTGGCTTTGGCTCCTCTCCTACGTTCTCGCTTCTTAGCGCTCTCTGTCTCTCTAACGGCGTTCTCCAATGCTGCGACGGCTGCTGCTGCTGTTGCTGCTCTGGTCTCTTTTTTTGCAAGTGTATAGATGAAAAATGTAATCGAAATCCAAGGTGCTGAAGCTGAAACTAGTTTGAATCACTTTTTCCTCGATTTATTTGTATACAGATGCACACACTGGCCCAATTTGTTTGCGTTTATAGCACGATGTTGTTAAGCGTTTACTTTATTGTTACTTTTAGTGCGTTCTTTTCACTTAATACGTAATTGTTCCATTAGTTTAAATCGTATGTATTTTTTGCACACAGTGCTGCCAGCTTGCGCTTACGGCGTTGCATTCTAGAGATGGACGATATGTTTTCTGTTAATTGGCCAGTGTTAAGTGTTGACTAAATGCTGTTAGGTGGCAACAAAAAGTGTTGAATGGTTATTAAATTCTGTGAATATCTAACGATATGGTAACGCCACCTATTGATTATTTTGCCAGCCAGCTAACAAAATTCGTGTCGCATATTTTTCAAATTTTAGGCGCTACGCATATTGCGAAAAATTATATGCTACAGATGGCCAATTTCTATGACGACATGGTAAATAAAGTATATACCGCAAAATCATATCTACCTAGTCCCCAATATTGCATACGGTGTACAATCTCAATAATAGCGTCAATTCCGGCTTATCGTAACGTGCGAGTAGGACGACAAATCGGTTGACCAAATACCGGTGGACTTTTCTCTCTCTCTCTCCAAGACTCCCAGTATGATATATAACACAGCAAATAGAAATTTTCAATTCCGTCAGTATTCAATGTACACAAGTTTCTTGTAAAATAGGTAAAGATAATAAAATGATCCCAAGAATACAACTAGCGACTACTTAATAATGTATATATATGTATATATGTATATATAGACATATATAGGTATATGGGATTTAGGCGTGCGGCTTAAACTGCGGATTATGGGAGCGCGCCATTTTGGCCTTGAGCCACTCGTCCGCATGCCTCTGCTTGATGTGGACATACATGTTGGAGCGCGACCTGCACTCCTTGGGACAGTGGGGGCAATTGTATAGCTGGAGGCCGGTGTGTATCGCCATGTGCTCCTCGAGGTTGCGCTGCTGCTTGAAGCTCTTCTCGCAGTATGTGCACTGCAGGTTTGTGGTCAGCTTGTGAGCATATTTAACATGGGCGCGCAACGCTGTCCGCGAACTGCACGTCTTGGAGCAATGGGGACAGACAGTATCGGTGCTATCGTGCGTAAATCGATGCAGTCGCAGACTGTGCTCGTTCTTCAGCCAGACACCGCAGACGGAGCACTCCATCGCTGGTGCGACGACGCCCTGATGTTCCAGCAAGTGGCGCTCGAACGATGGCTTAAACTTGAACTTCTTGCCACAAATGTCGCAGACATGCGGATGCACATCTTCATGGATCGACTGTATATGCCGACGCAGTCGGTGCACATTCGCAAAGCTGTACAACAACAAATTGAAAAGGGAGAGCTGTTATGATTCGAGCGAGAAGGAGATGGATGGATGGATAGTGCGTACCTCTTGTGGCATATGTGGCAACTGTGCTCCAACTGATCCGTGTCGTGCTTCAGCAAATGATTACCCAAACGCCTCTCGCTGCTGAAGGTGCGCTCGCATTTCGGACACGGATACTTCAGCACCTTGCCAATCTGGCCGACCTTGTTGTGCACCGTCTCAATGTGCGTGGCCAGATAATCCTGGGAATTTAGCGACTTGTTGCAAATCGAACAGCTGCAATTGCCAAATTCCAAATCAAATCAAATTAAATTTTTACAAATTACTACGTTCTATATATGAGTGAATGTATATCTATATATATATTTATATGTATATAATTAATTATGTTAGTTTTTTATTAACCATTAAATTGTGCAAATATTAGAAGTAAAAACAGGACAATAAGGAGGAACATTCTTGGGCAAAGGAAATGGAAAAAGATGCACCTTTTCCCTTGTCAAAACAAAAAAGCTGAGATTTTCAAATATAGATTTCGTGTGAGGTCAGAATTATCTGTAATAAAATCAATTAGTTAACTAGTTGTAAGAACTTTAGTAAACAAAAATAGAAACGGAAATTTTTTTGCAAAGGAAATGGAAAATGAATTTTTTGGCTCAAAGTTTTGAGTGAGGTTTGAATTATCAGTGATAAAATTAATAATATATATATATATAAATATATATATATGGTATACAAATTAATTACAAATATATAGTAGACTGACGTGAATAGCTTGGGATTGATGTGCTTGCGGATGTGATCCATCAGTTTGGAGGCGCGATTGAAGACCTTGTTGCAGCACTTGAGATACGCGTCGCGCTGATGCACCTCCAGGAAGTGGACCTTCAACTGGGACAGGTACTTGGTGCTGAAGTCGCACAGATCACAGTCGGCATTCATATAGCTGGCGATGGCCTCCTCGTAACGCTTCGATAGCTGCGCCCGCGAGCAGCCCTTCGGCTTCCGTTCCATGGCCGCCTGCAGCTCGCTCTTCTGTGTATCCGTTGGCGCATTATTATTTGTGTTTGTGTTTCTGTTTGTGTTCCGCTGCTTGCGACGCCCTCGATTGACGCTATCGCCATCGTTATCGTTATCGCATCCAGTGTCGGTGTCATCCAGCAGCTGATTCAACTCCTGAGCGAGCGTTAGCCGGCGCTGCTCGTTGCGTGCCACAATGCGTCCCTTCCGCTTTGGTTTGAGCTTGTGCTTCAGCTTCACCAGAGGCACTTCATCTGCAATCAGTTCGTGTCATTTTGTAAGTGGACAGCTTTGAATATATTAAATCTCTCTCTCTGTACAATATGTATATATATATATATATCTGATCAACACAAACAGATGAGCCTCGATATATGATATATTGGAATAAATGACATCATCGATCAGCATTGGAAAAATATACCAAACTGATTCAATTTATTTTTTGAAATAAATATATATATATATCCGATTTTCATTAGAATAAAGGCTCAACTGAGCTATAAAATACTATTAAATGGGCTAAGGACATCAGTTCAGGGCTAAGGATAGAATATATAGAGCAAGCTCTAAGATCAACCGATAATCGAATGGCTTAAAGTGATCTGAGCGATTGGATCCAGCAAAGTTCCTTTGCTTAGAACAGGTAATTTCAAGATGGGGAACAACATTTCATTGGGTCATAAGAAGTGGAATGGATAAGAGGGTGTACAAAAATGGCACAGCTTTCTCGGAACGGATGAAATTCACGATGCTAAAGGAAACGCTAGTCGACCGAAACGTAAAGAATTCCATATGAAGCTAACTTAAAAAAGCAGTCATGCGTGGTGCTTGCCAGCGAGTTATTTTACTGTCCAGGTGTGTCTATGTTTATATGCACAACTGGGAATGGGAAATGTGCTTTTTAATGTTGTGCACTCACCATCATCATCTGAGAAAGTGTGCGGCGTGCTGTCGCTGCTCTCATTCATTATGGGCTTCTCATCGACATCGTCGTCGTTGTCGTCATCATCGTCGTCAGGATTGAAGACGTGCAGGGGCAGCAGCTGGTCGGGGTTATGCAAATGTTTTGGTGCAGCATGCAGCTGCGGCACCTCCACACTGTCCACATTCACATCGAGAACGCTGCCGAGCAGACTGAGATTGTGTATATCGAGGGGCTTCTCGTCCATCTCGTCGGTGACCAGCGGCAGCTCATCGATGTTGACATCCACATCGATACCGCCCGTCCATTTGAGGGCCACGCAATCGACGTCCACGTTGAGGAACTCTTTTTAAGTGTTAACTGCTTTTGCTCGACCAGCTGCCAGAAGTTGTTAAAGTCCTCCAAATGTTCGCAGCAATCGTGGCAAATGTTCGTCGAGATGTTGTCATCGGGCATTATCTGCAATCCAGCCAGTTAAATGAGATTAATTTCACTGAGTTCATTTTCGGCACACAGTGGCAACAACTCACCTCCAGCTGCAGAAACTTGGCTATTATCTTGAGCAGCGAGGATTCGGCCAGGGTGTCGTTCGTTTCGAACAGGTAGACAGCATTGTTTGCGTTTATGCTTTTTAAACACAAGCGACAGATCATATTGCGGCGCTTTCAACATAAATCTAAGCAATTAACTATCACTATCAATTGTTTGGTTTTGTTTAGCGATGGCCTCCGACTTTGTCAATATATCGACTTTTGTACTGATGTTATATGGATGTGCCACTTTGTGACGGCACACAATTTGTACTTTGAATGCTGTTCAATGTTTTAAATAACTGCAAAGTGTGTCAACAACATTTTAATTAGCGTTTTATATAAATGTATGCTAATATTTAGATTTATCGATATGCATGTTTATGAATTATGGGCTTAACAATCAACTCGCGAAAGTGCTCAACATCGATATTAAGCATATTTTATGTTATCGATATGTTATGTGGTCAACATGCAAATCAAGCCGAATCGCAGCTCTTGTACGTAGAATAGGATCCAAATGTATTAAGAGATATCAGTTCAGTATTCGTCATTTGATTTCTCTCGATAAAAAGTACATTTAAAAACAATGGAATGCATGATTAAAAGTTTACACTGTGACGTCACAATATATTTTTGTTTGTTTATCTTTATCGCAAAAAAAAAAAGAATTTTCAGACAGGAAAGTGTTCGATCGGAGAAATCTAACGATTCTAATGCGGTCTTTTTCGATTTACATAAAGATTCCGATTAAATATTCAATTTTTGGTTCCGGCTCTGAATTTCAATCGATTAATTTCGGTTGCTGGTTCCGGTTCAGGTACGTTCCCCTGGTTGTTGATAGCAAGTTGATCGATTACTCGTTTGTTTGCCATCCGTATCGATAGTGTAGCTGTAGCTTACACTGTAGCGAGCGGTGCAAAATAAATAAATAATTTAAGTAAAACTATAAGTATATAGTGGTCGAGTGATCCAGCAGCAAGTTAAGCAGGTAAGTCACAAATCACTGCAAACTTACCAAGTTAACATTAAATTAAGCAAGACAACTCCGGTTCCCAGCTACCGGAATGTCGCCAACAATTCGCTAACTACCGCGGGGAGCATCGCATAAAAAAGCCCACAAATTTTTCAGTCTCTCTGTCTGTCAGTCTGTCCGTCCCTCTGTATCTGCCGTGTAAGTGTGTATACATGCATGTGTATGTGTTGTTGCAGCTGCATCGGCTCAGTATCTTTTTTGCGCGAGAGCCGACTCGGAAATACACACACATACACACACACATGCACATGCACGCAGGCGTACGCACTGCACAAATGCATGCATGTATACCGGTATGTATGCATGTGTGCATCTGTGTGTGTGAAAGCTGGCAAAATAACTAGTTTTTATGTGCTAGGAATCAGCCACCATATTCGCAGACGTCGCTCATTTGAATTGCTCTCAATTTGTAGCTTAAATCATAGTTGCCAAGTATGTGTGTGTGTTTTAAAAAGCCAAAGCCAGCCAACACCCCCTCTCTGCTGGTCTGGTCTGGTCTTGTCTGGCCCTTTATTTGTTCATTCGTTCGTTGGTTCGTTCAACCGGCTGCCTAGCAAAATGCCGATTCTGAGCGGCGAGAGAGTTGCATATGCGAACTAGTGATGGGAGCTTGTCCTTGCTCGTTCTCTTTGTCTCCCACTCGCTCGTCACGAACACGAGCAAACAAATTTTGCGCGAAAGTGAGAGAGCGAGATGATATATTTACTGCCAAAGCTAACAAGTATGAAAGTGAAAACCAACCTATAACGTTTAAAGTTTGAATATGCAGCTAATTGATTTGAATATCAATCGCTGTCGTGTTTCGAGCCGTGTCACGAGCGCATACACGAGGCACGCGCGCAACTCGAATGCGAAACTTTGGCTCGTAACTGGGCAGGCGAGGGAACGGGCTCTGTCGACTCTGTGTGTTGTCCGGCAGTGTCGTTGATTCGGCGCATACCTGCCCCAAACTCACACACACACACAGAGAGAGAGAGATAGAGACAGAGACACACACACAGAGAGAGATAGAGACACACACACATTACTTTGAGGAGTCGGCAGTTGTTGCAGTTTTCCTTTCGGTTTTTTGTGTGTCTACCACGCAGCGAGAAAAATTTTTAGTCGCACTGTTTTTTTTCTCGGTTTTTTTTTTTTTTTTGTTATTTTGTTGTTGACCCGGCCGGTTTATTATTACAAGTGCAACACGCTTCGCATCTTTTTTTTATTTTTTGGTCTGTTGCAGCAATTGTTTTTGCAGAGTTTTTTGTGACGCTAAAACCGCCTGAGAAGCAAGCTTAAATGGTGACCATGGAGAATAGCGAGGAGATATTGCAAATTCTGGAGCGTTTCACACAGCTCAAGCAGAAGGAGATACCCAAGGAGCTGGAGGACTATCTGCAATATGTGGCCAAAACGGGGGAGACCATCTTCAAGTGGTCCAGCCTCAAGTATCTGTTCCGCGAGAAGCTGCTCAATGTGATCAAGCACTTCAACGAGGATTCGCAGCGTCTCGAGGGTAAGCCATTGGTGGAGTGTTCCCCCCCAATTACAATCCCAATCCCAAAATGTGTCATTTGATTTGATTTGAGATGACTTTTACCCCACAGAGATACCCAATTATCCGAATGTGGATCCGTTCAATTATGAGACCATGAAGTCCTCGCTGCTGGAGCGTCTCGATCTGTTCAATGCGGCCCCATTTACCGTTCAGCGCCTGTGCGAGCTGCTCATCGATCCTCGCAAGCAATATTCTCGCATCGATAAGTATATGCGAGCCCTAGAGAAGAACATACTTGGTATATTTGCATTGTATTAATTTTATGTACTCATTTGAACATTAATTGACGAAAAAAACTCGCCTTCAATTCAGTGGTCAGCACCATCGACCCGGGACGCAGGCGCACGGAGAGTGAAAACGGCGACTCGCTGGACTCTGTTGGCAATGGGGATCTCTCGCTGGAGGTCAACATTGACATCGAAATGGAGAACGAAAACATGTTTAACAATGGTGACGAGCGCAACGGCAACGGCAATGGCAATGGCAACGAGGATTCCACCAGCGGCTCTCTTAAAGCCAGCTGCCCACGCTCCGATGGCGGCGAACTCGAACCCAAGGCCAAGAAGGTCAAGTTTAATTACGACGAGAATGAGCAGGACGAGCAGGATGAACGGGATGAGCGAGATGAGCGTGATGATGTCGATGGGGACGAAGATGCCACTGAGGGCAAGCCTGAATCAACTAAAGCAGAGGCCGAGGCTCCCGATGCTGCGGATGTGGAAGATGACCCAGATGCTGCAGTTAAGGCAATTGAACGTAAGACTAAGAAGACAGATGCCGCTCAGGAGGCACCCGAAATAGAGGAGCCCGACGAGGACGACGAGGAGGAGCCGAAGATCAAGAAGGCATCTAACGACGACAAGGAGCTTAAGGAACTGAAGAAGACACCAGGGTCAGCCGCAGACATTCCAGCAAAGGCCGAGTCCGTTGAGGCGGACAGCGGCGATGTGAAGACGAAGACCGTCGCTGCTGGCAAAGAAGCCGCCGATGATAGTAAGGCCAAGGCTCCGTTAAGCGATGCCGATGGCCAAGTCCAAGCCGAGGAGTCGTCGAAAATCGTGAAGAAGCAGCAGCTGGAGAGCAAAAAAACTGCAGAAAAGCCAGCAGAGGAAGTGAAGCCAGATAAGAAGTGCGATAAAATCGCAGCTAATGCCGAAACCGAAGTTGCTGCTGCAGCTGTAGCTGCTGCTTCTGCTAATGCTGATAAAAACGAGAAGAATGGGAAAAAAGCTGACAAGTCCAAGGTGGAGCCATCTGAGAAGCCAGAGGAGAAGACAGAAAAAGCAACGCCAGCGTCGCCAGAGAGATCCGCTGCTGATGCTGCTAAGGCTGCAAAGGCTGCTGTAGAGAAAGCTACTGTCGAAAAAGATGACGATGAGCAGCAGGCTGAGGCGCCTGCTGCTAAGGCCGAGGCTGAGGCCAAGACTGAGCAACAGTTGGAGCCAAAATCGAAGGCAGCCAATGATGAGATCAACCCTGAAAAGACTGAAACTGAGGCAGTAGAAGCTACTGCTGCTGCTGCTGCTGCTGCTGCTGCTGGTGGTGCTGGTGGTGATCCGGCTTTTAAAGCCAAGTCGCCAGCTAAGGATGAAATTAAGGAGGAATCGACAAAGACTGTTTCAGCTGCTGATAAAACTACTGCTGCTCCAACTCCTGCATCAGTTGCAGCAGATGCTGCCGCTGCTGATGCTGCCAAAGCCGTCTCCGTTCCCATTGAGACCGATGAGCTTGCCACGTCGCAGCCGCCTACTACTGCTGATGCTGCTGCTGTTGATGCGTCTGCTGCAGAAGCACCGACATCAGATGATGCGGCCACGTTTGCAGATGGTGCTGCTGTCACCACTCCCACATTGACACTGAACGATCAGCCCATGGAGGATACACCAGCCGAGGAGGAGGAGAACGTTGCGGCCGTCTCACCCACCGCAGTCGTCGAGGAAGTGGTCATGGCTGAGAGCGGTGCTGCCGGCGCTGGCGGCGACATGGCCACCGATGAGCTGGCCAAGGATGAGCCAGCCGCTATGGAGGTGGACGATACCAGCCAGGAGGTAATGGATCAATAGACCACTACCAGTGGACGCCAATTCAAAGCAACTAATATTAATACTTTCAACTACTACTCCGAAAAATAATAGTATAAGATAAGAGTACACCCTATGCCCCTTCCCCTTCCCCCTCCTCTTCCCCCTCCCCCCACACACACACACACACACACGCAAGAACATACAGGAGCACGTGCATTTTCCAAACACAACATACCATTACCAATCCCAAGTATCCTGAGATAATATAACGTATAACTTCATTAACTAGGGTATTACCGTTAGGCCATAGCTGATATGATATGAAATCATACACATATATACACATATATAGTTATTTGTGTATATATGTGTGTGCGTATGTCTCTTTGTATTCCAAGACCCCCCAAAACACTGCGAGTGCACACACAACAAAGATAGACAGACGAGACGACGGATACCCTTTTCTTTCGAAGCGATGCTTTCCATCTGTGTTTGTACCCTCGCATAGTTAGTTGTAAGTCCGTTTGCCCGCATCCATCAATGAAGAATATTTTATTTACATACGTACTTATAAGCAAAACAAGCATTAGGTTCCGTTTTGGCATTCAAATCGATCCGGAGATCGTGAAGCCTCCACATAGTGCATAGTGCATAGTTCCCTAAGTTGATGGATGTGGCACGGTTCGTTCGGCCGCATCACGTCATTTTGTGTATTTAATGTCTATTCTACATAAAACGCCCATAGAATATTGAATTTTTTTTTATAATATATACCCTGAACCCATTGAAAATATATTTCACGAAACTAGCAAATATAAGCTGAAGCAAAAGTATATATATATATATTATTCATCAGCATCAGAAACCGATGCGATCTAGAAAGGTCCGTCTGTATGAATACGCCAATCTCACGCCAATCTTTATCTATATATATATATATATATATATATCTGAATTTGAATGTAAGTTCTCGTAATCGACGAGCACATCAACTGATCGATACATTTCGTGAATATCGACAAATATCGATTACCGATAGCAGTGCAATTTCGACACTTTCGACAAGATCGAAATGAATTCATATATTCATTTTTACCAAATTACGCACAAGCTCAAGATTATCGTTTCTATACACGCGCACACACGCATACAATGGGTGTGAGCGTTTCTTTCTTTTTTAATATTTATTTATTTTGTTTTTTTTTTGTTTTTTTTTTGAACATCGTTGGCTTGAATAACTAAGACTTGTAAGAGGTAAAGACTTGGGTTCAGGGCATCGCGTAGTCGGGCGCGACTCTCGACTATATCACTCATGTTGTTTTTCCATTTTTTGCGATATTGGGCAATTACGTATAGCTCTGAATGTTTCTCAGAAAACAAAATAAACTATCTATATAAAAATAAAATCGACGAACTTTGATTGTCTTTCGGCATTGAAAGGTGACCGCTGGCCATGTCCCAGATCTCTATGAGTCTATGAGTTAACATAATACCATAATTACCATGCAAAGAGAAGATCAAAACTTTGTCCATTCGTGTCTAACGGCATTTCATAATAATCAGTCATCGCTTCGGGTATATATATATATGTAGATATATGTATACATATATAGAAATATATATTTCATGTTTGATTTTGGAGTATAGGGCATAACAAAACAATGAGCAACAAATGCATATGGCAAGTTTGGTAAAACATTTTTGGTATTTCTGTGATAAAGCCAATGGGTTTTAAGAGCGCGGCTCTGCCGCAACAACACCACAGCCACAACTGACGACGAGTGGGTACCGTGATCCGAGATCCGCGATCCGCGATCCGCGATCCACAATCCGGTTCCGGGATCCGTTCCGTTTGAGACGTGGCCGAGCCAACGACTTTTTCGAGCGATTGGTTGGTCTCTGTTAACGTTAACGGATACGGTCCCGAAATTGGATGCCTGGATGTCGTCTAGCCCAGGAGTACCTTGCGCATCATGAAGCCGCTGCTGGCGCTGGCGTTGTTGCAGGATGCCCGAGATGGGGCATCCTCGGGCTCAATGCACTTGGAGGAGCAGAGGTACTGCAGCAGCGGCACGCGATACTTGCCACAGAAATCGACGAACTTGATGTGCTCCACGCGATTGTCGAAGAAGACGCCTTTGCAGTTGGGGTTCACGCAGCAGTTGGCGCTGTTCAGATACTCGGCCAGGGTGCGCGGCAGGTCATTGGGACCCGGCCGCTGGCCACTGGCCTTCACGATGCGACCAGCCAGCTCTAGGAGCGTCGGCGGCTTCAATGCCATGTCCTGCACGAAGCGCACCACCAGCGGATTATCACGCAGGCTCAGCTAAATGGAAAGATCAAGCAGAATGAGTCCAGTTGGAAGAGCTAAAAAGATAATTATCCTGTCGTTTTCACCCACCTCGGTCAGATTCTTCAGGGCGACAATGTCCTTGGGCAAGTGCTTCAGTCTATTCTTGTGCAGCAGCAGCGATTTCAGGTTCTTCAGCCGAGCAATGCTCGTCGGCAGATGCTCGATGTGATTGTCGCACAGGACAAGGGCCTGCAGCTGGCTCAGTGAGCCAACCGCCTCGGGCACCTCGTTGACCAGATTGCCACCCAGCGATAGCACATGCAGACTGTGGGAAAAGTAGGGTACATCATTATAGGCCAATGCCGAAAAGTAACTGGTGTATCTGGAGACAATCCAGTCTTTAAGTTCTGTACTGATCTACCCTATACCAATAAAAGCAATAGGCAAGTATCCAGTTAATTAGTTATTCCCATCTAAGACCCACTAAGTATTCCTTGTCTTATCTCCTGTTTTGTCTAGAGCAGCGAACGATAACAATAACAACAGTCATATCTAAATATTCAGATTAGAAACTGATATTAACCCAAGGGCGTCTGCCACAGTACAAAGTTCAGCGTCCAAATCACGTTCGAGTTCCTACTGTGGACACAAAAGTATTCGAATTTGTTTGATACAAGCAATTCTCTATCTAAATCGTGTTAAGAACAAGAATATTAACTAGTTCAGGCTCGAGGTCAGTTTGGGGCTTCTAACGGGGTACGAAAGGAACTATCTAACTCCTCTGATCAGATGGTTTTTTGTTTTGTTTAAGATGCATGTAAACGGTTCCAATTGAAGTAAGTCATTGACCAAGTTCTAAAGCTAGGTCCCTTGGGATCCCATGGGCTAGCCAAAAAAGAGGTGTATGGAATAATTCCAAATGAAAATCCCTTCATAAAACGCTTTCACCGATGAGAAAAATAATTTGTTTCCACTGATCAAAACTGATATCGTCGTCGGAGATGTAATCAATTACGTTCTGGGAAACCAAGTGGAGTCGTTTATTTTCTAGCTGTCAGACGATGCATTGTAACGTTTCTGAGAGAAATCATTCGCTCAGTACTGTATTATTTATATATATATAGTTTCTTATTAAACTTAGTATTATATTATATATATTTGTCGCTCCCAGTTTGTAGTCTGTCTGTTATCTCACGAATCGCGTGGAAAGTTTGGTTTGGTGTTTTTCATTTGGCCTTGCTTCACACATTCTTTTATTTATTTACTAGGCTTGCTTATTTACAATGCCAAATTTTCATATCTGGGCATATCTGCGCCTTCTAGTCTCAAGTCCCCAGTCTCTCTCCCTCCAGCTGTCGATAGTTTTGAGTTTTACAATGCGCTCACCGCGAGCCACTCGAATCGGCGCTTATCAGTTGATCAAGTTGACTTGTACCCCGACAGATCGCTTGCCCGGCCACCCCCTTTCCCTGTCTGTGCCATGCTTGACAACAACTGCGACTGAGGCTGACACTGGAGGATTAGGTTGTCGCAGGGGCTGAGGCTGAGGCTGTGTACGCCCAGCACGTGGATGAAGAGGAACGGGAACGGGAACGGGAATTGGATTGGATTAGACTAAGCAATCAATTTATGGATGCGAAGATGTACCGATTTTTTGCAACAAGGTCCTAAAGACTTATGCAGCAGCAAAACTTAATTCTTGTCGGGCTCACAGATGTTGTATGCTCTATTTTTGTATAGTTCTACATATTGATTGCAATTAATAATTATAAGGGACGAGGGAATTACCTTTGCATCTTCCAGATATCCTTGGATATGCTCGAGATCTTGTTGCCGCCCAAATACAGATACTTGAGCTGGCGCAGTTCGGTGACCTGTTCTGGGAAGTGGATCAGCTGATTGCCGCTCAAATTGAGCTCCTTTAAGGTTGAGGTGCCATTGCCCGTTGTCTGCTTGGTGAGCAGCGATTTGGGTAGCGATGAGCTGTTCAGCAGATTATTTTTGGCAATCAGCGTGACCAGCGGCAGCTGCCAAATCGCATGCGGCAGCTGGGTGAGCGCATTGGAGCTCAGATCAAGTATCTTGAGATTGTTGAAGAGTTGGAGCATGCGTGGCAGTGCCACAAGTCGGTTGTGATTGAGCAGCAGCGTCTCAATGTCGCCGCTAGATTTGAGCAGGCCCTTCTGCGGCGAACTCAAATGATCCTCCAGCGTGCCAACATCCAGATTCATGCGACCAAAATCTATGGTTTTCAGCTCGCGCGAATCCGTATCCGAGCTGTCCGACGTATAGAGCTCCATCTCCTACTCAACGCACTATCTGTGCCCCAATACGTTCCCTTATAAATGTATGTACGTGTGGTATATGTGTGTGTATATATATATATTTATATATATATACGATTTATTATTTGTCTGGCTATAACTGTCGAGTATATTTTTTATTTGTTATTCAATCGCCCGCTTCTATAGGCTCCCTGCGACTGTCCCTGTCTCTGTCCCTGTCTCTGTCTCTGATTCTGGTTCTGATTCTGTCTCTGCTCCACTTGTGGCTGCGCACGATCGCATCACTTTTTCTTTAGACGGACGAGCTGCGGCGCAAAACGACGAATCAAATGAAACAACAACAACAACAACAAAAATAACAACAACGACAACAACAACAAAAAAAAAATATATATATATCAAGTGGACAAAGCGCGATTTGTTTGCCACCAGCACCAGAGCCAAGCGATGACTGAACTGGCACCCGTTTCCAGTTCGTTGCCTCGACTGATGCCGATTTTCGTCTTCGTTGCGCACGAAACACGAAACACGAAACAAACAGGCGTATTCGTAATATGCACACACACACACACACACACACGCACACACACACGCACACGCACACACACATACACGGCTTAGCACGAGGTGGAGCACGGACTGCGGCTTTAGTTTCGGGTCCAGCTCGGGGCCAAAGGTGAGCGCCAGATGACGTGGGTGACTCCACCAGTTTTCATCTGAACCGAACAAGCGAACCTCTCTGGAAAAGCCACACGGCACTTTGTACCAAGATAACACAATCGATCAACCAAGGTTTGGCTCGTACAAGAATTAAATACAAAAGTTTTAACATCATTAGCATTACTGCCACTTATTCTATTTCTTTAGAATTATTTTATTTATACTACGATCAGCTTGAAATTGTATGTATTTTTTTGGGATCTTATCAAAAATGCATTTAATAAATATTTCAGCAACTGCGCTCGATTTGAAGAAGAACTGAACAAGAAACGAATAACAAACATTGCATACCTTTTTAAGGCCATTTATTCAAGTGCCCTAGTTTTATAATATGACTCAATCTGCAAAATACATTGATTACCATTAAAATATATTTATAATCGTATTAAAACAAATTCTACTTGATAATTTGGTGCAACCAAAAGCTGCTATGAATTGATATCATCTCTGTGATATGTCCGAGAATTGTGATTCATAAAATGGAAAGCATGCCTTCATTTATGGGAGTGCTCAATTTATAGAGCGACCCGCTTTAGCCGATCAACAGCGAGTCGAGGCGATCATTAATTGATAAGCACACGCACACACACACACTCAGCATAGTGTAGCTGTGTATTTTGAAAAGCGATTGACAAACTTGTTGCTGTTGTTCTGTTGTACTTAAGTGCGTCTAATCTAAGTTGCTGCACTCCCCCCCGTCGGTCTAGTTATCCCCCGGTTAGCGGTAAACTTCTACGTCTGCGTCTGCGTCTGCCACTCAGCAGTTAAAATCATTTGGGGTGCAAAAAATTGTTTATTATCGCGCTATTTGGGCCTTTCGGTTTTTATTGCTGTTGCTGTTACTATTCGGCTGTTGTTGTTGTCTCCGTCGGAGACGTTGCTGATAACAGCAGAAGCCAAACATACACAAAATACGTGCATACGACAAACGGGACTTTGGTAGCGGATCAGTTCGCGATTTTCATATAAACCGACATATTTCAATACAATTATAATTGCGATTACTAGATGCAATTGGTGCAATTTATGACCAGCTGGCACTCAAAGTACCAATAACAGGGCCTGTAGCGGTCGTTTGTCTGGGGTCGTTTGCCACTGGGAGCTAATTGTGATTGCTGGCTGCGAGGCGATTTAAATCGCGCGCGGCTTTTGCGCACGTTCTTTAATTTGTTTGTGGCGCCCTTCATCTGTGTGTGTGCCTGGGTGTGTGTGTGTGTGTGGTCCTTATCGCACCTTAATTAGTTAAGGCCATACACAAATATATATATATATATATAAATAAACAGCAAAGAGCAATGATTAACAAGAGCTGAGAATTAAATTCATTAAAAACAAACGGACAACTGCATGCGGATATACCCGTACTCGACTATTATTGCTGATAAGTAATATATGCTTTATGAGGCCGGAGATGTTATAAATACGCCATGACAGTTAAGTTGTTTTCTTGCGAAATTGCTGCATTCGGGAAAATAACAAAATACACACACACACACACAACCAAAGTTTTGAGGCACATGTTGTTAGTTTATTTTCCAATATTAAATACTTATACATCGTGCAAGTGCTACGCAGCTGGGGTGATTTTGAACCTGGCTGCATAATCAACTTGGCAAATCAACAGTCAATATTCTGTCGCCTTTCACTTAGATTGCGATAGCCCCAAAAATTGTTATTAGATTATATTTATACATTAATGATATTGGGACGCAATCAGCCAAAACATCTGATTCATTTGTTAGAATTATAGAAATCAATTCAAGAAATTCATCAAACCCACATATTTTGTGTATACGTTTTGTTTTGTTATACATTTAATTTGTATACATTTTTTATATCTTATCAAGTTTGCCTTATCACTTACAAAATATTAATTATTAACTAAATAATCCAAGTTTTTCTCTATATTATAGGTTTTCAAGCTATTGCGGTGTATGCTATTAACTGGTGGAAAAAATAGAAAATCCTTAGAATCGTTAGAATCATAGACATACTCCATTAAAGTCCATTCGAAGAATATGTGGTCATCTAAGATCCCAAACACATGCTTAAATTTCACAAACTAGACGAAACCAAAAAGGATTCATTTAAATGGGCATCTAGCATCCATTTGTACCATAAAAATCGTGCTGCCAGGCTTACAGAACCTTACTTGCCCACTGAGATATCCCGCATCGATTATGGACTTTGCCAGTAACCCCCAATGTTGTAAGCTACAATTCGATGTAAAAAACTATTGCATACCCTTAGGCACTGCAGAGAAATCGCATTTGCTAAATTGTATTGCATACTTTTGGGGTGTCCGGCAGCCAGAATCGTTAATTTACCAATAGACTTGTACAAATGTTTGTTTTTGTGTGATTTGGATGTCCTTCTATCAGCTGATAGTCGCAAATAATTAATTTATTAATTATTATTAGATGAGCCCATTGAATGGCTGCCGCTGCAGTAACTTCAAATTGAAAACACAAATTGTAATTAATTCCATTATTATTGTTTATTATTATTATTTAAATATTTGCCTTGTGGTTTGCTATATTTTACAAAGTATACATAAAAAAAACAAAAAAATTAGGTTTTTCGATAGCAGTTGTTGGTTTTAGTTGTACATAAATATTAAAGTTAAACGTTAATATTAATACGTTATATATGTAAATGTGTTAGACTTTGTGTTTATTTTTTAACCCTACCAGTTAAAAAAACATTGTTGTAAATGCCTTGGTTTGTGTGTGTGTGTGTGTGTGTTTGGGGCTTGTTGCGTGAAAGTGTGTACTGTTTAAAAATGTTTGATTGTTTTATTATTGCTGCAATTGGTCGTAGGATGATATATATGGTTTATAGATTGTATACATTATATATTTGAAATGGATTGCATCTGTCTAAATGAGTGCATTACATATGAATTTGTGTGTGTGTGTGTGTGTGTGTGTGTGTGCGCGTGTGTGTGTGTGTGTATGTGTGTGTGTGTGTCAAAGGGTATCCTAGAAAAAATGGCCGCATGCTAATCTTTTGGCCCACTACGCTATACGCTATATATAAGTTAATATATGCATATGTATGTATATCTACACATATAGTTATATAGTTGTTTATATGTTTATATTTGTGTATATTTATTAGCAAAAAAAGTGCAGAACACACAACAAGTTCTGTTTTCATGATGATTTTTATGATGATAATGATGAAGTTGACGCAAGACGATGAGAAAAAAACTGCTCTTAACTCAATACTGTTGTTGTTTTTTGTTTGTTTTTGTTTGTTTTGTTTTGTTTAGTACACATTAGATGTATTAGCGTTAATTAGCTTTACTTACATGCTACTAAGTATATTTTAATGTAATAATAATAAATTATTAATTAAATATGCTTGTTAGTGAGCAAGATGGGGGCGTTTTTCGGCTTATTAGCCGGCCTATTAGCCGGGGAAGATAGGAGGCGGAGGGGGCGGTGAAATCGGTTGAGGCTGTTGATGTTTCTCTGGCTGTGTCAGTGGCTGTGGCTGGGTATTCATTCATGCATTCATTCGTTCATTCATTCATTCATTCATTCGTTCACTCTATTCACGCATAACACTCGCTCAATGACTGGCCTGTGCCTGTGCCTGTGCCTGTGTCGCACTGGTGGGCCAAGCGATCTTGGCGTCGATCCGCTTATAGGCCAACATGCAGTGTTTGCCCTTGGCAGCGAGTCGCGCATCCTGCGGACATTCGGCGTCGCTAAGCAGCGTCTCCTCGCCGTCGACAAGCTTGAAGAGCGCATAGTCCTGCGGATTGGTGATGCGCGCCTTATGCGCTATAATCCGGCAAACCTCCCGAGTCGTTGTATGCGGCCGCACCGGCAGCGTGCGCGTCTGCAGCGATCCGTTGCACTCGTCCGGTATGATGACGCGCAGCACACTCGAGCAGGCCGGCAAGCAGCTGGAGCGCCACTAAAATTGACAGAGCCAGAGAGAGGGAGAGAGAGAGTTAAGTTGACTCTTTATTGGTAGTTGATTTGTGCTTAATTAGCCGACTTACGTCCAATGAACCGTTGCCGCTTTCACTCTCGGATGCCATGAAGTTCTTGAGCACATGAACGGCACTGCAGAGTGCGGTTAGGTAGTAGCCGGGCTCACCGTTTAGCAGAGTCGGCTGCAAGAGGCCCCACATGAACTCCGCCTCGATTTCGGCGCCAACGAATCCACATTTGGCCACCACATACACCAGCACGGGCAGAAAATCATCGGCGCCAAGCTGTTGGCCGCGCGGACAGCCCGTCGCATCGAACACCGTCGAGATGACGCACAGGAAGAGCTCCAGTTTGTCAAGTGGCAGCTCCGCCTCCTGCAGCCGCCACAGCAGATTGGCAATGAGACGCAGCGCCAACGGCGATGGTGGCGTCACCGTGGCGCGTATACCAAAATCGGTGGCATCTCGCTCGTACGCGTAGCGCACATTTTGGGCAAGCAGCTGGATGTCCTCGCTGCGCTTGTAGTGGTCCACGAATATGCCGTAGAGATGTTCGCGCAACGGCAGCACGACCAGCTGATGCATCACCGTCTCCAGCATGGCATCGAGATTGAGGAACTCATCGGACTTGAGGCGGCCCGTGCCGACTCCAGCTCGGCATGGAACTTGCCCTCGCCGTGCTTAACCAGATAGTTCTTCATGCCGCTCATAAATTGCCGCATATTCCGCATAACCACTTGGGGCGCCGCCTCGCGCGACTCCTTCGTGCAGCTAATGAAGTTCTCAATGTTGCGGGCAAATGTCGAGCTCGGATCTTGGGCCAGCTGGAGCGTATATGCACGCAGTGAGTCACCGGGCCCGCTGCTCTGTATATTGATCTTGTTGCGGGGATGACCTACAAAACAAACCAAAGGACGCAAACATTTTACTATATATATATATGATATGCGATAAGAGTGAGTCACATAGAGATAGTAATTGCGGTAGTTTTTATGGATTTGTTTTTTTTTTTTATATATTTTTAAATTTTCCACCGAGCTGGATAAACTACGATTACATAACGGCGATGGATGCTACAGAAAACCGCAAGCGCTTGGACCAAATCTTATTTAAACTTTAGTCTGCACTATCTTGCAATTCACCTTGATTCTCCCAACACACGCAGACGCTTTGAGCTGTAAATTTACGTAAGACGAAATGGGTAATCCTCTCTAGATGCTTACCGCACATCAGCCGACAGAGAAGTCGCAGCAAACAGATGAATGGCGCACAGCAGCCGTGACTTTGGGGGCACTTCTCATCGGCGCACTCGCAGTTGCGACGATAGCGCCGATAGAGACGACGAGATTGCCCCTGGAGCGACAAGCCGAGTGCCTGGCACTCCACAATGTGCGTCATGTTCAGCAAAATGTTGCCCTGCTCATCGAGATGGAAGAACTGCTTGATGTCATAATGATCGCAGCTGTTGCGCTCACCGGGATGGCAGACATCGAGAATGATGGCGGCGCCGTTGCTGCTCAGCTCGGGATTGGAAAGGGGAAGGGGAATGGGAATGGGATTGGGATTTGGGCACTTGCCGATGGCGCCCATAATGGAGCCGGCGAGTGCTTCAGTCTTCAGTTGCGTGCGATTGATGCGGCAGTCTTTGAGCACCTGTTGCGGACAGGTGACCGTCGTAGTCGTAGTCGTAGTCGTAGTCGTAGTCGGAGTCGTTGATGTGCCTATCGTTGATATTGAGCCCAGGCTGCTGCTGGCGTATTTGGACTTCTTGCAGAGCAGCTGTTGCTGCTGCTGCTGTTGCTGCTGCTGCTGCTGACTGTTGGACAGTGGCGAGGAGAGAGCAATGCCCGTTTCTATGCTGGCCACGAAGAGCAGCTCGAGCAGTTTGCGCTTGCGACGACCCGCCGCCGTTGGTGAAGGTGCTTCGATCATCTTTCGATTATCCTGCTCCAGATGGTGCAGGGTGGCGCTGTGGTTATTAGGCTGTGTGGTGCGCTGCTGGAGCAGCTCCTCTTCGAAATCGGCAGAGAAATAGTTCTCCTGCTGCGGATAATCGACAATCTCCCATTCGGCCATGAAGCTGAGGAACTTGGCCTCCTCCTTGTAGTGGCGCACATGAATCGGATCGTGAAAGAACTCCTCCGGTTCCAGGCGCTCGATGCGCTCCTCATCCAAGCTGCACAGCGATTTCGACATATCCGCGTTGTGTCCGGGTCCGGGTCCGGATGCGTTTCCATTATTTAAAATCGAATTCGGCAATGGCGGGCGGTTCGCGTCGCTTGCGGGCAACGATCTTCTGAACCAGCTCATGATGGATTCTGTAACGATTTTTGCCAGCTAAAACGAATTGGCGAAAACGCAAGTTTCTCATCGGCACAGGCGGCAAATGCGGCAGCTGCTATCGATCGACAGATCGACAGATCGACAGATCGTTATTCTATTAATCTCGCCTATGACTATTATTATTGCCTCAAGTGTTCTCGTTGTTGTTGCAGTTGTTGCCGTAGTTGTTGCAGTGGTTGCCGTAGTTGTTGTTGTTGTTGTTGTTGCTGTTGTTGTTGTTGTTCTTGTTCCGTTGCGTGCTGTTGCTCTAAACGCGGCCAATGCAAAACTAATGCTGAACTTCATACGCATTAGTTTATAAGACTGTAACAACGACAACGCCAGCGCCGTTGACGACGACGTCGACGTCGACGCTGCTGTTGAAAAAAAGATAGCAACTAGTGCGACGCCGACGCCGACGTCGACGTCAGCCACAGCTGTGGCCTAAATTGCGAGGCGCAGCGACCTCATTTGCCTAAGCAAAATGAAACCGGCCAGGCCAACTGCCTGATAGGCTGCCACGCATAGGTAGCCAAAGAACACGGATCACAGATCTTAATCCTGGCTTTGGGTATTTCGGGAAGGAAAGCGAAAATGCAGTTTTTGTGCTACCTGAGGCACAACGATTTGCGCAAGTCCTGTGCGAATGAGGCATCATCGAATCAAATTCAAATCAAGTCAAGTAATTATCAAGCGAAAAACTGTGTCAAGAGGAAATTGCCAATGAGTCAACAGCAACGCTGGCTGTGCCACAGATACGAGGAGGAGGAGGGGGCGGAGCAGGGGAACGGCTAGGACAGGAAGCTGCAACGGAATCAGTGAGACTCAGACCAACTTATTATTACTAGTATTGCCAGCATCACAAACAACAATTGCACGTGTGCAATACTTGCGGCACAGGTAGTGCTTATTTCAGCAGGTAGCACTTCTCTCGAATTAACGAAAACCCATCAGCATGACGAAGAGAAATGGCAGAGAGAAAGAGGGAGTGAGAGAGTGCGAGAGAAAGAGAGAGAGACAGAGAGAGAGAGAGAGAGGCGCAAGGCTGTTGAGATAATGGGTTGATTCATGGCGCAAGTGACAAAATGAGCGAAAACTAGAAAACCGCAGCTCAATTAAATGCAAGCAACAGGCAGCCATATTGTTTTTAAGAAGAGAGACAGAGAGAGAGAGAGGGAGAGCTAGAGAGTCTGAGAGAGAGAGAGAGACTGAGAGATGTGTCTCTCTCTCTGACAAACTGTCTGCTGTTTACACATGATGACGCCATCGTCCAAGTGGATTAAAGACAACAACGAAAGATTCCTCGAGCTATGATTGTCTGCACTCAACTCCACAACAACAGCGACTGAGAGAGAGAGAGAGCGCAAGAGAGAGAGAGAGAGCGCAAGAGAGAGAGAGCAGGAGAGAGAGAGAGCAAGCGAGATAGATGATGATGATGATGTTCTAATGCAATTGCACCTTACGATTGCATCAGCTTTATAAGGCCCAAACTCAACTTGAAACATCGGTGATCGGCTGCGCAATTAGGAAAAACCTTTGACTAAAGGTTTTTCCTGAAGGTGTCTGTCTGCCTCTGTGCAGGAAGTATTTCAGCCGAATCTCTCACATTATTATGTGAAGGATCGTATCAAGCTAAGCAATCGGTTCAAATAACTTTCTTTCTTTTTTTTTTTAATACAGAATATGAATCGGGAAAAGAGCAATGATATCGATGAATCGATGTTCGCTATTTGGGTCATTTTATATACATACAAAAAATATGAGAGTGACTTTTGCCGAAAGAGTAAAGACTTCATTTATTCACTTCAGCGGAAATTTTTGCAGTTGGTCGTTCTTAAGGTGCCCTTAAGTTTAAAGTTCTATTTGTAATTTGTTCATTTTTTTTTCTTTTGTCAAGTTCAGCGAACCGTCATTCTAGCGTTTAATCGTTTGCTTATCCAGGTATTCGCTTATCGCCAAATGGCTTGATAACTGAAAATGTTACGAGTTTGATTGGTTTTTATGATGGTCGAGTCGACAGAGCAAACAGTTGCCGCGCTGCTGCAGCGAGCAGGTGCATATTGGGCTGGACCCAAGTGGGTAGCTGCCAGTCTAAAAATAGATCGCATCAAAAATAACGTTTGCTGTTTCATCAGCAAAAAAAAAGATGGAAAGTTTGCTGAATGCATGACCCAAAATAGATTCGAGTGGGGAGTGAAGAGTGGAGGAGTGTTGTGGAGTGTCTTCCGATTCCGATTCTTGTCTGGCTAGAAACTGAATTGTAATCAGTCGGGTGCTTGAGCGTGGTTGAGCTTGGGCAAATTACGCATCCCATTCAGAGACGCGGCGAGACACGGCGCTGATTATAAACGCAGTCAGCGTCGTCGTCGGTTTACATTCCAAAGTGCACGACGCGTCGCCGTCGCCGTCGGCGTCGGCGTCGAGTGTGCCAATATTTATATAAAGAATCGCTGAACGCTTCAAACTTATCAAATTTGTTTAGCTGGCTAACTGCGCCGTATGTCCATGCCGCAAACGCCAGTGGTGTGGCCGACTGGGGGTGGGGTGTGGTGGGGTGCGTTGGGGTGGAAGGGAATGTTGTGGTTGGGAATGCGTTGCGCGCCAGATAAGTTTCGGCAAGGCTTTGTAGTCTGCAGAATCCAGACTTGCAACGGACGAGGCAGCGACGCTGCTGCAGCAGCCACAGCAGCAGCTGATAGTGCATAACATACCAGACCAGTTTGCACCAGTTTGTGGAACGCCAGATTCGCCGATGGTGTTTTATTTCTTTCGCTATTGGAGCAATAATGGGCAACCCGTGCGCTCAATCAATCAATCAATCAATCAATATGCACGCGATGACGACGACAATGATAACGTTAATTGCATTTGCTGTTTTTGTTGTTGTTGTCGATGGAGGCCACGGCATGTTGTATGATGCAACAATAACAACTGATTGCAATTGATGATGCCGATGACGATGATGATGATGATGATGAGCAGCAATCCAAAGCTTGAAGATCAGCAATGTGCTGGAGTCGGTGATTGATTGGGGGACAGTTGTGTCCTTGTCTCAGTTTCCTCAAAATGCTGATAACACAGAAATCCTTGCATAGTTATTCGCTTAATTGTTACACTTATCGAGCACATCGCAATCTTTAAGCTGCTGCACAAACATCCTTACGATCCTAACGATCCTTACGATCCTAACGATCCTTACGATCAACGTGGAATCATTCGTTTTCCAGCTTATTAATATATATATATATATATATAAGTCGGTTCCATTTTCATAGGTTACTTACGAACCAGCAAAGCACAACCTTGAACAATTTTTGGTTATCTCTGCTGACACATCTAACTCCGCTATATATATCGATCCCGAAACTATCAACAATTGACTTTGATTTACCACTTGCTTATCGAACTTAGGATTGTAATTGATAAAGAAAAGAGGAAGGGCAGCTTTTGGTATACTCACATAGTATCTCACGATCCCGCATGCTCGGATTACGTAATATGGTTGCCACTTTTGGTCGTATTGCCTTGTTGTTGTTGTTGGCGCCAGCGCCAGCGCCGGCGCTGGTTCCATTTTTATTGGCCTTGAGCGTATCCTGGTTGCAGCTGCTGTTGCTGCCGTCTTTGGTGCTGCTGAACTCCTCAATGATGGTGTCGTCCTCCGAGAGTGCGGGTCGGCACTTCGACAGATGTATGGTGTCCGAGTTAATGGTGGCATCTATTAAAAAGGGAAATAAAAAAGAAAAAGAAAAAACAAAAAAAAGCTGTAATCATTGCAATGAATGCAAAATGAGAGTTCGCTTACCATCCTGCATGGGCATGAAGGAGTCCCATTGCGACGAGTCCCAGGGCTCGGAGAAGACGGTGCCGTCGTCCGACTGAGCCGAATCAATGCCGCCGTAATAGGTCTGACAGAAGTTGGCACAGTTGCGTTCCACGTTGTCGTAGGCGCTGAGCCGACAGCCGTTCTGGCTCTGGAATGACTTTTGGCTGCCATCGGCATTGGTTTTCTCCAGCAGTGGAGCTGTTGTCGTCGTCGTCGTCGACGTCGTCATTGCCATTTGAGGCGGCGTCGAGCAGCGGACAAGCTCTGGCAGATTGAGGTCGGGCAGACGCTTGACAATGATTTGATGCACGGTGAGCGAATGCTTCTTATTGGCAACATCCCCCTTGTCGCGGCCCAGCGAGTTCTCCTTCTCCTGCCAGTCGGCAGCGGTGTCATAGTCCCCACCAACACCAGTCCCACCATTTGTCTCCTGCTTGGCCATGAACTCCCAGCTGCTGTCCAACTGCCAGTGATCGATGCGATTGCGTCCACGCTTTGCCGGCTGTTGCGGCTGTGCCGTTGGATTTGGCTTCGGTTTCTGCTTTAGCTCATCCAGGCTGCCGGCGAGCTTCTCCAGATCAGCGGGCAGGAGTAGTGGTGCCGTTGACGTTGCCAGGCCGCCCTTGAGCGGCTCCGAGTGTCGCTGATTGGCTGGCAGCAGTTGGTTGCGCTGCTGACGACGCAGAATGGCCGCTGCCGCATTGGTCAAGCCGGCCTGTCGCAGTGCATCCGCTGGTTCGGCGTAAAACGGACTGCCCTGCTTGCTCCTCGAGCCGGGCGTCTGTGCGGCTGTCGGTGTTGTGTCGCCGCCATCATCATTGCCACTGCCACTCTGCTCGGTGAGCGACTGCGTCATGTTTGGAGCGAGCGAGCCAGCTATTCCCAGATTCGGCAATAGGAGGGCAGCTCGAGACCGTGGCGGTGCATCGCCGGAGAACTGCATCAGCTGCTGACTGCTGTCTGGACCGGCACTGCCCTCCCTCCCCATCTCCCTCTCCCGCTCCTCCTTCACGCAGGGCGACAGCAGCTGCTGTGTGGGTGTGCTCGCTGCAGGTGCAGGTGCAAAAAACAAATGTTATCTCAATAAATAAATCGATCGATTATAAAATAACACAGAAAACACAATTCAAAATATTTTATTTTCATTCTAGAATCAAAAAATCGTCAATCGCTCAATTAAAGTCCACAATTCTCAAATAGATGTTCCATTTGCCCAAAGCTAGGCAAAGGATATTCCTCATAGCAAAAGGACTGGTTTTGAGCGTGTTACTTCGATTGGATTTATGGAAATTAGTGCCAAAGGCATTCATAAAATGGCTGAGAATCTTGAGAATATCTTGCAGAATGATATTTTCTTGGGGGAGAATAGCTGTACTTACGTGTCTCGGCCAAGAGATCGGGTCGTCGATTGAGTACGCCGGCATGGTTATCGAGGCCCGGCTTGAAGCTGGTGAGCAGACTGGCTCGATCGCTGGGATCGGGCGACCAGACGTCTTCGTAGTCGCTAATCTTGTCGCTGAGAGCACTGGCACAGTACTGTGCTGGCGGGCTCTCCAATATATCTGACTCCTGGTAGTGTTTCGATTCCTTGCGTATGCGAGATTTGCGTGACTTGCTGCTGCTGCTGCCGATCCCTGGCAGAATGCCAGCGCCATTCGGCGTCATCGGGGAGGGCATCTTGCGTTGGCTGTGACTCGAGTCGCGGCTGGACTGCGAGTGGGAGTGTGAGTGGGAGTGGGAGTGTGACTGCGACTGAGATTGCCAGCGGCTATCATTGGAGGAGGAGCCCTGCGATGAGAGTGTATCCTTGCACTCGCCTTCGGGCGATAGACGCTTCGCAAAGGTCTGGAACGTGCTGGTGCTGGCCTGTGAATTGAGCAGGGCATTGAATGGATTGCTCGACGCTGGCGTTGTTACCTCCACAAACTGTGCCGGATTTGGTTTGGCAGTTGAATTGTTGTTGATGTTGTTGCTGTTGCTGTTACTGTTGCTGCCACTGTTGCTGCCACTGTTGCCGACGCCATTGTTGTTCTCCATGGAGAATGTGACCGTTGTGGTCACTGTGAAATTGTTGTTGCTCAACTGATCCGGTGAATGGGGCTTGGACCAGCGCATTGGTGGCGCCGGCGGCTTGAGATTCAATGTGTTCGGCGGCTTTGGCCTCTGCGGACGCACCTGCTCAAATTCTGTACTGTTCGCTGAGTTCGTCTTGAATGTGCTCAGATTGTTGCTACCATGCGTTAGCTGCAATGGTTGCTGCTGCTGTTGCTGCTGCTGCTGTGGCTGTTGCTGCTGTTCCAAGGCAGAGCCGCCCGGCAGATAACCCTGCGCATCCACCGGTGACATGGTTAAAATGACAGAGTCCACAGAATTGGGACTCAGCAGCTGCATGTGCTGCCCGCCGCTTGTTGTAAAGGAGCTCATGCTCGAGTTGGTGTCGGAGGGTGTGCCAGCCGGGCTAAAGAAGCCCAACAGCTGACCGCTGCCGGTTGGGCTGAACAACGTTGTTGTCGTTGGCTGCGGTGGCGCCACAGCGGGCAGCTTGCTGCTGGGCATGCAGCCAGCATCGCTGAAAAATGTTGCGGTGCCCAATCCGCTGGTCTCTGTCAGTGATAATGGTGATTTGGCATCCAGCAGCAGTTGCTGCTGCTGCTGCTGCTGCTCCGCCGTATTGTTGATCGTCTTGGCAATGGCAATGGGCGGTCCCAGTACAGCAGAACTGCTGGCATAGCTCCAGAACTCCTGGCCAAGCAGCGCCAGTGATGAGAGCTTCTTGCGATTGTTCGCCTCCCGCAGCACTCGTGGCAGCATCAGCTGCACGGGCAGCTCATCACAGCACTGGGCATAGTGGGAAATCAGCTCTGGGATCGAGCCAAACTTGAAGCGTGAACTTTCCAAGCTCAGTTTGTTGTCCTGCGATTGGATCAGATAGTGTTCGATATAAGGACCCGTGTCCTGTGGCAGGCGCACAGAAACAGCCATTGTGTTTGGCTGGCTCGAGCCACGTACAATGAACGTCTATAGAGAGAGAGAGAGAACGAAAGAGAGAGAGAGAGAGAGAGAGATCGAATGAGACAGAGAGAAAGGGAAAGCATGAGTAAGCAGCTGTTGTTGTTGTTGTTGTTGTCAGTCATAAGGCTGCCATGTAAATCAGCGCTTTTTGATGATGCCTTTTCACAGCGACTTCCGTTTTGTTTGGTATGCCCTTCAGCGCCCCCCCTACCACCTACCCCCTACCCACTCCTTGCTTTCACATCGCGTTAAATGTTGCGTTAAAAATGTGCGCACATAAATTTCCCATTTCCCATTTTACATTTTACAAAAACAATGATAAATGATAAATTGGTATTCCATACGCCGTGGCGCCTCCAAGTATGCAACGCCTTGGCATTGTGCAAAAAAAAACCACCTTATTCACCCTCCACCGTCTGTGGGTACTTTCGTCCTGGCTGGGAAAACTTTGCAGACGCTGCGACAAAGCGCAGCCAAGTCGTGTGGCAACTGCTCGTAGCTCTCAAACTCTGACTTGGTCAAGTGGCAGCGGCAGTGCGGTGTCCACTAGCAGCAACTGTGGCAACTGTGGCAACTGTCGCCTTAGCCAGGCCCTTCCAGTGCCATTCTTGTTAATCGCCACCAAAAGTTTTCATAATGAGCGCTTTACTTAAAGTCACGCACAAGAAATGACTTGTCCCAGCCGTATACATATACATATATATATATATATATATATGTATATATATGTATATAAAAGAAAATGTTTATTGTAATTCATATATCTGTATTCAAATATTGTCGTAAGTTGGATCGTGTTGATATCAATTGTTGTCAAATTGTGATCTGGGTAAAATAGTTACTAGTTACGCAAGATGAGCTTAATATGCTATATATATATTCATATATATACCAAGTAGTACAATTTTTATTGCCAGATGTAGCAGATATACTGGAATGAAATACGCATACGATGTTTGCTTAATATAGTGTAAGTCACACTGGCAGAACTGGGATGCAGTTTCTATATAAAATGTTGATGCTTGGTGTCATTTTACACTTGGTTTGTGCTATTGATGAGTTCTGCATCATTTATTTAGTTATGATAACTCTCAGACACAATAGTTTTCAGTAAAACACCGTTAAGGGTACAAGCCACATGAGCCTGGTCTGGTCTGGTCTGGTCTGGTCTGGTCTGGTCTGGTCTGGTCTAGAGAAAACATTCATCCAGCGATCAAATCTTTTCCATTATTTTACTTTCTTGGCTTCTTTGTTGAAGGTGAATATATGATTTAAGAAACTCTACAGTTTTCCATCTTCTATTGTATGAGTGTGTGTGTGTGTGTGTGTGTGTGTGTGTGTGTGTGTGCGTGCGTGTGTGTGTGTGTTTGTGTTTGTGTGTGTGCTTTTACATTTTTCTGAGCAACCCTAAAAGTATGCAATTATATTTTTTCAGATTTCAATAAATGCCAAGTAAAGCGAGGGGGGGGGTGGGTGGGGCCAGTATGCTAGCTGCAGAATAGAAGAGGGCATGTACAGCAATGGGAGGGGGAGTTATGCTGGTTGAAGGCAGTTTGAGAACGAATATGGACGCCCCGCGGCGTTGTTTATGATTTCTGTGTGAGCTGTGCGCAATTTTCAATAAGCAGTTGAAAGCAAAAAGTGGCGGAGAAGATAACAGAAAAAAATAAACACACAAACACACACACACTCCTTGATATGATGAGGTTGGCATGGCTGCGTATATTGTATATATATATATATATATACATAGATATATATATTTAAAGCGAACGTTTATTTGATTTGGCTGCATTGCAACGTTTTTAAAGAATTCTTTTCGGCTGTTGATTTTATTATGCTCAGACGACAAACCGTAATAGTAAGGAAAATGTATATACATATATAGCTCAGGATGAGTGGGTGAGGTTGGGGGAGGCAGTCACATTTAAAGCGAGCTGCAGAGAGCGAAAGAGCCATTATATATTGATTCAATAATGTGGTCAGTGGTCGGTGGTCAGTGGTCTATGGGGTGGTAGCTGGGCTGCGAGGCAATTGAGCTGACCCGTCACGGAAATGCAATTTGCGAAGGACAAAAGCGAGCATAAAAATGTCTTAACAAGCTTCTGGCCAAGCAAAATGCACAAAGGATGAAGCCAGCGCAAGTCGAAAGAGACAGAGAGAGAGAGAGGTGTGTGTGTGTGTGTGTGTGTGTGTGTGTGTGTGTGTGTGTGTGTTGTCTGTGTCTGCATTTTATGGACGCCTTGACAAATTGAAGCGCATATGGCCGACAGTAAAAAGGCGTAACAGCATTAAAAGGCAACCAGCTTGCATTTCAATATATATATATACAAATATAATACTCATATGCCCTGTGAGTAGAGTAAATTATGCAGTGACTCGAGTTCAGCTCGACCTGCAAGCCAGGCCTTTCTCTTTTCTACAGGGTATGCATATGCATATTCTTCATATGGCTGTGTAAATCAAGAGCATTGTTCGCAGCGCAAACAATAGTTGCAATCAATTGGCTTTTGGCCACAGCCGATGTAAGTGGGCGTGCTGACACGCCCAGTTCATTGTATTGGCATACACACACACACACACAGACACACACACACACACACACACACAGACACACACACACACGCAGACATACTTAGGCAGGTGCAAGGGCTTTTAAGCGCTCAGACGAAATAGGAAACCCTAGAAATGCATTTTACTCCCATTGCAATTCCAAATGCATTTTCACTTAACAGTTCGTTGACTGACTGACTGTCGTCTGCTGCTGCTGCTGCTGCTGTTGCTGCCCCCGCCTCCCACTCGCCAACAGAAACAACCAAAAATCTAGCAGACCAACGATTTTACTTCTACTTCTCACAACTCCCCCTGCTCCACCTCCAAACTAGAGGCGTTTAACGGTCTCAGTGACTGGGGGCGTGTCTCGTAAATTTCAATGTTTTGCATGTGACAAAGCGAGAAACAAACAAGCAAGTCTGTCTGTCCCTCTGTCCGCCTCTTTTCTCGGACGTTGTGTTCGAGAGGCAACCATTTCTACACTCGAAAAAAAAACGAATAAAAATAAATAATAAATAAATAAAATAGAAAATGGTGTCTCCCTTTAAATGTTGAAAATTGATCGCCAAGAAACCGGGTTTGCATCTCTACTTTTTAGAAATGCACCTTTTGATAATAGAAAATATTTCCAAAAAAGAATAGAAAGAACATGTTTTGGGTATTTTCGATTTGGGGCAAGCGTCGTTTCCAGTGTTTGGAAGAGTTTTTCTTATATTTAGAAATGCATTATAAAATGCAGTTAGTATTTTCCAAGTGCTCTTAAATGCTGCAATTGCAACTGCAATACTGATTGAGTTTGCCAACACTGTTTCGCTCAGTTTGTCGGCTGGGCGAAAGTGATTTGTGGCTTGTGCTTTGCATTTGATTTTGTATTTAATTGCATGTAAATTATTGTGCATCACACAAACCACACACCACTCAAAACACACACACACACACCACACACACACACACACCACACACACACACCGCTAGTCTACCCTGCAAGCCCCACCCCTTCAGCGTCCTTGTCCTTGTCGCCGTCGTTGTCACATTTGCGCCCATTTCCGGCAGCAAATGCACTTTTTTACGTCTGTTTTTTTTCTCATTTTTTGGAGGGGTATAACAACATTTCCGGTTTCCATTTCTCGACTATTTTTGGCGCGTTGGCCTTTGGGCCACTCTGCTTTCCGCTCGCTGAAATTGTCCGCAGTGTCACCCCTTTTCTGGCAGCAGCTGGCCGCAGGGCCCAAATGCTCTTCTTTTTGTTGCTGTTGTTGTTGTCCTTCACTATGCGCTATACGTGCCGCAGCTGCTGCTGCTGCCGCTGCTGTTGCTGCTGTCGCACAGTCTGGCCCGTCTGCCCGTTTTGCGGTCTCTGGCCATGAATCGAAAGTGCAGCCCAGTCCCCTTTGGCCGTCTACCGTCTATTGGTATGTCGTAATCAAGTTTTGGCCCGCAAATAGACTCGTTGCGCTCGCTCGAGCGCCAAGTCTAGTCTATAATCATCAAATCATGCTTCAAGTTGTGCTTTTATACAAATGCATTTTGCTCGGCTGCCTCCCCTGGCCTCTCACACACGCCTGAGACCGATGCGGCACATCAAAATGACTGACATCAAATCTTGACATCTTAATGGCATCCGGCTGCAATGAAGCGACCAAATTGTACATGGTCACTGCGACTATTGCGACAATTGGCCACTGGCAGGGCTTATCAGTTGGCCAGGCTGCTGTGTGGCCAGTGTGTGTGCAGCCTGCAATTGTTGAACTACACAGACAAAAATTGATTTCTACATTTTGATGCAGCTAAGAAATTACCCTTTAGAATTCAATCGTGCTATGCATGAATCAAGTACATTTTTCCACAATGATAGCTTTCCCTTCTAAACTACAAACGGTAAAAAAGAAATTAAACTAACGGCGCAGAGTTTATCAGTAAGTCATAACAAATATCACAAAATAGTTTCCAAGTTAAACTCTGCTCTAGTTTTGATAGTATTAGTAAAATAAACCAGTTATTGGGATTTTTAGCCCAATTTGTGCAACTGCTGAGAGGCTTTGTCTTAAAAAGAGTACAATTTTGGTTGATAATCGCAGTTTGACTGTGTACCAGTGAAGCCTGTATGCTGGCGTACCTAAATAATACAAAAAAAGGGAATAATTTAAAAGCGCCCAATGCTCTAAAGCAACGTTTGCATATCATTTTAAAACTTGAAATTGAAGCCACCTTTGCCAGCCATCCTTTGTGGCAAGGACAACAAGGGGGATGCGCTGTTATGCGGAGGAACTTAACACCAGACAAACACCAGCCCAGGGGAGACACACAGCCGCCTAATGAGTGTCGGCGGTTTGTGTGGTTAGGCATCACGACCAGGGAGTAATAGGAAAAGCACAACAACAACAGCAACAACAACATCAACACCGACAACAACGTTAATAAGAACAAGAACTGCATAAAATAATGAAATTATGCCAAGCAGCGGCTCCAACTGTGCAACAGAACTGGACCTCTATTATGAAGCCATTGGCCAGCCATTAGACGAAGCGACCGCAGCCCAGATGCTGACAGCATTAGGCGGACCCGTTTCTCAATTCAACAAAACCCTAACAACCCCCGCGTCCCACCCTCACCCTCAGCCCCGCTCGCCGACCATGCTCTTCATAAGTATAATAAAAATCTCATATTTTATTCAAATTGGTAATGTGAGCAGCGAGAATGGCGATTTGTGTGTGGCATGTGGCATGTGGCCTGGCAGACGTCTCCTTCGTCTCTCTAGACAACGCGACGTGGGGTGGGGAGGGGGGGGGGGGAGCAGTGTCATCGGTTATCAACCCTCACTGCAGACCCCATTCCCCTCATCCATTGCGCTCACGCTTACTTTTCACCATTTGCATTTCATTGACATTCATTTGGGTTTTGTTGTATTTTTTGTTGTTTTACTTGCGATTCGCTTTCTTTGCATAGCAAATTGAATTTGAAGCCAAAGTCCAACAATGGACAACCATAGATCCTGTTACTCTCTCTCTCTCTCTCTTTCTCTCTCTCTCTCTGTCTCTGTCTCTGACTTGCCATTGTTTCTGCCACATTTCCCTTCTTGGTTTTTGCCGCAGTCAGTTGCTTTGGATCAGTGCCTTCTCATTTGCCTTTTGCTGTCCACTTGGCTGACCTCTCTCTCTCTCTCTCTCTCTCTCTCTCTCTCTCTCTCTCTCTCTCTCTCTCTCTCTCTCTCTCTCTCTCTCTCTCTCTCTCTCTCTCTCTCTCTCTCTCTCTCTCTCTCTCTCTCTCTCTCTCTCTCTCGTTGTCACAACCCACTCCAACCGCTAAGCTTCAATCCCGCACCCAGCACCCCTACAGCCCACACACTCTTATATCATTGCATTTGGCCACTAAGCGGCTTTCGTTGCACAGTTCAAGAGTCAGCCGGTCGCTGTTCCCATTCCCATTCCCCTTTCCCTTCCCAATCCCAATCCCATTCAAGTGAAATGTACGTATGAATGAAACCCCATTGCCTTAAGCTGATTTCCCTTGATTTCCGTTGGTTTCGTTCGTGGCTTTCGTTTTTAATTTCGCCTTTTCATCATGGGCTTCATCAGACGCACACACACACAGACACACACACACACTCACACACACACACGCACGTCTCAGTTCTGCTTTTGGGTGCTGGGCAAGTGCATTAAACTCATTTGCCAAACGGCTTTCAATTATAAATTTTGTTAATAATTCATTAGCACAATGTGTCGCCATTGCTGCTGCAGCTGCTGGTAGTTGTTGTCCATGTCCATGTCCATGTCCATGTCCATGTCCATCCCCATGTCCTTGTTGTTGTTTTTGTTTTATTGTTGGGAGCTGTTGAACGCGTATAGCCAAAATGCATTCTGACAGTGCCCCTCTGCTTGCCTGCTCGCTCTGCGTTTGTCATATTACGCATACGCCACGTGTGACACATTCATGATTTTAATTGAAATTTTAATATTTAAAGCTGAATGCATGCAGTTCTTAAAGAACAATTAATGCAATAGTTCAATTATGCTGCATCTAAGAGATTGCATCTGTTTGTAAAATGAACACAGATTTACGTTAAGAGTTTCAGGCATTAAGGTTAGGTTGGGTAGGCAAACCGATGCACATTGGCCCGCTTGGAGGCTGCTCAATTTTTCACGCATAAATCATTTATATATATGGATATATATATAAGGATAGTTATAAAACAATTGACTGCAATTAGATATTGAATTTTCAAGTCAAATTGTATATATTTTGGATTTGATTAAAGGTGAGTAAAAGTGAAATCAGTTTTTTTCTTTCCGCACACAGCTGAGAATAGATCCTTAGTTTCCTCTCCCAATAAAAAAAAAGGAGAAAGTTAAATGTGAATTGCTGAATGAAATGAGTGCTAGCGAAAGAAGATGAGTTGTTGTCGCCGATGGCTTCAAATGAAGTCATGTCTCACTCTCATTCTCACTTTCTCACTTTCTCACACTCTGACAGCAAACGTGCTGTTCTTTCTGGTCTCACTCTGCATGAACTGCCATAATGTGCACACACACACACACACAAGTTGGCAACGCTCCAGCAGTGTTTATGGTATGTTAACTATCCAACTTATGAGTGCTGTTCGATTGAGCTCCCTACTTAGTTGTGGGTTTGTGTGCGTCTGTTTCAATGGTGTCGTCGCTCGCTTGCAACCCTTTTTGGCTCTGGTTGTCATCTGGACTTACCCCCGAATGTGTGAATATCTCTATATACACACACACACACACACACACAGGCACCCACACTGCAGCTGTCTGCGGCCTTATCGTTCATCAGCTGTGGCTGTGGCTGCTGCTGCTGCTGTTGCTGCTGCTGTTGCTGCTGCTGTTGCTGTTGCTGCTGCTGTTGCTGCTGTGGTGCCAACCTTCAAGCCTGTTGTTGATGGCATACTCTAACCACTAGCTGGGTCTGGCCGCCCTTCCTTTCGTTTCGCTGATACCCTGCACTGCGGGTGATAAATAAAAACTGTCTGCGCCTATGTGGCTGCTACTGTTTCTTTCATTTTGGCTGCTGCTGCTCTTTTTTTATATATTTTTTTGTCGACTTTTTGGCTTGCAAGCGCTGCCTAACTCCAGTCGCCTCTCATCCTGCGGCCGCCAATGTTTGACACATTGAACACACATGGTAAACGACAAAGTTCGAAAAAATGCCATGGCTATGGGTGAAAAAAATCAATTTGATTGCTTTGTTCGCTTGTCTATTGGCCATTTAAGCAGCCAAAGCACAACAGCAGCTGGCCAGGGGGCTGTTGGGGTTTGCTGCAGCTTAACAAGTTCATTTTGGGCTGAAATGCAACTGACGCATAAATCAATAAATCAACACAAAATATACAACAAAAAAAAATTGCGACTTTTCTTTTGCAAAAATAATATGCAAAATGCAGCCACAAATAGTTGAATATTGCGCATACGTCATGTGGTGCATCTTTTTTTTGCGGCAAACTTCAACCATCTAAAATGGCTAATGATGAGTTGGCTGCTGGCCGGCTAAGCTGACCAAAAACTTGAATTCGATGCACACGTGGAGCCTTCATCATTTACCATTCACCGTTCACCATTTGGTGCTAATTACATTTTGTGGTCGGCATAACAAGTCCAAATGACGCCAAACGGTGGAGAAAAAAAGCATATACCAGGTTAAATGCGCGACTAGCAGATACCCTTTGTTCTATAGAAAATGATTACCTACAACATATACAAAAAAAACAAAATAAATAAAAAATAAAATAAATAAAATATGTTTTCTTTCTTAGGAGAGTCGAAAATTATGCGATGTGTGATGAAAAAGATTCGATTAGCAATCAAATTTGCTGAATGCAATAAATAGTTAGATGGACTCCTCAATGTAGACAAATGCTGCTGCAGAGTTGAAAACGTCTGCTTCTAGCTGTCATATGCAGCTTGAAGCCTTATCCATATATTCATTTTGTGTCCATTTCATGGGGCATAAAAACAGGAAGTAAGAACGACAACCAACACTGAAACACAGAAACAACAACAAGCTGCACGCACATGTGACCAGGCAGGCAGCCAGGCAGGCAGCCAGGCAAGTCTACCAGGTTTCAACTTTCATCTCCCGCTCCAAACCGTTTATGATTGATGGAGTCGCGTAGAGTACTGAGTACAGAGGGAAAAAAGAATGGAAGGAAATCGACAGATGGAAACGCAGGATAGCTGGCAAAAACAAGTAATTAAAATACCAGGCAGGCAAATGGACCAATGTTAACGGCGGAAGTTGTTCGTCTTTGTTGTTGCCGCAGCCACATGTGTTGCCACAAATGGGCAGAAACGTTAGCCGCATTCGCAGCTCAAACATATTGATTGATTTTTAATTACAAACATTTACCAATGCAGTTTATACAGAGGGTCACATTCAATGGGCTACGAGGAGCGATTGGGGCAGTAGAAGTGGGGTGGGTTGGCTTGGTCGAGTTGCGGATGTGGTTTGAGCCAGATTGTAGCCACTAGAAGCGGCTGCTTCAATTTCAACTTCAATTATGCAAATACTTTTTTATTAAACGCATAAACAAATGCGTAGCAACTTCTGCAACCAATTCAATTGGCGGTGCGGGCGGGGTCTGCTGGTGTTGCAGGTGGTGCCGGCTGGAGGGCAGTCAGTAATGTTGTTGTACTGATGGTGCGTGTAATTGCCGGCAGCGACGTCGGCGCTGACGCATGCAATTAGCGTTTCAATAGGCAAATGGCAAGAAAACGAGAGTGAGCAAGCGCCAGATCGAGACAGAGAGACAAAGAGAGAGAGAGAGAGAGGGAGAGAGGGAGAGACAGACTGAAGGCGCAGGCATTTGGCATAAAGTACAAAGTTTTTGCACCCCCATCCACCCCCTGCCGAGCGATGCGCTGCAGCAATCAATGCGCCATTGTTGCGACGCGTTCGACAATTGAAAATTGCGGAGCTGAAAAACGCTTTTCACTTTTTGCAGCAGCAGCAGCAGCAGCTTCTTCTGCTGCTCCTGCATGTTCCGCATTTGATTCTGTAGTGCCCCTCAAGGACTGCAGCAAGGACTTGTCGTCGCGTGCCACGCTCACAATGGAGAGTTGGAGAGTGCTCGACAATTTAAAGTTTCGCATTCACAATTCAAGCAAAACTTACACAAAGTTCGCAATTGAAATTGTGCGTTGCATGATTTTGTGCCATTTGCCATGCTGCCTGAACCTACCTGAAGGCCTTAACAAAACCAAGCTACAAATTTGGACTTTACTTTCATGGAAATGCAAAAACCGTTGAAGTTTAATTATTTTGGTTGCCCTTGATGCGAGTCGAATTTTGTCAAAGAAACTTTGTGATTAAAATGGCTAAGCGAGTAAATATTTGTAGTATGTACATATATATATACTACTTATATAGGTATATATGATATTTGTATATATATTCTATGGTTGGCTATCCCATTCGAAGTCGAAGTGTTTTCATAAATAAATGATAAATTGAACGATAATCGCTGGGTTTCAAATATAATTTTGAAGGTACAGCAAGGGATGCTTTCCTCTTATGCATATACAAATATACAGCGACTCTGAGTACCTGAGTGTTTGTGTAAGCGGGAATATAATAATTTTCAAATCGTGTTGCAATCGTGTTGTGCCATGCCCCCATTTGGGAATTGTACTTGACTAAAGTGCGCCTCGGGCTAAATAAATGGCAAGCAATTTAGTTGGCATTCGAGCGATTCGATCAAGCATTCATTCAATCTATGCATTTGCAGGCTATCCAGACAGGCAGCCGTCCAGCCAGTCAGCCAGCCAGCCAGCCAGTCAGCCAGCCAGCCAGTCAGCCAACCTCTCAGCCTGTCTGTATCTGTCGGTCTGTCTGTCTGTCTGTCCGCTTGCCTGCTGTACACGTGATAATTGCTGAGAAGGACACAGCAGCGACTTGGTCCGGCTGGCAAACTTATTGAATCTGTACAATTTGTTGGGCGTTTCTCCTGTTCGCTCGTTGTAATTTCAATTGTCTATGCAAAGCGCCTTGAATCACAAAATGACCAGCATCCAATAGCTACACTTACCGCACCCCGCTCCCCGAATCCCGCCCCGGGTGGCTATGTGAATCGCATTTCGCTGGCTTTTGTCTCTTGTCGCCTTTTGTCATGTAGCCCATTTGGTCGTCGCGTTGCCCCATTCCCGATCCCCCAACCCCAACAGCGTAGCACAGCAGCGTTGTCTGCCAGATAAATTTCAATGAATTTGCAAGCGCAGCAGAGCGAGTCCTGGACGAGTCCTGGACGGTCGTTCTGGTCGTCCTGCTCGTCCAATGCTGGCAACATTTCTTTGTTTATCTTTATACATTTACAATTAAAAGGGCTTCGCATTGTTGTCGCTGTCGTCATATTAATGAATCTCTGTGTATATATTTGTCCAGGACACGCACCGCAAATCCCTATTCACCGCCCCTCCCCCCATCCCCCTCTCCACCACCCCCCATAAGCTAGCACGCATTTCTGATTTACGTTAATTGATTGCAATTTGTTCATGCAAATGCGGCTGTTTGTATGCAACGCGTTTTGCTCGCTTTATTTATTTATTTACTTTATTTCATTTCATTTGATTTGATTTTATTTTTTTTTGTCTCCAAATTGTGTGCAAATTCTGTGGTCAGATGTGTTTGCTGATTTAATCAGGCGCCTGTCCGCATTTGTTTATTTGCAGATTGTGCATACGACAGCAATTGTCTCATTTAACAAAATCAATAAGTTCAATCAATAATTCCACTCACCCCTTCCTCCTTGCCCTGGAGCAAGTGCACGGCCCCGGAACGCTGGATGCCAGGCAGAAACCACATTGGATGCGTTAGCAGCAGTCGCTCCATCAATCCCAGATCACAGGGCGGCGAATTGTCGCTGGAATCGCGAGAGCTCTCCTCGCTGGATGTTTCGCCCTCGGCCAGGATGCCGCCCTCCGAGCTCGAGACGAGAGATGTGCGGGACTGTTAAGGATCAGATAAGAGCAGCAGTAAAACAAAAAAGGATATTATTAAGTATGCGAGCCATAACTAATAGTTTAAATATGCAAATACAAGTGTTGTCTATGCTAATTTTAAATATGTATCTTTTTTGGGCTGCTACTTAAAATGAAAGCCAACCTTTGACTTGACACTATAATCACATTTCAGTATGAGTAACAACTGAGAATGCACAAGCAGAAACCTCGAACCCACTTGAGCAGTAATATTATAAATAAATTGGGAGAAATTATCGATATAATTAAATAAATTTGATCTCTGGCACTTATAGTCTCCAAGATTCTTCTTTCATACAGACAAAAACTGGATAGCAAATCGAGGCTTTGGTGTGGAATGGATGGCAATGGATTCGTAGGGTGCATTTTGTTTCTTATACATCTTAAAGGCGGATCTGTTAGAAAATAGAAAATAGTAAACAGAAAACAGAAACAAGAACTACAAAAATCTACTCGACCGCGTTTAGTTGCGCTCTGAAGCACCTCTCAAGTTGGCTGCCATAGAAAGTGGCAGTGGCAGGATATTCGCATCTATCTTGGCATACGCAGTCCTAACTGCTGTCTCTGCCTGCTTGACATATAGCTGTTGGCCATATTAGTGCCCCTTACACACACACACACACACAGACACACACACAGACACATACATACACATTGTCAAATCTTGAGTGCATTCCCATGTCATGCCATCAACAAAAATTGCTGGGCACAACTTTAAAAGTGCCCGCGAGCATCTGCCCGTCTGCCAGTCTGCCAGTCTGCCCGTCTGCCCATCTGCCCGTGTACCCATCATCCCATCCAGCAAGCCTTCAAACAACCAACGAATCATCATCCATCTAGATATCTACCCAGCAGTATTCTTACACATTTCAACCAAAACAAAACCGACAAATTTCCGCAGCATTCGCGTAGGCGTTTTTAATTGAAAATTGCCGTGGGCGGTCTTTTGATGTTCGGCTTTTCCGGGGCAACGGCAATGTTCATGTCGAGGCCTCTCACATTGCCATAGCATACTTTTATGCGCCCGCCCTCGATCCAAAACTGCAGCCAGGGTGCTCAACTGTATAGAGGAGGAACTAAGGGCCAGGGAGCAGACACTAAGCACGAGGCTGAACATGGGCATGGGGAGCATGAGGCCGATGAGGAGTTGGGTTGTAAGCACCCTCATTTTGGTGTGTGTAATGATGACAGCCCTGTTAATGTTTGCCAACTGTAAGTGATGCCAAATTGATGCCAAGGCAACAGCGTCGCACAGCTTATGCAAATTTAAAAATGTTGAATATATGCAAACATATACCAAATATACAAATGCAAATGCAAATACAAATACAAATGTGTATAAATAAAATTCTAAAGATAGATAGATAAATAGAAATCGCAAACTCAATGAACTTGCCACACCCCATTGAAACGTTTAACAAATATTCAATCTTATTAGTTTCATTCGTATATATAAAAGAGAGTATATATTTCACTAAACATTTCCTCTACTGCAAACAATTAATTGTGTTAAGAGCTTTGTCAACACAGTTTACAGTTGAGATACCTTCATTTTAGCCAAACGAATTAATTAGATACCGTTTTTGCTTATATTAATTTGTATTGTTATTTAAAGTTTTGAAAAAAACATAAAATTTCAGTTGAAGGTTTCTCAATATTTGGCAAGTAGAGAAGAGCTGATAAATGCAGAGGCAGAGAGCAGCATAGAATATTTATGGCATTGATAATGTAATCAATTCTACCTCTATTAAGATACATTTCTGTTTGATATACAGGCGAAGAAAAAACAAGGTAGCAGTTGCCACTTCAGAAGTCAAACCAGCATACCAGCAGCACAACCCAAAAAAAATGTCAAGTGGCCAGCTACAAGTTGCCTCGTGTCTCAGCCCAGGCTCAACCCACTCATTTGCTCGTTACCGCTAACAGCGTCATGGATAGGGTTGTTCATTATATATATATATATATATATATATACATATATATATACATATAAATTTATATACACATTTTTTCTTCTTTGGTTTGTGTTTGGGTCTGTAGCAGGGCCAAAAGGGTCGCGTCACTAATTGAGTTATTTCTGGCCGACTGTCAAATTAGGTTGCCCAGGCACACACACACACACACACACAAACAGACACACCCACAGACAGACACAAACAGACAGACACCTTTTATATGAAAGTATATGTTTCTATAGCGATCTTTGGTATCTGCGCGCAAATAGAAATTTGATTTACGCGCCAGCAGCGAGTTTTAATTTTTGATGTCATTTATTAAACGGGTTTTTCGCAGGTTGCCTTTTTGGTGACCTTTTTCTGGCATTAATCATACGCAGCGTTGTCAAAAGTCGGAAATGAGATGAGAAAATCAAAAAGAGAGACAGAGATAGAGAGAGAGAGATAGAGATAGAGAGTGAGGTAAAAATCTCAAGACAACGAAACGCAATGGAATAGAAATGGAAATGCTGCAAACCGTTGCCTGTTTATTTGCCAACCATTTAAATGCGAGAGACAGACAGTAAAAAAAATAAAATAAAATAAAATAAAATAAGAAATGGCGAAAAAAAAGGGAAAATTGCGCAAATCCCTTGAAGAAATGTTTGAAATATTTCAAAGCGCACAGCAGGACACAGCCGAATGGGATAGCAGGACGTCCCGCCAAGCCCAGAGCGTCGAGAATATAGCAAAAATTATGCTTAAATCAAAAATCACAGCACAAAACAAAAAAAAAAAATACAAAAAACGGAAATAAAATACGCACACAGGGTTGCCAGGGCTGCCAGGGTTGCGGTTGCGACGGGACTACCCCTTATGTGCCAAGCCCAGGCCCAGCGCCAAGCCAGAGCGAAGTCGAGCGGCAACTGGAACTGCTGTGAGGTAAATGCTGCGCATATTTTATGCCCTGCATTAAGTCTTAAGTATTGCTTATTAAGGCGACGAGTCCTTTTTTTATGCAAGCACATATATATACATATATATATATAAAACTATTCGGTGGCAAGATTGTTGTTGATGGGGCAACGAGTGCAGACGGACAGGCAGACAGGCAGCCTGGCAGTCCAACAGACAGGCAGCCCGGCAGTCAGCAATAATGCGTTACTTATTAAGTTAGCCGAGCTCTCATTTGTTTACAGATTTTCCATACATATACATGGAGTACATACATATTTCTAAGGCTGGCAGCAACCCTTGGTAGCAACAGAAAAAACAAAAAAAATGAACACTGGGAAAGTCTCTAAGTAGCCCGACTGCATTTTCAAGTGCCACTGGGGGTTGTTGCCACTGCTGCCACTGCTGCTACTGCTGTTACTTGCTGGTCGCATGTGTGCCAGCAAAATATGTTTGATTTTGGCTAAAGGGTAGGCTAAAGGCGGCAGTTGGTGTTGCTCGGCAGTTGGGCGTTTGAGATTGTACGCTTAATGTTAAATGCAAACAGTCGCGAGACTTTAAATTTTGCTTTGGCGCTTCAGCCACAGTCTACAACACAGTGACTGCAACAGAATGTTGCAACACAAAGGCCAGCCAAGCGGCGCGAACAGACAAACAGCAGCCAAATCTAGAGCTGTAGACGCAGCAGCAGCTGGAGCAACCGGAACGCTTCAAGCAGTGAATCTCTCTTGCGGACTTTTCAGGGTCAGGAAGCAGCAGACAGAGACTCGAGCTGCAGACATTCAAGTTATTGTGATTGTTGTTGTTGCTGTTGTTGTTGTTGCAACCCAGACAACGAAAGTAAGTTGACTTCCGTTTCAGGCGGCTGAAAATGAAAATCGCCATTGACGATGCTGCCGCTGCTGTTGCTGCTGCTGCTGTTGTGCTACCACTCTACTCTACACCGACCCCTCCACTCCACCACCCTAAACCACCCTCCAAATAGCGCACCTTTTGTTAAATATTGGCCCGTCTGTTTGGCTGCCTGCTGCTTTTCCAATATTGGCAACAATTTCGCCATTTGGCCAACCAAATTCAATATAAAAATTCCCAGCCAAGCGACATAATATCTCAACTAGAAACACACGCAGACTGCACACTGCACACTAACTACTACAATGCACTTACCTGTTAGAGGTGTCTAGAGTGGGAGGTGGGTGGTGGGAGGGAATGGGTAGACAGCCACTAATAAATTGCACAACAAATTGCAGTGCAGCATTGCAGAGAGAATAAAGAGAATAAAATGCGACCGCACAAAAGTATGCAATGAAATATTTCAAATGCGACAAATGTCGAAAAGCAAAGAAGAAACACTGAAAATTGAGATGGAGTTCAGGTTCAGGTTCAGGTGCAGGTTCAGGATAGAAGAGCAGCTACAGTGACCGATTGCACTCACTCCAGAGATGCTACTACTATTTTACCGCTTGTAGATAATTAATCGTTCAATTTAAAGTGTATTTTGTGTATTATCTACAATCAAAATTTGGGAAAACAATCTGATCGAAATTCAATACCTTAATTAGTGCTAATGGTTAATAAATGCTATTGAATTTCTAAAACTGAGCAAAGCTTGCAAGCTCTAAATGAATCCTACCTCGGAACTCAAACAGTTTAGAGTAGCCAACAAAATATCCTAAAAAAGTGCCAGAAAAAAACTTCATATTTTGGCAAAGATGTGCACATAATTATTACTCTTTGTTATATTAATAATTAAAAAGCTGTACAATAATCAAGCTGAATAAATAAGATGAGGGCACATTCTATTTTGGAGTCCTTGCAATTTTAGTCCACTTGGCTTTACTGACTGCCTTTGCAGTCGTTGCGCTAATAGTTTGACAAAGGTGAGTGAGATAAGCTGTATGTGTCTGTGTCGGTGTCGGTGTCTGTGTGCGGTTGAGTATGTGTTTCTATGCGTATTTGTGTGAGCAGTCGCCAAATTGCACTCGAGACTGAATTGTTGCCTGACGCAGAGCAGCAACAGCACACAACTAACAACAGCAACACAGCAGCAGCAACAACAAATATGGAACGTGCGAGGCGACACGGCAAGGGACATGACAGGAGCAACAGCAGCAGCAGCAGCAGCAGCAGCAGCAGCAGCAGCAGCAGCAGCAGCAGGAGCTACAAATAAAACTTGAGATGGGGACTGGAGCTGAGGGGATTGTGTGGCAGCTGAAGTGAGTGCCGAAATAAAAGATAAATAGCAGCCACGTAAAATGTTGTTGAATGTTTTAAAAAACCATAAAAACCACAGAGAATTACATTTAATGGCAGCAACAGCGGCGGCCAAAAAACCGCAATGGTAACAACTGCGACAAAAGCAACAGCAATAGCAACAGCAACAACTAAAACAACAACAGCAACAACAACAACAACAGCAGCTGAGGACAGACAGTGAAACATTTGCTTGATGGTGACATATGTGCCTTTTGCCTGGTGCCTGCTGCCTTTGCGTCCTGTCGTAGTTTGTAGAGTACTGTGACCAAAGGACGACTGCCTATGCTCTGCTCTGCTCTTCATATCCATGTACTCTCTGTCTGTCAGCAGCCGTTGCTGTTGTGTGTGTGTGAGAGCTAGATAGAGGCCCAAATGAGATGCTGGAACTGGCTAATTGAAGCGTGATGTTGACATGCTGTCGATTTGTTGTGTGGCCAGTCGCACTATGAATGCATAATTAACAGCGCTTTGCTGAAGTCTGGCAACAATGCGAAACTGTTTAAAAAATTCGAAATTCCGCAATGAAACACAGGCTGCAACAAAGCCTGCCAGCAATCGAAATGGAATAGTTATTAAACTTCAGCAATTATCGTTATGAGTTATGGGCAGCGTTTCAGTGAAGTTAGTCGGACAAACCTTGGAATAAACTATAATAGCAATCTAGCAAAATAAGAACATTTATGTCGGAATCAAAGGCAAATACAGCAAATACAATCAACATCGAAGCCATGTAATAAGCTGCACATAAAATCGATGGCCATAAAAGTGGCCAATGCCGAGGCACAGACAAATGTTTGCGCTTCGACTGGCAGGGGTTAAGGGTATGGATGTGAAAAGGACACATGACACAGGATATGGCACACAGGACACATAGCCGTAGCTGTCAAAAAGTCACAGCCATTAGGCGCATCAAGGATGTGCGAAGCTCGCCAAGGAGCTGGACAATTTGGTAGTTTCAGTTCGGTCAGCGTAAGTCAGTCTGCCACATGATGCTCAGGACACTCCCAACAAATGCTGGACACTCCCCCTTTTGGAGTGTTAGTTGACCTCGACATATGAGTGGACAGGACATTTTTGCAGTTGGCAAATGGTAACGGAAATGGAGCTCAAGCTGTGGTCAAGCCAACAGCAGAAGCTTTTTATTCTTTGCTTTTGGGGCACACACTTCATTAGAGCGACTTTAAAGCTGTGTCACAAGCAGCCTGCGGTGTTGTCCTGCCGCCCGTCTGCTTCATATCGTGCTGCTGGCATCAGCAAACATATTTGCTGGACAGCCAAAAAAAAACCAACAACAAAATAAAGATAAAAACAGCCAAATTGGGCACGCCGATGATCGCATACCCTCAGAGACTGGACTGGAGACCGAATTTCATTTGAAATTTAAGAAACCAACGCCGTATTCCTAGTTGAGTTTATCCCGAATATCCCAGTTTTACATAGATCACTGTACCATATATATATATATATTATATAGTGATTTATACTTTGAGCTGCAGAAAGGAGAAGTCCGACCAAATTATAAGACCCTTTGGAAGGGTATTAAATTACGGATGCCAGGAGTCACTCTCAAAGCCTGACATGACAAGCTCAACTAAAACCTGACCAAAAAAATAAGGTAGATGTGGATGGGATGGGAGAAGGGGGTGGGGATTGGGCGCCCTGACTGTAAGCCGCTGACAAGCGCCACTAATACCGCTGCAATTAGTACACGTGCACCTGGACATGGACATGGCCCGTGGCTGCAGATTAGACTCGAAAGTTGTTTATGGACTTTGGCTAGAGGCGTGGCTGAATGGGGAGGCGGCAGCCCCCAAGGCATGGGCACACTGCCAGCAGGGTTGAAGCATAATGAAAGTAATAAAGTTGAGCACACAGCAGCAGCAGCAGCAGCAGCAGAAGCGAACAGAAAAACTCAAACTCCACTGATCGCCAGGCTGGCGATAAAAACTTTCCACTGCCAGACAACAGGCAGTGGGGCATGCAACAGCAAAAGCAGCAGCAAGCGGCTCATATGTTGCATGTTGTTGTTGTTGCTTCTGTTGCTGCTGCTGCTGCTTTGAAGCTATCTGTGGCTGTGGCCATGCCAAAGCAGGAGTTCACAGCAGACACTTTTATCGCCCAACGATTGTTGTTGCTCTTGTTTTTTATTGAATATTCATAAATGGCCAAAAAGCGTCGAGGAAATTGCTGGCCACAGCCGCCACACAACACCAACACCAACAACAACACCAACAACAACTGGTCAACAGAAGCCCATTGAAATCAATATTTTATGCCTCTGTCGAGACAACGAAGATGTTTTTCCTTTGCCCCCCCACAGCTGCCGCATTCTCTGTGTCCTGTGTCCTGTGCATGTTATGTGTGTCGTCTGTCGTCTGTTGTCTGTCTTCTGTCGGTTTGCCGTTAGCCAAATGCAACAGGAAATGCAACACAAATTAAAATGTGAACATGTGTCTCGAGTTGGGTATGCATTCAAAGCGGTCCAGACAGCCCACTCGTTTGTGGTTGCCCAGTTCGGTTTAGTGAGTGCACTTCCTGCCACCAACTCCAGTCGACACAGGACACTGGACACAGGACACAGGACACTGGACACAGGACACTGGACATACACAGATGTGTTCTACATGGAAACTTAATAGCGTGTGTAAGTTCTCATTTGGGTTTTTGGCTTTGAACTTGGCCAACGGCCATCGAGACAAGGCTCCATTACTACAGTCGTATGCTAACCTTGCCAAACGCTGGCAACAACAAAGGTAGCTATTTTTCACGTAAGTGCTGCCTACTTTGCAGCGTTTGAAATTTGGCAACGTTGCAAACTGATTTGTAGCAAATTTGGCAGCAAGTTTAGTTGGCATTACGCACACAAAAGTGTGGCCACAACTCAAGCAAGACATGCGAGAAACCATCCAAAAAAATGGCATTACAGAATCAGAACAAGAATCATAACAAGAATCATAATATATATATAATAGTTCTATTTTATTATGTTGACAATATATTGCAGTTTTCCAACTTTGTGGCAATTGAGAGACTTGGCAAGAACAGACTTAAGCTGCGAAGCTTGACGACAAAAGCAAACACAACATCCAAAATATTCTAATTATTCGTCATGGCAGCAGTTTGACGAGAGAAGGGGCGGATGCACAGCAATATGGTCTTATCTGTAGTTAAATTATGTATTCTCTACTTTCTGTATTTTAAAGTGCATTCAATTTGGCAGCATAGCAACGCAAGCGGCTTGAGAATGACGCCCACAATGACTAGTAGATGGCAGTCTGAGTTGATTATTGCCAGTTACCATGGCAATTTGGCTAGAACTGCAACAAGGCTGCAATATGCTTGCCGTCTAACGCATTATTAAACAATTATAGACAGAATGTCAAGAATGCAGCCACGCTTAACGGATGAACGCACTTTTGGTCTGCAGATGGTGGGTTTTGTTGAAGTTATCCGGATGGAGCTGGGACTGCCACTGGCACTGGGACTGGCACTGGGACTGCCACTGGCAATGGGACTGGCACTGGGACTGGGACTGGGTCTGGCACTGGCACTGGCACTGGCACTGGGTGTGGGTCTGGGTTGGGTTGGCATATCAAATTAACTAGTAAATTGACTTGTCAAAAGAGTTTTGTGCGACGCGCAAAGTGTTTCGCATTATTCATATAGATGGCGACGCCTTGCTGTAATTTCCTGTCGGGCCATTTCGAAAGGAGAGTCGCTTTTAATAATAACAATGATGATGATGATGAAAAGGATTCGCAGTTATTAATGAGGAATGCCAGGAGGGAGCAGACAGCCGGAGCAGACAGACGCAGCACGCACGAATGCATGTAAATAATGATGGCATAATGGAAATGAGTAAGGGAATTCGGTATTCCGTGGTACATGTCAAAGGGAACCAAGCAACCAACCAACCAACCAACCAACAAACAAACAAACAACGTGTGAGTTGAGTTGAGTTGAGTAGCGTAGAGAACGTGTATTGTAATTTTTATATCTGTCGAAATCGGAATCATTTGATGCACAGTTTATGGCAGCCACCAGCCACCAGCCAGCAATATGGTTATGGGCTGGCATGGCAACACGTAGCAAATTATGAATGAATGAGTGCCACATACAAAAGGACAAAAGCAGTTACTGCTTCTGCTGCTGCTGCTGCTGATGGTCCATTGGCAGCTTGCGTAATTGCCACTTAATGCGCCACACAGACTGCCTGATTCCATGCGGCTTTGCTGTTGCTGTTGCCCCCAGGCTGTGTCTACGGTTCGTCTGGAACGGGGGACTGGGCAAACCATTATGAATAGTGCGACAAATACAAAAGCCGGACTCATCAATATGCTCAACAGTTGCCCAAAACGATGCCACCCTGGCTGCTCACTCAGCAGCTAAGTGTTTTCCAATTATATAATAATAAGTACCAAATCTTTGGCCTGCCATTAAGTTAACAAGTATTAAATCCATTAGAAATGCATTTAACTAAGCATTTTCATTTTGATTGCAGCTAAGCCAAAATGTGACAAGCGTTTAAAGCTTATTAAATTCCTTGCAAATGGAAATACTCGATTAAATATATTATTCTATATTATATAGAGTAGGATAAACATAAGTAGCAGGGGAACAGCAGAAGGAGAGCAGTCGAGTTCGTGAAGATCGTCAAAGTTCCAAGTACCCAAAAGTTGTAGAGTTGTTGGTGCGTCGAGGATACTTTAGCTATTCTATTAATAATAAACAGGACATGATCAGTCCTACATTTATGCATATATTATTTATAAGTATTACTCTAAATTGTTGCCCAGACTTGAGTTGGACAGCAGCCATTGGGGAAACTGACCTGACTGAGCTCATCTCTCGAGCGACGCGTGCATCTGGGCAGCAGAGCCTCCATGTCGTCCTCGAAGGCGCCGCCATTTGCCAGATCGACGACATCGTCGGCATCCGGTTCCAGGCTGCTGCTGCGTCGGCTGTTGTCGCCATTTTTCGCATCCAATTGCTGACTGCTGCTGGGCGTCATGTTGTTGTTGCCGTTGTTGTTGTTGTTGTTAATATTCGTACTGAGATTTGATTGGCCATTTAATTTGTTGCTGTTATTGTTCGATTGTTGTTGACTTATTTGTGGCTGCAGCTGAGATTTTTGTGACTGTTGCGGATTGTTGCCGCTGCTGCTGTTCTTATTGTTGTTGTTGTTGTTGCTGTTATTCTTGTTGTTGTTGTTGTTGACCACAGAGGCGGCCGTCTCGATTTTCTCTGTTAGGGGCGTGGCAGCGCCAGCAACAGCAGCAGACGGCAGCTGTTCACTTGTTCTGGAAAGCGAGAGAGAGAGAGACGAATATATTAGTATGGAAATAAGAAGTGCTTGAAATGTATTTGAAGGGCGACTTCATCGCTTGCTGTTTGCCCGTTTGCCCCGACCATTTATCAACAGCACTTGCCCCGTCTCAAGGCTCAGCTGCCAAAAGGTTAATTTGCGACACATTTTTTGTCATCTCATCTATTATTTTTTTGTGTTTTTTGTGCTTTTTAGCAGACGCCTTGCCGCCGCCAAAGTGTCTGCAAGGACGCCCATGACGCGTGTCACAAACTGACGCCCCGAAAAAGCTGGCAATTTTACGCCATTTTAACAATATTTCTAGACACGGCCAAGGCAGAGAAGGAGGGCAACAAAATGTTGCCGAACAAATGTTATTAATGAATTTGCCGCAAGAATGGCCCAAAAGAAAGCAAACAGAATGAAAAAAGAAGAGAAAAAAACACAATGCTGAAGTGAAGTGAAACTTTGGCCTGGCATGTGCTTCCGCTTCCGCTGGGCGACGCCTGCCTCAAGGACGCAGTCAAAGCACGGACCGATGCCCATGTCTTGGAGGGGCAGGGGTGGGGAGGGAGGTGGGAGCCAGTGTGGCTGGTTCTGTGTCATGTCAAGAAGAAAGTTGCAAGCAATGCTTGAGCTAGAGCATTTTCTTCGCCATATGACAAGTTGTCAAACATTCTGACATAATCATGTCAAATTAACACAAACAAGCAGCAACAGCAACAGCAACAAACAAGCAGCAACAGCAACAAAAACAGCAACAGCAACAAAAACAACAGCAAACAACGACAACACGCAACGGATAATAAAACACTTAGAGGAATTAGTCAGGGCTCTATAAATTTATGCAGGCTGAAGGACATGCCAGTAACAACAAAAGCAAATAAGCAAGTCATGACAGAGAAAAGTTATCCTTCAAATCGGACGCGATTGGATACCCTTCCATTTACTGCTGATGATATTGCTGGCAACCACAACGGAACTTGAACCAAAGGTTTGGAGACAATCAGTTTGATATTGCTTATTGCCTACTCTGCACATCGTACCGAATATAGTCACAATTTATCTTCTAACTATATACTTAATTATATACTTATTTATCAAATATTCCATTTAGTAAGAAAACCCAAGATACCCTGTGCAAGGGTATACAGCAATTTGTTTGAGGCGACAACAACAGAAACTAAAATGCACATAAATTTCCGAGCATTTTCGAAGGGAAAACAAAATATGAGAGTCAACAATAATGAAAAACAACATGGAAAATTATTAAGGCGGTTGTTTAGCTAATAAAATACCCTGTATTTAGGAAGGCAAAATATATGAAAATACATATTTGTAAGCCAAGGAAGCCAAGGCTATATATATTTAGAACGGAATAAAAAAAGCGAGTCTAATTTAATAGTGATTGTAATCCTGAGGATACAAAATAATTGGTCAGATTGTCAGATGTGCCATCTAGCCATTCATGTGACTACAGGGTATGTGTATAAAGTTGAAGGATATCGCGAGCGCTTAAACAGGACTGTTCGCCGAGTGGAGAGTATCGTACTTTGTGGCGCCGCATGTAAATTGCCGTCGCATGGCAATTAAGATAAAATGCTCCAAAGTGGATGAAGTTCAAATGTGGTGCTTGGTTTAATGGTTTGGCGGTGCGGTGGTGCGGTGGTGTGCGGTGGTGCGGTTGAAGGTGAGCGCGATTTGAGGATTTACATAACATTGGGACTAGGCCAATTAGTGGGGCCTGCTGGGGCCTAGGTCAAGAGACTACCGAATGGAGACCTGCAAGTTAGCTCATAGTTTCCAGAAAGTGGCCAGACATCAAGGCATTGCCCGAAAAGAATATATGTCAGCTGGATGACAAATGAGTGTGTGGCAAAGATGCCACAGATTGCCACAAACATGAAACATGAATCAACGTTTTGTTCGTTCAGGCAACATTGGGTTAGGCTATGTCGTAATGAGAAGCGACCTCCAACCAAAGTTTGGCATGGACTGCAAAACCCAATCTGCTTGGGATACCGGAGAGATCCTTGTTCAGGTCAACTAACTACACATTAAAACTGCTTTCTTTCTTTTCGGTGCTCTTCATGAATTGCCAAAATTCTAACTGAATCCGTACACATCCTTTTCACAATCAGAGTTGTAAAAAACAAGAAGCAAAACTTTTTCAAGCCATGAATATTGAGTTGGACAACGACAGACAAGAAAAAAAAAGAAGAGGAAAAAGAGGAAAAACTCGAGTTGGAGTGGAAAATCAATGCACTGGCATCAAAAACAAATATGCAACAATTCGAGTACATTGAAAAGTTATGCGGGTTGCCAGGACCCGGATGCTGTTGTTGCTGTTGTTGCACAACAAGAACAACAAGTTCCCGTGGTTACTGCTTCGACTTGATGGGTGTGTGTGTGTGTGTGTGTGTGTGGGTGTGCCGAATCTATGCAAATTAGTTGTGACAGCTTTCAAAAAGTTCAACATTGTTGTCAATGGGGCACACATGAACGGCTTGGAGTGGCGCACTAATCCATAGAGTACCAAACACTCAGAAAAATATCCCTAAATGCCAAGATTGCCATTTTCACAGTTTTTTTCCTTTCTTTTTATGTGTGCACAAAAGCAGTCTATAACTCTATATAGTGTCTATATAGATTTCACATATACAAACACTTTAGATAGTCTATAAATTCAGATTATTTGAAAACATAACTAAAGATTTTATGGCGAATCGATTGAGTAACTTCCCATCGAGCAACTCGGCCTCTAATCTGAGGCAGACGACAACTGAACTCTAATACAAAAACCCAGCCACTCAATTTCATTACTATTTCTAAACTTTGGAAAGGAATTTCTCAAAAATTGGTGTATGCATTTTAACATTTTTAGAAATGTATTTCTTAATAATAGAAAATGGTTTTGAACAATTAAAAACAAGCATACTTTTGGGATTTGATTATTTTAGTATTGAGAACAACTTTCTAGTTTTAAGCGCAATTTTTTAAAATTCAGATCGATTTTCTATTTTTTTTTCTGAGTGTACGCTTTGACAGGGACCTGCTGTACAGCAGAGCTCCTGCAGAGTTGCTGCGAAGAGTGTCGAGAGAGCCTTTCACAGAGGGCGAGTTCAAAACGTTCAAACTTCATAAGCAACACACTTCGTATGTACACACACACACACGCACACACACACACACGCACACACACATGCATATGTAAGACCCGTTGCATTTTGAGTTATGCCTCAGTGGTGGCAGACAAGGGGTATAGTCTGTGCCCGTGGGGCATGCCAAGCCATAGTCGTTTTTGATATGGTAATGTGGCAATGGGAAAGCGTGTTTGGAATGTGCCATTATTAGATTTCAGCACTGTGTGTGCTGCTTGAGCTGTGCGATGCTCTGTGTGTGTGTGTGTGTGTGTGTGTGAGTGGCAGGACGCTGTTCAACAGCATCGTCTTCGTCGAGAGTGCCATAAAGTAGTAATACTAATTAAGTTGTATATTATGCATGTGCAGCAAGACGAAGGAAGCGCTGTGCAAAAGAAACCAACAACAACTGCAGGCCATAAAACGAGTTGTGAAATATATATATATATATATATATACAGAGAGAGACAAGTGGGTGGTGGGTAGTTAGTTAAAAGGGGATCGACTACTTGTGGTTTGCTCAGCTCGAGTTGAGTGAGCATTTGACATCGTTTATTTCAAGAATGTTTGAGGGTAACGAAACAATACAGTTCCTAGCACAAAGTGCGCTCGAATCCTGATCCGAGACAGGAGACAGGAGAGAGAGAGAGAGAGAGAGCAAGTCACATGCCACAAGATACAAAGGTGGCAGACGAGAGACTGATTTAGAAGATTACAAATACTGTCAGTCACAGCCAAGTGGTAGGAAGTTGTCTAAGGTTGATTAGAAAGACGTCCAGGCATGGCTCCAATGAAGCCACAGATAATAGATAAAAGAGCTGCAATTCAATAAGACGGGTCTTGAAGCAGTAAAGCACAGGTAGCTAGGCATCGAACTGTTTACAATTAATAAGTAATAACCTAATCGTTAAGACGAAAAAAATCAATCAAAAGCAGACTAAAACCATCAATGGTAGTTTTAGGGTTTGTGAGTAAAAGTAAAAGTAAAAGTATTCGGATGTTTGATGATTAATCTAATAACAGACTTAACTTACTGACAAAACTTTGATTAAGCGAATAGGAGGTATTATTAAATAGTAAACTAAAAATGTGATTGTTGTAAAACTACCGAAATTCGTTGTAATTCGTTATAAATGTAAATATTGAGTATAAATAAAATGGGAGAAACCAACTTAAAATGTAAGGCTTTAAAAAGTTGATGATAAAAAGTCAACAAAATATTTTGAAATTTAATTCAATTAATTTGAAAGAATGGAAAATCTTTCGAAATCAGTGATTCGAAGGACTCTATCCAAGATGATAATATTATTGTGAGAAGACTGCAGCTGTTGAACTGAACTGTTACCGTTACCGTTAGCAGGACTCACCTCGCCTTGGCGTGACCTTTGAACTGTGCCACCTCGGCATAACGACGACCCAGCGGCGCCTCCTGCGGACTGAGCAGCGCATCGCAGTGTGGTTGCTGCGCTGACGTTGGTGGTGCACCACAGATCGGCTCATCCATCGCCAGACAAGGCATGCCCTTGAGCAATTCTGCGGCAGTGGGCAGATCATTGACACATTTCAGTTGATCCTCGTTGCGATTGGCAAAATTCTGCAGCTGTTCGCGCAGTGAGTAATCGACGGAGCTGCAGCAGGACGTCGATTCCGATGTGGTCGAGCAGCTGGGCGAATTTATGACAGCCAAATGATGATGATGCTGATGCTGATGCTGATGATGATGATGATCATCATCATGATCGGCATTGCCATTCTGTAGATCCTGATAGGCGGCATGGGCATCCTCGGAGCTGCTGCTCGAACTGGAGCTGCCACTTGACTGATTGCTCTGGCTGGTGTTCGTCGAGACGCAGCTATCCATGCTGGCTATCGAATTGCGATTGCCATGCTCAATGTGCTGCTGCTGCTGCTGTTGCTGTTGCTGCTTCTTCTCTTCGATTGGTTGCTGCTGGTTTTGCTGGTGTTGCTGCTGCTGAGTCAGCTGCACCGGAGTGCTGGCTGTGTTATCAATTATGTCATCCACTTGCTGTGGCACTATTATTAATGAGGTACGCTTTCGGAGCGTCTCATCCTTGGCATTCATGTTCTGTTTGAGCGTCTTGTCCGACTTGGCGGTGTACACAATCACCTCCACTTTGGACGTCTCCTCCATGGCAGTGGCCACTGTGCTCTTTATTAGCTCCGCGACATGCTGTAAATTTCGATATGGTAAAACCGAATGATCTAAAAAACAAAAACAAAAGCACTCCAAAATGCGGAAAACTTCGATGCTACCAAAAACAACAACAACAACGACAATCCACAATGCAACTTGCCACATGCAACTGTTCAGTTGAAGGTGAGTTGTGCGCCACTCTCAACAGTCCATGAGCCATGTGTCAATCAGTTTTATTGAATTCGATATTTAATACGTGCCACCAACACGCTCCTGGCATCATTTGTCAACCACCAGCAACACCCCCCTCCCCGCAATGTTTGTTCCTGCCCCAGCCCCAGCCCCGCCCACTAGGCTTAAGTATCACATTTCGCATATATCCGCCGAGGCACTGCAGCACTCGGAGCACTCAATGCATGAATTTTAATTTAACGAACATGTTGAGGCTTTCAAAATGTTTATTACTAATAAAACAGTAAGTCGAAACAACGGCAACATGACGCAAGGTGGTGGATTGGGGAGGCAGTGTTGGTGTTGCTGTGTGTGTATGTGTGTGTGTGTGGGGCAGACAGTCGGATCATATTATGTGACACACTATATAGCGCTTTTATGGATATATAGATTCGGGACCAATGGCAACACCTGCCAACTGTCCGCCCCCAGTCGCCGGCGTGTCAAAACACTCATCCGACGGGGGGCGTGGCGGTGGCGGTGGCGGGACGGTAGGTTGTGGAGGGGACGCTTCAGCTGTAGTTATTTGCTGTCCCTTCATTTGTGGTGTTCAGCGGGCATGACCAACCTTGGCAGACAGTTTGCCTTGTCCACTGTAAAATCAAAAGGATCAAACATCCCATCTTGCTCAGAGCAACTTTATTTCTATTTTAGCAATAGTTTTAAGTTGTATTTAATAGTTTTTTAAATAAATAATTAAACAAAAATTAGAATTTTTTTAAATATCCAATTTCTGTTTAATTAGATTGACTCATTTCTGTTAAATACATTCTATCAAAATGAACAATTTCAACTGTTTTTAGAGAGTATTTTTAGTTAGAGTCGAACAGAAAATGTCGCCAATAAATTTAGAGCAGATTTGAGGCTTTGTTTTACGACTTTGATAACTTAAATAGACTTCAAATAAACATGTCTCAAGACAAAAATCACCCTTTATATATATGTATATGTATTTATCCATCGAGTTTAAGGGTAATTCAACTTCGTCTGACTTGGTCTGACTTCTTCGAAATGATGACTCTTGTTGTTGTTGTTGTTGCTGTTGCTCTTGTCGTATTTTATGATCGACTTTATGAACTTTTAACAATAATTCTGTTCTGTTTGCCGCAACGCATGTGTGTGGCGTGTATCAATTTCATTTTGTTGAAAATGAAAAAAAAAAATTATTTATTTTTGTTTTTATTTTTCTTCTTTTGTTTTTTTTTGTTTTTTGTATTTTTATCCTAAGTGGGTTCTTTTATAGGTATGGACAGCATTTGAATGACCCAGAAGGAAGTCGGCGCAGTCCAAAGTCGAGTTAGGTATTTGTCAGCACTCAGCACTCAGCAACTGAGCAACTGAGCAACTGAGCACTCATGAATTCGAGTGCCCCACACATGATTATACAAACACAACACAACCGCATACTATGTACAAACATCGCCACAATATCTTGTGATAAGCAATTATAAACATTTGCTACTGCATTTATTTATTTTGTTTATTTTTTTATATTTATTTTAATTTTGTTCTTTTTCTTCTGTTTTGACATCAAAAGAAATGGAAGAAAGAAACCCCAGCGAAAAAAAAAACAAAAAATAAATAATAATAAATATGATGGGGAGCCGGGTCGAGGAGAGCAGCGTCGTCTCTAAGGTCGAGCCCAAAGTGGGTTTCATTTTGCGTCGTTGGGCTTCACTGAGTTTTTAATTTATTTATACGACACACACACACACGCACACACGCACACACACACTCACACACTCACACACACAGACACAGTGTATGTGTGCATATTTCGTCACGACTTGTCCACGAAATGCTTTTGTTTTTTGCGGCGCTGCTTCCGCTTCTCGTAAAGACCCATTTATAAGCAATAAATCGAAATGCATATACTCGTAATTGTAAATAAATAATACTCATGGGCATTATTTTTTTTTGTTTGTATTTTTGTTTTTGTTTTTATTATTCGTGTTGCCAGCGTGAATTGTGCCACATTGTGGTGATTACAAGCGCACTAAATTGCCTGAGAAGACGGCAAATGCTTTGGCTCATATTCAAATCAGTTCAAGTTGTTCATTCTACGATATGCATTATATATATATGCTTGTAGTAATATTAACTGTTGTTAGCCCAATTTTATAGACTTTAGCAAGACATAGACAAGACTGCCTGCATAAGTATGACAAGTTGCATCAAGACTGGATAGAATCCGACTGACAGAGATGGGCATCTCAATGTCAAGTCAACTAGTTGTGCTGATCGAGAATATATATTCATACTTTGTGGGTGGTGGTCATCAGCTTCTTCTTCCATATATATTCCCAAATTCATGACAAAATTATAATACCCCCTGCAGATTATAAGAAGTCTGCTTGTTGTTTGAAACTGATCTATTATTAGCTGCATTAATCTTAAATTTAGTCAAGGCTTTAATAATTCTAAAACTTGACTACTTAATGTCCAGGCACTTAAAGCACACATTTCTGTTTTCTGCAGTGCTCCACTTATAAAGCTAATAACTCAGTTTAATGCCGGCGAGCCAACAAGCTGACATAATATTTTTGATTTGCTGATTAGATTAGAGATAATATATAATAAAAAAAATGAGAAGGCTGTAGTCGATTCACGATTCCCTTTAAAAAGCTTTGCACACTCAAATGTAAGCAGAGAGAGAGAGAGAGAGAGCGAGAGAGAACTGAGTTGAATATGAGAATACGTTTTGGTTTATAACTTGGCTGTTTCCTATCCGATGCTGATGTAATATGTAAAATTGATCAATATGTCAACATAGGTAATATATATTAATCGGTAATCGATATGTGTCGATATACGAGAAGCGCGAACAGTTATCGATAAAATGAAATAAACTTTATACGAGAACTTATGGACTATAAATTGTATAGTCTCCGAGATAGGGCTACATGATTCTGATCAGGAATATGTGTATATATATTCTTTAAGGGCGCGGAGTTGTTTCGTTCGTGCATGTTACACAAAAGCATTATACCCCTTTTACCCATGCCTACTAGGGTATATAAGTTCGCTGCTATTCAATGTTTCTTTTCCGTCAACCAAATTCGATGTTTTTCTTTGCCCAAATTTGCCCCTGCAGCTGCTCAGTGACATTTCACGGGCATTACTCATTTTGCGACTTAGTGATTCAAACGAAGGAATGTATATAAATATATATATATATATATATATATATATATATATATATATATATATATATATTATCTGTTTTTTTTTTTTGTTTCAATCCAGCCGACATTTTCATCCAATTTGCCAATGCACGTGCTGAATTTCCCAGTCTTATCTTTGCAGTTTCGTAACTTTCTCAACACTTTCGAGTTGTTGTTGTTGTTTTTAATGCTGTTGTCGTTGTTGCTGCTGTTGTTGTTGTTGTTTGTCGTGCATTGTCAATTTATCAGTTGTGTCTGTTGTGGGGTCAGTTGCTGGAATGGATGGATGGATGGAGGAGGGTGTCCGAGTTGACTTGAGGAGCGACATGAAAGCAACGCGAGCATTTTGCAATTAATGTCGCGTTTTTGTTGTTGTTGTTGTGGTTGTTGTTGTTGTTTTTGCAACTCAATTTTCAGGCACAACAACAGCAAACAACAACAGGCAAAGGCAATTACAACAATTGCAAACCCAATTACAATTTGCAATTTGCAATCAAATGCAATGTTCGTGATCGATTATATATATATATATATGTATATATATATATAATGTATATATGTATATATACATATGAATCTATCCGTAGGTGTGGTTTACACACTTTATTCGAATCGATTTCAAAATATTCATTCGCATTCACAACATGAATCATTTCTTTGCTCGCTCGTTCGTTCATTTCGTGGAACAGAATTCCGCATAAATACTTGGCTTTTTTTTTTCATTTTTTTCTTTTTTTAGCCCAGTTGGCAGCAGTTGGGCAAAAGTTGAATATGGCCAAGTGTCGCTATTTTCCCAATAAATGCACTCATAAATAGCGAGCCAGGGAACCACATTTGAATTTAGATCTGTTCTCTGCACACACACATTATATATATATATATATATATATTATATTATTGACAAACACATATTCGATGGGATATGTTAGACCTGTAATTGCTGGACGAGAACAGGCTATATCAATAACTTATATCACACTTATTTGCACAGGCATCTGCTGGATGTTCTTCGAGAATGTGGACTGTGGATGCGTGCGCATACATTCGAGACCCACTGTGTACTGTGGAGATTTCTGTGTGGCGGGCACCGCCTGATTATTATGCAAAGTGTGAAACGCAATTGTCAACAAATTGTGAACCAAACTTGGCATAGTTGTTGAGCACAATTCAGTAGAACCGATGTCTGGACGAGGACGGCGCTGGCTTGCTGCTAGTATAGTGGTGGCTTGGGCTGGTTGGGTTGGGTTGGGTTGGGTTGGGTTGGGTGGGGTGGTTGGGTGGTTCAGGGCAAGTGAAACGCGTATCGCAAAACGCAGAACGCAAATCGAGTGCGCGTTTCATTTGCGACTTTTGCATTTCAGTTATGGCAACCACTTTTTTGTGTCCATTGTATATATGCAGTTGTGTTCTGCCGTTGACTGATACTGCTCGATTTCAAGGCCAAACAATAAGCGGCATGCAGCAGTCAGCAGGCAGCAGTCAGCTCCCCAGCAGACTCGACACAGTCTGCGGCGTTTGTGTTTGTTGTGCTGTTTGCATATTTGGCCCGTTAAATGGATATGCCGACAATGGGCAACAAACTTATGGAGCACAACTATATATAACCATATATATATCTATAGATATATATAGATGGGCAGCCCAATTGGGCAGTCTAATGGGCGCCATAAATTAGCTCAATTAACTGCTTTTCTGTGCACATTTATTTATGAGTATCGATTTTAATTGACTACACCCAGAAAGAAATGCATGGAAATGCATTGAAAGCGGCCAGAAGTGGACATAATTGGGCTGTATGTAAATTAAAGAAAGATACACATGTATCTCGAAGATGTGTCTGTGCTTTTCAAATTGTACACAAGCATTTAAATGTGATCAATAAACAATATTTATGTTTGTTATTGAGCCAATTCGAAATGAACTATGATCCACTTATTCAGACGAATTGTTCTTGTGAATTGAAAGATAAATATGTATCTTAAATGTAATCAAGAGACATTATATATGTCTGTTATTGCTGTTGATTTTAATCAACTGGCAACACAAAAACTAATTAATAAATAAAAAAGGGAACTATTATCAATTTGGAGCTTAATGTTTTGTGCATTGACTAGGCTTTCGTGCTCATCCAAAACGAGCCTGGAATGCAAGCAAAAATGTAGCCCAAATTAAACAACGATTAAACATGCAAGTTCGGGGATAATGGATATAGACTTGATCTACTTCTTGTAGAGTCGAGCCTTTGCATTGGGTGAAAACAGTCATTTAAATGCACATTACATATAGCACTAAGCAGACAATACTACTATAATAATAATATATATAATAAATTGCTATAATAATAATATATATAATTATAGTCTTGTCTGCTTAGTGATATAAGGCAGCTGCACTTTAAATGGGAATCTAGTTTAGAAAATCGCCATACTTCTGGTGACAAGGCTAACTCAACTTTATATTCAGAAAGTCCATTTCGAAGACTATATGCAAATTTCAACTAATCCACTTAAGTAAACATAAAGTTGAGTCAAATTATTCTGTTGTCGAATTTACAAATATTGAAAGCATGTCTGCATTTATTCAACTCACGTGAATCGTATTCATTGTGAGTGTTTGGCATTTGTAGCATTTGAAGCTGAGCTGTGATTTGATTCATATTTGCGTATGAATGATTAATGAATGATTATCGCGTCGAGTTTACATGTTCAACAAGCAACAAGCTTTTACCACTCGTCTCACAATTCCCATTGAGTTGCAAGCTCCACATTCCCCCCCCCGCTCTTCGCTCGTCTCTCTGTTGGGAATGCAGCAAACTTTCGAGTTTCGCTTAGTCGAGTGCTCCAAAGTTATGCGCTCGAAACTTGCAATACAAAACATTTTCCATTTTCCATTTGCCATTTTCCATTTTCACATTTTCTTTTTGCCATTTACCCGAGTCTGACTCTGTTTGTGTATATTATACGTCCAGAGATCTTCAGACCCAGCAGCTGAATCAACTATAATATGAATTGTGAATGAATTCATTCAACTTCCAGTTTCCAATTAGACTAAAAATTGACTAGGATAAAAGAGAAGAGAGTTTGTAGGCTGAAAGAAACTGCTCCGATTCCATAATGTATATATATATATATATTCTTGATCATCAGCTCAGTCTATGTGCAAAAAAGCGATCTCGAAGACTAAAAGAGCTCGAGACTTTAAATATGCAATAAAGTTCTTGTTTGCCATAAGCAGATCAAGTTTATATCATTTAATCGATAAATACAAATCGATTTTTGTTTTTCAATTGTTTTGGAACATAGATAGACAGATTAACATATTCCCAATTGTACAAATTGCATTAAGATCGTGTAATAAACTCACATATCTTAATCGATTTGACATATTTAACATTAGCAGCTGGGATCAGAGTATCTTCTCGTCGAGCACTCTCGACTAGAGTCGCTTCTTAATTGTTTTTTTTTGTTTATATTTTTACAATTTTGTATTTTGGCTATTTGAATAGAGTTTTTGGGGCAGCTTCTGGTGTGCTACTATATGCTATATACATACATATATATTTACATATATATATATATTTATATATCTATAGATTTTGATATATATATACGGTTTATGCTTTACCGTTTTGTGTTTAGTCATTTTTCAATTCTGGCGTGTGTGACCCCCCCTAGGTGTATGTGTATGTATGTGTGTGTGTGTGTGTGTGTGTGTGTGTGTGTGTGTGTGTGTGCGACCATTCGGTGGTTGCTGCTTGTTTGCTTGTTACTACAAATTATTGGCGTTGCGCGTGGCACGTGCGCGACACTCACCCCACTTTTAACGGCCATCCACCAGGGGGCGGTGGCTGAGCGTTTTGCGGCGGCAGAGGGTGGCCAGGGGGCAGGGGGCAGGGGGCATGGGGCAGGGGGCAGTGTGTTGGCTTTAGTGTAATTGATTTCGCATTGCCGCTGATGCTGCTGCAATGAATGCGATTGCTGCGTGCCACGCTTAACGTTTGGGTTTTTGCTCTTTGGCTTTGGCTTTGGCTTTTGTAATTGGCCGCCAGGGGCAAGTTGAGCGCAACTCAACGGGGAAGGGGGGCAGCAGCATAAGGAAGAGGACAATTTGACGATCCATCTAACTAGGCGTTGGCTGCCGCCGCCTGGTGACAACATTAGCAAATTGATTTCCATCGACTTTCAATGGCCATTGTGTGAATGCTGTGCTTGTGTTGTCGATGGTTGTTGTCGATGGTTGTTGTCGTTGTCGTTGGCATTGAGGCAGCTGGCTGGCTGGCTAGCTACAACGAAAGAAAAACCACATCCCGCATAGGCAACAGCAACGGCGACGACTACATAACTCAAGGCCCGCGCGCGCACTTGCAACGCCCACGCAACGCTCAGCGCCCACATCAAAATGCCAGACGGCGCGGCGTTTGACAAAACAACAACAATGATAACAACAACAACAGCAACAACAACTAAACAACAACAACAACAACGACGATGACGACGACGATAAGCGAAGCTATCTAAATAAATAAATAAATATGGCCTGCGACATGCGACCATAAATTGTGTAAATGTAAATCGGATTTGTGTATTTTATTATTTTTTGGAATTTTTGTTTTTTTTTTTTATTGTTATTTTATACATATTTTTATGTTGCGCTGCTGCTGCTGCTGCTTCTTCGACTTGTTCTTCTTCTTATTCTTCTTGCTGCTGCTGCTGTTGAAAATTTGATTTTAGTTTTTTTTTTTATGAATTTTTAATTTGTTTGCGCGCGCGGCGCGAATGCAATTTGTGTGATTTGTGTACTGAAGAGGTATGAATTATGTATGTGTGTGTGTGTTGGCCATGAGATACATTTCGAGGCGTGTATCTTTCTCATTTTCCATATATATTATATATGTGTGTAGTAAGTGGGCGGCTGGGCTGGGCTGGGCTGGTCTGGCTGTGTGCGACTCGACTAATTGTGTTGCCTAACGGAAATGTGGAGGCTGCTTGCACAATTCTCGCACCTAACAGATACATTTATTTTGTCCATTTCGCCGTTTGGTGAAAGGCGCTGCAGCAGCAGCAGCAGCAGCAGCAGCAACATCTAAAACAGAGGCGTTGAAATATTTATGATAAGAGTCAGCAACAAAATCAGCAGCAACAAAAAACAACAAAAAAAAGCTGCAAAAACAAAATATGAAAGTGCAACAGCAGCAGCAGCAGCAGCAATAACAACAATCAAAAAGTGCAACAAAGCAAGAAAAAAACAAAAACCTGCTAAGCAACTTTTACATGGAACGCATTGTGGATGCCATTCGCGACTGTGACAGCGCCTGCAAACAAACGTTACCCACACCCAAAGCACGAAAAAAAACCAAAAAATAAACCAAAAAAAAAACTGAAAATGCAGCGGCCCCTTGCAAAAGCTTCGACGTCGACTGCGAAATTAACATGTGACTGGAAAGAGAGAGAAAGAGCAACATACGCAGTTTCCACACTCGTTGTTTCCACTGCTGCTTAATTGATAGACCAATAAGTGTAACAACACGAAGAAGAAGAAGTAGCAGCAGCCGCTAAGCTGACGTCATGAGCCATGATCTATGCCAGAGCGAGAGAGAGGAAGAGATGTTGAATGTGGATTTAAAAGCAACTAACTCTAATTGAGAGCTGAAGCCAAGGCGCAATTTGTAAACCAACAACAAGAGAGGGATAAAGTGAGGGAGAGGGGGGAAAGAAAGAAACACAACGAAAGAAATACCAGAGAAAGAGTGAAGTGAGCAACGGAAACGGTTTAATTTGCTCTGTTAATCAATTCAAAAAAAAACAGAAAAAATAAATAAAATAAAATAAAGATCTGTACGTCAAAAGAGAGTTGCCAGAATTTCAACAGTGCCTGCAGCAATGGCATCCACATCTTATTGTTAGCTAATAACTAAACCTTTTGTAGCCCCCCATCAATGATACGGGAATCCACAACAACAACAACAACAACAATAATCAATTGACACTTTCGCGTTGTTCGATTTGCATATGAATGAAATGCCGTATAACATTTCATCGGGAAGCACATTAACGTATATATATATATAGAAGAATAAAAACGATTGATGTTTGTGCTTAGTTTCTACCCTACCCTGGTATATTAGAGGGTATAGTGGCTGGAGTATATAGTCAATAGTTAATCGATAGAAACCTGAAGATCATTAAATATGAATGATTTCTTCTTATTATTAATAATGCTTCTTTTTTATCAAATAGAATTACAGAGCGTCTGCAAGTCGATCTCATTCAAGTCGTTTCGAAGAGATTTTCAAGTTTTATTCTTTGTTGGTCGCTAGGTCAAGTTGGAGTACCGTTATCAGCTTGTGCTACATGCACCACACCCGTCACCCCGCTGCGCCGACGAGCGTGTGGCATGCCTGCCTCCTCCTGCTCTCGCTATCTTGGGGCGCATTAATTAAGAGTTCTTTCTACCTTTTCAAATGATATTCAAAATGCTTTCAATTTGCCATTGTACAACACAACCCACTTTACACAACCAACAACAACAATGAAAAAGAAGAAACCAAAACGCATAAACCAAATTAGAAAACAGAATAATAATAATAAAAATTTGTTGTAGACATTTTGTTAATAGCGTGCGCCATAAATACTTTTCATTTCAATCTCAATCCTTGACGAGCGTTTACAAAAATATTTTTATTACAATATATTTAAGTGTCTTTATACAGACAGATAATTTGTTGTTGTTGTTGTTGCTTGTTTTTTGTTTGTTTGGTTTTTGTTTTTGTTTTTACGCCTTGGACTTGTTGAATCATCAACAACAGAGCATAAAAAGCCATTTGAAAGAAATATGATGCACACACACACATATATAGATATATGTATGTATATACACACATACAAATCGAGATACTCATAGACCCATACATAGATACAATCCACACAACAGCTGCTGCTGCGGCCGGGCAATGTTGCAATAATCACAAGACCCACCTCTCTGCTTCCCAACCCCCTCCCACCACAAGAGCCATGATCCACCAATACAAATAGCAGCTACCTCTCCCCTTCCCCCGTCACGTCGTCTCTCTCCCACTGCTGCATGCTTTGCCCAACGCAAGTGTAAAAGTTCAACACAAATATCTGACGACGACGCCGACGTCGACGTCGACAGCAGCAGCGACAGCGACGTTACTCATTTGCAATGCCAAAGCTGCGCAGCGTGTGGAATGTGCGAGAGTGAGTACGCTCTCTCTCTTGCTCTCTTTGTCTCTGCTGTAGTTGATCTCTTGTTGGCACGATCCGTTTGCTCTCTGCTCTCGCGTGTTTCGTTTTGCATTCCAGAAAAAGGGTGTCGTTGGGTCAGCTGCGCTTACAGTTGCGTAGTACTCAGCTGGCGATCAGCGGTTAACCGTTAAGTGCAGTTCAGCAGATCAACGTGGAAAGAAAAAGAAGCAGCAACAGCAGCAAAAATTACATTTTACTGCATGGCAAATGAAAATCAACTGATAATTACGGGATTGTTGCATGATTCCACTGAGATCTACGTAAAATTCACATTTCGAATTTATTTTGGGCACAAATCTCGAAAAGCTGATTTTAAGTGCCGATCAATGTGTACAAAATAAGACGAGAAAAATGATTTGTCAATAACTGTAAATTATTTGAACAAAATTGAGAAATTTTGCAATTTCTGCATCAATAATGACATTAATATTTAATATAATATTATTTATAATTACTATATAATAGAGATGTTTAAGGAACGGTCTGAAGTTGATCAGAAAAACATATATACATACATATATTTCACATATATCGTAGTTAAAAAACAATTTATTATTATTATAGCATCTAAAAAGCTGAGCTGTGTTGTCTACCTGCACACAGAATCCACAAGATCCACAAGCCAAAAATAAACCCCAGGGCCAGTTACAGTTATGGTTAAAGCTTTAGTTACAGTTCGACAAAGTCGCAAGATGGAGTTGTGGAGTTAAAAAAAGGGGGGGGGGGGGGTTGTCTGAGCGATGCTCGTATCTGATTACAGTTTGAATGCACTTGCAATGAACCAGAAAATTTGCATTGTGCCGGGAGATTCCTTCGTGCTGCAGCCGCATCAAATGAATACTGGCCATGGGGTCCGGTCCAGTTGGCGAAACAGGTGCAGCCTGACTGAGTGACTGACTGACAGACAGACAGACATTCACTCCCACGTCCTCTCTCTCTCTATCTCCCTCATTCTCTATCTCTGGCTTTGTTTTTGTCATCCGCTTTGGCTTTGTTTGCCAGCACAGTCCATGGAGAGTGTGAGAGAGAGAGCGAGAGAGAGAGAAAAGTGCAAGAGCTGGCAAAAAACATTTGCGAGATGAAAACGTGACTGGCAACAAGTAAAAGCTCAGAAAGCCGATGAAAAGCGGCAACAGTGCTGCAAAGTAAAAACTACGACAATTGCAGTTATTTGATGAGTTTGCAGAGCATAACCAATGCAGTCGCCGTCGCAGTCGACGTCGACGTCAGCAGCGGCCACTTCATTTTATTTTATATTTTTTCTTTTTTTGCGAAGAGAGCGGAAATTTAATGAGCAGCAGCAGCCCATTTTTCTGCATTTCCCCATTCCCCATTCCCCATTTGTTGCATTTGCCGCCCCCAACTGCCACACTGCGTTATGTGGCATGTGGCTGTGTGTTGTGTTGTAATTGCAGCAGGCTGCGCGTTCCATCAAAATTTCTCTCGAGGCACACTCGGCTTACTGCTCGGCACAGTAATGATGCATTTAGCTGATTATGAGGCGCAAAAACCACAAATTGCTGTTTGCCGCTGCTGCTGCTGTTGCTGCTGTTGCTGCTGCTGCAACAATTTGCAAATGCCAAACTGGAGCAGGCAGCTTGCAACAAACAACATGCAGGCAGCTTGCAAACTTTTGTGGCCATTTAGAGCGCAGCCATGGTTATTAATTAATGCTTAATGGCTGAAAAGCGTGCTCCTCGGCCATATCCCAAGCAAAATTCCATTTGTGCTTATTTTGCTTCTTTGGGGGAGGTTAACACAGTTTCGTGTTGTTTAACACTGGCTTATTTATTTATTTTTTTGGATATGTAACCATAACTTCAATAAAATCAAAACTGAAGTTTAAATACTTTAAATGATTCATTAGCAAAACAAAAGCGAAAAAAACTTTACAGCACTGGCTGCACAACTGCGTTCAATTTGAAGTTGAACAATTATAGTTTTGGAGCACTTGTCCAAGAGACAACTGCTTACGTCATTTTGCGGATTGCGGATGGCAGAGTTGCCTTAGCCTGCATGCCAAAGAACTTACCAACACTAAATTTATCTGTTGTTGCTCACTTTACTTTATGCACAACGATTGATCGCTTCCTCGCTTCGAGCTGGAGCAAAGAATTGTCGGGACTATTTCTATTTTATATATATTTTAATAAAATGTATTCTGATCAGTCGTTAGACAACACTGTTAGCATAACTGTAGGTTTATTTACTGACTTGGCCGCACAAGAGTGTGCGTGGTGTGTGGCCAAAACCAACTGTTGCCAGGTTACTGCCACTTGCCACCCACAAACCAGCTGCGGCAAGGGGGGAGTGGAGGCAAATCAATCGTTGGAATGACCCAAATGGGATTTTGTTTCGCTTGGCGGCATAATTCATGGCTGCATAATACACTCCACACATAATAATACAGTGAAGTGTGGCAACAATGGCGCACAGTTGTTATTGCGCTGCCCCTGTCAATGTTGCCACCATTTGCGGCAATTTTCTTTGGATATCTGTGTATTTCTTTTATATTTTATATATATTTTTTTCCTTTTCTTTTTGTTTATTGTGTGTGGCAAAAGGTTAACACAACGCCCAATTCTTACACACGCAGCCCCCCCACCCACCTCTTCCTGCCCCCTTAAGCCAGCACAATCCGCCGCACCTATCAGTGCCCCCCACCCCCTCTACACCCTCCTCGCCAGCCTGCTTGTTGTTCCTTTATCGCCTCGTTTCTCGTCGCTCTTCGTTTAATTTTATTGCCTAATTTTCAACTTTGATTGCCGGCACAACCCGCAGCTGCCACGCCTCACCCGCCCCCCATTCCCCACGCTCGTTGACATTTCTGATTTTTTGTTGTTGCTGCTGGGTTTGTTTTCTGTTGTTGTTTTTTTCTCTCACTTTTCCCCTCCTGTTCAACTTTCAATTTGACATAATCAATTTTTATATTTATTTAGCATTTTTATGTTGCGCGTTGCGGCTTTCTGTTAATGGGCACCGCCCACTTCTCATTTACTGCCACGCCCTCCCTTATTGCTGCTGCTGCCCCATTTGAATGTCAGTCGACGCCTTTACCCCCCCCCCCACATCCCCCCTTCCTCCGCTCCACTACTCAATTAACATTTGTGTAAAATTTAACGAATTGAGAAATTTCAAAGTGTCTTCGAAATTATTATTCAACTTTATTGCTGAAAAAATTGAGATTATTGCCAGAGGAGATTATCAAAAGAAGCAGAAGAGTATCTGAATAGAACAGAATAGTATATTTTTGACTGAAGAATCATCAGTTTGAAACACGAATCGGTGGCAATGTTCTTAAAGACCTTTCCATGTTCTGTAATTATGGATTCATCTTTGGATTAATACTAAATTTTATTGCCTTTCCAAAAGTATTTTATTTTAGAAAAAGAAAAGTAAATGAAAAATGGCAAAGCTGCTCAAGAGGTAAATACAATATGCAATCTGTGGCATGCGATGATGTGGCAACGCTGCACAGAGCCATGCAGCCACCAACAGTTAAACTGAAGCCAATGTTTTTGGCTGCTGATTTACGTTTCTTTTCTTTTCTTTTTTTGTTGTTGCTTCTTTTGCAGAACTTCCGCTCGCATTTTTTTGCGTATCTTTTTTGTTTGTTTTTGTTTTTTACTCAACTCTTTGCGTGTAAGATGCTTGAGACGTTGACGACAACAACAATGATTTTTTGAGCAATTGCGGTTGCCAGGGGCATGGCAATGGGGGAAAGGGGGGGCGTTCTTTCATATTTGAAGCGGCAGACAGAAACTGATTGAGCTTCAAGTTCATCGTCGTTGTCTGTTCCGTGTTGTCGTCGTCGTTGGCAACATTTAATCAAGCCAAGAAGCCAATTGGAAGACGACGCCAATAAGAAAGGGGAGGGGACGGCGGGTGTGGGCGGAACACAGCAAAAGAAAACAAAGCAAACTGTTTGTTGTGATGCTAATGATAGTTCAGAGAGCGAGCAGATATCGCAGTCGACGCAGACGTGCACGCGACTATCTGAAAGATACAAGATACCCACAACAGATACAATAACAATACATACATATATACATATATATATACATACATATTTATATATACATTTAGATGGCACTTTCAATGTTGGCCGCATTGTTGCGGGGGCGCCACCGGCGTCGAAGTCGTTGCAAAGATTTATGACAACAACGAGGCAAGGTAGTCTTTGTATTTGTATCTGTATCTGTATTTATATTTGTTTTCGATTTGGTTTTTATGCCCTTGCGCAGAGTATTTAAATTATGTCATGCAGTTGAAGCAGACTTATATATATTATATATATAATACAATATAATTCATACTAATTATTTTTTGGGTTTTTCCTGCGCTTTCCCCAATTCACGCAACAAATGTTGGACCATTTTGGATTTAAATACCCCCAGAAATACTATAAATATTTCTTAATTTTTAATATATATGTATATATATAATTTTAAATTTTATCATACATTTAATTTGATTGAAATTGTTCTTACTTTTTGTATTTTTTGTGTCGATTGACTTTAGTTGACATTAAATGAATAAATAAATATATATTCCCGATCTGCGCTTGTCAGTCTGTCCGCATTAAAATCGATATCTTAAATATTTATCTAATTGTTCTTTTGATTTATTATTTATAAATTTATTTTATAAATTATTATTTACTTATTGATGGTTGTCACTCGGGATGGGATCGGATCGGACCACTATATTATATAGCAGCCATAGCATAGATTTGTTCTTGTATTAAAGAAATCATTTCTTATTTTTTATTTTTAATTATTTATTTATTTATTTATTTTTAAACAATTTGCATGTCACCAAATTGCTCATATTTGAAAAACAATAATAATATTAACAATAATCATCAAATGTGGCATATTCAGTTCACAGAAAATGGAAAAAAATATTAAAATAAAATAAAATAATGCTCAAGGCTAAAAAATTGTATGTTCAATTTCGATTTTGAAGTGTATTTCAGCTTCGGTGTGCTCAACACTCAATTCTTAATTCTTGTTGTTTTTTGTTTTTTGTTTTTCTTTAATGGGGCTTTGGCGTTGGCGTTGTGCTGCTCTCAAAGGAGGAACAACAACAGCAACAACAACCGTGCACCTGCAACATGCAGAGGTTGCTGGTTGGTCATTTGGCCCTGACAGCGAATGGGCCGCGCCCATTCCGCTTTTGCCGCCCACGCCAAACAGGTGTCTATATATAGCGTTATTGTTTATACGGGTTTCGCCATTCGCAGCGATCTCTCCGTGGATTTAGTGCTCCACATTGTTGCCAGGTGAATGGCACGCGGGGTGGGGGAGTTGAAAGTGCCGAGTGGGCAACATTATCGTTTACCAACTGTTGCAGCGCCGCAAACCGATTCGAAACAAGTGCGGAATGCCACTAAATGATTTGGAACTCGAAATGAAAAACACACACAATTATCGATTGCTGTTGAACTTTTCTCGGTTTTTCCATTTGTAAAAAGCTACGAGTTTTTTGCCTGATCTTAGAGCTTAGAGTTGTGATGTCCGTGGCCCACTTAACATTATTTGATAGCTCAGTTGAGCGTTTATCGTAATGAATATATTTTCAAATCTTATCTTTTGCAAGCGAAATCAATAAATAAGCAAACGTTTTCGTCATTTTATTTTTTTTGCAACACGCAACTTAATTATCACTTTCGACAAACCATTTTACTGTACTTTAACGCTATCTTAAGAAACAATGTTGGCCATGCCTGCAAATCTATATTCTATTATATTATATATTTTGGACATGATATTTAAGTTTTAGTTAGTTTTACTGTTCGTCTGCGGACATGTGTAAATCTTGCTAAGCTGCGAGGAGAGCTGTGCTTTTCTTTAGCTATATAACATATACTATATATAACATATACTATGTATTACATATACTACATATTACATATACTATATATATGCTATACTATATAATATATGCGGATAAACATTGCTCGACTGGTTTAGACTTAGCTTCTTAAGCAAATCTGCAGATTTATAAAAACAACAATTAGTTTTTGTCGAGTCAGTTTATGTTTATCTGTGTAACATGTCTGCTTCGACATTATAATCTTATCTATCAGTATTACTATTAAACATATCACAGAGCATTTGAAAACTGTGCAGATGTCTTTGTTTTGCCACAGCAATTTGTTGCCAGGCCGAGTTGCAGCATGGTCAATAGGTTCAACAAATTGTGTCGTGTAACTCGCATTTATTTTCAATCTTCATTCGAAATACATTTAACTGAAGCCTCTCCCTCCTCTCTCTCTCTCCCTCCCTCTCACTCTCTGTCTATCTCTTTCTAGCTGCGATGATAAACGAGTCAATTGACATCGTGTTGAGCCACAACAAAAGTTTTGTAATCGGTTACCAAATAGCTTTACTTCGAGTGGGTTTCACATGAAGACAAGAGCAGCAGCAGAAGCAGCAGCAGCAGCGGAGGTGGGGGGGCAGCTGAGGGGCAAGGAGGGAGCAGGGTGAATGGACAAGCGCTGATAAGGCGGCAGGTGCAGCAGTGTCAGCTGGCAAACATATAAGAAAAACGAAAGTCAACTCATCGCCTGCGGCTGATAAAAACTTTGGCCAGCGACTAAGACAAAAAAAGCAAGGTGCGGGGAAAGGCGACAGTGGACAGGGGACAGGGAACAGGGAACAGGGCGCAGGGGGTGGGGCAATGGGCACCTATTTGGGTTGCATTTGCTGGCAATTTGTTGTCGTCGTTGTTGTCGTCGTTGTTGTTGTTGTTGTTCTTGTTATGGTTGTTGTTTGCTTTTTGCGGCCGGCGGCGACCGATTTCATTTGACTTTTGCTGCGTTTGTTTTGTTTGCTCAGCGATTTGTGTAGATACAATTTTGTACGACGCACAGATAAACTGAGGCAGTTTGTGCCGCATTTGGGGGCACTGGTCTGTATAGGCAAACAAATTAGAAACAAATTTTCGTTTGTCGATTGCTCGCAGCGACAAACAGAGAGAGAGAGAGAGAGAGACAAAGGGAGAGAGAGAGAGACAAAGAGAGAGACAAAGAGAGACGGCAAACAAAACTTTTGCTACATTTGTTCCGTTATCGTTGGGGCACAACTTGGGGCCGCGCACACATCCATTTGCAGGTGGTGGCAAGGCGGCAAGCTGGCACATGGGATCGCATGGGTCACTGGCCAAGCAGACACCTAATGGACATCTTCCAGCCAGCTCTGAGCTCTGACCTCTGAGTGACCAAGGCGCTGATAAGAACGAACGACGACGACTCGACTCTGCCACATGTGCAACTGAGTCGAGACTAACTTGCCACTTGCAACAATGTCTCTCTGTGTGTGTGTGTGTGTGTGTGGCATGCAGTTAAGTGATTGTTTCTGTTACCCTTTTAATGCTGGCAAATCAAGCTGGCAGACAACAATTCAGTTCTTGGCAACAACTTATTTATTTTAATTATTTTACGTATAATTCAACTGGGACAAAAATAAGATTCAATTGACAGAAATCAGCGGAATTGAAAAAACAATAGAAAAAATAAAAATTGCGACGGCTAATGGCAGGTAATGTGAGTTAATATCGGCTAATGCCAGACAATGCCAGCTAATCGCAGACTGTTAAATGTTTTTACACTTCTTTTGTGTGTTTATCTTTCTTACTTTAATAGCGCAAAAAGAAAACAGAAGCCATAACCATCACCAACCCCATAATATATACATATATATATATATATATTCTAGTCGATATCAGAGCTGAAGACTCCAAATTGGGAATACAAGCTCTTGTATACCATACGATGGATCAAGTTTATTTAATCGATAACTGCAAATATCGATACAATTTGATTTCAGATAGCAATAATCGATACAGTTGCTAAGATTTAGCTATTCAAAGGATATATGCTGATAAACTGTCATATTACTGATCGATTGTAAGAAAATCCACTGGCAAATCGAAACTTATCGATCGAAGTGAAGATCTTTCAAGAACTGATTAGTTTAGACAAGTTTAGTAGGAAGACAATAAACATAAACAAGATCTGCAAGAAATGGCAAAATGATCAAAAATGCTTTGCAAATTGTATTAAAATAGTTGGGAATATGTCTCTATAGGGTTATTCTATCACTTTTTTGGAGTATAGTGTTCCGAGAAAGGCTAACTACTTCCCAGAGTTGCTTAATTATGGGTTGGCTCTCAATATGATATACATATATATATACAAAGCATATATATCTATCAATCTGTCTGTAATTCTCTGCCAAGTTTGGCTCATTAAAACTCATTAATGCTGAGAATTAAATTGCCTGAACAATTCCCCAGAGTTTTCCATCAAGACATGCTCTTGACTCTCATCATTTCACTTTTTATTATGAAGTACCGTAATTTACCCAGTCCCCTTCCATACCTCCGCACCACCCACAAAAGCGACAAATTCTTTGTTTTGAGTGCAGTTTGCTAGAAATTGTTGTTGGATTTTCTTCTTTTTAGATTGTTTTTTTTTGTGTTTTTTTTGGTAGCATCAAATTTTTCACATGGTAAGCGTTTTATTTGTATTATTTTATTCGGTTTACTTACGTGAGCGTTGTGGAATAAAAAAGAAGTTTTTCTTTTTCTTTTTATTTTCGGTTTGTTTTTCTTCTTTTTTTTTAACGAGCTGTGCAAATTTTGCAGTCTTGCCTTCTCTGTCTGTCTCTAGCGCTGTCTCTGTCTCTGTCACTGTTTAAGTTTTTATTGCTGATGTCAATTTTGTTGCTTTGAACATTTAAATATTTTTTGTTTTGGGGGACAGAGTTCGTTGACGTCGTTTTGTGTGAATTATTTGATATGCAACTTGGTGCATAAATTTACAATTTGTTGCAGCTGCATTTTCATAGCGCTAACGTTTTATATTCGCATTCGTTTTCGTATTCGCATTCGTATTCATTTCATTCGCATTCGCATTCGTTGGGCGTTTGTGGATTTTGAATTAAACAAATAGTGTTGAAATGAAAAAAAGTAAAGTGTGATTTTTGTGTTGTATTTAATAACGGTTTCGGTTTTATGTTGCTGTTATTGTTGTTGTTATTTGCATAACGCACTCGAGCGCTCAGTCAATCACTCAATCACTCAATCAATGCTGCACTTATGCACTCGTTCAAGCACTCATTCATTTATTCATTTAACAACTCGCTCAAGCTGTTGTCATGGCAGCTGTTTCACTTACCCCCGTCCACATTTCTCATTCCCCCTTTTACATAAATACCATCATACCCCCCCCCCCCCCCCCCCCCACACACACACCCACAAACACACACACACACACACACGCAGATAATGTATGCATGTTAATAAAATGAAATTTACTCGAGCGTTCACAATGCAAAACAAATTGAAAAAATAATTAAAAAAGAAAAAAGTTTTTCTGCGTTTTCTGAACAGAGTAAAGCATTCGGTGTTGGCCATAGGAAACATACTGTAGATTATATATATTATATATATATATATATATAGATACATATTTATTTCCCGTTTCTTCTCAATTTTATTGTGGTTAAAGAAGAAAACCCACTCAGCTTAGGTCTATTTTTTTTGTACAGACTACAGGGCATTTGCTCGTCGCGCACTCTCGACTTTTACATGCAGCTTACAGTTAATCAATTTTAACGGTGCCGTCTACAAGTGTCAAAGATTCACAGCTTCCCTTATCCCCTCCCCTCCCCTCACCGCCCCACCCATCCGGCTGTGTTGTCACATTTGTTATAAAATTGATTCGCTAATGATTTAAGTTGGCATTTATGTTGCGTCCAAAAATGCTGGTAAAAAAAAGTGGGAAGAGCGAAATGGAAAATGGGGAAAAATGGGAAAATCAAAAGAACAAAATGCCTGAGATCGTTTTGAGCCCATTGAGCCATTTCCATTTCGAACATGTTTTTTTTTTTACTGGGCTGCCGCCAACCAACACAACACACGCTGTGGTTTCTCATTTATTTTAGAAAGTTAATCACATGTTGAGCAGATCCACTGGAGTATTGGAGTATTGGAGTAGATCTTGAGTGTGGAACGAATGGACCTCAACAACAACTTTTTGGGTACATTGTTGTACATGACTGCCTAATGCAGTGAAACATCAGTTTAACACAGCTGGCTGATCAAGTTGTAAAAACTGTTTATCAACACTGTTTGCCAAGTTGCAAATCATTTCTATTGAGGCATAATAAATATGCAATGCTGTCCAAATCTATGTAAAAATAAAGTATATCGAATCTTAATGAAAAATGATCAAAATAACAAATAAATTAAATATTAGATAAAGAAACTATATTAAAAAATGACTATATTAAAATCGAGTATATTTTTTTGTCTGTAAATTCGATTGTACAAAGTTTCTACTGAGTGCGCTATCACACTTAAATGATATAAATATAAATTCCACACGAGTTTAATTCAGATTTGGCAATTCTATGAGGACAAAACACAGAATCCATTTCCCAAACAAAAACAAAAAAAAAACGAAACGAAGTTAACTGATAAGAAATAAGCAACTTAAAGTGTTGATTGACTCTAAAAAAAAAAAAAAAAAACATTTCTTTCATATTGAATCGAAGCTTTTCGTTGATAATGATAGTGTTAACGAATATATCTCGACGAGCTGAGTCAGAGTCAAATCTTGATTCGTTGGGCAGATACCACCAAGCCAAACCAGCAAACGAGTTAAATGACGTGACTCAGAGTCTCTCCGTCCGCCTGTCCGTCCGTCCATCTGTCTGTCCACTTTTGATCCGCTTCACTGCCTTACGACGCTCCACATATCAAAAAAAAATAATAAATAAAAAAAATAGACAAGTTCCACATGAGCATTTGCACCGAAATGCCAAATTGCGAGTTTTACAAGCAATTTAAATAATCAAATTTTTAAAGACAACTGAAAAGAAAACTTCAACTTTTATTTGCTGCAATCAATTTTGCATTTATTGCAAAAGCAAAAAAAAAGCAAAGCACTGAAAAAGAAAAGGAAAGAAAAACAACACACAAAACACAAACAAAACAAAAATTCGGGCAGCGGCGGCGGCAGCGCTGCCAGCGGCAAACGCAAAGCGCAAAATGAGGCTGCCAGCAAAAAATAAACAAACAGCGCCAGCAGCAACGACAACAACAACAACAACAACAACAATTTCCTTTGGCTTATTTGATTTAATTTATTTTTGTTTTTTGGGTTTCTCAGTTAATTGTTGTATTATAGTATTATATAATATTGGATAGTTGGATAGTCTACACAAATTATAAGAGCAGAAATATGTGTGTAAAATGAAAGCAATTTAAAACATTTGCCAAACACAGCGCAATTTGTAATAAATCGTATTTGGTTATTTTTTTCGTTTCGTTTCCTTTAGTTTCGTTTTGTTTTTGTTTTGTTTGCTTTGCACACAAACGATAATTTTTGATCGAATCTTTAACACACGCACACAACACAACAACTACACACAGCTACAACAACTAGAAAAACAACAAACAACACAAAAACAAAAAAAAGACTAACCGCACGATGCGCTTTCAAAACTTTCGTCCGTCGCCTGTGGAACGCAAAACACAACTGAGCAAACCGACGATGCCGGCTGACAGCAGCAGCAGCAGCAACAGTGGCAGCGACGTCGACGCAAGCTCGTGCTCGTGCTCGTGCGCTCTTCTGCGTCGCCATCCGCTTACCTTAGTTCACCACCACTCACACACACACAAAGCATGCTAAACCCAACGCACACTGGGCTTATTATGCACTATTTAAAATGAAAAGCTGCTATTTGGTGAAAATAACAAAATTCACCTTCATATCGACAGCTATGTACATATGTATGTATATATATATATATATGTATTCTTAAATTTTAATTTCGTTTTTTGTTTTGTTTAGTATTATTTTCGTTACATGCATAACTAAAAGCTTTTGGCATTTTACATTTTTGTACAAATTAAATAAACTCGGAGCCAATGTGCGTTTGGTGCTTTTTGGTTGTTGGTTGATGCTGAGTGAGTGTGTGTGTGTGTGTGCGTGTGTGGAACGAGTTGGCGCTCACTGCAGTCGCTGCTGCGCTGCCCACATTCAAGTTAGAGTTGGCGTTGGCGTTGGCGCTGCTGCTGCTGCTGCTGTTGCTGCTGCTGCGCTTCTGCTGCATGCAAGCAAATTGCGCAAATCGCATGCGTTTTTCAATAGAGCCGCAGATCGCTGGGCGTTGATTGCGGCGTATGCGTGCCATATGCGTAAGCCACAACTGGCAACTGGCCACTGCAACTGCAACTGCAACTGGCAATTTAGAACGCATCGCAGGTCGCGTGATCAAAATCAACAACAGCTAAACAGCAAAACAACAGAAGCAACTAATAACAAACAATGCACAAAGCATCCAATTGTTTTTGGTCAACCGCATTGCAGACGCGTGCGTTATTTCAAACACATGCGGGCAAAAACTAAAAACTAAAAAAACAGAAAAAACAAAAATACAAAAACAAACTGTTAACAGACCCACTGCAATATTGTTCACAGTGAACGAGCACAAGTGAAGCACCCCGCCCACCCACACTGCCCCTCACCCACCTATTTACACTGCCCAACATAAACGTGCACATGTATACACATACACTTAGAAAAACGTAATTTTAGTATATGCTATTAAAATGAAAATCGCCCAATTACGAAAAATATTTCTAAAATCTAGAAAAGCTTTTCCTAAATTGACAATCCCAAAAATGTGTTCTATTTATTTTTTTTGTTAATATTTTCTATTATAGTAAAACACTTATAAACGGAAAATAGAAATGCAAGACCCTTATTTTGAGAAGAAATCCTTTCTAAAATTCAGGAACAATTAATGAAGTTTTCCTAGCTATGCTTTTATATTAGAAGTTTAGTTAAAAAAAAAACAGCCTGAAAATGAGACAAGTTTTTTGTCTAAATTATAAATGAGATTTTGATATGTAAATCATAGTTTTTTAGAAAGACAGTTTAGAAATTGACTTTCTGCATAATAGGCGCCAAAACTATGTCGATTTCTGAAAATTAGAGTGACTTTTTGCTGAGTGTACATATGTATATTTTGCAAAAACATGTGTGCATTTAACATGAAGCAGTGTAGTTGCTATTCTTTGCTGTGTTAGTTACACTGTCGCACAAAATAGAGTTTCTTCGTTTTATATTTCTTTCATAGCACTAATATAATAATATATATACGACATATATTTGAAAGGTTTGCTCAAAATAATAAACCATTCAAAAATGTGCAAAATATGAATTGCGCATCGAAATCACTTTAATTTTGTTCAACTGTGTAATAAACGCGCCAATTCTGCTGACGTCGCTGCTGTTGGCCAAAAGCTCAGCGAAGCGTCGAAGCAGCAGCAGCAGCAGCAAAGCGAAACGGTCACAGCAAGAGAGCGTCAGCTCGCAAGAGAGTGAGTGGGAGCCAATGAAGATCGTCGCTTGGCACTGAAGGCGGCGGCTGCTCTGCCAAGGAAGTGGAAGTGGAACATGTGTGCGCTGCCAGCGTCTCTGTGTGTATGTGTGTGTGTGCGTGTGCGTGTATTTAACATTGTCATGGTAACTTGAACGTGGGAGAGCCCTTTGCCCAGCTCTTATTATTATTGTTGTTGTTGTTGTTGTTGTTGTTGTGGCCTTTGTTCTGGTTGTCGTTGTTGTTGTTGCTGCGGTGGCCTCGACCGATCAAGCGGACAAGACCGTTCGACCAGCTGTTGCTTTTGTTTGATTATTCCTCAAGCAGTGTCGAGAGAGAAAGGGAGAAAGAGAGAGAGACAGAGAGAGAGGAGGGAGTCAGGCATTTGGAGACAAATTTGACAAATTGCCTGAATAAGAGCGAGAGCCACAGAGAGAGAGAGAGAGGGGGGAGTGCGAGGTAGCGCATGAAATATCAATCAAAATTAATGCCACACAATTGTTAAAATAATTAATGTTTGCGCGAAAGCTTTAAGCACCATGGACCCATTTACGATTTCGCATTTCTTAGCCATTTGGGCAACGTGTGGGATTTCCGCCTTTAATTACATATGCAAAGCCAGGCGCCGATAGGCAACAATGCGGGAGGGAGTGGCGGGGGGGGGGGGGGGGGGTGGAGTAGGCTCAACATGTGCTCGCAATTGCATTTGCTGTGCTGTCTCTCTCTCTCTCTCTCTCTTGTTGGGCATGTGTGTGCGTGTACACTCGTAAAAGATCGACCTACATTTTGCTAAATAAATCGTAAAAAATATATAAAAATAAATTTGAAATGCAAATTCTAGTTTTTAGAAAGAAATCCTTTCTAAAATGTAGAAATGAGTAATGAAATAAAAATACAAATATTTAACAAAATAGTAAGTAACAAGAACACTAGAAAAAAACACTGTGCAAACTAGACATATTTTTGTTTGAAATTTAAAAAAAAAAATCTATCCTAAAAATATTTTTTGTAATTTACTTTCTGAATAATTAAATGACGATTTACTATTTTGCAGTGTACAATGCACATATATACACAATTGAAAAACTATTGACAACCCACAAACCAGGAGCCAGGAGCCAGAAGCCAGGAGCCACCCACTGACGGGTTGGGTTGGGTTGGGTTGTCGTTGTGCTGTGTGGCATTATCACATGCGATAAATATTTATATGGAAATGTAATGACAATCGCCCTCTGCCCCTCACCCCGTGTGCCGCAAACGTCGCGCAATTAATGTCACCACATCCTTTGGGCCTTATTAATGTCCTTCGGCATGCTGCCCCGTCTGTTTGGGCTGGTCTTGGTCTGGTCTGGTCTGGTCTGGGACGGGGTTGGGATGGGGGGTGGTTGGCCCATTAATGTCGTCGTCCCCTCTCTCAACGGTAAAAACAATTAATTTGCCCATAATGCAATTTATATCGGTTTCGGCTTGGCATTCTGTGTCTCTCTCCCTCTCTCCCTCTCTCTCTCTCTCTCTCTGTCTGTCTCTTTGTCGCTTTCTCTGGTTTGGTTTGGCTCATTGGCTTACGCATATATCCTGTGAACATCGGCTCCGTTTTGTTCAACGTCTGTAGCCACTAATGTGCATATTTGCAGTTGCTGCCGTTTGCTATTAAGGCCAAATGATTAATTATTAAAACGGCAACAATTCGCCAAAAAAACAATAAGCTCAGCTCCTCCAGCGGCAGCGCAGTCAACGTTGGCCGCAAAATATTTTAATGGCCACGAAAACAAGGCAAACAGTTTGAACATCACTTGACAGATTGCACAGCTTAGCCAGATAACTATTTGGCAGCTGGCCACGTAGCTAACCAACCAATGCTGCTGTGGAACTCATAAAACGAAAGATTCTCAACAAGCTTCCTCTGGGAGCAACACTCAATTGTCGAGTGTTGATTTCTCTCTCTCTCTCTCTCTCTTTCTACAGGGAATGCTCTTCAACACATCCACAGATTATAGTAATATAAGGTTGTAAATTATATACACATATTATATAATTAACTCCATGACTAACTCTTGGCTTGATTACGCTCAAGTTGCAATTAATTACCACTTTCTCAGCTGAAAACAAGTAACAAATCCAAACAGTTAAAAGTCAAATCGATAAAAGTCAATCGATAAATAGCTGTGATTCAAAACTGAAACCGATTCGTGCAAAAGTATATAGCAGGCAGAAGGAAGCATCTTTGACTCCATAAAGTATATAAACTTGATCAGCATCAAGAAATCGCGTCGATTTAGTCAGTATGAGAAATTTGGAATATCTATATATTTGGAATATGATCAAATAAGCTTTCCACTGATATATTAAAAAAAACTGTGCAACTGTAAAGCTGTCATTAATATCGGACAAGAAACACTGATTTTGCTAGCCAAAAAAATGGAAAAAAAAAACTGCCAGCAAAAGCTGGATTCATATTAATTCCTAATCAAGCCAGCTCAGCTTGATTTAAGCTAAATAATCTTTAATCTTTCATCTTTTACAAGTCGTTCAGCATGAAATTAAATATATATATATAAATGAAGCAAGTCAAAATGTGATTTGCCGATGACAACTACTCAACAAATATCGGTTTACAAATTGCACAACTGATGGCAACAAAAAAAAAATAAAGAAATGAAAAATTGATAGACTGACAAAGGAATGATTCGTCAGTTGGTTGTAGTTGTGTGGCTTGACGTCTGCATTTGAGATCTGTTTGACATAATTGGGGGCAGATTAGCTGACAAGAACCACCCACGAGTAGCGAGCATATCGTGCCGACAATCTCTGGATCTCAACTCGAAGCAAGGCAGGCACAGCACAGGCACAGCACAGCACAGCATTTGGCCATACTGTAAACAAACTGTCAAATCGAGAAAAAGAGGAGTGTGGGAGTGTGGAGGGGGTGGGCTGAGTTGGGGAAATGAGCTCCAACTAAAATGCTGGAAATAATGTGGCTGCGGCTGCAAGCATATGGCTACAACAACAACAAAAAAAGAAAAAAGAATAAAAAGAAAGCTAAAGATGAGGAAATTGATGTTGAGGCTGAGTTTGGATGAGTTTTGGCTCTTGGTCTATGGGATTTGTTGTGCGATTGCAGAGCATTATGTTGGGGAACATGACAGGAACACAGCATTTTGGGGAGGCAAACATGTCTCGACAAGATATCGTCCTCGGATGTTATCGGCTACACACATACATTCGTACCTGCTGAGAGATACAATCAGTTGAGGCAACTCACCTGCAAAGAAAGAGATGCAAAAGAAATGACATTAATTGAATTGGTTGCGTTTGCATTTGCTGCTTAACAAAGAAACAACAGTAAAAACATTAAAAAAAGCTAAACCAAAAAAAAAGAAGAAAAAAAATCAGCTGAGTAAAATAATTAAAAACTTTACGGCAACATTTGGGAAATTGTTCTGAGGCTCCCACAGGCCATCGACGGGGTCAAGAAATTGCCATTCTAAAGGGACACAGCACTCCAAGCAACACCTCTCCCCTCCCCTCCGCCCTCCCCATACCAGCCGCCACTCAATCCCCAGCAACTGGGACTCCAACTCCAACTCAGCCATTGCACAAGCAGCTTGAAAATATTTTTGACGATAAAGACCCCAAAGAACAACAACAACAACAACAACAACGGGGCCCCAAGGCGGGGTATTGTTAAGAGGAGGCGGGGTGGGGGTTTGGAGGCAGGCGGTAGACCTGGACTTGGACAGCACAGGACAACTGTAGCCTGTAATTAAATAATGCCCCTGCCCATTTCCGTGCACAGCAGCAAAAACAAAAAGATACAAAAGTATCTTAACGGCAGGCGGCGCCATTTGAAGTTGAAGTGGCTAACAAAAAAAAGAAGCAAAACAGCATGCAAGCCAGGGGAAGGGGAAGGGGGTGGGGCTGTGGGTGTGTGTGGGTGCGGAAAACTGTTTGCTGTCTGGCTAGGAAAAAATGCGAGGAACGGGGAGGGAGGCGGGACAACATATACGCCAAACTATTGCTCCCCTAGGATAAATTAATAAATTTTCAAGCGAAAGTTGCCACAGGGTCAAAAGCGAACGGGACGCGGGACGAGGCATGGAGAGAGAGGGACGATTGCAAGAATTGGGATATGAGTGAGACAGACAGACAGACAGACAGACAGCGCAACAAATAAACAAATAAACAAATAATCATGGCTAACAACAAAAACAAAATTAGAAGAGCCACAATGCAGAAAAACAAACCGTGCTTCGCCAACACGAAGACTTAATACTCTTCCAGCAGAAACTGACATTAATCTTAACTATAGATATATATCTAGAAATATAGATATGTATCTGTATAAATAGATATGTATCTATATAAATGCCCTATACGGTTGCAAAAGTGCTTCACTAATTGGAAATTATTTAAATGTTCCGACACAGAAAAGTTTAAAAGTTACAAGATTTTGATTGAATTTTCTCAACATTGTAGAATTTTTAGTAAAAACTAGATATAAAACTAGATATCAGGGTATCAAAACAAGAACGGAATCAAGAATTTTCAAAATATACATTTCCTTACGAATAAATTAACCGAATCAATATCGTTAGTTCCAAAAAGACCGTTAAGGAACCAATATATATATATATATATATATATATATATATCTAGCACACATATATGTATATATACTAAATAATGACAAAAATTGAATCATTTCATAACTGGAATCAGAACCGGAACCGGAACTAATTATATGTATTGTTATTGTGCCCAAAGCACCTCCACCAACACTGATTTTTGGCCGAATTGAAGATTTTTTTTTAACGTTTTGAGGGTTTTCCTAGAATACTGCATCCTCTTCTGACTAAAGCAACGGGATTCCTTCACATTGTCACAAAATCGGAATCGATATTCTTTTGTTCTTTAGCTTATCAATAATTAGGGAATTAAGTTACTGGGTAACACGATTTATGATTCCATCTGAGATCCTTTTATGCATCAAACTATAACTAAGCGTTCAAATGAGACGTTACATAACAGCTAATAAAATCAAAATACCCGCCAAGTGAGTTAATTTGAAGCAAAAATGTGTTTAACTTTTGCCGCCAGCCTGGCGATTATAATGATAAAAATATGATGGCGATGATGGTGATGATGATGATGATGGTGGCCATATATGAGGAGCATACATATATGTACTTATTCATACATATATATATATATATATATACAAGTATGAGTATTTATGGCTGGGTTGCAGCAAGTAACTCAGAAATGATCAAATATGGCAAATGGCAATTTACAATTTACAACTTGGACTTTCTCCAATCAAATGCGACAAGCACATAAATGAAGAATGCACCAGGGATGGAACACTCGAAGTGCGTCGCACTCAAGCAATCCAAATCTGTATAACATATTTTGAAGACCCAACTGATTTATTTGTTGGCCATAATACGCAAATGATTCAAGATGATGCCAAGAAATGGAATATATATGGAATATATATATCAATATAGATCTAGATGCATCCTTACTTATATATATATATATATATATATTTATAGTAAAAGCATAATCTTTCACAATTGGATCAATGTCAATATCAAAATTGAAGTAATATAATAATAATCATAATAATATCAAAAATAATCGATTTGAATCGATATTGACTTGTTGATTGAGAATTATAGTGTAGACTAGAATAAAGAAAAGTACTGGAAAAAAAACGGCTTGCGACAAATGGATCCCAGTTTTTCATATTGACTATATAAATATAGATGTATATATATAAATAAATAGGATATGCTTCCTTCGGTTGGCACAACACCCTTTGTGTATTTTTTTACTCTGTTCAAGAAGCCCATTAATATTTAGAAATATTAATAAATTAATAATATTAATAATTGCTGAAAGTTGCTTGAAGCGAAAAAAACAAATTTGATATTTGTAAGAACAAGTTGCAGTTGTCAGTCAGCCAAGCAAAAAAAGTAAGTTGAGTAATTTTAAGCCAACTTAAGCTTAAGCGTTGCCACATCATTTCAACCCTGGTCGTTGCATTCTCGTAAATGTCACATAAGCACACACACACACACACACACACACACACACACGCACACACACACACACACATGTGTGTGTGAGTTGGTTTGTGTGCGAAGAGTGACAAAGCGCTTTTGGAGCAACTTTGGGGCGCCTCCCCAGAGTGGTTGCGCACCCGTTCCAAAGGCAGTCCCTTTAACCCGCCTGACTCTCTGCGATTTAACACCCCCCCCCCCCCACATTCCCCACTAATAGCACTATTTAGCCCCAAAACACCACGCGTCATGTTGCCGAACACAAATGAAAGCAATAAAATTATGGGCAACGCCATTTTTGGTATTTTCACACCGAGAAAGTGGCTGCAAGAGAAAATGAAATGAAAACGCGCAAATTTCGCCAAGTTTTTGTTTGTGTTTTTTTTGTTTTTCTTCTCTCTAGTTGGTTTTCCATCTTTGCATCTTTGATGGCCGCGACCTCGGTGGCTGCTATACGCCCTAGCCACGCCCACTCGCAGCCCCTTCAAGCACTCTGGCTCGTGGCTGTGCCCCGACCTCTGTCTGTCTTTGTCGCCCTCATGCGCCATTTAATCAAGAAAAACACTTTTTATTGTGCAAAATTATGACAATTGTTGTTGTTGTTGTTGTTGATGTTTTTGTTGTTGTTGTTATAATGATTGTTGTTGGTTGTTTGCTGCTGGTTGTTAATGTCAAAAGTGTTATTGTTATGCAGACAATTATAGCACGCGATAAAAATGCTTAGCTGTTGCCAGTCGAGCGGTGCCACGAAGGGGGAAGGATGGTGGGGAGGGGGGGGGGACCAGTTCCATAATGAGCCCTGGCTAAATGAGAAAATATGTTTATTAGCCAAAAAAGGATAACGACTTGAAGCAGTGTTGGCTGTTGGCAGTTGGCAGTTAACAGCAGCTGCAACCTTTTGGCCTTTGTTGCCCCTCTGCTTTGATCAAAAGCAAAAATGATCGCAACTATTTATTTATTTAGCGCAGACAAAGCAGCAACCAACCAACCAACCAACAGCTGCATGCCACAAAATAGTTGTAAACAGGCAGCGTGTGGAGGGTGGAGGGCGGAGGGTGTGGCGTGTAGGAGTATGAGACTCATTCATCAATTGAAAGCAGATTCCGTTTGGCTGCCAGCTTTGCAGATTGTTCGATTGATCCAACTAAAATATGACAAAAATGTGGAGTGCTTCACATGCGGCATGCAACTGTGCCACTGAACGCAAAATGTCATCGATCATGTTCCAAGTAGTATCTTCAATATTTATACTTTTTTTTTATATTTTATTTTGTTTTATTTTTTGAATATGCTTTTGCTGACTCTAGATTTTTTTGGTTTCTATTTTATTTTGTATATATAATAAAACATTTTATATATATTTTTTTAAATTATTAAGCAATGTGTACATTTTAATTTGAAAACAATTATTGATAATTAATTAATTTTATTGTTAATTTAAAAGTGTGTCATTTAAACTTTAATATCTTCAAGTTTGTGGTCCATATAGAGTCTACTTTTTATCTACTATACATTAAAAAATATATATAATAAAAAAACAAAGTATTTTATCATTTATTTTATTTATTTAAATCATTGAAGTCACAAAAATATTGCACTGAAATTTAGAAAATCGTCCAGGAATATATAAAAATGTTCTGGTTCTTAGAAATGTTTTCTAAAAATATACGAAAACATTTGCTAAAAAGTAGTAAGTGGTTCTTCTGTTTTTTTTTTCTTCAGAATTATATATTTCTTAATAATAATAAATATTTCTAAAATATGGAAATGCATACCCTCTTTTCGGAAATTAAGAAAATAGTAATGAATTTGCTGACTCAAGCTTAACATACTTTTTCTAAATTCTTTTAAATTCTTTTAATGTGTGGGAAAAAGTGTGTGACGGGAAATATACTTTCTGAGTAATAAGTTCAGTTACATTCGCAGCAAAAGTCGGACGATTTTCTAAATTTCACTAATGGCAAAAAATGAGCTAGAAATCGATGGATCGATCGATCGATCGATCAAGTGTTAAGCTGTGCTCGTGTTGTACTCCAGGGCTAATGTGAAATGTCATCCATCATATTTAATTCGATTCAACACCCATGCAAAACTCCGGCCCCGATCTAGTTGCACTTGCAACAACAAGTGCAGCATAGCTGCAGACAATTAAGTAGCTCGCAAACTGAAACGAAAGCTGCGCCTAAGAGCAACTTGGTTGTTGGCAGGAATTCGCTGAGTTCGCTACCGTAAAATAAACAAGATAGAATGCTCTGGTCGAGAGAGCTCGACTGGGAGACACCCTCAGACCAAGTCGTTGCCAGCTAACACGCTAACAAAATACAAACAATTATAAAATATTGTGCAATCAACAATAAAGATAAGTAAACAATTTAAAGATGCGATTGCTATCAAACTACTAAAAGAGTGTCAAAATATTAGTAGTGGATTGTGGAATGTGGAATGTGGAAAGTGAAGCTTTCACAACTTTTGGTTGCATAGCCAATAGTAATGTGAAAAGTAATAGATGAATTATAACAGAGGGTTAGTGGAGATATATTGAAGACTAAATGATCCGAGGAGTCCAAGTCTTTGAAAATATACCTTTTGGGTAACTTTTCACAACGCCAGTTTAGCTTTTTAACTCATTTCCAATGGGTTAGTCGAATATGCAGCTCAGTGCTGGCCCTCAAGTCAAGTATGCCCCACAAATCATGGCCAGCACCGGAGAAACGATCGTGAATAGTTTAAGGCGAACTCTTGGACAATCTGAGGCCATTCATTCAAACCATTCATCTTGGTCAAGAATGCAGGTAAACAGTTCCTGTTGTGGCTGCTGTTGGTGTTGCTGTTGCTGCTGTTGCTGTTGCTGCTGAGGATGCAAGTGCGATCGATCGATTTGTGGCAACGATTTCCTGCAATTTGCGGCAAGTGCAACAGCAAACACACAAAAATAGCCAACAGGCGATTACTAGCTGCAAAAGATGCTGCACAACACATTTGCCTGTCGCCTTGTGGCCGCAAGACTTGCCTGTTACCGCAAGTTGCCTCAAGTTGCATTGGGTTGCAGTTGTTGCGCATTGTTGTTGTCGATCTTTTTGCATCGTCGCCTGACCCATATTTATTTTTGGCATTGGTATTTGCTTATTTTGAGATAGTTTTTTTTTTTTTTTTTCTTTTTTTTTTTTTCTCTCTCTTTCTGTCTCTGTCTATTGCACTCACCGAAATTGAAAGAACTTTTCCAGAATATGTCGTCCCAGGCTGGTCGTTGTCATTCTGATGCTGACAGGGGCAACAACTGGCGCCCAACAACAAGAAGAAGACGATCACTTAACTGCACTTCTCTTCTCTTTTCTTTGCTTATTGACTTTGTCAGCCTTTGTGCAACGCGTTCGGTGTGTGTGTGTCTGTGTGTGTAAGTCGCAGGAAATATGCTGTATTGTAAACTGCGCACAATGCACAATTGAAAATACGCTTTAATTAAACTAATCAGACGATTTATATACATGTACATCATATATACAATAATGCACAAGATACACCCACACTCAGCTGCAGAAGATTGCTCCACACACATGTATTTTAATGGACTTCAGAAGAACAATTTTTAAACAAAAAAAATAATGATATATATATATATATATATATATATATATATGTATTGTAAACAACCATAAATAATTGAAAATAATGCAAACCGACGACGCGTTTCATTAGCGATTCGCACGCGACTCGAAATTTGTTGAGTGCCAGAACTATCAGTATCGAAGATACATATCAGATACATATATGCATATATATATACATATATAATAATAATACTAAATGTGTGTGTGGTGTTTTGGCGTGGGTTGTTCTGTGTGTACTGTGACTAATCAGAGACAAGGGATCGTACACAGATTAAAGTGTTTATATATATATATATCTCCCTGTAGGCTTGACCGCAATGAGAGCTCTTCTAATGGATGAATAATGACCTGTTTTTAATCGGGCGATTGCCATTACTCACAGTTGGACTGCACAATTTACTGGTAAAAACTGCAAAGATTGTGAAACGCAAGAGCTACAAGCGTTTTAAAAACCCCAGAAAGTTACTCAACAAGTATATATATATAGATATCGTTTGTATAGTCCACATAATTTTTGATGAGATTTCAAAACAAAAGTAAACATTGCATATGCGTCTTAAACTAATCGAATTAGATATTATTTTATCTTTTTTTTGTTGTTTTGAATAAGCTATTTTTAACATTCAACAAGTCGAATTACGCCTTTTTAGGAAATGCTTCTATTTGTTATCAGAGACTTGTGAGGGAAAAATAAAACTGATGTTTAGTTATCTGAATTTTCTGCAATTTTTCTTTTTTTATTTTAATATATTTGTTTGTTAACCGCGTTGTCTCTATGAAAAGGTGAAAGATGAAAGGAGCAGCTGCCCCTGCCCCCATTCGATACGGTTTTTATAATTGTCAACTTTTTGACAAGCCTTCAAAAGAACTTAAAGTTATCTCAGAAAGTCATCTTATATTATTTAGTAATAGTTGTTTATTTTTAGGCTCTCTTCGAATCTATTAGAACTATAAACTGATGAATCTAATTCAGGCACAGCATAATTTTTTCACTATCAGGATGCTAAAATAAATCCAACATTTCTACATAAATACTAACAATTTAACTGATCTGAACTCTAAGCTGAACTTTGATGACTTCAACAACGAAAAGCAGAAAACAAAAAAACAAAAACAACAAAAAAACCGCCATAAAATAAACATTACATAAATTGCGAATTTCATTTACTGAGCTTCATTGTTGTTATTGTTGTTGTTGTTGTTGTTGCTGATGTTTCTTCTTCACTTTGTCGTTTGTCGAAAGAAAAAATAAGAAATACAATAATGAAACTCATCTTTTCTTTTATTTTTCCTTCTTCTTTATATTTATGTTGCTGGCATTTTTGTTGTTTCTTAAGCTGCTGCTTGCTCACTTGAGCGTTACCGTTAGGCTACAGGTTACAGCACACGAGCACAAAAAAGACAACGACAGCAACTACAACTACAACAACAACAACAAAAACAACAACACTTGCAAGTTGTTTGGGTCTGGCGAATTTCGCTGGATTTAAATGAATCACAAGCGATCTCTGCACGGGAGCATATATGGGGGGAAGGGAGAGTTCCACACACACACACACACACACACATAAACACACACCACACACACACACCACACACCTTAAGGCACACACTTTGATTATGTTGCAACTAAGAAAATAGCCGCAGCAGTAGTGCCTGGATTAACGGAGATGTGTGGTGGGGGTGGGGGTGGGCGTAAGTAACAGCGACGACGACGACGACGACGACCGAAGGCGACCGACGAAGACCGAAAACCGATGCCGCGCCCGTTCGCATTGAAAGTTTGCTGGTGACTGACGGGCGACGCTGATGCGGCGCCTTCAGAGCCAATGGCGCACTCAGCAAAGAGAGCGCCAGCGAAAGCAGGAGAGAGGGCTCAACGATTAACAGAGAGAGAGAGAGAGCGAGAATGGGAGATTGAGAGAGAGTGAGCTGGAATAGAGAGTAAATGTATGCAAAGCTATTGCCGCATGCGTGCGAGGAAGCTGGACGAATTGGAAAATGGAATTGGCAATTTTTGTTTTTTTTTTTTTTCGGTTGTTGTTGGTCAGCACAAGCAGCCACAACTACAACTGAGTCACAGCTGGTGGCAGGTTCAATCAACTGCAATTAAGCTACAATGTGGCAATCAAATCGATAAGCGACTGGCAGCGCAACAACAACAAAATTTGCAAATTAATTAGACGCTGTGCCGCATGTGCAGCAAATGGAAATTCAATTTCGCATCATCAGACAAATAGTTCCAGTTTCAGGTGTGCGGCTCTGTGTGTGTGTGTGTGTGAGTGTGTGTGTAGCCCCCCTCCCCGCCTTTGAGAGCTTGCGCAGCGATTTTCTCTTGACGCGCTTTTCACTGCGACGAGGCCAGCGATCTGGTTTCTCCGCGACTGGCGTTTGTCCTCCGCTTGCCAATACTTGCCACATGCGGAAATGTATGAAAGAGAAAGCGCATAATCCAATAAAGGCAACGCAGAACAACAACAACAACAACAACAACGAGCAGCAGGCGTTCAACATTTTTATTTTATTTTCTGCTGTTGCCTTGATAAAATTGTTGACAACAAGTGCAGCCCGGCCCTGAGGCTAGTGGTAGGTGAAACCCGTTGCGGTCTCACTAGGAAACAAATAGCGAAAAAAAATAGCGAGAGAGAGCAATGGAGAGAGCGCCAGAGAGAGAAAGAGAGAGAGAGGGATGCATTGATCGAGAGCATAAGCTGAGTGATAGAGCGAAACTGGAACTGGAACTGGAACTTGCAACTAGATCTGCATGCTAAACTCGCCATTGCCAAGTGTAGAATGCAACATGAACTCAACTCGACAACAATTGCAGCATTTGTCGTTTGTCATTTGCCATTTTCCAGCCTGACACGAAAACATGAAAGCAAACAAAAATAAATCGAATAAAACGCTTATTTTCTATATGTCTCGGAGAACCTATAATTAAATATATATATAATAATATATACGATTGTTAATTATTGCAGATACTTTTATTTATATCAGCGGAAGAAATATGTATATACATATTAGTATATGCATTATGGAAAGGTAAATTTAATTGAATTTACTTTAATTTAATTATTCATTAATAAACATAGTAAATAAACAAACAAATAGATTGAATAGGCGGATGCGATTAACACTCTGCTTCAATAACAAAAAAATATATATATATATATATATATATATATTTATATTATTTTGTTTTTTTTTTTATACAGAAGTTGTAAAATTTTGTAATCCAGACAAATCTGTGGATCAGTTTGTAGTTTGCTTATGTAACAAAATCTTCACAAATTACTAATGTTGGAAAAATGTTATAGGAATATACGAAAAACAAATGAATTTATATCCATTTATTATTAGCTGCTGAGAAGCTCTAAAAACTTTATGGGACTATTCGTGCTATTAAATATGTGTTATACCCTCAACACATTCAAAATGGGTAAAGGGGTTGTAATGGTTTTGTTGAAATGTTTGTAACAGGCAGACGAAGGCATCTCCAACCCCATAAAGTATATATATATATATATTCTTGATCAGGAACAACAACAACCGAATCGAATAAGACCTATAAGTATTACTTTATAGATGTATGCCTTCGGTTCTCGAATATCGATGCATTTCGATTTCCGATAGCTTCTAATTAATAATCTAATATAATATATATATATATATAATACAATGTATAATAATAATAATACACAATATGCATATGCATAATATTGATCAACTTTAAGAAATTCAGTTTAAGAAATGAAAGCAATCCACGCAAAATTTTTAAAGAGAAATTTTGCAATAAACCTATAGTATATTTAAGGGCCGAATGCAGGGTATATCGTAGTCGAGCAGTCAAGCTCACTTGCCAATTTTTCATATAGTACAATGAGCAATAAAATTGCAGTTTCAAATGGGCTGAGTACGGAGCCATTTCTCACAATGCTGCATAATAATGTGGACAATAAACTCAAATGCAATTTGGCAGATTGCGCAACACTCACGCAGCAGCTGACACGCCCATCGATCAACGCCCAAACAAAAAAATTAAATTAAATAATAATAAGCAAAAAAAAAAAAACAAATGCGAAAGTTGCAACAATAATTAGCACTTGGCAATAGTAACACAACAGCAACAACCACAGCAACAACAACAACAGCAACAACAATAATAACTCTCGAAATTAAATATGTGCTTAGCGGAGCCAACTAGCCATAAAAGTGATAGACATATTAACCCAGTACTCCACATTTCTCTCCAGCTCGACGACGCTGAACAAAGTAGCAATTTTCAGCTTTGTTGCGTGTGGGCGGCGCCACCGGAAGGGCGGGCGGCAGGGAGCACATTAGGTGGGTGGAATTGAGGGTTGAGTCTGAGTAAGTCGGTTTGGTGTATTGGCAGAAGTGAGGCATGCATGCCAGACACGCGAATGCGATAAAAACCGATGCCGACGTCGACGTTGTCGGCGGCAGTGTGGCAAAATTTAGTGGCAGCCATTGCATTCAACGAGCCAAAGGAAGCAACGCAGAACGCAAAGAGTGCCGGCTCTTATCTGTTTTGCGGTGCCGCTTGCCGCTTGCTGCTTGCTGCTTATTTACGACACGACTCGATCCCTTTCCAGCCCACAGTTTCCAATACACTTTGCAAAAAAGCGAAAAACCTTTTTTTTTTTTTTTTTGGCGGCTGCCCGTTTGCATTACAAATTGAAAACTGGTTTATGACCTGGCTAACTTTAGCTACGTGCACTGAAAAGCTGGACGAAAAAAACTGTTGCATGCTTTTAGGCTAAAAGTTATCAGCCTGCTAAGTTTATTATACTTGTTGGGGGGGTCGGTGGGGTGCGTGGTGGTTAGTGTATTTGGGGTGCGGTCATTAGCACCGCGCCTAATGGCAAGCTGATCCCAAAAGCAGCTTGGCAGCAATGCCAAGGGACTCCAACTCAACTTCAACAAAATGCGACTGCGATGGACTCAAATTATATGAGTATGTTCTTCAGTTCACTTGGGCACTTCAAATATTGTATATTCTTCCGCTAAAAACCAGCGTTACTTGAAATAATTAAATTTGGAGAATAGCATCATTTAGTCGGAATATATATATAGATTCTGGATCGGCATCACTGGCCGAGTGTATGTGGCCTTGACAGGATCGTATCACTATATTAAGCAGCTGTCACAGAAACAATCGATGTGTGAACAACTTTTTTATTTACCAAGCTATCCCAATCAAACTCATCAGTTTCTGCTTCTAACATTTAGACATAATATTTAATATATATATGTTTTTCAGTTTTATTTTTTTTTAATTTATAGTGCCTAAGTTCTTTCCTCTTAATATATATATATAATTTTTGTAAGCCATATTAATTTGGTGAATAGAAGTCATCAAATGAATTAGAACCGGAACGGATAAGTAATACAAGTGGGTAATTTGTACTGTACACTTTGCTTTATCTGTTTATCTATTTCAGCAATCTTATTCACTTTAATAATTTCGTATTTTTTTCTTAGTCATTCTTTACTTCTATTGCAGTTAGTTAGTTAACTGTAAGTTAAGGGCATTCAAGCGTCGATTAAGCTCATTATAAATATGCATCTATATATTTCCCTTTATATATATATATATATATCTATATGTGTGTGTGTGTGTGTGTGTGCTTTCTGGCAACATTTTTGGTCGGGATTACTCAGTTCAATGAAAATGCGGCACGCGTGTCTGCTTTCTGGATTCCATATCCTGCACCACCTGTCTATGCCTGTGTGTGCTTTTGCCTGTGTGTGTGTGTGTGTGTGTGTGTGTGTGCTGTGTGTGTGCTGTGTGTGTGTGTGCACGCGTGATAAATGGCTTTTATCTTTTTAAAGCACTTCAGTGCACGGCTTTTGTAATTCTTGCACACCACGGAGTTTGAGGCACACACACACACACACACACACACACACAAGTAAGAAAACCAAAAAAAAAAATAAAAAAGCGTCGACGCGTCTGCTCTCCAAAAATTATCCCATGTAAGTGCCACGCCCACACCAGCAACATTTGGCCTTTCTTTCACTGTTGTTGTTGTCATTTTTTGGAGGCGGCAGCATCTGGCCAACTTGCGGCGTTCGCATGTGCCACAACTGCACTCCGACTCCGACTCCGATCGTCCTTGTCGTCCTCGTCCTCGTCCTCGTGAAGTGGCGCCTTCTTGTTTTGTGAGCGTTATGAGCAAGTTAATTATGGTGTCTGATATTTTTCTTACACTCTTCGCACAGTGTGATTTAGTTTTGTTTCGTCTCCATTTTGTGGGGCATTTTAGTTGTTAGCAGCAGGTTGAATTTAAAGCCAGTGCGATGCGTGGAAGCTTTGCGAGCTTTAAGCTCATTTGCATGCATAGAAGAGCTTGGATGTGACAAAGAAATATATGGGTTGAAAGGACAGAAAACATATATGTCAATTAAGTCAGATCAAAGCTAATTACGAAAGAGCTTTGAAGCTCTTTTTTGTTTCGCCAGGCATCCGAATTGTAGGCCCCATCAATATAACTAGACTTCTTGGTTAACTTTATTCTTTTTCATCATGAAATCTTTGCAATTTGATACATATTCAAAATGCACTGAACGAAAGATAGAAGAGCTTTTAACTTCTTGATGGAATTCTTTATTAAGCGCTGTATTTCACAGGCATTAGATTCGTGAATAACTTCTTCAGCTTGTTCATGATTTGTGTTCTGAAGCCTTAATAAAAAGCTTTCCAATTTGCTCTATATACAAAATAAGCAAAATTCAAAATTTGTTAAAACTCTTTTAAAGCAATCTGATTATCAGCTTGGACAATTGCACAAAAGCCCAGCAGATATACAATCGACCATTCAGTTTGACAGCTTTGTACAAGTTTTAGCAAACTCGAATTAAGCTTGGATATGTGCAGGGTATTTCGCTAGTCGGCGCACTGAAGCATTTGGCTCGCATGACTCATCCGAGAAACTGCGCAAAACTTTTGATGCTGCTCGTGAAATGCGTCGCAGCGTCCACAACACTAGTTGTGGAGTGGCGGGAATGGGGGGGGGGGGTGGTTACGATGGGGGGCAATAACGGGGCAGTTTGGTAAGCAATGGAGCAGCAATGCTGCACTGCCACCGTTTGCTTCATTTTATCATTAATATTTAAGCGTCGTCGATTCAATCGATTGATGTCGAGCATAAAATGCGCAAAACTTGCTAACTGTCCATGTGTCTGTGGAGACTGCATGTGTGTGTGTGTGTGTGTGTGTGTGTGTGTGTGTGTGTGTGTGTGTGTAAATGTATCTGTAGCTGTAAATATATATATCTACTAAGTGCGCGCTTGATGGACAGGGCGACAGGGCGAGACGGCGACAGGGCGTTGGGGTAGACAACATCAAGTCAAATTGGAGTTGAATTTCTTGCGTCGCGTTTAATGAGCGAAAAGTAATTACTTAATTAGTGACTCTCTGCGAGTGTGTGTGTGTGTGTGTGTGTGTGGGGGGGGATGGTATGTGGTTGTTGTCAACTTGGCGTGGGTGCTCCATTAAAGAAGCTTAACGCTGATGCCCAACTCGCATTTAAACTTGATTAGTTTTATGACTCCGGGTGCCTTGGGCGCCTCTGGTTTTCGTTTCCGTTTCCGCTCCCCTTCCCAATTCCTAATCACTGCCCGACGACGCCGCGTGCGACGCCTGTCGAGCAAATCAAAATCCAATCAATGGACAGTTGGCATATTGATTGCCACGCCCCCCTCCCCCGTCTGCTGATTTAAATGTGTGCCTCCCCCATCGCTCAGACAACGAACTCGTCGCCACACACATCAGGCATGCACCAAACTTTATGTGAAGCCAATAAAAAATCGTGTTGCCTACTTTTGAGTGCGCTGCTTTATGGCCTAACCAAGACAAGACAAACTCAGAGACAGTCACTGAGACAGTCAGTTAGGTTAGAGTAACCAACCAGGCCACTGCAGGCAGTGTTGCCAACTTGTGTTGAGCAAAACAAAGCCACATTTTATTTTCGTTGTATTCTGCAAAAAATATTTGCTGATTTTTTCAATTTATATATTTAGTTAACAGTGGAATTAGTTTAATTTTTTTAAATACGTTGTGACAAAATACTATTTGAGCAACATACATAAATATTGTGGATCGAATTCTTTCTATCCTTTCAACTTTCAGTAATTTTGGTGCATTTCTTAAATTTCCGCTTTTGAGCTTTGTTCATATTTATTTATTAAAAAATTCATTGGCCAATTCTAATAGTTTAACTAGCACGTTTCAATTGACTCTGCTAAGCTGCATATGCAACAAGGGTAACAAACAATACCAACAGCTTTCTTGAAAAAGAAAACCAACATAATAAAAAAAGCTGAGATTTAAAGAAAAGCGAAATTGGCAACACTCTGAGAAGAAAGGCGCAGCAGGCAGGCTGGTTGGGCTGGCAGAACAAGGCAGACGACGAAGGATGACAAGAAAACACTTTGCATACTTTTAAGCGCGCCCATAAAATTCCACTTTTGACATAAACACCACAGAAATAAGCGTTGCAACACCTGCGACGCGCCGAGCCGGGCAATAACAAATCAAACGCACAACTAACACTGGAAAGGGATGGGGTGGGGATAGGGGAGGGATAGGGGGGATAGGGGCTGCTGCCAGTTAAGTCTAGTAAATAAATAAAGGCAATAAGCAGACAAGAGGCGTCAGACAACAGACGACAGCCGGCGTCTTAAGTAGGTGAGCAGTGGATGATACACATATATGCACATATATAATATATATATATATATAAATACATATATATATATACATATATATATATATATATATATATATATACTGTGCTTGTATACAATTTAAGCAAAGCTGCAAATATTTGTCGTTTCTTTTAAATTTTTGTCTTGATTGTGAATCAGATTTGGCCTTGAGCCAGTTGATATAATGACTGTCATACGATATAAGCAGGTGTATGTGTATATATAAATATATATATATATATATATATGCACATATATATTCGTATGAGCGAACACTGAGTTATGCCACACACGTCTAGAATTTCTAATGAACACTTTTAACGCTTGACTAAGCATATTGTGCACATGTGTTCAGGCTCGCATGTAATATAATGTGATCTAATTATATACACTAAACATATATATATATATATATATATTATATAAATATATATTCATGTATTATATTCTACTTGGTTTTTTTACATTTAAAATTTTTGCTTAACATTTAATTTTAATTTTAAATCAATTATTTTTAATTCAATTCTTTTTTTTATGAATTTCCTTCATCTTTGTTTTCTTTTAAAGTAAGTGGACTGCATTTGGTCTACATTAAATAAATAAATAAACAATAATAAATAAACACTATTCGTATATCTTTTGAGTATGGAAATGAAACAAGAAAGATCGACGATTGCATACCCTTTCAAATCAGCATAAAATTGACAACATTTGAATTTCAGTAAAAAAAATTAAACACCAACCGATTGTTCCCATGAAAGCTATATGATATAGTAGATCGATTTTGATATTTTTTGGTCCAGTCGTTGGTTTAATAACAGAATGCATAGTGGGTTTGCAGACGTCCCTTCAACATCAATATGAGAATACGTTTTAGACTCTATATCTATTTACAGTCTATAAAATGTTAGGGAATACTATGAGTATATTGAGTTGAAAGGCTAGATATATTCGTACAGAAGGGCATGTCGATGCTGATCAAGAGTATATTTATTTTTTTATATTTTTGCAGATGCTTCCTTCTGTTACACACTTTTGCACAAATGCAGGTTCAGGTTTAGGTTCAGGGAATAAAAATCGACTTATGTGCGAAAATGTATCCTTATAAATGATATAAATGACAAATGAATGCCTATTATAAGCCAAAGGATCCGCTTCATAAAAAACAGGCAATAACATTAAGCTTTAATCTCTTTAAGTATGCTGTTTGTGAATTATGACTTATTTTCTGCATCAGCTCGAGAAACTCTCATTTGTGATGTGTTTAGTTGTCTTAACAAATTATAAATGAATTTCAGTAAATTACCGATTTATGTAATTGTAACTTTCAGTTCGCTTCCGAGTGAATATGTACATCTGTCGATATAAGCTGAGACTCATTTAAATATTAAGTCACGCATTTAAGCGTCAATTGTGGCATCATCATTCCAAAATGCTCTCAATGAGAGCGGAGGCAATAAACCAATCTTTGCCAGGCATTGGATTACGAACTCAGGCAAAATGGCGGCCATGCCAACTGTCATATGTATATACGACTCAAGGTGAGGGTTTGGAGGTAGATCTGTGTACTGGGAGCGTGGTGTGTGGGGGGTGATGGAAGGTGGGCTTTTTGGGTGCTGGCGGCTGAGTGGATTACACGCACAGAACAAGCTAAAGACGCCGACGCGGCAGGGAAAGAAAGATCTATGTGCTTTTTATGTTGCCGTCCTTGGGAACCTGGGCCCCGCCTGGGGGCGGGGCGTGCCGGTGGGGCAGGTGGGAGAGGACGCGACAACGTTTGAAAAACAACAGTTGGAATTCCCAGGGTGCGAAACTTTATTCTATTACGACTTTCAAACAGCAACAACAAAAGCAACAACAGCGGTGAAAACAACAAATGAGAAAGGGAACAATTGAAAGTTGCGTCTTGGCCATGTTGGCGACTTGGCAGCTGAAGATGCTGCGGCTGCGGCTGCTGCTGCTGCTGCGGTTGGCAAACCGTCTGTCGTCAGCCAAAAATTCAGCTGAGGCCCTTCCTGGGCTTAGAGTTAGCGCCACATTTATGTCAGTTGGGATTGGGCCTGGGATTTGCATGGGGCTTAAGAGTTGCGCGGGAATTAGTTGACTGGGGCCATTCAAATGATTTAAATTAGTTAAGCGCCGCGTTGCGCGTTGTGTGTTGTGTGTACCAAGTACAGACTCTATGTGATTATGTATTAGCTACTTGGCATCTGCTGTATTTACACACTTGCAGCCAACCCACGTAATTCATCCTTCAGACAGACAGACAGACAGACAGACAGGATCTGAGTCATCTAAGCCAATTAACTAGCTGTGGAGCTTAGTGTGCAGCCAGCCCTGGTCGTTCACCAATAAAGCACAGTTAATGCCTCTTTTTGAGCGCTGAAAAAGCAGCCAAGCTGGGCTTACTCAACTGGCAGATACCCTGGCACTAGGACGCCACTTTATGAAGCAGAGTTTCGAGCTGTGCATTTCAACTCGCTCTGTTGCAGTTCCTGCTGCTATTGCCACAACCACAGACAGCACAATGCTCATTTTATTTATTATTATTATTTTAGAGATATTAATTTCGATTGTCTGATATTGGTTCTGCTATTGCTGCGTTAAAGCAACAGCAAGTGCGAAAACTACAAGGGATCATAGCATTTTCCATCACTGCTGCTGCCTAGTTAACCATTTGCACAAGTTTTCCAGTTTTAAGTTACTTCAGTAATTTAATGAAGATACTCAATTATATAAATATATATATAATATAAATACGCCACTTAACATCACTCGACAGGGCAGCAAAGTGAGTTTTAAAATAGTGTCTGTCTTGTTTCGAGAGAGTTACTTGACCAACTTGACCCAACTAGCAACTAAATGAGTTGTGTTGCTTTCTACCCAGCTACCTGGGAAGACAACGAGCTGTTTATGCCACCACCAGCTCACCCCTAAGCACTCGGCAAATAGCCGTCAAGAATGCTCGGCACCACTCACTGGATAAAAGCTGACAGGCACTTGACTAACACTCCATACAATTAGCAAAATGGGTGGCAGAGTGGCACACACACACAGAGAGAGAGAGAGGGAGAGAGAGGGAGAGAGAGAGGGAGAGAGAGAGAGAGAGACCGGGTCGGATGAGGCAATAATTGAAGTAACAATAAGCAGCGGAAAGATGCTAATAGAAAATGCAAACAACATATTAAACAATTAAACGGAAATTAACACCAAATATATATTCACACATTTTGCTAATTGGCCCAAAGAGCGAGACGGCAATAGATAGACAGATAGATAGATAGATAGATAGATGGATATATGGATAGAGACGGCGTTTGGGCGACTTCATTATTAGAACTAGCAGGGACTACCAGGCGGGGCAGTCGAGTCGAGTTGGGTTCATAAAGCACAGGAAGTGGGCGGAAATGAGTGCAGCGAATGAAAGATATATGAAATGCTTGTGTAGATAACGGTAAATAGGAGCAGTTAATGAGGCACCAACTAACAAGCAACAAGCAACAAGAACAACCGAACGGAAATGTTGAGCCAAAAAACCGGACGTGCAAATGGAAATGGAGATGGAGAAATCTGGGGGATGGGGGGAGGAGGGGTTGGGGTGAGGTCTGGTTGGTTTGTGTCGGGGCACAACTTAAATATGCAAGACAGCGCGCGGCTGAGCGCCAAATGTGCCACCCCTGACCGAGCCCCAGCTAGCCAGTAACCACCCCTCAGTGTGGCAGCTGTGGCAAGCGACACGACTGCGTGTCGTCTTCAGCTTTGGCGAAACCAAAAAAAAAAAAAGAAGAAAAAAAAACATAAACTTGCAACACTTTTACCTCATCATCGTGCGGAACGAGCGGCTCCACAAGCAGCCAAGGAAATTGATTTTATGCAACGGATAGACGACGCAGCGTTCGTGTTGGGATCTGCTGTACGACGAGCAGACAGACAGACACGCAAAAAGACAGCAAAAAGACAGACAGACAGACAGTATGCTAAAACCGCAAGAAAAATGGTGCCGAGAACAACGGCTAAAGTGACATAAATAAAAGCCGTGACTATAAATCTAACCCATAAGCAGTTAAAGAGTCAGCTAAAAGATGCGGCACGTAGGATTCTAGCCAAAAGGCAGAGCTCCACAACAACCCAACCCTACCCAAAATAAATCCACCAACCCACACCAAGGGGCAACAAATACCGCAAAATGCTGATAAATATGTAAATAGATACAAACTTGGATTATGTTTCGACAACAAAAGTGAAAAGTGTTTTACAGGGGCTGCGAGGGGTCGCTAGATCTATGGGAGTATGGAATATATATATATGTATATATGGTAGCAGAATCAGGAGTAGCATTCAAAGCTGACTTTTGATTGTGCTTATGACTGTGTAAAGTGTTTTTCTTTTGTTTTTCTTTTCTATTTCTTTTTTTTTTCCTTGCTGCGGAAATGATATGTGTAAGTATGCATATGTTGCACGAAGAGGAATTCAGGTAGACTACGAAAGTGAGACCAGAATATATATAAAAATAAATAAATATACGAACAATATATCTTTAAAGCAGAAAGGTCTTTTTATGTTTCTTACTACTGTTTTTATTGCTAAGAAATAAACCTCTAGGAATGAAAACAATTTGTATTTGTAGAAAAATTACTTTCAGAAATAAGTAAATATAATTTGCTAATTGATTGAATAGATAAGATCTTAAATATATAATACTTTTGTTCTATAATATTTATATAAATAACGGAAACCCATCTTTTTTACATTTTCGATAAAACAACCAGGAATTATTTAAAGAAGAACCCTGGTTTTTACAAAGGCTCAATTTTGTGGTCTTCAAAAATATATACTTTCTCAACAATAAGATGAGCTTGATGGCAAAAGTATGACGATTTTTCCCGACTGTATTCAAACCTCTGTTGTCTGCTTGTATAAGTGGTTAGGGATCAGTGCAAACCCTAACGAAACACAAGTAATATTAAAATATAGGAAAAAATAGACAAAGGAATTAAATCAAGGGATTCACTTTTAACTTTATAGATGACAGTGAAAGGTCGAAGCCATATTGAAATATTTGAATATTGAATATTTGAATATGTATGTTTCAACTGAAAGAAAGTAGATGTTTAGCTCAAGAGAAATCGAGAGATTAAAAGACCCATTTCTACATGCACCAGAATACTACCTGTCCACTTTCTTGGGAATCATGGCAATCCATAGCAGCAAACACTATGCGAGGTTAATCAATTGGTCAATAATTAATGAACTCAGTTCGGAGCGATTTCAGCCTTTGATTTCAATTCAGAGCAACGGCTGATGATGATTCTGTAGACATCAAATTCCTTACTTTCTATGCACAAGCCCAAACGTTAATTGCTAATTGTAAAGGCATTTTGTGAGACCAATTCGTGGCTGAACCCAAAATCCTCCCAGCCATTGCCTCTAGAGCACATTCCAGTGGTGCAGGCAACCCCATCCGCAATGGGGCCACACAGCAACTACCTGTAGGCCGTAGGCCAGCCGCATTTTATGAACCACCCACCACAAAATAGTAGTCACAATCTATACACCACCAACCAACGAACACCTCCCACCGCCCACCGCCCACCGCCCACCTCCCACCGCCCATGCCGCCTATGTTGTTTGTCATTTGCCGTATCAAAATCAATCGAAGCACACAGAAAAACAGAAGGAAAACAAGAATGGGGGGAAAAAATGAAATGAAAGGTAGCCAGGCAAGGCAGATAGAGAGAAAGTCCTGTGTGTGGCTGTGTGGCTATGTGTAAAACCCTAAAACCATCAAAGAAACGTTGAAATTTTATGAGCCCGCAAGGGTCACATTAAAACGCATGTTAAGCAACAACAGAAACATTGAAACACTACAAACAAAAAAGCAGAAGCGCAAAACAAAAAAAAAAAGAAAGAAAATGTACAAGAAAACTAGAAGAAAAACATTGGAAGAGGGTGGGGGGTGGGGGGGAGGGGGGAGTCAGCAGAAGGGGTTCGTTTGGACGGTGGATGGAGAATTGACGCATCCTTCTGTGAACACGGAACTGATAAGGTCGCACGGCTTGGTACGCAATGCCTCGACTGGCATTTTAATAGACTGTTGATGTTGACGGTGTTTGCAGTGTGTCTGGGTTCTGGTTTTGACTCCGGCTGTCTCCGCAACACCCTCCCCCCGCCCCCCCTCACCAGATGACTGTGAGTCTGCGGCGGAGTGTGACCAAGTAGAGCGTGACAAAAAGTGCGACCACGTAGCTGACGACTAGGGGGTCTCGATAGGTTGCTGGTTTGGTTTAACCGCCAGTCTGACAGTGTCAAGTGTTAGTCTCAGTTTTGCGCAGCTTTAAGTCAAATTTCACATCAGGTCTTCAATCCTTTCAGCTGCGATAGCCAAGATGTGTTTATAATAAAGTATATCATTATATTATATTAAGTCAAGCGGGGTTAATTATAGTAATAATAGTATTAGAATTTATGGCATAAGTCGTATTTTCTTAAAAGAATTAAATAGAAAACAATAAACAACTACTAGGAAAAAATGTTTGATATAGAAAAACAACGCATTTTTCGAAAGGTTAAAAAGCAAAAAGATGAAAATAATGCAGATTTCGTAAATGAATAGGTCACAGAGAAACTACAAAAGAAAGCAGATTAATAGAAAATATATTACATTCAAATATACCAACTTTAGCAAGTTCTTTAACATTTAGCCATCATTGGAACAGGCGGTCGGGCTATGTCCCAAACTGGAATGTCTGTGGCCAAAGATGAGTCCAAGCAAACGAGTAAACAGCGCGTATTAACCAAAAGGAATGCGCTTTAATGTCCCAGCCCGTTGTGGTTGAAAAGGGGTTGCCAAAGAAGCTGCCCGCGTCCCCTCATCTCCCGTACCACCTTCAGCTTGCCACACACTCTACTCTAGTTCTAGCCAAATAGCCTAGATTTTTAACAACGAATTCTGAGTGCGCTCACCAAATTAATTCAAAGTTTCAAGGGAGTTACCCAAGTAATTGCATTATTTATGCTCTACTTATCTGAAACGAATACTTGAGAAGCATATGCATTCAAAGTGTTCATTCTGTGCAAAGACTTTTCTAAAATCAGATTGCTTTTTTTGTTAGCGACAACCTGTTGATTTTGATATACCCGAAAGATTACTCTAAGAATTGTACTTAAAAGTTGTTGTTTACCATCACAATATGTGGCATAACATTAGGGTATTAGAACCACTATCACAGGCGGGTGCGAAAATAAAAAAGAAATCCGGCAACGGCAACGGCACCGGCACCGGCACGGAGTCAACGTTAACCAATGGAGCAGCCAGCGAACCCAACAAGTGAGTAAGAATCTAATCCATTACTCAAACCCGCAAAGGCAAAAGTAATGGTCTCAGGACTCGGTCGAAGGAGGACGGTGTTATCCGCTCAGGGAGGTGGGTGGTGTGTGTGTGTGTGTGTGTGGGAGGGGGGGGGGGGGGGGGGGGGGGGTCGGACAGGAAATGAAGAGAGGTTCTGCTCCCAACCAAAAGCGGCGTAAATCTTTTGTAACGTTTTAGTGTCCCTTTTGTTGTTGGTTGGTTGCTTGGTTGGTTGCTTGGTTGGTTGGTTGGTTGGTTAGTTGTGAGGTTTGAAGATGAGCTCGAACAAAACAAAAAACAAAAACCAAAAAACATCCACACACAAAAAGTAAACGTTCAATTGAATGGCCCTGTTTAGGATGGCCGATGGAATGGGAGGGGGACGGGGGGCCGTGGATCGGCTCGGGAAGGGTCTGGGTTCTGTTAGCTGGTACGTGCAGCATATGTGGCACGTCGAAGCGGAATCGAAAATAAAATTGCAATTCGGCAGACCAGTTGAATGTCATTCAGTTGCCAAAGCGTGGCGAATCGCCAGCCAGCCCTTTTGTCCCGTGACACCAACTTTCCCAGCGACCACGTCCACGTCCAAATCCAAAGTCAAAGACAACTCCTCGAAATCGAAACGTGCAAATGTTTGTGGCAACTTTGGCATCATCATCATCCTCATCATCATCATACACCGAGTTCAAGTTCGAGTTCATTTTCGATGGTTCGCTTTGGCACCTCCGATTGAGTTCTTTTTGGGGCTTCCCATTTTAATTTTCACAACTTTTGACCCAAATTCATTTGTCACACCAAAGGAGGCGTCCAAGCGGCAAAAGCACCAGTGACACCATATGTGGGCGGGGTCGTGTGAATCGGGCGTGAGGAGTTGACCGGTGCAGAGCTTATATAAATAACTAATAGTGTTCGCACCCAAAGGGTATCGGACCCCAATAGTTGTGTGTTGTATTCATTGGTGGCTCATAAACACCTATCGAACAGATGCGGCGACATTGTGAAGTTTGGCAACAGTGTAAGGCGCGAATAGTACTAAGCTAAACACTCACTGAACTTTTGTAAAAATTAATTGAATTGACAAACTTAAAAAGCATTGCTGGTGTCCGTTTATTTCTCTTTCTTTTTTTTCCTTTTGTGAAGTTTGGCAACAGCGCAGACATAAATTTGGGTAGCAATATAGGACAGCAGCTGCTTACTTTGAGCTAAGTTACAACTATTTACCTTTTGGTAAAGAAGTTTTCAAAACAGTGTTTAATTTGGGTAAGTTTGAGAACAAAAAGCAAAGTCATAAACTGTACAAGATATGAGACAATTTGACATTCCGAAGTTTAGCAACAAAGTATGCATGACAGAAAGCATGATTTATTCATGTACTACCAACACTAAACTAAACCTTAACCAAAAATGCAATGAAAGTAAACTTTCTCATGCCAGAGAGAGAGAGAGGGAGACAAGAAATAGACTCTTAACATTGGCAACAAGGCAAATACAAATTGAATTTGTTTAATGGCAATTGCAGTCCAAAAATTCTTTTGTAGATGCCTGCGACTAATGAGCTTTAAGCCAGGCCAAAGCTCAACGTTTGACTTCACTTGAAAGACCTCATGTGTTGTTGTTGTTGTTTTTTTAAACAATAGTTTTAAAACTATTGCAGCTGAATCCAACATTTTGTATTCGTTGTATGGATACTAATGATCTTTAAGTCATGCCCAGGCTCAAATCCCATTTGGTATGCACGAAAGCCACAAATATTTTTGGCTGGCTGGCATTTAAGCTTAATAGTCGGAAATTAAATCAAGATTTGCGTGCTTCAAAAAAGCGGAAACGGAAAAAGTGAAATGCCAGCTGGGCGAACAACAAAAAAGGGAAATTGCGAACCGAGGAATTTGCATATTTGTCGCTGCCGTAAACCCAAGCTAAAAGACCCGTACTCTCCGCACACTGACATTTTGACCATGAAAATGAAAATATGTTCGAGTTGTATCTTTTTTTGGTGTGTTTTCGGCTTTTGGTTTTTGCGTATTTTTGTGGCGAGACTAAGAAAAATGTTGTGTGTGTTTTGTGTGTGTTTGTGGATTTGTAAAAAGCGCAAGTGTAATTAGTGTGAGGCTTAACGGGGCTAAACAAACTGTCGGTGCGCGTGGGCTAAAACCCGAGATCCGAGACCCAGACACAGACCAAACAACTCGACCCGCAACGAAACCCACAAAAAAGAGTTAGCAGCGAGACCAGTCTAATGTGGGTTCTGCATGGATTTATACTTTTTGTTTCGTCCAACTATTGCTAAATTGCATTTGAATAGTCGCTCGTATTCAGCGGTGCGAGTGTCGATGGTTCTCACAGTCTGCTACTGACTGCTGCAACTGCAACGGCAACGGCAATGGCGACTGCAACTCCAACGGCAACTGCAACTGCAACGGCAACGGCAAATTCAACTGTCTCGCTGATAAATCGCTTGTGCATTATTTACGACCATTTTTCTTTGCTTGTTTCATTATTTTTTATCTTGTTTTTCTTTTGTCGCTTTTGACGTATGAATTTTATGCATGATTGTTTTTATAGCCGGCACCCATGACGTATGCGTGATACGCCGCTCCCGGTCATACTGCTACTACTACTTTTACTGAGGCTGCGGCTTGGACATTTGTTAAGCACTCCTCTCCCCCCACACCCCTCCCCTCCTAGTCCCAATCGCAGCCTTGACGAACAATTGTGAAACGACCTTCGCAAATGCAAGATTATTATTAAACATTATGAATGCATTTAAATTGTGTAGCTTATGGAAAATGTACGCAAATATCAAAAAAACATCAAGAAAATAGGTAGTTGAACTCTGCTTTTAATGGCATGTGAGAAAGTTAGAGGAAGAGCTGCTGTTGCCCAGCCGATTTCTAATAGGAAACATTTGCAATCCCAAAGGCAGCAAACGAAATAACTCAATTGCGAAGCTTGATTGAAGAACTTTTATACACTTGCAACGATTTGCATAATCGCATTGAAAGTAAATATATATTCCTGTTCAGCATCATTAACCGATTCGACATAGCCTTGTCCGTCAGTCCGTCCAGCATTGAAGTTATCTTAATGAAACTTGAAACTTAGGCGCAGGCAGCACATTTGTCAAAGCTGGCCGATTTGGATGGGATCACTATTTCATATAGCTAAGAACTATCAATGGGCCGATAAATAAGTTCTTGCGTGAAAAACTTTATTTTATTCATTAAATCAAACTCAGCGTGGTCTTCTGCGCTCAACATTTGAATCGAAAACGAAAACGATCAACATAAAATACCTTCGATCATTATTCTTTTTCGGGACTAAATAATATCAGTTCCGGTATTTGGGTTATTGAAAAATATGTTGACTTTAGGTTCAGATTCCGATTTCGTTTCTGAATTTCAACAGTTGCGGATTGAAACAGGCTGTTTGTGATTATTAATGAGAAGTAAAAAGAAAAAGAAAACTTGATTTTTGAGTCAAACACCTTTAAATTTAGTGCTTTGATCACTTTTGATACGTTTTGCACTTGAATCACGAATATATTTTTGACTTAAGGTTGTTTAGTTTTCTCGGTTCTTTTGCATTTAATCGACAACTGCGACAACAAAACAATATTCAATAAATTTTATATATTTGCCTTGCACTTTACTCATCAGTAATTAATAAGTTATCTCTGAATATGTCGTCGCTAACAACAGTAAATAGCAACAATAACTTAATTTTAGATAATATATTTAATGATTTATGTTCTTCGGGCAATTGTTAAATGCTTGCAGTTTTCACAGCCAACAAAAAGACATTATTAAGTCTCAACTTTGGACTTGTTTACGGAGCTGACAATGGCCAACTGGGGCTGAGTTTTATGGCAAAAGTTCTGATCGTATTTTGTTCTGAATGTAATTTTTGTGTTTTATTCTTGTTGGTGCAACAGCAAACGTATTTCTTGCCAATTCGGGGGAAAACAACACCTTTTGATGAGCGCTGATGAGTTGAATGGCGTGCATGAACCTCATCAAATGTGGCCTTGATGGCAGCTCCAAAGTAAACAATAAAAAATATTGCTGCAACGGAGTGTGTCTTTGTGTGTGTGTGTGTGTGTTAGTGTGTGTTAGTGTGTGTGTGTGTGTGTGTGTGTGTGTGTGTGTGTGTGTGTAGTGTGTGTGTGTGTGTTAGTGCGTGCAGCAAACGCAGCGAATCATGCATGATGGCCAAAACAGAAATAGTAACAAGTGCAAAGAAAGATGCCAAATGTTGTGCGATTGTGTGTGTGTGTGTGGGGTGTGTGTACGGGTACGGGGTGTGTGTGTGTGTGTGTGTGTGTGTGGCGTAGGGTGTCACTCTCAGACGAGAGTGAGAGCAAAAGTCTTTTGATTTATGCGCAGCAATTAATTTTTGCACATTTCGATACCCTGCAAAAAAATGCAGCAAAGCGGCTATATGCAGTCTGTGGACAGATACAAAAAAAGGCAGAAAGTAGAAAAATAAAATTTCACATTTATATTTCTCAAAATACAAGTTTTTACTGTTTTCTTCAACTTTATTCAAATATCTTTATTATGTTTGCTAAAATCATCATTTTGATTTGATAATCTCTGATTTTAAGGGGCCACATTGGACCTATGGTCCAAAACTGATTAAAAACCTTTAGTTTTGGGTTATTTTTTGAGAAGTTCGTCGTTGCAATACATAAACCCAAACTCATCACGAGCTCATTTACAATCACACCCAATGAAAATAGTGGGATTCTCAAGAATTGCATCCCTGCAATGTACTTGCATAACTTAAAACAAGTCAATTTTGTTTAATTAAAAACCGGACTCGAAAATCGGTTCCCACTGTAAATAGCTCGTGAGGAGTATGCGTCAAAGATGTGAAGCTGCTATTCTAAATTTATTAAATTCAAATAAAAATTACAAATTAACCATAAAACTTTACTTGTCGCAAAGAAAAGTGTGTTTTTTGCCAGCTTAAAGCATAGTCTCCAAGTTAAAGTAATGTTGCAACTTGAGCTATATGCTTAAGCTTTGATAACAATTGGAAACAGGGTATACGCTAGTCGCGCTTCGCCATTAATTGGCGCTGTGCACTGGATGTTGCCATGGGGAAGCTGGCATTGCCAACGACGACGACGACGTCGACATGGACATGGAACTATGCAAGAGCCGACATAGCATGGTATGACACACACTCACACACACAGGCACACACACAGGCACACAGGCACACACACAGACACACCAACACTCAGGCACAGACAGAGAGGGGCGCTCGGCAAGGTGCGTTCATGCTTTGCAATGCAGCATTTTGATGCCGCTTACAGCACACTGCCCAAGAGCGTTATATTTACTTATGCACACACACACACGCACACGCACACACACACACACACACACACACACATACAGATACAGATGTTTGTCATTTGCCGGTCGGAGGCCTGCTCGGCATTTTGTGCACGGCGCGCCGGCAACAGAAGTTTTGCGGCCAAAATGGGCAACGCTTTGGAATTTTAGTTACGCTTTGTTGCCTCTGTGCTGGCTATGTGTGTGTGTGTGTGTGCGTGTGTGTGTGTGTGTGTGCGAGTCTTGTTGTTGTTGTTGTTCGTGCTAAGTGTTTGTTATGATTTATATTGGTTTTATTAAATGTTTCAACAACCTTTTGGCAAAAATTATTTACTGCTGCTAGCGAAACACGCAATTCTGAGCACATGAAATGCGACAGCCTGCTCTAGCGAGAGGTGTGTGCGTGTGATGTGTGTGTGGGGAGTAAGTGGGCGTGCCAGACACGTCCCCAACTTAGCGACAACCAACAACAAACAACGATACAGAATTGCGATGCTGTGCCTTGTAGCCACTTGAGTCAGTATCAGCAGCCATCAACCCAGCAACCACCGCCTTTCGTCCACTTTAACTTTAAACGTGGCGAACGCGTGTGGTTAATGAGTTTTGGCAACAGCACTCAAAGTGCAGCCAAATTGCCAGCTCCCGGACAGGTGGGCAGCAGCCATAGCAGGTAGTAGCGGGGAGCAGCTGTGCGACAGTCAAATCTAATGGCAAAGCTCACTTAAGCTGCCAGCCCCAGAGGACAGCGGCACATTTCTCTGCACTCTGCACTCGCCAAATGCTCTTATTTACCATGTTAGCCATTTGCATAGCCAAGGATTATGCATTTGAATAATACGCGTCGAGCGATAACCGATTCTTCTGTATATTTACATATATCAAATTCAAAGATTGTAATTAATAAATGCACTCGGTAAAAACAAAACGATCTGAAAATGTCCATTAAAAGAAAATCGCTGTGAAAACTATCAAAACTTGCTGATTTTTTAGAGATAATTTCCAAATACAAGAAAGAAAAAATGTTGAATAAAGGAAACGCAAAAAATTCAGTTAATATAAGAATTTTGTGTACACAATAAAAAACACCCAGAAAATTATAAATATAATTTTTCCAAACTAAAGAAAAACTCTGCTTTTTAGAGAAACTCACGTTTGCGCTATATAAATATACCTTCTGAATAATAAGGGCCAAATTTTCGAAATTTCAGGAGATTATTTTCTGAGTGCGAATGCATTTAGGAGATTTCTTTTAATGAGTGTTGGATATAAGTAGTAATAATGATATTTCCTGATGCCTATCTTATTTATATCTGACATATTATTTGGTTTTGTGTATTGTCAAGTTTGCGTCTTTCAACTATTTAGATATTTATATATATAGATAAACAGAAATATCAGCGAAATTAGACTGTTTAATTTAGTCACATACTAAATATGAATATATTTTATCTCGCAAGTAGTTTATCGATTTGTATGCCATCTATTTGAGTTGCATTAATGTTTATCACTTTAATAGCAGCTTATTCGTTGAATGCTTCTGATAACACTCTTTCGATATACTCCTTGCAAGCTGTAGCTAAAAGTGCTGTGACCATTATTTCATATTTATTTACAGTGTCTAACTACTTGGGATTGCCGCTTAAGACGACGACGACGACGACGGCGACGACGACGGCGACAAACGGCGACGACATCGAGGAGATTGAACACACACAACTAAGGACAATATCCTTGTCGACATGCACGTTTTTCTGACGGCTTTGCTGTCAGCTCCAAACCAGACAGAAACCCCGCCCACCTGAACGCTCTGCCCCGCCACGATCCGCTCTGCTCCTCTTGTTGACGCTGTCTTCACTTTTTGCACCGAGAAAAAGGCGATGTTGAAAATGAGCACAAAGTGCTCCAAAAAGTCGCCAAGTCGACGAACAATGTCTATACTTGTATCGCTCTCTCTTTCTTTCTCTCTCTCTCTCTCTCTCTCTGTCTCTCTTTATCTTTCTCTTAGAGCCACGCACTTGAATGACTTTTCATAACTTTATAAAAGTTTGTACAATAGAGTAAAGACGACGACGACGACGAGGATGGCAGAATACATCCTGAGAAGGATGAGGCTGAGCAGCGACAATGAAGACCTTGCCTGACAATAGCCAAATGAATGGCGGCTAGCTAAACTGTGTGCTAGTGTGTGTGTGTGTGTGTGTGTGTTGGTGTGTGTGTTTTGTTCATTGAAAGTTTTGCTTGGGTTTGGGCGTAACTTGGGCGGGGGTCAGCATTTGCCTGTCACGTTTCCGCTTCCGTTTAGCGCCATTTGCCTGCAGTCTACACTTGAGCATAATGAAGATTTTGCTAAATTGAAATGTTGTTCCTGTTGTTCCCTCCCCAACCCCTCCCCCTAACGCACCCACTCACTTTAAATGCCTTTTGAGTCACTTTCACTTTATGACTGCGCCGCTGCATAAATATGAAAAATGTAAAATTTAATATGCAATTTACGTCAGCTCAAAGTTCTTTTTTCTTCTCTTTTTTTGTTCTTTGGTAGAGTGTGAGGGGTGGCGGGGGATGGGGGGTTGGGGGGAGGGAATACCAAGACGCATTCACAGTTCCCAGTGCTCAGTTCTAATCTTGGTTGTCCTTTCAATTTGCATATTTCCAGCATTTTTTGCTCTTCGAAGTTTGAGTTTCTTTTTTATTTTTATGTCTTTGGTCATTCTTTTGGTCTTTGGCTCGACTCTTGCGGTCTATTGTCAGGGGAAATTTGGCGCTGTGCATAAGTGAATACGTTGTGAGTGAGCGAATGAATGCCTGAATGAGTAAGTGAGTGACTGAGTGACTGAGCGAATGAATGAGCTCAAGCTGACAGAACTTTCGACTAATGAGACGCTTCAGTTGATCTGTTGACCAACAAGGCTGCTGTCAATTTTACAGCTGTCAGTTTAACAGTAACCATAAACAAACCCGCCCTTTTCCTCCCCTCCCCGCCCAACGATCTACTCACCTCACCCTGCCAGCCGCATTGCATAATTGCGAAATTTGAGCTTTCTCAATGTTCCAAATGACTTGTCAGAGTTGCTCACTTTTGCCAGTTGGCTTGAATACGTATTCGTTGTTCGAATAGAGAAGTTGTAACCTCGATGTGAATTGACTAACTGACAATTTGATTCATTGAGTGATTGACAGTTGTATGCTAAATATGATTGATACGATTGTCTGTTAATGCCACGAGCACGATGATATTCATCATGAAGCCAGCACATTTAACTCTTGATTGGCATTTGGATTTGAACAATTTGAACATTCGAATCTATTGCTCGCCAAATTGTGCTTGGCATTGAGTACTCTTCCCCGTATTTGTGTTTCTGTTTGTGTAATCCAAATATTCAAAGGTTTGGCCTACCATAAGGGAGCCAGTCAACGGATTTAGATCTTCAAGTGCGATTGCCCTTGTCAAATTCCCAGCTCAAGCATTAATGAACAAACTTATGAACCGGAAACATTAGACAACAGATAGCAAATATCTTTTTACATATCTTTTTTCTTTTAAGAACATTCTACATATAAAAGTAATCGTAATCGTTGTAAGCTAACTCAAAAATAAACTGTCTTCGATTTCTGTTATTAACTGTTCAAGTTCATATCGAATTTAGTTGCTTTTCAATTTGCCCAGCTCCAACTCAGAGAACTGAGTCAAATTACAAAAGTTTCCCTTACTTATAGATGCAGCTACAAGGCTCACTTGTCCGGCACATTAGCACACCATAGATGTCAGGGTAATAATACGTAATCAAATACCGTAAAAATGTTTGGAATAATACCGCAATTTTTTTCTTTACGTATCAGAATCAGAATCGCATCCAAAATTCTTTTCGAAAGTTTTAAAATTACCAACTACTTGAATATTATTATGATCCTTTCGTTTGTTTCATTGCAATCAGCTAGTCGAAATGCAAATTGAAATGAACCTTTGGTCATATGTGATACGTGTTATTTTGAAATCATCAAGTAACTGAATCAAGAACCAGGAACACACATACCTTACCCACACACACACACACACACACACACCCATAGACACATTAACAGTCACACACGCTACTTAAATATTTATGCATTTTGATTAATTGGCGCATGCAGCACTAATTAATTTGATTAGGCGACGACAAAAAGCACAAATTAGTTTGCTAACAATGCAAACAACAGCAAAAACAGCAACAGCAACAACAGCAACAGCAAAAACAATGTGAGAATGTCATCAGCAGCCAAAGCAAAAGCCAAAGCAAAAGCAAAAGCAACTTTTGCTAGATTAGGCCCGGCCAACAAAAACAACAAAAAACAGCAACAATGACAACAATGCAAATAAATTAATTATGTTAATCTGTTTACATGTCAACGAGCTCGAAAAAACCACATGGGTGGTGGGCAAGGGGGGCAAATTGCGCGGTGTTGGTTAGCAGTTAATAAAGCAAACACCTGTCGCACTGTGGATAGCATTGTGACTCGACTCGATGCGACTCGACTCGACTCGGGTCGAGATTGGGATTCCACCCATTTGTTGCTCATACGCATCGTTGAGCCCGCCAAGTGGGCTACAACTTAAAAACGCGTAAATTGCTTAAAACTTTTTCGATAATGATGAGCCAAGCGATGATCATCGTACTGACGTTGATGCTTATGCTGATGATGATGCTGGTGATGATGATGATGGTGATGATGACGTCGTCGTCAGGCGAAACCGTCAGTTCGTCTTAGACGCCATCAATTTGGTTGCCCGTCCACACCCCCGGCGGTTGCATGGAGACCACAAAACACTTTGAAGCAAAAAGTTGTATGCGGCTGCAAAGTTTATATGTGTGTGTGTGTGTGTTGGTTGTGCGTTTAAATGTGTGTTTGGTTTGGGTGTATGTTCGTTTTACAGTGGCCCAAAAATCCATTAAATGACAGTTGCAAATTTCAACTTTTCAAAAGTTCAACTTGAAATGCAATCAGAATGAAACGATTACGTACAGAATTTGATTGGGTTGCACTGCGAAGTCTTTAAAAAAAAAACATTCAAGTGTTGGCCAATGGAAAAAATAATGCACCTGCATACTAATGCTGGCAAAGTGTTGAACAGCTTCAAAATCCAAGTTGAAGTCTCACAAAGAAATCATATCTAATATAAAAATTAAGCATAACAGCATAAAAGGAAAAGGAAAAGAAAAAAACATTCAAAAAGTCGTACAAAAGTAAAATAAGCTTAGATGATTTTATCATAATTAAATGAATCAATAAAAGAAAAGAAAAAAACAAAAAGGTAAATGCGGAAGCATTTTTGACACTAAAAAATATATATAATAAATAATATGAATAATCAAATTAAAAACTGCAGGCAGACCGAATTCTGAATAATACAATTCGCAAGCTTGGAAGATAAATAAATATGTTATATTATATTATTAGATTTATATTTATTTAATCTGATCTTCTCTTCTCTCTTCCTGCTGTCACTTATATGCTGCATACTGTTTGAACCACTGTGCCATCATTGTCGCTGATGAGCCATCGTGCACTTTAAGCAAATTAGTTACGCAGCTCATGTTTGCTCGTCCTGTTTGCTGTTCCTGCTACCCCCCAATTCAACCCAATCCAAAATACAAAATACCATATATATATAAGGCCCGCGTGAATGTATGTGTGTGTGTGTGTGTGTGTGTGTGTTTATGTGTGTGTTGGCAAACAAATTTAATAAATAGCTAAAGACACAAAAGTCACAACCCTTTGTAGCGGCAAGCTTGGCTCTCAGTCTCAGGCCCCCCCCATCCAGCAATCCCCATTCCCATTTGGTGTTTTTTGGGGGGTTTCTGGCTCTGCTTGGTTGGGCTGCTGTGCTGTCAACAAGCTCAACAAACTGAAGAAGCCATCGTCATCTTCGTCGTCATCGTTGTCATGTACATATTCATATTTACTTAAGTTTATGGCTCGTTGTATTTGTTCTTGTCAGGGATATTGCTGTAAATTGTTATTGGTTGTGCTTGTTGTTGTTGTGGTTGCTGTTGTTTTCTTTTTTTTTTGTTGGACACATTCGCTTTTGCGGCCAACCACATAAAATATAACACTTCATTTTAACATATTTGCCAGGGCCCGCCCCTCATTTGTTAGCTGTTCTGTTGTATTGTGTTGTGTTTTGGCCAAATGTCTTGAGCCAAATTCATGTGACGCCTACGACGATTACGAAATAACAACAAGAACAACAACAACAACAGCATCAGCACCAGCACCAGCAGCAGCAGCAGCAGCAGTAGCAGTAGCAGCCATTAACCGCGACGAGGGTCTTGAGTGGGTCTCTCTTGAATGGTCCTGCTGAAACTCGGTTGCAGGCAGAGCATTGTACCGGGGAGAGGGGGAGGGGCATGGTAAGGGAGTGTCCGTTTTATAGTTTCGCAGCAGCCTCGTCTGCCGTTGACTGGCCTCATAATTTATATGCTAAACATTTGGCGCTTATTTGGGGATTACAAAAATATTTCTCTGTTTAGTTTTAGGCAGAGTGGAAGGGGTGCGTGGTGCAGGGTGCGGATTGAGCAGTTGCTGGTTAGGCATGCCAAGATTTTGCAGTTGGCTTCATGCTCAACCCCCAATCGATTATGTTAGCTGTCAAATGCAGTTGCCTTTCGACCTTTCAAACAGATGTGAAATTCCAGTTGAGAGGCAACTAATGAAAAGTTGGCATTGCTACCTTTTGTAATTCGAAATGAGTTTCAAATTGAAAATATATAATACGGCGGCTGGCAAGTAACAGCTTATTCACTATGCGATCATTATAAAGTTATCAGACTACAGCAGACAAAACATGATCAAAACTATGTAGGAAAAATATACTAGTTGTGTGAATAGTTAAATGGGTGAAAATATTAGAAAAGAAGAAACAAGTTAGAATGTTCTAGTCGAGACAGATCGACTATTAGACACAGTGAGCATAGCAGGCTTGCTGATATTAGTTTCTCGATTATGGATAATCTAGAAACCGGGGAATGTTATCAATGAAATGAAATAGGCTTGCTCAGCTAATGGAATGCGAGGACAGCCTCTGAGATCGGTTGGTTTATACAGACGGAAATGGCTAAATCAACGCGACTGTTGTTGCTGATCCAGAATATTTACCTTAAGAGGTTTTTAATGGATAATCATCTGTATTTATTAAAGTTGATTTCCCCATTAACCCAATTAAAAAATAAAAATAAATAAATAGTAATAATAAACAAGAAAGAAAGAATACACTTGCAGACTGTAGTCAATCTGCCGATATGTAAATTTGGTATGGATAACTAGGTAAAATAATAATAATAGATAATAATACCTTCTGCAAGAGTATAAAAATCGAATAATGTTCAGAAATGTGCTTCTTTATGAATGAAGATAGACTATTCGGAGATAAATATCAAAATCACATCACATCGCCAATCTACTTCTACAAACTGCTTAATATATTGACTGTCTTGACTTGGGGCACAAAAAGGCAGTTCAAGGCAAAGTACGTGTACAAATTATCCTCAAAGCAAAGCGATGCATTTAAACAAGACGTGTAATTACATATATGTAGTTATCTACATACATGCATACAGACGCATTAGGAATTCTCCATTGTTCTCGATTGTTTTCGGTCTTGGGCATCAGCAAGACGCCCCTCCCCCCAGCAAAGTCGCAGACTGACTGCAGCATAGGTAGGCAAGTAGGCACCTCGCAGAGGCATTCATGCATTCGCCATTCGCATGAAGCGCTCAACGAAGCGTGAACCATTACGCAGTCGAGCTGTGACTGTGACTGCGACTGCGACTGTTGACTATGCATATATGTGTGTGTGTGTGTAGGTCTGAGTCATGGCAACACCTTCCTGGGTCTATGCTCCGGAACAAGGCCATGCTCATCCTCAGCCGCAGCCGCAGTCGCAGTCACAATGGTCGCGCTGCTAATCCAAAGTTCCACGTATTCGCTACCCACATGAAACTGGCCCAATGCCCAAAATTACCATAACAAAAAGAAAAACATCAACGGCAAATTAAGTAAGATCATACACTCAGAAAAAAAACGTAATGCTGTTGTGACTTTCTGAAAACCAAGGTTTTTCTTTTCTTAATTCCAGGATTCATTTTTCTAATCGAATTCTTTCATCAGTTTTTTTTTTTTTTAACTCAATAATAAGTATTTCAATATTTCATATATACCAAAACATTTCAGACAGTTTATAAAATCATATAAATTTAATTTGAAAAAAACCTTCGATTTTACGGCAATTACTGTTTAGAAATCGTTGGAATTATTATGAAATATATTTGTGAAAAAAAAACTAAAAATGATCTTTATAGTTTTAAGAAATTATTTTTAGCTTAGTCATTTTTTTCTCTGCGTGTACTTAATTTTGCTCATATACAATTTATAAGGCAGTCACTTCTAATGTGAAAAATTCGTATCCAAATAAAATTGAGTTCAAAGAGGCGTAGTAGGTGTAAATTTTGATGAGTATATAAGAGCCGATAACCCTGACAACTGGTGCTTTCCATATCAAGAGTGGCTTAAGAATTTAATATTTTACATATTAAAAAAATAGGGTTTAAGAATTAATTAAGAATTGATTAGCATCATCATCATGCTCTTTAATATATATAAGTAATTTTAATATTAAAATAATACCATCGATAATTAAATTATATATATGAATGCATTAAATCAATAATATTAATATTAATGTTAATCTTATAGCACTAATAAATTATTTAGATGAATACATGAAATCTTCAAATACCCAAGCTGAACAATGTTTAATTTTTCACACAAATCTTGCTTTATGATTGTCATCAATTGTCATCAAAATGATATATGAATACTATAAAATATATATGAAAGATTTATGAAACGAAAAGAATGAAGAGCAAAGAACAATATTTTTTAGTATATGTAATGACTCAACTCAACAAATCATATATGTGTATATTTGTATATATATATATATAGTGCCTATTCGATGCACATGCTGTCTGCAGCACTAATCCAAATATGGCCATTGTTTAATAATTTTTTTATACTGAGAGGGCAGTTCGAAGAAGATAGTTTGCGGAGACAGACACTGCCATGTATGGAATACATATATAAGTATATATAAAGCTGCGATCAAAATAATAGTAATGCACACAAGTAAAGATTGAAAGACCTTTAAAAAAAAAGGGGGATTTGAAGATATATATGAAGGAGTACAATGGTCCACGGAATCAAAGGGATTATTCAATTATTGAGAATTTGCATTTTATAATGCAGCACTAATAAATATTTTCACCGCAACTGATCATATAATACTTTAATATAAGTGTAAAAATACAGCATTTTATAATGTTTATATGTTTTGCTTTTGCTTTTGTTTTTGTTTTTGTTTTTTTCTGTTTCGGTTTCTGTTGCTGTTTCTCTGTGGTGAAATGGGGCACGTGGCCATTATGGGGCACTTCCTTATAGCTAGCAAGAGCGCAGCGTGTTCCACGCTGGTTTTGCACTTTGGGGCACTTACCTATGATGCATATTGTGCAGCTGAATTTGCCTGGCGGTTGTAAGTCGACGCTGTGCCGTTATTCCGCTGACTGCGCTGCTGCTGCTGCTGTTGTTGTTGCAGTTGTTGTTGTTGTTGTGGCTTGTATTGTGTGGCGTCTTGTTGCGACACCAAAGTGGCAGCTTCTGCAGCTTCTTCACGTCCGGCGAGAGACCAATGATGCGCGTGGCAGCGGCGCTCGCACTCAGCGGTGACGTCATATTGGCCAAATCACTGGCATCCGTATCAGCATCGGTGTCCACCAGCTCCTCACGTTGCTGTTGCTGTTGCTGCTGTTGCGGCTGCTGCTGCTGCTCGCTGCGCAGTCGCCGCTGTGCTGGACGACGTTGCGGCGACGACTGCGGCGGCGACGTTGATGGTTTTGCTGCCAAGCGGCGACGATGAAAGCCATTTGATTGCTGTTGTTGTTGCTGTTGCTGTTGTTGTTGTTGTTGTAGATATGTGGTTGTTGTTGCTGTTGTTGTTGTCGTTGTTGCAGTCGTAGTTAATAATCTGCCAGTTTTGACAGGCCTCAATCTGATTTCACTTAGGCATTGTGGGCGTGACTGTTGCATGCTATTATTGCTATTGTTGCTGCTGTGCTTGTTGTAATTGTAGCTGCTGCTGTTGTTGTTGTTGCTAATGCTTTGCCAATGCTGCAGCTGTAATTGCCTTGCATGTTGTTGCTGCTGCTGCTGCTGCTGGTTTATGGTTGCCGTTGTCATTGCTGTTGTCGCTGTTGTTGCCGATGATGAAGTTCTTGTTGTTGTTTTTGTTGTTGCTGCTGCTGCTGCTACTGCTGCTGCTGCTGTTGTTGTTGCCGCTGCTGTTGTTGTGCCATGACTTGGCTGGGAGCGCAAATCATTTAGCATCACATCCAGATCGCTAGCCAGTGAGCTGAGCAGCTGTAAGTATTGCAAGAATATGAAATATGTACCAGAATATTACAAAAATATACGAAAATGTTTGAGCGTTTGACATGTTACACATAATAATACAATTCAATGTGTCTTATGGAGAATTAAAAAATCTTATATTCATAACATGAATCACATTGCTTAAATGATTCACGATTCAACGAAATATTTAGAAAATGATTGCCCACAAAATAAAAATAATCGCATTACGAAAACAGCTAGCGATTTGGATTTTTAATACCTGAAGACTTAGTGTTGATATCAAACAGACTTAAAATCCTTAAATACAAATAATTCTTGTTACAAGAAGAATCTCAAATGCTAATAGCCAAATCATGAAAAGGACAAGCGAATTTATTTTTGGAGAATTTTGTATCGAAATCGTATAATCGATGCATTTTGATAGTCTGACGATCTTACACGATATGTTAGGTTATCGCCGCACTATCTAAATGTGTAATTAAACCTGAACTGAGCCAAATTAATTGCTCAATATTAGCAAATGCAATAAGCCAGCCGAAAGTTCCATACCCTTGCAAACTGGAGTCATTCAATAAAGTTAAAAGACCCACCGTTTGTTCTTTGAAAGCTATATGAGGGACTAGTTAGGGATAGACAGACAAATGGACATGGCTATATCGACTCGGTTAATGATGCTAATCAAGAATATATATATATATATATATATATATATATATATATATATATATATATATATACACACTCGTTACAAACTTCACGACAAAATTATAAAACTCACTGGAAGGGTATTGAAAAGTGTCGAGCCATTCGCTGGAAAAGTGCAACAGCGATCAGAACCGATTGCAATCAGTTCTATGCAAATCTGTCAGGTTTGTGGGTTAATGAACGGATGTTTCAAGCACTCATCGACTTGACACAGACACAGACACAGACACAGATACAGTCACAGGCAATCAAGTGCTGCTGACGCCTCGAACTGGCCATGAGAAGCGAACGACGCGTTGTCGTCGCTGAATTTCTTTCAGTTTAATGCGTTTTCTCATATTTGATGTGGTTTTCATACACTGATACCGAAGGCATCCAGAGTTTATTGGTTTTGTCCGTTTTGTTCATCTGTATCCACTAGCAGTCCAGGAAAGAATAGATAAAATCAATAACAATTTTAAAGCTAAGTCACCAAATTTGGTTGGTAGGCTTTTGGCAAATGTCCTTTAAAGATCAGCATCGCCACCTCTGCCGGCCCATAAACCCCGGAAATGGATGAATCTTCCACAGTTTTTGAGTTAGAGCCATCAAATTTGGTACGTATAATTAGTGATAACCGCCTGCAAGTATCAATGAAAAAATGTATGGCCACGCCTACACTTGCCCCCATATTAATTAATAAAAATCGCATATCTCCCACAATTTTAAAGACCAAACTTGGAAGGTGGCTTGCTCGTAACGTCCTCAAAATGCTCAAAAGACTTGCACATGTTGCGCAACTAACTTGGTGGATAGAATTCACCTAGGAATCACCTTCAAAGATCAGTATTTCTTGGCTATACGCAGCCGATTCTGTGGTGTCTGTTATCAGATGGCATTACTTATTGGTATCAGAGTATTTTGCAGTCGAGAGTATTAACCGTCATTAATTGTTGTTGTTGTTGCTTTTGTTATTTTGCTGTCGATCTGTTTTGCCAAATCATGCCCAAGCGTCTGGGCAGTGGAGAGTTGGCATCCGCGAGGAATTTCCGTTACCCAAACAAAAGCGCGCAAAGACCTAAAGGTGGCCCAGCTAACTGATTGTTGGTGTTGCTGCCTGGGAGCTGGCCTGAACTGGTCTTGACTTCCGGTGGCCGGTGGTCAGTGACATCGAGTGGGGAGGCCTTGGCGAGGCTGGCGATATTGCAACGCCTCGAATAATTATGCGCCACTCTCGCCTCGACAAATGTGGCCAATAATAACAATAATAATAAGAATAATAATAATAATAAAAATAGTAATAATAATAACTTGTTTATCGGGGCCGTGACCGGGGTCGGACTAGCAAAAAAAAAGTGCTGCATGTGCAACGTGCAACTACCAAAAATTTATACGGCTACGTCAGCAGCGACGCCGCCAACACAAACCGGCTCCCACGCTCTGTGCTAATTTGAGCTCCACTTCTGTTTCGGTTCGGTTTCAGTTGCCTGCTTTTTTGTTTTTGTTTTTTTTTGTTTTTTGTCTTCGACTCTGCGCATTTATTTTGGTTAAAACTTTTTTCTCTTCTTTTTATATTTTCAATTTTTTTTTTTAATACATTTGTTGTTGTTGCTGCTTGTTGATATTAATAAACATTTCTGCAGTTTTTGGCCTTTTTGTTTTCGGCTAAAAGCGAGCTCTATGCAAATTTTATGTGCCAAACTGAAGTGGGAAAAACGAATTCGAATCGATTCCATTTATCTGACACAATTGTGCCCTGCAATTGTGCATATGAATTCTCGGGTTTGGAATAAATCGAGCTATATAGACAGATTTTTATTTGGGTAATCCAATAATAAAAAAGAAGAAAATTGCTGACTAAAAATGAAAACAAATGCAACTTTACTTTTCTTTTATTTTTTGGCTTTTCAAAATACTACAAATTTTGGACATTAGTTTCAAGAAACTGCAATCCAATTTACGATATTTTATCAAGTTTTATTTTCAGAAATAAAGCTAATTCAGAAATTTAAAATCAAGCACGCAATGAAAAAATCAAATTGCTTTGGAATACATTAAATTGACTGCTATTCGATACGAAGTTTTTCAGTTCACAAAAAATGTGTGTGCATTCGTTCAGTAATTGTTCTAAATTAAATGAAAATAATTATTTTCGAAATTACGCATTTTGCTATAATTATATTATTACAACTTTATAAACATTTATGTGGCGATTAGTTTGCAAATATTTATCAATTTGTTGTCCAGACTAACAACTTTATTATTCACTCAGTCAACAATTTTCCAGTTTTTATTTTCTCTCAAACGTAGCTCGATGCTAAACTTGCTGTGCCTGTAATTTGCTCAGGTTTCGAACGGTCCAGTGTTTATGTGCCACACGTGTTGCAAGCTGCTGCACAGCACGCATACGCCTCATTTAACACTTAATGTGCAGAGTGCAGTGTCGTTTTAAACATACACACGTAATATGTAAATGTGAAGGAGAAAAAAGGCCTTAAACACATGGATTAGCGTGTAATGTGCAACACACACACACACACACAGAGAGAGACACACACACACACACGCACACCCAATACGTAGACAGGCCAGCCAATTGAGCAATTGCCACAGCAAACAAATTCAAATTGAAAATGTGGGCAAAGCAACGCAAAAAGCAACAAAAACAAAAAGCAACAAAAAAAAAAAAAAAACGACAATCACCGAGTTTCTTGTTTGAAGTACAAACCAAACTTCAATTGGCTGCGACTGCAATTTCAATTTAGAAATCATACGAGGAAAAAAAGAAGAAAAAAATGAAATAAAAATAAAAAATAAAGGAAAAATACATATTTATTCTAAATTAAATTAAACGAGCTTGGGCGCTTATTATGACGACGACTGTGGGGATATGGGACAACTGGAAGTTGGATATGGATATGGATATGGATATGGAATACTTTATACTGAACACTGAATACTGAATACATTGGGAGATTGGACACTTGGACGTTTGGACACTTACCGCAATGGCATCCATCACAGCATTAACCATGTTTAATGTTGTTGCTGCTTGTTGCTGCTGCCGCTGTTATTGTTGTTGCTGTTGTTGTCGTTGTTGTTGTTGTTGTTGTTATTTTGCTTATGTTGCGCTCTTCTTATGATTTATTTGACAGTCATGCAAACATTTTGCACAATTTCAATTCGCCGCTGTCGTTTTTCACTTAAGCCTCCGCTTCGGTTTCTGCTGCTGCCTCTGCTTTGGTTTTTATCTCTGACTCTGACTCTGCCTCTGACTCTGCGTCTGCGTCTGCCTCTGCGTCTGTCTCTGCCACGGTTTCGGTTTCGGTTTCAACTTCGCGTCCTTTCGCGTCCCGCGCGCTCCTCAACTTGAAATCTGTTGACATTTAATTAACGTGCTCGATTTGCTTATGCGGCGGCAGGTGGGCAGCAGCTCGTACAGCACACTCTCACACACACACACACACACACACACACATACACACACACACGAAGCCACACACAGATACACACAGTGAGAGAGATACGCACATGCAATGAGACTGGAACGTGCTGGGCAGCTGTGAACAAAAGATTGACAGCGAAGGTTAGTGATTGCTAAAAGTACTTGAGGCTGCTCATAAAGACTGCCAGCGAGTTGGCAACACCATTTTTAAGTGTTGCATAACTAAATCATATATACAGCTTCGGTCGAAGATAAGTTCTTGTTACATGGGCTTGGCTCAAAACTTTGTCACTGCACAACTTGGTCAATAGTGCACCAATTTTCAAAATTATGATCTCATTTTTGTTTTATGGTTTGATCTGCCGATCTCTCGATAATACGACATATAAATTTGGAAACATATATAACATATATATATATATAAATAGGTTAAATAAAAAACAAAACGATTTTCAGTTTAAATACCTTTTTTTTATCTGTGGATTAACACAATTTCAATACAATTACTATTACAATTTGGAAATATAGATAATTTAAAAATAAGAAACCATCATCAAATGAGATGTTATCGAAGCAACAAAAACATGAAATTTGTGTAGATATCACACAGAGAGAAAGAGTGAGTGTTTGTCGATGGTGATTGGAGCACAAAACTGATCAATTCATCATATTATGTGGCTCGTCGCATTAGCTCATTAGCATCTGTAGCAAAGACCATTACGATAACGGTTGGGGAAATTGAGAGACTCGCGCAGAGACCGCTAAGCCAAACAAATAATAAAAAAAATAATATTAAAAAAAAGTGAATGTATCTTGCAGTTGCTACACGTACTTTTAATTAAAAACTGCGCCAACTGGCTAACGGAGCAATCACACTGTCCAAACATTGCCGAGATGTTTGACGATGTCTGTCTGCATCCAGATGTCTCTCTGTCTCTCTGTCCCTCTGTCTGTCTGTCCCTCTGCCTCTGTCTGTCTGTCTGTCTGTCTGTCTGTCTGTATGTGTTTATGTCCCTCTGTCTGGCTAGCTGCCCGCCTGTCCTAGCCGCATATGAAAATGAAAACGAAACTTGTGAAAACTTGTTTCACGTATTTCCACAATTTTCCGCATTTTATGCTCATTAATTACATTTTCATTTCCATTTGCATTTACATAACCATTTTACTTATTTTGACGTGGCGGTTTAATGCCTTTTATTTGTGTATTTAATCATTTGCTTTTTTTTTTTTTTTTGTGTTTAACTGGCTCAGAAATGTTTTTCAGCAGCCTGCTCAAAATTCCTCAGCAGTTGGCGGAAGTTGAATTGCAAATTAAAGTGCCAGCGATTAACACGATGCGATAGCAGATAAACAGCAGAACAACAACTTGAATCGCATTGCATTCGAACGCACACTTTAATATGACATTTCAAAACATTACACGAAACGTGTACCAAGACTCGACTAGTAGTTGCTCTGTACTCCAAATTGTTATCATCGTCATTAGTCCGATCGAAATCAATTAAGGCTAATCTAATCGAGAGAACTCGACTAAGATATACCTGGATCAGAAGACCCCACCTATTATAGTCCCGTACCCGTCTTTGATATTCAAACCAATACGCTGTAAAATGAGAGTAAGCTCTTCTTCTTCTTTTTTTTGTTAATTTAACTTGCACGTGAGTATTTCGATAAATATGAATAACCCAAATTCTTCAATGTTTCTCAAACGATAATGATAAAATTTTTACAGATAATTAATACCATGTGAAGAGTGAAATAGGTGTGAAGACGATAACTTGACAATTTTAACAATAAAATGTAATATCATGTCCAAAATACAATATATCTGAATTCGTAAGCATGGCAACACTGCCTCTTTATGAAAACCGGCTGTTTCTGGCTTATGAAAACAAAAAATGAAGGAATCTTTTATTTATCGATTGATTTTGTTAGCAAAAGATTTAGCTGGGCTTAAATGGGTCGAGTGAGGAAAGAAGAAGAAGGCTCTAAGATTAAAGAACAAATGTACAAATCAATTGGATGATCTCAGAACTTCTTTACTAATGGACAAACCAAGAAAACTGCATCAGCAACAGATAAGTTTAAGTTTAAAGTAAATTCCTTTGCTAGGCAGAGAACAATTTACAGGATTGCATTCCTTCATCAAGAAATTAGCGAAATTAAAAAAATGTATTGAACATGAGAATCTATATGTCAAATTTAAAGTCTGTTTTTGCTGAATAAAAACATATAAATATACATATATATATATTAACGAAGGATTTCTTACTTGAATCATCCAAATTGCAATTCGCAATTGAATGTTGAATTTTGAATGAACACACATCAAACAACAAAAAATCGATGAAAACTAAGATTTCTATTATTGAATAAGCCAAATTAGGCTTAGATCAGATTCACTTCTAGGCCCTCAAAAACCAAAGTGGCGTATTTGATTTTACGCCAGAACTATTGGATTTATTGTTAATATTAAAAATTATTTCATTATTGTATGCCACACGAAATCCGCTCAGTAAATTATTCTTTAATAAAAGTTCAGGTTTCAGCGCACTTCAAAAGTGACTTTGATGAATGCAACCGAAATGATCATTTTTTCCAGACATTTGCATGACAAATTAAAGCTGAATATGAATGGTGGGAATAAGTGGATGCAACGTTCGGAAAGATGCATATATCTCCTATTGCTATCGGTATTCGATTTGTATCGATTAAATTAATGATCGATAAACCCGATAGGCCCATGGTATGTGAGAACTTATATTCACAATTTGAATTAGCTAACTGTTGCAGTTTCTAAGATCGGCTTGGCTATCGATGCTGACCAAGAATATATATGTAATTTATAAAGTCGCAGATGGTTCACTTGTAGTTGTTCAACTTCATTATACCCTTCTGGCCTATTTTCATTGATGGGTATGTAAGCGATGCGACACGAATAACGCGTGAAAAAAACGCGTCAAATCCAAAATCGCGTCGCAATCGCGTCGCAATCGCCGCTCATTACTCAAGCTTAAATGCATACGAAATGAGATTTTGTCTCGGGAGTTTTATTTATTTAAGCTCCATTGTGTAGATGCATAATTTTTTGTACTATATGATTTACACTCTATGCACACTGTGCCGAGTGCTTTGAATTTGTCATGAGGCGCATTCATTGATCGTAATTTGGTGTGTGCAACAGACAAACATAGGTATGTATCATATATAACACACACACACACACACACACAACAAATGACGATTTAACTAACAATTTATCAAATATATAATTTTAAGCTAGTAAATAATGCGGAAGATGAATGGAAATTGAAACATAGAAATGAACAGAAGATGAACAGAAAAGATGAAATGAGCAGAACATTTACTGTGCAAAATCAAATCGAACTCGGTTCGAATATTGAACTGTTTGATTAAATATCGAAATTGTTTGATTAAAATATTCCAAATGAATATGTATGCTATGCTAACGGATAGTTCCTCGTTTTGCTATTGCCATTGCTATTGCTACGAAGTTTAACAGAGCAACAGCAGAGCTAAAATAGCAAATTAGTGAAATGAATACTCTTTCGCTCTGTTCTGCTCTATCATTTGCAAGAGCAATAACAGTAACAAGAGCTGAGCGAGTACTGTTATAGCAATCGTAGCTGTTAACTGAGCTGCTGTTTCCATTTGCAATAGGATGCTTTCTGGATGCCTTTGTATCGAAATGTGCAAATAGAAATAATAAAGCAACACTTGAGGAAATTAATATGTTTGAGATACTTGAGCAGATTGAGCAATCTAAATATTGGTTAGCTAAAGGGTATTTGAATTTCGGGCTGGGGCAATAAGTTTTCCAAACTTGTTGATGTTTCTTGTTTGTGTTTACCATTTTGTGGACCCTTGCTCATTAGCAAAAAGCGACACATGAGACAACAAACAGCAAAAGCAGAGCTATTGAGATTTGTGAGGCATGAAATTTCCGAGCCATGTGCCAAGTTCGACCGTTCAAAGCGGCGGAAAAAAAAAAAAAAAAACACATAAACTGAACGATTGTTTATTAATATCGAGTTGGGTTATATTGATGTTAAGGTAACAATACAAAAGAGGCTAAAGCGGCGTAAAATTGAAGTTAATTAAATGATATTCAGTCATAAATTGAAGACAGCGTAAGCGTAAGCGTGTGACAGAGACAGCGATAGAGATAGAGATACCGATATGTGTGTGTTAATAAACAGATACAGATGCAGATATAGACATATTCATTGGGCAGATACGACATCAACACGCCAGCTGCTAACAGCTGACAGCTCAAATTGAGGCACGGCTCCCGATTGTGTATATGTATTTGTGTGTGTGTGTGTGTGTGTGTGTGCATGCAGATACATGCAGAGATGCAGAGATGCTGAGATGCTGAGCAAATACAGATACAGATACAGATAGAGATACAGATAGAGATACACACACACTTTACACACATTACACACAAAACGCGCATTTCTAGTTTTCGAACGCTGAAAAACATTCGCTCTTATCTCAAGAGCAGCCTTTGTTTTGTTTTTTTTGGAGTGATAAACGCGCGCTGCTCTCGAATTGAAACTCAGCCCACTCGCCACTGCTGCTGATAAGCCAAGGCATGCATGAGCAGCGCAGTCGCAGTCACAGTCGCAGTCGGCGTCCAAAGTCGTTGTGCTGCCTGCTGTAAATTGAGGCTGAAGGTGAATTTTGTGTCCGCATCTAGCTAAGTGTCGGGCCAAGGCGATCGGATCGATTGATCGCATTCTTTGCATTCATTCAGTCAATTGATACCTCAATAAATCAATTGAAATATGAAAGCGTCGTCGCTGTAATTCGCCATAATTGAAATGCATATAACGCACACAGAGCAATTGTCCTTTTGTGTAAAGTGTTTGCATATAGTAACAATAGTTGTAATGAATTGAGGTTCGATATGCTTGCTTGCCCCCTCGGTATCTGTTAGATAGTGTATCTGTTATGACTGCTGCCTGCCTGCCTGCCTGCCAGCCAGCCACAATGCAAAAGAGCGTGTGCAAGGTCAGTTTTCCAATTGGTTGGAGACATATGTGTCTCAGATACTTTTGACACACTTTCCAAGACCAAGTCAATCGGGCCCACAAAGAACTGGTCTTTTTCCATATGGAAATCTTTATACCCATATCTATTGCTCATTTTACCAAATATTTAGTTTGAATATGCTAATTAATTGTTATACCGCAATTTATGATGACTTTGTATCCAAAAAAAAAAAAAACACATTAAGACAAGAAGACAATATCAAAAGATATCGAAAGGGTAACAAATGTCTGCAAATCAAAAGAAATCAGTTTCAAGATTCTAAATTCAAGTAGAGGACAAGCCAAAAGGCAAAAACAACAAATGATATTTTTTTCTATTTTCACAATGTTATGGCAATTGGAATTCTCGGAAGATTGTGTTGCGGCGGTTAGAAGGTGACGTTGCGCACAGAACTTGCAACATGCTACTGCGCAGCTCTATTAGGCCACACACAGAAGATGCAACTTTTACTTTCTGCGAACCATAGCTTGCCACAGAAACCGAAACTGAAGCAACAAAAACTTCTGGCAACGAGATACAACCAAACAAACAAACAAACAAGCAAACGGACAAACAGACAGAAAAGCTGAGAGAGCGAGAGAGAGAGAGTGAAAGAGAGTGAAAGAGAGAGCACCATGTGGGCTAAAAAGAACACATGCAACAGAAATATGACAATACAATGACGACAGCTTGCAGTTTAAACGCCAACGTTGCCGCCCAACGTTGAGAAGCGGATAGGATAGGTGAGGAGAGGAGAGGAGGGGAGAGGTGAGGAAAGGAGTAGAGAGGAGGCGAGAGGAGCAGAGAGGAGGCGAGAGGAGGCTAGAGGAAGGGGAACACATTCGTACATATCAGCGAAGACAAACAAAATGCACGACAAAAAAAATAATACAAAAAGTTGCACTTATCTTTAGTTTGTCGAAGATTAAATACCCTTTGCAGACACACAATGTGTATTATGTACTTATGTATAAATATATATATATATATATATACATATATATATATATATATATATATATATACATATATGTGTTTCTTGCTATCGAAATAATAATCAAAGATAATCATTTTCAGCGTGTAACTGCAAAGTTCGGTTTTAAAAGATCTCAATCGAGCGAAAGCTGAAATAATAGTTTTAGATCACGACATCTATATATATATATATCGATATCTGTATCTAGCTATATATCTATGGCTCAATGGGCGTAAGGGTATGCAAAATGTTTGCAGTGGAAATGGCAAAGTGACAGCCATGCAACATGAGGGCCTGCGGCTGCTACACTCAAAAAAAAGATAGAAAATACCAGAGATTTTCTTTCTCCTTCTTAATTGCAGGTTAAATTTGTTTAAATTTAGAAAATATATGTGCAATTTCCACGGTTTTCTTTATAGCATTAGCTTTTTTGCTAATTAAAAATAATTATTACACATCAGTATTTAATCATTTCATATAATATATATTAGATTAAAAAATTCATTTTAAAAAATATTAAAATTTTGCCCACAAAGCTGTCTCGAAGGCAGGCAACAGCTTAACTTTAAGTGAGTACTCGAGAGATCAAATTGTATTGCTTATTTCTGAATTTTAGCAGTTATATTTCCTAGAAATAAAAGATTCAATTTCTTCTTTTTCAAAATTTATTTCAAAATAATTTAAAAAAAAATAATTTAAAAAACGACTGTTTAATTTTGGGAAATTTTTTCCTCGTACATTTAGAAGACAACTTTTTCTAGTTTTGAGGGGAATTTCCACGAATTTAGGACGATTTTCTAAACATGAAGGCGAATTTTTTTTTCTGAGTGTCAGGAGTCAGAATCGGAGTATTGGAGTCATAAGCGTAGTCGTCGTCGGAGACGGAGTCGCCTTGTTTATGAATACGCGGGCATTGTGGGCCCGAAAGATACACACAGACGAGTGCTGCGATACAAATGCAGATGCAGATGCATATGCAGATGCAGATGCATATATGCATACAGATGCAGATAGTGCATGTGCAATGTTTGAGAACTAAACAAGGAAATATTGACAAATAGATTAAAACTTATTAAGGCAGCAGCAGCGACAGCGGCAACAGCGGCGACAGCGGCAACAGCGGCGACAGCGGCGACGGCAAAAATGTGGCATGTCGCAAATGTCGCGTGGGGGCTGCTGTCTGATATGTCGCGCCGTCTGTCGCCAGTGCCAATGGGCGTGACTTGCCGCACACCACAAGACACACGTGCAGCGGGGCAGCCACAGATAATGCCACTGCAGCATGAAAAGATACAGATACACTGCAAATAAATCATTGCAATAAGTAATTTTTTATTTGGTTTTATTTTTAGATAACATTCTCCGAATTCTTAATATTTACGAATATTAACAAAAATCATTTACAAATCAACGAATAAGCCTAATTAAACTTGAACAAATTAAAATATATTTATATATCTCCCTCTCTCTCTCTCTCTTTCTCTCTTTCTCTCTTTCTCTTTCTCTCTTTCTCTTTATCTCTTCCTCCCTTGCATTCAATGATGATAAGACAATGTCTGTGTTCAATTCCATTGGTCATATTTAAATGATATATTTAGTAAATTATAGATTCATAAAAATGTTTATGCGTACATATTTCTATGAAATACTTAATAATAATGACAAAAATGAACGGCAATCTTAGGTAAGCATCAGATTTAACATAATTGATTGTTCTTTGAAATATTATAAAGTAGTTCGATGTTAATCGTCTCCTTGAAGACGTTACAAACTGTACGACAAATACTAATATTAATAATACGGGTATCAAAAGCCGAGCTTGACAAAAAAAAAATAATCCTACTTGAATCAGTTATGTTGCACGCAACGATTTCAGTCAAAATTTTATGGTATTTATTTATTCTTATTTTTATGTATTTTCTTATTTTTTTTTCCAGTGTAGAAGAAGATACACATTGTACTTCTGGCTGGGCAGGTTGAGGCAGGTCCGGTTGCCACTGTTTGCCACTCATGGCCAATATTTATCATCAAATATGGTCGAAATCTATATTTAGACGCTGACGATCGACGATCCACAATCGACGATCGACGATCGGCTGATCGAAGTCAGCGAACGAGAGCGATATTCGGTATGATCATCTTCGGGCTGACCTCGAGGAGAGCACGCTTCGAGCGCGGCTTTCTATTGAAACAGTTGGCCATAAAGAGTGAAGTCTGTCAATTTGAAGGGGGTGTTTGGGGGGGCGGGGAGGGGTGACTTGACTGCTGCCCACATGGATAGATGTTTCAAACATGGAAAGATGGAACGACTACAATTCGCTCATTATACGTTTTTAGTTTATTTTTCCTTATTTTTTGGCACATTAAATGATTCATTTGAGTAATTCGAGTGGGTGTTGCAAGTGAGTGTGAGTGTGAGTGTGAGTATGAGTGTGACTGTGCGAGTGTGCAGATCACTACACCTTGATTGATCTTGATCGACTCAACTTATTACTGGCCAAAGAACACGTGAGCCGCAGCTGAGTTATACGATCCATTGGAAGCCGATAAGTTAGCCAAACTTGAGACAATCCACTGAACACAAAGAGTCAACTCGATTGAGTGACTAGAACAGGTACACACATATATGTATATATGTACTGTATATATATATAGAGGCGTAAGCAATATATTCTTATAAACATCAACATGGGTTTCAAAATACATAAACAGAAACTACCTTTAATTCTTTCTCCTTCTGTCTGCTGCTTCTCTGCTTGAGTCATTTAGTTTTTCTTCTTTTTTTTTTTGATGAAGTCTTCGCACCTCGAATAAAACTTAAATTCTTGTTTTGATAATCAGCTGTCATTTTTCATTGTCTTTCTTTTTGCGATTGATTTTATTACAGCGTCGCTGTCAAAGGAATGATCTTCTTCTTTATTGCTGTTATTTTTGTTCTTATTATTATTTTTCTTTTTTATGTGTTGCCAATTCTATTTGCATTGTTTATTGTTTATTTTATTCGCACGATAATGATTATATCATTTTTTGTAAGAATATTACATCATTTATCTTAATATCTCTTTCGATTCAAGATAAGATAGAAATATAACATATACTATATATTCTACATTCTCCATATGGGGTCAACAACTGGGTAGAGCCGAGTGTTAAGGTGTAGTCCAGTTTTAGAGTATAAGACGCAAATCTCAAAGCAAACACATTGAAGCCTCTACCTGATGAAGCAGCCAAGGATCCGGTCTGATAAGACACATGTTTGTCTATATCTAAAGCTAATAGAACATGACGACGGTAAATTGCATGCGAATGCCCATAATAAACATACACACACACACACACATACACACACAGACATACGATTAGGCATATCTGGGGACAGAGTGATGTAATTGAATTTAGAAGGTAATCAACAAGTTTTGGGTGGGTTACAATTGTCAGTGTAATTGTTAAGGAAGAGCGATAAGCTGGAATCGTTGACTTATCTAAATGAAAGGGAAATGCAAAAACGAAGGTAAGAGCAAAACAGGCGGGCGACCAGCGAAAATCGAACGATAATAATACAAAATATGCACACAAAAATGTACTTATCAAATGTTGTTTATCTAAGCAAAGTTATTGTTGCTGGTGCTGTGACAAAAACCCAAAGAATGCCTGAATGTGAGAGCGAGAGGAGTACGAGTAAAAGAACGATGACGAGAAGATCTCTCCAGTGCAAGTGCAAGTGTGAGTGTGAGTGGGTGGCGCAGGGGGGTTAACGTCTCTCTGACTGCGTGTTTTTGTCGGTATATTTCTGTATGTGTGTGTGTGTGAGTGCGTGTGTGTGAGTGCGTGTGTGTGAGTGCGAAATGCCACGGCGATTAGCAATTCGCTGTCAAAACGAGATAGCAGCAACAGGCAAAAGGTGCAATGCACGCAACAAAATGCAGGAGAGCATTTTTAAGAGAGAACAGAGAGACAGAGAAACAGAGAGAGAGCGTCGTAAGTTCAAGTAGTGGGCGCAACGTATACGCAAAGAATGTACGAAAGGCGGCGACAGGCGACAGGCGACAACCGTTGTTCAGTTCATTTAGCAGCCGGTAAAATAAGCTGAACTTGAACTTGTGCAACGTGGACAGACAGACATAGATACAGACACAGGAACAGGTCGAGGGACAAGGACAGGGACATGGGAGCTCTTTTAAGCTTACACTTACAATGCGTATGTAGATATGTATTGTTGCTGTGGTTGTTATTACTCCAATTCCAAAGTGCACGCACTTCACTCCGCAACCGCCTTCGGCACCGCCTTCGCACACTCGGTTTCACTTTAAATTCGCGGATCACAGTTTATTTTGTGTTCTCATCACTTGTTGTTGGACAGCTGTCGCTGTTTTTGTTTCTTAGGCAATTAAACATGTGCGCAAGCATATAAATAATAACAATTATATATATTATTTAATTGCGACACATTTCCAAAAAAAAAAAGAACAAAAAAAAAACAAATTATTCTAATCCGTTGCCGGAACTCCCGCCAACCGCGCAGAGGGACAAATTTCAAGAAAGATAGGAGCGAGACGAATCAAGGCAATTATTTAGTGTTAGATTAGCCAAAAATAATTTCGTACTTAATCATTCATATAAGCGTGATTAACAAACAAACGCGATCAGAGATGTTGGCTCCCGTTTAGCCGGAGAACTTAAACTCACGACCGTTTCTCCGCCAGACCACGAGAGACACACGATCTTCGCGTTTCAATTGCGCCAACAGACTAATGTTGCGGCGGCAATCGATGCGCCTATCGATAGGCATGACAACAGATCTTCATTGCCACTATCGATATAAATGGCTCTGGCCCGTTCACCACGAAACGCATTCGCATACGTTTTCACTGACATTGGGAAAAAATTGTGTAAAATGTTGGTGTTACTACACACTAATATGAACAAATTTAATGCAAAACAATTATATTGAATACTTACTGCATGTTATGCATGAAATGATAACTCAGTAGTCTTGAAAATATTTAAAATATATTTTAATAATTTAATTTGAAATTACATATAACTTGTTTGGAATGAAGTACAACATAAGAAATATGCATATACATTGTTTGTTAAGTTTAAGCACTGTTTTAGATAATGTGCATTAAAGTCTTACTCTGTCACTGTGCTGCTGTCAGCATGTACCGATCGTTATTTATCGATAGTTGCTTTGCTATTCACAGTGCGCCAACGCGGGATAATTCAAAAACGAATCTGATAAGTCATTGCAAAGTAAGCGAAACTTTATGCTAAACTGATTATATTTTCACCGTTCTTCATATAGATCGACCCAATTAAATATGTGTCTTAAGCTCAAAAAGTTACAATACAATTGAACTTGCGCTTTCATTTGTTCACTTCTTTTATTTATTTATATATATATATATATATATATATATGTGTATATGTTTGTACAAATGTGACAAATAATTAAAACTTATTTGTCGTGCATCGTGTATATTTTTCTCGTGCTTTCCCCAATGCAATCAGAGCAGATTCGACATTGATTACCTCGCAATGCGCTAAATGCAACGTCATCGTTGGGTAGAGGGATGGAGGCGGGGAGTCTTCGGTTTGGGGTATGATTATGCAAGTGCCAAGTGCCCCAGCATAGAAAGTTCGTTAGCCGTAATAAACAATTCACGTCGTAAACCAGATTCACGCTCTGCTTTGACTTGTTGTGTGGATTACGCACGATTACATTTAGTGGGTCAGCGGAGAGGCTTTTAAATACAGTATACCGTATACGTAGTATGCGACGCTTTATGGATCATAAAACTCATTATCTGCATTTTCACTTTTCGCTAGTCTACAATCTTCTTCACTTGTTGTTTTCAAGTAAAACATTTCAATGGATTTAAATGTATAAGGCCAAAAAATATACGTAAATAAAAAAACGTTTAATAAAAATATAAATTAAAACTTACATTATATTTAAAATGATGTTAAGCAAAAATGAAATAAAGCTTATGTTTAGGTTTAATGTAAAGTTGAAGTTAAAATTATAAACATCTGGAAAAAAGACAAACAAATTTTTAAACGTTATTAATATTTTTCTTTAATTAAATTAAATATATTATAGAATAATATATTTAAGAGTCTACAACTCTATTAGTAATTTAGTAGTAACGAAAGTAAAATTTGAAGGGAGAAATAAAGAGTAATATACGAAATAAGAAAGAGGCAGGAAAGTTTAAAGAACTTGAAGAGTAAAATACATTTTTCAAAGTTAAGCCCGATCAAAGATATCTTAGAGTTCAAAATGTATTCAAGGGAAGAATACGTGAATCAGAATAAGCATAATGTGAATAAGAATCCATCGATAAGCTTAAGATATTTTCATTATAGTTATATTTAAATTCAACACATTATGTTCAACATGAATGCAAGGATAATCTATAGGATCTGAAGTTTAAGTTTAAGTACCAGAATTGAACAGATTTACAAAGTTTTGAAAAAAACAATTTGTGAAGTATAGTTGACAACCCTGTTCAATATCAACCAAAATTGGTTTAACCAGAAATACTCAGTTTATTTGTGATTTGTTTCCTTATACTTTTCTTTTGTTTGCTTAATGATCTTGATGAGCTTGGATATAAAAAATTCCACAACTCTCTCTTGCTATCTCTCTGTCTCTCTTTCTCTCTCTCTCTCTCTCTCTCTCTCTCTCTCTGACTCTTCGTTTTTGGGGAGTTGTTATTCTTTCTGGCGTCATTGTCATTGTAGTCGTCATTATATCGTCTCGTCGATCTCATTCGCAAATTAAATTTTGTTTGCGCAATTGCAATTGTTTTTCATGCACAACAAAAAACAACAAGAACAACAAGAACAACAAGAACAACGTAACCAACAATAACATAAAACATACAACAATAGCTTGCCAAGTGGTTTTTGTAAGCGTTAATGGTTTTTCTGTTGACTTTTTAGTGCTGTGCCCCCAAGTGGGGCGTGCTCTTTGTGTAGCAAAACATTGAACTATGCTGTGTCCGGAATTTGGCACCACTCGAACCAACCAGAACCCGACCCCCACCCGGGCACACACCCCCAATAGCTACTAACATATGTATGTGCCACATCTCAGTCAGACAACTGTCATTAAATAGTTTGCTTGTTTTTCTTTTCAACTTCTTTTTGTGCTTGTTGTTTTTGCTTTTTATTTAAACAAACAAAAACTGTTCAATTAGCAGTTTGACTGCACAAAAATACACACACACACACACACACACCACACACACACCGTCCGAAATACAATAAAAATGTTGTGTTTTTTGTTTTTGGCTTAATGGAAAAAACAAAAATCATCTTACAATGGGTTTTGGCTGCTGGGCTTTTGGGATTTCGGGCATAAATGCCATGTGAAACTGGCGCCTCATTATTTTGCTCATATTCATCGGAGGTCATGTGAATCAGTTGGACAAACACACACAATTCACAATTGCACTGACAGCAACTGTGAATTAGGCGCCGGACAGTTGTTGTTGTTGTAGTTGTAGTTGTTGTTGTTGTTGACATGGTCTTTAAGCTGTGGCATTCTAAGCTAATGAGCTTAATTAGATTAACCATTAAAATATTTTGAGAACCATTTCACCACACAAAAAAATACCCAAGCACTTTTCCCATGTGCCTGCCAAAGTGCATGTTAGTTAACTATCGAGTTAACTAACCTGAACCATCCGATAAACTGCTGACAATTATTTCACAATACAAGCCCAGGCATACTTTCTTTAAGTTTAAGAGCCTTTTGACTTGCCTAAACTCTTGCAAATATTTACCAGCTGTATGAGAAATTTAAAATTAGGCTTAACAACATGTTAAAGTGCATGTAAACTTTGACATTAACATGGGCAAATGGGACTGACAATCTAAAGTGGAACTAGCTTACATTTCAAATTGGCAAATGCTGAAAAGTTGTTCGATAAAGATTGCACAGCTGGGAACTTGACCACGTTGAGCCACAACACCAGCGCCACTTTAGGCCCATCGCAGAAGACACGGCATAAATAATTACAGGTTTAATCTCACGGCACAACACCTACAAATCATCAGAGCGAGGCACAGAGCTCCTTTTGCACCACCATTGTAAGTCTAATGGCATTTTAACGTCAGACGTCGTGGACAATCGACCCTCTCTCTCCCCAAACTGCTGTCGAACACCCCCAACATGTAATGTGATGAGGGAGGGGGAGCGGGAGGAGGTTGGGGGCGCTGGCTGTTGCTCAAAATCCACATTGAATTAATGCGAATGTGGAATGTGGCTTAGCATGAGCATGCGATGAGGAGGAGGGTTAGGATGAGCTTCACGTTGAGGCTGAAGAGGTGGCGCATGTTGCTAATGTGGCGCTTATTAGCGGGCGTGTACTAACCAACTGCAGTAAAATATACGCATCTCTCTCTCTCTCCCTCTCTCTCTGTCTCTCTCTGTCTCACTCTGTCTCTCTCTGTCTCTCTCTCTATCAAGTTTGGAACGTGGCTAATCCACTGGAAACATCATTTTGAGCACCTGTTTAATTGCGTTAATCACCGGGAGCAAACATTATTGCCATCACCTTAGCAGTCCTTGTTGTTCCAATTCCGAATTGCCGCTGATGATGATGATGTCCAGCAATGGAGCTTATAAAGTGGCTCCACCGTTGAGCGATTCACATTAGAATGTTAATTTGATGGGTCTGTGGGGCACAGCTGGCCAGAAGTACTATTTTTGGGGTCGTTAGCCATGAGGTTAATGTCTCACTTTAAGATGCAACTACTCCTTAGTGCCACTTGAGCATTCCATTCCTTTAAACTAACTATAAATTACATCAAATAATACTACTTTCATACACATTTTAACTTTAACAGACGATACGAAATGACGCTAAACTAGACTAGAGCAAATGGATGTGCTAAACTTAAGTACAATCAAAATGAGCTAAATAGAATCAGAAACGATTTAAGCAAGTAATATCCATGGAAGACAAATGACTTGGGATATTTAGCGGTCTTTTGACAGGACAAGCTAGCTATAAACTAGCTAAGATTTAATCAGTATCAGAATCAGGGTAGATGGAAGAGCTATGGACTCAGAGAGAAGCACAATATATCCAACTGGGATATTAATAATTAAAATAATAATAGCAATAATAATTATAATAATAATACAAATAATATGGGAGAAAAAAACATCAAATTCATATTTAAATTATAAAAAGAGGTCATTAATCACAAAGCAATTGAGTAATTCCTATATGAAATAAATACTGTGTTAGATTTCCGATTAGAGTGATCATTTTGAGCACAGAAAGACAAGTAGTTGTATGCAATAAGGATTAGGAGCTAGGATTATGTGCAACTTTGAAGAGGAAGCGCTGTCCATTTTTTCAGGTGTTATTGTGTTCATTGTAAGCCCCGTTCCTCTGTCTGGTATTTTGGAACTTGTGTTTTACAACTACGGCTTGATATATCTGGATCGTTAGTACAGCAAATATAAACAATGCTAATATAAAGTCTATTGAGCATTTAAAACCCATTTACACTAACAAGTGTATCGGAGTAGGCGTGGCCATCCAGTTTTTTTATCGATCTCTTAGGGGAGTTACCAGTAACATACAAATTGTAGAAGATATACGCATTTCAGATTCTGGGCTTGAAGTTCCTGGGCTCGGCAGCTATGGTCGTGGTCTGAAAGTTTATATGCCGATATTTGTAGGAGGTAGCAAGTTACCTTCCAAGTTTGGTCACTCTATCTTTAAAATTGTGGGAGATATGAGGATTTATCGATTTACACGTTCCGAAATATCGGCATTGGAGCTTATGGGCACAGGTGTGGGCGTGGCCATGAAATTTTTTAATGCGTTCCTAAAGAGAGCTACCAGTAACACACCAACCAAATTTGACGGCTCTAACTCAAAAACTGCTGAAGATATAGCCATTTAATATTTTTAGGGGCGGGGGGACTGGGGGCGGCGGAGGTGGGTGTGGCATATGCCGATCTTTGAAGAACATTGCCAACAACACTCTAACCATATTTAAAGACCGTAGCCTTAAAATTTTGGTAGATATGTGGCCTTATCGATTTGCAATTATCGATTTTATCGATTATTATTTTTAGTCTCCTAGTGGACGTAGTACTCAAATGTTTACTTTGTCCACTTTGTCCGTCACACAGACGGACAGACAGATAGACTGCATGACGGGCAGTGCACAAAACCAATATACTATGATACCTTCGGTGACAGAGTATCGAAAAGTAAGCCTTGAAATTTGCCTTCGTTATTATGACTACAGATTAGTACATTCACAGTCAGGTAGATATTTTTCAAACAATGCAAAAGTGATTTGCGACAATTATAATGGCAAACAACTTGTCTGTCAAGTTGCTGATGCTGGGTGATGCGGGTGTGGGCAAAACGTGCCTGTTGCAGCGCTTCACGGAGAATCGCTATACGGGCCAATACAAGTGCACGGTGGGCTTGGATTTGAAGGTGCACACGGTTGAGATCGGCGGCAATAGGGTGAAGCTGCATATCTATGATACAGCCGGTGCGGAGCGCTTCCGCTCCATGATGGCCTGCTACTATCGACACGTGCACGGCATCATTCTAGTATTCGATTTGACGAATCGGCACAGCTATCAGCACGTGAGCTACTGGCTCGGCGAGATTAGGAAGTATGCCACGGACAATATGCCACCTGATGCTGGTGGGCAACAAGTGTGATGAAGCCGGGCGACAGGTGTGTCAACAGGCGGCTGCCATCTACGCCAGCAGTCTGGACATACCCTACATGGCGGCATCCGCCATGACTGCCATAATGTGGAGCGTCTGTTTTTCAAACTGGCGGTTAGCAATACGAGGTGCACATGAAGCAACATAAAGTGGACAAGCAATCCCCAGATGAGGACAAGCATTCAGTTATACTAAGGCGGAGCTCAGGTCTACGCAATTTTTGCTGTTGAGCTTGCATTAATGCCTTTTATGTTATTTGTTTTCAAACTAAGAAACACACACCCCTAGAAATACACACACACACACACTTAGACACACACGCATATATAGTGTACACCCTCACGCAATCAAATCATCATCCAATTGTCGTCCGGCTGCAATTTGTATGGGCTTACTTTGATGTCATCCTCATCAGTAAACCATCCCGCATCCCTCATCCCCCATCCCCCATCCTTGCTGCTGACCAGGTCGTTAAAGTGGGCGTCTAAACCAAATCCAGAGCAACAAAATGTGGCAACTATGGTACACTTGAGTTAGCAGTTTGTGTTGTACAAGTTTCAACAATTTATGTGCCTTTATCTTATATGCAGTTGTAATGTTATCACAATAAATACAGAACAGTTACTGAATAGCAATACTAATATTAATTGTGGCTGTCAAGTTTTGAACATATTTTATTACATAGTTCATATGTAAGTCATAAATAAGTCTGCTGATATTCTAGCATTATTCTATGTTAAAGTTCAGCTTGGCGAGGAGCGGGTTCCTATGGCCATGCATAAATCAATTGTCGCATTAGCATATAAATAAAGTATAAAGTAACAAGTATGTAAAAACTATACTATATATTCCGATTCGATGCGCTCTGCAGCTGCAGTTGCAGTTGCTAATTTAGCCGCTGCAGATCGCCATTGGTGCACCATTGCAGCGTGGCACTGGATTGGGGCCAATCGATGTTGGCAAGGCTCGCGTATTTGACAAAGATTTGCTTGAGGCGTACGCGCAGATCGTCTTGGTTGCCCGCGGGCAGAGCGTTGACTGCATAGGCCCAGTTCTTGACCACCAGGCTGGGCTTGCAGGTCATCATATTGATTTCGGGCAAATAACTCTCCGGATACACGGTGTCTGGCGGCTCCATCACAATTTTATAGAGCTGTTTTGGTGCATGCACATGCACAATCTCCATATCGTCGTCCTTCACCCGATTGTAGATCTCGTTCATGTGCCGATAATACTTATGCGACAACGTGCACCGGCCATAGATATCACGGATCTTCAAGAGCCGCAAATCGTACAGCGCATGCTGCAGCGCCAACCGGCATTCGCTTACTGTTTGATAAGTGACAAGTGTGTGTGAATTTAGTGTGTGATTTGACAGCACAAACTCCTATCACTTACCGGTGGCATTCATCTGCTTGGCGACACGCATCCAAGCGGATCGCTTATCCCCGGTGGTTGCCCTGCAAAAGGTACTGGGATTGCAGCGCAGAAGCCATGTCAATTGATACGCATCTATGTGGGGTAGATCGTGGTCATGTGACTGACCAGCCATATGGTCCAACGGGTTGACCGTTGGACGTGTGTCAGTCGATTGTCTGATGACGCACATGCCCCCATCGGTGGCAACGGCACCGGCACTGGCACTGGCAGCATGGCCACGCTGATTTATTTGAATTCCGCAAATCGCCAGTGAGCAGCCGTTTGGCCTCCGCTGTCTCCCAGGGCATAAGTGATTCGGTGGCACCGTGTGTCTTGCTACCCAAAAGCTGGACAGTCGGTTGCATCAGCGCCTCGTACATGCTGCAACGTTTCACCTCCTCCATGAACTTGTTGTGCACAATATAGTAGTACGGCTCCAAGGGATGATAGCGCACATTTACCAGAAACCTGAGCTTCTCCAATGCATGCCACCAGTTCTGTGGCCAGGGATTCTCAATGCCGCGCTCCAAGTCCTCCATGTATGTCTTAAATGCAAACTTGAACATGGACCAAACGTCGCGATGATTTACTGCCAAAAAAAACAAACCAAATCAAATGAAATGCGCGATTAGTATGAGCTAAAAGGGTTGTCAACTAGCAGATACCCTGTACGACTATATATATACATATATTAATCTGATCTGCCAGCTGTGACACTTACAGTGTGGAAAGCGCTCACGCGCCAAACGCCACACCTCCTGGCGTTCCGCATCGGAATACGGACGCTGCGGTCGATCTGACTGACTGTCTGGCTGTCCGGGTCGTGATCTTCGCAGATCCCAGTACAGAATATCATATTTCTCAAAGTGCTGCATTAGTGGCGGCAGCATGTCCTTGTGGTGCATCCACTTGTACTTGCGCGCTATCTCATCAAACTTGCTGAACAACCGATGCGACTTCTCCCACACTTTCATGCTGCTCTTGAACGGACGCATTAGCTCCGCCATGGGCGCTATCTTCGGGAACAGATTCATATTGTCGGCCAGAAAGGACCAAGTGGCGCGACAAACGTGCTCTGCAATCAAGAATGGTAAGCATTGGCAAGGACTGCGTAGAGTGGGTATCCAATGACTCTATATATATATATATATATATAGAGTCATTGGATACCCATATATATATATATATATACATACGTTTCATATGTAGCTTTCTCGATAGTTGAAGCCAGATGTCGGCACACTTAGTGCTTAACTGGGGATCCGAGCTGTGCAACTGCGGCACGGCCAACACCTCACGTATGAAGATCGCCGTATGATTCATGGTCATAATCCCCGGTACGGCCAGATCTTTGCTCTTCGCTTGGAGCACGTATCCCGATTCGGGGCATTCGATGAATTCCACTTGGACGTCTTTCGATGAATGGGTTGATGCAATGTTGATGGCATTGGTTGAGCTGCGGATTGGTGTACTGCTCTTGCTGGGCAACATTGAACACATTTCATCATAGCCGCTGGTCCGATGGCTTCGACACGGTCTGATGAGTGCCTGTGGTGGAATTGTTGTGGATACGGATGCGGATGCGGATGATGCTGGTGTTAACCACTGCTTGGGCAATGTGTTCATTGAGGGCATAAGCACTTTGTCATTGCGCACGGTGAGCGGCACAAGTTTTGGCAGCGGTAGCATTGGCGGTGTCAACGCTAAACCGCTCGACAAAGTGGCTAGCATGCTGGCCGGCATGGTGGCTGATGTGAGTGGTGGGCGCGCTTTGGTATGCATCACCACCTGGAGGCCAGGGCGTAGTGGCATTTGTCGCCCCGTGCCGACAACACTGCTCAACTGCACCGTCGCCGGCATCTGCAGTGATAACCCCTTGGGAGTTATATTGGTGATGCTGGGCTGAACTGGACTGGACTGGACCGACGACGTCGCTGACGCAGCTGGCTTGGGCATCATGCTGACGGCCGCCGTAATGCGGGGCATGGTAAAGTGAGTGGTGCTGGCAGTAGTGGCGTTGCTGCTGCTGCTGCTATTGGTCATGGAGCTTGCTATGGTAAGAGTATTACTGCTGCCAGCAATGGATATACTGGAAACGAGATTTGCTGCTCGATGCGAAGGCGGATAAACAATGGCCAGCGGTAGCGGTGGTGGCGGTGATACCACTGCCAGAGTTGGCTTGGGCGCCGCCCTGTCAATGCCAAGGGGCCGATTGTATTTGGCTGTCAGGGTCTTTTTGGGTGGCGAAGGGCTGTCACCAGATTTGCTGGCAGTGCGCTTCTGGGCTCGTCGACCATGTCGATTGGAGAGCACCCTGTAAAGGCAACCGATGATGTTCTCAAAGTACCATTTGTCCTGCAGCTGATAGCCAACCTTACGCATCTCGGCCAGCTCCAGATAGAAGTTGCGCAGCACCAGCCAGGTGACCTCGCAGCGCTGAATGCCGCAATTCACCTGCGTCGAGACGCGCAGCCAGAGCGCATGATAGCGCTGCGACTTAGATTCTTTGTCCTCATAACCGTTGATGATCTGGCCCAGCTCGGGCATCATTTTCAGTACATTGATCAGATTCATGACGCCGCGAAAGTAATCGATGGGATCGACCCAGGCCTCCTGCAAGTATAGCGACATTTTGTACACAGTGCCCGGTGTGTTACGTATGCACGCGCCCAGAAAGCTGAGCTGCTGCATCAGGTGAGAGTTGCCATCGTTCATTTGCATCAGCTCCCACTCGAAGCGCGTCTGCAGCAGCAGCCAGACCTTCATTAACTTAGTCGCCTTCTCATGCAACTCATTCGCGATGGCACCCCAAATGAGGCCGCGATGCCTATAGTTGGCATAGTGCACATGGTGTGTATCATACAGCTGTGGATAGGCGCGCACTGCCTCAATGAGACGCTGCTGATCTGGACTAATCTTGTACTGGTCGTCATAGTCCTCATCTAGGTCTATAATAACAATGGGTTGCGCCACAATGGTCACATCATCATCCACAGACGACAGCTCTGCCACGCTGGTCTGCTCGCTCCGCAGTGGCCGATGGTGTGACACATGACTGTAGAGAAACATCAGATCCTCCTCGTACAACATGACGGGTCGTGGCAGTGTATAGCTGCGAGACGACTGCGCTTGTCGACGATACTTGTGCAAGCGTCGCACATGCCGCTGATAATTGTAGCGAAACTTTGCCCAAGTACTCAGGCATTTGGCCATTTCCATAGACAGCTGGCTGGCAATCTGCTGCCACAGTTGCGCCTTGAAGGCGTCATCGTTGAAGCGCCGATGTCGGCTATCGTACAGCACGGAGTGATTGCCCACCAGCTGAATGAGCTCTAAATTCGACAGATGCGTTTCCAAATTGTTGGCGCCCTTTTTGCTGACACTCGAGACGACATCGTCGCTGGCGCTGTGCGCACTTGGCATTGCCGGATTTATGTTGCCCCTGTCTATGAATAAAGCTATGGCTTTTATGTGTTCCAACATTTGTGAATCATCAGGGCAACTCACCTGAAGTCTGCAGCGGATTTATTTCGTCATTCTTTATGGCTTTTAGCTCAAGTATCGAAATCGCGGGTTCCTCCATTTTTATATAAATACATTTGCCCAACAAAGCCGGTGGTCAGTTTAGCGCCGCCGCATAAAACCTATCAATTTCATACATACAGCACGCTGTTCGCGTTAGGTCGGCAAACTAAGACATATTTATCTTAATAGGATTGCGCTAGCTGTAAGCATCTATCATTCTCATCTTCGACAATTTACGTGCGTGACCATCGCTCGCAGTGATAGTTCTCAAACTATCGATATTTTGTGCGATAGGTGTAGTATGAGACTTGCGATTGTTTTACGATATATTTATATCCAATTTACGTTAGTCTGGCAGCTTCGTTTGTTACGCAGCGCGCGGATGTATCAAACATTTGAATAGAAAAAGTTATATGTTTAGTGGTGATTATTTATGTAAAAATCACACGTATATATATGTACCTATACCCTGGTATGTATATATATAAGTGTTTAAGTGTATATATATATATATTTATATATCTAGTGTGGGATCTTAAAATCTATCTTACCCTGCCAAGAGCTCTTGCTTATCATGCACAAAAAAATTAAAGGATAAATACGTATTGGAGGGACAGAGTGGACAAGCGGCGTAAACGAAAGGTGAGTATTACAAGAACATTCAAAATGTATAAATAATTTTCGTTATTTTTATAAATTCATAATATACATTTATTTATACTGTCATTCTTATTTTTCTCTCTTTTATTGTTGTAGATGATGAACAATGTATTTATGACAGGCGTTCGCAGGATTAATTGATTCCCGCCGTTTCTGTCCAATGTGCCGGCAAGGGGATGGAACGGACTCCCTCTGATGGCGCAGGTAATGAATGCTGCTCCGGGCTCCTGACGTCTGGCTCTGGCTCGTCTTCCTCTGCTGCTGCTGGTTGCCGTTTTTACTGTTCTTACTGCACAGTGTTAGTCTTTTTATTATTTCTTTGTTAATATACATATGTCATATTTTGTGTTTAACACATTTAGTGTTTTATTTTTATTTTTATTTTCATAAGGCTTTTTAAATTTCGTTGCTTCTTGTGCATTTTCGTCAGTATACACGAAATATGTTGCACATTTTATTTAGTTGTTGCCGACTCAGTTACGAATGTTATATTGTTTGCTGCATTAAATTTGCTGTTTTTGTTATTTTTATTTATTTGTTTGTATGAACAGTTTTACACAGCTTTACTTTTATTTATGGCGGTATTTAAATAAATTCTCCTTCATCGCCTCCTGATCTCAACTGTCTCACTTTCAACTGACCTCTGAAAATTGGCCCTATTTCTATCTTCTTTTCAAGTTTTACCTACTTATTAAAAAAATTGTCTCCCAGATCATTTGGGTGGTTTGAAGCTGATTGGCCCAACTTCTGCTGTGACCGCTCAACTATCATAGCTTGACCGCTAGGTGGCGTTGAATACTCCACTCTACGCTCCGAAAGGTGGTGCTAACATAACTTATCGATCTATTCGCCGACCATTACAATTTTCAGAAGTAAAAGTTAAAACACAAACAACCTAAATGCTCATCTGAAGTATAATCACCAAATAAATATTATTTTAGCATAGCATTTTTAAGTTAATTTCTTATACTCAATATCATTGATTTAGCATAAAATACCGAATCTGAATGCGAGTTTTTTAATTTGAATATTCAATACAACATTAAGGCCACTTTACAGATAAAAATAAAAGTTATCGATAATGAAAAACTCCATTAAAAAACAGGTGTCAAACTGGTCGATAAATATTTCGCGACTGAATTTGGCGGCCAGTTTAGAGATTCAAAACTAAAATCAATGTTTTCAATGTTATCTCACTGTTACCTGTGTGGATTATATTCAACGCTGTCAAAATAATGAACTTTCTTATATTTTGATGGGGGTTATCGGCAAGCCACCAAAGAAGCGGCAAGTGCATCGAAATGGAAATAGTAAATTATGAATAAAAAATGATTTTAATCTTCGAGAAACAATTGTACCAATAATCGCCGTGAAGGCGAGCAAATGAATTCATTTAATATTTGCCTCTCAGCAGACCTTTTGGCTTTTTGGTTCCACAAAAGAGATATATTGCAAATTTCGGTCGCGAAATGTTTCATCGATCTGTAAACTGAGCCTTAACAATATTTCGATATTTTCCAGTCGATATCCAGAACAATTCGGATCACTCATCGGTTAACTAGAGATGACACACAAATAGCAGGCGTTAACGAGATTCAGAGTTTCATGCATCACTTTCAAATTAATTACTATTCCGGCCTTTAAGAGGCCTTCTCAATTAAGCGCACAATATGATCGAAAGTTCGAATCAATCGATATATGTATCTACCAATACAAATAAAGAAAAGTTCTTATAACAGATTCAATTAATGCGTTAAAAATTAAAACAGTAGAATGGCTAGTCTACTGGCTTACAAATTCAAATAAACAATCAAAAATAAGATTGGATACCCTTGTAGGCCGGAGTTAATCTGCAGCTATATATATATATATATATATATACATCTTATGATAACAGCTACATGATACATGGTCCGATGATGGTTATTTTGTTTTTATTTTTAAGTCAACAGCAAGTATATTTTGCGAGTTTTGTCAAGATATCTTGGGCTAAAAATGCTTTTTTTTAATACGAAAACAAATCTTTTGACAACCTATGACGGCTACATAAAAGTTTGATGTCACGAGTGCCCGAACCTAAAAGACGGATATATACCAAGATTCGTTAAGATTGTTTTAAAACTGAGCGAATTCTGCGGATATAAAATTAAAAATTCGGATAGACAAACAAACCAATCGACAAGTGATGCTGGAAAAGAATTTATATAGCTTTTGGGGTCGAAAACATCTCCTTCAAAACGTTGCAAGCCTAAAAACAATATTAAAATACCCTCTAAAAAATGTTTATTCACACATTAAAATTAAAACAACATACATTAAATTAAGGCCAGGAGTTAACCTTTTGTTCTAACACAACAAAAAAAAAATAAAAGCAATATTTTTAAATTTCTCGTTGGACATAATTTGTGTAATAAAATAATTTAACTACATTTGCACTTATTTTTATTCACATACTTTTATTTGTACATTGACAGGGTTAAAATGATGATCAAATATATGTAAATATGTGCAAATGTAACTGGCAAAACTGCAACTTCGATCCTATATCGAAACACATCATCATCTAATTTTATAACTTGAACATTGTGTAATCATCTAACGAACACACAAGTCACTGAATTTGGCACAAACTTATCTTCCACATTTTTACTGCCACATTTTTATTGAGAGCTTAAAAAGCTTGCTTTTATGGATGTGATGAGTCAATTATCAGATATTAATCATTGAGCAGGTTGTTAAATAGAAATGAAATGGTTATCCCTGTCACTACATGTGTTCATTAATAGTCGACACATAGGTTCACCAGGTGATTACTTGGCGGCAAACCACACTGAGTGATATAATTCAAGGAGAGGGCACCGAATTCAGCAAGAAAGCGTTGCCTTCGAGAGCAGGAAACCCAATAAATAAGGTAACTTTTCATGGTCAGTTAACATAAATACATACATGTATATATATATATATATATATATATATATATATATATATATATATATATATATATATATATATAAATTATATATGCAAAAATCGGCCTACTCAAATTACGTATACGATACGTAACTGCGACGCATCAATAATAACGTCAAGAACAGACACAAAAGCCGCCCCTTTTAAGTTAATTAGAATGACCAGTGGAAAATATACCCAGTTTCGGCATTACAAATGCTTAGGTATTTTATACAAATTTGTTGTTACCTTGAAATTCGTCAAGTTTATCACCATTTGGTTCTAGTTGTCATTTTTATGTTCTCCACTGTTAACTGTTAAGTGAACGTTACTTACCTAGCTCAAGCAAACAACAGTTTTAGGGTTTCCCCTTACATTCAGGTTATTTAAATATTTTATTTTATTTTTTGTTTTAACTTAATAACTTGAACTGGATTCCATGTGTCTATCAGTGTTTGTGCACTTCACACAGCCTCAACTCTTCTATTTACACTCTTTGTGGTGTTGTACGAAAAAAAGAAACTAATGGAAACCAAAATACTCTATGTGACCTTGGTTGTAGGGTAGAAGAGAGTATAGAGGCTGAAATTGCAAAACAAAGGTAAATGCATAGAAAAAGTGGTAAGAACAAAAAAAAAACAAAACAAAAAAACGATGTATAAAGAAAAGCCTATTAGCCATCTAATCGACTTAGAAATAAAGACAAAAACGATGCAGAATATCGCCAGGGCTGCAAAACTGTACAATTATATAATGAACCAATGTCCCAACGAAATTTTTAAACATTTTCGAAAAACATATCATAAAGAAGATTAGCAATTATGATTGTCATTTAACATACATATTCACTTAGGCTCTATACATATTTACATATATCATAAGAATGTAATTTTTGTAAATATAATTTGCATATATTAAATAAATTAGATCGTGCAAATATATAGATAATGTGAATCGCACCGCATTCGTTTGGCTTAAATCGCCGAACAGACGACGACTTCGCAGCCGCAGTCGCAGTCGATGCTTGGATCGCAACAACGTTGTTGGGGCTGTTTTTGTTGGTGCTGCTGTATACATATATATATACATATATATGTTTATTTATATATATATATATGTGTGTGTGTGTGTGTGTGTGTGTGTGTGTGTGTGTGTGTGCAACGCACGGCACACGGTCCGTTATCGCGGCGCTTGTCTGACGTCGACACTTCGTCAGCTGTCTTCGTGTTGCTTGCACTGGGTCTGTTATTGGTTGTTATTGTTGTTGCTGTGGTTGTTCGGCACCTCGAATTGCTGCCGCCAAAACATGGCAAACTCAGTTTGAATTCTGCCTTCAAGCGCATTAGAACCAAATATAAAAATCACTTGCTGGTGAACAGTTATTAAATAAATTATTAGCTCACCTGCTTCGACGTGTTTGTTTCACTACTTGCCAATTTCACATTTCTTGTTGTTTTTGTTTTGTTTTTTTTTATGTTACATTGTTTCAGTGGGTTAGTTGCATTTGCAATTCTAATTTAACGTACAGCTCAAATTGCCCTACTCTGTTATTTATATATTTTTGTCATTGTTATTTTCGTAATCGACGCAGAACAATAGTAAAACAATCAATCGCGAGCATTAAGTATCTATCTTGACTTCCGCAGTGTAGAGGTGCGCAAGCCGATTAACGAACCACAGTAAATAAATCAGAGTAAACATCTCGAAAACAATGTGTGCCTGTCCCATCAACCACCAAATGTCAGGCGTCATGTCCTCCGGCAGGATATTGCCCCGTCGTCAGGCGATACCAGTTCTTTACACCCGTGGCACTCACTACGAGGTCGGTTTCGATATGGTAAGCATTCGTCCTTCGTCCTTTGGCCTTTGAAGTAACTCCAAAACACGCTTGTCAGAGTCACGCCAACCTAATTATAATTATAAACCAACCAAATGCCAATAACTGAATTGTACTAAATATGTGCGTTAGATTTGGGTAAAAACTTTGAACTTTGTTAAAAGCAAATGGAAGGAAAAATGAATTATAAGGCTAGTCTACTTGGCTACATCGATCAAGTAGTTTTCCTCGAAATTTATTTAGTTTAGTTATAGGGAAGAGTAGGCGACATATGAAAAGGCACATTAAGTCCTGTAATGAAATGCATTTTACTCTTCATTCATAATCGATAAATACAACCAGATCTACGCGTAATTGCAAACAAATTTACGCCGAATTTTCGAAATAAAAAAAATGGAGAGTAAACTATGTGTATATATAAATAAATATATATATATCTATGTAGATATAATTAACTAATTAACTGATTCGATTTACTCGACTTAATAATGCATTAAAGTGCTGCAATTGCATTTCAAATGTGATGGAATTGTTTTTCTGATTATCAAATTCGAACTGATTGTCGTTCAAGCAGAAAGTTGAAATGAGCTGTGAAATTTCAAATATATAAATATGTATGTAGTATATGAACATAGTATATGTAATTAACATTAACATATATTGGAGTAATTAAATTGCCACAATCTCGAAATGAGCTCTAGCCAGCCCAACAAACAATCATTTCTAACAAAAAACAGCTTTTCTAATGAGAAGAAATGAGAAATGTTTACAAATAGAGCAGCTCAAAAATAAAAGACACTAATCCAAAATTTTCAAATACTTTCCAAGTCTAAATCAACATGAAATTTACCCTGACCTCTATAGAATTATGAGTTTGTGCAGTTTTATTAGACGCTGACTAGCTTAATCTAGATCCAAGTTGCCTTACTTTAAGTGCGATGTGCTTAATTAACAGACTCTATTATTGTGCTTAATTTGTTTTGTATACTTGACTATACCGATGTGTGTAAATATGTGCATATATGTACACTGCTTTCTTATCAGGCTGTGCAATTACAACGCTTTAAAGTGTGGGTGATGTGAACATATATACATGTATATAATATTTAGTATATAGATAAATCGCTACGCTTGTGGTGATAAGCTCAAAAGCGATTGCACTCGTTTGTATGTGCATGCTGATGACTTGTGCAAAATGAAGAAAAACATTATAAAAATAAAATTGCGAATAAAGTTTCTACAATTCCTATTTATTGAAGAAAGGCTATAAATTTAAGGCTGCCTCCATCCAAATTAATATTTGCAAACACAAATCCAGCATGCGTAGCTAAAACTAAAAAAGAAAAGCAAAAAGCGAAAGACAACAATCTTAATTTAAGGTTCTTTGTTTACGATTTTGTCGCGCTATTCACTTTTAATAGGTTTTTTTAAGAAGAATTTATGCCTAATTTGCGATTAATTTTTCTACGTGTTTAGGTGCTTGAATACTTTCGCCTACGGACGTATTTGTTGGCCCAGTTCCCGTTTAACCTTCACCCAACACAAAAATGATCACACCCAGTCGTTTGCTGCCCCATGGTTTGTGTGTGGTTTTGAACCGGAATTAGAATTGGTAGTGAAAACTGCACAAATGGCCAATATCAAGGGCAAACAAAACCAAAAACTATTAGCAAGCAAGCCCTGAATCCATTTCAGTGACGGCTTTGAGACGGGAGTCGATGCCAATTGGCGACCCACCCATATGGTGAACTTACCTTGAATAGCAACATTCATTGGCAGTCCTCCTCCTTCTCCAACCACCACCCGCAGACCATTTACAAGAGATTCAATATTGCTTCAACAATAACCTTTTATTCATATTGTTGTTTTTAGCGGGCCGTTTTGTTTATTTGCATTGCGATCAGTCGTGATCGATAATGGTCACATTATATGTACCATATATATATATATATATATATGCAAAGTACAACACTCTTTCATTTTTCATTTTTTATCAGCATCCAAATACAGCTAGAAATACGTAGTCTGCGTCTATTAGCAGACAAACATTGGCACTCCAACGAAATATTTAGAAAGCCACTTCCATTTTTAGTTGTAAAAATAATAATAATAGTTATATACGCTTTCCAGGGTCGCACTTTTGGCTCAATGATCAAGAACTTTCTGATCTTATCTCAGTCACTGAACGAGACCTACTTGCCGCTCTACAGCACCGCAAAAGGCAGTGAGTACTCCAAATTTGTGTCTCTGTCTCATTGATGGGATAATGTGAATCATTGTTCGTTTCTCTTCTTAAATGTATATTTTTGTTGTGGTTGTTTTTTCTTTCTGGTTACAGGGCAAATCTACAATGAGACACTGGAATCTGTGAAATGCAGCTTCCCGCAGTACATACGGGAACTGGAGGGTGTTGCCGATGGTGCCGAGGTGGAGTTCCACAAGGTGAGCCATATTCAAAACGAAAACTGTAACCCAATACTCAATTGGCAAGCAACCTTACCACAAAGAGTCAGCGCCCCTTGGACCACCCGCCACAACATAAGCCACCTCGTTCATAATAAGCACTCGAGCTGAGAGCTTCAGCTGTGCAAAATTAAGTGGCCATTAAAACAAATACAAGCACATAATTGTTTCAATTATCTATAAAAACAAAAATGAAAAGAAAAAAACAAAAAAAAATTGAAAAAAATAGCTGTTGAATGCGGGGGTTGCGAAGGCAAACTTAAACTTGATTATTCTAACGGTAAAGGTAATGCCAAAGTCGTTGCACACAATTGCGTTGCGTGCTGCGAATTTGATTGCCCCTTTCTGCTGCGTCTCACGTTGCAAGTTGTCAATTCAATGACAGCACCAAATGCAATATATATATATATATATATATATCTGTACTCGTAAAAAATAATTGTACTCTAATAGGCTTTAAATAGTAATTACCATTCGCACTGGTTTATAATTAGCATTGTGAACATAATTGGCATTCTGATATGGCCATTATAATGGAAACAAATGCAATTGTTCATCCATATTGTAATTAAATCAAATGTTAACGGTCCTAATGCAATTTCTCACACAATTCAGCGACCCAAAGTGCTGCGTATACTTAATACTTTGTAGGCATATCAAAAATTTGTAGAAGTTTTGCAGACTCGAACTAATGTTGACTAGTTCAGATCGTACATCAATTGACAGAGCTCTCGAATATTGCTTTAATTTGTAATTAGTCGCACCAGTTTTAGCCAATTACTAATACAAAAAAGTGCAAAATAACCGCATCGACCGTGCATCAAACTGCCATTGAACTAGTTCCGTTTTATTGGTTTTGTAATTGTTGTTGTTGTTGTTGTGGTTGTTGTTGTTGTGGTTGTTGCTACCACTAAATGCTCTTAAGTTGACTAATGTGTAGGCCAATTTGACCATATGTGTAACGGCAACTGAAAAAAATGGCCAAGTGAAGGAGACGCCGCACAAAAGAAATAGCGATTTGTCTTGCCAAAACCTAGAAACATATCAAATGCAAAGCCGCGCTTTGGCTTCTCCACAAATGTCATTCATCTTTTATCGATTTAATTGCCATGCCACTTATTATTCAGTAGCTGCCTCTTAATCTCTAAGAAATGCACACCTGCCAATAATGTGTTAAAATTTTGATAATTAAATAGTTGTTTAATAAAGTGCACGCAAAATTATACCAACCTTGGCAGCCGTCAGCTGCGTGACTTTCATTAGCTGATTATGTAATTTGCATAATTAAGTAAGTACATATTGAACTGCTAATTGCAAATGGCAGTTTTGTAAAAATGTCGTTAAGCATTTGATCAATCCAAGAATGTACATTTATTTTGTTTGCATTTACCACATACCGTTTTCCATTAGCAAAGAATTTATTACAATTACTGTCAATCAATCAGTTTTATCGTAAATAGTTTATCTCCTTAATATTGACTATAAAATGATATTTGTTTGTAATCCCGTCAATGTTTCTAAGAGTTCAGCTTGGAGACACCCTGAAGATGATATTGGTCGATTCTATATAGTATATGAGAACTTTTATTTGAAGTCTCTAGCTCTTATAGTCTCTGAGATCCGTTACATACATTGGCACCCCTTCATTATGCCCTTTTGAGTAATTTTTAATGGGTTCAGATTTTGAAAAGCGAATGAAAAAATGAATAAAATGCTGAAAAGTAAACGACCTAAACGTATGTGTAATTTAAAATAATTAATCATTTATATATATATTTATGTACATACACATACATTCTTTGATTCATATACTGAACTTCATTAAATGGTCTTTAAAACCAGCCAACAACAGCAGCAAAGACAATAGAAAATCCAATTAATCATTAGGCGAAAATAAACGAATCATTCTGTCAGCGATCAAAATGTAAAATATACAGAAAGCTTTTACAACGTATTAATTTTTGAGTTAATTTACAAATTAATATTATATATATACTCAAATTAACAAACTTCAATATGACCTTCGCCCACAGTTGTTTTTACTGCACTTGGACGAGATCTTGCCACAGGCAGTGAAGCATCAGCCACGCAGCAAGAATCAACCCACTGGCTGCTCCTCAATCATTGTCAATCAGAAGCATTGTGTAAGTATTCCTATCATTTACATATTTATATATTTATACAGACATGGCGCAACTTAATCTCTGCTTCCTTTGGCTAGCGTCTGCTGGGCCACACAGAGGATGCTCTCACGGAGACGCTGAATCATTACTACTTTGTGGTGGCGCACATTATTAGTGACAAGCCGCAGGGCAAGTATAATGTGAAGGAGGAGCATTTTATGTCCCTATGCTATGCTGGACACCTGCCTGGCTACACAATGAGCCACAATCATCATGGCCTAGTCTTTAGCATCAATACAATTAGTGCCGAGCTGCTGCGCAGCGGTAAAACACGTAAGTTGGCTGCTTGCTGGTTGTGGCTTAAAGTTGAAAGTTAACCAATATCGGAAACAGCTCGTCATTTCCTGACACGGGCCCTGCTTGCCACAAGCAATGTGGATGATGCCTTTAGGGTGCTGACAGATGCCGGCGTTGGTGCCGCCGATGCCTGTTCCATTAATTTCTCCTTTCTGGCGTGAGTATGCGGCAATCATTCCTATTCATATACCTGCATATCAATTAATATTCTTAACTATTGCAGCGATCCACGGCAAATGTTTTACAATGTGGAAATGGCTCCAAATCCGGACAGAAAGAATGAATCACATCTGAGCATCAAGGAGGTGCCGTTGGGCGCTCATAATTATCATGTCAATCAGTATGTTGTCATTCGAATTGACACACTTGAGACACAAGCCACGTACTCATGCATTCCATTCCAATCCATTCGACAGATTTGAGCGCATTCACTTGGATCAGGCCAATGATCTGATGATCGAGTCCAGCGTGTCCCGCATGCGCGCCTTTGCCACCTACAAGCCGCCAGTTAGCGAGCATGATGTGTGCAATATGCTGGGTGACGTCACTGGTGGATGCTTCTGCGTGTGGCGCGATAATGGCAGATGTGATGAGGTGGTCAAAACAATTGCTGTTGGCCTCTTCGATTTGAATGCCAAAACCTTTTCACTCTATTCGGACAATCCCAGTCTGACGAAGCCACACTGCACATTGCCCCTGCTTTATAAATAGCTGATGAAAAAAACCCCCCATCTATATATATATATATATATGTGTGTGTATATTTAAATATCGCGTGTACTTATTCATTATCGAAATGTGAAGAAATTTTTATTTGTGTTTCTAATTAAAACATCAACAATTTTGGGTGCCCAGTTATTGTCTTATTGAACATTTCTATTAATGTAAATTTTTCTGTATTATTTGAGTTTTAGCTTGAAAATCTATTTAAGTGCTGAGAATTGTATATGTCCGAATACAAAGATTACATTTGTTTCTATATAAATTCATGTAACGTAACCAATTCAACATGTTTCTGTTCAATAAATAATCCGACACTTCAAATTGTGAATTTATAAATAATAAATTGAATTAAAAGAAAAAAAAACCAAACAAGAACATTCGATTTCTTTCTCTACACTCTGAAAAGTGGTGAAATTTTAAATAATATTTGTAAATATTTTTTTATCTGGTATTATTTAGACCGAAAAAACAGTCTCGGAGCCAAAACATCGTAGCGGAACATCATCATAATGCTCGATCCCGTTACTTAGGTGTATGTATGTGCATGTGTTTCTCTTAACTATATTCCAAATCTCTAGTTCTTATAGTGTCTGAGATCCGCTTGCTCATACAGCAGGATCCTTATCAAGAATATACACAGACAAACCATGTAACTTTTGCAGAACTTTATTATACGGTTTTCTTTTTCAATTTTGAATGGGCTCAGGGTATAAAACAAATGACTGCTATTTTAGGCACATTTAAGAGAGCAGACCCTCGCAGACCTCAGTCCACCTACTGATACATCAATTTCATTTAAAGAACTGCATCAGACAGTTTTGGGGTGTTACCTCCAATAGAAGGCTAGAAAATCGATAATATCAATAATCGCAAATCGATAAAGCCACATATCTCCCACAATTTTAAGGTTACAGTCACCCTTCCCTTGAAGGGCCGATCAATCAAAAAAACGGATACATGGTGGTGTAAATCAATAAGACCATATATCTCACAACATTTTAAAGCTAGAGTCCCCAAATTTGAAAGGTATATTGTTGGTAGCACCGAAAACGGCAAAAGCCTTTATTTCCCACTATTTGAGAGCTATAGTTTCCAAACTTGTTAGGTAGGTTGCTGGAAACATCCTCTAATATTTTTTTCTGACACTTGGAGGATAGATTAGGAACCTCCTTTAAGGATTGGTATTTCGTGGCAGCTCTGTGGCACCTGTTATCAGATTACTTATAGGTAACATGAGTATTTCGCAGTCGCAAATGTTATACTTTGCATACCGTTTCGGTTTGACACCCTGCTCAATAATAGAACACATTTCTAAAAAGTTTGAAGCCAAACTCTTAATCGTAGAACAAAATCCCTTCTAAAATGTATAAAATTGTAATGAAGTCTGCTCTCTAGAAAATATGCTAGAGTTTAGCTGATTTTTGCTTTAGTTTATTCGTTGTGAGATCATAAGATCATAATCATACTATTCAGGCCCCTTGACCCCCCTTGATCGACTTTACAATACAAATCTGAAAATATCTGTGCTGAGTCTGAGTCATTGGCACCGCTTTAAGACAACCTTATCTAGTAAATATGAAATAACGTGTAGACCGTGACCTGTAGGTCTGTGTCGAAGTTCCACTAAATGAATAATTATCATTGTAATTAGAACTAAATAGCTTCCCAATATCCAATTAGCGATCTAATAATTAGCTTGAAATTCGCAGCTGTCGACATTAAGTGACCATTTAATCAAGAACAATCACATATGAACATGTTTTATACAAAGAATTGAAAAGTACACACATATAAATTATTCGTAATTGGTTTAGAGGGGCATCGCCAGCAAACTTCAACTTGAGTCTTCTAACGGTAAAGGTAATGCCAAACTTGTTGCACACAATTAAGTTACATGTTTCAACTGCGCCTCACTTTTCAAGTTGTCAATTCAATGACAGCCAATCAATGCCATATAAGTATAAATTTATTTATGCACCTACTTGGGTCAGATAATTGTATTTTACTATGCATTTCTTGTGACATTGAGATACATTATAAGACTACACTAATTCAGTATCTCAAGAATGTGTTTGGACATTTGAAATATTTATATTTTCTCACTTCTTTTGCGAAAAAAAGTATTTTAATATTGACCTTTTATACCCTGAACCCATTGAAAATGGGTAAAACGGGTATAATGATTTTGTGCAAATGTATGTAACAGGCAGAAGGAAGCATCTCCGACCCCATAAAGTATATACATTCTTGATCAGGGTCAACAGCCGAGTCGATATAGCCATGTCCGTCTGTCCGTCTGTATGAATACGCATATCTCAGAGACTGTTAGAGCTAGAGACTTCAAATTTGGCATATAGGTTCTCGTATACCAGGCGTAGATCAAGTTTGCTTTATTTTATCGATAGCTGCCTCCATTTTGTCGTTTATCGATACATTTAAATTTTCGATAGCAATAAATGCTACAATTCTAAAGGCAGAATATTCTAATTAATACACAATATACACAATATTATTGCTCAACTGCCCAAATTTCATCACGATCGGATAAGAAACACCCAAGTTATGGTCGAAAATATATTCTCATATTGATCTCATTTCTATAAGCAGCCGCAAGCATCATATGCGATTGCATGTGTGAGAAAGAGATGACATGATAATCGACGCGAGTGTCAATATGTTTTAGTGTGTATGCTGCAGAGACCCGTTACGCCGTTACGATTCGCGTGTACGTATATATGTGTGTATGTATGTATTTATGTATATGCACGTGTTTGTTGCCAGTCAGCTGAATCAGATCGGGCTTGTGAATAAAAACATGCACTGCTATAAGAAATGAGTGCACTTGCAGACCTGCTCACATTTGGGTGCAAAACTTATTATAGGGAAATTCGCCAAAAGCTTTAGAATATATTTAACAACTGGGTTCAGGGTAAATTCTGCCTTTAAAATTGTAACATTTATTGCTATCGGAAATTTAAATGTATCGATAAACGACAAAATATAGGCATTTATCGATAAAATAAAGCAAACTTGATCTACGCCTGGTATACAAAAACCTATATTCCGAATTTGAAGTCTCTAGCTCTTACAGTCTCTGAGATATGCGTGTTCATACAGACGGACAGACGGACCTGGGTATATCGACTCGGCTGTTGACCCTGATCAAGAATATATATACTATATTATGGGGTCGGAGATGCTTCCTTCTCCCTGTTACATACATTTGCACAAAACCATTATACCCTTTTACCCATTTTCAATGGGTTCAGGGTATAAAAAGATACGATTAAATGAAAAATTTAAATTTAATGTCTTGCACAGAAGTAGGCCCCATTATAAAATCTACAGTTTATTAAATCGGAGATGTTTTCTTATCAGAATGGCTCGCAACAGTTTATGTTGCATAGTTGCATACTTTGGAGCGCACACGCATATGTTTATATAAAGCACAGCATACTTTTAGGTCGTCTGAGTTTAAAGTAAAGCAGGAGTGTTTTCTAGAATATAGAACACCAAAAAAATAATACTAAAAAAATAAAATAACTATAAAGTTGCCACACGAATAACGTGTCCAGTTGAAGCCAGCCTGTCTGCTATGCGGATTAGTGTCAGCAATGAGATCTACATTTTATAAATGCCACCCGAACATCGGATGTACTTGGCTACTACCATTTTATCGTATGCAAGTATCGTCTCATCGTCACATCGATGCTGACAGCGTCGGCGGCTTCCAATTTCCTTTTGCCATCATTTTTGCCACTTTATGTGCCAGCAGATAAGAATAAAATGCTTGACTTTTGGATTTTCGGTTCAGTTTTGTTTTGTTTTGTTCATTTCTTTTTTGATCTTCATTTTTGTGTTTTTTTTTGGAATTTAAGTGTTCAGTGCTAAGCATTTCCTTCCCACAGCAATTGATATGCGCATTAGGCACTCCTGTTGTTCTTATTGCGATATCCTTTGCTCAAGATATTTAAGTAGGTATGTGCATAGATATTTGGAAAGCGTTTCACGTGCATCCAGCCAACCAGGCAACCAGCCAACCAGCCAACCAAAGTGCTTGTCTGCCCAATTTGTCACTTCACTTGGCTGCAATGCCAGCCAATTTTACTCAAATAACAGTTTGTGATCGGCCTCTGTGTGTGTGTGTGTGTGCGTGTGTGTGCGTGTGTGTGTGTGCGTGTGTGTGCGTGTGTGTTTAAGGCTCACATGTTGCGCAGAGAAATGAAACGGTCTCATCGGTAGGGGGTCACACAATTGCCTAACTGCTGTTGAGTTCATTCGGCTGATTGAAAATTTTCCGTAAGTGCATTCAAGTATTAACTATGCCTATTTCTGTGTATTTCCCCTGCTCCGTCTAAGATAGTAGTTCAGCCCCTTAAGAGCAGCAATAACAATAACAACAACAACAACATCAACAACAACAACAACAACAACAACAATAATAATAACAACAACACACTCATTTCCAATACTTCATTGATTATGTTAATATGCCGACGCGACGTTCCCCTTGATTCACCTTATCACTGGACTCGTCTGTTGTTATTTAAGTTTTTGAGTCGTCTGTTTGTTCTTTTCTAACCAACAGCAAATGAAACTCAAAACAAAATCCGAAACTGAAACTGAAATCGAACCGAAAATCTGTTTCAAAATCTTTATGTTGTTGCATTTTATGTGTTGACATTTGTCGTCTCCCTCCCTCTTCCTGCTCTTCACTGCTTGGTGCTTGTCGCTCTTGCTGTTGTTATTATATATATTTTTGTTTGTGTTATTTTACCTTTGTAGGTTTTCCCGTTCACACGTTCTTCGTGGAAAATTTTGTCTCGTGTAATTAAGCACACATATGTACGTACACACATAAATGTATGTATGTCGGCGGCATGTTGATCGCTATTCGATCGTTCACATATAAATTTGTTCATTTGAAGTAAAACTCTTTTTCAATGGGCTTTTGTTTGTGGTTAATAAATGCTAACAATAATGTCCGTACGGATTCCAACATATGTTGCGGTTCTGTAAATGTCAACGATCATTTTATATCAAAGTTACACATTGCGTGCTGAGCGAAATGTATTCTGCATCTAAATTTCAGATAGATACTATTGACAGTAGCTATATGCATTTGATTTGTATATCGATTATCGCTTCTTGTAATTTGATTTTTTTTTGTCACTAGTCTGTTTCGATCAGAACTATTCGTCTTTTGTTTAATGCAGTACATAGTTCGAATCTGACCACTATATTATATAGCTGCTATAAGTATAATCGGTTGAAATATGAGTTTATTTTTTATCGATATACTGTAACTTCACAATTTTTATATACTGTAACTTCCCAATGTGCAACAGGAAATATAAAAAAATATATGCATACAAAAACATAATAATATTTCAAGCTTTAAACTAACATTTATATGTCAGTAGTAGGTTAACTGAAGTTTAAATAGGATAGATAATCTTCAGCACCAAATGCAATATAAGTATAAATTTATTTATGTATCTACTTGTATAAAATATGCATAAATCAAAATTTAGCATTTTAAGTCAAAAGCAAATCACGAGCAAAATAAATAATATTCAATTCCACTTGTATCAGTATTTATTATATTAATATGTATATAAATGTATTATAGTTAATATTAAAACATAAAAAAGTATGATTTAATTCAAAACGATACGATTAACGTGCCCGATGTCACTCAATCAATTGCTTCTTGTCACTTTTCCAATATATTCGAATATTTTTTGTTAAAAAGTGACCCCCACAAACTAACACACAGCCAGACACAGACTCGGAGGCCAAATGATCTGTGACTGGGTGAGTTTCAAGTGTTTTTTGTTTTTGTCACACGAAAGGAACACTAACTGTAAGTGGATACTTGGACAAGGCACTTTTAGCTGTCATTTGTTCGTAATAAATATTGAAAAAGGAGAAAAAACAATCAGATTCAAATAAAGGATCGTTCCGCGTTTGGTATTGAACATGTGTGTGCCGATGTGCCGTGCTGAAATGAAGCAATTAAATGGTGAGACAGAGATAGAGACAGGGGCAGAGAGAGAGACAGAGAGAGAGAGAGAGAGGGAGTTGACATAAGTGTAACGTGTAGGCGTGGCTGCCCAGTGGGTAGCCAAAACTAAGAGAATTGTAAGAAAACAAGAAAATTACAAAACTGATTGTCAACACATGGATATTTGGGAATATGGGAATATGGGAATATATATCGCTGCGTTGGCATTTGCCATGGTTCGGCAATCTGAGTGGAATACGAGAATGCTGCAGCAAAATATGAAAATGCCACCACTGAAAATCTTTCATTGTTGCCGTTGCACAGTTGCATATTTCTACTGTGGACAGAGTTCAATAACATTTTCGAAACAATTTGCATGCTTTTGCTCTTTTGTACTTGGTGGGCTGGACCTAAAGTATTGAAATTGAGGACGCACTGCCAAAAAAACAAAAAACAAAGACAAAAAAGAAAAAAAAACGGGCGCAACTTCCTTTCGCAGGAGCTGGCAAGACCACTTCCTTCACAAAGCAACACAGACCGACTGCAAGACAATGGCTGAGACGCGCTCGAAATTTGCTTTCATTCGGCGATGAGATCGTCTGGCAAAGCTTTGCATAAGGGAAGCGTCCTCCCCATCATTATCACCACAAAAAACATCATCATCACCATTAACTTCAGCCATAACATCAACATAATTAGAATCAGCTCTGCTCTGCTCTGTTCTCTTCTGTTCTGTTCTGTTCTGTTCTGCACTCGACTTGGCTCGACTTTGACTCACATAAAACATGTTAATGTTGCAAGCTGCAATTTTTGCAACGTCGCCGTCGTCAGAGTTGTCATCTTTCTTTCGCTTTGCTCCGCCTCACCGTATACTCTTACCAAAGCTGGCTATTCAAACTTTCTTATCGCATATTTCCTTTCTCTCGATCATTTTAGTTTTCTTTACAATGTCTATTTTTATATGTCCAAAGAATCTGGAATTTATTACGTTATTTTCTTATTTCTTGCATGTATTTTTTGCGTTACACTTCGTAAAATACACAAAATTGTTAAACAAATAATGTAATTGAATTTCAGGAAATATGTAAAAAATCATTTTGGATTTATTCCCTTTTTCTTATCTCAATTAATTGCTAATGTATATATATATATTCACAACTTTACTTTCTTATGACTTTCTTCGCTTTACTTTGAAATATTTGGAAATATTTAATTAAAATGCATGAAACGTAGTTTTTGATTAGAATATATGACGAAAAACTGGATACGTGCTTGAATTTACATGTCTTCATTCCGGCGACTTATGAATATGTTATTCGCTGGACGCAGGTCAAGTGTATTTATATATATATATATATATATATATATATATATAGTATCTTTAACAAAGCAAAGATCCCATCGAATCCAATGTGATCTACATTTGTGCAACCAACATATCAAAATATTTGCACATTTCCCTTCCAAACAGTTTTCTACACAATCAATTTGAATCATGCAGCTCCGACTGTCTCAGACTCAAAGGAAAAGAAAAGCTGTCAAGTCGCGGGCATTTTCAATCTCTAGAAATAGAATTGCTTATGTCAAGCATAATCCTCAGTAGATGTCAAAGAGTATGTCAGCTTCGTCAGGCTGTGCTGGGAGATAAGTTTTGTCTGCTTGCCTTGCTCTTCACAGTGAACCGGACCACAGCTTGCAGCTTCGATAATGCCGGCGTCTGTTCTCGTCTCTGTGTGTGTGTGTGTGTGTGTGTGTGTGCTTATTATGCATGTATATGTGTGCTTACAACATAATATTAATTTATAGCGTCAGCGGCAAGTACAGTTGAGGTTGAGTTGATCCAAGCAACTGGCAACTGGCAACTGGTAACTTGCAACTGGCAACTGGCAACATGCAGCAGCAGGCAGAAGGCAACAGGCAACAGGCGTTTGTTTTGTCTTCAACTTCGTTTTTGTATTCGCTGTTCGGTGTTCGGTGCTCGGTGCTCGGTCTGCCCCTACCGGTTGCCGGTATGACTCAGGCGAGTTGTGCAAAAGAAAAGAAGAAAAAACAACAGAGAAAAAAAAGACACATTCAACAACGTTCTCGTATAGAAAAGAGAACCAAAACAAAAGCACAAAAATATACACAGCCCAGTTCAGTTGTAGAGTAATGGCATTGTGCCCCTTCCTTAACCCTGTTGCCAGCCAGACAGTTGAAAAGACGCCGCGTCTGCGTTCGAAAGCGGTTCTCTTCTCGTTGTGTATGTTCCTCTGTATTTTGTAGTTGTTTTTCTTTTTTTTTAACGCTGTCTGTTGTCTATTGGCTGGTCTATTGGGATTGACAAGAGCGACAAAAACCGAAAGCTCACAGAATCTTACAGCTTGTATGCCAAAAAGTGGACAAAGGTGGTTCAGCAGCCAGCAGCAAGCAGCCAGCAGCCAGCAGCCGTGAAACACGTTTCTTATTGTTGTTGATCCTTTGTCCCGGCTGCGTAATAATCAACCCAGTTAGTTGGCCAGTTGGTAGTTGATGTTGTTGCTGGCAGGCAATATTGTCGCTTATTAGTTTCGTGCATCCATAAAATTATGATGGCTGTTAAATTGCTTTGCACTTGCGTGTCCTCTGGCTATGCACCATATGGCTGCCGCTGCTGCTGCTGCTGCCCCTTCTGTTAGTGTTTGTGGCAGCGATCTGTCTGTGCAACCGATCTGTAGAGCGCCCTACTTCAAAAAGCCAGCACCATACTAGAGTCTCCAATCCAATCATAATTATTTGAGACCCGTTAATAATGTTGGGAGGTTGTGAGTTCGCCTGATTGAGTCCAAAGTATCATCTTAAGTGGGCTCAAGTGAGGCTAAAGCGGCAGCACGCGATGTAAAGCTGATTATCGGCTACAATTGATCCAGCCGATGAACCAACTAATCCCAACTAAGAGCCTCAAATCAGAAATAAATAAAGAATATGAACTTTCTATTCGAACGAAATTCTACTTTCTTTGCTTCTGAATGAAGACAAGTAGTCGAATAAGCTCGATTACGATATACCCTGAACCCAGCTGTTAAATGTATTATAGTTTTCTTTCCAAACTTTCCTTTAAAAAGTTTTGCACACCCAAATGTAAGAAGGTGTGTAGTGCTCTCATTTCTTATGACACGCGTACTGAAGAAAAAACACATCTTAATTATATATTACATTCTTAGTTTTTATTTAATTTTTATTACGGGTAAAGCAAGAAATAAGAAAAACATATATAATTATTGAATTTTTTTATATAAATAGAAGAAGTTGGATGAATTCCTGGCTTACTGTTATACATAGCGGACGGGGATTGAAAAATGGCTAATATTAGTTCGCTTTCATCTAAACTACTACAAAACAGTTCGCAATCACGAAACACGAATTACCAATTCCAAATTCATATCTTTCCACAGCATAACTAGCTCCCGATAATAGTTGCTTCAATATATCTTCCATAATAAAAATATAGCTCTGTAATAAGTAATTACAATCATGAATGGTATGTTTTTGTATGCTTATGATATATTCTGGAGCACAAAAGAGCTCTCCAAAGTAGAACTTAGAAAGTCAGAACTGAATCCTTTAATGCCCTGCTCGTTTCCTACTCGTGCAGACTGCAAACTGCAAACAGCAAACAGCCATCAATCAATACACAAATCCGCAAGACGACAAACTGATCAATCATGCAGCACATATGTACTTATGAATAAACCACTTCAGCTTGCCACATGTGATCAATGGGATTAGCGTAGACGAAGACACCTCTCAATGTTTGCGCTATGACAGACAACCCTGAAACATAGAAAAATATCTTGTGAAAGGTACTTTTACCATTTGCCTGGACGCTTGTCTGTCTGTGTGGCAAGACTTTAGACTTAAGTTGTTAATGCCGCATAGAGCAAAGCGCTAAAAGGTGTTGCCCAAAATGATGACAAGCAACTGCGGTCAGAGTCCAGATGTGTGTGTGTCTGTGTGTGTGTGTGTGTGTGTCTGTGTGTGTGTGTGTGTGGTACGTAATTAGCCCAGGTTCGGAGACAATAAAGCTGAGCCCTATGTTGGCAGGGGGCCGCATTATTTCTGCTTACCTGAACAGAACCTATGCTATACATATATATATATATATATAGATATATACATGCTTAAGTAAGTAGTTACACACAAATTTACATGTGGCTCAAAATCTTTGCGGTGGCAGCTGCAGTAACAGGCAGCAACCAGCATGCATCAGTATGTCGCAATAGTCGCTCATTAACACAGATCTACGAACCCAACGATGATCTAACGACCCCGCCTCCCTTTGACAAATAACAACAACAGCAACAACAGCAACAAAAAAGCACCAAATTCAAATTTAAATGTATCTCATATTGTTGTTGTGGCTGCTGCTGATGCTTGGCTGAAGTTCAACAATGGTTCAGACTTTCTTTTTGGGGCCGGGCGTCGCGTTGGTAAATTGTTTTCACTTTATTGCCTTTTGGCTGCGTTGGGCCGACGGTTTATGACATTTATACTTAGAGCATATCATATTGTATCTGCATCTGTTTGTGTGTCTATCTATCTATCTATCTATCTATGTGCAATTCTGTTGAGAGTGAGCCAAAAACCGACACAAATCACAACAGCAACATTCCGAACTACTCGCCACTGTCGAGCCTATCCAAATATCTAGTGATCTTATTTTAAGTGCTGTTGTTGCCGCTTTTGGCTGGTGTGGCAAGAGATGATGGTGATCAAATTTACAGCTGGGTGGCGACAACGCATATGTCGTCTGTCGCCCACAAAATGTTATTGAACAATTCACAATCACAACAAAAAAAAAAAAAAAAAAAAAAAAAAAAAACTTACAACTATTACAACAACTACAACGCACAACCACTCGTTAATATTAAATATTGAAAGGTAACATCATTTTTTATTTCACTTTCGTTAAAAATGAGGTAAGTGTTCCATTGTTGACATAACTCATACAATCTCCAAAATGTTGCGATGGGTGGTGGGTGGTGGGTGGTGGGAGTGGTGCCAGGGGGCTCTGCATGGTCTGCCTACTGCGTAGGGAGTACTTCTCGCACTATAGTTTGTAGAGTTGCGGTACAGCTCATAAGTAATTAGTAATTAGCTAGTCAATAGTTGCGCTATCGTGCTACACTTCAGGAATGTCGGCCCAATTCATTTAAGTTGACTTTGATTTTCATCAAATATTCGTTATTTTTTTTACTCTTTTTTTTTTTTTTTTTAATTAGTTTCACCAATATAGCGGCGAGAGCCCTTGAGACTTTTCCCCACGATAAATTACTTAATGAGCAGACCTTTACAGCAGTGGGACTGGGTAATGTGCACAGCACACGGCAAACATCGATGCATATATAATATTTATGTATATAGGATATGAAAAGTCTTTAGCCTGTGGGCGTATGAGTGTGTGTGCTTGTCTGTCGATTTGGGCCGACTATTTCTGTTAGTTGTCTGGGTTGTCGCGACGAATGTTTCTTTGCTTTTGCCCTGTCAATTTATTTGACAGTGTCAGGCGCGCATTTTCCAATGGAAATTTTGACTAATTTTCTGCCCTGGGGGTCGAAGACCTCTTGATGAACGTCCAAAAGTGAATATGAATATTAATACTAGATGAGTGTTTGCCACATACGCGTACAACCCATCAAATAAATTTCAATCAAGTGTGTGTGACTAAATGGATACCCTGTAACCAACATGCACACTCCTAGTCACAAAGGGTACTAACTTTCATAATGTCCAATGCCTTTGATCTACTCTCGAATATCGCTTATAGCCTGATTCTAATTTATTTGTAAATTTGTTGCCTATACATTTTCCGAAAAGGGACAGCACATTTTCTTTCCACATTAAAACATAAAGTATGTTGGGAATTTCGGAAATTCGAACCGAGTATAAAGAAAGACAACCGATTGTTTAATCTTTAATTATAATTTAATGTATGTTTTACAACTTATTATAATTTAATGCTGAAAGCAAAATAGAAATAAAACAATTTTTAATTTGTAAATTTTGGTTTTTTATCTACTGGGGTGTTTGCAGACAAGTTATTTTATTATTCATTTCACAAAGAAAAATAAAATTAAGCAGATCAACTGTTATATTTAAATTCAAGCGGTAATTTAGTCACTCAGCGTCAGGCGTTAACAACAACTGAGACTCGCAAGGGGATTGCGAATAGTAAAGAATGTTGAGCATTGTGGAATCCGGCAATTAGTTAAAAGCCCGATGACAACTAGACTCGAATTTTGTGTTTAGCCCCCTTTAAAACCTTTTAATATACGCTGCGTATAAATACTAAAAGCACTAAAAACAATCAACAGCCCTACAATGTTCGTAATTGTGACCACATAATTAGCAAAAAAAAAAAAAAAAAAAATGTGTCTGGACTCGGGCAATGTTTCATTTTCGCCAATTAAGCGACAATAAACATGCCCACATTTTGGCCGGGACTGGGTCGAGCAGGGGATTGGGGAGGTAGGAGGGTAGGAGGGTAGTCGGATGGATTTTGTTTGGGCTCATCATTGAAATATTTTGTTATCTTGTGGTGTGTGCGTGCGTGTTAAAATTAAAAACTCGTAAAATAGCAAAAACGAAAATTGCACCATAACAAGCATTTAATGGCCCATAAAACTGGAAGGCAACAGCACACCCTACAATGCCAAACTCATACTATGTGTGTGTGCACACAAAGTACACCTAAAATGACACATCTATGCAGCTATTTAATCTGCAATTGGCTCTGGAATATTAATAATCCTGCACTCACACAACATGACCCCCAAAAGTGTGCTAAGTAATTGATAATCTTTTAATTGAAAATATTGAAATGAAAGTTGTTGAAAATGTAGTTCATTTATCACCAAAACTTTAGGCAACAAAACTTCTTAGTCCGATATAAAAAATGTATATAGCTCCTTTCGAGCCCTAAACAGGGATAAAATCATAGTTTTAGTCGCACACAAGTATACAAATTAAAACATGTTTTCTGTCTGTGTATTAATAACTCTTTTCTTTAAAAAAATAACCCTGACTTAAGGGTTCAACTATAACTTTACTAAGTTCCAGTTTAGATATAATATCGTATAAATAATTTGTGGTAGATAATTAATATTGGTGCAGGATAATAGCTGACCCTTGCAAACTCATTAATAATAAATGTTAAATTCAATTGAAGAACTATTAAAAAGTGCATTTAGTTTGAATACCAACCCTCCGTGTTATTATTTATCTTGCTTGGATGACCAACCCATAAGTCACCAAGGACTAATCAAATATTATAGATCGACATATTCGACATCTATAAGTGCTCAGACTATGTAGCACACCCTAAAAATATGTATATATGTGTGTATGTAGCTATGGGATAGTAATGATAGTGTTGGTCCATTCAAAGATCGATCGATTTGTGGGCCAAGGGGAGACCAGGCTGCAAATGAATATTAACAATTTTCACAGCCCACAGCGAAATATGCAACACGCCGTGTTATGCGGGTCGTAAATGGGTGCGGCTTAGGGGATGGTGACTGTGGGAGAGAGGATATACTACTCTGATATACATATGTATACATATGTATGTTTTTACTTTTTTGCTTACTTTCCTTGGCATTTTTGTATATATATTTTTATTTAATTTTTTTTTTTTGTGTATAGGGGCAGATCTTGCATGCTCTATATGATGTGTTTCCCTGAAGTGTGTGTATATAATACATATGTATGTGTGTATGGCAGTTATTGGCAGTTTTTGCCTTTGGCTTGACTTTCTTTTTCAGTCTGTCGCATTGCCTGCATGTTTGCGGTTGTTGTTGTTGTTGTTGCCTTTCAGCCTTGTTTGCCCTGCTGCCTGCTTGCCTGCCTGCCTCGGCTGGCTCTTTTCCTTGCATTCGGGTTAAACATTTCGTGACCTGCATTTTGTTTAAAATAAATTGGTCTTCGTCGCCGGAGCCGGAGCCGGGGCCAGACATATGGCATGCATGTGGCGCACGTACAAACCACTTCACTCCTTTCAATTATATATGCGAACGCAAAAATACCAATACTCTGGCAAATACTTACACCAACACGAACACGAACACGGACACAGACACAAACACATCCCCACAAGGCATTACACAAAGACTCGCAGCTCCAAATCACACTCCTGCGCCTTCTCCTTCGGCGACTTTGCGCTTCTTTTTAATTACAGCTGCAAATTTGCGCGGTCCCCAAAAAAACGACAAAACAACAAAAAATTGAAGCAGCTACACAAAATGCTTATGACACGAACGGGGGGAATCGTGAGTGTCACTTGCCTCTCGTGGGATCCCAATCCGAAAGCTTAACCCAATAAAAAACAATAAAGTAAAATAATCGAGTTGAATTCGAGTCGAGTCGAGTCGAGTCGAGTCGAGTTGCAGTCGAAGTCCGTTGTGCATGCAACATAGTCACTGTTGCACAATCAACATCCAGTCAAATAAGATGTCGCTATCTCGCATTCTCATTCTGATTCTCATTCTCATTCTGAGTCTGAGTCTGAGTCGGAGTCTGAGTATGTCCCATCCCATTCTCAATATGTTGTACAGGAAGCTGAGTAGGTCGACCGACCTTGTGCAAAGGTTAGCAGATAAAGCGTACTGAACATGATGTGCTCACCACAAATGTTCTCCTCCTCCAACTTCTCCGCCTCCTGCTTCTTCTTTGCCACACCAGCCCCCCTCCACATGGCGAAACGAGCTGTTAAATGCGTCAGTGATAATGCCACATGATGATAATGGTTAGCGGAAGAGCGCAACGGAGCATGACAACATCTTGGTAAATTCCCATGCTGTACATATACATATATGTGTATAGATAAGTGCACAAGTCTTAAGGATCTCTCACTGATTACGATCAACAAGTGTGTGACTACTTAATTAATGCCAAAGCACTAATTACTCAATAAGAGAAACAACATGCAGCAAATCATTTCACTTTACTTATAAAGTTTTATCTTTACACTTTTTACTTTTCATTGCTGCTTCTCGTTGTAACTAGTACTTTGATATAGGTATATATATTATATATAATATCAGTGTTGCTCGAACATTTTTAACAGTGAACACCTTCCTGGAGGAGGATGTGGGCTGGTCGGCGTGTGACTCCTGGCTGGGATGCCTGCTGAGTTACAGAAATACTTTTAAGTATTATATTTGATATATCATTATTTGCTCATAATGAATTAACTTTTTCCTCAAATAAAAGAATTTTCATGTTTTTGAATAATATTTAAGTGCTTTTAAATTTTCAACTTTAATCCAGGTAATAAATGAAATAAAATATAAATTGGGAAAACATAGTTATGCTCTCAGGTTACCAGTTTATAGAGCCACATAAGCTATCCAAAGTTTTAGTTGCTTCCATTAACTTTAAATCAATCCTGGTTTAAGTTATCGAGACAAAGCTATTTCTGTGATAGTTTAATTAGCAGCATAAAAGCTGTCCACTCAAAACTCATTACTACTAAAGTACTTTGAATAAAATGTAGGAAATATTCAGTAAAAAAATGCATTTAGTTTGAAAATTAATTTTAAAGACCTTAACAAATATAATATATCAGTTTGTTAGTGACTCAATTATGAGTATTAATTACTTGTCGTTGATTGATCGCATAAGCAAATAAACATATATTAGTTAGCTAGTATATATTCACTTGGCTCTAGCCCAAGTCCCAATGCACTTCACTCATTCAATTGACTCATTGGCAATGACGAGGAAGCTTTGGCATGTGAATGAATGCCTTGGACTGTGATTGCCATTTCGATAGCGACAACCACAAACAAAACGAGTACTTCCGTAGAATCGGCGCACAGCCCGACAGAAAGAGAAAGACTTAGAGAGAGAGAGAGAGAGAGAGAGAGAGAGAGAGAGAGAGAGAGAGATAGAGAGAGAATTGGACACACCCAGTGAAACAAAGTAATGACATCTACGTTTCGGTACTTGATTGTAATGATACTTGAAATTAAAAACACATACAACTATGTCAGTTTTATAACTTTCCAAAGAAGACATTTTGCAAGCTAATTCCAAAGATCTGTGGGCGGCAGAGAAAGAGGGGTAGTCTCCGATCTACAGTATGCCCCCAACCATAAAGCCCGGCAAGCTCTCTTTGTGTTTTTTCGCTTAATTAATGCTGCCTTTTTTTTCTTTTGTTTATTTTTTCTTTTTTTGATTGATGATTAATCCAGACTTTGACTTTTGGCATTGACAGCGCAAGCAAACAGCAACAACAACTAGAATAGGCAAATGTAATTCGCATGTGAATATGCTATGCGAATCAAAAGCAGCTAAGCCTGAAATGCAAGATCTCGAGAATACTACATGGATGTAATGGTGAACAATAAAAGCAATAGAAACAATTATATACACACAGCGACAATGGCAACAATACTTGCCCCAAACGAATTGGACTGGCTCAGATCAATTGCTCGTGTTTGGTGTTTGGTAAGGGTATTTCGTGGCGAGACTCGGCAAGACTCAGTTCTGTGTTTTTTTTCTTTTTCTTTTTCTTTTTTTAATTGTAATTGCAATATGGGCGGAAGCGAGCAGCGCTTTGAATGGATAGCAGTGGCGATCGCGATGTAGGAAATCGGGGTTACGCATAAGGGCAGGCCGGCTTAAAATTATGCTCACTTGATGGGAAAGGGGGGGGGAAGCGGTGGAGCGGGTAACCGGGTAACTTGTAACCGCAGACCCCACACAGAAATTCACACATATCGCTGGGAGAAATACTTTGCTTGGTGCCCACATTGAATTGCGCACTTTTCAAAAATATACATATGCATATACATACATACACACACACACACACACACACACACACACACACACACACACACACACACACACACACATACGTAATACTTGGCGAAGAATTTGGAAACCGCGCTTGAACTCAATCAGCTTAGGCTTCGATAAACCCAGCCACTGGCTGCACTTTCCTCGTTCTGCGTCTCCCGGCCCCATCCCCATTCCTGCCGCAATTCCCCAGAGTCCACCTCTTGATTTGGTACCATACAGAATTTTTTTTAACACGTGCCCCGTTAATGGGCTATATTTTATATATATATTTATAAATTATATTAACAATTTGCACAATTATAAATTAGCTCGACAATATCACAAAACAATCATAACAAGCAAGAACTGCTCCCCGAAGATTAAATACCCTGTTCGGTTGAGATCCAAATTTATTTAAATTTATATAAATTTAGATATTTTTATAGTTTTATATTTCGATGCCACGAATTTTGACTAACTTTCATAATTTTCCCATCGATTGTTCTTATGGTAGGTGTAGATATGCAAATGATGGTGTACCAATATCTTGCTATATGTACATATAACTATCTGATACAGTGATCCCAGCAACAAGTTTCATAAACGGACTTCAGCTTATATACAAAAAATGAGATTGGCTGGGCAGAAGTACTGACGGACATGGCTAACGATGCTGATCAACAATAATTATACTTGATGATGTCAAAGACGTCATCATTTAGTGCGTTACAAACTGCACAATAAACTCAATTGTACCCTATAAACCAAGTTCGTATGGTATTTCGCATAATCGGGAAGCAAGCGTGCCTTACTTTTCTATAACCCTCCAACGGACATTTGGATTTACTACTCCCTATGAGTATAATCCCCTGGCGACCCGCATCATCCGGTATCGTAAGTAAAGTTAGACAGATTTATGGCACTTCTGATAAGCATTACGTGCAAATCGGGAAGCAAGCCAAAGAACAAAATTAAAAATTAACTGAAAGCCTGACGGACTTGGAATTTACATACATATATAGCATATAACCAGTTCAATTTTCAAAAGAAAATCAAGTGAGATCATTGCAAAATAGTCTGATACCAAAGCAATACCAGCTGATAGCAGAGATGGCAAGGAACCTTACCAATCTTTGGAGGAGGTTCCTAATAATTATCCTTCCATGTTTTATGACTCCAGTTTCTTAAATTTTGTGATATGGTTGTATCGGAATCTTGCAAATTTGATGAGTCTAGCTCAAAAGCTATGAGAGATATAAACATTTCCGAATTGTAACCAAATGCTTAACGAAATAATTAATCTAAAACGCTAATAAACTATCTAGAGAACTGCTATTTAAGGGAACCCGAAGATTAAAGTACTATGTCATTCCATTTTCAAAAATGAAGCATAAACCCAACTAAGAACTAAATGATGTTCAAATTGTTATAAGACTAATTCAGCTAAGTATTCCATTAGAAGCGTTACACGAACCAATTGTTGCCAAGGCGAATTGGATTTGAAGCTCGTTTTTCGTTTAGGTTTTAAATGTTTGAAAGATATTTAAACCTAAAATAGACTAAAAAAAAAAAAACGCCTAAAACCTTCAAAAACGAAATGTGTGCGTAGCTTTGAAGTATTTTGCATACATTTTGTTTGAGGGCAAACATTTGCACAGTAAACTTGAAATGGCTTATAATTAGTTGGTGTTCAATGGCTTCGAGTTGGGCTCGGACTTTGGCTTTGACAATTGCGGGTCGTGTTGTCCATTCAAATATTGGATGCCAATGGACCTAAGATCAACATTACTCAAACATATAAATCGTTGGTATTTCTTTTCCTTTTCGTTTTTCCGCATTCGTTTTGTATTTTTTTTGTCTTCTTCCTTTTTTTGGGAGCAATCATATAACGCATACAACATTTTGGATCAATTGATAAGAGCGGCACTTGGCAACAGGCACTAACTGAACTAACGAACTAACTTGGCTAACTTGGCTAACTGAAAGAGCAAGCACCACGCAACACATCACACAAGCAAACAAATATTACATATACAAACAATATATATATGTATATATATATATATTGAGGGGTGTGTGTGTCATCCACATAAACTGAACTTAACAAACTCAAACAGTTTTTGGACTTGGTACGATATCTGAGATAGTTGAGTCAATCTGAAGCTGGCCAGTCTTGGCCCAAAAAGATTGTTGAATACGTTCAGATCAATAATACAATGATCACCTATAGGTCTGATCATTCATATAGATCATTCTTAAATTGAAGTGTCAACGATAATACGTACATAATCACTATATTCCTTGACTTACCATAGCCAATTTATTGTCAAAAAAACAAGGTTCATTTTTAAATCAAAATTGCAAAGCTTAATTAAAAAATCTTTCATTCTAGAATTGATAATCTTAAATTATAGATTGAAGCGTCAACTTAGGGTCTCAATTCTCAAAAAAAAAAAAACATAATTATGAAGATTAAATGCATACATTAATAAAATATGAATAATATTTGAAATTTAGTTTTATAAAGTGATTGATCAAAGAACCCAACACCGACCGATCGTGATCTGCATGATCTTGATCTTTCTTTGCCCAAAGATAAAGCTATAACAGCGATTAGCCAAAAATCTGGCCTGCTGCTGACCTAGTTAGCTACAAAAATAAAGTAAATATTTACAGTGTCAAGACATCGACATCGACATCGGAACAAAAAGAAACGCTATAATTTTTACCTTGCCCAATGTTTTTGTTTGGCCATACAAATATATTGTATACAGTGTGCATGCCATTAATGTCCAAGTTTATGATCATAACGAGCCCAAGTGAAAGAGTGATATATGTACTACTATATGTGTGTATATATATATATAGTGTGCAGACCACAAACCTATTTGAACCACGCTAAACAGGAGTAATACAAGATGAGGGAGGGGGGCAGAATTAACAAGAGAGCTGCAAATCGCTTCCTTTGGCAATCACTTAAGGTTTTATAGTTCTGAGGATTAATTAGCTAAAGTGTCGTCAGATGTTGTCAACGGGGCAGTTCAATGCTCTCACACACACAGTATCTGTAGCTGTATCTGTATCTGTATATGTATCTGTATCTATGCTAATGTATCTATCTGTGTGTAGACACTAAGTATTATTATTGGCATTTCTACGAATGTAAAATCAACTCATTCAAAAAATTAATATATGCCTCGTTTGCTGCAAAACGTCTAAAAGCGAACACACACATAGAAATACACACACACACACACACACACACACACACACACACGCACACTATGGATAGTCACGCGAGCGCGGTCCAAGCTATTGTATCTTTGTATCTTTGTATCTTTGCATCTGTGTGTGTCTTTAAGTATGCGCAAACTGTGCGCTGTGCTCATAAGCATAACGCCCCATAACGAAACCTGCGCCACAGTTCGGAGCAGTGTAAAAACCAAATGCCGAAACCAAATCCCAAGCTCAGCGCCGTATTAATTGTCGGCTAAATTCTGTTTGAACACCGAAACCTGCAAAGGGACGGCCTGGATAAACGGACGGACGGCAAGTGGCTGGAACAGGTACCAAAAACCAGGCAGTAATCAAGAAGGTTGGCCAATAAAATATATATATATATATATATATATATATATACACACACGCACACATATATCTGTGTATATACATGTATAAGGAGTTAGCATGAGGAAGAAGAAGCGGCAGAGACAAAGCCACTAAACGATCGCTAGAGGAAGCATTTCTATAAGATACAGATACAGCTGCAGATATGTACACATGTAAGTATTGTTGAGCTATGCCCGGATTTGATTCGAGCTTCGGAGTCTGCCCAAACTGGCTAACAGGTACATTTTGACCCTATTGTATATCACTGCTGTTGCTGCTGTTGCTGCTGCTGATGTTGCTGCTACTGCTGCTGCTGCCGCTGCTGCTGCTGCTGCTGCTGCTACTGCTGCTGCTGCTGCCGCTGCTGGTGCCTTATTTAAATAAGTCGTAGATTAGTGTCATTTAGCAATTTAGAATTCTCCGTGTGTTTAATATCCGACTGACATTTGTGGTATGTTGTGGCTGCGACATGGAAGAACCCCAGATCGAGTTGATTAAGATTTTCAAGAGAAAACATTAAAAAGTACGCTCGCTATATGGAACTGGATTTGCCAGTTATATATGGTTATAGCCAATGCTAAAAACAATAACAATTATATTTGTAATTCGATGGAAATATGACTCATGCATGATCGACAAATGTTATCGCCTCGCTGGACGTACTTTATTATTTAATATTTGTTAGCCCAAATTCTTTAAGACAGCTCATAATGGATTTGATTTAAGTTCGTATTTATACAATAATTATATTTATTTCGAGTGTGTATTTTTAGTTCATTTATATTTTTTTTCGAATGCGCTGACATTTGACAGTTGAATCATTAACTTAGTCCAGATAATGGCCAGCTGAATCGACTGATAGAAATAGTTGTCCAACAACCAATTGATCATCTCTCTTGGCTATTGTTATTTCTTACTTATTGCTTTCTCAGAAAAATCGATGCGTGTATCTAATTACCAAAAGCTAAAACAAAAATAGAATCGATCATATTTACATTGTTTTGGTTTATAGGTTAATTGAATTTATGGCTTACAAGCAACACTGACATTCGCTCAGTGTACACAAACCCATAAATATTGATATGTAATGCTGCTCTCATTTCTCTGTGTGTGTGTGTGTGTGTGTGTGTGATTCCGTCTAATTTTTTATGATTTTCATTACATTGTGTGGCATAGAGATACAGATACTAGGGGGGCACCAGCCACAGTTTCAACTGACGAGGTCAAGCCCGGTCACTGAATTGAAAGTACGGCAAGGGTGTATGAGTACTGTGCCGATTAGATTAGATTCGAGATTATCATCAAAGCTGAAACGCAGCTAGTTCCGATTTGGAAGCAGCCATGCAACCGGCAACTTAAGACTTGCCACCTGTGTCGCCAACATGCTTCGAGCAGTCCGTCTACCTTGACGATAAACAAAAAGTCAGCCATTGATTAAAATCAAATTTGTCAAAAAGAAACCACACATAAAGTTTGTTTGTATGTATGTATTTATGACAGTGTGTGTGTGTGTGGTAAACTACAGCCATACATACATATATACACATGTCTGGCATTGTACTGCTCTTTAGATGGTTTATGGCACGGCTTTGCGCCTTAAGACCATGCCACGTTGTCTTTGCCAACCCGATATGCAATCTTAATAGCGCGCACAAATCAATCATAAAATACTAAACGTACTCCAGCATATTCAACTGCGATACGAGTATCAGTTCCACTTTATATAGCAAATGCATACACACACATACATATATATATATATATATACACCTATGAGTATCTCAGCTAAGCCTACTTTGATGAATTTCCAAATATTAAAATTGAGTTATGGCTTAAAATCCAATATATATATATATATATATATATATATATATATACAAAATTATGCTTTTTTGTAATAGTTAAGTAGCAAGTGGAAATAAACCATTTATATTATATTAGTTTGATAGTTTTAGCTACAAATTCAATGCAATATTTCACATTAGCATTGCGCATTTAGGTTGAATATCCTTAATTATAAAGAAATTCCTCGAATTGTGCATATGTGCAGCATGTGGTATTTACACTGGAACAGTTTACATTATCTACTTCTGCGGCATTCAAGCGTCTTGCTTCTGGTTTATTGCACTTTGCCACACACACACACACACACACACACACACATGCATATGGTGCATACAGGTGCTATAAATGTGTATGTATATGGAGCTAATATTTATGGCATTCAAGTACAATTCAGTTTTATTTTCTTACCCATTCCATTTTGTGTGCGTATCTCACTCCACGCAACACTTCAGCACTTTGCTTTACCAATTTCAAATAATTTCATCTAATTTTTGATCATTTTTAATTTTGATACCCCTTAGCAATTGAAATTGCTGTTAGAGTGTAATGATGTCGATTGAGGCAGGCATCACTTCCATCCATGTCGAGGGTCTGTCTTCTGTGAGTGACTATCTATAAGAAATGGCGACTTCAAATGGACTTCCAAATGGAATCCAATCCATATTTCCTCACTTTCTCACGTTTTCCCACATACTAACATATACAGAAGCTGTAGTTATCAAATTTGTGTCTTAGTTTCACAAAGCAACTGTAATTTGTCACTTTTTGTGGGATATCTGGCAAGTCGGGCACTCTTATCAAGCTATCATTTTTACTTGTTTTATCAATTGGTGTTTACACACTTTGCGTTGTTAGCCTTTTGTTCAAATTTTGTATTTATTTATTTTGTATTTTTTTTTTTTTTTTTTGATATGCTGCCATCGCTTGGCACTTGTGTAATCATCATCATCATAAGTATGTTTATATGTATCTGTATCTGTATCTGTATCTGTATCTGTATATGTATCTGTATCTGTATCTGTATCTGTATCTGTATCTGTATCTGTATCTGTATCTGTATCTGTATCTGTATCTGTATCTGTATCTGTATCTGTATCTGTATCTGTATCTGTATCTGTATCTGTATCTGTATCTGTATCTGTATCTGTATCTGTATCTGTATCTGTATCTGTATCTGTATCTGTATCTGTATCTGTATCTGTATCTGTATCTGTATCTGTATCTGTATCTGTATCTGTATCTGTATCTGTATCTGTATCTGTATCTGTATCTGTATCTGTATCTGTATCTGTATCTGTATCTGTATCTGTATCTGTATCTGTATCTGTATCTGTATCTGTATCTGTATCTGTATCTGTATCTGTATCTGTATCTGTATCTGTATCTGTATCTGTATCTGTATCTGTATCTGTATCTGTATCTGTATCTGTATCTGTATCTGTATCTGTATCTGTATCTGTATCTGTATCTGTATCTGTATCTGTATCTGTATCTGTATCTGTATCTGTATCTGTATCTGTATCTGTATCTGTATCTGTATCTGTATCTGTATCTGTATCTGTATCTGTATCTGTATCTGTATCTGTATCTGTATCTGTATCTGTATCTGTATCTGTATCTGTATCTGTATCTGTATCTGTATCTGTATCTGTATCTGTATCTGTATCTGTATCTGTATCTGTATCTGTATCTGTATCTGTATCTGTATCTGTATCTGTATCTGTATCTGTATCTGTATCTGTATCTGTATCTGTATCTGTATCTGTATCTGTATCTGTATCTGTATCTGTATCTGTATCTGTATCTGTATCTGTATCTGTATCTGTATCTGTATCTGTATCTGTATCTGTATCTGTATCTGTATCTGTATCTGCATATCCGATTGGTACTGATGAACTAGAAATGCATTTCAAATGCATTCAACGTTGTCTGTTTCAATAAAAGCCAATGCTAATCTCTTGGGTAAATGCCATTTCGAGTTCCGTTTGTGAGGGTTTCACATCTTCAACTTATGACGGCAACCAGGGTGCGCAGTGTAATCAAGAAATTAGAGCACACACACACACACAGACAGACACACACACACACACAGAGACACACACATACGCAATGTGGTATGGCTGTGACGATCGTCAAGTGTTTCTTAGACACAGTTTGGTCATGCGTATTTCTAACCATGTTTGTACACAAAACAATGCATGCACTTATATCTCTGTCAGCGATAAGGCCCAGCCATTTATATTATTTCTTGGCCGACTTCTTCTAACGTTTGTCAACAACCTCAACTCTTGGGCTGTATACCCTAGCATCAATGGGTATTTTAATGAGTTTATATATATGTATTTGCTCCTCTTAAATCATTTCGATAACAATTTGTAGGCATCTTATGAATAGAACAGGAACCAGAACGCTGTGATCAGAAAGATCAGTAATATATATGCGAGCTGTGCCATAATGTCTGCAAGGGTATTAAATCATCGGTACTCCAATATATCACTTCTGCTTATATACATTCATTTTGGTTAAGTTCTATCTTCTGTTGCTTTTGGGCAAATAGAAGAACTCAAATAGGAATGCCAACAAAAGTGTATGTGACATAAGCTGTTAGGTGAAGAAACGTAACATTTTTTAAACATTTTGACTGTGTGCGTATAGATATAGATATGCTCTGTTATCAAGTACATATAAGTGTATCTGTATGTTTGTCTGTCAGCCTGTCTGTCTGTCTGTCTGTTTGCTTGATTTGTTTGGCACAAAATTCTCACGTCCGTCAAATAAAACCCGGCACAAGTCATATAAAGAAGCAGCTCAACCAGCTCAAGCAGCAGCAGCAAAGAAATTATCATCTTAAACGCAGCTCGAGACTCGTTACAGATTACGCTGTACACAATGATGCAAGGATCGCAGTGCAACCCTCAACACTAATCATTCACGTTAGTAGCGCCAACTGGAGAGACTATATCTGATGGATATAGTCATTCACATCGTCAGTTGAAATGGGTCTTAATGCAAACCAATTGATAAACAAATCGTGTGCGAGTTCTGGCCTAAACATTTATTGAACTAATTGTTGAAATTCTCTTCATATATATATATATATATATTGGCTAACTCAAACTGCACCCAGAATATTTTATGCATTTCTATTTGAGAAAATAAACTACACAATCATCTTTAACTCAATTTTGAAATACCCCAGCAAACTATGTATATACAGTCGACATAGTGGCTAATATAATTTATTTTAACTGGTCAACTTGTGGATTATCAGCCAGACGAAAATGCAGTTCTTCAACTGGATAAGGCGACTCGGGTCAGTCGTGGACGGTTCCCAAACAAGGATTTGCAAGTGGACTTAAATTCTGTAAAAGATATGGTGGAAAAACATTTCTTGTCAAGATTCGGCTATTGGCAATGGTTCTGTGAGTTGGTCCCGATTCCCACATTGCACCTCCTGAGATCAAAGAAGAAGAAGACAATTCAATGCCTCATCGATTTTGATAGGTACGAAAACAATTCTGGATGCTTTCAAAACTGGTTTCTTATCTTTCATTAAAAGAAATGCAAATGTTAAACATGTTATTCCATTTTTTATTTAACATATTAATGTGGAATAAAAAAGAAATGTTTTTACTATATTTTCGATTTGACTTGAATTTTGTGGGGTATATATAAGTTATTATTATTTTTATTATTATGAATATTATTATTATTATTATTATTATTGGTATATCTGCACTGCGACTGACTAGATATATTATTCCCCCTTCTGAGCCTATCGTTCCTCCAGTTGAGTTGACTTCTATATGTTTTTGGAGCTCATAACATGCATTCCTAGGCTGCTGCATCTTTTCCGAGTTAAGATTGCAGTTATTAATTGGAAATGAGTTAATGATTGCTGCGCAATGGCTCGTCCAATTCGCTTACCAAAACGAAAGTGATACACAAATGTTGACAAGACCACATTTAAACGGCACGAGACTAAGCATCACATATGAGTGAGTGTGTGTGTGTCTGTGTGTGTGTGTGTGTGTGTGTGTGTGTGTGTACATACTTTAGTGTTGAACAGGTATTTCGTATGGAGTTGGCAATGAGGTTTGCGCCTCAAACTGTACACTCAATATTTGCACAACGATTGTGATTGGTTAGTTGATGGTTAGTTGGGCACACAGGCCAAATTGGATGAGCTGACTGTGAGATCAGTATTCTTGGACAGATATTTGTTTTTGTCTTAATGCTGGTAAATTTAGAATTGACAAATTTAGGACAATGTCTTTCGGCAGGTGTCGCCGGCTCAACAGCTGCATGTGAAATTTATCTATTGTTTAAATACAATACACGCGTGAACGTGAACGTATTCAAAATGAGGGCCAAGAGCCTTTTAGCATTAATATGGTTGTCAGGTTTAGTGTTAGTATTTCTTTTATTTTTTAGTGGCATCGTTTGCTTCCTGGTTGCTAGTTGCTAGTTGCTAGTTGCTGCTTGGTTGCTGGCTGCCGGCTGCTGGCTGCTGTTTGTTTTTAATTTTATTTATTTTACTTAATTTATTTAATTTTTTTTTTTTTACTTGCTTGGCGGCGCCGTTGCCGTCGACTGATTCCATCAAAATCGCATAAATCCAAAAGAAACGTTTTAGTCTCACAGCCATTGCTTGACTTTCTAGCCAATCCGCTCCTCCGCTCGGCAGTCTGTGGTCGACACTCGGCTGGGTCTGGCTCTTCAAAAATAGTTTATGTATACATTTTTGATTTGATGCCAAAATGACGCAAAAAAAAAGAACTTACCAAACGGCTGTGTACGATTTGTGTGGTCGAGTACCAGCAATGGAAATGCTGCATGCCACATTCGACTCCTATCTCGACCGCTGTGTTCCAAACATAGACGCGCTGTTGTGTTGGGGTCACGTTTCCAATGCTATCAACCGCCGGCACATGCAACAGATACTCCCACACATGCACAGATGCATTCTGTTGCATGCTTCAAGTTGATTCAACACTTTGATTATGACTTTTCAATCATAACTTATACGCAACATTCACGTATATCTATATCTATCTATATATATATATAGATGTAGATTCAAATGTGCCAAATACAATATAATATATATATATATATATATCTCTGTATCTGTAAACTGTGTATGAATGAATATTGAAGACTCGGGGCTGACCTGCCCTGCAGTCGACATTGAAAAGCAGCAAAGACCGGTTGGAATTAACTGAGCCGAGAGCCAAACACTTTCTTAAATATGTAAATTTTGGACAAAGAAAGAAAACAAGTTTCTCAGCCGATTGTGTCCATTCCTATACTAGATGATTATACCAAAATGTGACAGGCATTTCATTGTTTCCCGCAGGGTATCTGTCAGTCGTTCTCAGAGCGTTCTCGACTCGTGTCCACAATGCTTATTTAATGCCTGTTCAGTTTTCACACGACTTAAATGTATTATTTCATGCTAATTTTGATATTTATATGTAGATATATCTGTGTATATTTTCTTTTGACATTTTGTGCGTTTGGAACAACTGAGTCACTCCCGAACCATATATTTAAATATTTTAATTGTTGTCTATATGCATAACTAGAATTTGACATTTTTATTTATCTGTGATGCAAAACGTGTCGCTTTTGCATTTATATTTGGCACTTGAATGTATAAATGAATTCAATTTAGATTTCATTGAATTAGGAAATTAGCAAAAAAGAAAGACTGATAAAAATGTCATGAAATATATATGATATATAATTAGTATAAAAACAAACAAACAAACAAAAAAAAACAAAGAAAACTGAAATCAAGTGTTCAGCAATGATAAGAATTTAGATTTGTTTCCAAAAAGTTTTCCATTTTAACCGCAAAATAAGATTGGATCCAGTTGAATGCTTAAGCAATCGCCTAGAGATAATGGCAGGGGACAAGAGACAAGAGACTAGAGACAAGAGACTAGAGAGACTTTTTAGAGACTAGGAATAGTTTCTGAGTGGTAGTAATTATGTTTTAATGCCCGGCCATAAAAAGAATTAAGTTAAGGCCAAAAACCTAATATAACCAACTGCGCAAAAGAAATCGACGAAGAAAATGGAAATCGACAAAATTAAAAACGCTTCCAAGTTCGTTTTTTTTGTCTTTTTCTTTTGGTTTTATTGTTTTCTTTTTCTTTGTGTGTGTGTGTGTTATTTCTTCTTTTTTATTAAGTATGGGCCAGCGTGCAACGTCAACGTTTTGACGGTGGCTATAGGGTATAAGGTGACATTTCCTGCGGCCCAAGCGAAATGGCCTTCGAAGCACTTTTGCCTGCCATTGACTGACGGATACCCCGCTGTTAATTCGCGGCACAATTCAGTTCGAATGCCACTGCCACTGCCACTGCCACCGTCATTGCCAATGGCTCCTACCAAAACACTGTCTCTCTGTCTGTCTGTCTGTCTGTCTCTCTGTCTGTCTGTCTGTCTCTCTGTCTGTCTGCCTGTCTGTCTGCTTGAATGCGAATTTTAAGCGAATTTGCTGACACTTGCTTTCCAGCCAATACAATAATCGCAAATATACGCAGTAATTTTGTTATTTATGTTTTATTAAATATTGAAAGCATTTTCCGCAAGCACAACAAAATATATTCCTCTGCTGGATATGTATTGAAATGTAACCAAGAATATATAAAAAATAAAAACACAATAATATGCAAATAAAATGCCGAAAGTGCCTTTAACAACAATTTGCTGGCTCGTTAATTTCAGTTTTACCAGCAATTGATGAGCTACAACCAACTGAATATGGCATATTAAAATAGACAATGCATAAATAATGTCTGACTCTAAAAATGGCATTGGGGGGGGGGGGGGGGGGGGACTAGCTTTAATAGATTTATTGGTAATTTATGTGCGTATGGAGCAAAGCACAAGTTTTCAAAAGTCTACTGGAAGAGCAGACCAGGCCCGCTAATAAGCCTAATATTGCTAATACATAAATTAAACATAAAATCCATAAACATTTTGGGTTCAATAAACCCAAAAGAAAATATTGAATTCTAATTTACCATATTGAATGGAAACTGTACAACTAAGTCAAGCTCCTGAAAGAGTTTCTGAAGTATTGTTAAATAGTATGATATTATTTATTTCACATTTTCACAATTGCCTGAACTGGCCAGTTGTAGAGTATTGCCCTTCATTCTTAGCGGCCCCAGGCAATTACGTATCGCACTCAAATCATATATTTATTATTTGTGGCTTGAGCATAACCGCGAAATGGTTTCAAATTAACGCGTGTAATCAAAACACGCGATTACAATCGATGTCAACAGTTTATTGAGTTAATAATGTGCCGTGTCGCACAATATACATATATATATCTACACATTACATATATCTATTAAATATACCAATTCTCCCGCCACTGCACCGTCTAAGACATTTGTGGAATCAGCAAATTATTTGTTACATATCACTTGCACTTGAAAATTTCTACAGTTTTGAATTACACAACAAAACAAACAACAACAAGAAAAAAAAAAGTGGTATTTTTATACGTACATAATATAAACTCCCAAAAACTGAACATGAGAACTAAAGAATGTTTGCGCAATCAACAAAAAAATATATATCCTTCGTGTGGCGAACATTTGATACGCTTACAACTAGGAAATTATGCATTTTAAAAGCCAAAAATACAAAACTCTATTCAAGAATTCAGAAAGATATATATATATATATATATATATATATATATATATGTATATTCCAGCAGAACAAATGAGCAAGGGATTATTTATGGAGGCAAGGACACCTGCTCACATTTCGCGGCAAAATTGGTATACCCCAAAATATAAGGGCATAAAACAGCATCTATTTTATTTCTGCAACTTAAAGCTTGAAACGCCTCAACACAATCACATTTATATATATACACATATAATAGGATAATAATACATATATATATACATATATATGGGAATAATTAGTTCTGATGGCTTTTTAGCAAATTATTCTGTATAAGTTGTTTAATTGTTATACCACATACATATTGTGCACCAGTTTTAAGAGTACAACTTTTTCTAATTTTTTCGTTTTTTTCTGCGATGTGGAAAACCTGGTTCTGGCTGAGACATTGGTTCACGAACCTTAATTGAAGCAAAGCAACGACTTTTTTTTGGTTTTTCTGTTATTATTATTATTTTTTTTTTTGCCGGCCATTTGCAGTGTATTTTCTATTTATTTTATCTGCATGCCCTGCTGGAGTTTTTATCTCGTTCATTTAACGCCAACAGCTCTGTGGTTTGGATATTTTCCCACGCGAGAAGCGGAGGAGCAAAAGCCCCGAGGCAGTCGCCAAAGCTAAAGCTATATCTAAAGCTAAAGCTAAAGTTGAAGTTGAAGTTGAAGCTGAAGCTGAGGCAGAAGCCGAAGCCGAAGCAAAAGCAGAAGCAGAAGCAAAAGCAGAAGCAAAAGCAGAAACAAAAGACGTAGCCGGGTGTCAAAGCGTTTTGCCCCGTTTTTATCGTATTTCATTTTGACAGCACTTTTCATGCTCTTCCACATATATATATATATATATATATATATATAGTATGGTATAGTACACACATATACGAGATTTTAATTAAAAAGAATTTGCACGCATTGGCCCCGAAACAAAACGCATGACGAATCTAATGAATTAGCCAGCAGCGCGCTGAGAATTTGTCAAATCTTTGGAATGTGACCACAGACCACAGACACAGACCACTACACTGCAAAAAAAAAAAACGAACGAATTCTTTGAGATATATTTTAAATGAAAAACTTAACGCTCAAATTGCGATCAACAATCACAAATTATGAATGAATTTCCTAAATAAGAGAAAAGTGAGAATGTCTGCCACATTAAAGTTAATTCAAATTTCTATAAATCTAGAACAAAAAGTGATTCAAGAATACACAACTTTCTCTCTGTGTACACACACACACACATACATGCACACATGCACACATGCATATGTATATGTGGAGAAATAGTTGTGGGATCATCATCAGGTTCGGGCAACAACTTCAGGTTATTGATCGATGCCTCTTACTCTGCTCGCACGTTAAATTAACAAAAATTAACAGCGCCTCTAAAAGCCTCTTAGTCGCGCATGTGCCAATCGAGCAATTCGACCAATTCGACCAATTCGACCAGTTCGACCAATCGACCAATAGACCAATAGACCAATAGACCAATCGACCAATCGACCAATCGACCAATTCAACAATCTAACAATATTCAACGCGCCATTGGCACACGCGACAAACCCGATCTGGATCTGGTCCCACTTCTGGCTATTTCCATACACTTGTCATTTTGGCGGCAGTCAACTAAGTTCAAATTGTTAAAGCAAAAACAACAACAAGTGTAATCAATGGTCGCTTGTGCCTTGGCAGTTTTTTGAAGGGCCGCACACCAGAGGGATATCTCCGGGCAAATCCAGCACGGCAACAGCAGCAGCAGCAGCAGCAGCCGCAGCAGCAGCAGCAGCGCCAACAATCAATCGTTGCGTAAAATGTGGACGTGTGAATTGTTCGCACAGTGGGCCGAAAGCACACAAACAACATAATCGTACATTACGACCAAATTACTGAAAAGTGAGAGTTATTTACAATAAACTCGATTTTTATTATTACGCGGAGCGTTATTCGTATTTCCAAATGATATAAATTTCTTTAAATATAGAAGAAGCATAATTAATAATATAAACTCTTCAAAACATATATGTAAATATATAGTGAAATTATACAACTGTGCTAAAATAATTCCACACTTATTACAGACTGTCCCCCAGACTGTCTATAATCATCAATTGGTTTTGCCTTAGCACCATCATGTTTATAACTGTACTCGCATGTATTAGGCCCATTAGTTAAACTATCAATAGAGTTATGCTATTTGCTGACATTTGGAAAGAATCATTTATAAAGTTGTTCGCAATTCCCTAGATTTTTTGGGAAATTTACAACTTTCTAACTGCATCATCTTTGTAGATCTTTGATTTCACCCAGCTTGAGGGTTTTCAAAATAATATGCAAGTGCATATAGTCTCCCAAATCGAAAAACCATTAATAATATTTGCCCTTTGGTGTCCTAAGTGCCATAAAATTATTAGGTTACTTTTACTAATAAATCTTCCTCTTTTCCTAATCGTAGAATTAGAATTAGACAAGCTAAAAAATAGCGAAATTGATTAATCGAAATTAGTTTTGCAATTTCGATCAGATTTATTTGCAATTTTCAGCCTTTTTGTTTTCAAACTTGTGTTTATTTTGCGGATTATTTGTAAATTTGTGAAAGCTACGAGTTCTGCTCTATATATGTGTATATATAAAAATATATATTTATTTATATATATATATATTTTCGAAAAAAATAAAAATGAAAAGTTTATGCAGCTTAAATGGACTGAACTGATCTGACTGATGGCCAAAATGAAAGCCGATGGGTTTCCATATATATTTCATAACAAATGATATTTGTCCCACTGTGCCGGCTCGCTTGATACATACGCAACGTTGTCCAAGTTTCAGGGTCAACCATGTAATAATTTAATTTGCATAGCGTTCTTTATTAGACAACGCACACATGTACATACAATACACATGCATACATACATACATACATACACACATGCATACATACATACACACATGCATACATACATACATACATACATACATGCATACAAACATACATACAAACATACATGCATAACTTATAGTTACATGTGTGTGTGTGTGTGTACATATTCACACACAAGCCTGATTATCATAGTGTTGTTGTTGTTGCTGTTGTTGCTGTTCTTCTTCTTCGTCTTCTTCGTCTTCTTTGTCGAGTTCTACCTTTCTAAGCCAGCTCCACTTTATTGTTTGCTTTGTTCGGCTTTGTGTCTGTTTTTGTTTTGCTCAACGATTCGTAAGCCGGCAGCGAAACAGTGAATGCGACCCAGTTTGTTGTCAGGCTGCTGTGGACAGTCTTCCAGCTAAAAAGATTCTTTCTCTCTCTCTCTCTCTCTCTCTCTCTCTCTCTCTGTATCTGTCTCTGTCTCAGCATGTTGCTCAATTATGCATAGCTTCATCATCATCCCATGTCCCGATTTGAGTTCGGCGTATCTTTTTGTAGCTATATATATATATATATATGTATATATATATTGTATGTCTGCAGTCTGATGCCCATTTCTCATGGTCAGTTTCTTGTTGTTCATTAATCTTTCGCCTTCGCTGGGCAATGGGCCATTGGGAATTGGAAATATTCAAATGTTGTGCGAACTTATTGGCATTTATAAGTATCTGGAAGTTGAACTGCCGCTAACACCCCCCATTGGGCGGACGCACCCGCACCCGCCACCCCACCTATCGCCTCACCTTAGCAACTCCTACTGGTGCGGCTTTTGTTCTTCCAATTTACTTAATTAACTTCTAAACGTCGCCTTTAGCATATTGCCATATTTTCCTATACTCGCCTATTTCTCTTACTTTTGTCCACACTCATTTTTTTCTTCTTTTTTCTTTCTTTTTTTTTCTTTTTTTTTTCTTATGGTTTTTGCATGCGAAATTCTTTGGCCAACTCACTAATTAGCGGTTTGGTTTTACTGCTTCTTTTTTTTTTGTCTGTAGTTCTTTCTCTTTATTTTCGCAGCGAACATTTGCAGTCGTCGAATTTACAGGGTATTGGAGAATTGGCCCTTATTGCGTACTGAAATATTTAAAAATTTTCCGCACTCTGATAACGTCTGAAACGTCAAACAAATTGCACTTGCTTCATTTGCTCATATCAAGTTTTTAGACTTTTAATCAATTATGCGATATATACGACATATATATATATACAAAATGTTCTTTATTACTGTCAAATTGTCTATTTTTTGTTATTTTTCTGGAATTATGTGGAGCTCTTGCAGCTGGTTCAATAGGTATTAAGAGGATTCATTATTAGAAACTAAAATGAAAAGTTGAATGAATCGGTTTCGTGCAGTGTATGCGATTTCACTCGACTATCAGAGATGGAGCAAGCTGCGCATATAACTAGAAATGCTAGAAATGGTCTACGGTATTGGCCATCGTCGTGGGCCAGCAATTTATTGTTGTTTTTACTATCAGCGCTAACCATATTAATATAATTAAAGTCCCCCCAAACGAATAGTGCGAAATGCGTATCAAAAATTTTCGCCAAAGCATATATAAAACAAAAAAATATATATATATATACCAACAAAAAACGGCAAAGTACAAAAAAAAATAAATAAATAAATAAATAAAAAAATTTAGCAAAATCTAATAAGAATCCGCAAAAAATATTCCTAATAGTTCTAGCTGCTTGTTGCTATTGCTGGGCATTTTAAAATTAAACAACCAACGCATTTAATATACACGTGTGTGTGTGCGTGTGTGTGTGTGTGTGTGTGCGTTTTAGTATGAGATTAACAGCGCATATTTGCAGAATCGCACGATGCAGACCTTGATTGATAAGTATGTTCTAATAGGAATATATATATTTTGATATACATAGCTGTGTGCATAGCTAGGAACTATATGGTATAACTATACGTATAAAAACACACACGCACACGCACACACACACACACACACGCACACGCATTGCCTACGCAGGCATACACACACACGCACACACACTCGACTTTTTTGGCGATACGGAGAACAGCGACCTTCGAATAAAAAAAAATAAACAAAAAAAAAAGAAAAAAGTGATAGTAAATAAGTTGACTAAGTGTTTTAAATGAATTATACTATAACACTAGGGTCTACGACATTTGATAAGATTTCTCACCACACACATATAGCCCAGCTAACCCCCCCCCCCCCCCATACACCTGCCACCTGCCCCAATGGGGGCTTGGTGCCCTTTTTGGAAATGCGACATGTGTTTTGTTTGTAGTGGGTATCATGATACTATATATATATATGATATTTATGTCACACTCAGCACAATCTGAGAGATGTGCTAGACCCATCTAGGAAGGCTTTAATTACACGCTGATATATATATACATATATATATATATATATATATATACATATATATATATATATATATATGTATATATATATATCAAGACAGGCAACGATTAACTGCTTTTGCAGCAGCAGCTATCTGATATAGTAGTTCGATTTGGTTTATTTCTCGTTAATTGTAAATCTTTTAATGCACTTCTCTGATTTAAATGTTTAATTTGAATAAATCTGCGGGAAATCTCTGACCGTGTTTAACTGTGGCAAATTTATTTAACTCAGATATTTTCCAATCTCTTCTTTCTTCTCTCTCTCTCTCTCTCTCTTCTCTCTCTCTCTCTGTCTCTTTGATGGATGCTGATCAAAAATATATATACGCGACAATATATTATTATTATTATATTATATTATATTATATTATATTATATTATTTGTAAATAAAAAGAAGTTCTTCAAAAGAAGTTCGTGAAATGTTAAACGTAAATAATGCCGGGTTGGTCGTTCTGAGATTTATTATATACATATGTACATATGGACATATATATCATAAAACTAAGCAATCGGATTCATGCATCAACAAGGAGAGCAGTTGAATGTCTCAGCAGATTAATCAAGATCAAATAAGAATTATATCGAAGAAAAGATGAAAAGAAAGAAACTTCAATTGAAGGGTAATTGAAACAAATGGAAGTTCCCGACTTGGAGATACGCTGCAGGCATTAAAGTAAGCTCCACTGAAACACATTAGAATTACAGATTCGATCGGAAAAAGGGCTTAAAAAATTAGTTGAAATCAAAAATTGACTTGGAGTAAAACATGCTCAAAACTTTAAACTTAGCTTAAGGATTTTAGAGTATAAGCTAGCTTTATATGTAAATATATATATAAATCGGATGAATTGCGTATATTGAAACACAGCTTTAAACAATTGGAATTGTATATTTTTGTTCGGATGGAAAGTTTTTGGGATCAATTTATTTTTGTATTGTGATAAATGCTTGGTGAATGGTGAATGGCCCTCATACAAACTGCCACAGGCCAACACACACACTCTCTCTCTCTCTCTCTCTCGCTCTCTCTCTCCCTCTCTCTCTCTCGGCAGCCAAATAAGATGACAGCAATCCCCAGGTGGGCTAAAATTAAAAACCATCCGAGATGTCGTCGTGCCAACAAACTGCATTCTAAATTTGTTGTAAAAATGTTCTAAGGGTGGCCAAAAATATCGGAGAGTATCTATGTGCATACACATATATTCTGAAATATGTATATATGCATTGCTCTATATATATATGTATATATACATATATATACTTCAAACGGAGAAAAGGTCACGGCTCGCAACGCAAATAGTTGAAACGGAAAAAAGAATAGGCTTTTGGGCTAACTAATTGGAGAGAAAGACTTTCACCGACAATAAGGATTTCTGTACGCGATGAGCAACTCCTCCTCCTCCCAAGATCACCAAACTATATTTGAAAAATGGCTTTAAGGCAATCGAGCATATAAATTAACACACACTCTGACAATAAATTGGCCAGCATTTTTCAAAATCGATCTAAACTTAAATTGTCCTGCAAAAGTAGAAAAATTTTCTTCTTTTTGGAAGTAATTTTTAATTAATTTCGATAGAAAAGAAATTTCTGCAAATTATAAAGGTTTATTTCCAATCTTAATAATGGAAAATCTATCTAAAATTTAGAAATGCAAGAAAAAGAAATCCTTTCTGAAATTCATAATAAGTTTTCATCATAAGTTTTATCAAATTATAATACATTAATTTGATGTGTGAAATCTTCAATTACAAACATTCAATATTTTTAGTTAGTTAAAAATTAAAATATATTTACGGGTCTCCAATTGGTTAAGCCAAGTTGAAATTATGTCATGCATATAATATATAATATATATTTAATAATTCCCGGAATTCTGTCGTCACATTAGCCCCATTATCGTTGACAATAATACAATTTTCAAGACTACCAGCTAATTCTTTTAAAATGTTTAAGATTAATGTGAGTTTTGTCCCGTTTTTTTTTTTTTTTTTTTTTTTTTGCTAATGCCAGCCAAAAATAATATTTAACCCAAAATCGCTGGTGATGTAATAAGCTGTAGGCGTAAAAAAGCCAAGTTCTTTCACAGGTCGTTCGTGTAAGCCAAGTTCTTCTCGGCCAACTTCCCCTCGATTCAACTTTGGCAGTGTCATCATTGAACTTTGAGCCACTTTTGTGCGTTTCACCTTTGCCGCGATTTTTTCTTATCTACTTATTTATTTCTTTATTTAATACAGACTAAAAACAGTTTATTAACTTTGATAGTTTAAAATTTCCACAAATAAATGTGGCAAATTACAAATAAAATAAACTAAATTGTAAAAAAAAATTGTTTAAAATTAAAAGAAATATTTAAGTTGAAATTTCAAAGTTAAAGATAAAATGCAAAATATACAAAAATATACAAAAGAAATAAAATCAAATGTAAAATTTGTCGGAAATGTTTTGTTAATATCGGAAATGGTTTTGTATCCCGGTTCCACTCGCAATTATTAAACAGATTCCCATAGTACATAAATATATATATTCATATATAAATATATATATTCGAGTCGATAAAGCCAAGTCTGTCTGTATTTTAAATTCATTTTTATTCATCAACAGCACATTTTTTATAACGTTCTAAAACATGTCTAAAACATCCTAAACCATTTCTAAACAGATTTTTTGAATTATTTAAACATTTTTTTTGTTTTACTTAGACTTTATATTTAATGATGTATTTGATCTTATGCGATTATTTCAATTAACTATTTCCTAACTATTTATTTAGTTGGCGCAATTCGTATTCAGTTTTGTTCAGTATGCCTTTTGGCCATTTTTGAAGAGTTTCCATTGGTATTGAGCTGGAAAATTGTTGAGAAAATGCAGTAAAAAACTGAAAGTGTAGAAGAGAGAGAGAGAGACAGAGACAGAGAGAAGAGAGAGAGAGAGAGAGAGACAGATAGCGACAGAGGGTGAGACAGCAAAATAGATTTTCTTTTCATGCGTATCGGGGAAGCCATCTCCCTCTCTCTCTCGCTCTCTCCCTCTCTCTCGCTCTCTCTCTCTCTCTCCATCTCTCTCTCTCTCTCTCTCTCTCTCACTCGCTCTCTCTCTGTGTGCGTGTGTGCTCAATGATTTTCCACAGATAACCTCAAGTGCAACATTTCGACGAGTAGGACACAAGTGCCGAGTGCCACAAATCGTGGCTGCCGCGGGGCGGGGGGTCGTTTGTATTCAACTTTTCGTGTCGGCTGTCGTCGATTGTGTTATACCCTGTAGCGGGTATGCACGCACAGCTGCTCGACATGATGTGCTTCAATTGATATTGAGAACGCATCTATGAATACCCTTTGTTTGTGCGTCTTGGCAGAGTTTCGAGTGCCTGTTGCACTCACAGGGTATTCAGTGTTCGAGCATGCCTTGTTGTTCTTTATTTATTTTTTTTGGTGGCTGTTGCACTCTCAGCCTTTCGAGTGGGTCCTTTCTGGTGGCACTTGTGCGCCACTTTGCCAGCCCCATTTTTTTTTTTTTTTTTTTTTTTTTGGCTACCCTCTGCTGACCGGGTTGCATCGACTTGAAAGGAACTGTGCCGTTTGTTTTTTGTGTGGCATATATAAATTCGAGACATGCATCGATTTGTTAAGCGCTACTCCAGTTTGTTGCATGTGCAACTTCCAAAAATGCCTCGGGAAGTAAGCAGTAATTTGACTAAAGTATTTTTATTACAAGATTGTCTGGCAATAAATCCATACTTTTAGTGAAAATAATGTGCATAAATATATAATGTGATATTATAAAATGTATATATAAAATTTTTGCTAAAGTTATAAAAAATCAAAGATAAAAAAATACTTTTCGCTTAACACTAAAAATTAATTAATTAAATAATTCGAAATGCATTTCGCAATTGTTAAATGTTATTGCTTTTTCTTCTTCTTAATATTATAAATCAAATATTATTAAATATTGTCAATTGCATCACAAAGTGCATTTTATGTTGCATTGATTTTTTCTGACTTGCGTTTTTTATTTTTTAAATAGTTGTTTGCATTGCAATTTTTTACAAATATTTTCAATTATTAAAAAAACAAAAATCTTTCGAATTTAAAGAACATTTCGCTGCATTTTTTATTTTTATACACACAGCCATGGCCACACAAATAGAACAAGTGCATATAGCCGATAATTTATATATATATATATATATTTATATAGTTTTTTATATATAATAATTAGGAGCCCGAATTTTGTGGCATATTTTAACTATTTGACTAAATCAATTCAAACTTGATTTTAACTGATCAAAATATACCAATATATATATATATATATATATATACAGTGTCGGTCAAAATATTAGTAATGCATTTAATAATAATATGACTCATTTTATGGGTTCAAATCAAGATCTCTTCAAAATCTTCAACTCATCTGGGAATATTCCAAGATACTATATACTATAACCATCCATTATGTCTAGTTTCAAGCAGTATTATTTATATTATTTATGTGATCAATTTAGATAATAATTAAATAAAATTAAATATAAAATAATATCACAAATTATAAAATTGAGCCAGCTTTGCCAGCTCGAAATGTTTACTTGTCTTCAGTATTGATTTTCGTCATATTTTAAGTATGCTTTAAGTATTTTTTTTAAGATAAAAACTCTTAATTTGATTTAATGTCTGCCGATAATTTAAGCAGTTGTTCAAGTGTCCTTGAGCCTGTCTGGGCAACTGGGCAGCCCGAGGGAATGCGCAGATTGGGAGATGTGCAGATGTGGAGATGTCTGGCTGCCTTCGCTCTGTTCTCTCTGCTCTCTCTGCCCACGTCCGCGTCCAAGCAATCCAAGATAAAGAAACCCAATCCCAAATTGCCAGCGCAGACTTTGTTATTATGGCCACAATCAGGATGCAGGCAACACATCCCACAGGAAGCTGCGATGTGTGTGTGTGTGTGTGCGGGTGTGTGTGTGGGTGTGTGTGTGTGTGTGTCTGTGTGTGTGTGTTTCTCGTGACCTTCACGACAAACTTGGGGGCGACAAGGACGAGTCCCGAAACGAACTCTTTGGAGATTTTTTTGATTGCGCTACCCCCCGAAACCCTTACCCCGCTCACGCCCCCCGCCCTTCTACAACCATGCCCTGCACGCATATGTCTGTTTCATCTTCCTTCTCTCTCTCTCTCTCTCTCTTCCTCTCTTCCTCTCTCTCTCTTCCTCTCCCTCTCTTCCTCTCTGTATATCTGGCAAGTTTAATGTTCTTTTTGCTCCTTTTTGATGTCTGGCAAGTTTCTTGTTCTTGCTACAAACCATTCCACAACACCAGCAGACACACACCTACAACCCCCCCACCCACCACCCGCCCACCCAGCCGCGCCCACACTTCCTCGTAAGAAATTTGTGTCAAATTTTGCAAGAAAAAATTGAAGAAAAAGGATAAGCAAACTTTGTGTGTGTTTGTGTGTGTGTGTGTGTGTACAGCCCGTTTTTCACAACAGCCGCCACCCCCCTCCCCCCACCACCCCACAATATTATAACGTGTTTAAATATTTAATTTAATTTCAGCGCCGCGTTTTTCGAAGCGTTGAAAGGGCATTGGAAAAGTGTCAGGTGACCTTGATTAAAAACAACAACAAAATCTCTCAAAAGGTCAAACAAAATATCCCCCCCCCCCCCCCCCTCCCTACGGCAGGGACCAGCATGTTGAGCTGCATTTCCTGCATACATACATAGTTGTATGTTGCCGCAACATGCTGCCAAGCAATTGAGCAATTTCACTCAAGTGCCACTCACTCGCTCGCTCTTACGCCACCAGCCACTCACTCAATTCAAACTCAACTCATTCGGTGTACGCTCACCACAGTGTGTGGTGTGTGCTGTGGTGTGGTGTGTTGTGGTGTGTTGTGGTTCGGCTCATTTGCGCTCCGGCCGGTTCGCTCGCACTTTGTCTTTGTGCCGGGCGCTGCTTTTGCACAAATTTCGCAATGATATCCAACTTGGCCTATGAGTTCTATAATTAGTTAATTGCTTCTGTTTCAATTGTTGGTGAAATTCAGCCTGCATCGCACATCGGCATACATATCCATATCAAATGCATACATATGTATATACATACATACATACAGCCAGACATTGGCACATTGTGAAATACCGGCAAGGAAAAATCAAGATCCGGCAACTACGTTAATTTTGTTTTTTTTTCGCTCTTAAAGCTTCGACTTGCTGTGAGAGCGAGAGCGACGAGAGTCGGCATACTTTGTCGTTCTTCGCTTTTGTTTTGAGTCACTTTCTTGCCCGGCGCTGACAATGCACGTAAAATGAAACCAAACAAACCAAGCGAAGTGTGCGTTGTGCTGCTCTCTCTCTTTGTGTCTGTGCAGGTCCAATCCGTTATAAAGCTCGACGCTGCATTTGCTGTCTCCTTTTTTGCTGGATGTCTGCCCGTCTGCCTGTGTGTGTGTATGAGGCGACTGTACCACAACCGGCAGCGCGTCTTCGGCATTGTCTTTGTCGCTGTCTTCTTTGCGTATTGCTATTTTTGCAGCTGCTGCTCTTTCTGCCTGTGTTTACCCATTTTAGGTATATTATTGCTGCTGCTGCTGCTGCTGCGGCTGCTGCGGCTGCTGCTTCTCTCTCCTCCTCTCTTCTCATGCCTTCTTATGTTGTTGTTTTAGTTGCCCTTTTTGCTGCTGCTTTGCACTTGTGCGTAATCCTTGCGAATTTCATCATTTGTCTATCTCTCTCTCTCTCTCTCAAATGCACTCAAATTGAATGCGAAAATATTTGCAAATCAATTTTCGTTTTAGTCATCAATCTGATCTTTGTAATTTGCCAGAAGTCATCAAAGCGTGAGCGTAAAGTTATGAAATTCAAAAAGCTCAACGCCCACTGTGCCAGTCCTATGAATCATATACAAGTACACGTACATGTGTGTATGCGTGCAGCTTTCAAAGCTCTCCCCGTTTATTTTTGCCTATTGCATTTTTTTGCGCAACAAGACCAACGATGAGTGGCTGGCTGGCGCCATGGACAAACGACTAAAGCAAAACAAAACAAAAGTCAAAAGCGGCAAATGCATGATCTTTTTTTTTTTTTTTATTTGTTGTTGAATTATACGTTTGCTTTTATTTGAGTACAGGTGTATTTGTGTGTGTGTGTGCACATATATATACAAATTAGAAATGTGTCTGTGCGTTTTCTAGATAATTATATACGCAGTTATTTTATTTTTGTAATAAAAACATTGGATTTCTTAAGGATTTATTTTTTCTTAATATGCTAATACATTTAATCAAACATCAGAGATTGACATTTGATATACATAAACATTTAAACATTTAAAATTTGCGTGTTTTAATTATGGAAAAAACGACAAAACGACGCAGTTAACTACAATGTTGCCATAAAAATAGCTGAGTATTTCTTTGCTTATCAATAATTGGACAATTGGCTAAAGCGTAGCTGTATGTATACATACATATGTATATATGCATATGTGTATATGCATATTTGTATATTGGCATCTCATTTCAGTCTCAGTTGTTGCGACGCATTTAAATTGCAATTACAGCACCACCTGTCAGCCAAAAACAACAACGACGACGACGACGACGCCTTCTTATCAACCGTAAAGTATAACAGCATGTCAGAGCAGCCCACCCTCCCCCACTCTGGTCGAGCTCTGCATTCCCGATTACAATGTTGTCACACGTGTAAGCTATTAAATATGCAGGAACACAGCGAGTGGGAGTAGCACACCCACAGCGAGACCGAGAGCGAGAGGGAGATAGAAAGTTCGCTGGTCTATCGCCATTTCCTGTTTGTATGTGTGTGTGTGAAAAGCTCTGGTAGTATTTGGATTTTGCACATTTATAACGGCATATTATTGATGCACCGTTACGAATTGCACAATCATTTGCAAGCAGAAAACAAAAAGAAAATCCCCATTAATATTACGTTATTTGATGCCATTTCGGAATTAGTCTTAAAATGTGATCATTTTGCAAATAAGAAACATTGTATAATAATAAACAGAAACAAGAACCAGAAAAACAACAACTACTGCTTTCGCCGATGCCAACGCCAACGCCGACGCCGACTGCGGGCCACACTTGTTGCTGTTATTTACGCAATTGGCTTTCGTTGCAACGCATTTTTTGAAAATGGCAAATGGCAAAGACGCAAGAACAACAACAAGCAGAACAAGCAAAAATTTGTACACACGCGCAAAATAATTGCGCAAAATGCCAACAGTAACAGCACAAATACATATGTATATGTATGTACATACATACACACACATATATATATATATATATAAATGTGCAACGCAGTAGCAGCGCCCGCAGCGCCGAGAAGGGGAAAAAAAATAAAAAGCAAAACGTAAAACTAAACAGAAAGTGCACAGAAGAAAAACAAATAAAACTTGCACTGGCAAAATGCGCGGTAACCTGACGAAAGCGTTTTGTTGTTGCTGTTTTTTGTCACTGCACTAGCCCTATTCTGTTATTCTGTCGACGTCGCCTGCTTTACGAAGTCAAAACAAAGCAACCAATTGGTGCTCCAACTGCAAGTGTGACACGCAGAATACCCTGTGAAGTATATATGTAAAAATGAGTGGCATGTGGGCAATTCATGTATAATCGTGCGCTCTCTACATAGTTTTTGTAATAATTGTTAATTCATATTTTTGGGTTCGTTATTCCTGAACTTATATCCATTTCGACTGTTTGTAAATATTTGTTGTTTCGCACAAGTCGATGATGCTCTGTTGCATTTATTTTTTTAAGGAGTGTCGGGCATAAGAAAATACAGACAAATATGTGTACGCGTAACATACGCGAATCAGGAATTGGCATAGACGAAGCCAAGTGCCAAAAACAAGAACAAGAACAGCAACAACAACACTACAAGAACAGCAACAAAATGCACGCGTCTTAAGTGCAAAATGCTAATTCCACGAAATCGAAATAAAATCGAACTCAAATGCGAAAGCGAATTTGACCAAAATAACGGAAAAGTCGACGCAAGGCGCATACACCCATAAGCATTTGTATATGTATGAAATTAAATGTGAGTGTGTGTGTGTGTTAAGTGTGTACAAACGGTACAATAATTTAGAGTGCGAACAATCAACGTAGGTCTTTGTGTTTTTCAACAAAACACGAAAAATTGAAATCTTAACGGGAAAACTTTAATCACAAAATTCAAGCAAACTTAAGAATGGAAGGATAAATGATACTTAATGATAGGCAATAACTGCGCCTATTTTATGGCATAGCTGTAAAAGCGCCATTAAACTTGCACAATTTGCTTGGATTTTTCAGCATTGGCAACCTTGGCAACATACATACAGTATGTCAATAAAGTGTTTGAACACAGGAAAAAATCCATATTTTCTGACTTCCTTTGCAAAAAAGTGATTTATTATTGACTTTTATTTTTTCTCTTAATTTTTCTACTATTAAGTGAACTTCTTAAGACTATTTAACAAAAAAATAAATTAACCAGATTCATTCATTCAAATAATTGTCAAATTTTAAAAACCATAATTATACATTCTTTGGACTGTCAATAAAGTGTTTGGACAACGGCCGTGTACGATTTTGTAATTCCCTTTTCGGCCTATCCCGTTAGAAATGAGCGATTTTTTCTTTTGTCTTGCCTTTCGTCTATGACCTTGACAGACATATTTTGTTGAAATTTGTCCGTGCAAGATAATTATTGCATAAAAAAGTAATATTATGAAAAGGATAAACTATTGAAAGTTGCGTTGGTATATTATAGCCCACAGATTGGGAAACCGATCGATTTTCGAATGGAGTAATGTGTGCACTCCTTGGGGAGTGTCCCCAGTTCCAAGCAAATAACGTGAAAACCTTGGGAAAACCTTGGGGACACATCAAACGGATGTGCTCGGAAAAAGGTAGAAGGTTAAAGGGTATTATTCAGTACAGTAGAAGGTAATCCCCAAAATGTTGATCTAATTCATTACAGGGTACACACATGATTTTACCGGGACTCCTTGCTATTTGATGATTGATTTTTTATAAGTAATATAACAGAATATTATTAATTATTATATTATGTATACTATTGTGCACACAATTGTAATTTTATTTTTGCAATTTGCATATTTTATATGCAATTCCAATTAAGGTGTAAATACGCTTTTCACCCATTCTGCTAGTTTGTCTTCTTCTCGCCTCCTCCTTCTCTCCCATTCGTTATTCGCACTTGTTTGAAACTGGAACAGTTGATGAAATTTGATGTGGGACAATGGTGCATACTCTTTCCTACCTGTCAATATGCAGACGAGTTCGATGTTCCCCTCTCCACTTCTCTCCTCTCCTACCTCTCTCCTTCAGCCATCATTCCACATCGAACTCCTACCCATCCCTTTTCTTCTTCTTTTTTTTCTAGCCTAACTAGATCATATGTATGTATGTATGCATGTGTGAAGCCTACCTCAATAAAGTTATTTCTTTTGATTTTATTTTGGTTTTTGTTTTTCAATTTTTATTCTGTACTTCTGCTTTGCTTTTGGTGTTGTTGTGTTTTGCGGTTTTCTTTCTTTTTCTCGTCGCAAAGTTCAATCAACTTTGGAGTTGCCAACTGTTAAATAGAATTGCCATTTTCGTGGGTGGCTGGCAATGTGGGAAGTGGTGGGAGGGGGTCGCGTCTTAATGTCAGCTTAAATTATAGCTACGCACGCAATTTGCCATAAGCACCTAATCTATATAAATACACACAAATACATACATACATACATACATACTGAGTACAGAAATATAGCGGAATGCATTTTGTATATGCACTTTTTTTTTATTCGCCTAATTGTTATTGTTTATATTCGATAAAACAATAATAATAGCAAGCAAACGCATTTTGTTTTGTAAACAAAACTCTGCCATTTTCACTCAAAACAAACATGATCCAAGGCACACACACACACACGCGCGCACAGAGAGAGAGAGAGAGAGAGAGAGGCATGTGGGTGAGCATGCTCAATATACGAATCGACTCAAAGTTGGCCCGGCAGAGCGGCCGCCGGCCGGCCGGCAGCGTCCAAAAACAAAGGTAAATAAACAGAGAGCGCTGAGCTGAGAGCGTGACACGTGAGTTACTCGAATAGCTTTTCGTTACGCTGTTTAATGAAATTCAAAATTGAGTTATTGTCAAGTTGCAAGTTTGCTTTCTCGCAGCAGCAAAAACAAAAACAACAACAACAACAGCAGCAACAGCAAAAACAGCAGCACAAAAATTCATCGCTCACACTAAGAATTCAATTTCAACTCAATGTAAAGCACTCGGCTCTATCCTCACCATCTCACCACGGCGAAAGAGTGAAATCGCAGCTGATATGACTGGCTGTTTTGGTGGGACGAGCGGTTGCTTTGCATTGTCATTGCGCACTCTTATTTGTGACTTCGGCAAGGCTGAACGTGCGACGCGTAGTTGGCTCTTCGTCTTTGTAGATTTTGGCTGTTTCCCGCCCAACAAAAAAAAAAATAAAATATTAAATAAATAAATAAGACATAATCTGATACACCACAAATACCCCAACTAGGCCCTAATATAAAAAAAAAACACATAACTAGGCCCTAACATAAAAAAAAACATCAACTACAAAATAAAATTTACAAAAGCAAAAAATAATATATATAAAATTCTTAATGGACTAACTGAAATTAAAAAAAAAGGAATATATATATATATATATATATTTTCAAAAGATTACCAAAAATACAAGGAAACAAATTGCAAATGTTGAAAATAATACAAATTTGTAAAACGGACTAGCGACAACAAAAGTTGAATTCTATATTATAATTTCAAAACATTCGCTGAAGGATTTGTAATTATTTTTTTTTTACAAATCATTAAAAAAAAAAGTGAATGTGAAATTGGAAAGAAGTAAAAGAAATAATAACCACAGCCGGCAGGCAGTCAACTAAAATACCCCTACTTAGTACTACAACAACAGCGACAGCATTAACACGTCTGTAGTCGACAATCGTAGACAGACCTTGAACGTCTGCCTGTCTTCTCTTTCTGTGTATGTGTGTGTGTTTATGTGCATGTGCAAGTGTGTGTGCAAAAAGAAAAGGAGAGCAGCAGAAGAACAATATCGCAATAGCAAATGGCAATAGATGCCGCTAATTCATTTGCAATTTGCTGATGCGAGCACCACAACGACGACGATAGTTAGCAGAATACGCTCTGTTAGAATTTGTTTTTTTTTTTTTCGTCGATGTTTATTTTTTTGCTGTTCTGTGACGACGATAAAAAATATATTAAAAAAGAAATAAAAGAAACGAAGCAGCAATAAATTGGATTAAAAACAGCGCAGTAAAGGTAAGTTTAATTAGTGCAAAAGAAAAAAAAAAGAAAATGAATAATAAAATATACAAATAAATACAAGTTGCAAATTAAAGTCCCACATATATATTTGTGTTTTTTTTGCCGCCTGCCTTTTTGCATCAGTTTGCAATTAAAAGCAACAAGCAATTCAAAAAAATAAAAAAAAATAGAAGCAAAAATAGGCAATAGACACACAAGTTAAAGTCGCGCGCGACGAATTCTCCGCTTTGCGGCACTTTTCGTTTTCGCTTTCCTTTGCGGTTCGCCGCGATAGACGAACGAACGGACACGTTCGTGTATTATCATTTACCGTTACACGTGCCTATGCGACGTCTGGGAAGAACTCACAACGCAGACACGCCAAAAGTTCGTTTTGCATTCCAAAGAATTTCGTTAAAATAGATCAAGCGCGCCAAAGCGATGAAGAGAGATAGCTATATAGAACGTATGTAAAGAAATCAGCGAATTTCTTATAAATTTCTTTTTTTATATTTTATATTAGTCTCTTACTGTTATTGTGGGTGACAAGAGACAAGAGATAAAAAAAAAGAATGCCTACGTGTGTGTTGCCAAATCAATAAAGTGTCGGGGGAATCAAATACAAATGTAACAATTTATTTATAATTGAAATCATTGTGCATTGCTCCGATAACTTTACTGAACTGAACTGATAACTGTTCTGAGATGAGATGAAAAGTGAAATTAAAACAAATAAAATCATATACTTATTTTATGCTTCGTGCTGCTTTCAAAATGGCGACTTCTTAGTAGCTGTCGTAACTGTTATACGTAACGTCTTAAGATGAGGAAAATTAATTAAAGATTTGAATATTTCAGGAAATATTTTATTTCTAATCAAATGAATATTTATAATTCTTGAAACAATTGCTTAATATAGATTTATAGTTCATTTTATTGCTTTTAAACACTAAAATATTAAAGTGCTTGGCAAAAAAAATATAAAAATGTATATATATATATATATACTTACATATATATATAAAATATGGCTTTTCTAATAAAAAAAATAAATCGAACTTCCGGGTGTTTAAATTTAGAACTTGGTGGTAATAAAAAGCGAATTTTGTAGTTTTGGTATACATACGCATATATATATATATATATATACTTTTATATGGAAGTAAGATTAGATCGAAATGATAAGAATGAGCTCATAATAAAATAGCAAAATAATCTGTCCATGGATATCCAAAAAAAAAATATTAATATGCAAATATTAAAATAATAAAAATAAGATCATTAAAAAATTAAATGAAATGTGAATTATTATTTATTTATTTTCATATTAGTATTGAAATATTTGTATAACTCGAATGAAATAATTAATTTACACAGTATTTTTATTAAATAAATACTATTTTTATTTCAATATTGAAATATTTTTCGAACTCGAATAAAAGTTAATTGATATTAATAATTAAGTATTTAATTCAATATTTGATTTGGTTCGCTTTTGCAGCCCCAAACCACCTCTTCTGTGCTACAAGAGCAGCAGCAGTAGCAGCAACAACAGCAACTAGAAATCAACACTTTTGAGGGACAAGAATAAAAAAAAAGAGAACTCAATCAAAATGACGACTGTTCGCAATGGTGCAGGAATCCTGACTGGTTGCGACTACGACTACGACTACGAAGTTGCGTATTGTCCACCGTTTGACGATATCGAATTGAATGACTTTCTCGACATAAGCCTGGGCATGTCCTGCATGGTCAATCGGCTGCCCAGCATACAGAACGATATTGCCAAATTGGATGCGGCTCGGGCGCGTTCGATAAGCATTTCCAATGCCGAAGATTTGATCAATGACATGGACATTAAGCCCGAGATACGCAACGGCGACTGCATGTGGTCCGCTTCCGCCAACAGCAACATTAACATTAACATTAGCAGTAGCAGTAACATAAACACAAACGGCGGGGACAACACCAATTCGGCTGCATCCAGCTACAGCGAAAGTAGCGCTGTGCCCCCAGCCATTGTCACTGGCAGCACTCTGTTGATTAAACGTGAGCCGCTCGATGAGCACGACGATCACGATGAGCACGATGATGATGATGAGCACGACAACAACAACAACAACAACAGCAGCAGTTGCAACGGCAGCAGCAGTAGTAATAGTAATAGTAACAGCAGACATAACAAGCTAAGCAGCAGCAACAGTTGCCGGTCAACTGTCCGCGGTGCAGCAGCAGCAGCAGCAGCAACAAGAACAGCAACAGCAACAATTGCAATACCTGAACGCTACTTGCAACAGCAGCAGCAGCAGCGTTCCGATAGTAAAATGCATGTTGTGGAGCCCTATATACCGCCAGGCGGTTCGCTCTTGCGCAAAAGCAACACACAGCAAAGACAACAACAGCAGCAGCAGCAACAGCAGCAGCAACAACAGCAGCAACAGCAACATAATCTGCGACAAACGCGTTTCAATGCGGTTAGTGGCATTTGTGACTTTGAAATGGCCGAGTTTCGACACAATGTCGACTTGCGTGCCTGCGTCATGGGCAGCAATAATATATCGCTGACGAGCTGTGCCGATGCCAACTATATTGATCTTTTGAGTCGCGAACTGCAGAATACCAGCAAGGAGCGCATCGATCTGCCCTATCGCGTCGAGAGCACTCAGATCAGCGATGTCCTCGAAGTGGTCCTCAGCGATCAACACAAACAACAACAGCAACAACAACAGCAGCAACAACAGCAGCTGCAACAACAGCAGCTGCAACAACAACAACAACAACAACAACAACAACAACAACAACAACAGCAGCAGCAGCAGCAGCAACAATCTTCAGCTGCTGTTTCCCGACTGGCGGCCAGTGTTGATGTATCGGCTGCAGTAGCCAGTTTGTCACCGCCAGCAACGACGGCGACCAGTTCCGATTGTGATTCGGATGATGGCGATTGCTCGCTGGGCGATTTAACAACGGCGTCTCTCGATGGCAACAACAGCGGCGGTGGTCTCTACATGCGTCACATCAGCGATCACAGCTATACGCGCTGCAACGAAATGGAAACCAATCTGGAGACGCCCTCCGATTCCGGTGAGTACACTCTGCTCTTATATGTGCAGCGACTGTTATACGGTTATACATAAATATTACAACTACTCTACAATAGCTGTTATATTCGATACATGTTGTGGTTTAATTCTTGTTATACTCTTTCTCTATACTCCTCTACCCTCTCCTCTATTCTACAATTGCTGTTCTACTCTCATATTTGATTCTTGTTCACCTTTTGTTATACTATTTTTCTACACTCCTCTCTCTCTCCCCTCTCTCTCTCTCTCAATGTTAAGTGCGTATTACTCCCCCCACCCCCTCCACAAGCTATCGTCTCAATTGCAGCGCGCCCACCAAATGTGCATTCTCGCCTCATCCGTTCATCCTCTTCCCCTTTCTCATCCGCCACCCCCCCAACTTCTTCGGCCTTTTGCATGCTGAGACACATTCAACTAGTGTGTTGGTCTGCGGTGGCTGCTGCTGCTGCGCTGCTGCCGCTGCTGCTGGCACAGTGGGTGTTCGTACGGCGATGACGCGCCTAAAAAATCGATCGCCTACGTCAACAGCAAACGTAGTAAACGTTTCTGTTTATTTTTTCTTTTTGCTGCGCCGCCCACATGCTGCTTGCTGTTTGCTGCTGCCCGGCGAGAGTTGCGATGTTTGTTCTGTGGGTGAAAAGCTTTCATTGATTTTCCAAATCAACCCTCCTCACACCCCCTCCCCTACACCGCCTCGACATTTCGTTTGGCGCCTTGTTGCCTACGCATTGCAATGCGCCACAAGCAACCAACCAACCAACCCCCCACCACTCACCTTCCCCCTTGCTTCCGCTCGAATGTTGGCGCGTGGCTTTCATGGCTCATTATGTGTTCTCTCATTCTCTGTGTGTGTGTGTGTATATATATATATATATATATATATTGTTTGGCCGGCCTTATGGCGTCATCCTCTCTTCGCACTTCTCACTTCTCACTTGGCCAAAGCATCCCCAAGCGCCGTCTTGCGCAGTTTGTGCTACGCCCAAAAAATATACATGCATATATCAAAAAAAAAAAAAAACGTTTTTCTCGAACTTTCTTCTCTTTCTCTCTTGCTCTCACTTGCTCTCTCTTGCTGTTGTCGCAGTCACACCACATTTTTCAAGGATGTCTGCGCTCATGCCGGCATTTTTCTTCTTTTTTTTTGGCAGCGGCGGCGGCGTCAGCGCAACTTATCCAGACCACACGCCCCCTTCTCCACCCCGTGCCTTTGTCTGTGTAGGTTTTAGTTTTTGGGTTCAATGTCTTGTTGCTAATGGCGTTGTTGCTGCCGCTTCTGGTGCAAAAAAAATAACGTAAAAAAATAACTATATCCAAAGAGCGAAACATATTGAGCGACCCTCGCATTTAGGTACTCCACACTTTGCTGCTTTACTACAACTAGTACTACTACTACTAGTACTATTACTACTATTACTATTACTACTAGTACTATTACTACTAGTACTATTACTACTAGTACTATTACTACTAGTACTATTACTACTAGTACTACCACTACTAGTACTATTACTACTAGTACTACTAGTACTACTACTATTACTACTATTACTACTACTACTACTACTACTACTACTACTACTACTACTACTATTACTACTACTACTACTACTATTCCTACTAATACTATTACTACTACTAATATTACTACTACTACTACTACTAATATGTGCACTCGTACACACAAACACAAATGCAATTTGGCGCGTGCAGCTTTTACGTCAATCGTTGCTATTTCATTCATAAGCTGCATACACTTGCACACGTATGCAAACACCCACGCACACGTGCACATGCACACATACACACATACGTATGTACATTGATTGGCGCGGATCTCTTTCCTTATTGCTGTTCATATCTTCTGTGTGTGTGTGTGTCGCATTATTATTGTTATTATTGGTACCTTTTTTTCTGCGCGTTCTATAAAAAACCAAAACAAAACACATGCACACAAAAATTGTACAGGTATGTCTTTTATTCACTCGTCTCTCTCTCTCGCTCGCTCGCTTACTCGCTTACTCACTTACTCACTCATTAGCTGGCCAGTCGGCTAGCTGTGTGCCGAGTGCACTCACACTCGAAAAAACACTGGCGCAGCAGCAGCAGCGGCAGAGGCTATTTTAATTTTGTCACACAAAATGTGCAATGTGCTGAATATCGAATGAAGACATCGAAACGAATCGAAACAAAAGTTAACGGTTAATAATACTGGACTGAAAGCGGGACAAATCATGTTGCTCGAATAAGAAAGTTTTTTTTTTGGTTTAGTTTTTATTATTATTTTCAATTTGGTATTTTCATTTGAGTGTATTCAATGTGCGCTTAATTCCAAACTGCTGGCGGCTCTTGTTCTTCTTGTTGTTCGTCATTGTCGTCTTCGTCTTGTTCGTATTGCTGATGCTGTTTTGCAGTCGGAGTCACCAGTAGCTGTTATACGATTTTTTTTGGGTGTTGCCTTGTTACTAGGCGCGCACATTTCGCTGACAATTTCCTCACTCCCCCCACCATATCTATATATGTGTGTGTGTGTTCCACTATTAGCGAAAAACGCCCACATAATAAAATGTTTCTTTTTATTATTATTTTTGTTGTTGCTGTTGCTGCTATGCTATATTTATTTTGATATATGTGTGATTGAACGAATGTGACTGTCAAAATAAGAGCGCGTGAGACGATAAAAAAAATCACAACGTGCGATTTTTTTTTTTTTTTTGATAGCAGTTGTGGGCAGTTTGTCGCTATGTGTGTGCGTGCGTGAGTGTGTGTAAGTGTGCATGCTTGCTCGTGACGATTCATTAGGCGTGTAACAGATGCGATCGTCAGGTGAAAGAGAAAGAGAAAGGGAGAAGGAGAGATCGATTCGAACAGAGTTAAATTGAAACAGTTAACAGTATGAGAGCTCTTGTTAGTTTTTTCAATCACAATTTACACATGCCTATGTATGTATGTATATATAAATAAATATATATGTACAGATGATCGCCTCCTCACCAGCTGTGTTTGGCATTTGTTGGCGCCTCTGTTTTGTGTTCTTTTTTTTTTTTTTTTTTTTTTTTTTTTGTATTCGCACCTTTTCTTGTATGCTTAAAAGAACAACAGAATAACGACAACTAACCGATACACTGTTTACGTTGCGTTACTGCCTACTGCCCTCTGCGTGGTGGCGTATGCGTTATTTTCGTTACTGAATCCAACTGGAAAAAAATGGAAATGGAAATGTTAATGAACTGAATGAAGGTCGAAAAACCATAAAAAAAAGTGCGTAGAAGCAAAAAAAAGAGCGTTTTGAGTGTTCTGTTCTCGCTGTTGTTATTGTTGTTGCTGTTTGTTTGAGCTACCAATTAAATAAAACTAACCAAAAATAGTGCGACGATGCGTGTGTTGCTGTGGGCAGATACCTAAATACATATGTTTATACTTACAAATGTAAATATGTATTAAAAAAAAAGAAGAAAACAAAACCAAATATGTTGTACAAAATTTTCTTTCCTTTTTTGCATTTGTGTTGTATTTGCTTTGCTTTTACTTTCAGTACGCTAATTTATGCGTCTGGCTCTATATGTTAACGTTTAGCGCCAAGTTACAAAATTTTGCCCAATCCCAAAACAAAAAAAAAAAAAAAAGCGCCACCCAACAACAGACGCAAAAGCTCTAACAATGGTCCAAAGGCTGTGTGATGATGACGTCTAACAACATTATCTACATATACACACACAGACACATATAGCTATCTGTGTATGTATTTTTTGCGTATGCTTACGTTGCTCGCTGTTGCTAGGCGCGTCTTTGCGTGCGTGTGCGCGTCGTCTTTCTCACACACTCTTCCTCTGCCTGCCGCCTGCCTGTGCTCTCGTCGTCTGTCTCGCTCTTGCGCTCATTGTGTGTGCTGCTCATTCGCACACGTGAAGCAATAAATTGTTATGCTCAAGGTCGCTTCTCTCCTCTCCACTCTCGTTGTGCGAGCTACTTCTATTATTATTATACACTTGCCGAAGGCATTTCAAGTTTGTGATAAGGTTTGCAAAATTTGACTTCCATCTTAATTAAATATACAAAATATTGTCCAAATCTCATTTAATATATATTATATATTATATTAAATGAACAAATAATAAATAATTTGCAAATCTTCCACTAGCAAGTCTAAAAGGGTATTTCATCTTCGGCAAACCAACGATAATTGTTTTTGTCTTGTTTTATTATTATTATTATTATTTTTTTTTGGCAATGCTGGCGACGCCGACGCCAACGAGCCTCTCTTTTTGGTTTTGAAAGCTTTTGTTGTTGCCTTAAGCGGCGCCGTCGCATCGTACACATAACACATACATACATTCATACATACATACATACATACATACATGCATACATACATACATACATGTATATAATAAGGGTACATTTGTATGTATATTTGCGCGACAGAATGTTGCCAAGGTTTAGGAAGGTTGCTACACGCCCAAAATAAAAAGAATGTTTTTTGGTTGTCGAACTCCACCCAAAATGTTGCCAGACGCATTTTATTGCCTTTTGCTGCTTTCATAATTTATGCTGTGTTGCATCTGTGTGTGTGTGTGAAGCATTAGACGATTGGCGCATTGCGCCATTGCCAGTGCCTTCCCTCCCTTTCTTTGTCCACCATCTCTTAACGACATTTTTATTGTAATTGCGCTTTTTTTTATCACTGAGCTTTTTTTTATATATTTTTTTCTATTTTGGCGACATTTATCATTTGAAAAAGGGTTAGGTTCAAGTATGAGTCATTCCAGTGGTAGTTGTTGGTGAGGGGTGGGGGGAAGAGACGCCGAATCAAATTACACAATTGTTGCGGCAACAAGTTGCACACACAAACTTGGCACTTGTAGCCAAGCGAAACGCCACAACAAGTTGCAATTGGTGTCGCGTGGGAATGTTGCCAGTTAGCAGCAGCAGCAGCGGAAGCGACTCTTTGTTTTGCTCATTTGCAATTGCGATTTGTTATTTTATTTTGTGTTTTGTTTTTTTTTTTATATTATTTTTCTGCTTGCAGCAAAACCACAAAAAGTTGTAATTTTTTATTGTTGCTGTCCTAGAGCAACTGTGATTATTGGTTGTGCTGCTGCTAGCGACATGTTGCCAACACATGTTGACGACGAAATACATGTTACTCTTTTACGTCTGTTTCTTCTTCTTCTTCTTCTTCGACTTCGACTTGTGCTTCTTCTTTTCGTTTTTGTGTGCAATTTGCTTTGATTTCAGTGCTGCGAGCGTGGGAACGCAGATTAGCGAGCACTGTGTACAGTGTCTACCAAATAACAAATATCACATAACAAATAACGAATTGCAAATGCAAAAGCAAAATATAAATACAGATGATAATGCGAATGTGAATGCGAGTTGCTGTCGTCATGCCAAATTTCTAAGAATATTCAAAATTTCGCGGAACTCATATAATACAAAACAAATAATTATCACATGTGTATATTGAGAATATAAACAATAAGCATATGTATATATATATATATATATATATATACACAAATATGCATATAAAATACATGTAAAAGCTTAGCAAAAACAGGAAATTAACTGTATTGGAATTGAAATGAAATGGAATGAAATCATTGTGTTGTCTGTTGGCGTCGTTTCGTTCCGTTCCGTTCCGAGCCCGTCTCAGTGTTCCCTGTTTTTTTTTACTTCGTCTAAGACACAAAAATGCTTCTTCCTCTGGTTTTTTTTTGTGTGCTTCCCGTTTTGGTGTTGATATTGTCAAATTGGAATTCTGAGATACGAAACCTAAGATAATGACAAATGTTATTAAACAATTTACAGCAACAACAACAACAATAACCACACTATTTTCGTCGTGGGCGTAGTTTAAATTGTCGCGAGCTGCCTCTTCGCGTGTGTTTTATTTGTTATTTATTTCATTTGATGTTTCGTCTTTTTTTTTTTGGCTTTTCTTTTACGACTTGTGCTTGCACAGTGGGCTTGAAACTGTAATAAAAACAGACGCCTAGTTACCACTGTGCGTGCGTGCGTGCGAGCGAGTGAGTGTGAGTGAGTGAGTGTCTTTTATGGTCTCGAAATTCCTTATGCCGAATATTACATCATATGCCATTTTTACTTGTATTCAAATTTCAATTTCGTTTGCTGTGCGCGCGTTTTGCGCATTTCTTCTGTTCTTCTTCTGTTTACATTGCTGAATTTAAAAAGCATCAGTATCTCTTCTGTGTGTATGTCTGTTTGCGAGTGTGAGAGAGAAAGAGAGAGAGAGAGAGAGCGCATATACATATGCCGCGATTCTTTCATTTTATCTCTTGTTTTATCAAGTTGTCGAGTCGAGGGCGGCAATGACGTCGTTGCCGCCCGCTGCTGCTGCGCTAATATAAACATTTACGTCTGTCATATTAATTTCCCATCGAGTGGGAGAGGGTGGGAGAAGGATTGAGAGAGTGCACCTCACTCTCCCTCTCTCTCTCTCTCTCTCTCTCTGTCTCTCTCTCTCTTCTTACAGTAATAAATTGAGCAATGCACTTGTTGTCATCTGCGCTGTCCCTTTTATGCTATATCCTGCCGGCCTATCTGTCTGTGTGTGTCTGTCTGTTTGTCTGTCTGTCTTGTTTCGTCTCTCCCTTTTTGTGTTTTTCGTTTTTCAATTAAACTCAATATGCAAATTTTTATAGGGCAGCATGCAGCGCAGTCAATATGTGTGTGTATATATATATAGATATATATATATATATATATATATTGCACTCTTGTTTGTTCTTCTTGTCTTTCTCTCTTTTTTCTTTGCTCGCCGCCCACGGTCAGTCTAGCTAGCTGCACATAAAAGTTGCGCAACTTATTAAGTTGTGCTCGTAAGTCGCGTATGCTTGCGTCTGTGTGTGTGTGTGTACGTGTGTGTGTGTTGCCTTTTATTTGCAATTGTAATTAACGTACAACAGCACAACAACAAGCTGTTTCCTCTTTGCTTGATGCTCTTTATTACTATATTATTACTCTTATTCTTATCATTATTATGATTATTACTATTTTAGTTGTTGCTGTTGATTTGATCTTGGCGCGCTTAGCAACAATAGTTGCCAAGCTTTTTGTGCTGCAGCAGCAGCAAACCAGTTTGTCTGGTTTTGTTTTTTATTGTCAGCAGCAGCAAAATTGCGAGCTTTATTTTTTTGTTGTTGTTCTTGTTTCTGTTTCTGTTTCTGTTAGCGTCAACTGTAACCCATCCCCCCACCAACCAGCCATGCAGTTAGCTAGCTACTGGTACAGCTGCAGTTATGCATCCCTCCTTCAACCCACCCTCCCCCACCCCTGCCAGCTCTTAGCTGTCTGTTATAATTGTTTTATTTTTTTTTGTTGCTGTTTTGTTTTTGTGCTGCACACACTGCAATTAATTTCGAGGAAATCCCCCGGTTCCTCTGACAGTTGTGAACAATTTGCATACTTTAGATCGATTTGCGCAACGTTTGGAATGTTTATGAGGCAGCCACCATTTGTTGTTGTTGTTGTTGTTGAGGAAAAAACACAGTTTACTTTTTGCTTGTAGCTGTGATCAAATAAAATACAAATCACACGAATCACACAAATCACCTCACCCAGCAGCAGAATAGAACCCAACTTTTGAATTTGATTCATAATCTATAATTTGTTGGCGTGTGTAAAGTAAGCACTCCGTGCTCAATAATATATATATATATTTATATATATATATATATGTATACTTTACGACTCGTCTGTCCAAACTTGAAAGGGATAGTAAAACAGATAAGAAGCCAATGCAAATACGAAATATTGGCGCAGCTTTTGGTGCTGAACCTTTTGCAAAGCTAAAGAAGAAGTGACTTGCCTGACGACCTGGAATGAATACCAGTTAATGAATGAATGCAGAATGCAGAATGCATTCGGTAATGATGAAGTTTGCTGCTGGGAATCGTCACTCGCTCTCTCTCTATCTGTTCCTCTCTTTCTCTCTTCCACTCTGCTTCTCTATATCAATATCCTTCTCCATCTCCTTCTTCATCTCCATCTCCATTTGCATCATCTGACCGACAAAAAGTTCACTGCAGCATTTTGTGCTGCGTCACAGTAACATGATGATGATGATGATGATGATGATGATGATGATGAGCGACATTGCTGCTGCCAACCGCCGCATTCCAACACAGATGCTGCTGCTGCAAAAAAAAAAAAAATATATATATATATATATAAAATGGCCGTTGGGTAAGACAACCAACAACATTCTAGCTGCTGCGGTCTCCTTGGTTAAGGTCGATTGGTCTGCTGCTTGTCTAGCCCAGCCAGCCAGCCAGCCAGCCAACAGTTTAATGATGTTCATCATTATCATTAAGATGCTTCTTATTGTTGGTGGGGGATGCAACATGTTGCCAAAGGTGGTTGCCACACAGTACACTATGGCAACGCTTGGCTGATTGCCCCTTTCTACTTCTTCTCGCTTCTCGCTTCTTGCTTCTCCCACTTCTTTTCTCTCTGTCTTCGGTCTTGTTTCTTGCTGCTTGTTGCACTTCTGTGTTAGGTTTCGATTAGGCTCATTTGCGGTCGCTCGCTCTGCTGCACCTGCCACTTGCCACTTGCAACTTGCACTTGAACATGGCTGCAAATTTACCAATTATTTATTTATACTAATGTCATTTGCAAAAACGGAAGAACGGAAGCTGAGTGAGTAATAAGCGAATGCTCTCTCTTTCTCTCTCTCTCGCTATCTCTATCTCTCGCCATCTCTCTCTCTCTCTTGCCATCTCTCTCTCTCTCTCTTGCCATCTCTCTCACACACACACGCACTTTTTGTCTGTGTTTCTTTCTAGTTTGCACAGTTGTTGGCAAGGCGCGAAAAGGCACATTTATATATATATATATATATATATATATATAATACATATATATATGCAAATATATACATGTATATAGATATAGATATAATCAACATTTGTGCAAATATTTATTCGCTTCGGGAGGCGACCGGGCTTTGCTGAACGGTAGAGGTTTGGGGGCGTAACAACTTACCGCCTACTGTGATAAGAGCTGCGTCGCATAAATTTCTTATTTCGTTTTTTTTTTTTTTTTTTTTTTTTTGGCGGTTTTTCGTTTCTATAATTTGATTAAGAGAAGCATTCAAGAGTGGGGCTGGGCCAACATTTGATTGCAGCAGCTGCGGCTGGCTTTGGTTGCTGCTTGCCGCTTGTTGCGCGTCGCGTCGCATCGCCTCGCTTTGCTTGGCTTGCTTTGGTTCAATGGACGCGCGCCAACGGAAGCGCCAAATTAACAACGGAAGCTGGAAAGCCATTTCGCGGTAGGCAGGGAGGCGGTTTGGGGCGGCACACACAGCGAAAGAGAGAGAGAGAGAGAGAGCTTGCAGCAGAGCAAATGCGTTCTCTAGAAAAAAGACAAAAAATCTAAAAAACAAAAAATGAAATTTGCGCATATAAACGTTATCAGCGATCTACGCCCACTCACCCACCCAACAACCACCCACAGGCTGAGGCATATTCTACTCGACGTCAATAGACTGTTTAAGGTTGCCTTCGTTGTAGTTTGGGGTTGGGTTTTTGGGTGGTTTGTTGTGTGTGTGTGTGTGTGTGTGTGTGTGTGTGTTTGTTCATTGTCTGTGTGACGGCAAATCTATTGCTTCCTGAATTCTGATACTGTGCTGCAAGAGTGGCGTCAAGCCACTTGTCTCTCACAACGTTGACACACTAAGCCGCTTTGCGTAGGGCACAACCTGCCAATCCCTCCCCCCCTTCCCACAACAATGACATCATCATGTTTCTGTGCTGTGTGTGGTGTAGTCATTGAACTGTCGTTGACATTCGTCGCGACATTTGCAGGGCTTTCTTGAAACCTACAAAGAATCTATGCATGTCTATACAAATACACCTATTCGCACGTTACTATTTACTCGTCATTCGTTACTCGTCACTCGTTACTCGTCACTCGTTACTCGTCTGGGACTCTTCAGTCGTTAATATTTACTCGTTGGTCGTCATATTTTAACACTTGTTTAGCATTACTCGTCACTCTTTGCTCATTACTCGTTTCTCGTCGCCCTTTGCTCGTTACTCGTCTCTCCTCAAGCAACTACTCCTCTACTCGTTACTTTTTATCTTTAATTGTTACACGTTATATAACCATTGTTATCTATTTACGAATATATATATATATATATATATATATATATGCTCGCTACTCGTTACTAATTAACACTCTTCTCTCTCTTCTCTCTCCCTCTGTCTTTTTATCGATTCTATCACATCGCTGTTGCTGTCGTCTACAGATGAGGAAATCGATGTTGTCTCACTCAATGACAAGAAGCTACCCACAAATCCATCGGATCGTGATCGTCGCGCTCTGCAAACGAAGGTCGCCAACAAAATTTCGAGCGGTGCACGCATCCCACAGAAATCGAGGATCGCCGAGTACGATCCCTATACGCCGGCCAGCAACAGTCCCGTTAAATCCGTTGTCAATTCGCGCTACCCGTCGCCGTCGAGCACGCCCTATCAGCGCTCCGATGTCGCCGTCGCAGCCTCCGCTTCCTACTCGCCGGACAGCCTATCGCAGAGCAGCAGCAGCAGCAGCCGCAGCAGCAGCAGTAGCAGCAGCAGCGAGTGCAATTCGGCAGCACTGATGGCCGTCGATGGCAAGGGCAAGAGCCGCAAGCGCTATTTCATGAACGATTGTGCAGGGACTTCGTCGATGTCATCGGGTCGTGTCTATTCCTCCATCAAGGGCATCAAGTCATCGTCGTCATCGTACAGCTTGGCGGCGGCCAAGAAGAGCCGCGTCAAGAAGGTGAACTCGGCTTACTCGCTGAGCAGCGGCGAACTAATGGATGATGTCTACTTGAAGCCACGAATTCCCGTTGGCAACAGCAACAGCAGCAGCAGCATTAGCAGCAGCAGCAGCAGCAGCAGCAGCAGTGGCAACAGCACCAGCGGCGCCATCAACAGCAACACTATTAGCAACAGCAACAGTAACAGCAACATCAGCAGCAGCAGCAGCAGCAGCAGTAGCAACAACTATAACAATGGCATCAGCAGCAGCGCATTAAATCGTCAGCTTAGTCTGGATGAGGTGGATACGATTGAGAAGCGTAATCTGCATAACGATATGGAGCGTCAGCGTCGCATCGGACTCAAGAATCTGTTCGAGGCACTGAAGAAGCAGATACCGAATATACGGGACAAGGAGCGTGCCCCCAAGGTCAATATACTGCGTGAGGCGGCCAAATTGTGCGAGCATCTAACCAGCGAGGAGCACAGCCTCATCCTCAAGCGTCAGCTGCTGAAGGCCAAGCTCAAGCAGCAGCAGGAGCTGCTGGCGCGTCTGCGTCAGAGCAAGAATGCTGCCGCCGCCATCGAATGATGATAGCATCCGTAAGTGGGTAAGCCGGTGGGGGGACGGGGTGCCAGGACACGAAGGAAATAAATAAGAAAGAGAGGGAGCGAGAGAGAGGGGGAGAGAGAGAGAGGAGAGTGTGTGTGTGTGCAGCTTTTGGATAAAACACGTTTGCAAGTCTCGAGCAAAATCGATTCGATTCGATTCGATTTGACAAAAGCAAAAGCAGAAGCAAAAACAAAAGCAAAAGAAATTGAAAAGAAAAACAAAAACAAAAAGAAAAACAACAACAAAATTGATGACGACATGAGGAAAATGTTGTTTATTTATTATTATTATATATATCTTTTTTTTTGTAGTGTATTTTTTTGACATAGGCTCACATAAGCACTTTTTGAACTTCAATATCAGTTTTTAGTATTAGCCAATAGAGCATACGAACGACCAGGTCTCGTTGATAATGATGATGATGATAATAACATTAATGATAACGATAAGAAGAATGATGATGATGATGTTTGTAATTTTTTTTTTTTTTTTTTTTTGAACGAACGATCGCGGGATGGAATAGTTTAGCAATATATATATATATATATATATATATATAGTACTACAAGATACAAATGTATCTATATATATATATATATATATATGTATATATTATATAGTTCATTTTTTGTAGCTTTCGGCCTAGGCTTAGATGCTACTGCTCTATATAATTGTAAAATAGTGATTAATGTGATATTTTTCATTTGATTTTGAAGAAAGCAAAATGCAAGTTGGAAGCAAAACTGGAAAGAAAAAATGTTCATAACGAACGTAGAATTAGAGAGAAACGCTTGGCATACCTATATATATAGATATATATATACATATATATATATATGCATAGATATGTATATATATATATGTATATATATGTATATGTATATAGATGCGCATGCCAGTCTTATGCTTTAGTTTTTCCCTATATTTGGTTGTACATATATACATATATACTTATGCTTAGATATATACACTTATACTTAACCATGAAATGAATAACAAAAACAAAACAAAACAAAACAAAAAAACCAGGACAAGAACCAAACACAAATGAAGAAACAAAAAACACACTACAAAAACATGAAAAGCGGATACGGAAAACAGACAAAGTTGCAACGAATGAGCCACTAAAAAGTAAACAAAACCAACAATAACGAAAAAAAAAAAGCACGCAAACTGCGCGAAAGATAGAGAAAGAGTGGAGGAGATAGAGAGAGCGGGATAGAGAGTGAGATAGAAGAAGAGTCAACAGCAGAAGAGTTCGAAGTTCGAATTTCGAATTTCGAAGTTTGAAGTTCGAAGTTCGAAGAAGAAGAAGAGAAATGAGCGCAAATTTTGAAGCAGCGCCAAAATGAGAGCAAATGAAATGCAAATCTACAAAGAAGTAAACAAAACAACAATTTATAACTATATGTTATCAGTAGTAATACAAAGTTACTATCCCTTATACATAAATATATATATATATAAACATCTATATATATATATATATATATAGTTAGATAGCAACGTGTTGCGACACGTTTCTAGTTCTTTTCGGCTAACTCGGGTTTCTCAGTAAAGATTTCAAAGAAACTTTAGCCGAACGTATGCAAATCTGCATATGTGTTGTACATACATACAAATATATATAATATATATATATATATATATATAAATAACAATTTTTTATACAATTAGCTGTATAGGTTATTATATTTTTTGTTGGTAACACGATCTTCTATGTATCCTACTGCATAGGTAGCCGATCAGCAACATTAAATTATACATTATATAGTCATTTATAGTTGATAATTGCGTATGTTTAGTTCTTTTCTGTACGGTACTCATCCTTACTTAGATAGCAGAACGACGACAACAATGACGCCTTAAGAACTTTACAAATTCGCCGATAATTTCTTCAAATCGATAACACGCAATGTTATCGATGCAATATCGGTGCAATGTGTATAGCTTTCCCAACAGATGCGACAAAAAAAAACAAAAACAAACAAACAAAAAAAAATAAAAACAGAAAGTCAACGCTTAAACAACTTTTACTGCCTATATAGAAATACTACAATGCGGGGTTTATTCAATGTTTTCTCCCGTCTATATATATCATTTCGATATGAATTGATCTATAAATATGAAATAATATTTTTCATTTGGTCTATCCTGTTTTTTCTGAATGCAACTCTGGAAACTATAAAATTGTATTTTCTTTGTTGTCTATATAGTTGCTATACAAATAACTAATTCATACAAATAACTATATACTAATGCTTAGGACACATCTTTAACAAATTTTTAACTCTGCATATGAAATGCGCAAATTCGAAATTGAAAGCAAGGAAGAAGATGATGATGATGAAAAACGAACACTATTAAAAATAGAACCACAACGATGATAGGAGCTATAGATTATTATTGTTAGAAATACACAAATACATTTACACAAGCAAATGAGAAAAACCCGAAAAAAAAACTGGAAAAAAGAAGAATAAATTTTTGGCTGCTAAGTTTGCCAGCTGTTCAACTGTCGATTTTTGCTAATAAGATATATATATATATATATATATATATATACACACACACACATGTGGATATATATATATATGTATATATAAGTATGTATATATGAATGAAGAGAATGGAAACCGTGAGTTACTGTTATATATAAATATTTATATATACAATACAATATTTACAATACACATATACATACTATTAGAATGTTTGATTTAGTTAGGAGCGAAACAAATTTCGTTTTTCCAATACTAACAATGAAGTCGAAACAAATTACAAAAACAAAAAAAAACAAAAAAAGAAACGAGTGAAAAAATGGATTAAAACAAAGAGGAGAAGAAGAAGAAATAAAAACTACTTGATACGAAAAATGTTATTTAGGTTTAGTTGGCTTTTTGATAAACGATGACAACCACAACAACAACAACAACAAGAAAAACACACACACACACTAACTAACTAGATACTATTAGCAAGCTAGTACAACTAAATATATACTAAATATATATACATATACATATATGATATGATACAATTTATAGCGACGTTTAAACGAAATTAGTGAGTAAATAATTAGCTTCATTTTTCTTATGTTTTTTCTTTTCTTTTTCTTTTTTTTTTTTTGCTATGGGCAGAACTTTTTTAGTGCACATAATTTCTACAAAATTGTACTAATATTTTATATTTTGATTGTACATTTCTATATACATACTCACATAAATACATTTATAAATATATATATACACATATATATATATATATATATCTGGGTTCCTAACCTATATTATAAGCAATTGTGGGGGCTGGCGTTGTACAAGAATTGCTGGGTCAATTTTCATTTATTTTCTCGAGGCTTGCAATCACATTTATCTCGCATGTAAATAGACAATATTAATTTATTAAACTTAAGCTGCCACAATATAAATATATATAAAAAAAATTATACAAAAAACAACTCTCTCCCCCCCAAAAAAAAAAAACAAAAAAAAACGATGCATTATACAATTGTATATTGTATGCAAATTACATATATTCTTTTTTTAATATATAAACATTATATATATATATATATATATATGTATATATATATAAATTTATATATATATTTACACTTTGTTTAATGCGATATTAAAATATTAATCAAACAAAAAATTGTTATATTATTTAAACTGCTAATTAAAGCAATTTATTCAAAACAGACAAAAAAAAATTTTACACATAAGCAAAAAATGTAAATCAAATTAAGAAGAAAAAAATACGTATTTTTTTGTTTGTTGTTTAACCACTGTACATAGAAATCTCGTTAAATACTAGTTACAAAAAAAGAAACAAAAAAAAAAGAAAAAAAAATACAAAATATTTTCTTACATTTACACCAGAAGAAGTCAGTTGAAAAACCAAATTACAAACATAAAAATAGAACCAATAAATCCGGGTTATGATGAACACGCCACATAGAGCAATAGGCTTAAGCTAAGCATAAAATTGTACAACAGCAACAACAACAACAACACACACACAAATATAAACAAACTCACAAATGCATATTGAATTATACACGTAGACAATACACACACACACACACACACACACACACAAGCACACAGACACACACACACACACACATAGACAAAGCCAACAAAAAATACGAATGCACCTTGTTTCCTATAGTACATAAAATACAAATACAGAGTTTAAATACAATTTGAAAACCGTACAAATTTATCTGCAACAATAAAACACACAAACAAAACAAAAACAAAAAAACAGCAAAATATGCCCAAAAAAAAAAAAAACAACAAAAAAAAAGCAACAACGAAAGATACAAAATTGCAAAATGCAATCTAAATTATTGTTTGTTAATCCAAAAAATTACAAAACAGCAAAACAAAAAACAAAAAACGAAAGAAAAAAAGGAAAAATGTAAACTTTTGCATTTGATGACTAAACAAATGTTTGCTTTCTTTTATTTAAAGGTAATTTTTTTATTATTATTTTTAAAAACCAAGTGAAAATCGCAAAATAACAAAAATACAACAACTACAACCAAAACCTCTAAATCCTCGCAATTATTAAAAACAAAACAAAACAAAAAAAAAAACAAAGCTGCAACAAGTATCTGTTGCACATAAACACTTTTATGTTTAGAAATTTTATTTTACAATTTTTATACACACATTATGTAAACATACATATTTATATATATATAAATATATGTTTAAGTATGGTATATACCAATATATATATATATATATATATATAGCTGTTAAAATTACTGAAAAACCAATGAAATACCCCCTCCCTCCCCGCCCCAAAAAAAGAAACAAAATGAAAAAAAATATATATATATCAAAATAACCTTGGGAAAACAATTTTTTTTTTGAAAATTCAATTTTTTTTTTAGTACCATTTAATATTTTTTTTGATTTTGGCGAACTATGTTATTTTTTCTTGATTTATTAAATAATATACACAATATTTAATCATACTATATTATATAAAGAAAATATATATATGCTATCTTATATACTTATATTCAATAATTTTAACTCGTTATTTAGTTACTTATATTAATTGAAACAACTTTTCGCTTAATAAATGTGTATATAATAAATGCATATATCTATATATATATATACCTATATATATATATATATATTCTTATATGTATATATTAATATAACATAGATACAAAAATGTTTAATTATTACTTCTTTTTTTGTCAAAATTTATGCTTATAAAATTATATAATAAATATTTGAACATACCAAGAAAAATCAAATTCATTGGCGCCATCCGTCTCCGGCTCCGGCTCCGTCTCCGTTCAGGTTTATTAATCATTCGGTTGAAGGATGAGTCCTTGTGTGAACAACTGGTTTTGTTTACCAAACTCAACAGTTATGTTATTATTCTTGTTTTCAAGTATATGCATATATTTATATATATATGTATATGTGTACAAGTCATGTGGAAAATCAGTCAACAATTTGGTGCTGATCAAAATAATGATGATGTGGTTTTTGTGTTTTGTTTTTGGTGTCAGCAGAGTTAACCCATTTAACTTGATTGCCACAGCAGCGAGAATTCGTCATTCACTCAGTCAATGATTCACGCCAAAGTGATTACATTCTATTCTCTCGTGCAGCTGTCTTCTCCCTCCCCCTCGCCCACCCCCGCTCCCCTCACCTGCCTTCTTCAGCCACCCCTCTCCTCCGCGTCGTCGGCTCGCCATTGTTATTGTTGTCGTCTCGATAGAGCGTGAATCCAATTGGATTTCGTCGCCGTTTCTAATCAAGTGCAGTGAGTGGCCGGCTGGCTGTGCACGACCCGGGTTAACAAACGTAAACATATGTATGGTGGGGGGAGGGTACCACGCCCACGCACGCCCCATGGCAGGCACAGAGTATATAATTTTCACACCAGAAGTTTATTTAATTCATTTAATGCTGGGGCTGCCTTTGCTTTTGCTTTTGCTTTTGTTTTCACTTTTAATGTGTCGCGCCAACATGCAACAACAACAATAACCGCAGCAATAAACAATAAAGCAAGAAATTGTTGTGCCGGCAAATACAATAAATCAACAACAGCAACATCAACATCAACATCAACAATAACAACAACATCAACAATAACAACAACAGCAACGAGAAAAGCCGGTCGCTGAATGAATGCGCGGGAGACAAAAAATAAAATAAAAACAAAATCGGAGACAAGCAGCAGCAACAACAAAAGACAGAAACAACAGTAATAATACAAAACAATAGCAATGCCAAAGACAACAGTGTTCGACTAGCAGATACCCTATACCCTAAACTAAATGCATTGTTATCGATTTATTTTTGCCGATTACCGATGCGGATCGTTTTGACTGTTAAAGCCATATTTGTATATAAAATATAGTAATCTAATGTCTATTACATTTTTCTTTTTTTTTATTAGCTGGTTACAGGGTATACAAAAACATGAAATGAAAAATAAGATTACTTTTTAATAATTTGTATATTAGAGATTTCAAATGTGTAATACATTTAGACAGGTTCTCGCTCAAATTCATTTTATTTTTTATCAATATCTTCATTCTGAATATAGATTTCGAATAACAAGAAAATCCACAACTTGAATGAATTTATAGACATATATAATATTGATCTACGAGTTGGCTTGAATATCGAACAAGCGCGCGATATTATAATTGGTAGCGTCTTCGGTTTAGGGTATCTCCTAGTCGGGCTCTCTCGACTTTAGCATACTTGCTTTCCGATAATATTATTAATGTAAATACGTATGAAGCCTTTTCGAAGAATGCGGTTTTTATGTTGTTGTACATAGTTAGCAACAAGCTAGTTTTGTCTTCGCATTAAGTATCTCGCCATTAACCGTAGTAACCAGCATAAACCGTTGCAAATATTATACGCATACACATTCACAATAGTTGCCGGCCAGCTGTCAGTAAAAACAATAAAAAAAAACACACACACACACATACACACACACACACACACACACACACAAGCTGACAGGCAGACAGAAAGAGACGAAAATGGCGTAATTGTGTTTAACTGCAAATTTTGTACACTCTGACCGCGATCAGTCGTTTTATTGGGTGAAGGTCACGCCCGGCAGTGCTGCTGCGCTGCTCCGTTGCTGCTCCGCTGCTGCTCTGGTGATCTGCGGCTCCGTTGCGTTTTTGTGTTTTGTTTATCTTTGTTTTTGTTTCTCGATTTCGTTTGCCGGTCTGTGTTGTTGCCCTTGTCTCTGCTGTTATTCTTCACTGCTTTTTGCGCTGATCGCTTTGACAACGTGTCAGTGATGCCGCTTGAGCTCGGCTGAATTGTCAATATCAGTCGCTGTTTAAATTGACTTTCAGTGTTCTCAAAATAAGAGTTTTCTATCTATGCAACCTTTACTTAGACTGTCAGAAGACGACATAAAATATAAACACAATAAAATAATATACAATAATTTATCTACTGCTTCTGAGAAACAAGCATAATTTAACTAAGACTGTTTTCTTTCCTTCTATTATTTGTTTTATTTGATACTAACAAACATGTCGGAACATGTTGAATAAAAATCTAAGAAAAGGTTCCGGTTTATTATTGATATTTTTATTTTGCACACGAGTCACTGCTTAAGGAAATGGCCAGTGATTGTGGGCTAAACACAGCATCACTGCGACTGGTTGGACTCTGTAGCATTGCAGCCATTAAATTTCATTTAGTTTTACTTTGTTTCATTTGATGATTTTTTCGTTCGTTTCGTCACCCATTAATTTTGTTCGTTATTTGCTTTTATTATTTAGCGGATTTGTCCTCAAAATTGTTTTAAAATCATAAATTTTAACGCCTCTGCTAAAAGCGCATTTTGGATTGTGCCTCCATAAGTAGTAGTCAGTATGTACATACATATGCATATGTATATATGTGTGTGTGTGCATACTTATTGCTGTCACTGTTTGGCGTCGCACATAATTTGTTAATTTATAGCTTAAATTTGATTTGAGTTGACTAAGTACGACGACCCATTCTGGAGATTTTCTACACATTAACCTTGACCATTATACGAAGCGCACTTTAGCACACACACACACACACACATGCATACATGCATAGTCATACATAGACATGGTCATACTAAAGGCAAGGCAAATCGAGAGTACAACAAAACGGACAAGCAGACATAGAAAATGTTGAAAACGCTTTGTTGTTTGCTGATTGCTGATTGCAACACACTGTAAAAAGAAAACAAAAATTAAATATATATAAATATATATGTATGTATGTGTGTATACAGACCTTATACTTAGGAGCAGGCCGCAGATCTTTGATCTGTTGCCGAATATACACAACAGCTTTAATAATAAATATATATAAATATAAACAATTAATATATATATATAAAATACACTTGGCCCGGCTTCAATTAAATATTGATTATTAAAACAGAAAAGCACACAAATATAAACCTGTAAGAAATATAATAATAATATATATGTATGTAAATGTATATGTATATGTATGTGTATATACAGATATAAACAAAAATACGAATATTAATTACCAATTAATTAGTATACATTTGCGTACGAAGAGATTTTGTAAATATTTACAATTCGGAATTTACTAATAAATGTTCGCAATGTTTTATAAATGATACAGGACATTATAGGAACAATATGCAAATGCCTTTGTGTGTGACTTTGCCATACCTTAAATACAAGCATAATGTATATACAATATGCCCCGATAAACAAAAGAAAAACAAATTACATATATATATATATATATATACCTTCCTGTATTGCAAAAAAAAGGAAGAAGCAGCGAGCAAAAGACACACCGATTGCAATGTTGTTAATAGAGAGCTTAATTAAGTTGTCCAAAATGCCCCGGAATGGATCAGAGGAAAAGTTAATAAACACAAGAAGAAGCCAAGAGCCGAAAACAAAAACAAAAACAAAACAATTAAATGTTTACTTATTTTTTTCTTGAACTGGGAAATCTTTTCCTTGCAGACTCGACTCGGCACTCGGCGCAGCTGATGGCTGATGGATGAGCAGCTGGCGGGAAATGTGCGGACTCAACACGAACTCGATTCTTGTGTCGCAACTGAAGTCCGGCACAAGTTGAACTCCTTTTGTGGCGGGGGCGTGCCGGGGGCGTTACTGGGGCGTGGTTGGGGGTGGCACTGGGTACAAGTGCAGGTGGCAATCGTTGCTGCTGCTGCTGCTGCTGCTCTGCAGTGGTCAGCTATCAGCAAATGTCACATAACTGGCCCAGCGGCTTTTAACCCTCTTGTTAAACATGCAGGCTATGTTTCAATTTACCATTTTCGTCTTCTTCTTCTTTCCATTTTAATTGCTTATAGATTTGGGCAGCAAGCTTGCAGCTTGCAGCTTGCGGCTTGCGACTTGGACAGCTGCAATTCCTCAATATGAGCAGACAAGCTCTCACTTGCAACACCCAACGAATGTTGTATGCTCTTCATGCCTTTATCTGGCTTTATCTGGTTTTATCTGGTTTTATCTGATTTTATTTTCTGTTTTTTTCTGTTAAATAAATATATAAATGACAATTAATAAATACAAAATATTTGTTGCTTTGTTTTCTGTTCTTAAAATCCATCAAGTCCAATTGAGGCCAGCCACCAGTTTTACCAAAATGCACACGGATTTGCATAAGTCAGCTATAAATTGGCAAATACTAAGATCCTTCGTAGAAACAGCAAAGCAACCAAATCCCAAAATCATCTCAGCTCTCGTTGAGTTATTCGATTCAGTTCACAAAACTGCTGTTTGCCGTGTGGCAAGCAGTTTGACAAAGTTATGGTACCTGAGTGTAGGCTACAATAAGCCACACACACACACACACACGCACACACACACACACACACACACACATGCCGAGTACATGCTACAGTTGTGCACATGCTTAAGACAGGGCAGTTTTGAGAATTGGTCTGGTTGCAAGGTGTTCGTTTGCTAGGCACGGGCCTGGGTATACCTGTAGCTGTAGCTGTAGCTGTAGCTGTGGCTGTGGCTGTGGCTGAAGCTGTACCTGCCACATGGGTACTGATTAAGGTCCGCACGAGGATGTCAGTCAAGCTGCATGCCGCTTAATTGAGCTTAATGCAGGCAACAGCCACCAGCAGTTTAAATGTGCTGCACACTAGAGAAAGTGTCTGAGAGAGAGAGAGAGAGAGACAGCGAGAGAGAGAGAGAGAGAGAGAGAGAGGCGAAGTCAGTTTGATACAATTAGGAAGTGCCTCCATCTTTTTAATGATAACCATTCGATTTAATGGGACACACAAAGGGTGCCACAGCTTGTGTTGTGTTGTGCAGAGAGACAGAGACAGAGACATAGATAGAGACAGAGAGAGCGAGAGAGAGAGCCAGTTCAGTTCCGCTCAGCTCAGTTGTATTTTGCGAAAATCGATTCCTTGCCAAAGACTCGCAACTCATTGGCCACATTTTGTTCGATGGCGCTCTGAAAGACCGTCTTGACGCAGTTAACCAGGGCCACGGTGCCGAGTAGCAGCAACTTTGGATAGACGGCACTCAAGCACAGTGGCAGTCGGCCCTTGAGGACATCGATCAGGCAAATGACTGAGTCGATTCCAAGTAATACTGCATTTAGTAGCAGCCACGGTGTTAGAAAGGCCGGTTCGATCTAAACAGCAATAAACAGAATAAAAATTAGAAGCAACAAAAGGTTTTCTTTTAGCTTTGCGACTACTTCAAATGTACAACCCAAAAACACTAATAATTCGTAGCAATTCATCATTTTCATCCTTGCCTATTTTATTTCAGGTTGATAAATTAGCTTGATCGATGAGCGAATTAATAGCGGATTGGATTGTAATATATTCAATGCTAATCAATACTAATATATACATATATATATACCTGATTTATGGTATATATTGGTGTACTCGAATTGGACTTACGTTGATCAGCCCATAGACTATCATCATCCAGGCATAGCCCATGGTAATGGCGCCCACCACCCGGGCCTGGCGCACTAGCTCAATGTCGAGGACGAAGAACTTGCGGGATCGCCACATCTCAATGGAATAGTTGGGCACACAACAAATGTGCACAATTTCGGAAATGCAGCGATAGACGCCAGTGAAACTCAATCCCAGCACCATCAGCAATATGTAGGGAAAGAACTCAAAGCGGCTGGGCGCGCAACACCCGATAAGCTGACAGAAGCGGCCGCAGTTGCTCTTGGGGCACTGATTCCATACGGAGAAGCAGCGACACTTGTTCTCCGGAGAACTAAACTGAAATGATTGCACTTTGAACATTTATTCCGTTTACTAATTCAGCTTTGTCCAAAATGATGAATTTTTCACTTTCAGTTTTCAATTTGAATGCAACAATTCGGTCAAATACTAAATCATGTGTATAGTGTATAAGTATTAAAAATAATGTAATGATTGGCTACGAATAACGAATAAAAATTACACTTGACAAATTTTGCAAATATTTCTTTCGTTTTTTTTTTTTTTTTTTTTTAAATCTTATCGAATATATCGAGAAACTAATGCTAAACGCCTGAAAGTAATAGTTCTTCTTCTTCTTAATAATTATTTCTATTTTATACCAGAATTTCCACGTCTCTTTCAGTTTGAATTTCTTTTTAAATTGTCATACGACTTCGGCATTCAAAGAAGTAATTATAAATTGAAAGACCAAATAAACATGTAAATGGGCCAATTTATCATAAACGCTCTACGGCTAGCGGGACAGATGGGGGTCCAGAGAAAGAAACCCCCATTTACGTGCTTGCCAAGCGTGGGGTTGGCGTCGGAGGGAGGGAGCGAGGGAAGGGGGGACTTCAATTAGTCAGCCGCATTGCGATACGTTTGGTAATTTCCCGGTCGTCACAGCACTAACATTGTCTGTAATTAACACACACACACACACATATATATATATACGTATATAGATATAGATATGCACTTGCGGAAATAGGCTTGTTTTGATACACCAATAATAATAATAGTGCAGCAGCAATCGCAATGCTGTATCAAATAAATTGTGAGTGCAGCAGGTGCACTGGTGGCGCAAACAGGTAGGCCGCCATTCAGCTAAGCATTTATGTAGTTGCCAAATGATAAAGTCGATGAAGTTGTCAGGGCTCGTTAAAATGCATGCGGGATGTTTCCCAGCCCTCCATCGCCGTCTCAGTGCGCACACAGATACCTCAACAGATCTATGATCCCAAGTCATACATGACCTGTGCGCACCCTTTTGCCGGCTATGCAACTACACACTGCAACTACACTGCGCGAAAAGGAAGCTAAGTGCAAGTCTATCGAGCATAACAGGACATTTGATTATCTTATTTATTATTGGAGGGGATCTGTTAATCGATGTAATAAACCAATTCAATTCTAATCCTGATTGTACTTTTTTTGTTTTTTGTTTTGGTCGGTTGGATTAATCGCTTCTCATCGTTTCAGATTATATTTGCTTTATATTTTATTTACTTACCATTCATTTTATTCTTTAGCAATATTTGAGTCTTTCAGTTGATATTTTTCACATTATCAGAGAACAGCCACTGGCCCAATTTCTTTTGCCAGTGTATTTCCACAGCTATCTAGGAGTATGTTATTTAGTTTCACGCTGCAGTACCTCGTTTTTATGGATGCTCAGTTTTTATGACATTTCCACTTCACTATTGCCGGTCATAAAATCCCAAAGCTGATAAGCCAGCCAAACATTAAAACAGTTCCAGGAAGCAACTGCAACTGCAACTGCAACTGTGCATGTTTGATCATTTTATGTGCGAGGGTGCAAAAAGCTCGAAACCAACTTTCCTTCTTTCTGGGAAAAAAAGAGAGAAAGTATTATTAAATTGTGCAAAAGTATGTAGGGCAGTCCGACGCTATAAAGGATATTTCAGGATATTTCAGGATATTTCTTACCTGTTTGTTGTTGATTTTATTTTATTTTTTTTTTGTAGAAATTCCTGTAAAATGAGTTGGCTATTAATATCAGCCAAGTCAATTGAAAATGGTGTACAACATTTCTTTACACCAAATGCAATTTTCTTTATTTTGAGTTTAACTTATTTTTAACCTGCATTTTGTGTGTTTGACAAATATAGATCATTATAAAAAAAACACAAAGAAATCTAAACGATTGCAATTAGTCAACAGAAAATTGTATAAAGCACTTTTCTGTATCTTTTTTTTTCTTTCAATAAGAGAGAACAGGAATTTGACAATTTTCCAGCTAAAGTTCTCATGCGATTTGTCACACGGTCGAAAAGAGGACGATGCACACAGGTGATGTCCCCGCTGACAGATGGGCAGACAAGCAGAGTTCTTTATTTGTGCGGTATATATATATATATATATACAGTTCTTAGTTCTTAGTACGAGTGTACACACGTACAACCATGCATATGTCATGGCCAGTGTCAGAGTGTGTTTCGATTGTGAGCCAAACATTGCTCAGCACACACGGAGCGGACAGGATGACAAGTGGAATTTGGTCTGAAAGCATATCCTGTATGCATTGAGGCATTGATTGCACTGCTGTGAATGGAAGCAAACCAATTCAGTGGCAACTGTTGGCCCAAACATTTATTAAAGTCAACTAAGTCAACCAGTCTATTTATTTATTTCTATATAAATTCAACGACATTCTTAAAGGAAAATTAGCTCAAAATTGAACAAATGTTGTGAAAAAGTATTTATATGGCAAGTTAAGAATGTTGTATTATTATTAATATTATTATTGTAGTTTTCTTTTAACATTTTGAATAGTAAACATGATTAAATATTTGGAAATAATGCTACTAGTCTAGATGGGATCCCTTAGCTGAATTGCCCTTGTTCGCTTGGTTATATAACGCATCCAGCCGATCCTGGTAATCAATTAACTATTATTTTTCTGTATAGTTCTGCTTTACATTATTTTTGCATTGGGGAATCTCCAAATTTGTATATATTTATATTCAATTAGCTTTTTGGCAAACGATCGATTTTGCGAGTGTTGGCAAATTACAAAAAATCACCCTTCTTAAACCAATAAACCATATTTGATTTACATTTCTTACATCTGTTGTTTTTTTATTTTTATTTGTTGCCGGTTAAAAGTTTGGATCATTAATCATATTGAGGCACAGCCGCTGAGCCTTCGCTGCCAAAATAAGTATCTGGTGGTTTACCATGGAAATTGCAAAATAAATCGAGGATGTTTTCGATTTGAATTTGGGTTGGGTATTTTGGCGAGTGAGATTAGCTGAGGCTGTCTCTCTAAATATGGCGGAACAGTTGGCTTATACTCTGGCTGCTGTATCTGAGCCAATTTGAAATAGAAAATATACAATTTTGGATTCATCATCGGCGGTGAAGGCGACCTGGCAACAACGTTTAGATATTCAGATGTTGCCATGAGATCAGCGCGCCAAAAAATTTTCCACAACAAAGGTGCCAACAAATACTAAGGAGCCAAAGAAAGAACAAGAAAGGAAAAAGAAGAAAAGCAACAAAAAGAAAAAAGAGAAGGCAGTAAAGCGAACAGGAAAGCTGAGAAAGCAACCGTTTGCCGTTTTTCATTATTTTTATTGTTTTTGCTTTTGTTTTTGTTTTTATTTTATTTTATTTTTATGTGCGAACCGAAATAGATTTGACCTATTTTCTAAATCGCTACGCACGTTCCTTTCCTTTTGATTTTTGCTTCCTTCTGCTCCGCTACGCTTCTCTCCATTTTCTTGATTATTTATTTATATATTTTTTTTTGTGCAAATCTTTTTAATGGGCCTATTAAAAGTCGATCGCATAATAAATAAACAAACAGATGCTTGCACATTTCGTCTTTCATAAGCAGCTAGAAAAGAAGCGAATCGCGTATTTTCGATGATAATAAATTGGAAAGGCTCGAGCAGTTAGTGAAGAATTGCGGGAATGCATCCAAGATGCATGCAGTTGTGCATGCATTACATTTGCAATCGCATCTGTAAGATACATTTGCAGCGCATGCTTTAGTCGACTTTGATTGACTTCCAACTTATTCTCGCGTATGCAAATACAATGCGCTGTTTGCTGGCGGCGTGTGTATCGGTTGAGGATACAGAAATAGCGCCACAGCAACACAAACAACAAATGCAAAATCAAATAGATGTGCGCAGATACGCAGATACGCAGCTACGCAGATACATTTGTGGATATGCAAACGCCAGAGCACAAATGGCACACAGTTATATACTCGCCACACATTTCTACACGGGTGTATATACGCAGAGAGCTACTAAATAAATGCCGTTTTGTATAGAAATAGCACTAGAATGGTATTTATAGCATGGCGAAATGATGCCGACAATGTATCTATGAGATACATAAACACCAGCACACACATAGACTGCTCACGCACACACACACACACACACACAGAGAGAGAGGGAGAGAGGGAGTGAGGGAGAGCGAGAGGGAGCATGTGTAATGAGCCAAAAGATCCGCTGTCGGCTTAGTCAGCGATCAGGACAAGCCGCTGGCATAATTGCCCAACTACTGTTTGCATCTGCAACGGTTATTGTATATTGTATCTGGGCAGCTGAGGCGACCCAAACGCATGCCGCACCAAATGGCAAATTGTCTTTGAACAGTTATTAGGTTTTCTGAGCCTATTACACACACACACACACACACAATATAATAAAAAATCCATTTGCTCGCCCATTAGCCGACATATTTATGAGTTTGTGGCCCACACGCAATCTCAGCCCCAAACTTGCAGACTGCGCAAACTGTTGCAGCCTGTTGCTGCTGCGGCTGACCGCTTGACTGATATTTGATTACACACGCACACGCACACACACACACACACACACACACACACACACACACACACACACACACACACGCACACACAGTGCGACAGTTGGGCTGATGCTATTGAGGGTTGGACCAGCATATATATCAATCAATCCATCAAATACCCAGCTGTACAGGCACAGACACAGACATAGATACAGATTCAGATACAGATTCAGATACAGATTCAGATACAGATTCAGATGCAGATTCAGATACACATTCATCAAATTTACGAGCACTCGTTGACACATTTAATGGTCGTCGCCAGTGCTGCTCTCTCTCTCTGTCATATTCTAATTAAAGAGACCCCAACTAGCTCGGAGCACTCATCGATCGCTGGAAGTGGAGTATGTCTCTGTTTTACCATTGAATGATTCTTCTATGTTCTTTGACTAGTTGCGAATTGTAATTGAAAAGTATCTGTGTAGTTCTTTAACAATATAGAATATCGCTTTGCATCCTTTCTAAACGAAAATTGCACAATATGGCAAATCAGTTAAATCTATTGTTAAATATAATCAAAGAAATGTGTTTGATCAGTGAACATTTTGCTAGCAGATTTATTTTTATAACACTCGCAGATTATACTATATATTTAGGGTTGTTGGGCTACAACAGAGAATAGTGGAGAACCTTGATTTATTTTTTTTAAATATATCTCATGATATTAACTGAAGTAAGATTAATCGCAGAATAAACCAAAAAGAAAAAAATACAGATAAACATATTTAAATGATAAATAAGAGATTACCAAAGAATAAGTTTATTTTTAAATGTATTGCATAATATAAACTTAGTTCTACTGTTTATGGATTCAATTATAGAGACTAAAATTTGGAAAATTAAAAAATGGCGGCAAGTGTATTAAGTCTTCGGTGCCCTTCGCTCGACTTTTCGCTCGCGTTGCGTGTTTCCCTTGTTGTTGACTGAGGCAACGAGACAGGCGGCACCTGACTGGCCACTTACTGAACACACACACATCTCAAGTAGCTGCTCCAAATATATATACACATTTATGGATGCGTACGTATCAACTAGCCTGACCTGGTCCGGCCATTAAACAGAGCCAAGCGCGACATATGTCATCCATTACAAACATCTGTAGGTAAGTAAGTGTTATACTATAGCTAAACGGATCACAAGTGCTGTGCTGCTTGTTGGCGGCTTGTACAATCAATTATTATTAGGGCTTGAACATATTATTGGTTCTCTAGGCGCTATTCTCAAATTGTCAAATTCAATCAAAGCGGCAAATGCTTATAAACTGGAATTTATTCGTTGATTGTGCTCATTCAGTGATTTCGGGCAAATGTTTTTGGATCACATGACTCGGGTTGAGCTGTACTTGCGAATAGTTGGAAGTGTGTCGAATGGGTTTCTACATATCTTTGCATTCATATTAGCGAATTGTCTTTCTAATCAGCTTTAATTTATTTCGGCAATAAATTCGTGTTGCTTTCTACATTTGCAGGTATTTATATAAGCTGACTTGTGGCAAATCTTTCTTTTTGATTTCTGAGCTTGCTTTTGCCAAGCAAATATATCCGTTTATTTGTATGCGAGGCGATTTTGTCAAAAAATGGGCAGTGAATGAATAGCCGCTCAGAGTTAGTCATACTTTCTAAACAGCTAGTTAGTTAGATAGGCTGATTAGTGAGGCATGTACACAGATACATACATATGTATCTGTAGCATGTATGTATGCACATATATAAATACATGTTTAGATACAAAGCTTGTGCTAACAGTTGCTTAATTATGTGCTCCAGTTTTGAAATATGATATGATCTTGTCAAGGCAGTGTATCTATGTGTATCTATGTATATATAAATAAAACTTAATTTACATACGTGTCACACACACACACACACACACACACGTATGTATATACATACATATATTTGCTCACAAACACAGTTTATTTAATTTAAAAGGCTCAAGAAAGCACATAAAAGCGAAACTAAACCAAAAATGTGAAAAAGTACATAAAATAGCGAAAAGACAAACTTTAACTTACGCATATGTATGTGTGTGTGTGTGTGTGTGTGTGTGTGTGTGTGTGTGTGTGTGTGTGTGTGTGTGTGTGTGTGTGTGTTTTTAGTTTGCTAGATGCGGCAAAGCTTCCGCGTTTGATAAGCGCCAGCGTCGTCGTTGACGCTGACGTCGTCACAGCGTCGACTTAGCAACATCCAACACCAACATACACACACACATGCATACATACATACATACATACACATGTATGTGCATACATACCCAAAAACATGTATGTATGTTGGGATTACGGTATGAAAGTAGGTGAGCTAGTTCCCGCTCCATTTAGCGTTACATGTTCTGCCCTCGCCGCACCCCATCCGCACCCCCACCCGTGCTCTGCCCTGCCCTGCCCTGCACCTGTCCACCTCTGCATAGAATTTCTATTTGCTTTTCTAATTTGATTTTAAGACTCTGCGCTTTTTGACGATCCACACAAGAATCAAACCAGAGTGCTCTAGTGCACAGTGTCCGACTAACAAATACCCTGCAAATGTCAAATAATATAAGTCGTAGAGACGAAAGACACCCTTTGAGAACTCATAGTTCCTACACTTGTTGCAATACATTTGTGTTGCACGTTGTGCGGCAGGACGAACATACCCTATACACAGGGTATGTCAATAAATAATGTACACATGCTCAGGCAAACATTTGTACATACACACACACACACACACATAAACAGATAAACATTTTTTTGGCAAGGTCAGTGATAGCGTCGCATATTTCTAGCATTGGATTGGAGTGCGGCTGCGGAAGGGAAGAAATGCTGACTCCAGGGTATACCCTGTATACTATATACTATATACTATATACTATATACTATATACTATATACTATATACTATATACTATATACTATATACTATATACTATATACTATATACTATATACTATATACTATATACTATATACTATATACTATATACTATATACTATATACTATATACTATATACTATATACTATATACTATATACTATATACTATATACTATATACTATATACTATATACTATATACTATATACTATACACTATATACTATATACTATATACTATATACTATATACTATATACTATATACTATATACTATATACTATATACTATATACTATATACTATATACTATATACTATATACTATATACTATATACTATACACTATATACTATATACTATATACTATATACTATATACTATATACTATATACTATATACTATATACTATATACTATATACTATATACTATATACTATATACTATATACTATATACTATATACTATATACTATATACTATACTACTACTATACTATATACTATATACTATATACTATATACTATATACTATATACTATATACTATACACTATATACTATATACTATATACTATATACTATATACTATATACTATATACTATATACTATATACTATATACTATATACTATATACTATATACTATATACTATATACTATATACTATATACTATATACTATATACTATATACTATATACTATATACTATATACTATATACTATATACTATATACTATATACTATATACTATATACTATATACTATATACTATATACTATATACTATATACTATATACTATATACTATATACTATATACTATATACTATATACTATATACTATATACTATATACTATATACTATATACTATATACTATATACTATATACTATATACTATATACTATATACTATATACTATATACTATATACTATATACTATATACTATATACTATATACTATATACTATATACTATATACTAATATACTATATACTATATACTATATACTATATACTATATACTATATACTATATACTATATACTATATACTATATACTATATACTATATACTATATACTATATACTATATACTATATACTATATACTATATACTATATACTATATACTATATACTATATACTATATACTATATACTATATACTATATACTATATACTATATACTATATACTATATACTATATACTATATACTATATACTATATACTATATATTATATACTATATACTATATACTATATACTACTATATACTATATACTATATACTATATACTATATACTATATACTATATACTATATACTATATACTATATACTATATACTATATACTATATACTATATACTATATACTATATACTATATACTATATACATATATACTATATACTATATACTATATACTATACATACTATACTATACTATATACTATATATATACATATATATATATATATTATATATTTAACTGAAATCGACAAGAAGATTTCAGTTATATTTTTTGTTTTGTTATAGCATAAGGGTTGCTAGGGGGAGGGACAGAGAGAGAGGGCGGAGGGGGGGGGGGTGGGGGTTTGCTAATTGACACCGCCAATGCTAGCTGATAAGATACTACTGGACGGCCCCTCTACTGCCAAGCACTTAATGAGGCAGATAAAGCAGCAGCAGCAGCAGCAGCAGCGTCGACTTTGTGAATTTCGTTTTTGCAGAACTGCGCAAATGGCTGATTCGGCAGGTAGCTAAGCTACTTAGAAAGATTCTTGGAATTTTTGAGAACGCTTCCATTTCCAAACAGATGAATCGCTATGTGTGCTGAAATAGAAATACATACACATATACAAATGGCCAAGGTACTGGGATATTGGGATGGGATGAGTGACAACAATTATGCGGCATGACACTGACAAAATGCCACAGCCAGTGAGGAGTAGATGAGTTGATGAGTTCGCTAACTGAACGATCTTACACACACACACACACACACACACACCCACAGTATACACACACACACCTTCATATGTATGTATTTGGGTAGTGCAGAGTCGTTGGCCAAAGTGTTCGCCTGATGTGCGCATATAAATCAAAAATAGAACAACAAACAGTCAGCGAACGTGCAACAAGCCGTAAGTGGACCAGAGCAACTACGCACTACACTGTGTAGTTGAGTGTAGTTAAGCAGAAGTACACTTTACACTTTGAGAAATTTGCTGCCATAATTTTCATGCCTGAGGCCATTTTGGCCATGGCCATGACTGGCTGACTGGCTGACTGGCTCACTGGAGATTGTTTGATCTATGATCGATGATCTCCATCTATCCATATTTATCTCCAGCTTTATATGACAGTCGATATTTCAAATCATAATTTCGTTTTTTTGAGGATTAATGCTTTCCATTACGATTCAGAATCCAACATTTTCTAGAATACAGAAAGGAGTTGGCAAACACAGCAAGTGATCGCAACTAATAAAAAGTGCGATCACAGTTTGGATTCGATTATAGATTTAAGTCTATCCAATCGCAGCTCACTCTTAATGTGGCCAATCACTGATTTTACTAGTTTCCCAATCCCAATAAGGGTTCAAAATTCTCCAGCGCAATTTGCCAGCGCTTTGTACAAGGTGTGATTAACCATAAAGACTTATAAGTTATTCATTCGACTAGCATCGGCGAAGTGCTCATCATCATCACATACTTTGCTGTACTATATATATACATAGATATATATATATATATATAGATGCATGTATTAGTGGGCTAATTGATTTGTGGCTATGTTTGTGTGTATGCGTGGTGGACATATGCTTGCCGATATATGTGTCCGGTTATTGGTAATTAGCCAAAGTGTTATGTGCATTGGGTTAACTCGGCAATTAAACGCCAGTGAATCAGCGGCGACCCAACCACGAAACGGAAGTTGTTCAATATGCGTGGCTCGTGGCCAGAAGTCCGTGGCCCGTTGGTCCCCGGTCAACGGCGCGTGTCCACATTGAAGGTATGAACGCATGAAATTGACCACCAATGGGCACCAATGGGCACCAATGGGCACCAATGGGCACCACTGAGCACCGCTAACCACCATCAGCCAGATGCAGCTCCGGCAGGTTGATTAAGCCCATTTAACCGGGTCACAAACAGGTGTGTGTCTCTCCAGCTCCGACTACTGGGCTGGATGAAATGCAGAGCATTTAAAACGCATTTAAAACCGGAGCGCGACTAGAACGCAATTTGTTAATAATAGTATTGTTTTATTAGCGAAAACAGAAACCAAATACCATATATATTTATATATTAGATATATGTATATATATATATATATATATATATGTAAATGTAAATGTGTATGTATTGGCGAACATAGTTTGCGACGCATTTTTTTCACATAAAATATTGTGCCTTAAGTTGTCGGCGATAAGTCGATTAACAGATACGCAATCGATGGCGCATTAAACAAGTAAGCTAAACAAAACTAAACTAAACTAAACTAAATTAAACTAAACTGGCTGCGCAATCAGTGGGCTTGGCATATTTGAAAGTGGTTCATTTTAATGACTTGGCAATTAAGCTAATCAATTTATTGTAGCGCCCAGATCGCATTTACAGTGTCTCACAGCTTAGTTCGACCAGTGTCTAGCGAAAAATTTAAAGTGTTGTAAAGTTTAAACAAGCAAGCAAATGCAAAATGTTTAAATGCCAATTTGTTTCATGTTATATCACGTTTGAAAAAGAAACTTTAGTTTTTACTAAAATATTAATTAATTAATTGAAATTAGTCAAAAACTGAAAACATATCCAAAATACATTTCACAGCTTATTTCGAACAGTCTTAAAAAAGTAACATATTTGGCGTATAAAAGCTTTAATAAGGATGTTAATACTTAGTATGATATCCTTTAGCCTTAACAACTTCCCTTAACCTAATAATAGGTTGGAAGATATCAGCTTCCGGGTAGTTTCCGGGCTGATTTTGCTCCACTCATCCCGCAGAGCATTTTTGAGATCCTGTTTGCTGAATATGCTGTGATTTCGAATGTTATTTTCCAGCAGAGCCGGAAAGTACGCCGGATTCCTAGCTTCTCGGCACTTTGGAGTACATTTTCCTTTAATATATTGAGGTACACATTCTTGTCCATTGTTGTTTCAATAAACACCAAATTTCCGAAGCCGGCTGCCGAGATAGATGCCCATACCATGACACTTCCTCCGCCGTGCTTGACTGTTGCTTTAGGTTTTTGGGATTTGGCTCAGTATTGGACCCATAATTCCGTCCGTCTGAGCCAAATATGTTGAATTTGGACTCATCTGCAAATATGACTGTGTTCCAGAACTCCAAATCCTTGTCCAAGTGGGTTTTGGCGAACGTCATCCTAGTCCCTTTATATTTATGCAGGATATAACTAAACTGACTACGAAGGATTGGTCTATTTATACCGAAAATAATCAACCTAATCTGAAAAAATCCGGGTTTTGTGGCACCCAGGTGTCCAAAATAAGCTTTGACCATAAATTGAGGTACTTTTTTACATAACCCGACCTAGCAGGTGGGGAAGCCCCAGTTTATCTGCCATCGGTCTTTGGAATTTTTGAAAAGTAATATAAGTATAATTAGTTTATGGCAGGCAATTAAAAATTTTGCTAGACACTGTCGGAAATAAGCTGTGAGACACTGTATGTCTCTACGTATGTATATCAAAATGTATAGCTCGGAATAGCAGCACCTTCAAATTTACATATACTTATACAATATTCACATAAGTAAGAGATAAACAAACTTTTTTAAGACTTTTAATACTCTCCAATTAAATGACTCAGCCGACTAAACTGTGCATATAGACTTACTTTTATACCATTATAATTTTGCCGTGCCTTGAAGGAGACCCCAAAGCATATAGCACCAAGCAGATATGATGAAATTATCTTGTCAACAATAACTATAATTTTGAAGATTTTGATAAAACTTTGTCATCAAAATTAAATTCTTTAAGTTGTAAATTTTGTAACTTCGTTTATTGTGTCTATGGCATATATATGGCGTATATATGTATGTGTATATATGATATACCTTATCGCGTTGCCACGCAATCGAAATAGCCTCTATAAGGGTGTAAAGATAATTTGATATGTAACGGAACCAGTTGCAAATATTTTGAACTACCAGATTTCTAACCAACTAACTAACTAACTAATAAACTAATTAACTAAATGGGTGTAATTAGACTGGCGTCAGCATTCAATCGTGATTCATGAGTTGTAAGTTGTGAGTCTATTTGTGGAACGAGTATTCGTGGAAATCAAATGTATCTCAGGGCATTTCCGATCATTCGGTTATTAAGAATACTTATACTGTATAATACAATCTTTGGAATTTCACGCAAGCCTTTTTTCATTTCACAGATGGCTGCTGTTTAGCTAGAAATGTTGCTAGCGTGACGCAACAACTAGATGTATATACATACATACATACATACATATATATACAAGTGTACATATGTGTCGTTATACTTTGGCTATAATCTGTGTGTATATACGCAGATATGTGCATAACGCCTACAGGTTGTAAACCAAGTTCTGGATAAAGAACACCTTGTGAAACGTGTTAAAAATGAAAAATTCAACAACAAAAACGAAAACAAAAACAAAAACAAAAACAACACTCAACACTGAAATATGTACGTAAGTCTACTGTCGATATGATTATGCAAATTGTTAGGCTGTGAGTAAGTGCTCAGGTTTATATTGGAAGCAAAAAATGTGTATGTGTATATTAATAACCTTTGGCCACTTGGCAACGACACTAATGGCAACAGCTTGAGTTACGGTATTTATTATAATGTTCAACAGCATCACCTGCGAATAACGCCAATTTTAGCATTATCGATTTTCTCCAATGATATGCAGACTATGATATATTTGTTCTTGTTGAAATCTTATATATGTATATATATATATGACATATTGGAGTGAAGTTGAACGGATTATATTTATGTGTTATGATAGACTAACTTGTTAACAAGCAGCAAAAGACATTGAAGTATGGCTTAATTTTAACTGGCTGAGCAATTATTTAGTTGAACTATCAAGAAATCGATATTTTCTCTCAGATCTCGCGGTTCAGAAAAAATATCGCCCTGAAATGCAGAAAATTGTCCAAAACATTGGAAAGGATTTCTTCTATTTTTCTTTTTTTAATAATTTCTTTATATATGAAAAAATTCTTAAAGTTAAATCGACAATCGCAAAAAATTGATGTGCTCTTTATGTTCTTAGAAATGATTTCCATTATTAAGAAATGTATTTCTGAAAAGTAGAAATGCAAGCGCTGATTCTAGGAAAAACCCCTTTCTGAAATTCAGAAAATAGTAAAGAAATATTCTCTCTCGACTGTTTTATTGGAGTTTAGCTGCTGTCTACTTCAGAGTCTGCGTAGCTTAGTCTGAAGAAATTAAGATATGCGAATAAATAATAAATAAACTATGCAAAATGTTCGTATATTTCACATATTTATCTTATAATACTAATGTTTAATAGTATAAGCAACAAAGAAGCTAATATAAGAATTCCTCTACACTTAAAAAAATATCCTGGAAATTAGACATATTGAACAAAAAAATGCAAACTTTAGTTTTAAGAAAGTCACAAATTATGGCGAATTTCTAAAATTCAATTCGATTTCTTTCCGAGTGTTCGAATTATTCCTCGCATTTTTGAAGTGTTGTATTTTCAATTAAATATAGTATTTTAAAAAATCTTTGAATTGTTAGGAAAAAGTAATAGTAGCCTTTGGTAACCTTTTCTTGGCAATAGATGGGATTCTATCAATGCTTCGGAATCGTTCTGCAAGCTTAACTATTTGTTTGAGCTCGGAAAAGTCTATCCTGTGAAATTCTTTGAAACCAGCAACGTAAAATTCCAAGGAAATGTCTGCAAACAGGACTATAAACAAATATGACTTTAAAAGCGCAACAAAAAATATTCAGATATCAGGTTATTCAGCTGTGAAAAGTATCACTACACAACTACAACTGTATGTAATTGTATATATTTAACGCTTTTGCTATATGCATATATAATCTACGGGGTGGAGTTATAACTGTCCACAGACAAGGAGTGGTCGATGCGAGATATTTTGACTAGATCACAATTACTACTATAATAGATGTGTGGGTTTATGGTAAATGCCAATCGACTATTTCAATCAACTTATTTGTAAACTCTCTCCGCATGTCGCTTATTGTTTCGCTGTTGCAGCCAGGCAGCAGTGCAACTCATTGTTGCACTCAAGCCACATCAAACTGCCTACAAGGCAGTACAAAGAAGATCTTTTAAGCTCCCCTTCTTTTGGTCAAATATTTAAGATGAAGGCGAAGGCGCCGCTCGAGCAACACCCACAGTCTGCTCAGCTTTAGCAGATACGGCAACTGTGGGTGCTGTCATCGCACACACACATACACACACACATGTATATATATATATATATATATATACTTGTGCTGTGTGCTATTTGTGTTACATTTGTGAGGGCAAACAATTTGGCACCAACTACACACAATAAACGCTGAGCGGAAAGGCCAAAATGCCAACACCAAATGCGGACCGTTTGCCGGCCCGGCCTGAAGTTGTTGGCCATTTGAGGCAAGCGACAGTCGGACATACATACATACATACATACATACATACACACATACATACACACAATACAACATAGGCACATATGTATGTATAGATCCCATAGGCCGTTCAATAGGAAAGCCTGTTGAACATTGGGGACCCCGTGCGACGCATTTAAATATCCAATGAAATTGCCATTAAGCAAACGCAACAAGCTCGTAAACGTACTTTGATTTATGAATGGAATTAATGCAAAGACAGACTCATATACACAACATAGACACAGACACAGACAATGGGTGTTCAAGTTCGTGTCACATTTGAAAGTGTTTATGCCGAGCATAATGCTAATAAATATGATTTAAAGGTTTATAAACAGCGTGAGAAATTGATAAACAACATACGACTTTTGTGGCGACCAAATCCAATTAAATTGACAAATTTGTTGAGCCTCACCAAAACGGCAAGGGGCACACACAGTTCCCAAAGCTGCAACACTAAACAGCAACTGCAACTGCCGCTTGACTGTGCGACTCGTGTGTGTGTGTGTGTGTGTGTGTGTGTGTGAAAGAAAGCTTTATGTGGCAGCTGCCCACGCATATGCAAAGTTTTTCTATGTGAATGAATGAGAATCCATGAATGAATGCGCGACAGTAGCCGGCGGTAGTAAAGTGAATGCTGTCAATGTTTACTATGCGGGGCAACAATAACAACAACAACAGCAACAACAACAATAACAACAACAACAACAACAACAATGAACCCAAGCGAAGAACGAAGGGGGTAAATAAGAGGAGCAGCAAAGTTAATGATCCGCATAGCCAGCATATCGCAGTGGGCGTCAGTTTTGTGCTTTGGATCTTTCTGGCTTATAATTAAAAAGAATCACTCACAAAAGCAACAGCAACAGCAACATCAACAGCAACAGCAACAGCAAACAACCATAACAATAAACACTGAAACAGAATTTGAGCTGGAGTTGGAGCTGGAGTTGGAGCACAAAACTTGTTGGGGCAGCTGGAGTGAACATGAATGAATGATTGAATGAGTATACGAATGAAGTAATAACTGGCTGCAATCTTAGGCCGAGTGTTGAGTCGCGCTCTAAAGCGTTTCCAAGCGCCCTTTAATTGTTATCTCCGAGCTAGTCAAGACTGTCCTACAAACCGAAGACCAGACCCGGACCAGCACCTAGCTGAGACCAGAGCAGTGTTGCAACCCACAGGCATAAAAGCGCCTGAGCTGTGTTCAGCAGCGACCGAAGTCGTATATAAAAATGCTATAATCAAAATAAAGACAACTAGAATCCACTGCCCTAGGCCGATAACAATAATAAACAAGTATTAAGCTGATCGCATTATCATTATTGTTGTTCGACTAAAAGTTATCTCGGAATACCTCTTTGAACACAACAAATCACATCAAATATATTCGAATTCAATATCTCTTCTGTATTTAAGTCTTAAAATATTTACAAAAACTATATATATAATATTGTATACATAAATATTTATAAATATGCATATATTAAATGAAATGGATAATATAATTGAATGCGTACATTTTTCAAATTTACTTTTTCAGCAACACACATAATAAACAAATAGATGCTAAATATTTAATGCATTTTTCACTCTGCCCGATTTACATAAACGCATAGCCCAATTAACCCCACCCGCTGGCATTTCCAAATTGTTTACAGGGTATTAAGAGCCAGCCACACGTGTGCATGCTTGTGAGTGAGTCCGCGTGTGCGCCTCAAGAAGGCCAAACACACAAATCAGAATAAAAAGCGTATAAATTATACAAAGAAACAAGTTGCCGCCGTTTTCGACGCCTGTCGCTGCCCAGAGACCGCTGCTGAAAACCGAAATGGAGATCAAAATAAACGCTAGACGAGATGAATGAATATTGTCGGCTGGGGCGGGCTGGGGAGGGGGACCCCAGTGTAAATCAGGGACAAGAGGAATGGGCGTGTGATGGCTGTAAGGGAACCGCATGGGTGAAGTAAACTTTTGCGATGCTTCTTTTTTTGTTGTTGTTGTTTTTGTGGGGACCGCACGCACAGCCAACGACGACCCGGTCAAGATTGAAATACAGCTGCCCAGTCTCGGGGCCCAAGCAAAGGCGTAACACGCTCCATCGAAAAGCCGGGCGGCTGCTTGATAATGGATCAGCGACAGATTAAGTTAAGTAATTTGATTTCAGCGTTTAGGCTTATACGGCTCACGAAAATCGATGATGATTATGACAATGATTCAATGTTTACCAAATCCACACACGCCCATAAAGACTCCATATGCACACACACAGTTTGTTTGTGTGTATATATTTAAAATAGATTTCATTTTCTTTAAACTATTTAAGCTTTAAGCTTTTCAATCGTCGAACATATGCATAAGTGAATTAGTAATCGGGCACACTTTGCAGTTATTCTTAAGAGCTTCCAGCTTGTTTTAATATCCAGACAAGTTTGTGAAACACAGCTGAAATGGAATCAATTTAGTGTAGAGTCAACAATGTAGACAAATTGATGTGGGCTTTGACAAGCTGGAGCATCATTGGTACATATGCAGATATACACATAAATATTCTTAATAAGCAGTTGTTTAATGGGCTAAATCAAATAATAACTGCCCGAGTATATAAGCATTTAAAGTTATAAAAAAATCCAATGATTATTAATCAAAAGTCCAACCACAGAACTGGATATTAAATTTCAAATTTGTCATGCAAGTGGAATGGATTTTGCCAAGATACTCAACTCAAACACATACATATACATATACATATACATATATAGTATTGTAGTTCGGTGCTATTCATGATGAATCAGTTGCTAAAGATCGCTGATTGTTTAATTGGTTCACGTATACAAGAAGAAAATATTCATGCACAAACATTTATACAATTGGTTAAAAGCGAGACAAAGATGAGATGAGATCAACGCGAGAATGACTGCATTGGGCTAGAAATATAGTGATACATACACTCATACACATACACACATACATATATACAGACAGATATGTACATACATATATACATATATAATACTTTTGTACATATGCATAATTGATTAGGAATTGGAATTCAGGACTGAGATAATATTGGTTAGTTTCGGGTCAATTGCCTTTATATAGTACTCATTGAATGCTGTGCCGGCAATAGCCCATAATCATAGCCAATACCCCATGACTAACTCATTAACATTACGTATACGTAATACGTATACTCTGATGGCGTAATAGATCAACGGGAGGGCTGCCGATCTGCCGATCTGTCGATCGGACAGACTGACACTCTGTCAATTCGTCGTCGCTTGTGTGTGTTGGCGTCGCTCTGTAATAAGAGCAATTTATATGTACATTTGTATGCCTGTATTACCATATAATTAGACACACATATGCATGTATTTACACATACATACATCCATACATACTTGAACGTTTCTTGACACCGAACGCCGTTTAAAGCGCAAATTTAGTGTGTGGCAAAGTCACATTCACATCGATTCTTGTATACCCTTGCTGGGTGTACTAGAATGGGGAGATAACTTCCCTCCATCCTTATTATTGTGGCCGTTTTCTATGCAAGCTTGTCTTGACGATATCTTGAATATACACAGATATACTTTTCTGTTGCAATTACTACATAAATCGTTTGGAATCGGTCACATCGGTCCAGTGTATCAAATATATATATAAATGAATTCTTATTTTGTTTTTTATTTTATGTTATTTTTTTAAATATATAAACTCTATTCTGGGAGAGTATGTAAACTTCGAAGATAGCTAAGCTTCTTCTTTTTCTTTTTATACTGCTTTTTATTTCTTTTTTTTTGATCAGCGGCCGAAATTGTATCTATCATTTATCAGCTTTATTAACTGATCTCTCAAGTGGAAGTTTACTGTCGATCGATGATATGAGGTTTCGTTGATTTTGTGCTAAATCAGCAAAATGGCAAAACTTATGCTGTTTCTTCAAGTGGGCCCCAAAGTAGTTTCCATTTGAACGAGGCATCCACACACAAAAGCCGAAAGCTATTCAATACGCAGAAAGGAGCCCCATTCACTCGACAACTCTCACTGTGTGCTCTGTGTGTGTGTGTGTGTGTGTGTGTGTGTGTTTGAGCGCTTAAGCTGAAATTCTTGAATTAAAAAAAAAAAAACAAGTAAATATATATTTGTAAATGTATATGTATATGTATGTGTATATGCATATGTATATATGTTAAATAAAAGACAGGTTTTGGGAACTACAGCTCCAAAAGAATCAAAAGAAAAAAGAAAAAAGAGCAAGTAAGAGTGTTCTAGACAAGGGGCCTTGGCTCGAAGATACCCTGTATTCAAGTCTGTGCTCAAGAGCTCACTCTAAGATACCATCTAATCAGTTCTAGAGCATCTAAACACCCGTATACCCACTGAAAATATGTTCTAATCAAATAATCATTCACATGAATCCAGATGAGTATGATGCCAATGATATATGTAATTTATTATCGCGAAAGGTGTAATATATAATAATAATTTCATTTTTAGCATTGAACATCTGTTGGTACTCAAAGGTGTTTAGCCTTGTGATACGCTCCATGGCCATTTGTACGATTACAGGGTATATGAAAGTGAAAATCAGCGTAAATTCTAAAATGAATATGCTTGAAACTACGACAGCAACTCGATTAGAATGCAATTATGAATGTCACTTTCGCATTTGATGGCAACTCTGTCAAGCGTGCGCCAGGGCTGCCACCGCGATGTTACAGGATTAAAGCCTGTCGCTTGTTGGTATGGACTGCAAGCGGACCTGATCTGACTACGCCATACCCTCTATCAAAATTAGCTATAAAAGACCCTTTTGATTGTAAAGTTAATCAGCCTAAGTTTGTAACCCTAAGCAACTGACTTCACAACTGTAAAATCTGTGTACATACTGTTCAAAATATGCTACGTGTTGGACTAGAAGATACCCATAGCCTGGATCTGAAATGCTGTATTTATTTTCTAACATTATATTTTATATCCATATATTGTCCAATATTTTTGTTACTATAAATTTGATATTTAGTTTGAGAAAATAAAAAAAAACGATTCAGAGTTTGGAACACACTCATCCGTTGCGAATGCGTGCAGGGTATGTGAAATACACAACAAAAAAAAAGTGCGTAAGTTGCGGCGACAGAGCAAAGACGTGATACAGATACAGATACAGATACAGATACAGATAGAGAGACAGCATTGCATAGTTGTGGATAAAAAGATACTCGGGCAGATACAGGTACAGGTGTGTAAGTGCGTAAATGAGTGTGTATCTGTGTAGCTGTGTATCTGTGTATGGCTGTGTGTGTGTGTGTGTGCGTGTGTGTGCGTGCGTGTGTGTGCGTGTGTGCGTATTGTACATTCAGCGTAGCTACGCAGTATGTGAAACTTTCCGTCCGGCTTTCAACCCCCATTCCCCTATCACCACCCCACCCCCCCTCATCCACCCCTCCCCTCGCCAAACAGCGTGGCGAGCCCCAAACCGCACACACCTCCAAGCATTTGGCTAGCGCGTACATTGCCAAAAAGGGAAAACCTGAAATGACTGCGGCAGCAACAACAACCACAATAAATACAAAAGCAGCGCGCAGAAGAAGCAGAAGCTAAACAGAAAGCGCAAAAAAAAGACAACAAAAAATCTCATATTATTTTGGCCTTCAAAATTTTGGCGGGCAATGAACCAACAACAACAGCGCGTACACAAAAAAAAGGGGCAGGGGCAGAAGCAGAGGCTCCAGCAGCAACACACACACAGACACAGACGCAGACACATAAATACAACTAAAACAGACGCATGATCGAGACGATATGCTTTGTGGGGCGGTGAGGGGAGGGGGTGGGGTGGGGGGGGGGGGGTACTGCAGGGAAATGGGTGGTTTGCTCATTGGCAGGGGGTAAGAGGGTTTGCCAGACTAGTGAATACCGAGAACGCGGCTTCATTCTATGCCCATGACTTGCATGGCACTTGAGTCAGACGCGTGTTGTCTGCATGTGTGTCTTATGTACATACACACACACACACACACACACATATGCATCCATGTGTATGCAATATGATTGTGTGTGTGTGTGTGTGTGTCTACCTAACGTTACCCAGAACTCCCCCCAAACGCTCGCAGCAGCACCAACAACGCGTTGCATGCAGACGCCAGAGCAAACGCAGTCAGCAGTGCTTAACCCCGGCATTCAGCTGCTGCCGCTGCCGCTGCCTCTGCCGCTGCCGCTGCCTCTGCAGCCGCTCAAACAGTGTCACCAAACACACACAGAAGATGCAAACACAAGAAGAGACATCGAGCGACTGCAAATGTTGACACAATGAATTTTGCATAAAATTTGTACCGTTTTTCTAAGGCGCTCTTGTTTTTTTCTTCACTTTTTTTTGTTTTTGAAGTGAAGTACAAACCTGGAATAAGTTGAATTCGTTGACTCCGGGTCGAGTCTGGGTCATGAGTCAGTAATTTAAGCGTTAAATTGTTATATTAGCAAACGGGCTAGACGTGAATTATGGCACCCACTGTCATTAGCTATAGCGTGTGCAGACCATCGTAATACATATGCATCTTGTTGTTCGACTTTTTGTGATCTGATGCAGTGCAAAGAATCCGGATAATTGCAATCGTTGTTGCATTACTTAACTTACTTGTTTTATTTTTAAATAATTCTATTCTACTTTAATCAACTAAAAAATTATATATCCAATATTTACAAAATATAACGAAAGGAATACTTTACCAAAGATTAATGCACCGAATTCCAATGAAAGTAAGAATATGGCGAAAATCGTTGTTGAATTGAACAGTCATAGAAGTTGTTCCATCTAGTTTGTGTCTGTCATGAGAAACTTATCTTTTAATTGCGAAAAAATGATTAAAAAAAATAGAGCATAAACCTTTAACATGATAAATTAATATTTGAGTGTTGTTTTCTGAACGAGATTCTTTTGTTTTATCAGTAAGCCGTCGCGACGTTCGAAAGTGATTCAGAGCTCAATTATTTAATGGAGTTATGTGTAAATGCGTTAAGATTAAATTCAATTTGATTTGGTTGGCGTTCGGGATACTTCCACTTCTGCTTCGTTTAAATGTATGCCACAGAATAAGCTAAGACTAAAAATAAATCGAACATATTTAGACCGGCGTTATAATAGTATCGCACAGTTCAATACTATATATAAATTGAAGCCCATTATATTGTGCCCGCAGACCACTGTGCGCTGTGTTGTGTGATCGACAACATTCTGCCAAAGTTGAACAATGGCAAAACCGACAATACACATTGCCATAAAAGTCGCTGGCAATGCGTGGTAATGAAAATGGAATAGCTCAGAGCAAGCTGAGTCCTGCGAAGGCAAATCAACTTTCGGAGTGATGCATTGGGAAGTCCTCAGCTCACTTGTAGATATCATACACACCCAAGCACACATTCTCTCACCCAGGTAAACTCATCCATGCTTTCAGCTTTCGTTTCGGGTATTTTGGCATTCGTTGCCTTTGGCTGCATGCCACATACATTTACATACATCTACATATACATTTACATGCATCTACACATACACACACACATATATATATATATATATATGTATATATACATGTATGTATATGCGGCGAGCGGGTGGCATAGCAACCTGTTGCTAAAGGAAACCTTGCAACGCATAATGAATTCAAAAAACCGCACTTAATGGAGTCATTGACTTAAGATTCGTTCTCTGTTCGCTGATTTTTTGTAGCTTTCTTTTGTATTATATTAGAGGATGTTGCTGTTGTTGTTGTTGTTGTTTCTGTTTCAGTTCATGGAAACAACTTCATTTTTAATGTTGGTTTTTTTTTGAAGGCTTCTTGCATTGTATTCGCTCAGTTCTTGAGCGTCCTTCGTTAGAAAACCACTTAGAGCGGCGGTCCAAATTCACATGTACCGCACACACGCACACACACACACACACACGCACACACACACACACCTAATCTTTAAATTCCAATCAAATTTATATTGCCATTCCCATCATCGTTGCACATAAAGCAATATTTTTACAAAGCTTAAACGGCGTGAAATAATTCAGAGAGCTCTTGCAGAAGTGAAAAATAAAAGTAATAAGCTTGAATAATCCAGATATTTAAAGAATAATCATTACAATAACAAATTGTCAAAATGTTTTTAGAGTCCACAAAGATAATGTTATCAAATGTGCTCTGTATTTGACTAAGCATATGTGTTGCTCTTATCCACATTGAATGCATATTGGCAAAAATGTTTCAATTTAATTTAATGCATAATATAAAGCTAGATTGATAAGAATCAACTTTTGAAACGTTGAAACTTTCAGAGAATTGCATGCATAGCAGCAATTATGAATATCCGACGAGAAATATTACTGCCATTCTGACTTCTGCCTCCTAATCGAGTTTTCTCCATTGCAGCTACACTGGAATCAGCCTGAGGGTAAATTTTGCTGTTCTTTTACCGTGATAGCCAGAGAATCGTCGCAGGTCTCGTTTTCAACTTAATTTGAACTGCTTCAGAGCAGCGTTGCGCAGCTGTAAGAATTTGTTATATATTGTATAAAAGTAACACAACTAACGTGGCCAACATGACTGGAGTGCTGGCGACAATTAGCTGACCGATTGTTGACACTGCCATCGCCCCCCTGTCCCCAACTGCCTCGCCATCCCCAATGGCAATGGAAACCAATTGTCCATGACCAAAGAGCTAGGCCGGCAAACTGTGTGGTGTCGGCCTGATTGCCAAGCGTGGCCAATGCGATTGCTATACGCAGAATATGCCCAGCAATGGCCCAAATAAAAAGAAAAAGAAAAAATATAAATAAAAAAATATATATATATATATATAAAAGATAAATAAAAATTGGAGACATATTTCGATTGTTGTTTGTAGCATTAATGTGACAACTTTTTAAGTTTTCATCTTGTTGCTGGCCTGGTGATTGGTATTTGGCCGTTTGACCGTTTGTCCGTTTGTCCGTTTGTCCGTTTGTTTATTTGGTATTTGGTATTTGGGCATTTGGAGTTGTCTGTTGCCAGGCCAGTTGGCAGTTGGCAGCGGTGATTATTAAGCAAATTAAGGAATGTCAATGCATACGCTTAGCATATACAAAGCAACAGGTTGCTGGCTGTCGGTAAAACTCTATTGAACTGGTTCGCAGCATCTCACACTCGCAGATTAACATAATTTTCTGCCTCAGATGATTTTGCGTATCAACTTCCCAAAAAAATAAATAAATAAATAAATAAAAAAACAACCGGAGCAAAGCGTGCTCTAATAGTCAGTGCTTGACTATTAGCTACCCTATACATGTAAACACATTCGTAAAACACAACCGAAAAGTTTGAATATATTCTTAATTTAAACACAAGAAGTTACAGCAGTTAACAGAGTGACAAAAATCTTAAAACCGGAATATATTTGTATATTTATTCTTAGTTTATTCAACAAATTTAACAACCTTAATTAATTCTGATTGAGATTGTAGATCTCATTTAGGGTCTAAATTCTTAATTTATGACTTTCTATTCGAGAACACAAAAGCTTTTGAGACACAAATGTTTAATTTCTCTGTACTCATTAAAGTTGATATTGCTTAACATAAAGGCTGGTCTTCCAAAGAACTGTGCCTCAAACAATCTACTGTAGATATGTACACCATATATTGAAAATACCCTTTTTTCTATAACTATAGGCTATTCAAAAATTTGCATGAGGCACGCAGCTGATTCTATTAGAGAATGAACAATGATCGCATGGATTAGATTTCATTAGTATAGTAGAGTAGATTTCATTAATTAGTTGGCCCAACGATATATATATATATATACATATTAATATATATGTATATATATATACATCCGATCCGGTTGGGCGTGTGTTTCTCTGTCAGTGTTTCTCTTTTTCCTTGTTTCTTTATTGATGGCGTGTTGTCAAATCAATGCCACTTCAAACATTTCGTACGTAAATAATTTTTCTGAGCCGTCGCATAAATTATGAGCTAACATAAGACAACTTAATATATACCAACAATCAGCAGCCAGCAATCGATAAGCAGCAAATACAGCCGAAAATATTTATTGCACATTTATAATCATCGCAGCACGTGCGGCTGCTTTGTGGGCCTGGCTTAAAGCTCGATGGCAGACAAGCGGTGTCGATGCAACCGCCGAGATTAAATAAAAACTGATCAGAAATTGTTCAAGACACTTCCAATACGCCTACTTATATATTTGCCAGTTACTTAGAATATGAATATTATCCTTGTACGTCGTTTCCTTATACATTTAAGCATTTAGTGGATAGATAACCAGATAACCAGATAGATAGCCAGATAGATAGATAGATAGATAGATAGATAGATAGATACATGTCTAACTTTTGTGGGTTTCGAAAGATGTTAAAATGGTTTTCAGCTTGTTAACGAGGAACATGAGCCCTAAAGCCGTTTATCAATTTCCAATTTTATGCAAATCTCAAAAATCATTAAAATTCTTCAACTGGGGTCTTAAACTGGGTTCGCATTACGAATTTAAGAAAAGCAAGATAGAATATACTTTGCAAATCGCAATTAAATACTACATAAGCAAACTTGTATGCTGTTTGTACATACATACATATATATATATATATGTAGATGTATATTTGTATGTATGTTTGTAGTTGTGCTCTGGCTGTGAAAGTGTGAGGACAGGGAACTTAGCCAGGAACCGAACTAAAAGCCCTGTCGTCGAGTAGTCCAAAGAGAAATGCCAAAATTTGTGTGGGGTTGTTGATTTTATATTTTATTTTCGTTTTTTATTCCTTCCTTTTTCGGCTTTTTAGGGCAACAAGATCTCATTTCATTTTAGCTGGAATCAAATTGCGAAACGGACGACGACCATAATGAAGCTAATGACGACGATGATGATGACGATGACGATGACGATGACGATGATGATGATGATATTCAACAGTGGCACACTGCCAAGTTCTTTGAATACTTAAGAGTTGGAATTGGAACCAAATAATACGTTACTTATGAGCCTGGTCGGAGAAATGCGCTTGAAGCACCGCAAACTCATTCCGAATGGGACAACAAGGAGCCAAATATTTCAGTAATCGTTTCCAAATGAATACCTATTTGGCATGTGGCGTTGTTCCTAGATTAATGCCTGAAGATTTTGCCATGACTTGGCTGCTAGTTCACAACAGTTTGCCTGTTGCTACCCATAGGTCTGATTGCATCCTAGTTGCCCATTTCCATAGTACCAGGCGCTCTACTTCACAGAGTTTACCGCGTTTACCCCTTCCCCGGCACACACACACACACACACACACACACTCAGTCGTTGCACTTTGCTGATGATGTGAGAATAGGTTTAGCTGAAGCGCATCTTGAGTTGGAAGCGGATCAGGTCTGGGCTTCAGGTCCCGGACCTGGGGACCGTCACAGATTTGGCATTGACAACGGTGGCGTCCTTCGTGACCGTGGCCGGTCGGAAGGGGACCGATGGACAAGCGGGCCGAGCGGAGTCAATGGGCAGCAGAGAGGGCCAGTCGAACGCCATGGGCATAAAGTTCACACTCGTAAGTAAATAAATTTAAATGGCGGCACTTCTGCTAATCTTTTTTCCCTTTTTTTTTTGCGTATATTTATTTTGATTTTTTTCTCTTCATTTTTTAGTGTTTTCAACCTACTCAGTTGTCTCTTGTTGTGTGCGTGTGTGTGTGTGTGTGTGCTGTGTGTGTGTGTGTGTCTGTGTGCTTTTTTTGTTTGCTTGTTCGCCGGTTGCACGAACTTTTTTCGTAAGAAATTCAGCAGGCAAGCTAAAGATTTCGTTTCTTAACGCTGGTATTAAGATTTTTATGGTTATTAATTTGCTAAATAATACGAAGATGGCAACGGCGAATGCTGATCGTTGTTGTTGCTTGAGCCGTAGCTGAAGTGGCCGGGTCGACTGTTGCCGGTTGCCGCTTGCCGGTTGCCGGTTGCCGGCTATGGGAACGGCCCCAAACCTCAACCTCAACAAAACCGTCAACCCAAAAGCAACTCAAGCTCAACATGAGCGGAGCTAAGTGTAGACTTCTGTGAATGAAGAGCACTTTGCATTGAGCGAAGCAAACCAAAAAAAAAACAACAAAATAAACGAAATGGGTTTCGTTGAAGATTCGGCCGAGAGACTTAATGTTTATGCTTGTGGGCCCAGGAATTAAGCGCCATAAATAACCATACAGAGTTGTAGCCCCCAACTCACAGGCCCCCAAAAAACAAAGGGACTCTGCACTCACATTTACAGCGACAGTGAAATCTTTGACCTCAATGCATTAATGTTCAGATCAAAGGATCTCAACTCCGAGTTGAGCTAATCAGCCGATATCACAGAAATGCCGCCTACATATTTATGACAGCTTTAACATGTCAACAGCAGACCAATTGAGTTTCGATTTAATTAGCTCCTGTTTTCCATAGATTCCAATAAAGGCCAGAGTTGACTATTTAATAGTTAGTCTATGCTCAAAATCAGGTTTTAATTAGCTTTTCGCAAAGACTTATAAAACTTTATGTGTTCAAATATTTGTTATACAAAAGTTGACATATAAATTCGGAGAAATTAATTTTGTTGTATTAAAGTTTTACTATTTAAAAAAAAACTGGTTCAAATATACCCCTGGCTATACCCTTGTCGAGGTTATTGCAATTTTGCAGTGATGTTTGTAAATGATGTTTGAAGGATCCAATAAAGAATTCTTGATGCGCATCCCGAGCCGAGTCGACAGCACTTTACTGTGGCCACCAAGTACCCTGGAGCCGACAAGATCGAACTACTTTATCATTTACCATCCAGAGGATCAATCGAGATATCCATCGACACAGACATGTCACATTTTCTGAGCAGTTTGATTCTTTATGCATATAGTCAGTAATTAAAAGTTTTATAAGGTTTCCAGTTTTCCGTATGCAAATTTATGATTTGCACGGAGTGTCATAAATATGGATTTACTTGTATAATACTATGCCATACAATACAAACAGTATTTGGTATTTCTAAATGCGACATGCGGCAAGCAATAAGTGGCATTCAAAGCGACTCGTCTCTAATTAAATTCTGTACATAACTTTCATTTTCCTTTAGGCCAAAACTCGGCAAAAAGTCAAAAACAAAAAACACAAATTTCGAAGTGATTTCAAACATGCGCAAACATATGTCTGTCTCTGCGTATGTTGTGTAATTATTAATATATAAATAATTAAGCCATGCCCAGGGTTCTATTGACACCGGCTCTGGGAAGGCCCCGCAATCGGTATGCGATCAGGTCGGCCGTAAACCGAATCTGTCATTTCAACTATGTCAGTTTGAGGCGTATTCCGGCAACAACAACAAGCCAATGTGGAGTCGCATAAGACCAAATTAAACGCAAAAGCAATAAAAAGCGAACCTCTCATACGCATTGTGGATTTCAATAATGCTTGGCTTGGTGACGACTTCCCCTTTCGATTTTGGTCACCTAAGACATGAGCCATGAGCCACTGTGGCCACAGTCACAGCCAGAGTGACAATCAGAGCCAGATCCAAAGCCAAAAATCAGAACCAGAGTCAAACTCAAATCGGCACCCGAACCGGGCCGTGAGGCATATGGGCAGCACTATATAGTATCTGTGTGTGGGTCGGGTATGTCAAGTGGTGTTTTAAATATTTATAAATTTAATTGCGTGTGTTATGCGTAAGTATTTGCAGCCACCTCAGACACGCACATTCTTTTAATATTCACACATTGTCAAATGGCGTTTTGTGACAGGCGACAAGCGACAACGAACTGATCTCTGCCCAAACAAATGTGCTGAAATGTTTCCTAAACGTTTCGTTGTCTTTTCACTCGTCTCATTATGAATTGAAAATTTGATCGTTTTAACATATTCATATATGATTAGTTGGTAAGATGGATACGTGCTCTTTTATGCTCATACATCTCTCCTCCAGCGTATTGACACATTTGTCGCCAGGCTGACTGACTTGCCAATAGTCTTCCTCAAGCTGTTGTCATGCCATTGTAGAACTGTGGAGAGGCACAGAGGGCCCATTCAGTGGCAGGCCAATCAACCCAGTACCGAATTTTTATATAACTGCGTAGATACATTCTGTTCTCTATTTTTTCCTATACCTATACCTATACCTATACCTATACCTATACCTATACATATACATATGCATATACATATACCTATACTTATACATATACTTATACATATACTTATACATATACATATGCATATACATATACATACACATATACATATGTATATACATATACATATACATATTCATATACATATACATATACCTATACATATACATATGCATATACATATACATATACCTATACATATACATATACACATACATTTACATCGACAGCAACATCTACTTATATTTACTTTTGTTGTAGTCGCTCTATTCGTATCTACAATATGCGGTGGCCCTCCCTGAACCCCGGAAGGCAGTGCGGGCCATTTGTTAATTGTAAGTGGCATTTTTAATAGAGTTTTTATTACATGTGTTTCGTCTTTGGCGCTGCTTGCTCTGCCTGCTCTGCCTGCTCAGCGTGCTCTGCCTTTGCGATAATTTATGCTGCCTTCAGCTGAATACGCATCCATTTAAATGTATTTTACCACATTTTATGGCTTTTATATCGCTCGCGTTGCGTATTAACATAAGTACATCGTTTTTCCTTTACGTTTGTGAATTTAACATAGACCACGAACAAAACAATAATTACAACTATTTCTACATATTATACCCTTGCATTGGGCATACTAATTTCCTCACAAAACGCGTTACACACTGAACGACCGACGACTCTATTTATAAGTGATAAGTGATATTAAATTATAAGTGTTTGGATGCCGTTGTACTACTATTTTAGACAGCTTTCATATCCATCAGAAATATATATTCATGCTTCTACCATGTATCAGCAAGCGTATTAAATTATTGGCATAAACATTACTTTTCCTACATTTCCATTTTCTGTTCTTTAATGCGGTTCAGTGCGATGAGTCCTCCTTGTGATAAGCTAGAAACTACTATAATGGCTACCATATATGGTGGTGAGAATTTCGGTGATGGATGAAGACGAGTGGAATATTGAAGATGCGCTTCAGCGAACCGCTTTTGATGACGTCGAGTAAACCAGACTTTGACAAATCGAACAACTTTTGCATCGGGCCATACTGTCCCATGGGTTCGTGAGGGCGTCGAGTGATGGGCGGGAAAGGGCGAAGCTTCGCTCATATTCATATTATTGAATTTAAATTCGGTGTTGGCTTCCGTCTTGGCTTTGGTCACTGCTGCTGGCGTTCTGACCCCCAGCTAGCAGTCGCCCCACAATGACGCCACCAGCCGCAAATTGGAATTGAAAGCAAAAAAATTGACTGGATACGGCGGGGTAGGTTAGGGCAGGAAATTGAGGTTTGAGCTTCAATTTTGAGGGCGTGCGGAGAAGGCGGCACGCTCTTTGCTCGTGTTCACACGCTGGTTAATTGAATGTAGCAACTAAGAAACAAAATTCGTTTTTACTATCATTAGGCCAACAATTCTTTTAGAGGCAACCAACGGGCACGCCCCCGACCGGCATGCGATGCCTGCCTGGAATTATCGAGTCAATAGCAAAAATGCCACCTTCAATGTTAATTGCAGTGAATACCCTAACCCAAAACCGACACCGACACACAAATCGAACAATTGATAAATATAAAAAGTGAAAACTGAGAATTCAAACTGGATCGCATCGCGTCGAGGACTTGTGTTAATTTTATTGTCGGCCAGCTCGAAATATTTTGAATGGAAGTCGCTAACACTATTCGCATCCAGATGCTCTGTTCGCTGCTCACAGTTGCCATACTCTGTTCTTTAATAAATTAAACGCTTATGTTGGGTCGATGCGACGGTCTATCGGTCTATCGGTCTGCCTATCCACATATATTCATTTGTTATGGTTTGTCTCTGTATTGTCTCTTTCCCAACCTGATAATTTATCACTTATGCTTAGGTATATATAAGCTTTTTATGCTGTTGTATTGGGAACAGGGTATCGCAAAGACGTGTGGTTTTGACGGAGCCACTTCGATTTGATCTTGGTAGTTTCAATTTCAATGTGTTTCGTTCGTTTTTCGCTTCGAAATAAAATCTGTGCGTAGTCGCGACACAATGTTTGCTTTAGCAATTCATTAATCACTGATAATTACATTAAATGTAGGCCTAGGTCTACCTGCCTATCTAATGAACGCGCTCCAAGAGAAGCCGATCAAGTCTCTGGCTTGGCCAGCTACAACTGTAACTCTGAGTCTCCGTCTGGGCTCGAGTCTGGATATGGTTATGGTTATGGGTATGGGCCTGGGTCTGGGTCTGGGTCTGGGTCTGGGCATGTAAGTATGAGTAAGTGTGTCTATGAGTTGTGAGTTGTAATTTGTATTCAGAAGCAGGTCCATATATGTACAGGTACATACATTTATGTACATATATACATACATACATACGTATATGTGTATATATATATATATGTATATATATGTATGTGTATATGTATATGTTGGTACACGAGTGCTGCGCTTAGTTCCTGTCTGGGGTTTAGTTTCTAATTTTTTTTCAGCTTGTTGCCAAGAGGTTGCGTGTCAGGCTTTTAATTGCTTGCGAATTACAGAAACACGGGTCGGAACAGCTGCCGGACCGCCACAGACCGTAGACGGTAGACAGTAGATGCTCGACCAGGGACCAGGGACCAGGGACCAGGGCGGCAAGCAGTACGTTTACCCCGACCATGTTTGATACGTGCCCAGTCGCATATCTAATACAAATCTGCTTCGTTTTTATAGCTTTAGCGTTTCGTCGAAAATCTTTTGGGGTTTTTTTTTCTTTAGTTGTTTTTTTAAACAGCTTGTTAAACCATTTTGGCTCGTAAGGCTTAATAAATAAGTGTTGTAAATCGTTATATTCTGTTGTGCTGCCAACAACTTGATGGTCCTTAAAGGTCCGTTTGCCTGGGAAACCCAATTGCTTATTTTCTTGGCCATGTTCATATTAGTAGTTAGTAGTTAGTAGTTAGTAGTTAGTAGTTAGTAGTTAGTAGTTAGTAGTTAGTAGTTAGTAGTTAGTAGTTAGTAGTTAGTAGTTAGTAGTTAGTAGTTAGTAGTTAGTAGTTAGTAGTTAGTAGTTAGTAGTTAGTAGTTAGTAGTTAGTAGTTAGTAGTTAGTAGTTAGTAGTTAGTAGTTAGTAGTTAGTAGTTAGTAGTTAGTAGTTAGTAGTTAGTAGTTAGTAGTTAGTAGTTAGTAGTTAGTAGTTAGTAGTTAGTAGTTAGTAGTTAGTAGTTAGTAGTTAGTAGTTAGTAGTTAGTAGTTAGTAGTTAGTAGTTAGTAGTTAGTAGTTAGTAGTTAGTAGTTAGTAGTTAGTAGTTAGTAGTTAGTAGTTAGTAGTTAGTAGTTAGTAGTTAGTAGTTAGTAGTAGTTAGTAGTAGTGTAGTAGTTAGTAGTTAGTAGTTAGTAGTTAGTAGTTAGTAGTTAGTAGTTAGTAGTTAGTAGTTAGTAGTTAGTAGTTAGTAGTTAGTAGTTAGTAGTTAGTAGTTAGTAGTTGGTGGTAATTGCTCACAGTTCGTTTTCAGGTGAGAACATTCAAACGAAACTTGGCTCAAGGTTGGTCATTCTAAATTATTGTGGACCTTAACAGTAAGTAAGACGAACAAAAATTGGCAACTGTTTGTCTTAGCCACAATGATCGATGCCATTTAAAATGGAATATTAAAAGTTTGCACCTACTGCGAAAAAAAAGCACAAATGTACTTGGGCATTCGCAGAAGAGTTATAATTACAAACAAATATATAACTCGATGTAGCAAGCAAAAATCAAATTATTAAAAATGGGCGGCACTTGAACTTTGGTAGAATGAGTGAAACACTTGAGAGGAGAATTATCATCGATTTTCGGTCTGGCCAACTAATTGGGGGCAATGCAATTGTCCGTCCGTTTGGCCAGCTTGGCCAACTAGTTGGCATGAATCATGCTAATGCATTTTCCCAAGGAAAAACCTGCCCGGCCGGCCATTAAGACAGGCCAGCTGTTAAATGCGTTGGGTTTCAAGCAGTCGGTGGGTATCTTTTGGGCAGGGGAGCCAGTGTTGAATCAGTGACAACATTGTGTGCCCACCAGATGGCGTCATCGTCATCGCCATCGCCATCGCCATCGGTTTTTGCCGGCCGGCCGGTAGGCCAACCAGCCTGTTAGCCAGTCAGCTTGTGGGCCCACTTAGCCAGCGGCATTGATTTTTTTGTATTCAGTCCATCTCTGTTGCTCTTGCTTATTTGCCTTCTGAGCTCAGTGTGTGTGTCTGTGTGTGTGTGTGTGTGTGTGTCTCTGTGTCTGTGTGTGTGTGTGTGTGTGTGTGTGTGTGTGTGTGTGTGTATGAGTGTGGGCTGGTTGCATTTTGGCAAAATTGCAGAGTCACTGCTAGCTGCTTGTATGTGTCATGTTGCCTGTATATGTCTCTGTGACAGATATACATACAGTAAAACTAGTAATTAAATCTGCTCTATTTAAAGTGCCGAAATCCAAATACCCTGCATAGATTAACTGCAGGCTTATTTCAATTGAGAGTATCTCAATTGATCCCAATTTAAATCTGTCAAGTAATAAACTGAGTACCAAAACCGGAGTAGAAGTAAAGAATTATAATGAAATAGGTGTGAGCAAATTTAGATGCTTAAAATATACTTGCAAAAAATATATATAAATTATTTTGCTTGGCTATTGTTAAATAAGTACATTTCTAAGACACATTGTGAATATTTATTTATTTGTTATTTATTTATTACATATTTTTACACTTGGATGAAAGAAGGAACTTCTGCATTTAATGGGCAACATTTCTAATTCGATCGATTTTACACTTGTTTTGCGCTGAAATGTTAATTCAAAATTAGAGCTGAATACTTGATAAGGTTTGTCCCAAAACAAAACTATTTAATAACAGATACTCTATTACATATATAATTGTATTATGCATTATGTATTTATTTAAGATATATAATTTGCTAGAGGCCCCGATTCTTTAGGCCCGTAAATGGAAATCATAGATCTATTAATTAATGAATGGCATATCAGAGATTTTCAAAATCAGTTTAGATTGCGGTCGTCAACCGATAATTCTCACACATTATGTTTCATTATTTGTTGAAAATCTTAGGCCTGTTGGATGTTGCTGATGTTGCTGATGTTGTTGTTGTTGTTGTTATTGTTGTTTTTTTTAAACATCTTGTATTGTTTCTGCTGTGGCAATTAACGACAAAGCATTAATTAAGCTACGAACTAATGTATTTTAGACAGCAGCTGCTCTGACAGACAGCCAGACGACATGAATGAAGATGATTTGTTTAAACTTTAAGGCCTCAACACGAAAAAAGAATAAACCGAAAAGTACTAAAATAGAGAGAACTATTCCTCCGGAGGCAGGGCCCGTGATCCGGACAAGGCTGCCTAACAATCTTAAGCATTTCGCTGTTGAAATTCGTTATAAATGAATGAACATTGCAACGGGCAACTGCACGTGGATCTTGTTCCGTCGGCGGGACTGTGATGCGTGGGGCAGTTTTGGGAACGTGGATGGGATGGACGGGGGTGGAGGGGTGGAGGGGGTGGTAGAGTTTAGTATAGTTTGGTGTAGTGACTTACACCCAAAACAGCTTGTAGGCAATTTTCGCGGTCTAGTTGTAGTCTGAGTTGATTGTTTAGCTGCTACTTTTCAACTGTTGGCAGCTGTTCGTTTTTCCAGTTTTATTTTTTGATTTATTAATTTATTTTGCTGTTGCTGTTGTTGTTGTTATCTAAACACTTCAAATACGCGTAAGTAATAATGATGGCCATGTTCATGTCCAATGGGGCCTCGCATTTAAACAGCAAAACCAGCTCGTAGGCATTTTGCTAATTGAGCAAAGACAAGTTCGTCCATGCTCCGTTGGCCAGCTTGAGAAATTGTGTTAACATTTCCGGCGTTTCGACCATTTGCAGAACCAACCGGCCAACTTTTACTTTTCCCGCAAGGCACAAGGCAACAACAAAATCGCCTTTATCCAATCGCCAATATATGTATATATTTTTATATATACAGCATACATATATATGAGCATATATATAACAAACATTGCCAAAACACAGAAAAAGGAAGCGCGTTGTCAACCAAAGTAGACACAGGCAGCCAACAGCACTGGTAAAGTCCCTCAGATCTCAAGAGACATTTCTATAAGTATTTGCAAAATGTTTATGATTCTCATAAGAAAGAAAAACCCGTTTCTCCAAAATGACACGTATATGTATATGAATATGACCCTGTATCCGGCGTGTTAAAAACTAATCAGCTGTACCAATATTTGCCATTTAAGTAGTCAAATTGAGCTGACTAATGTGTGAAACGAAAAGCAGAAACATGATCACGACAGCTGTTATCAGTAGAGTCGGCAAGTAAAGTCTGTTAACCCACAAGTGGCCCACAGAGTGGAGTACGACATTATGGATCTGGGACTGTCAGGTCCCATAAGCGACACTTGACATCATTCATCGGATGTGAATGACCCAAAAATTGCCATTTAATTGTACGGCATGCAAATTATATTATATCGAGATTTGCAGCCGATTGACTCAATCATCTATATCCTGTACGGATGCACATCCATTCAGTGTGAGAGTGCCAATGAGTCAGCGAGGTTTTGGGCATTAAGATGTTTACAGGGAGATTTGTATGTAAATGTACAGAAATTGATTGTATAAAGTGATATTCATGTTCATGTCTGGCATAAAACACTGCATTCATCATCATTCATCAACATATATAGATGCGATACTAGCTGATTGAAATGTCATCGGGGGACAGCAATTCGAACCGGTTAACTTGGGGATCATCCGTTGAGGAACCTGTCCGCGGGATAGCCCCAGGCCAGGTTGAAGGTGTCGAGTCGACTCGAGTCGACTCGAGTCGAGTTGAGTCGAGTTGAGTCGCGTCGCGTTGGTGATTGTGACGTCTGGTCGCATTGATGGGCCTGCTAATGACTTGGGTGCAAGACTGTGTTGCATTATCATGGCAAATCCATTAGCCCTGTTTTCCATGGCATTTCGCATGGCAAGTAGGTGTACTCCCATATCGCGCATTCGAACAGTTCACAGTTCGGCAACGCATTCACATTCACATTCACACTCACACTCACATTTACATTCACATTCACGCAATCTGATGCGCGCCCATGACGCAATCGGTGACTTCAAATGCTAATGCCAGTCTTTAGTATGGGCCACGCAGCAGTCTGGCCAACATTCTTGGGAATTTTTATTACAATGGTTGGGCTGTGCGATGGCTCAAACGTGTTGACAAATCGCCGCTTGCCAAGAAGAGAACGGCGAGGCAAGTGCCCCCGAGGCTGATTGTTGCCCCCTATCCATATTCTCTCTTTCACCGTTCCTCCTCCTCCCCCCACCCCCAATCACCACAAGAAGAAAACGAAGCAGAAGAAGAGTTCTTGCGAATTGAAACCAATTCAAGAAATTCATGAAACGCTTAGGCAACGCTCGCAAAACCCATAAAGCGTACACACTATTGGATTGTGTCTAGCTAGAGATCGGCATGGGCAGCGGGCAGTGAAGTATCCACAAGGGAGGATCGTCCTCGTTATTGTTATCTTGGGGAATGTATGTGTATATGTATGCCGTATGTATATAGATGCATACATTCTTTTACACCTGTGTGGCGATGGCGATGGCGATGGCTTTGGCTTTTGATTTGTCAATTTTTATGTTTTCACTGTTACGTGTTTGAATTTCTGGATGTGCCCACGGCACCTATCACCGGGCAGCGGGCACCGGGCACCGAGCACCGGGCAGCGGGCACCGAGCACCAAATTGGCTACTTGGAAATGCTCGTGTGGGCCCAGGCCATAATCTATATGCATATGAGATCGTCGTCGGTCTGCTAAACAGTTTGCCACCGTGCAATTCCCCCAACTGGCAACGAGTGTTAATTTATGTGGCTGCTTTTTAATTGGGTGCGGCGGTGGCACAAAGCCCAGTTAAATGTTGGGCTCACAGCAGATAGAGAGTGATTTATATATATAGTTTCTTAAAGCCTCTCTCTCTCTCTCTATCTCTCACTCTTTTCTCTCTCTCTCTGTCTTTCTCTATACACATATAGGCTTTAAGAAACCACTTACTCGCACCCTGCCCAGATCTCGGGGTGGGACTTTGAGTGTATCGCCCAGCACTGATGATGTTTGGGGTCTGTCGAGCAGCTGAAGCTGGATCGATGTTTGTGCGTATTTCTGTGTGTTAATCAGCCGATGCTTTTCATGCTGTCGTTTCAATGAGCAATACGATTATAATTGTTGACGTTTTCCTGCCAAACCCTTGAGTTGATTGAGCAGGATCATTGTCACCCCTGTGCAGCCCTATGCACCCCTATCCATATCCCTAAGCATTGTTTCAACTGCTTGTTTTCAACTTTTTTTGTGTTTTTATTGTTACCTTACTTGTTACTTTGTTACTTTGTTACTTGGCGCGGCGCACTTTCAGGTCCCAAACATCACTCTATATATTTAATTGGTAATTTGTGTGTTGAATACGGTTTTAATTGAAGCGCAAATTTGACCCTCGTCAGGACTTGAGCGATTTTCAAAAGCAATAGCTGCTAAAAGGAGAATTGTAGGGGCAACTCACTGCCAAGATACCTTCAATTGTAACATTCTAATTAACTTGAAGTTGTGCAACATAAAATTGTGGTTGGGCTTGTTCTTGCAAAACAGCACACTCGTCCGGCTTGGATAAGCCAGCCATAGCACCCATAGTTCTTTTGATCAAGCTATTGGCTCAATTTCAGTAATAAGTAAGTAAAAGAAGAAGACACCCATATTGCTTACTAGTTTTGTTTAAATATGTTCTTAAGTCACGTGCTGATAAGTAAATATTTTAAACAATTTGTGCCCAAATTATAATACCCAGTACAATTGTATAAGAAATAAAAACATCTTTTAAGTTCGCCCGAGCTCAGCCTTGATGTTGGAGTAGTGATAAGAACGGCAACGGCAGCCTTTTTGGATTTAATTGAATTTTTTTATTGCCATTGGCATTGCCATTACCATTAATTTAACTGGCTATTTTGGATCGGGTATTTTGCTGATTACAACTATCGTTTCAATGAGCTTTAAGTGCTTGAAATTTTGATTTATACCGCAATGGGTTTTCCCTTAGTCTGCCGATAGAAATCACGTTTTACTTTAACGTTGGCCACTTCAAAACAGTTCAAACAATTCGGCTATGCTTACTGTTAACCTACAGATACAGATACAACTCTACTGTAAACACAAGCGGGAAATACTTCATGGATCTAACCAATAGTTGCCACGTCATGCAGCTCGGCCTGGTTTTAATCTCAATCACACGAAAAATGCATATCGATTGCTTTCTAAAAGGAAATACACAATAAATTTACTTGTGTATATTTTTTATATTTTAGCTTTCTAAATATAACAGTTTTGCTTTTGTCTGCTTTACAGATCCGTATTTTGATAAGGTTTTCTGGATTTCCCATCGATTCCAGGAAACTAAGTTTACCACAGGTTCTCAGAGGTTTCCCGGAGATATTTCAGTATTGAAAATGCAATTAAGGAAAGAGAGAGCACTACATATGTATATATTTATATATTTAATTGATAGTATAGGTTTTGGTCTTATTGCCATTTGCCTTCTTAAATATCTATTAGATTGTGCCGCGTAAGTTAATCGATCAACTCGACAAAATGCCCAGGTTGCACAAGGGGTATGCAAATGTCGTCAATTTTCAGTGTGCTTTATACTTGAGTAGTCAAATGCCTTGGCTCATTCATGCGATGTGCTTTGTTTAAGGGATAACAAGGACGACATCTAATTTCAGCTTCTTATTCTTATTGGGTTCGGCTTGTTGCTTATTGCCTGTTGCCTGTTGCCTGTTGTTTGTGGACTGTGGACGGTGGACTGTGGACTGTTGACTGTTGCTCTGCCAGGTAAAAAGAGGACGCGCAAATGAATAACTCACAACGCACTCGGTGGTTCATGGACAAAGCTTTAGCTCCTCATAGAGTTCAACCACCTTTTTGTGTTGTTTTCTTTAGTTTTTTTTTGTTTATTTTTTTTTTTTTGGTTAAGGCTTGCTTACGTTTTCATTATATTCGTTTGGGTATTTCTTATTGTTGTTGCTGTTTGTTTGTGCCCTTCAATGGGAAGCTCGTCCTTTTGATGCAAATATTACTTGGCGTTTTTTTTTCTTCTTCTTGTTGTTGTTTTGTTTTTGTCCTTTGGCATTTTTTGGCAAGCCTTTGCCATCTTTTTATTCTGTACTTTTCAGGTTTTCGGTTTTGAGTTTCGCCATAATGCGCAGTTCGATTGCACTCTAACGCATAGTTGCATATCCCCGACTGAGCTGTACCCTGTTATGCATGTGTGTGCAGAAAATGCCCGGCTAAATGCATGATTGCATATGTGTATATATGTATACTATAATACAATAAATACTAGCAGGTACTATTCGGCTTTGCCCGGCCAAGGTGATCGAATTTTCACATCAAATTTATGGATACAATAAAAGTTAGTGTGTAGAATTTAGTTTCGTTGATCATCGTTTTTAACAGCAAGTGATATATATATATATATATATATATATATATATTGTTGTATATTCGATGCGTATTGTTAGTGGTGAGCGTGTTTCGTCTGATCGTCACCTCACCTACTTAAAGTTGACAACTGGCAACACATTTCTCGCACTGAAAATACTTTTCAAAAGTCACCGTAAACGCCCCCATACCCCCACAGCCCCGCCCATTGCCCGGCTGGGCCGCTGAAGCAAGCATTAAGTGGCAACGTCTCCCATTCCCAATTCGTATACAAAATGCTTTTGTGTAACTCAAATGAGTTCAAATGTGACGAGACATCGACTTGACTTGCACGACAACTATATATATATATATATGTATATATATGAGCTGAATCATCGGCAATATCTGTGGTATGATTCTAATATATATAGCAACCGATGACGATGACAACTGGAAGAAGAAGAACTGAAGAAAAGGAACTTGGTCTGCGGTTCGGTTTGCTGTTCATAACACATACACAAATAATATAATAATAAATTTACTGATTTGAATTTAATGAAAGCGAAGTAAGCTTTGCACATCTGGCAAATATAAGCCATGTATTGTATATCATTTATTTATCTATCAAAGCTTAAAGTGCAATTTTCTGCTTTATTGCTCAGTTAAGCTTACGCAAATCCATGCGTGAATACAGAAATGGTTGGTAATTGTGGCCAATACAGTAGGAGTTGGCTAACCAATTCAACTAGATATATATAGAGATATATACATGTATTATATATCAATTGGAAGGCTGTGCCCATCAAATTGTGTATTTTATTGTTATCGAAAATCGATAAATCAATCGGGGTATTATGGATCAATAATGATAATATAAACTTATATATTTATATTCCAAATTTGCAGAATTTAACCCTTGTCTATCATACATTATATGCTTATCCATGAGGAAACTTTGTTGTTGTTTTTTTTTTTGCGTGTATTGGGTGGATTCATAGAATATTAGTTGATAACGACACATGCCGTCCGCAGAGGCTCGTCTTGAGTTATCTGCGTAATATATCTGGAATCTATGCACCATAGAATGCCATTAGAAACCAGTTTAAGAAAGGAAAACAAAAATTTTAATTTGATACTCATGGCGATTTAACTAATTTAATTAATGCTGATTTTTTTTTAATTTTTTATCCGACGTATCCTCATAACGATTATTATTATCATTTTATGTTGATTAAAATCTTTTCTTTTTTTTTTTTTTTGATTCGTAGATTCACTTAACACAAATGTATGTATATGTGAGTGTGTATATATATATGAAGGTATAGTAAGTCCGTGTGTAGATATGTCTGTATGGGCAGCGAGAACATTTTATGGGCCGCCGGTTTTGAAAAATGTATGACATTTATTGCCGTGTCTAGAGCTGGCAAACTGCTTGAATATGGCATCATCTCATGATGATATCCAATACGAACAAAACTCGTTTTCTAACTGTCGTCTAATGACGCTCCACGGGTCCGTGCGACTTTCATGCATATATTTAGTGGTTCGTTTAGTGAATAACTTTGTGCCACCGCCGCGTCGCAACAGGTGCAGGCAGACAGGCAGACAGGTAGGCAGGCTGAGGCTGAGGCTGGTGCTGAGGCTCCATAAACCGAATGCCGAAAGCCGAATGCTTAAAGCCGTTGCTATAGCAATAGCCTTAGCCAGAGGCTCGATCAGGTTGTCAGTGATGTATGCTAATACCGACAGCTGTATGTCTCTGTGTGTCTCTGTGCTCTGTGCGTGTTCGGCAAATTAAATAAATATTTAAATATGAACTAGCTTAATCAATGCAAATGATTTGCTCTAATTTGGCAGTTTATTTTAACGTTTAACGTTTCATGTTTCATAATTTGTGTTTGCTGTGTTGACACGTGTCACTCGTCATTTCTCGTATTAATCGCTTCGTTTTATTTAAACAAAAACCCCATAAAACTGTTCAACAATTTCGCAACTCGCAATGCGTATTTTTTTATTACTCTATAAACTGACTTCCTTGTTCGTATATGTGTATAGCATCTACCACCCGCCACAGTTGAAGAGCTTCTGCTTTGTTAACAGACCACTCATAATGAAGTTAGCCTCAGTGCCACAATTAACAAGTTCTGAGTGCCTGCATTAAGGCTGATACTAATTGAAAGTGCACACGTTATGTTGACCGCTCTTTTACCAACTGTCACCTCAATTCCTCAATTCCACAATTCTTCAATTGCCATCGCTCGTTCAGCTCCATTGTTTGGACAATCTCGGAAAGTTCGCTTGCTCTTCGGTTATCTGGTGTGGCCTGCATATTGCTCGCTCGGTCGAGTGGCCGACAAGCGCTCGTGTCATCAGAACCGTTACATTTCAATTGCCCATTCACCATCTACACACACAAATATATATATGCATGTACATATGTATGTATGCATGTGTATCTGCATTCCGTTTAAGTAGTTGACTCATCGACGCCATTGGCTGCATATTGAGGTTGTCCTATTGCCTCTGCTCGTACTATACGCTCCCACGCTTGAAATACATATGTACACATTTTTTCACATATGTATATGAATGTGACTCAGTCGGCACAGACGCACACACACACACACACACACACACACAGATTTGCACATTTGCACATTTGCAACTACAGTTGAACCCCACTATCTTGAACTTAATTGTTTAAAATACCATTGAAGGTGAAAGGTGAATGTATTGAATTTTCAAATAATTGTGAATTATTTGCATAAAAAAATAAATAAAAAACAAACTCTTGAAAGAAATATGCCAACAATTTGGGAAGTACTGGTTTATAAAGTGCAAAGAACGAGAACGATAACAACAAAAGCAAAAATAAAAAAAAAAAAAAAACAAGAGCAAAAACAACAATTGCAAGACTGTGATTTTGAGCTCTGTTGTATTTGTGTCTACAAAATGTTTAAACGAAGAACGCCTTTCCCGGTAATTTAAGGCATTTTTGTGTACATAAGTATTTTGTTAAGATTCGTAAACAAATCACGTATAACAGCAACAAGCGGCAGCAAACAGCGCGAAGCGGGCAGACAGCAAGAGCAGCAACTGCAGCAGCAGCCGTCGCATTGACTGGCGCTGCAAAAATCGATGGCGAAGCGTAGCTTTTTGAATGGCGCGTTGCGCGGGCGCACCACACCAACAACACACACACACACACACACACATGCGAATGCGCACAATCACATACACGCAGAAAAAAAGTTTTTCCACATACTAGGAAAAGAAAAATTTCTAAAATTTAGGGAAGCGGCTGCTGGACAATCTAAAAAATAATTCGATTTTATCTATTTTTATTTTTTTTAATATTTCCTATTATATTAAAAATAAATAAATAAATAAAAAAAATAATAGAATAAAACTAAAATTAATATAGTTGTTTATATGTGAAGTCTAAAAATACTTACGTTTAATTGTAAAATGCTTATATTATAAAATATAAGTAACAAATAAAGCTAAGATACGAGAATATTAATCTATGGTACATACATTTAGAAAACAACACGCCGGAAATTAGACAAATTTTTGCCACATTTTACAAAAATCCACTCTGTAATTTAGATATGCAAACCTAGTTTTTAGAAAGGCACAATCTCAAATGTTAGAAATTTACTTTCTGAATTATAGGGTGTTTAACCATTGGCGCCAAAAATATGTCGATTTCCAAAAATGTATTTTATGAGTGTACCCACAAACATGTTTACAAATATGTATGTATTTATCACTGTTGTTTCTGCTTTCTGCGCTGCGTCGGCGTTCTTCGATTTTGAACATTTCCTTTTACGCAGTGGAGCATTTGCGTTTTGCCATGAAGTATGCAACGCATATGTATGTACATACATATGGATGATAGATGATGTATGCCTTTTGTACACCTAGTCTACATATACGTACCAATATATGTAGATAGATTCATATCATATATCAAATTCAAACTATTGAAACTTTGCATTTCCACAAGCTATGATTATTTAGATTTATAGAGTATTCAATCTTCGTCTCATTTTTTATCTCTTTCCACTTTCCGCATTTATTAGCCGTATTCGTGCCAATGCGCTTTGCAATGTCTGCTTGTTCGTTCGTCCATCCGTCTGACGTTCGCGCAGCGCAGTCTACCGCCAACCGGCGGTCGATTTTGCATGCATGCGCAAGAGCTCGACGCGTCATCGCTGTCCGCTTCTCTGTTTTCTTCTTACCATTTATTACTTCTCATTGTTGCTCTTCTGCTTGCGGCGGCTGTTCTTTTTTTGTTGTTGTTGCTTTCCTCATTAATACTTTGTTTGCAATGCGAAAACCTGCATGTTTGTCCAAGTCAGTCAAGTCTACATATTTTAGCTAAATTCATAAAATTTATGACTTGCATATCTTAAACACAAAGCCAAGCATATATATCGCACAGGCTAAGATCAACTCGCTTTATAATCAAATGGCTCATTTCTGTTGGTTGAAAATCTGTGTCTGTACCGATAACAGAGTATTGTGCAGTCTATAGATTTTAGCCGTTACGTTTTTACATTTTTTTGTTGTTTTTTTTGCGCCAGTGCCGGCCGGCATTTTTAACCGACTGCGACTGAGACTTCGTCAGTCTGCGACTGAGTCTGCCGGAGCAACGGCAAACAACGATTGACTCGCAATACACATTCGCAGGTTTTTGAACTTGCACAAGGTACACACACACACACACGCATACTTAAGCAGTGTCGCGGCGTCTGCGCCGGCGCATTGGCGTGCAATTTGCACGCGTTCGCTTTTGTTGATTTCTTGATTTCCTTTTGTTTTTTTCTTATACCCTGTGTAAATTTAAATGGGTAAAAGGGGATAGCATGCGATACTACAAAAGTATGCAACAGAAGGATACTCTTGCCACTCCACATATTTATCTAGTTGTGTCAGATGGAGTGAGGGAGAGAGAGACAGAGAGAGTGAAAGCTTTGAATGATGTTTTCCGTATTGATATACGCTTAAAATAAATATCGATTCGGGAACTGCGTTTCTTGGTTTCCGCAATTTCGTGTAGTTGCGTTTATAATGATTTTGAGTGCATAACGCCGAGATTATTTTACTTTATGTATACCTTCCCAAAGTTCAAGAACAACCTAAGCATACACAGCTACTCCCATTCGGGTAACAGGGTAGCTGCTGGGCGGATAATTACGGTTGCCGTGCTCTTGTTAGTTTTTTGTGTATGTAATTCTTCTTCATCGTTCGCTCGCCGGTTGTTGATTATTTTTCTGTTGTGCTTCCTCCTTTTGCACATTTTTGAAATGCTTTTGCGGTTACTTTTTTCGCTAGCTTTAATTTGTTGTTATCTTTCCGTTGCCTTTACTCTGGCGGCTGCTGTCGCTGCTGCAGCGACTCTGATTCACACAAATGGATGGTCGTTTAACTACAAAGTGAATACGTTTGTTCTGCGAACGAACGAATGTGCAGCTGGAGCCGGAGCCGGAGCCCAGCCGTGTAAAAGCGAAATTATTGCCGCGCCTGACGACATGATTAAAATCCGGTTTGTGGCCACGACTATAGCAGCGAACTGCTCGGTCCATAACTGTGCCACACACATCATAAAACCGTCCCTAAAATGTAAATACTGTGCTGGCAATTAATTAAAATGTATAAATAATTGCCACATACTGTTTTGCATCGGCAGCCCTTTCTTTGCGCAAATTTATTTTTAATCTTTATGGCGCCATTTCATTAGCAGCATCGCTTCCCGGTTTCTGTTAATGTTCCTGTTATTCTTCCATACGTCAGCCATTTTACAATTCTCGCACAGCCTGCGCCCAGAAGCAGACAACAAAACGCACATCGACAATCGGCCTGTGACAAGCAGTGTTGTGTAGTGGGCATTGGACAGTGTGCAGTGTGCATAAGCATCAATTGCTGTCAATTGTCTCTTTCGTAATTCGTACAATATTAATATATATTCGTACATATATTAAGATATAAGCATAAATTGAAATGAAATATTGAAATATTGAAATACTTTCTATGCTGATCAATATGAAATTACCCTAAATATCTTGCACGAAATATTTGTAATATGGCGAAATTCCTTTTCATCAATATTAAAAATGCATAATCTGCACCTGTCAAAGCTAATAGCAACATTAACATGTGTCAAAGCACGATACTGTCTTTAAGAATCCGCTCAATGTTTGACAAGACTCAAAACTTAAGTATAAGCTGCTTACAAATCATTGCACATCTGGCAAAAAGAAAACAAGAATTGTGAATTGTGAATTGTGACTGACAAGTTACAGTTAATGAACGCCGTTGCCAACTAACTTAACGACAGATCGCTTAACAGTGAACTCATTAAACTTGAAGTTTAGATGAACTTTGAGTGGAGTAGGAAAAAGTGTATGGAAATGCAGCATCTACTTAAAGTCAGTAAATAGGTGTTAATATACTGTGGTGCATGCAACAAAGGAAATACTTATGAATTCATTGGGCTTAGCCACGCTTATCCAGCTGGCTGGCAGACGGACTGCCTGCTTGTAGTAAATACGTATCAAAAGCGTGGCGGCTCAGAACCGGTTCCGGTTTTCACATTAATATTTATCCCTGCTCAATGGCTTGGTATCGTTGTAAATTTTGCCTTAAATTGCTGCCCCATCGTCGTCGGCTCCTTCTGTGATGCATCCCCGAGGAGCGTGGTGACAAAAACACGCACACACACGCACACACACACGCACACACACACACACAAACGAGCACACAACACTTAATTTTTGACAAAACAATTAATGTTTATTTTTGCATTTTAATTTGCCAACATTAATTGCAAGTTTATTGAGCCGACGCTTGAGCCATTGTTGAGCCAATGAACCGCCCGCCGTTAGCCTTGAGCCACCGAATAAAAAAACACTGATGATGATGACGATGACGATGAAGCAGAAGATGTCGCCGAAATCCGCTCAGATGTCAAACAGTGTTTCTGGTATTGTGGATGTGGCATTGATGGTCGGTTAGGACTTTGTCGTCAGGGTCATGGCCAACAGCAAGATGAACGCCGAATTGGCCAGCAGATTGAAGTGAATGCCCAGACCCTCCCAGTAATATTCGAGCATGGCGGAGCCGTAGCGTGCAGCCAATGCAATTGCCGCCATGCTTCCGCAAATATTGCTCGACTGATTGACGCCCAGAAAGAGCAGCGATACCACATTGCCGAGCAGCGTCAGATCCTTGAGCGTCACCGTTGAGTTGTCCTCGCTGTCGCGCCACTTGGCAACCAGGTCGAAGGCCAACGGTATCACAAAGCAGCCATGCGCCATTGCCAGATGCGGACTGGACGATTTCAGATACAGCTCGATGTTGGCCAATGGCAACGGCACCAGCTCCATAACACCGGACGTTATCTGCCGCACACGATTGCATTCATCGTCATCGTTGTTTGCCGCTCGCACCACACCCAGCAGTCCGTGCGCCAGACTCAATGCGGCCGCCGCATAGCCGTAGGGTGTTTGCCACGGATGCAACGTGTAGATCGCATAGCCGGAGCTGACCACCAGCAAGCTGTTGAACAGTGCATCCATGAACAGCATCTTGCAGATCTCCTGATTCTTCAGTTCTTCTAGCTCTGCCAGTCGATCTTCTCTCCCTCTCCTTCTCTCTCTCCCTCTCTCTCTCTCTCTCTGTCACTCGCACTCAGTGCAACAGCTGCAGCATCATTTCTTTGTGTCGCAGTGCAACCAATGTTAATTGTAGCTGGTGGCGCTTATCGCTACTGCGGCTGGCTGCCAATTTCTGCTGGTTTCCGGTTTCGTCTCGTCGGCCTGGTTGTCGTCTTTGTGTACTTGGGCTGTTCGACTGGTCAACGAACACGGCAAATTTTGTGTTATTGAAAATGTTTCAGCCACATCTCTGATTGTTGTGACAGCTCAGGCGATGCTCTGTTACATCTGGCCAGCTATATATATATATATATAATTTGGGCAGGCAAATGATGTAAGCACGAAGTATACACTCAAAGAAAAATTAAAGCATTTTGTACTCGCATCAAGTTTATATAGAGAATGATACACATTTTTCAGGACTTTTTCTAGATAAATTAAGTTCAATTGTTGTTATATTAAAACAATTGCATTCTCAAAACAATTTCATTGCTTTATTATTTGATCGAAAATGTTCCTAAATCAATGCGATTATCATTTGAAAATCAAACAGAATCAGCTTAAATCAGGAATTTAAGTTCCTAAATTTAGTGCTCTGAAAGGTTTTACATTTCTATTAATTTAATTTGAATTTATATATATAGATATGCATATAAATATATATATAGATATGCATATAAACATCTGTGTGCAGAGTACCATATCGCCTTTAAACTGTATCGATGTACGTGGTTATCATTATCATAATGACTCTTGTCTAGGCTCTTATTTTAAACCAAAAAATAAAAGTGAAAAGAGTAGTTTTCAGTTCTTAAGCTGTAATCACAACAAATTGGTAGAAGTAGAAGATATAATCTACACATTCTCATGTAATCATTCTTGATATAGGTCTCTAGTTGAAGTCTGAAGTAAATTCCGGGCTTATAATGTTACGATGAGGTCTACTTATTAGTATCGGTAATGAGAATCACAATCTGAATCAGAATCAGAATCTAATTCAGAATCTGAATCAGAATCTTATTTGGCATATCAATGTTGACACGAACTTCGCTTCCTCTGGCAGGGGAACGCTTCGCATTTGGCTGCACTCGATATGGGTTGTTGTGGGGGCAGGGAGTGTGTGGGGGGACGGCCAATGTATCCGTTGATTTATTGCGCCCTGTGGCTGCTTAATCCGCATCCACCTGCAACCGGCATGCGGAGACCAAGACGACAACGAAGCAGAAGAAGCAGAACAAGTAGACGAAGTAGACGAAGTAGACGAAGTAAACGAACAGCTGGCAAATACACTCGACCAGCAACTCCAGTAACTCCAAACGTCAAATGGAAAACACACAGCGAAGCAGCCGCGGCCGGTACAAGTCAGGCTTAATTATTATTTAAACCGCACCATTTATATGATAAAGACACTAATACGTGCCACTGAGCGTTGTGCATGTCCAGACCCAGTGGCTGTCGTCTTCACAACTAAATTAAGTGTTTTTCCTCATCGTTACAGCCAGTAGCGCACTTCACTCACTTTTGGGCCCGGCCCAAAAATACCAAATCGATGGTACGATTTTAATACTGATTATATAGTATATATAGTATAAAATTATAATGTCTAATCTAAATTTGTAAACTTAATTTATCAATTGAAGGAATGACTCAGTTTAGCTGACGAATTGTACACCTATTTGTGTTTATACACTTAACTGAATGCTTTAGTTAACAGATTATGCATTTAAGGGGAATATATGAAATATATGTATGATCATCTGCCAGATCACATTTGACATTCAACTATCAACTAGTGATCGCCGATAGATTTACACATTATATTATTATGGATGATCTTGTGAATGGTAATGGTAATTGGATTGGCGAATGCGCACCTGTTGAATGCACCTGGCTGCGCTCCTGGGCGCCCATGTGGCCCTATATAGCGTGACAAAAGTTATTGCTCGAATGCGCCGCTAGACTATTTTGCAGTCGCATCGCAAACTCCGCAAGCGTAAAAATATGAAATGTGCCGCGGATGCAAGTTGCAAGTTGCAAGTGCAAAAAAGTGCAGCAAAGTGCAGCAGAGAGAAGTACAGTCCAAGTAAAAAACACTCAATTCCAATTCATAATTAATATGGCTGCACTTTTCGGCTTGGGTTTGTGTTTGGGTTTGGGTTTTGGTTTCGAGTGCCTTGTTCGGGCTCCGGTTTCGGCTTAGGTTAGTATCTCAACTTGAGCCTAAGTCTAAGGCTATGGCTAAGTGTTAAGTCTTGTGAGCGTGTCCAGACTTAACACTTGCGTTACAAGGGCCAGCCGCGAACAGTGAACGGCCCAGAGAGAGCCCAGAGGAGCTGGATGTTGTTGTTGTGCTTCAGCGAGCACTTGGCCAAGATGCACTCGCAGCTACACAACAAAACCAGCTGCCAGCTGCCAAAGTCGTAGGAACGTTGGCTAGAACGTGTCTCCACTTATATTCGACTTTACTTCACTTAGCTAGTTAACTCGCATGTTTTATTTTTCTTTTCTTATTTTCGGTACAGGTTCACGTTCAGTTTCTGTTTCTGTTTCTGTTTCAGTTTCGGTTTCGGTTTCAGTTCAACGCCATGTTTCAGCTTTCAGTTCGACGCCCTTCGATTTATGGAAACCGTAACCGCTCAGCCAACTAACTATCCTTATCGCCCCCCAACATTCTCCGACTCTCTCTCTCTCTCTCTGTCCAGCCCGTCCGCCGCAGTTGCCTTCCTTCATTGTCAAAACTAATCAGCGACATTTGCATGCAGCTCGCAGAATGTGCCCAAAAAGTTTAATGAGCAAAAATTGCGTGGACAAATATGTTCCGGCTGTGCACACAGAGTGCGTGAGCGATGCCCCGAAATATATATATATCGTGTATAGTATATATTTAATATGTATCCAAGTCGGCATGGACTGCTTGAAATGCGCACCAGAAACCCTACGCACTTCATAAATTATTTAACAGCTTCGCCCGGCAATTGGAAGGCGGACAACGCTTCTCAGCTTTCGGCTGATGAAGAAGGGAACCAATTTTAATTGCCGGCTACATGACAGGCCTGCTTGAAGTAGTGCCACAGGCAGAGACAGAGGCAGTGGCAGAGGCACAGGCAGTGGCAGAGGCAGTGGTATTGCGTGAGGTTTAAGTGGGGGGGAGGGGAGGGAGGGAGCTGGTGGTGCAGGTAACTGAGCGAGTATCATATCCATATAAAAATTGTGCGAATTTTTGACAACTGCAAAATCGCAAAGAAGAAATCGACCATTGGCAGCCGTCGATTTGAATAGGGTGGATGGAGGAGGTGGTCAGTGCTGATAGGATAGGGGGCCCCTCCGGATGGGGGCGGATATTGGTTGGGTGTCATGTAGCAACATGGCAAGACATGATCGCTGCTTCAGCTGATTTATGGCGTGACTGCCGTCGATGGCGCTACAAATTTAGCCTAGCTGCGGTGCGTATGCTATACACTCAGAAAAAAATCGAAGACACTTTTCTTCTTCGTAAATATAATTTCTAAGTTTTCTTGTTTCATTGGACATCTTTGTTTGCAATTTTAAAAAGCATGCCTGGAATTAAGAAAGGAAAAATCCAGGATTCTAGAAAGATACATTGTTCCGCTTTAGAAATACACTTTCAGATTGGCAAAGTGAGTTAGAATTGCCGTTAAAGTGAAATCGATTTTCTAAAATTCAGAGCAATTTTTTTCTCAGTGTATGCAGACATCCACTCGTCCGTTAGTCTACGCAGACATCCATGCGTGCAGTGTGTGTGCTGATGTGGATATATTTAGATTGAAGTTTGGGCTCTCATTCATAAACTAATCAATGACGCAGCCGCTTCGCAGAATTTCACACTTTCGACTTCCGCCACGACCCAGAAGTGTTCCCAGAAATCAGACACTTGTATGGCCATTATTATGCGGGTTCGGTCGTCGTCGCCGTCGCCGTCGCCGTCTCGGTTTTGATCTCGATTGCGATCCCAGCATTCGCGTGTCTTCTTGAGATCACTTTCTGTTGTTGTTGTTGTTGTTGTTGCTCATGCATAAGTTGCATAAATGAATTCCGAGTGGCCAAAGCGAAAGCATTCAATGTACCATTAATAATAATACAAATAATGATAATAGTAATAATAATAGTAATAATAATAGCAGTGGGCAAATAAGTCAAACATAAAACAGACCGAAAAAATAATCTGTGAAAAACATTTCTCGTGCGATTATTGTGCTATTTACAATGCTATCCAATGCTAAGGACTTACTTGAAGTGCAATTAACTATTCGAGCACCAAATTCCTGAAATGCATTAGATCTGTGATGAAAGCTTGTTGATTTGCTATCGTTACTAAGTTGGCGACCTCAAATTTCGATTCTACAACTAGCAGGTAACGGACGGAAGGAGGCATCTGCGCCCCTATAAAGCATATATGTATATATAGTCTTGATCAGGACCAAGAGCCGAGATCAAGTCATGTCGCACTCCACGAGCCAGAGATACCAAATATGGCATTGAATTTCTTGTACATCTAAGTTTATTTCATTTAATCAATATCTCGCCTGTTTCTCAAGTATTCCGATCCCAACAAAAGCCACACTTTGTAGGATATAGCTTCCAATTCCTGTATAATATATCTTGATATTTTATTGATCAATTATTGTTCATGTTGAACGCACGACTATTAGCAAGTTCACTTTGTATTCGAAAGCTGGTTTTAGGGTATCTTCTAGTCGATCCCCCACGACTCTCCAACCTGTTCTTTTCTTACCTTCTTTCAGTACCTGCGGTGGACATAAATAATGAGATGACTTGCAAAGCTTCTACAAGAGAAATCTGGCAATAAAACTAAGAAAAATATATATTTAATAGTAGGGTTCAGGGTATTTCGTAGTCAAGCTCTCTCGACTCGAGCAATATTCATGTATTTATTTATTTTCTGTTGCAGCATTTTCCTTTGGTATATAGATATATATATATATATATATGTAGTATAGTGTATAGTGTGGTTTACTTACAGCTGGGGACAATTAGTGTAATGTCGCATTGACAGAATTCAGGGCCGAAATGGACAAGAGTTCTTATTGAATGTCATGACTGAGCATGACTGAGTTAACGGACATCCGGGGACCCCTCAAGCGATTCTACAGCAAATCAAAAATGTGTCATAAATTGTCTTGAATGCTCCATCCCCAGCTGAACAAAGAACCAAGAGCGGGAACGGGAACGGGAACGGGGAGTTGAAGGGGCAGGGGAGGGCAGAGGGTTGCTCATTTGAGTTGGGTAACCAACATTTTGACGCTGCGTAATATTAATACTACATAGAATATTGAAGATAAGTAAGCGGAAGGTTGGCATTGAGGGTTGTGGGTGTGCTTGGGTGTGTGTGTGTGTGTGTGTGTGTGTGTGTGTGTGTGTGTGTGTGTGTGTGTGTGTGTCTGTCCGTCTGTCCAAATATTGTGTTCTTGGTGCAAGATGCGTCGACGCGTCGTCTGCCTGTCAAATGCCAATGATGTTATTTAAGTTGGTTTTTTTTCGTTCGTCTTAGACGTCAGCAGACAGTTGAAATTCTTTTATTTTGTGGCAGGATATGCAGTAGGCAACAAAAGCAACAAAAAAGAAAAAGAAAAACGAAGGAATGAATATGAGAGGAAAAAGTATTTTGCACATTTCGCAAAATGCTTGGGGGTCGAAGTCGAAGTCGAAGTTAAAGTCGAAGTTGGTTCTGGGCGAAAGAAGTCATTAAAAATGCGTAGAATGTCAATGTAAAATGCTGATAATTCGCAATTATGCGTCTCTGGCTTCAATTTGAGTGTTGCCGCCGATTCCCGATACCCGACTCCCCACTGCCGTCTTCGGTTCAAGTCAACTTCAAGATAAATAACAGCGCAAAAGGAAGCTAATGACAGTTGCCACATAAAAAATGATGATGACGACGCCGACCAACCGACAAACCGACCAACCGACAAACCGACAAAGCGACAAAACGACAAAGCGACAAAGCGACAAAACGAGCGACTAACCCGCCGAGCGACCGATCGCCCAATCGTTGATATAAACCGATGTGGGCTGCATGTCAGCTTTAAACTAACCAAAAAAAGAAACAAAATAATATATATATATATATATATATATGTGTATATATAGGTATATACATATATGTATATAAGGCGCAAGAACAACGACGAGCTTGAACATAATCAAAAAGTCGTTGGCTCTGCCAAAAGCGAGAGTTACTTAAATGCCTGTCATGCATGAGCATGAAATATACTTGCATATTCAAAAGCCGCCTTCAAAAATCTGTAAATACCACTTACCACTCATACAAACATATGTAGTATATCCATATATATATATATATATACAAAAAACACTTATTTTTTGCCCGTTCCTGAGTCAGTTCAATGGACTTGAAAGATCATTATGCTCTGTTTGGGACATGTCTCTGCTGACTGAGATTAGTGGGTTAGAAGAGTGTATACTGAATGTGTTTCTGGCAAAAGGAGTGCTGCGAACACTCTTCCGCTTCCTGCCACATTTCAAGAGTGCAACACAGTTTTTGTGTTAAGCAAAGTCAAGTTGAAGTGAAAAACATACTCAATCAGTTGACACACAAGGCAAGCAGCCACTTAATAAATACTAAATAACTTCAAATGACCGAGGACTTCCGTGCCTCACATCGCTACTCACTTCTACTGCTGTGCTACTAATTTCCCATTTCAATAGTATACAATGTGTGTATACATATATGCCTAGTACTTATATGAAACAAAGCATCAACAATTTTTGCTTAATGCATCCAATTCCGATCAGAAGATAAGAATGCGATACATAACTTTTGTAAAAATAAGTTTTCTTCGATTCGATTCGATTGGATTCGATTCGATTCGGTGCAGTAAGTCGTGCGATTTGTTATTTTGCTATTTTTATACATTTCAATAGGGTTATTATTTTATAATGCGCCAATCTACACGTATTATGCACGAGCGGCCTCATCTTATTGTAAACATGCCCGAGCTAATGCCAGACTAAAATATAGCATACCACGCCCCCAATTGTTCGTGTCGAACATATGCTTAGGCTATAAGCTTATGTGCATACTGTTCAGTTTGTATATAGATATATATTGCGCATAAATAATTACATACATTTCTATATATTTCACAAAAATGTATATTTGCCAATTCTCGCTCGGCCTGTACACGATTCTAACAACATTTTCCACAATTTCGCGCTGCATTGTAACTAAACTAAATTCACTTCCGTGTTTGTAGTTCTATGTGTGTGTCTGTGTGTGTGTATATATATATATATATATATATGTATATATATATGTGTGTTAGTTACGCCTGTCAATGAATCAATTACACGTGCGAAACATTTTAACACTTAAAAACGTTTACGTTCGACGCTTGGCTATTATGCATTTAGCAAGTTCACTCGGAAATAAGTCGACCTGAAAACTAGAAAAGTTGGCTGGTTTTTAGAAATTATTTCTATATATGTATGCGAAGAAAAATGTGTGAAAATGAGTACGATTTTTGTTTACAGAAAGATATTTTTCGTAATAGTCGGAAACATTCCTAAAAGTACAGTGCATTAAGTAAATTAACTCATTTATGCTTAATATTAATAGTAAAAGTATCTAAAGGCTAATTTAAGAAAACATTCATTCATATTCCTTGGAATTAAGAAATTAATTAGCCTTGCTGCCAAAGCTATAACGACTTTCGAAAGTTCTTCTCGATTTTTTTTCATAGTGTATAAAGCACGGCATTCAGTATACGTATTATAGTACTACGAATCAGCAAATATACTAAGTAATTATGCAATAAATTTGCATTTACTTGACTAACGCCTAAGCTGGACTATCGGCTGAAGCTAAAGCTAAAGCTGAATCTGAAGAGAGAGAAGGGAGAAGGGAGAAGGGAACTGTTTGATTGATGCTGGTTTCTCGCAGTCTGAGTTTGATAATCAGTCATTCATTCACTCAACTGAATTAATTTGCATTCACAAACTTGTATTCCAAATTCGAACACATATGGCAAAATATATATATGACACAGATATATATTTATATATATGTATATATCCAATTCAGATTTAGCGCCAGCGACATATATTCTGCTGATCAGCAGCAATCCAATGTTTCCACACCATTTAACAACTGTTTTATTTATTTATGCACATTTTACTCTTTCTATAAATATAGCAATATATAAATATCACGAGATGATATATATACATATATAAAATAATGATGATGAGATGATATGTATATATATATAAATAAATGAATTAGCTTTTTCATAGGCCGTTTTAATCAGCACCTGAGCATTTGCCCATGCCCAAAAATGGATGCTCCCAACTGCTTACTTATCTACTTATCTAGGTGGACCCCCATTTCAATTTGACTATATACCTGGCTACATACGCATGCATGAATGTGTCTGAATATGTTCAAAGTGTGTTTATATATTCACACATACCCCCTTCATGGATGGCAAAGCATTTAAGTGCTATTCAGTTTCAGATTGAGGCGTCGCTGCTACGTTGGCTGCTTCGGAATATATATATTTGATGAGGTGGCCTGTTAAACGGTAATCTTATTTATGGGCTTTTCGGTTGCGTCTAGCGATTATGGCGGCTGAAAGTGGGTCACACGAGTTTGGCTAGGACACATATTGTCACACAGCGGCTAACAGAAACTTGGCAACGGGGCAACACACCCGATCCTCCCATAGCCGGGCAGACGATGTGCGTCAGTTTGACGTCCACTTTGCCACAGAAATCGATCTGCTTGATGGGTGAATGCCAAACAGTAACGAAATGTGCCAAATGCGTGGGCAAATACCCGAACGGTATCATCCGATGAGTGCAACGTAATTGATATATTTATATACATTTGCATGTTCCACATAGATCATCCAATGGCCAAAGCACTATCATAACGAGCTGGCTATCACGTCTCCCATAAACGGGGCGTATGCGCAACTTCTGCTCATATATTTTTGTGGCACGTAGTTGACTAACAGGTATTACCCGGTCTTCACCGGCCACATTAACATTGAGGCAGAGCTAAGACAACAAAGACAGAAGACAATGTTAAGCTCTGAATTGATAACACTGCTACTTTTTTGCGGACACTGCAAATATATATATATATGCATATTGCTAGTAATGATTTTATTTTATATAAAATATATATATATATATAGATGTATATTGTATGAATTAGCGTTGCGAGACAGCGATTGCAAAGTGTATATAATCATTAATAGTAATTTGTTGCAATTTGCTGCCTAACAACAAATGTCCACAATCCAATTGGAAGCATCTGCTGCACTATCTGTGTATGCACACACCTACATACATCTGCATATATGTATGTGTATTGAAGTAAACGAACAGTAATTAGCTGTATGAATTGCGTAGAGCTCATGCGGAACGAGCTGATAAAGTCAATAATATATGCAATATAAAATATAAAATATAAAATAGAGGAATAATGGAAAGGACAACGATCAGAGCAGAGTGCCGAACATGAAGTACCCTTGCCGAATGCTTTCTACAAATTTAAGCTTCCCTTAAATAAATAAATACCCCATATCAGTTGGGATTCCATACGATACGATGCTCAAATCTGCTAGAAAACATTTGCCAAATTGAGAAAAGTAAGTCCAACATTCACTGGGAGTTGCATTTGCGAATACTTTTGCATAAGGATTGGGTGAACTAAACTACATTCAAAGCTTTACAGCTAAGATAAGCGAATGCGTTAATTATTAGATAATTATTAGATGATTTTTTATAATATTATTCAAAGGTACCCTCAAAGTACCCCTACCGTGGTACGTATGTAGGTATAAATAGAGCACAAATAGCACACATATCACAATTATTTATACAACCCAAAAAAAAACAGGGGCGTACTCTGGAGAGGGGCGAGAGAGATGAGTAAAGTGTAATATATATATATATATATATATTTAAAAAAATATTTTTATAATTGTAATCGTATTTAGCACATTATAATTATTTAACTGTAAGTTTGTAGAGGTTTTTGGAAAACTCGCCCGAAGCTGAGTCTTATCTTTTTAGATTTGCGTTGCAGTCGCAGGCCGAGTAGCCCTTTCCCTTTCCCTTTCCCCGCAAACGCCCTTGTCAATGTCCATATATGTATATTCGTTAAATACATAGATTTGCTGTTAAAGCCGATAAGACCTATCGCCAAATCCAATAGGCAACAACTCTTATGACTTTGCCCATGAATCGTAGGGGCAGGTCGCGTCGGGTCGCGGGGCTTATCAGCGCCCTGGCGCTACAATGAACCACATTGTAGGCAATTGAAGCGCGCTTGGCGAAATTCTATTTCAATTACAAATCTAAACCGATGTCCATTAGCCCCATTGACAGCAACAGATTTTTAAACAGCTCAAAAAAGAAGCAAACAAAAAAACAATAAAAAGCAAATTAAAGTGACAGTGCTCGACTAGAAGATACCCACGGTTAAAGTGTGCTATATATGAATACATATACGTATATATGCAAATTCATTCTAATGTACTATCTATAATTAAATACAAATAACTACATTTATTTATTACGACAAAAAGTAGTTCGCACATCTCATGCGAGAAGCCATTTACCCTTTCTATATCCAATCCATGTTTGTAGTGCCTGCAAAAGAAGGAGTAATGTCAATTAATAAAAAAAACAGACATAGTGCGACAGACATGTGTGTGTGTGTGTGTGTGTGTGTGTGTGTGTGTATTTTGGTATAGCTGTCATGTAGGGCATCGGAACTGATTAATAAATAATAGGAGAAGAAGGCAAATACATTTGTGTGCTTTAAAAGGCAATTACAACAATGGTAATCTCAGAAGGCAATCTCTCAATTTGTTGAATTGGCCGGCCAAATGTTGGGGGCCCATTAAACGCTGTTTGCTGCGTTTCATTTGCAGAGCAGATCTGTAGTTTCAACAAATCAATTACCAGCGCCCGCTAACAGATCAGAATGTGCTGTTGCTGTTGCTGTTGCTGTTCAATGTGTGAAAAGAAGAAAAGCGAAGAGCAGCAACATCGATTGCTCCAGCTATCTGTGCCGACCTTGATCTCCAGCTGTTGCCCACCCACACAAATTGACAGGCAATTAGATATGCGCAAGTTGCGCAATACTTGTGGCAATGTGTCCTTGTGCTGTGTGTTGCCCCAACACTTGAAACTATCGCAAAATACTCAAAGCAGTCGTTCAGTCAGCCGATTGGCGCCAAGGAGCTTATCACTTATCGCGCATATCACATATGGCCATTGAATGCGACTTATTAAAAACTAAGCACCGCCTGATTAAACCGTCTATAATAATGGTGACTCACAACTCGAAAGGCCACATCAGCCCATCAACCAGCAAATCAGCCCAAATGAGAATAAATCAGCAGCACATTTGCCTCAGCTCCATGTCAACTTGGCTTTCAATGCGTGAGAAGATCGCCCCAAAAGCTGTTGTTATTATTGGACAAGGATTTAGCGTCTTTCCCTCTTTGCTTACCCAAAGTTATTAGTTGTCTATAAAGATAGATTCACAAATTCATTTTGGGTTTGTCGAGCTTAATTATGAGTTCGAATTCGTAACTTACCACTTCTTTCTCACTGTGTAACTGCCACATGTGTATGTACTCCTCACACGCCTTTTGTGAGTACAATCTATTAGCAGCAGAATTCAAATGCAGAGTTGGTTCCATTTCTTGAAAGATTTGTGATCTACCTTTGAGATTTGCATTTCGTAATCAGCAGCGCACACTTCAAATTGTGTGCTGGGCAAGCAGTTGAGACGGCTCCATTTACCACCAATCCCAACCCCAACACCCCCTCTCCCAGTCGTTCCACATGCCAGTTAATTTCTTTTCGCAAAAAAAAAAAAAAAAAATTATCATGTCAAGATTATTTTATAGTTTTATACATTTTTCATTTACACACACAGAGAAGGATAGAAATGCGTACTTATATACAGTCATGTGTGTAGATTTTGCGTAACGCTCACAAATGGGCTGGCAACAGGGCGTATGAGTAACGCGAAATTATGTATTTATAATGCTGCGCAGCTCGGCACGTGTAATTAATGCGAGTGCTACACACAACAAAGCAGAATAAAAAGCTGATAATTTGACAGCATTTTCAATAAGTACTCATAAGTGCTCATAAAAGATACTACTTAAAATGCGTATATAGTACATGTATATATATATATATATATATAGGTATATATTGAGTAAAATGAGTATTGGGTGTAATGAGGATGATGCTGCACTTATTGCTGTGTCATTTTGAGAAAATTTTAAGTCCGGTAAGGCTGTAAGGCAGAGGAGTACCTGCTCTGCCTAAGCTGCTTAGTGGGAATACTTTTCGTATCGCACACGCAGCTATTAAACATAATGGGAAGTGTGTACGGAATGTGTATGACGAAAGAAACACACACACACACGCACACACACAGGCACACGCACACACATTGTTGATAAGAACTATAAATAGTTAGGAGCAACTGGGCTTGGCAACAAGCAAAACGAGCATTCAAGTTGCATAGATTGCCAGAGAGGCAAAACTAAACTTGATCGGAATGAGAAGAAAGGCGCTGAGTGGTCTTTTTGGAAATGAAGTCGCCATATAATAAATAACTGTAGCTGCATAACAATAGTTATATTTGTTTAATGGCAACTATTATCGGGCGACACTCAAAATACAATCAGTAAAAATGAGTTAAGTTTAATTAAAAATTTAATTCAATATTTAACGTTAAATTAAACAAATAATAAAAGTGTATAAGATACTTCTGGGTATTTATCTGCAAAATAAAGAAATATTAATATTAATATTATTATTGATAAGATGACATTGTGATTGTGTGTCTATTGTAATCATTAGTAATTTAAAATAATTAGTGGTACAACGACCGACAAATTTAGTTTGTCTCACAATCAATTTCAACCCTTGGCAATTTAACAACAATCACAAAACGACCAATAGTTGGAGAGGAAAAACTAAGAATTTCTTTGGCTCGGATGCCAATCCGTCAATCTGATGCCAAATCTAGGCAGAATATTTGATAACACAGCCCATCGATTTAATTGTTGAGCCTTTGTCAGGCGGTTATTTTGTTTCATTCCATCATGTATATGTCTAATTTTTAATTGTTGAATTTCGATTAAACAATAATTGGATAAGTTTATTTCTTGCTTTACTTATCTCTACTCATCGCTTCAAAATAACGTTTCAATTGGGTGCGTTGTATGTTAGACAAGCATTGTGTACATTTTACTCACTTACTTTACTTATTATTATTATTTAGTTATTGTCTAAATATTGCTCTGTATATCAGGCAACTAAAAATTGAGCATAGGATGGATGCAGCATATCTTTATCGGTCTAAATCTGAGCTAGCTATTTGATGCGACTGCTCCAAACAAACATATATATATACATATGTATATATATGAAAACGGAACCGAGTTGAGAGATCGATTCGGTTCGGTTCAGGTCGGGTCGAGTTGGGCTGGGCTGGGCTGGGTAGGCGGTTATCAATGGCAAGCGATTACCTTTGTATCGTGCTTATCAGGTACTCTTTTAACGCATCCACCGTCGACAATTGCGTGATGACGGCAACAAACATTTCAAATAATCAAATTGCCTTCTTATCAGTTGAGTGGGGTCATGCCAAGTGTGAGCTGAACCTGTCAAACGTATTGACAACGACAACTACAACAACTACAACAACTACAACAACAGCAACAACAACAGCAACAGCAACATTAAAGCAAGCGCAATTAAATTTAATTAGGTTAAATTTCGTTGATTTCCTTCGCATTCTTTGGTTCAACGTCAACTAACTTGGTCAGATTTTAGTATATATATGTATGTATACCAAAATCTGAGCAAGTTAATATACACACATATATATATATATAGTTGCAGAGGGGAACCTCTCTCTTCCCGCTTTCTTCTGCGGCTCGCTCGTTGCGGATCGCTTATAGCCCACTTTGTTGCTATCCAATTTTATGCTGAGCGAACACCAGTAGCCAGTGTTATATAACTGTTTTATATTTCAATAAAGATAGCACTTATTTCTTGTTGTATTTTCATTGGGCTTCTTCTTCTTTTTTTGTACTAATTTCGCGAATCGCTCTTATCAAAATTGGGTCAAATATTCGATGATTAGTTTGAAATTGTGTGGCGACTTGACAGCAGCTTCTACCGGCTGATAAGCGACACTATTATCATTCGGTGGGTGAAATCAAATCAGTTTTATAGGTACGACTCCGTGGCGTTGCCGTGTGACAATAAAAGTAAATTAATTAAGAACTCAAAAATTAACTGGATTTTTCCACTCTGCCAACTCGGCCAACTCTGCCAGTCGCCAAACTGTTGTCTTCCATTGCGAAATGTTTTGATAAAATACTTTTACAATGCATTGCACAAACTTGACATTTTTGCTTTTTGCTAATAAAATTGCCATTCTATTGATTTGTCCAATTATTTTTATTCAAGTGCATTCCCAAGAATGTTTCGGAAATACCTTTCCCTGGCCATCGTTATTGTCATTATTATTACTTTAGTTTGTTATTATCATTATTATTATTATTATTAATATTACTTTGTTGTATAACGCTGCAGTGGACTACGTAACCTTTAGCATTTACTCTTCGAGTTAAGAGCGTTTAATAATAATAATAATATTCAGTTAAGTTTCATAATTAGTAACTAAGCTTTTTGAAGCTTGTTGGTACTCAACCGATTGAGTTCAGATTAAAGATCAAGGTAACAACTGTGCTCGGGCTACTTGCTCGTCCTAATAAAGATGTCGTATTAAATGAGAGATTGACTTGGTTATTTATGGTCCACGGTGGATAACAATGAAGTTCAATTGAATTGAGTGGTGATTTATGCAAATCCTTAAATATATCGCCACGCTTATAATTTATAGCTCTGTAAGCGATGTACACGTGTGATTTTAGCAGCCCCCCAGCCCCCTTAACGGCCACAGTAGGCGCTGGCTAATGCGAACCTTAGCACAGCGCATTCGCGTCATGTGATGACTGTTCAAATGAGCGTTGTTGTCACTGAAATTACTGAGCTAAATAAATATTAGAGGCCTTGAATGCTTCGTAAAAATGCAAAGTATTCAACAGATTATTCATTCATTCAGCGAATGCAGTTGCCAAGAATGCAAAACAATGACTAAGCATTTAGTTGGAAATTGAAAATAATGAGACATTGCTGCGAGAATTCTACTACTACTACTACTAATAAATCGATTCGTCTATTAATGAAGCTCAACAGTAGAGTGAGCACCTGAGGAATCCCCCCAATGTCGCTGGAACTGACCTTTTTTTCCAAGAAACCTAAACTGATATTGATACTGGCACCTTCCCGCTCCTCGTCGTTTTTAATGACACCAGGAAAATAATATTTATATATATACTCAGCTATTTGACTGCGATGTTAATCGGTTTGCTTGCTTAAACTTTCGAGACTGCACTGCGATTATCACGAATAGTTAAGAATTGGCGCCAGACAATTTGCAAATTTCCGCGAACGTGGGAAACATTCGCAGCCCTCTTGACAAATTCCCTTGTAGAAGCAAACAAGTCACCCTTTCTGATACAATATAACCACACATATCAGATGTGTATATGTCTCTCTGTGTATGTGTGTGTGTCCATAAAAACCATAAAAACTTAAAACTATTTCGTAATCCAATCGGGTAGGGTGTGTAATCTTCGGTGTGCCAAAGATAGCCGTTCTCCCTTTGATAGTATGGCTGTCTGCCTGCCTACATATATGCTATATTTTAACTATATCATGTCGTATCACCAGTTATGGCTTTATAGCCACAGACGAGAGTTGTAAATTATTGCCTTTTTTAAATTTTGTAGAGGCTTATTTAGTCGAAATACGATTAAATAAGCCACAAAAAAATATATATATTTATATATATACAAATATTAAATATATAAGTGTAATAAATATAAGAATGTAAGTTGGGTAGTAGTGGACCGAAAGTTACCCTCCACTCTAATGACTGGGTCCGTGTACTTATAAGTCCCACAGATTTTTTGAAAATCGCCACACTCTTGGCGACAATCGTCACTTACCTTATAATTCAGAAAGTATGTTTCTAACAAGTATGTTTCTATCGAAAAAATCAGAATTTTCATTTATTTTATTTATTTTTATTTTATTTTATATTTATTTTATCCCAAATTTAGTAAACATATATCTAATGTCCAGCCTATTTCTTATGTGTGCGTTAACATTAGCTTATTTATTAATTATATTATTAATGTTCTTCTTCTTTTTTGTTTTTTAATTTTTTCTATAATTAAAAAACATAATTCCGAGAAATGCTCTAATTTCAAGAATTTGTTCGTATTTTGACTGCAGTTCTTATAATTCTTGGCATGTCTTTTGTAAGCCACGTTGAGTCTAAAAAAAAACGAAATACACAAAAAAAAATAATAATAATAAGAAACAGACTTTTTTATGGTAACTATTGTTGTCTATACACGCTTTCATTGTTGACGCTGTGTTTTTTGTTTTTGTTTTGCTTCTTGTTTTCTTTTTCTTTCTCTTTCTCATTTCCATTTTAGTTTCTTTGCGCACTCTTCGCAATTTGCCTGTTTTGCTGTGTTTACTTATTAGAAAATGTTTACCCGAAACCTTGAAATTGAAATATGAACTTGACTTTGGCGTCTGTTTCAGCTGTCGTTGCTTGTTGGCAAGCCTACAAATGTACAATAAACAGCGGCAGCAGCAGCAACAGCAACAGCAAAAACAACAACAACAGCAACAGCAAGCAGCCTATTATTAGACAAAGGCTGTTTGCAAATTGCAAATTTACTTATCTGTTTTGAGTGGCGACAAACTTGGAATGGAAAGCCAAAGCTAAGTCAGTCGAATAGACGATGCTCTCCTTCAGGAGTTGAGGATCGACACGGCGAGAAAACGCCGCCCAATCCGCAGCAACAAGCAATTCCTTATCGAGAGCACAGCACAAGCGACCAAAGCTGCTTAGCCTTATCAGCGTTCAACGCAATAACGGAAGGAACTGTTTTTTCTTCGTTTTTTTTCAAGTTCGCCTCAGCCCGGCGCAGTAGCAGCAGTTGGCAATGCATATTAAATTCCCAATACCCTTTCCATTTGTTTGTTAAATAAAAAAAGACACACACACAAATACATTTTTAGAATATTTATTAAATCAGAAAAAAGAGTAATATCAGCGACGGGTTACGTAACACTGGCTGACAACATGTGTGTTAGGTAAATAGTCGGTGCATACACACATCTACACATAGAACAGATCCACAATTATGCGAATATGTAAATATGGCTACAGTAAAACACCGTTAACACAGCTATATTACTGAGCTCTAGCCTAACAATTTGTGAATAGACATGCATTTGTACAATATGTGGAAGGGAAGTGGGTGAATGCAGTCGGTTAGGTTAACCGAGATAAGCAAAGCATTTGCACGAATCATAATAATGCTAAGAATGCCAATGACGATGATAAATCATTATGTGTAAATTAGCTATGCCTACTGCTGGGACTGATAAGTCTTATCAAGCAAGTTGAGCCAAATCCGGTCAATATGTCAGAAATTTGCATACGAATGCGGTGCACTCGAAACGCCAGCTGCAGTTGACAACTGAGGCTCTTTCACTATATACTATATATATATATATATAGCAACTGTGTAGTAGTATGAGCTGTGCTAAACTGCACCTGTGCATAACTAACTACCCTGTGCTGCCACTAATGCCAACTATTGATGAATGCACAGCCGAGAAAAAACAAGGCATATTCATTTGCTATCTCAAATGTGGAATGTCTTCTTCAAAGTGGCAATGGGAAGCGAAGCCAGCAAACTTGATATTGATATTTCTCTACAATCTAGATTTTGGATACGTTCTGTTTCAGTCACACTGAGATTAGCACTTGGCCAGTAACAAGTTGAATCGAATCGAGTCGAGTCGAGTCGAGTCGAGTCGAGTCGACGCCGTTGCCATTAATAAATTCGTTTGCATCGCACAAGTGCCAACAACAATGGCGGCCACGTGCAGCGCTAATTAAAAGCGCACAAGTCCCATTCATGCGCGCCAAAAAAAACTTGATCAAGCATTCGATGGAGGAGGGGGAACAGTTAGGGGGGCGGGGGGTGGTTCAAGGAGAGTGCACTTATCAGCTAATGGAGCATGCTCATGTTCTATTTTTGTGCCAGGTGGCAACGTCATCTCTTCCGTATGCCGTATATCTCTCTCCCTCTCTCTCTCTCTCTCTCTCTCTCCTCTCTCTCTCTCTCTCTCTCCCTCTCTCTCTCTGTCGCCGATCTGTGGCTGCATTGACGCGTCAAATTTGTTGTTAGACGCAAACGACGCAAAATGCCAACGCCTGCTGACAGCGACGCCGCCACGCCCACTGCCAGACCAATACTGTCACTTTCGAGTGTCCAGTGTCCGCTGACCATGCTCCGCCCGTTTTAGTTCCCACAATTTAGCTGAACGCTGATAAAAGTGAGCCGAGCAACTGTAAAACGAGCATTCAAAATGCGCGAATCTCAAATAACAAGCAGATGTTTCGCATTGCACAGACTGATCGAATTCAAAATACCCTATACATTGACGTTTATATTGAAATTCAACAGGTTTTGCTAAATAAATATTGTATTCAATATTTTATTGTACCGAACATGATCATGGATTTTCTGTCAATGCGTATTATTTTGAATTCATTGTTAAACAATTATAATCAATTCAATTCCATATTTTATATTTAAGTATTTGAAATAAAACTATTTGAAGTGTTGTGTTACAATACAAAAATAAAATATTATTTATGTAAGTATTCGAAATAACAGTAAAATTATTGCAAATAGTTTTTATTTTTGTCAATTATATTCTAAGAGTATTGAGTACTTTGCACATTATTCCAATCGACCGTTCGCGGCGCCAGGCTAAAGCGGCATTTAAATCAATATACCCGTTGAGGGCATAGCGCTTGATGGGTATATCTATGGGTATTATAGCGTCGCGTCCGGCTTGTGTTGACATTTGCAGTGCGGCAGATTACTCAATTTGGGAAATGCACGAGCGATAGAGATAGCAATACAGTTTGAAATATAAATAGAAAGAGAGACAAGAGTGGCACAGTGAAGCAGAGAGAGAGAGAGAGAGAGGGGCAGAAGAAAGCATAGAGGGAGAGAGCTGCATCTGCGAAGACAATAAAATAACATAAACAAAACAACAAATAATAATAATATGAAAAAGAAGAGACCAGCACCACAATTAACAGGTAAATCTCAAAACAAAATAAAATACGATACAAAACAATAGACACAAGAACAACATTAAAATGCAAACAATTAAGAATTAGATGGCATATCGAATGACGGCGAATCGGAATCAGAAAATGCAACTGAAAACGAATCCAATTCACCCAAGGGATTAGTCGACTAGGAGATACCCTGCATAGAAAATATAAATTATAATTAAATTTCCAATTCATGAGAACACATATTTGTATAAGTCGGGAATTAAATATTGCCTAGATTCGAAAATAGAAAGATAAAGAGACAGTCGGCCAATTCCAAAACATATATATATATATATATATATATATGTATGTGTATGTGTGCATATATGTATATATGTATGTATATTCACTAATAGTTATTGCTTTGACATATGTCTGCAAACAAACATTTGGATTGGGTATAGCATGAAAATATCGAATGAAAATAAAAGGAAATCGGAATTAAACTGAACTGTGTCTGTTGTTGTTGCTTGTGTACAAATGTACTTACCTATATAAACATACATATATAAGAGTATAAATAAATAGAATATATACACAACATGTAGGTATGTGTGAATCTTTAACTTCGCTGGGCAGATGAGAATTGTGAATAGTATTGTATATATCCATTAAAAAAGATGACATACATCAATGTGTCCATAAATCATGTTGTTTACAACACATGTCGATCATTAAATCGCTTCAAGGAAGAACTTCAACATAATATCGCCAAACAACGACAATCTGCCCAAACCGTAGACGATGTATCCATAATACGATAATAATAATAGGTAATGGCAATGTCATCCTAAAATATCGGATACACTTATATTTTTTCCATTTGCATCGTAGCACTAGCTTTACAATATGTATTTGAGATTAGTTAGAAGCTTAAGAGTGCTAGATATTTATCCAAATACTGCTCACTCCTCCCTCCCCCTCCCCCAAATGTGAGGATCAACTTTTTTTGTTGACCGCCCGAAATGAATGGCGCTGAACATGAAAAACGCATCACAATGAAAAGTGACTTGTTCGTTTGTAACCCACACAGCTGACAGTTTTCCCATTTTCCATTTCCCACTTCCCATTTTCCATTTTCCATTCGGCAGTAGCAAAGTTTGCCACACACATATCAATCATTTACATAGTGTCTAATAACTAAATGTGTCGTTTGCTAAAAGCATTTAAATGCTATTTGTATATCATTAAATGTTGTCTGCAATTTCCATGGGGAGAGAAAAGGGAAACTGCAATAATAAAAATGCAGGAAAATTGAGTTCAAGGTGAGTGCTTTTAATACGATAAGGCTTAAATATATATGTAACAATTCTACACGGTAAGTTAAATTAAATTAATATTTGTAATCAATGCAATCAATTTTCTTGATTAATCTTAAGCTCGATTTAAATATAGATGTAGCAATTCTACATAGTAAATTAAATATATATATTGTAAAATCATATACTCTTGACTTATATTTTATTGTTGTATATATATAAAAAAAAATTGCATTTACTTTTCCATATTTAAAATGAAACAATTCGGCAAAATTCAGCCAATTAGCAACACAAAATTCGAATCCAAATTCCATATCATATTCGCAGTATTAATTTCTATTATATATGGTATATATGCATATATGTGTGCATATACTCTACACCAGCACACGGGGTATCTGGTGCATTTGAAATGAAAAGAATTTTTATATGAATGCTGGCCAAATTTCGAGTGCCTGATAAAGAATGCGAATACTATGTCCAGAGTCACGAATATAAAACGTATACTAATATCATATTATGAATACACTCTGCGAAGTTCGATTGGAGTTCGATTGGGCCTTATATGGATTTTCTCTGAATTGGATAATTAAGTAGACATATTTATTATTAATATTTGATAGGTAGAAACAGATTAGTTGCATCCAAAAATTCAGATTGGGAAGGAGAAAACACTCCAGCTTGAGGAGACAGCTAAGATCCTTGCTTACAAAGATACTGGATTGAACAACCGGCAAATATCGCTTAAGTTAAGTCGATCGGCATCTTCAATTGAGAATTGAGACTGGTTAAAATTAAAAACAAAAAAACCACAGCAAATAAGGCTAAGAAACCAACAGCAAAACATTATCACACAGGCGAAAATCCGCAAACTGGATAAAAATGCTACGGCATCTAAAATTCTATTTGGTTTACGGTTACGAGTACCGCAACATGGCAACATATATATTACATTTGGCAAAAGAACAAATGTCCTGGACCCAGGAGTGCAAAAATGTAATGTTTTCTGATGCGATACAATTGCACGATTTAAAGAAGTCGGAGAGGTTTTTACCTACCCGCAGCTGTGGTGGTGCCTCACTCATGATCTGGCCTGCATTCAGTCATTACAACAGCATCATTGTGGAGCGTCAACCAGACCCAAATGCCGTATTCCAACCGGATAATGCTCCAATGCAAAAAAAAAACAATTTTAAAAATGTAATTTTCAATTTCCTTTGTGCCTTTCATCGAGTTTTGCACAGTGTATATATATATATATATATATATAGTTATATATATATATATATATTTATATATATTTATATATATGCTGCACTAAGGTGTGTGTGTGTGTGTTATTTATGAGCCTCTGATTGTGCGCCTGCTGCTTAGGTTGGCAACGTGTTTGTCGACACCCAAAGAATATTTATAGAGAGCAAACAATCACAAAAGCTTTCTTTATCAGTGCTCGGGGAAGAGTCGATGTTTCAATCTCAAATACATGTTCAAGATAGATAATATGGAACGTAGTACATTTTTATAGCTATTGCATCAAGTAGTCGCCCGATTTACTAGGTTACTTAACTGCTGTCCATCACATAAGTTTCGTAATAAATTATTACCAATAATACTAAAAGTGTTCTCTGCCTAGCTTTAGATCGATGCTTGTGCAATTTGTTGGAGGAACTAAAGTAGTTTTAACCCGGAAATATTTTTTTTACATTCTTAAATTTTCCCAATTGTTTTTATAAAATTTAATTTTGAATTTTAATTCATTTTAAATAAGTTGAAAATTATGAATAAAATGTCCGTTTTTGAGTCATCTTCCGCTTCTAAAAACATGTTCATAAATTCATAAATAAAGCTTACAAATTTCAAAATATGTATCAAAATATATGCCGATCTTCGGTTTGTAATTATCGACGTTATCGTTTATCGATGAGATGCGAGAACACCCGTCTGACTGCTCCCATGACTGATCCTATTACTATATTAACAGAAACGATTTCGATTTCAAGTTCATGAAGTTCAGCTTGCAACAAGCGAATGCTGCATAAAAATGTGGCACATGAAAAAGGGGGCTGGAGTTGGGGGTTGAGGGTGCTGTCGGTGCCAGTGTCGACTTGTGTTTTAATCAAAAATTAACGCAATAAATAATCATAAAAAATGCATAAATGTCAAATTATAAATTTAGGCAATTCACTCTCTGTGGCACTCTTACGAGCCGAATATTTCGTCTGTCTGTCTGTCTCACTCTCTATGTGTGTGTGAGTGTCTGTCTGTTTGTGTGTGTGTGTGTGTGTGTTAGCAAGATTAATATATCAAAGACAATACAAATATTAAAACTAATGAAGCAAATATTTTGTAAAAATAAATAATAATTTCAGAAATTTATACAATTTGGCATAAGCAAAACACCAGAAACACAAACCAAATACTACGAAAATCAAAATGCTATTAAAATATTATAAATCCAACTACCCCTCTCACTCCCACCCCCGCTGAAAGCTTTTTGATGTAGGTCGTCGAAATTGCAATTAGCGACGACTGCATTTTGGTCAATTCAAAGAGCGAAAAGCATCAGCCACAACAACAACAACACGCACAGACAGAAATTAGCTAACGGGGACCTCTGCTTTCACGCACACAACCACACACTGAGGAGGAGAGTGGGGGAGAGAGAGAGGGAGAGGGAAATACACACAGACAGAAAGAAGAAGCAGTCGTAGAAGGGAGCGAGAACATATTCCGTATTCCGTTTTCAGTTGCTGACCCTCGCCTACGCCACGAGGGCGTCAAATGCCGACAGTAGTCAGACAAACGTTGACACTGACGCTGACGCAGACTGAGCCACGCCCCGGCGTCTGCGTTGCCTACCCGCCTCTCCCCACACATCAGCTGGCATTTGCAATGAGAGCTTTCATCTACTACTACGACTGCTTGATGAGTGCGAGTGCTTTTACGAGTACTACAGCCTGTGCTGTGAGTACTACGACGGATGCAATCCGCCCCCTCCATTACGCTAGCATGCGCCCTTCCCTTACCTTAGCCAATCGCCCATTGAGCTGCAACTTGCTTCGCGCCAATTTGTGAAGCTCAATTGGAAAGAGTATTGTTCTCAACACACACACATACATTGCCTCTCTTTTTTGCCGGTCTGACTGAAGCTTTTTGAGTGACTCTCTCTCGCTCTCTCTCTCTCTCTCTGACTCTCTCGCCGCGTTCTCTCGAGTGGTTGAGTTGCTTTGAGTGAGAGTTTGGAGCGCTTGTATTTGTGCTTTAAGTGCTTGAGTGTCACAAATGTTGCAGCAATATTGTTGCCAGCGCTTTTCAGCAACTTTCCGGTGTATCAGCAACATATACAAAATTACATTTCTATTTTTTTATGGGATATTTTAGAAGTACTCAATTCGTATGTATTTTTAAATTTCGAAATTTTACACATATTTCATATATGATAAAAAGAAATTTGTTTAGTCATCCACTAAATGAATCCTAAGCCTTCCAAGTGAATTTCCATTGCATTGATTTGCGTTCTATTTGCAGCATTCCAAAACGGTTCCAGTCGTCATATGAATAATTACAATGGAAAGCGACGACTCAAATGGACAGTTACGTATGCAAATATGTACACAAATATGTGTGCCTGTGTCTGTGTGTGTGTGTGTGTGTATGCAGTTATTAATGCGACACATTCACTATACGAAAGTCGTCAAGTCAAGTTTAAAATACTTATGCAAAAAAGCAAAAACAGACAAAAACCAAATCGCAGGCAAAATCGTTTTTTTTCTCTTTTTTTATGTGCTTTTATTACGCTTAAGTCGCCCATAAAAATGGTTTTGATTGTTGATTTACTGCTTCTTGCTCTTTCAGCTCTTTAGCTTTCCAGCGCTTCCAGCACTTCGCTCTCTTTGTTGTCCTCGTGCAATGCAGAAATGCAGCAAAGAGTAATTGACGAATTTGTTTTGTTGCTGCACTTTGTCCATTTAACTGGCATTGCTTGTTGTACTCTCTTTCTCTTTCTCTTTCTCTCTCTTGCGCTTGCTCTTGCACGTTGGTCGCTTGTCTATTTTTTTGTGAATGAATGCACACACACACACACACACACACACATTGGAATTGCTGTTGACAATCGATCGCTGTAATTGCCGTTGTTGTTGTTGTTGCCGTTGTTCGTTTGTTGTTCGCTTGTTCGTTCGTTAGAATTCCCTTTGAAATGCAGCACGAGGTCAGCGCACAGAACGAAAGACTTTGGACACAAACCTCAAGCGGCAGTGATGCGTGGCATAAGCGCCAACAGGGCCAAAAGCGACGCCGGCAGAGATCGCAATGCAAACAATACAAACAATGCCCAAAAGCTGCCTCTTTCTGCCCTTTACCCATTTCTATGTGGACGATGGGGAACATTTTGCCAAATAATATTTACATTTGCTGACAAGCTGAATTGTTATAAATAATTCATGAATTTAGCTGGCCAAACTGTAATTTATTTCATTTAATTTTCTTTTCTTTTTTTGCAATTTATTTCCATAATTAGTCATTTTGTTTGACAAATTCGTCAGCAAAAGTGTGTGTTTGCCCCACAGTGCAGTGAGTGCGCGCCACAGCTGCATGTGGCTGTGTCTGTGTGTGTGTGTGAGTTGTTTTTTTTGTGCAAATTACGTCACTTCCTGTGGCAGCCGCCTGTGGCATGTAAACAGCGCCAAATCCATTGACACAGAGCTGCGTTTTATGAATGAAAATGCAATTTCTTCTCACTGTGTGTGTGTGTGTGTGTGTGTGTGTGTGTGTGTGTGTGGGTGTGTGTGGGTGTGTAGTTTATTTGTGTGTGTTGGCGGCAGTTGGGGCTTGTGTGTATTATTTTGATCACAATTTAATTGATTCACTCGATGCGGCTGCAACAAAAAAACATAATGCGCCAACTATTTGATCGACAGCAATTTTGCTGACAGCATTTTTTAATTTTTCATTTTTTTTTGGTTTTTTCAACAACTATGATCAAAATGTATAAAAAATTCTCGGAACATTCGAGTGACCAAAATGGGTAAATTGGTTGCGTGAAATGTTTTGCTTGGATCTATTTTGACTATGCGAAAAGAGATAAATCCGACTTTGAATCGCCGTTGCAGCCAATACAGGGTATTCTGCAGTCGGCTATGCTCGTTCCGATTGTTGCTTGCGTGTGTGCGTGCAATTTTGCAATTAACGTGCAATTTAATGTAATTTTAATTAAATTATAGCAATCAAGTAAGCATTTTTGTCTGACATTGTCTGGAAATAAGAAACCATACAAAAAATTAGATAAATCTATCGATAAGCAAGCTGATCGTCGACATGCTTAAAATGTGTATATTTATTAATTTGCTTCAATCTCGGACAAATATATCGATATCGACATATTGGGAATAATCGAATATCGATTAATGTGGGAAAATAATTTTGGAAACAACATTTTTAATTTTATATTAAAGAGAACTCGTTTGTCCATATCGATACACATATATATCGATACATCTCTTATATATTTTGCATGAATTGTGTAAATCAATTTGCTGTCTAAATGACAAATACAACGGGGCCTAACCGACTGCCAAATACTCTGATACCATACAAAATATCAGCTGATAACAGATGTGGCAAGGAACAGGATGGTCGTAGCCAAGAAATACCGATCTTTGATAAAGATTTTTAGTAATTAATCGTCCAAATTCTGATGGATATGGGCTTTTGTGAATTATTTAGGAGGCGGGAGTGGGCGTGGCCGAGAAGAAATGTTGGAAGACTTTCGTAGTATCCATCCTTACAAGTTTGGTAACTGAAGCCCGGAAATTACGCAACATTTTTGAAGGATATTTGATATCTGTTTTTATCGACTTACCCTAACAGGTGTATCGGTTTGGGGAGGCGGAGTGGGCGTGGCCATCGAATTTCCTGTCAATCTCTTAGGGGAGTTACCAGTAATATTCTTTCAAAATTTGCTGACTCATGCTGACAAATTGTGGAGGAAATGCGCATTTCACATTTCTAGGGCCGAAGTTCCTGGGGGCGACGGTTGTGGGCGTGGCCTGGAAATGTATATGCCGTTTATTGAAGGAGGTTACCAGCAAGTTACCTTCCAAGTTTGGTGACTCTGTCTTTAAAATTGTGGGAGATATGCGGTTCTATCGACTTACGCTAACTTAAAACTCGGCTTTGGCGATAACAATTTGTGATCGATTGTTAATTATCGATTACGATGGACGAACGGACAGACAGCAGGACGCACATTGCCGGAAACCAATATGCTATGACACCTACGGCAACAGAGTATAGAAACAGCGGACAATTGCATGTTGGTTGAGCTGCTTCACCGAAAGATCAACAACAACAACAACAATAAAAACAACAACAATTGCAACATCAACATGGAATAGGCGGCGCCAGTGTCATTGAGGGCGAGTGTTAACAAATTTTGTAGTATTGCGTTTGGAGTTTGTGGAGAATTCATTGATCGAAATCGAAATCAGAAATCAGAAATGGAAATGGAAATGGAAATGCAGGCTGTCGTTGCGAACAGAACGTGCCACATGCAGCGGCTGCAGCACCAATGAATGCAACTGGCTAGAAACTGAGAAACTGTGTCACTGGGTTACCAACTTAGCTGGCGACGGCAGTGCTAACGTGGCTCACATTGTCTCGGCCAATAGCCCGATGGCAAAGCCCAGTCCCAGTCCCAGTCCCAGTCCCAGTGTCCCACTCCCACTCCCAGTCCCAGTCCCAGTCGCAGTCCCAGTCCCACTCTCAGTCCTCCCTCTCCACCGAAAGACGACGACGAGTTTTGCTAGTCAGCAACTGCTATGCGGGTTTTTGTTCCCTTTGGGCCCAAACGGCCAATTAACTTATCTGATACAGGCAACAAACGGCAATCGGCATGCGGCAGCAAAAACAATGCCTGGCGTCTTTGTCTACGATCCTCGCCTAGGCCAACACACATAGAAAAACAATATACATATATATATATATATAAATATATACATGAATATGTGTGTGTGTGTGTGTGTGTGTGTGTGTGTGTGTGTGGCATGTATCCGCATTGCTGCCAAGCCGGCAAACAGCTAACGGCCTCTGGGCCAAGTCGCTGGCTGCGTCGCTCTGTCTGCCGTGGCAATCTTTCAGTTTGGGCGGCTGGCAGCGGATTGGATCGCATAAGTTGCGGCTTGAATTCAATTGAAGAACAACAGCAACAATAGCAACAACAGCAACAACACTCGCAACAATCGCAACACCAACAACAACAAAAAGAGCAGCTAGAAACGGGTTTCCATGCGACTCTGGCGGGAATGCAAAAGATTTTGCCTTTGATTTTTCTAGGTGGGCCCCAACAGTTTTTACTTTCGACAAGCTCCCCCATTCATTGACCCCCCCCCCCCCCCTCCAATCCTCCTCCACAATGCTGGCGAACTTGGGCTCCAATGCGGCATTTCTTATTATCTTTTTCTTTTTTTCTTAAACAGAATATTTGACTCAAATGTTCACAAGCAACTTTATATGATGTAATTGATATAATTGATTTCCTCGTTGCCACATGTTGCAGATTGTACACATAAACGTGTCACTCTTCACAAATTACTTAATTCGAAAATTATTCACATAAAGGATTGAAAATAAAAATAAAAATAAATACTTTATATTTTTACTCCGGTTTTTATACTTTACAAATAATACTTTAAAAATAAAAAATTACATATTAAGTATACGCAGATGATTATTGTCCTTTTTTTGTTTTTTATTTTAAGCATTAATCATTGAAAGAACTTAACGCTGATAACATAAACATAAAGCTGGTCTTAACAAATAATAAATAGCATCAAGTGTTGCACATTAATTCCTTCATCTTTTAAGAAGATTTTTCTTAACGAAAAATATAGTTGAAAATTGCCTTTGTCTTTATTTATTTAATCTATATTTTTTGTTCGCTGCAAGTGTGAAATCTTTCATTCCAATTTTGAATTCTGTTTCAGGTGTGGCTTTGACTGTTTGCCGCATCCAGCAGAATGTGCCACAACCGAAACAATTCTGGCTGCTCAAGTGCCCAGCTTAATATAGCTGCTGTGGCACGTAAACATTTCTGTTTTGCTGCAACCCACTCGAATTTCAAAGACAACGATTTTCCATCAAATTCCGAAAATATCAAAGCTACACGAAAAACTCTTAGGCCTTTAACAGTTTTAGCTTCAAATGAAAATAGGCGTTGCGAGCATTGTTTTTGTTGCTGCTGCTGCTGCAAGCGTTCCTTTGTTGCACGTCAATCAAAATTGCATTTTGCTTTTCAATTTCCACCAGTTTTTCTTGTGGCAGGCGTCTGGCGATGCGAAGAAAGCGCTCCACCAGCAGCGTGACACAACGGAAAACCAGAAAAGCTTGTGCTCATATTGGGAAAAACTTCAAATACAGAAAGCCGAAAGTGGCGGACATACATACACACACACACACACACACACACAAACACACACACACACAGACACTTACATACATACACATATGTATATGCCAACAACTGTTGTCGCAGCAAGGCATTAATTATGCCATCAACAAACCGTCGACGCAGTAGACATATCCTGTTGACACACACACACACACACACACACACACACACACACACACACACACACACACACACACACACACACACACACACACACACACACACAGTTAGAAAAGTTTTTCGCATTGGCAACGGAAGTCACGTCTCTGTCGCCGTCTGCCTGAAGTTATCCAGTGAAAATGCACACCGCAAACCACTTATTAAATAATAAAAAAAAGCCAATACACTGAGAAAAAACAAATTTACCTCAATTTTAGTAAATCAAAAATGTCGATTTTTTCTATTCTTTTCAGAAATCTTTTCTATTATAAAGAAAAACATTTTTAATAAGTAGAAATGGAATTTGTAGAAAAAATCCTTTCCTTGGCTGGAAGAAAGCCATTGCCATCAAATTTAGAAATTTACTCTCTGAATAATATTATTAAATTACTAAAATGTAGGTAGATTTTTTGGATGAGTGTACGCAAGCATTTGGCATTTTCAATTAACAACGAGACCAGTCCACATCCATTTCCCACCCTGTTCCCCAAGTCCATGCCACCTTTCCCACCCCGCTTCTGTGCACCAACTTCTGTTATTTAATATTTACGGGATGACTTCGACAGGGAAAAACAAAGGGAATATTGAGAAATTATTCATTGATATTGATTCGAGTCCATTTCAGGATGAGAAACCCTGAATTGAGCTTGTTGTCTTCTTGCTTGTCATTTGCATGAGAATGGATCCGTTTCGGCTTGCAAATCATAATTTTAAGTTAATATTCTTAGCTTTAGATTTTCCATTCTAAACTCCAAAATGCTTCATTAAACATATATTTAAATATGAACACATTCATGCGATTTAGACTAGCATTTTCTCCGAGTGTACATAGACTGGTTTCAAGTGCGAATCGTGATCCTTACAATAATAATTTAATTAATATCATCTGTTTTTCTGTATATATTTTATAATAATTGGATTGATTACTTGCAGAAAGTGGTTGTCGCCTGCCTTTTAATTTTATTAATTATTTAATTACGCACTTCGCAAGGGCAAATAAAAATACGCCAATCAAGGAATCACAGTGGAACCGCGGAATGTTAAGAATGTGAATGTGGGAAATGTTTCGCCTGGTGGAACCAGGCCATTCGATCATTCTCCGCTGTGCTGTAACATTAATTGCAGTTTTTCAAGAATGACATTTTTAATTTCGTCTAAATATTCCTTGCCATATCGCCAAAGTCGGGCAATAAATGTTGAAGATCTGAAAGCCAAAAAAAAAAAAACAAAAAAAAAACAAATGTTTTTGTCTTGTTGCTCGTTGTGTGGAAAATGTTGCCCCGTTTTCGAATAAATATTTGTTGTATAAAAATAAAATAAGATCCAGGGAAATATACGCGTGGCTACAAATACATATATATACATACATACATATATATATATATATATATACACAACAGATTGTTGTGCATGTTGAGGCGCTGACAAATATAAATTCCATTTGATTCCATTCTAGCTTAAAAATAACCTGAGCACACACAACGCGTTTGACTTTTTGGAATTTTCCGGCAGACGCCCGACCGAATAGCTTTTGGGGAAAAAAAAAAATTGAAAACTGTCGCGTAAAACTCGATTAATTTATGTGCGTCCTATGGCAACAGCAAAAGCAGAGCTGGCCAAACCAATTTCTGTGCTTGCAACGAAGATCGCCTTTCAGGTATATGCATTGACCCCACCACCCCCCACCGCAAAAGCAACCCCGTCCACTTCACCTCTGCCGAGGGGTAAGTCGACGTCGACGTCGGCGTCAACGTCAACGTCGCTCTCTGCCAACGTTCTGGGCGATTAGTTGCTTAAAAATAGCGCAGACATGCGGAAGATGAAGATGCTGAGATGCCTTATTTTTCTTCCTCTTGCTGCTGTTGTTGTTGCTGTTGTTCTTCTTCTTCTTCTTGCCGTGTGTGTTGCTGCTGCTGCTGCTGTTGCTGCTGCTGTGTCTTTTGGTTGCCAGGCCATTGAGGCGACACGTCGCCGCTGTTGTCTCCGTCTCGGCGGACGCCCACTCGCCTGTCTCCCTGTCTCTCTGTCCGTCCGTCCGACTGACTGTCTGTCTGTCCGTCCGTGTGTCTGTCCGTGTGTCTGTCGGTCGGTCGGCCTGTCTGCATGTTACCCGCTACACAACAAAAATATTTGTCACTAATCCTACATAAAACTATTTTGGTGTTAATAATCTGCTTCCGCAAGCTGACGCCGTCACACACACACAACACACACAACACACACACGCACACACAACACACACACACACAACAACACACACACACACAGAGCCATATCATTTCTATTCATTTGCCTAACAATAGGCAATTCGGCAATTCAATCTGTCAACTGACTGAACGATCTCCACCCTCCACCCGTACCCCAGCCAGACTCACTCGCTCTCTGACATTGACATGCTGCAAGCAAATAACAATAATGATTTCCCATCTTAGGCCATCTTCATCTTAATCGTTAATGATCTATATATATAGCAGGTCGGGCCCACAATTGCAAATCAACCAACTTTGAAATCTTGGACCAAAAGCTCGTAAAGCTATACAATAATCAGCATGATAACCTGTAGAGGGTATTTAGTATTATTATCAGTCATTTGCCCGAAAGATTTCTTAAAGTTTTCTACGGAAAAATGTGCAACAATTTGTATTTGAAAAATTAACTTATAACAAAATTACTTTCACAAATTACATTTTATACGAAATTATTTCTAATACTGAGCGCATTCATCAAAAGAACCCTTTTGATTTTTATAGACAAAAATATGTTAATTTCGAACTCAAAATAATAGTCCATTTTAATATGGCTCTTCAACGCTTGGCTGTTGCATTAAATAACTAAATGGTGTTATTAAGTTTCAAGCTGAACCGGCTTTGGTTTTTCTGAAACCTAAAAACTTTAATCTTTAATCGGCTGGTATTACACTGAAATCAGAGCATTTTGCAGTCAGTTAATTTTTATTGCAAAAACAAATACGTAAAAATGTTTGGAAGAATATCGGAATCTTTGCCGGAATTTCGATGGTGCAACAGATTTAAATGAAATGTGATATCGTAATTGGGAACGAAATTGGAAATTTATATTTTCATTTTCGAAAGGCAACATTTTTAAAATTTATAGTTTTACCCCGAGAACCAACAACTTTTTCTGGTTACTAAAAATAATTTACGGAAATAATATCGTAAAATTAGAAGCAAAGAATGGTTTCTTAATGGGTTCGAGCGGAGTTGCGATCAGTTTTCCTTGGCAAGTCAAATGTGTCACGAACTGGCTGCAAGCGTCTGCTGCACACTCTCCGAATGTGTGTGTGTGTGTGGATATCTCTTCAACCAACTGAGTGGAACAGTTACATGGTACATGGACGGTCTGCTCATAATTTCCATGGAGTCATTCCTCATTCATTAAATGATCGCCAAAGCCAAAGCCAAAGTCAAAGCCAAAGCCAAAGCCAAAGCGGATGAAGTTGAGTGAGAAGAAAACAAAGAAAAAAGAAGAACTAAAATGGAAGCCAGAGATACATAGAGACAGCTCAGCTCTGCAGTTGGGCTGCCCACAGCACTTCCAGCACTTCTCCACCTCTCCATAAACTATACACTGACTGCCCGACTGCCTGACTGCCTGACTACTCACCACCTTCTCAAACCGGCATTGGCACTGGCACTGGCTCTGGCTCTGGCTCTGGCTCTGGCTCTGGCTCTGGCTCTGGCACTGGCTCTGGCACTGGCTCTGGAATCCCAGGCAGACCGTTTTATTTTTTTATTATTTTTTTGTTGATGTTTTGTATTTTGTACTTTTGTCTTCTGTTCTCTGTTTTCTGTTTTGTTTCGCGTTTTGGCATGGCATTAACCTGCAGAACTCCTTTCACTTTACATTCTAATACCAAAAAGTTTACAGCATTCGCATTCTTAAGTTTTCGATCTGTGTGCTATGGGGCGAGAAGCTTACGATCCCACCAACAACTTAGCCAACAGCTCGTTATGGGTCATCGTCATCGCCGTCGCCATCGTCGTCGCCTTCGTCTTGGTCTTCGTCTTCGGCCGGCATTCTTCTGGCGTCTGTCGTCCAGGCGGGGGCTTTGGAGAGCCAAACCGGAATACCTGATGAATGTTAAGCTTGTGGCCAATGGGCTGACTGTTTGCCCTATGAAATAAACATGAGCGACTGGCCAAAGAACAACATATAACAAAATGTACGCAATGCCAAAGAACAATATTAAAGAGCGCATATCGATTGAAGTTGGAATTGCGGCCAAATGCGATGGCACAAATAAAATATTGAATTGCCCAATTGATATTAACTACAACAACAACAAAAGAAACAGTGACTGCCCATTCACCATTCACCACCTCCCCCAACTCCCCCAACTCCCTCAACTCCCCAACCCGCCCATGCAGCCATGCACAGGTGGCGGTAGGCCTTTTCAATTTGATTAAAGTGGGTGTCAATAGTTGGGAGGTGTAATTAATTTTGTTCGATACACGTTGGCAGGTAGGAAATTACTTCAACTGTTCTCATTTTGTTTGTTTGTTTTTTATTTTTTTTTAATCACCAAATGGAAATTTAAAAGAAATTTCAATTCCAACTTGCACGCGCCAAAAAGCGACTCAATTGTAAAAATTAGATAGGAGCAGGCCAAGAGGCACCCAAAACTGGAGCACTGCTGATAAGAGCCATACCAATACACCCAGCATATGTACCTATAACCATAACCACAACCAGAACCATAGCCATACCCATACCCATACCCATACCAAGGCTCAGCCCCTTCTCCATTATGGGGCGGATGGCAAGAAGCGATCTAATAAATAAAACTACAAATATGATTGCAGTTACTGGGCTGCTTCATAACTGTTACACACACCCACACACACACACAGACACACACACACACACACACACACACACACCTATGGCACTCACCTACACACGCAGATTAAATGTTGATTAGGGCGTTGACAGCAGCAGCATCAGAACTTCTGATAACGCCAACTGTGATAAAAACAACACTACTCACATAGATACATATATATATATATATATATATATAAATATTGTCATATACTACACTCAGAGAAAACAAAAATGCACTGAGACCTTAGACACTGATCATATTTCTTCAAATCAGCTCAACATATTTTTTTCTGAAAGTGACTTTCGAAAACCGAATATTTTTCTGAATATCAAGGTTATGTTTTGCAATTTTTAATGGAAAAAATCCCAAAATAAATAAAGCTAAAACATTTTTTCGTACATATGGAAATTATTTATGGCAACTTGGAAAAACTTTCTTTTGGCTAATAGTTATTTTTTAAATTTCGGGTCAATTTGTTGGTGAGCAAATTCAAAGCAAAATCAGATCGGTAGCAGTTTGAACGATTCACAAATGAATCAGAGGATCCATCAAGTAACTTTTTGAACTTTAGATTAAAGCTAAATGGAAATTTGCAAACACGTTTTTCTTTAAAGAGTTATTTGTAAGAAATTGATTATCAGCTGCCACAGCGACAATTTGGTCAAAAGCGAACCGATTTTCAAAAATATGAATTATTCGACGCGTAAGAAAACACAGTATTCGAATTCCCAGTTACTTGCTGAGAACATTGCTTGTGTTATTCGAGTATTTTGCTCTTATGGTCGGTTCTTGTATTTTTGCTCAGTACGCAGGGGGAAGAGAAGGCAACAGTTTGTGCGAATCCACTGTGAATGTGTGTGAATGAGTGTGAATGGTACGGTGGGTGTTTGTTGTGATTTGGATGTGTTGAATGTGTTGAATGTGCGCTGGCTCTCATTTTTCAAGTGTATTCAAATTCCCATAATCATCGTTTTCGCCCCATGTAATAAATCTAATTTCCCACAGCAGCCAGATCAATGCGTTCAAAGGGTTCAATAAACGACCCCAAAAGTGTGTTGTGTGCTGTGTGCTGTGAAGTGCCTGTGTTTGGACTCCATTGAGTACCACTCGCTGTGTAGTAACCCGGATTTACTTGGAGTGCGACGAGTGCGCAAGAGTATGTAGAATGATACATCAAGAACATAGAACAATGTACTCACTGCTCACTGCTCACTGCTCACTGCTCACTGCTCACTGCTCACTGCTCACTGCTCACTGCTCAGTACTCAGTCTGTGTCTCTGTGTAATATGGCCATGTCTGGTCGTTATCGTGGGCCAGTTAAATCAATGTCAGGACGGCATTCAATGGACTGCAGATGACTTCATCGCAGCAGACGCGGTCTGCTGTCTCTAAGCCTGTTAGCCCCATGCGAGGCTTTTGGGCTTACAATGTGGAACTGGAACTGAACCTGGCGCTGGTTGCTGGTTGCTAGTTGCTGTTTGCTGTTTGCTGGTAGCTGGCAGCTCCAGTAGCTCGGGCCAAGACAATGACAGCCAATTACATATGATAACAGACAGTTTTGTAACAACCAGTTTCGTCAGCTGCCAATCAAAAGTGATTATGATCGCACAACAAAACAAGACCAAAGCAAAAAAAACAATAAAACCCGTCCACAATTCTAGCCCACCCCGCCATAAACCAAATCCGAGCTCCGACTCCAACTCCGACGCGGACTACGGCTCCGGCTCCAGCTCCAGCTGCACACCCTCACACACACACCGGTGACCAGCAGCAGCTTCGCAGAGTTCGACTTTGTGTTCAGCTTCCAATCGCCGCAGCATAAGTCATAAAATCAACAATAAACAAGCTGAAAACGCAGCTAAATGACTCCACAACGCCAACTTTGGGCGTCATGGTCATTGAGCACCGCTCTGTGCAACTATGGGGCCCGAGTCTTGGTCGTGGTCGTGGTCTTGGTTTTGGTTATGGTCTGAGTCTCAGTCTCAGTCTCAGTCTCAGTCTGGACAAGGGTCTAGGTCTGCGGGCTGTTGCCGTTTGCTGTCGAGTCTGAGTCTGAGTCTGGTCTGCGTGCCAGACGACGCGTGTTGACATTAGCTCTTAAAATTTATTAGTTTTTATTGTCATTGCGGCTAGCGTTATGGTCTTAGGCTGGGCCCCTGCCTCGGGCGGGGCCAATGGGATAAGTCGTCAGCGGGCACAGTCAAGTCATTGCAATGGTCCTATCAACAGCACCTATGACAAACTCAAAATTACACATTACACTATAATAATAATGATGAAAAAGTTCACAGATAAATTATTGCTGGCCAGGTTACTTTTTCTGTGCTTTCATTCTACCCAAACACTTTTTTAAATGGCTGTAAATTGGAGCTACGTCATACTAGATCTATTGTACCAACGACAAAGCCTCAGAGCCTCGCAAATATTCTCACCAAGTTTTTATATATATCTAAATGTCAAGTTTTCGCAAACAAAACTCCAATTCATATCTTTAAGCTCAATATTTGAATAGTAATAATTATAATAATAGTTTAAATAATCGAATAGTTCCGGGTAATGTTATAGAGTCCATAAGCAACCAAGTTTCGCTATTTCGATTGTTCCTCATTGCAGTTCCTCTTTTGTCACGGATCGGTTTCGGTTGGGAAGGATTGATAAGTCGATTACCTCTCGCCGCCAACGACCATGGTGGTTAGGAAGTAGAATGCGGACCAGCTGACGTATTTGACGGGATCACCGGAGCCCTCGATCTGAGTTTCCAGAAACTCCGAACCGTACTTGGTCATGAAGGATAGGCAGGCCATGGCGCCCATCAGCCAGCTGCCCTCGTTGACGGCCAGATAGGAAAGTGATGTTATGTTGCCCAGAATGGTCAAGAGCTTCAGCGTTTCGATGACTTCATCGTCTTCCCCGTCACCCTTCCCCTGGATAAGGCCCACCAGGACACAGATGGCCATGGGTACGATGAAGAGGCCATGGCCCAAAGCAATATTGTTGGCATCGCCACCAAAGAAGAGCTCTATGTTGACCAGTGGCAAGGGGACTATCTCCAAAATGCAATTACTCGTCTGCTTGGCGCTCTTCGACGTTTCATTGCCACCGAAACAGTCGACCAGGCCAAATAAACCATGACAAAAGCCAATCACGCATGCGGAGAACGCATATGGATGCTCCGAAGGCTCCATGGCATAGAACCCATATCCGGTAACGCCGCACAGGACTAAGTTGAGCACACCCGACACCGCCGAATTGTCCGACATTTTTGAGTTGATTTCTTTCTGAATTGGAGAAGGTTGTTAACAAAGTGGAGCAGCCAAAAGCGAATTGGATATTAATTTTAAAAAAGGAAAATGAAACGAATTTTAATTTTACTTATTTACGGAAAAATGTTAAATGTATTTTAATTTTATTATTTTATCTCCCGACTGACCGAATTGTGAAATTTGTTTTGTGAAAATGATATTGTCCCAGGTGGGATATGTCGCCGACTGCTGCGATTGAAGTTAACCAGCCCACTTGACATTTTTCAACTCGGGCAAGTCAAACAAATATAATTGAAAATAATGTCGGGATTATCGTGGTTATTCGGAATTTACTCTTGCGTTTTTTCATTCCCTGAGTGGGTTCAAATGATTAAAAAGGGAATACCGAAGTGGTGCAGAGGTAACAGGCAAAAGAAAGCATCTCCAATCCCATAAATTCTGGCAGCTATCAACGCATTGCGAGCTTGCAGAGGTGTCTCAAATATGGTATGGCAATTTCGATAAATAAGCTGGCAAGGACCAATATGGTAACAATCTATTGTGAACCGGGGCGTGCCGGCATTCCGGATAATAGGGTTGCTAGCATTCACGACTGGAGGGGAGCCAGCTGACATTTCTCTGGTCGTGAATCGTTTTGTGGACTCGATCCACAAGTAGTAGAAGCACTGGCCAGCTTCTCACGCAGCCACCAATAGCAAAAAACCACTAGGATATGACAGCTATGATGGAAATCGCACCATTCACTTTCTGAATATTTGAAACAAATCTCTTCCAACGGCATATTGCAGTTTGCTCAGCATCCACGCAAGCTAAAAATTGTGGAAATAACTGCGGGGTAAATCAACCTTGAAATTGATAAGACCTCAAAACACATCCCGGAAGATTGCCGGCCAATAAGCAGACTGAGGCTCTCTCAGCTAAGTGCCTATACCCCAAACAATAGTCAAATCGGAGTCCCAAGGGTTCGGATATGGTAGCACAAGGACATCGGGATAGTCCATAATGATTTACGGGTTTTGATCATACATTGTTGTACAAGGTCTGTTGTAGTATGCAAATGACTCTTTTGAAATCGAGATGGCTTATGTAATCTCTTATAATATTGTCTGATACTACACAGGAATTACTATGCCATCAGCATTTCCCGAAAAGTCAGGAGTTTAGAATTATCTATTGCCTGTTGTTTAGGATACAAATACATATCCATTATCTTTTATTTTTACAGACAAATCTATAATTAATATCCGTAATAATTAAATAATCGAATTGTTCCGGGTAATGTTATAGAGTCCATAAGCATCCAAGTTTCGCTATTTCGATTGTTCCTCATTGCAGTTCCTCTTTTGTCACGGATCGGTTTCGGTTGGGAAGGATTGATAAGTCGATTACCTCTCGCCGCCAACGACCATGGTGGTTAGGAAGTAGAATGCGGACCAGCTGACGTATTTGACGGGATCACCGGAGCCCTCGATCTGAGTTTCCAGAAACTCCGATCCATACTTGGTCATAAAGGATAGGCAGGCCATGGCGCCCATCAGCCAGCTGCCCTCGTTGACGGCCAGATAGGAAAGTGATGTTATGTTGCCCAGAATGGTCAAGAGCTTCAGCGTTTCGATGACTTCATCGTCTTCCCCGTCACCCTTCCCCTGGATAAGGCCCACCAGGACACAGATGGCCATGGGTACGATGAAGAGGCCATGGCCCAAAGCAATATTGTTGGCATCGCCACCAAAGAAGAGCTCTATGTTGACCAGTGGCAAGGGGACAATCTCCAAAATGCAATTACTCGTCTGCTTGGCGCTCTTCGACGTTTCATTGCCACCGAAACAGTCGACCAGGCCAAATAAACCATGACAAAAGCCAATCACGCATGCGGAGAACGCATATGGATGCTCCGAAGGCTCCATGGCATAGAATCCATATCCGGTAACGCCGCACAGGACTAAGTTGAGCACACCCGACACCGCCGAATTGTCCGACATTTTTGGGTTGATTTCTTTCTGAATTGGAGAAGGTTGTTAACAAAGTGGAGCAGCCAAAAGCGAATTGGATATTAATTTTAAAAAAGGAAAATGAACGAATTTTAATTTTACTTATTTACGGAAAAGTGTTAAATGTATTTTAATTTTATTATTTTATCTCCCGACTGACCGAATTGTGAAATTTGTTTTGTGAAAATGATATTGTCCCAGTTGGGATATGTCGCCGACTGCTGCGATTGAAGTTAACCAGCCCACTTGACATTTTTCAACTCGGGCAAGTCAAACAAATATAATTGAAAATAATGTCGGGATTATCGTGGGTATTCGGAATTTACTCTTGCGTTTTTTCATACCCTGAGTGGGTTCAAATAATTAAAAAGGTTATAATGAAGTTGTGCAAAAGTATTTAACCGGCGAAAGAAAGCATCTCCGATCCCAAATATCAGGATCAATAGCCCATTCAATCTACCCATCGCCGTCTGTCTTTCCGTCTGTATAAACAAGCCAAATTCAGAGATTATAATGAGCAAATAAGAGCTCAAATTTGGAATATAATTTATGAAATATAACATGCAGATTACGTTTATTTTATTTAATCGATAAATTCCCCATTTAGCAAAGTAAATATTGAAGTCGGCATTTTGTTTTAATACCTCTATTTCTTCTAGAACTTCCTTTTGGGTCTTTGCTATTTGTCCGTAAGCTGAATACAAATTGATAATTAACGTTTTAAAATCGATTTTGAACAAAATTACGCCCAATCCTCAGTTGGCAATAGGGATGGGCGTGTCCACAATTTAAATGTAACTCAAATAGCTTATAACCATAATTAGTACTACTTATGACTTGCAAAAGATTCAGCTGAGATATGACCGCATTTCATACACTTAGGAATTTGTTTAAGTGGATTATGATGTATCTTCCAATTGGGTAGCACTATTTGTAGGCCAAGGTATGTCGGAGCAGTCCATTATTTTGGCCAAGTTATCACCGATATTCTAATTTCATATAATATTTTCAGGAATTTTGTTTAGCAATTCTCGAAACTTATGAAATATATATGTCCCTTTGAGATCTTTAAGAACAAAGGCTTCTGTGGTCGCCAATTCAAACCAGATACCTAAACGAGGAGTGGAGTCTTCGTTGTCCTTTTACTCATGCAATGTAATAAAATATTATATAATTGATTTAATTAAGATACTACAAATTTAGTTTGTAATATCATAATCGAGAACAATTTGGTTTGGGTTGGTTCGAGAATCATCCAAAAATTTAATCAAGAGACAGTGTGTATGGGCGGTCTGGTGTGCTTATAACAAGATGATCCGTTACGTGATCACCGGCATCGGAATCGTCCTGTTGCATTGTCGCATTCGCATGCAGGACTTCAACTTCCGGCTCATCGAATCCAGGCTCATCATGAGAGCAATCGGCACCGCCATCTTGTCACATGTTTGCTTGAAGCTGATCGCCCTGTGCGCCAGTCGTATAGATGCGCACATTCTCCTCTGTGTAGTCGACGATGTGACGACGCCTCTTTTTCAGATACACCTTCTGCCGCAAATAGATCTTGAGGATGCCCTTCACAGCGATGAACGTGAAGCCGCCGAGGAACGTGCGATGCGGCGCCGACGCCACGTTCCTGTATAACACCCAGCCCAAAATTGATGAAATGCTGGGCATCAAAATAGCACCGCAAAAGATGCCGGGAAAGTCGATGGGGGCATCGGGTAAAGGCGTATCCTCAACATTGGACACCGTCTCAACGTCGGCACGGGCGTAGAACAATCTGTTGATCAGTGGCAATTTGCGGGCAACACTGTGACGACTGCGCCAGAGTTGCAATAGAATGTCCTCCCAGCGGAAGAATCGACTGATGATCAGGACCACCGGTATTATTGGCAGTCCGATCAAAACAAAGATTGCGTCCCCCTTCTCAATGAGCTCCATGCCGCGTTGCATGCCGAGCACCTGAACGAGCGTGATGGCCCCATATGTGATGGCCGCCCAGTAGACGGAGAGCAAAACGGCAAAAGCGGTTACGAATGGACTGAACCGACGCATCATATCCAGGCAGAACTTCAGGAAGACAGCGATGCGGCTCACCTTCGGAAAAATGATGCGGTACTCAAAGCGGCACTGCATGCAAATGACTTTCATTCGCGTATCGCCATTCTGCCTCTCATCAATCCAGCGAGAGAGGCAGCTCTCGTGCACCCACTTGATGCTGCCGCGGCATTGGCACGGGTGCACCCAGGTGGCACGGCGGTTCTCCGACTCGGTGCCAAGGCATATCCAACAGGTGCGCTCTGATTCTGGCTCCCTGGTAGTGTTTAAGGCAATTCCTCGACCAGTCATAGTAAAAACGAATAAAATACAAATATTGTAGATTTAAATACTCTGATCTAGGTAAAAATATGACGTCTACCAATCAAATAACACACATATTCAATTATGACATCCAAAGCAAAGGTGTCTCGATGCGACACAGCTCTCAGAGAGGTCTTTCTTCAAAAGCAATTCCTAAATGAAATGACTTATAATCTATAATTAGAGCAATAACAGGAGGGGGACAGACATGCCAAGTCACAAATAAGCTAACACTTCGATTCGGGCAAGAAATAGGTCAGTCTAGATACATAAATATGCACACAGGTTGCGGTACAGGTTAAAGTGGGCTTACACACGCTGGCAATCTAGTCGAATATTCTGCAATTGTGCTGCCAGTTGGCATACTCTTGCCAGAGGTTAGTCGCTCGAACATGTCTGGCAACATCTCGACGACCGCACTTGAATGGCAATTTGCCGGTCATTCACCAGCCAGAGAAGTCTGAAAATACAGATTTGCAATTTAAAATGGAAGCAACACTAGTTTCTGCTGTTGACATTATTATTATTATTAAATGTACATGTAAATCAAATAACAGACGCATTTGTTAATTATATTTTATTATTTTGAACTATGTACATATTTATGTAATTATTATATATATATTATATGTACATATTCATATTTTTATTATAGGTGCAAGTGCTTATTATATGTACTATAAGTAATGTAAATGTATGAAATGAAGACAAACCAAGAAAACCTGTACGAAAATCCAGAAAATTTAAACGCGTCAAAGCTTTATGTATATATAGGTTAGCATCGTGTGTAAAAATGCTTTGAAACATTCAAACCAATAATCGGGCAACATACTTTTAGGCTGACCAATAAAAGCAACGACAAATTCTTTAAAGTCAATAAATACAAGGCATACTTTTAGGATGAAATAAATTGTCGGCGCAAAAAGCGTACTTTTTAGACAGGGTTTGGTGCAACGATCTTCTGTATCGAGGTGACTCCAAGTGCCAAAACACTTGTAAGCAATTTATTCGCACAGCGAACGGAAAAAGGTGGTTAGATATTAATCGTGTTTGTCTACTGTTTATATCTAGAAGCACTTGCATTTTTGAGAAATGAATCGTAAATTAAAATTCAATGCTTGGGCAAAAATGTAAATAATCTTAGCACTACAAAGTTATTTAAGAATCGGTGATTCTGGAAGATATTGGCAATTGAATGGCTTAACTAAAACCGGCAGTCTCTACAAGAATCGATAGTTTAAGGATTACTTAAGTTAAGCAAAAGCTTAAATAAATACCAATCAAATCACGAAACAGTTAAACTATAGGTTTAATTTAACTTACAGATCTAATAACTATTATATTATAGGGTATTGACATATCTTATATATCTCTGACTTGCAGCATGTTAAAGAGTTATAAATTATCATACTAAAATCAAAGGAAAACGTATTTCATTTATTCCTTGTTAATCAGAGACACAGATACATATTGTATGCCTTTGAGACGCTTGTGAGTCCTGCTTGCCACACACAGGTGAGGCACAGGTTTTTACTATGAAAAATTTATTTGACAAATTGTGGGAACTTCAAAACTTTTGAGCAAATTGTGTGTAATTGCTTGAATAACAAGTCAATTAGCAGCGAACCAAGGGGGTCAAATAGCTCTGATGCGAGCCTATAAAAGCACCAGTTCAACTGGCCTGAAGCAATAGAAACGTTCAAGAAATGGCAGGTAAATTTGGCTTTGGCTTCTTGTACGCGGGTCAGCCACTGCAGCTGTACTTCTATGCGGTGCCGCACCTGTGTCTGAACCTCATGGGCTACTGGCCGCGCGTGCTGGATGCGCTGCAGCAGCGCGCTCTGATCCATTTCGTGGTGCTGGGCGTCGGTGTTGCGACCGAGCTGCATGCCGGCCTCCAATTTGCACAGAATGGAGAGATTGCGCTGGCCCTGGAGACGTTCTGTCCGGCGGGCACCTCGGCCGTTACATTGCTGAAAATGTATCTCATGCTGCGCTATAGAAACGACTTATTCAACGTGTTGGCCAATCTGCGACAGATGCTGTTCGACGGCGCCAGCCAATCGGACGAAAAGCAAAAGATAATGCGTAAGCATTTTCTGATGGCATCACGATTCAACTTTTGGCCACTCTCCGCGGGATTCTTTACGTGCACCGTCTACAATCTGAAGCCGCTAATTTTTGCCTTGCTGCAGTACTGGGGACAGGCCGAGCGGATTAGGTGGGACATGCCCTTCAATATGACGTGAGTTTTACGCTAAAGCACTCAAACACAAATTATACTCTTGCTGAGGGTATTACAAGTTTGTTCTTAATCAATTTTGAGATATGTCCGTAGTTTAGCTGCAGGGAGGACATATAGCGAAGTCAACTATATATAGAGGACTGTCGTTTATCAATTTATGTTAATAATTAAATTTCTAACTTGGTGTACACTCTCCACTCTCCACTCCAATTTGGTGTCCACTCAGCATGCCCTCTTTCCTGCTGCATGCACCACTCTATCCGGCTACTTACATTTTCATCGCTTACACTGGCTACGTGACCATTTTTATGTTCGGCGGCTGTGACACCTTCTACTTTGAGTTCTGTGTGCACATTGCCACACTGTGCAACTTCCTGCAGGTCGACATACATGCGCTTTTTCGGCCATACGATGGTAACGTGCAACACTGCAACACAGCAGCACAACAGCAGAGTACCCATAACAATCTAATATCAATGTGCAGGACTCCAACAGATGGACGACTTGCGAGCCACACTATTTGTTGGATGTCTGGTGCGACTCATCAAGCGGCACAGCGACATCATTGAGCTGACGGTGTTCTTTCGCCAACGCTACTGGATTATCACATTGGCGCACTTCTTGTCCGCCAGCATGGTGATCGCCTTCGGCATATTCGATCTGATGACCATTGGCGGCAATGGACTGGGCACACTGCTCTACATCGGATACACGGTGGCTGCCCTTAGCCAGTTGTTTATCTACTGCTACGGCGGCACCTTGGTCGCGGAGAGCGTACGTTATTCTTGGCCAGATTCATTTCGATTAGTTAGTGAGTAAACGATGCTCTCCTGTTCTCTTGCAGAGCCTCCATCTGGCCACTGTGATGAGCTCCTCTCCCTGGCACATATGCCAGCCCAGGCATCGGCTCTACATAATGCTCTTCATTATGCGATCGCAGCGGGCCCTGACAATGGATGTGCCCTTTTTCTCGCCCTCGTTGGTCACCTTTGCCGCAGTTCGTATTGAATACCCAAAAATTTAGCACTTCATTTACTCTAATCGCCGATTAATCTTTTCTTTTCCAGATACTGCAAACGTCGGGCTCCATAATAGCGCTGGCCAAGTCCTTTCAATAACCGAACTTTGAAGAATATTTATGCATATGTTAACCCAGCTTATAATCCTTAATATCAAAAAGCAAACAAAAATTAATATTTTAAATGCAAAATACACTGCTAAATAATCAGCTGATATATATATATGTGTAAATGTATAAACGTATATATATATATGTTATTATGTATGCACACAGATGTCTGCAAGGGCTAGCCTGTTCCATAACAATCAGACAACAAAAGTATTGCACTCAAAGTTCGAAAATCATTGTAGTTTTGGCGCCTTATTTGCATTAAGTATATTTTCTTAATTTTAGTACTATTTTTTGTGTGTTTTGCAACTTTCTAAATATGGATCTCTTGAAAATCGAATATATTCTTAATATAAAATTTATTTAATTTGAAGTTATTGTTTTTGAGTATTTAGCAGTTATTTCTAGGAAACAGAAAATCATTACATTTTGCCCCCACATTGTTAAGATGGTAAGATGATAATATTGTTAATCTACAGTCAATCAAATTAAAAAAAAAAAGGTTGTTTTTCATCATGGGATGATTTGGTGAATATCAACTCGATTTTTTTGTAGAGTATAGTTGTGCTCGAACGTTGTCCTGTTTATCGACCACGGCGTATCAGAGTATCACGATACTATTGTATGGACACGCAGCTGTGCTCGAGTATGCCACAAAATAGGAGAGACAGGCGAAGCATTGGCGTCGACTGGCGACGTGCGGCTCAGTGCTGCTCAGTGCTGCTGAGGCAGGCTGAGTGAGTGCAACATGTGCGACAAACAGACTTTCTGGGAGCGGCACCAGTACAAGTTCTTCAGATACGGTCACATCTATGCGAGCATCTATGGCCAGGTGATCATCGACTATGTGCCGCAACAGCCAATGCGACCTGCACTGAAGACTCTGCTAATTGCCTACAGCCATGTGTTTAGTCTGATGCTGATTGTGGTGCTGCCATGCTATTTTGGCTATAATTGTCGATGGCTAATGGCAACGGATGACCGCCGGATGCAGCTGGTGCTGTACGTTTCTTCTGTCAATACGCTGATTAAGTACGCCACTGTCATTGTCACCTACATGGAAAACATGTTCAAATTTAAGGCCAGCAATCAGCGGTGCACATTGCAGCGAGTCAGCTTGGAAGCAGCCTTTGACGCCGGCTACCATGGCAGCAGGTGGCCAATGGAGAGCTTCGCGAAGTTTATGTACATCAAATTCGTGCTGATAAACATAATGATGATCACCCAGGTGTGCGGCATATTTGCCGTTGCTGGCACCGTCGATGGCGATTCGGATGGTGGCAAGCTGCGTCTGCAATTTGCCATTTACTCCTTTGTGCTGTGGAACTACACGGAGAACATGGCCGACTATTTCTACTACATGAGCAGCTGTGTGCTCAAGTATCTTCGCCAGCTGCACGTCCAGCTGCATTCCGCTCTCGGCCAGCTGCGTCGCCTGGCTCCGTATTCGCAACGAGATCCGATGAGGCGTGGCATGCTGCTGATGAAGTGCTGCCGGCTCTGCGATCGGATTGCCGTGCTACGTCTGCGTTTCACTCAGATAAATGCTCTGCATTTGGGCAGCTTTCGGATGCATCAGGTGCAGCTGCTTGGCCTGATGCTGACAACACTGATCAACAACCTAACCAATTTTTTTACAATCTTCAATCTGCTGGCGACTCAATCCATGGCGGGTGTCTCCTTTCCAATTGTGGTCCATGGACTGTACGCACTCTGCTTTTATCTGGACACATACCTTGTCACTCTGGTCATTGAGTATACCAAGACGGAGCAGGCCCGTCTCGTTCTCACAATGCGTCGATTCTGCGACTATAGTTCGCTGGATCTGCCGAATCTCAGCCAAGAGGTATTCAAATTGGCACATACTCTAACAAAAACAAGTGAGAACTGCGCAGTCGGGCGTAACAGACTGCTTAATACTCTGATATCAATGCAAAAACATTTGATACTCTGTAGCAAAGATCCTTTGTGTGGTTGAAAATTTACCTACCAATTTTACTAGGCAGTTCTACTGGGGGCCTTTCAAGTTTGGTAACTCTGCCTCTAAAATTGCAGGAGATATAGGCTTATACGATTTATGATGGTGTACGTAATTTTCTAAGGTAATTTTCTATAAAGAGAGATACATTACAGTATCAAATTCCAAATTTGGTGACTCTAGTGGCATTTTCAATCATACATTTTCTCTACTCTACGTAAATGTAAATGCGATATCAGAGTATAAAAAGTATAAAAAGTATCGAAAATCGCACTGGAATCTTAGAAATTGCATTTCTTAAATGAAACGTTGTTTCTTTCCAATAAAAAGAAACACAGATTTCGTTCATCAAGTTGAAAGTAATATAAAAAGAATGCAAATTAGAAAAAACATTTCTAAATTCCAGTGTGTTTCAATTGAGCAGAGAATTTTAAAATTAGCCTCTTTCTGTGCGATCATTTCGTGGGTGTATTGACAAATAAGAAACAATTGCTTGCGACTTACTTGAGCTCCATTTCAGGTGGAACACTTCTCGCTGCTGCTGATGCAATATCGACAGCCAATGCTATGCGGCCTGCTGCATCTGGACCGTCGCCTGATTTATCTGATTTCCGTGACGGCCTTCTCCTATTTCATAACGCTCGTACAGTTCGATATATATCTGCGCATTGCCAAGTAGAGTAGTCCCCTGCGTGCTTGCCACAGACATGCTATATATATGATATATATACTATATGTATGATTCAGCTCTCGCTTGTAGCAACAGAAACAACCAAATAACTCGACACGCACTCAACTGCTAACTAGCTAATTAGGCTAATTTGATCGTATCACATTAATTTGAATGCACGCATTACTTTCTCACATTAAGGTGAATTAGATCTAGTATGTAGAAATGTTAAACACATTATACTGGCTAGATTAATAAAATCAAGAAATATACCAATCAATTAAACCTGATAATCCATTTCAATTACGCTGAATTACGAGGCACTTTTCCATCTGTTTTCAGCTTTTATGACAGCAAGTACTAAGTCTGAAGGACATCCATAATATCTTTACATTTCAATTAATTTACTAATCCAACTCACATGTAAAGAATAAAAATGAATGCACATATTTATGCAGTATTTTTGATATGCTGATCCGATCTTAATTAATCTGCACATTTCAAAATGAAACATCAACTTTGCTTGTAGCTGCTGCCTAAGCGTGTATTCATACATACATACTTACACTTACTCAACAAACATACATACATATAACAACATTTGCATACTTATTGAATTTCTTGTTTATTTCGAATGTCCCATCACTTGATGAACTATTAAATAATACACAATGTAGGATTCACAAATTGATTTTATAACTAATTATCTCGGTTTGTGTGTGTGTGTGTCAAGTACATGCTCATATGTATGTATGTATATGTGTATGTATGTATGTAGGTATGTATGTATATATGTATGTCGGCTCTTATGGGCATTACATACTCTATTCGGTCAGTGATGGCATTATGATTTACTTTTTGAAAATCTATATCAGAGCTGTAACCTACAATTTTGATCCTTAATAATTAAAATGTATATTTAGTATTGTTCAATTGAAATGTAAATATTTCTGCAGTTGCTATTCAATTTAAGGACAAGAAATGAATTTGATGGAAAAACAAATCGATCAGAATCGAACAGAAATTACAATCTTATAATCAGTAGGAAGGGTTACAGCTCTGAAAATTGTTTAGTGATTGTCGAAACAAACACCAATTGAAATCGAAGAAACTTGCTGGAATTATGATCTGTTGTTTATATAATTCAACAATATTGAATATGCACTGTAACTCATTGTTACTTACACATTTGCTTATACAACTGTATTTTAGTATACTTAAAGCACTTATTCGCTAAAGGAGAACATATCGTTTTACTTTAAAAGGCAATCGAATAAGTTGTACTTGGGTAATAATGTTTTGTTTAATTTTCTTTTTTTATTTTATTTATTTATTTATTTTTCTTTTCTTTTCTTTTCGTTTTTTTTTTAACAATAACAACAAATTTGTGGATTTATGTATACTGAATAAGTGATATACATATCCATATATCCATGTAGGTATGATGTATATTTACTTTTGCTTAGCATGCACTGCACTGCAAACACAAATTATCAAATTCGCTTGCGAGCATTTGGTGCTTATAGAATTTCTGAATTTCTGAATTTCTGGCGGGGCAAAGCCGAAAGGCAGCTGTGAGTGCTACCAAATAGCAATCAGCTCTATATTGAGGGTAACCAAAGTGGTAAGGCTGATATTTCAGATGTTCGAGCAGATATCACAGCCCGGAACTGAATAATTTCATATTAGTTTTGCATCTATTATAAATAGCATGTGCTGCATTTTGGATTATTATAATACTTAAATTTATAAATTGATGTAATTTTAACGTGTATATTTTTTTTTTTTTTTGGTTTTTATTCAATACCGACAACAATAACTGATAAAGGCACCATTTTGATGAAATGCTTCCACAAAAATTTGTAGTATACGCTGACAAATTCACGATATTTGTTGTTGTTCTTTTTATTTGTTGCTGTTGTTGTTGTTGTTGTTTGTTCATGATGCAGCACAAAACTGTTTCTTAACAATGGATCTCGTTAAATGCCTCTCAGTATTAGCTCTAATACATATTGTATATATGTACATATGTATATATGTGTGTGTGTGTGTATGTGTGTGTGTCACGGTATTAATTATTTTATTTTTTTAATTATGAATTGATTGTTTGGTAAATTCTTGCATACACTTTCTAAGGCTACATTAAAAAACTGTCATTTGTGTTTTTGTTTTGATTTCCTTATTTTTTTTACAATTTGCGAATTTTATAGACAAGCAATGTGTGTAGTGTGTGTGTGTGTGTGTGTGTGTGTAAGTTGAATATACTCGTAAATGCGTTTATTAATTGCATTTAAGGCCTTGGAACAGTTACCTTGACTTTGAAATACGCTAAGGGCTATTAAAAATTAACGCTTGCCGCACTTGGGATTAAATTCCAACAAGTATGTGAACTTTTTGTTTGTTTAGTATATACGATAAACATATACGTAAGTAATTAAATTGTTCATTCCTTTTGTTTCAATATACTTATAATGTAAACTATGTTATGTGTCTATTAACTATTTAAACAAGTAGTACATACATATACATACATATGCAACTATGTATGTGTAAAATTATCCATTGATTTTACTATTCTGTTTCTTCAGATTTTATGTATTTTAAATTGCTTTCCGTTTGATTTTGCTTAGATGTGCTCGAGGTACTTCACTAAGAGATTGCAAGGCGGGTGTTTTTGGTAGGCAGAATATTAATGCGATTATTGATTGCGACAAAATGCGTACAATATGTGCATAGACACGAAAGGGACTCGAGTGTATTCTGCTCACGGACATGAAATTAGCTGTATCATAAGACCCACTTATGAGTGCCGACAATTGGACAAGAATTGAACAATGAGCTGTGTATGCCACACACAATACACAGTCCCCGTTGCTCATCAAGTATGGAAAAGGGCAAATCGCTCAGGGTGTTACCATAACACAACTATCATCGAGAGCTAATTCAACGAAGGTTTATGGCATATTGATTATCTTATATATTATCTGCAATCCAATCTAGACTTTATCGACATTGGGACTTTGTCAAATTACCAGTTCATTTCGGCCTCGTTTTCATATTTTCGCAGTCGCGGCTCACCCGGCATATTTTCACAAAATGTTTGTGGATTGCACATTTTTTCTTTGCACTAGTTTTACAAAAAAAAAATATTGACGCTTTTTATGTTTAAATTTTACACACATCCTATTAAATGATTTGTCTACAAGGGGGAAATTGATTAAAAAGTTTTAATGGTATTGATGTATGTTTTGTTTTTTTTTTGTTTTTTTTTTTTGTAGTTTATTTTATTACATTTACTGCTTTCTTTAGTTTAAAATTAATATAATTCGCTTAGGTTTGTTTATTTAATACAACAATGCATTTTGCGTTCAATGTGAAAAAGAATTTGGTATGCATTGTCTGCACGTACATATACTGTTCAATGTTTATAAAGCAGGGAGCGAAGGTTTTACAAAATATATATTTATTACAAAATTAGGGACAGACGATAAAAAAATTATAATATTATGCAAATACTTTCCCTTCCATTAGACATATAGCTATGTACATGAATGCACAACGTATACATTTTCGAAATATATTGATCTTCTAAATATTCTGGAAAGTGAGCGACACACACAAAACAAAAACAAAAAAAAAATCATAATAATAAACTTGAATAACTTGAATTTTACTAAATTTCTTAGAAAAAAAGTAGAATACAAAAAAATAAAATAAATAAAGATAGTTAGCAGTTATGTGCGTTGTCTATAATTTATAAATTTGTTGGTTTTGTTTTTTGAACATTAGCTAATTGTTTGCTGTCGATACATAAAAAAAATGTAAACACCAAAAGGTATTTGAGTTGTTACAAATTCATTTGTAAAATTAAACCGTATCGGTGTGTGTGTGTGTGTGTGTATGTGTTATCTATATAATATATATTTGTATATATATATATATATAGATATATATGTGTGTATATATAGGTGTATATGCTGTATTGATCGTAATATGCTTATGTATATGTGTTGCTCGAAATCAACACTACGCTTTTCAATTTGTTTAATGCTGTCTCTAGCATACATGTTGTATGTTAAATGGTAAAATGACTTTTTGCATTGAAAGAAGTGATATCGCCCTCTCTCCCTATGCATATATATATCTCTCTCTCTTTCTCTCTACATGCATACATGTATATTAATGTGTGTGTGTGTTTGTGTGTGTGTGCGTGGGAGTATGTGTGTTTATGTAGCATAAACAATTGTGTACATCATCATCATTATTCATCTTGATTCGTATTGTGTGATTTGTGTTGCATTAGGCAAAGGCGCGTGGGGGGGGGGGGAATACAATATATCTAACAACAAATGCACCAACTGATCGTTGTCGTCCTCGTCAACGTCTATTTACCCAAATATATATATATACCTATATAGTCGTATTCGCCAAGTGATTCAACTTCAATTGCTATCATTAAACGTGGTAAGTTAGACGACGCTAGTCGCACTAAAAAGAGTATATATATATATATATATACCTATTATACATATTTGTAAAGGTATGTATATGTATATGTATATGTATAAGTAAATCATATCATATACCATATTATTATTAGCGTCAACATAACTAACTCGCTATAACCCTCGTATAAACATCAACATAAACAAACAACACTAGCGCATAACGAACGTTTCCTCCTCTCTTCAACTCAACTTTTCTTTGCATTCTGCCATCTGCATTCTGCTTTCGGTTTTCTTTTTCATATTAGATCTTGTCATCAATATGATTCGGTTTGTTTTTGCTTTTGTTTTTTTTTCTTTTTGTTTTTTTTGTTTTTGTTTTTGTTTTTGTTGTTTTGTATATCAATTTTGTTCTAACTAAAATTAAACAGCTGCCGCTTCAGGTGGAACAGTTTGTCCCCACACCAAGAACTAAGAACCAAGAGTCATGAACAAGCTTGGCCAAAAGCAATGCATCATAGTTCGTGATGTATGTTTGGATCCTTATTGTACTGCGCCCGCGATTGTTATTTGCTTATCTAAGACAATAACCATCCTAATTATGGACAACATTGAGTTGGCTGCTACGGGTTGTTGTGTTGCTGTTGCTGGTGTTGATGTTGTCATCATCATCGATCGGCGTCGTCCTTTTTTGTTGTGGTGCATCAGTGTGGCGTTTTTTGTTGCGGCTGATTTGTTGTTGTTGATGATGTTGTTGTTGCTATTGTTGTAGTTGTTGTTCTCGAGACAGGTCGACAACGTACTCGAGGCGGCAGTGTCCATGTTGTTGTGGCTGTTGGTCATAGAGATTCCTTCGATGGTACCCAAATGGTTGGTCCCGATTGCGACCAAATCATTGATTTCACTTTGCTATATATTTCTTCGATTGTATCGCCTTGTACAACACCTACAACGATCACACAACGAATACATTTATTATTATACATTAGTTCGGGCCCAAAGCTCCTCTCAATGCAGCAACATACCCGTAAAGTATTCGCCAAACTCTTGCTCCATCTTAATAGCGCGCTCAAACGTTTTCTTTGCCTGCTCCTCGGTCATGCGACGGTTCATTTCCCTGAAAATACATATAAATATATATATTATCATCTAGAGATATATACAGCTATGTAGCTTAAAGCATTACTTACATCACGGAATCTACGGATTTGGGCTTTATGAAAACAGCTACCGGATAAAGTTGCGCCACCTGCAGACGCTTAATTGCATTGCCCGAAACATCCAGTATGCAGTGCTTGCCTCTTTCGGCCACCTCGCGCACGCTGGCCACAGAAGTGCCATACAAATTGTCATTGTACTGGCCAGCTTCGATGAACAGATGGTTCTGAATATCACGCTCCATTTGCTCGCGCGACGACACAAAATGATAGTCCCGGCCATCTACCTCATATTCGCGTTTTGGCCGCGTTGTATCTGTGTTCAAATTATAATAAGATATAAGATAAGATGATCTTAAATTGTAGTTCAATTGATGCATTGATTGATTGATTGATTGATTGATTGATTGATTGATTGATTGATACATACGTGGCACACATGAACCGAATTTGTCCGGGTATTCAGATATCAAATCGTCGTTGATACGATCCTTAAGCGGTCCCAATATTATAACGGGACGTGTGTAGCTGATGGACAAACGCTGTACGGCCTCATAGGACAGCACATTCTCCTCGGAAGCTGTAAGCATAGTAGGCAATGCTATTAGGTTGTGTGCGGGTGCAAAAAGAAAATGTACAGAATGAATGGAACTGGTCCTGGGGGGGGGCGGGGCGTGGGTGGGTTGTGGGGAAAAGGGGCTCAAAAAATCAAACAGATTGATTGATTTTCCACATAAGGTGTACGGTTATAGTTTTCTATTTGAAATATAATATGCAGAGAAACGGAAAGTAAGTGAGAGATAGACAGATAGAATAGAGATATCAAGAGAAAAAGAGCGCAAAAAGGTAATTTTTTCAATTTTTATTCTTTTTTTTTTTTTTCAATTTTCTCAATTGTGTCCATATTAATTGGTTGGTTAGCATTGAATTAATAATGTTGGATTTATTGTTTACGATGGCTCTCAGCTTTCCATAATAAGTTTAATGTGAATAGTTGAGTAGTTAGCTAAATAGATTTTAATGTAACGAGCGCTTTATTTAAACCAGAAGTGAAAATAAAACCATATTGAATAAATACATATTTATACATATATAAAAATAGTCATTTTTTGAATTTCAACGAAATGTAAAAAACATAAAATATAATCTACCAAAATACTGCACTAATTTGTATTGAAAAAATATATGAATTAATTAAAGCAACCAATATATGTTTGATAATCTCTACACTGAGAGAAAGTGGGGGAAAAATGATAAAAAAAATAAAAAGAAAAGAAAAGAAAATAGAAAGTAATATATAACTGCTTTTTCAATAATTATAGGCAAAATGAGTATCCAAGATTAAGATTTCAATGTAAATGAAATCGTAGTATTACATACATATATACATAGTGGTTGTATTATGTTCAAAGTTACAGTTACGAAAACGCTATACGAATTAGACGAGCAACAAATGCACAATAAAGTCACTAGAAACGTTTGCCAAATATCTGCGGCATTCAGTTGTCAGATATTGCTTACGATTATTATTATTGTTATCAGTTGGCGTAAAGCTCTTAGCTGATGCATACACATTACATACAATATAATACTAAGACATACTAATACAAACAACGAAAACAAACACAACAAACAAAAAATAAGTAAATAAATGTTGAAATATGTAAGTAGAAAACATGTTAGTACACAATACAAACAACGTACCAAAAATGATATGTACTACAAATGATGATTTATGTGAAACTTTGGTAGCAATTTTTTTATATATATGTTTTTTTTTTTTATTATTATTAATATTATTTAACTTAAATGCTAAACTATACTATACATATAGGTGTACATATATATTTAGCCTAAAATATATATAATTGGGTTCGACTTTCGTGTACATTTTGGAAAAGAGGAATCACGTTTTGAAAACAAATATGATCGGGCTATTTGATGGAACATTTGTTGGTTTGATCGATCGATCGATCAATCGATCGGGTTTCGTTTTACGCTTAATTCGATTTCACATTGAATTTTGGAAATTATAGTTTACTCACTCTGTAAGACCATGTCATGGGATTTCATTTGCAAATCATGTTAACATTCAACTATTAATTGGGCAATTAAAAGAAATGATGCCAATAATTTGATTGAACTAAGAATCACAACAAAAGAGAAAATCAACAAAAAATAAAATATAAAGCCAATAAAATATGGTCTCCGCGACAATCAGATACAATTAATGCGTGAGAGAAATGTATATATTTATACCCGGATATGAATGGTTCCTTTCTGGAGAAATATATAGGTTTGTCATGACATCATGGAAATACACACTAACGTACATGTACCATAAATTAACAACACTTCTTAAATCAAACAAGACTTTTATTCATCTTCTGAAACTTTCAAGTTTAGTAATCAAATCATTTTGAAATACATCATCATATTACAATAATAATCGTTTTGCGTTGTCGTCGCTCGCATTCCATTTGTTACGTTGTTACCTTAATGCTAATTAATAACGAGTACATAGATCAATTCGCATTGAGGACTTTTGGATTTGTTTGGATTTGGGGGTGGGTATGCCGCTTCTGCTTGGGCTGGTTCCAACAAATGAAGTCAAAATGGGGGAAATGTGCGTGCAGTGGTACGATATCGATAACGATAAATGACAATAACAATAACATCTATCGGTGTTGAATAGGTTCGACTTTAACGTTTGCTTTTACGATTGATTGCAGACCGCTACGGAATATATGTTCAAAAGGAATAATTGTGAAATGGACAAAGCACAGCATAAAACTAAGCAAATACAATCAAATTACGCTTGATAAACGAATCAAGATACAAAAAAAAACAATAACACAAAAAGAAATCGAACAAATAGCGAAAACGGAGAGGAAATATACAGGAGATAAGGTCGAAGTAGAACTAAGCACTACAATCGCAAATATTATGGCTCATCTAATCTACGGAGTAAATACAACTTTCTAATGGAGTAAAAGGATGGTTTCTGAGACAATTTCGTTCATTAAAACAAATGCCTTTGAATACTTGCACAGAAGTTGTCAACAGTGGCATCAAAGCAGCTTCAGCTTTTAATAAAATTATATACAAAATTGTAATGCACTCAAAGTAACTAGTTCTGAATGAACGAAGTCTGGATCGGTTATCGAATTTCATCATATTCATTTCAAATCAATCGAAGCTTTATTTAAAAACATGGATTGGTTAGTTTAACTGTTTGTTTGTTTTTTGTTTTTTTTTTTTTTTTTTTGGTTTTTTGACAAGTACATCTATCGAATATAGAGTAAAAGTATTTAGATAAAAGGACAAGCAGGCAAATAAAAAGTGTGGAAGAACTTAAAGCTGGATTGATGCGGAGAAACGATAGAAAATTATATATGGAACATCTTTAATAAAATAAGAACCATTATGCTTAAAAATCAATTCGAAAATAATTGTGATAGCTAGGAAATTTCTATTATCAGAAATTTGAAGGGAAATTCGAATAAATTATTCACTATATGTAATTTTTGAAAAATACTGCGAAAAACCAAGCTGGAGAGCATGATAATGGACTGAGAGAGCGAGAGAGAGAGAGAGAGAAAGAGTGTGTGCAAAAGAGAGGGCAAGAGAGGAAACTAACCAAGTAACCGGCATTTAAAAATAAATATTGCTTGCAGTTTTCGTTTTGTTTGATAACTAAAATTATTAAAAAACAAAATGAGAATAAAACTATATATATATTCTTGATATTGTTTTGGTTTTAGACCTATTTTTTTCTTTTAAAAAAAAAGAAGAAGAACGTAAGCTTTAATGAATTTATTTGTAATATTTTAAGGCCTTTATATCTGTTGTTGCATTTATATGGTTTGTTTGGTTCTTTTACAAAAATTGTTGCTTAATTGCTCGACTTACGATAGTCAGCATCATTATTCTCCAAGTAGATTAAAGTTATCTGCTCCATATCGGGTAATTCCACTCTGTAGATAATCTCGCCTGTGCGCATTGCGTTTTCATACGTACGATATACATATATATATATATATCAAATATAGGTTGGTCGATTGATTGATTGGTTGGTTGGTTGGTTGATTGATTGGTTGGTTGTTGGTTGGTTGGTTGGTTGGTAGTAGTGATGTACGGGGTTGATAGTAGTTGATTAATTTAGTAGTTGTTGTTGTCGCAGTACATGAACGAGCGCATGGTTGTAACAAATATATATTTATACATTTATAAATATATTGATGTAGATTGATTGATTGATATGTATAAAGGTACAACGGATTTTGTCAACCAGTTGAGACGTTATTTTGATTCAATTCAAATAACAAGAATTAAATATATATTGGAAAAGTTTTGTAAAACAAAACAAGAATATGTATATGTAACATATTGACAAATTTTTTGTTTTTTTGTTTTTTGTTTTTTTTTTCATTATAGGTTTGTTTGGATGTTGTTTGTGATATTCGTTTGTTGTTGTTTTTTTTTATTTTTGCCAAATTACGATTAAGAAGATGATTTTAAGTAGATATTTAATTAATATTATATGTAAATTATCAAACGTAACGAAATTATAACAATGTCGTATCAATAACACACAGTAAATAGTTTGAGAAGTAATAGTTAAAGTTTGTTGTAGTTGATGTTGTTGTTGTAGTTGTTGTTGTGGCAGTAGTAGTAGTAATAGTAGTATAGTAGTGATAGAAGAAGTATTGTCGAATAATAGCAGTAGGCAGCAGAAAGTAGATGGATAAGTTGGTAAATATATTTGAATTTGGTTTGTTTTGTTTTCGTTTTTTTTTTTGTAATTGTTGAACGCAAAAATTCAAAACAGTTCACACACAAATGTTAAGTCAAAAGGAAATCGTTTATTAAAGAAAAAGAAAGAAAAAGATAAACAAAATTAATCATCGATATATATATATATATAGATATATATATGCATGTATTAGCCTGAAAACTTAAATGAACTTTGTAGACAAGCTGTTGTCTATTTTTGGTGGTTGTGGCAGTTGTGTGTGTGTGTGTGTGTTCGGTGTGTGTGTGTTTGCGTGTGTGTGTGTTTGCGTGTGTGTGTGCGTGCGTGTGTGCGTGTGTGTGTTCGGTGTGTACGTGTACGTTCTTATGTATGTGTATGTGTGCCCCGATGCGAGCGAAACTAAAAACAATAAAAAGTCCTAAGGGCAACCAAAAATCTTGAAAGGTCTGACAACTGGCCAACTATTGGCTGAGTCGGCTATTCAGGTCAGACTTCGAGTACATATGTATGTATGTATGTATCTGTTAGTTGTGAATATTTACAGGACGAAAGGAAAAGATAACCAAACGAATGGGAGTGTCAGAGAAAAATGAAGCAAAATATATATCCAAATTCCCTAGTCAGTATAGTATTTAAACGATTTATTGTCGAGTTGAACATGGATTTGGGGTTGTTCAAAAGCAAAATGCCATCAATGTGATAATCAATAAAAATAATAACAATAATAATAACAATAATAACAGAATTGGTATCAGCTAAGTGAATTGATAAACATAGGTAAACCGAGTACATATATAAATGGAGGAGTCCTGTAGAGTGTGTACACAAGTGTAAATATAAGTACTTAATAAGTATACACTTACTTATTAGTTAACTTAAATTGACACAATGAAACGACAACTGACGAATAATACACACGCACACACACACACACACACACACACAGGGAATATTATTATGTATATACAAACATATTCATATGTATATGGATTGGCATCGAAAGACCTTCTACTGATCATCAAAAAAAAAAAGAATTAAAAGAGGCCTGCATAAAACAAAATGTTTCAAAACTGTCACCGATTGAGGCGAAGTCGATTTTAATATTACATAATCCGTTCCATTCCCCAGATCTATTTAGTATCGCGTACCTCAGGTGGGTAATTATACATTCAAATAAGAGTTTTTATGGGACGAGCAGAGTATAATTTATAAATGTGTTTTTCATTTTACAAGTATTTGAGTGCAAGCGAGAGACAATCGCTAGAGGAAAATTATCCAATTACAATTGAGTTTCCAGCGTTTGTTAACAATATTTTAGTTGGTTATACATTATACGGGATAGTGTATTGAAGTACAAAAATCCTGATGAATACCAAAGAACCAAACAATTTAGTTTAAGCTTTAAACGATAGATAATCAAAAGGAAGAGTCTTGTTGGAAACATATAATCTCTATATATAATCTACATATATATAAATCTACATATATTAAACAAAAGTTTAGCCTGATTGGCAATTGTCAAATAGCAATAGGCTAAAATTTTCACATTAGTTTCATTTTGTGGCGTAAGACGAAATTTTCGAAAAAATCATTTCCAAATTCACAAAGTACCGTTGCATGCAACTTTTTCGTTTTTTCAGCCGATCAGATCATTTAAAAACCCATTTGTAAAGATCTTTGTGAAAATTCATTGACGACAGCATAAATATATATATATATATATTTATTTATTAACTTTGAAAGTTAAATTTCGTTGCCGAGTATTAGGTTCTAGTATATATATATATATATATGTATATATGTACATATATACTTCATCTAACTAAGGAATATGAAGAGTACGTTAGTATATACGACGCAAGTATATGTGGAATGAGTCTTACATCACAAGATACATATACCTATATATTTATAAATATATATATATCAATACATATGCACAATATATAAGTACTTTGAATCGTACAAAATATGGAACAGAAAGTAGTATTACAATAAAAATATCAATATTTACAAATATGTGTGTCTTTTTGTACCTAACAAAAAAAAAAACGTTTTTTTGTTTGTTCTTTATTCCTATATATATGTATATATTTTAGTAATATTGAATTTCGCCTAACGGTTTAAATTGCACAATTGCAGCTGGGAGAAAAGAATGCTTATGGATCAAATTGATCGAATATAGTAGTTATTTAAGTAGTCCTAGCGAAGTTGTATATCTGTAGATTCCTCGCAGTATTGAAAAATTGGCTATCATTTTACGATTCAGGGTCTGTTTGAGGATATAACTATGTATGATTTATGTGTAAGTGTGTACCAGGTATATGTTCATATATGCTAACGTATAGATAAGAAACGACTAATAATAACGAATAAAGTATTTAGTATGTAAGAAAGTATGATGTGATAATAAAATCGAAATACAAATAAAAATATATAAATATAAATATTAATGAGCATTGTATTAATAATTTGTTACTTATGACGTATGCAAAACATGTATGTACGTATATAGATGTATGTATGTATGTATGTATGCATGTAAATACGTAGGTGAAATGTTGGAAATGAGTCAAAGATTAGATATTAATCTATATAATTAAAATGCTAAAAGTGAGAGTGATTACTGATTACTGAGTTTTGGTAAGTTTGGAGTTAGTGTGGAGCTTATGTAACTGTCGTCTTTATGTGTATGCATATAAGTAAGTATGTAACTTAACTCATCTTGTGTTAGGCCATAGATACAAGTACACAATACATACATGTATGTGTGTATGTATGTATGTATGTACTCGCATGTATGTATGTATGTATGTATGTATGTATTTATGTATTTATGATTTTGAGGAAACACATAATTAGTTTGCTTAAATTGTAAGTAATGTGAATGAATACAATTATATACATATATGCATTAATATGCATATAATTATAGATAGGTGGTGTGTAAGTGTGTGTTATGTGTGTAACTGAATGTGTATTGGCTGCTTCTAGTTAATCTTCAAGTTTATAGTCAAGTACATACCTCCTTCAGCGTTGGCATCGTCTTGTGTGTAGCAAAGCATAAAAGCTAGAAAAATGAAGAGAAAAACAAAAAGAGAATCGAAAAAGATATACGCTTTGGTCAGTTTAAAACAGAATAGTAGTAAAAATTAGATAAATATGTAAATAGTAATAGGTAAATAGATTTGTAGTACATGTTAATTATGAGAGATGAGAAATAGTTTCTTTTTTCATTCTTTCTTTCCTTCTTTCCTTCGTTCTTTCATCCAAGTTCACACACATTTTTGCGTGTAATTGCGATGGTGAATGATGTAAGAGATATGACAGAGAGAACGGAACTGTTGATTTTATAGTATTATTGGTTGTTGTTGTTGTTGTTGCTTTTCCTTTTTTCTTGTTCCTCGTTCTTTAGTTTATAGAGAGTAGCAGAACTGGTTTGAGATGAATATGCGTGCACACATAGCAAATAGCAATAGCGCAGAACATACACATACACATACACATACACATATGCATATGCATATGGTATATACAAAGGTACATTATGAAATGAGCATAGATTATAAACAGTTATCTTTGTTGTTGTAGCGAACGCTGAAGCACGTTGACAGTAGGATTATATATACTCAAGTACTTGATACATTCACGCTAAATTACACTTGTATATGTATGTAAATCGATTGTGTGTGTGTTTGTGTGTGACTCTTAAAAATAAATGTACGTAATACGCATGGATATGTATGTAGAGTTGTATGTGTTCTTGGTTAGTAGATAATGTCAACAGACCCGCTTCCAAAAGCAAATTTCCTTTTTTTTTTGATAAAGCCAGTGTATAACATAAACCATGTGCAAACTTATGTTTAAACAATACCAAAATAGACTATACATCAACACACATATTCCAAAAGCTGGTTACTCAAACTTCAAATATACACAGGTATATAGCTAAAAGGTGTATTATCTATATACATATACACACTTATCGCTCACAGCATATATATATATATATATATATATATATGTAGGAGGAACAACACACATAATGCACACTTACGCTGCGGATCATTTGCTTGGTTATTATTAACATTGTTAACATCGATTTCACTGTTGCTGTTCACAAATCCGTTCGCTATTTATTTTTCACCACAAAAAGGAAGTTCACATGTTTTTCACATTATTTTTTGGCACACATACACGCAGCAGCAGCAGCAGCAGCAGCACGCACACATACACAACAAGAGAAACACAACACACACAAAATGGTATGTTGTTGGTACATGTAGTCCACGCGCACAGTGATGTGATGTGTATTTTGTGTATACATATGTGTGTGTGTGTGTGTGTGTGTGTGTGAATGATTCATTTGAGGATTTGTTTTGGATCCGCCGAGGACAATCGCATGTGTGAAACAAGACAATCAAATATGAAAATAAATAAAAGAGAATATAAACAAAACATTAAATGCATGAAATAATTGTTGAAAAAACAAAACACATAAAAAAAACACAAAAAACTCAGTAAAAAAAAAAAAGAACAAAACACAAACAATACAACATGTATGCATATTCGAAGCCAAGCCGAATTTTACTTAAACTAAGTGACATAATATCGAATGAGTAAGTCTTTAAACAAACAGTTGGACGGACTAAGTGCCGCGGAGCACTCGGAATAGATGAGGCGTGAGGCGTGTCAAAATGTACAGATTTTAAATATAGTCGACAATAATTTTGGAACATCTATGTAGTTAATAACAGTCTTGAGAATTTATTTAACATGACCAAGAACAGATTAAAAACATTTTAATACTTAAAGGCAAAAACAGAAAGAAAAAAAGAGGAAAACATTTTTACTTAAAAACTAAAAGAAAGTATATTAAAAAATAACAATCGATTTATATATATATATATATATATATATTTTTTAACAGTACAATCTTTGAGTGTCCATACACAGCCACACACGCACATACAAGCACACACACTCACAGATAGAGAGAGAGGGAGAGAGAGACAGGACACACACGCACACACATAAAAAATAGATGGCACACGAAAAACATTCAACAGATTGAGAACTAAGCTAAGTAAAGAATGCGAGAAAGCATTTAACAAATTATGAACTAAATAAATTGTTGATCTGTTGACGCTATTCTTGTTGTTCTTATTGCTGTTGCTCTTATTGCTGTTGTTCTTGTTGTTGTTGTTTTTGTTTTTGTTGTTGTTGTTTTTTATCAATAATGCTGTTTTTTTTTTTGTCGGACATCAGCTGACGTTGGCGCTTTTCTACTTACGCTCTTGGTCACTGCCATCTTCATTCTTCTCGTCGCGACTCTTCATGAATGGAAACTTGCGTGAAAATGTGAAATTCTTCTTTTTGCGATCCAAAGTTGATTGCTGCAAGAAGCGAGACGTGATTGCGTTAGATGTGTGTAGTATTTATATATATATATAGCTGTTGTTAAGTTGGTCAAATTAACTGGAGATGCCTATTAGGGCCTATTAGCAACATAAATCACGAAAACCACTGAAAGTACAGGTTGTCTGATATATATATGTATATATATAGATATATAAAGAACATAAAGTGGTAGTTTCAGTTAAACTGAAGAAACATCAAACATCTCTTTCGCGATTTTCCCACGCAATCCAGTTAATGGGACCAAATTAAGGCGCTAATGATGATTATTATTACCTTATCTAGATTATTGTTGGCCGCCGCATGTCCTTGGAACTTAACGCTACGATCACGTGCACGCATTTTACGCTCCCAGCGCCGCTTCGATGGCACAATACCGATTTGTTCGTCCTCATTGTCGCCGAGGACGCGTCGTGCCTGCCACCATTCATCATCGGAGGCATTGGTCACATGCAGAATGTCGCCATGCTTGAAGGGCAGGCCGCGCGACGGCAGCCCATCATCGCGAATTGGATCATAGTCGAAGAGGGCGCGCACATATAGCGAACGCTTCTGTGTAGTACGCAGCAGGGTGCCCGAGCCACCGGCGCTAAGCGCCGCCTGTTGTTTAAGCTCCTGGATGCGTGCCTCGAACCTATTGTAGTCCTCCGGCCGATATTGTGCCACCAATGTGACAACTCCACCAGACGTCTATATGCATAAAAACAGACATATATATAAATGGGACTGCAATATGGTTGAGCGATGGTACTCACTTTTAGCGCCTGTGCCGCCTCCTCGTGCGTGGCATGCGTCAAATTGACGTTGTTCACACTGAGCAGTTGATCGCCCCGCTTCAGTTCGGAGCCAAGATCCGCCGGACCGCCGGCCAATATGAATGATACATAAATACCCTGGCCATCCTCGCCGCCGACTATGTTGAAGCCCAGACCTTGAGGTCCCTTTTGTATGGTGATGGTGCGTGGTTCTCTGCATCCAATTCATAGACAAATATGCACAATTTAGTAACGCATACTAACAATCGCATATATATATATATATATACGAAGGAAGAGCACCACTCACCTGGTTATGTCCTCTGTGCTGACAGCGCGTGGTGTGCCCGGTGGCACGGCCGCCAGGACATTCGTGGATGCATATCTTGAGCCGGGCTCTATATATTGTTTATTAGTTCAGTCAAAGTTTAGTTTTTTTTTGTTTTTTGGTATTCATATAATTAAGAACCACACAACGCGTGTAACGTGAACGTTTGCACACAATACACACAAAGTAAGGCGCGCACACACAAGTGGCACATACATTGAGACATGAAAGAGAAAGGGGTTAGGGAGGATTAGTGGAGGTCGCGAAATCGCACATCTTGATAAGTGTATGGGCTTATAGGGATCCACAGCACAGGAGAATCCTTGCCAGTGGTGTGTAATAGGGTAAATAGGTATCGGAAAAGAACTTAAAGGAGGAGAAACCAGAAACCAGTAAAAGAAACCAGTAAAAGAAACCAGTAAAAGAAACCATCAATTAAGTGAGAGAAAGTGTCAGACATAAATAAAAGTATTATAATAGATACGCTGCTCTTAATTAAAGTCAATAGCTAATCTTTTTTCACAAAAGAAAATAATCTGCACAATTTATAATGTTGTCAAATGTTGTCGACATTGTTGTAGAGTATGCCAAGAAATTGAAAAATAAATAAATAAATGAACAATGTATATCCGAGATAAGAGAGCAACATGAATCACTAAATATGGATTGGAATTGTGTGCAAATCGAAATGCGAAAAGCACACTTATCATTCTTTTATGTAGTTAAAAATCATTATTTAGCTAACAGAAACGTTGTAAGACCAAAACAAAATGAAACTCGTGTAAATATATAAATACATATACATATACATATACATATATATATATATATAAATATATGTATGAATGTGATTGAAGAGGACACGATTGAAGGGATGATCTTATAATAAGTGTAGAAACAGACATTAAAAGTGATGCATGCATGTCGAAATATATGCAATTTTAGGCAGGCTACATTTGCATTTGTCGTGTCAAATGATTCGATTTGGATTTGGAATGAACTGCCAGCCAGGGAGGCGGCCAGCCAGTGTTCCAAAATTACTGATTTAACAAACAACACACCTAAAAACTAGCAGCTTAGCAAGCAAACACGCACAAGCAAGAAGCCTGTAGAGCTCTATCTCTGTACGAGATATAGATCGCCGAAGCTCATTTGTCGTGTGAGACGTAGTGAGAGAGATCGAGCTAATCACGACTATGATAGAAAGAGATATACATATGTCCAAGTGTTAGAGAGAGAAGGAAAGTTATAGGAGCAAACAGATAAGCATCGGTTAGTAGTGAGATCCCTGTCTAAATTCAGAAACTGCCTCTAAACTCATTTGTATCCTATATGTATATATATATATACAATGTTACAGATATATATATATATATATATGTGTACAGTTGCGAGAATAAAATAATAGCATTACTCTCACAAGAAATGTTTTCAAGTGTGTCCTTTTTAAACTTCAATTTGTAGGTTTAAGCAAGTTGTGAATACCTTTTTGGAATAGAAGTAGAATAAGACTAAAAAACAAAGTGAGAAAGTTATTTAAATTGAATTCAAATTAAAATAAAGAAAATTAACACAAAAAATGTGCACTTATAATTAAGAAAACTAGAAATAAATTAGCTATTTGTATAAAGTGCGAAAGTGGTGATAATATATTCAAAAGAACTAGAATCTATTAAAAGTTAACAAACGAAAAAATTGCAAGAATCGTGGTGCCAATTATTGTTTTCGCAACTGTATATATATTTATATCTATATATCTATATATAAATATATATATTAGTGTGTGTGTGTGTTTATACAATGCTAATTTGGATATGATACATTGAGGACTTTTTCAGCTGCTGAATGATATAAGAGGACTCGTTTTTGAGATGCAATAGAGAAAGAGATGGGGTAATACGAGGAATGTGATTAGTTGAAGATTGATTTGAATTCACAACAAATGATTCGCTTACGCCTTGGCAAGGTTGATTGGGATCGGCTGAGCTCTGCGCTGCTAGCAGCCATCGCAGGCATTGCAAGCTTGGCATTAAAAGCTATAGCAGAGGCAGAGACAGAGGCGGAGGCGGAGGCTGGGGCGAGGCTGGGGCGGAGGCTGAGGCGGGTGGTTGGTGTTGGGGCAGTGCAGCTGTCGCTGCTGCTGTTGTTATTGTAGTTGTTGCTTTTGCTGTTGTTGCTGCTGTTGTTGCTGCTGCTGTTGTTGCTGCTGTTGTTGTTGTTGTTGTTATTATTGTTAAGATTATTGTTGTTGTTGCTGCTACTGCTGCTGCTGCCGCCGCCGCTGCTGCTACTGCTGCCGTTGTTACTGTTGTGGTGGCAACAGCAGCATGTTGCTGTAAGTTGTTTGGGCCTAAATTGGTGTTGGTGGTGTTGTTGGTGTCATTGGTGAAAATGATGTTGTTGGTGGTGTTGGTAATGGTTGTGTGGATTGTGGAATTGATGATGGCTGATGGCTCTGGGACTGATGCGGCTAAATCAACAACTGACTGCCCAACATTGTTAAGCGCACCTGCAGATTCCGAATTCACTTGTTGCTGTTGCTGCTGCTGCTGCTGCTGCTGTTGCCATGTGGCAGCCAATTGGGTTTGTGACTGGGAGTGCGACTGCGTCTGCTGGCCAAGTTGAACGGCCGACTGCGATGCACTGCTGGTTAAATGCTGCGTTTTGCCAACAATTAGCGTCACCTTGTCGGTTATCGACTTGAGCGTGCCCACAGCCAATTCGTGCGTCACATTCTCCAAATTCTTTTCACCCTGTTTGTGCAGAGCCACAGAGAGAGAGAGAGAGAGAGAGAGAGCGGTTAGGAGTTGTTGCAGTTTATATTTATGAAGGAAGGTGGACAACTCACGGCACTGGTGCGAACCGCAATCAGCTTGTCACCGATGGAGAGACGACCATCGACTTGAGCAGCTCCGCCGTCCATGAGCTTTGTCACATAGATGCCATTGTCGCCGGGTATATGCTGATTGCCGATGCCGCCGGCAATCGAGAAGCCCAATCCTTTGCCACCCTTAACCAAATCAATTTCGATCACCTTTGGACCCGTTCCCGATCCCGTTCCCGTGCCCGTTGTTGCCGTTCCACTTGCGCTATCATGCACATCGACTGATGGGGCAGCTGGTGTGGCAGCTGTTGTGGGCGTTGCACTGCTTGCTGCACGTTTTCGCTTCACATGCAACTTGACAATGTTGCCAGCCCGCTTCAATGCATCCACAGCGGACGCATGGGGCACATCCACAACGGATACATCATTGACAGAGACAATGATATCGTTAATGCTCAAGCGTCCATCGGCGGCAGCAGCGCCGCCCGGTATCAGTTTCGTTATATATATGGAGGTGTCGGTGCCGATGTGCGGATTATCGGTGCCACCAGCAATCGAGAAGCCCAAGCCAGAGTTGCCACGCTCCAGCTGAATGTCCTCATAATACCAGCTATCATCGCCGTTTACCTGAAACATTCAAACGTTGAAGAAACCCATTAGAAATGTTGACTATTTTTATCAACTATTTTAGATAACAAATGTTTTAGTTGATGTTTGCTGGCAATGCGAGAGAACAAAGAACAAGGACAAGAACAAGAACAAGGACAAGCTACCAAACAATGATGATTGACAATCAGTTAATATTATTATTATTATTGATGTATATATGATATGTATCTATGGCTTTATCCACCTGGAGGAGCCATATGTTTAGTTTATAAGTAGACGATCAAATTGAATTTGTTGAACAGACAGAAAGAGATCAATATATATATAGATATATATATATCTATCTCTCTCACACACACAAAACACAGAGTTGCATTTGAGCGCTGCTTACCTTCGTCGAGGATGCCTTGTGTAGCTGAAAATCATTGGCCCAAAGAGAGAAAACTTAAAATTGTGAGTAAATCGACGAATTTATGTGCAAAAAAAAGATAGTGTTTAACTTTATTCCTTTATTTATGAAACAGTCTTAAAATATATATGAAGGCCTACTCGGCAGATCAACCAAAAAGAGCTATATATACTTTTTTACGATAATTATAAATCAAAATAACACGTTCTTTGTTGGAATTGTTTATCAGCTTGAGATTGAATCGCTTAATGCTCTTTGGGATTCAGCTAAACAAGTGTTATTATATATATTATATATATATATATAATTATTTGGCAAATATTTATTCGATACACATGTTCTCTGCATGTGGAACACATGTTGCACATCTAAGTACAAGATTCATCAGATTCAAATTTATAAACAAGAAAAACCGCAAAATTCAAAAGAAATTCAACTTGTAGAACGGATGTAATATCTATGAAAGGAAAATGTTTTCATCAGATTTCCACGTAGAGTTCTCCAATGTTTCAACTGCTGAGTAATTTAATCGAATATCAGAAAAATCAAAAATTTTGTCATTTTATTTCAGGAAATATTCGCCATAAACCAACACAATTTCAAAACGAAATCAAAACATATAATCTATATGTATGTATATGTATATGTATATGTGTATGTACACACACACACACATATATATATATGCCACACCCAATAAACAACAATCTATAGAAATTGTCATCAATGAATGGAAACATTAAGTAACAACATTCGGCTGTGTGTATGTGTGTGTGTGTGTGTGTGTCTTGCAACATTTTCACACACACGCGTCCAATTGATTAGCAACTGAGTGTAAATGAATTCATTAAGCTCTCACACACACACACACACACACACACAAACAAATTGCAAGCCGAATGCAAAACTTGAAGCTTCTTTTTTTCTCTTATTTTTTTTGAGCTGCATTCGAATTATTGCTTATTAAACTTTGGCTTTAGCCGGTTCAATATGTCAAGTGTGTGCATGTGTGTGTGTGTGTGTGTGTGAGACACTTTGATGTATCTTTCGCCCGAAGGTCGCTTAATTGATAATACTAACAACTAACAACTAACAACAACGATAACCACAAAAGGTATTTTCAATTGTTGTGGTTGCGTTGTGGTTTTAGTCACAATTTGTAACGGCAAACACACACACACACACACACACACACACACACACACACACACATGTAGGTTGGCAACATAGTTGTCGACATATCATATCAGAGTGTTGACCAACCTATCTTATCAGCAAGAATTATATGAAGAATATTCTGACAATGGTCCTGCTTGGAATTCGTATTGGAATTGGTATTCGAATTGGGCGAGTTACGACAGACAGACACACACACACACACACACACACACACACACACACGTTCACACGCATTGTTGTCGTTTATTTACTTAGCGGAAGCTCGTACAAGGCAGCGCCAACACTTGCCAACATACTATGAGTAAACACACACACACACACGATTTATTATTGTGTACCCTTGAAATGATATGCTCTGCTTTAGATACTAATTATCTACACTGGGCAAAAGTTACGCAAAAAATGTTTAATTGCGATAAAAGATTTTCTTAAAAATAAATTAAAGTGAATATATTTTGATTAGTTTTACGTACAAATTGAAGAATTGTACGTGTTTCTCAACGATTTATTTGTATTTTATTGCAAATGCAGAAAACGTTTACTCCGCTCTCACACATATACACATACATACACACATACGCATGTGATAAGTTTGTATGCAAGTCTGTCTGTGCAAGGCAGAATTTGCCAGCAAATGCAGAATGAGAACGAATGTTTTTTGTTGTTGTTTTTGGGGTGTGGTGGATTAAATGCTCTTCTTTTTCAGCTCGCCTCCTCTCTCTCTTCTCTCGCGCTCATGAGTGACGATGGATGATGCGACGACAGCGTTTGACGTTGAGGCAAAACTGCATGCACACACACAGACACACACATACAAACAATGGCAACAATGCCATATATATGTGTATATACATATATATAGTTGTATTATGTACATTCGCGTAAGTAAATAAATCGACACCTGCACACAATGCACACACACACGCACGCACGCACACACACACACGAAGAAAGACGTGTCTTGCTTATTAAATGTGTAGGCAATAATATCCACTTTTCTTTTTTGTTGTTGCTGATTTCTTTTTGTTTTGATTACTCCAAGGAAATCAATGGTATACAAAGCGAATAATTCGTATGAATTCAATCGTTTATGTATACATTTAAAAGAGTTGCTTAAAAATTTCAATAATATCTGTGGACAATGTAGAAATGATGTTCCTTTTATCGAACGCACACTATAAGCAAACACATTCATCAATCAAGCATCCCCACACAGAGAGAGAGAGGGAGAGCAGCAAGCAAAGCTTTTCAGACAAGCAGCGAGATCTATTTTGAGCAAATTAGACCTGCTAAAAACGAGCGAGAGAGAGAGAGTAACGGGAGGAATGAGAAAGAGTAGCTAAAGGAAAGAGCACTGTTTACACGCGCACGCACACACAGAGACGCACACGCGTGTAAGCATGCATGCGAAAATATGCATAAGACAGAGAGAGAGGGAGAGGGAGTTTTGCAATGCACGTTCAAACTCACAAGCATACTCTGCAGCTGCGTATGCGTGTGTATGTGTGTATTTACGTTTACTGCGTATGTGCAATCGTTTGTTGTGTTGAGGTAGAAATTGGGCTGCGCATGCGTAAATTCATTTACTAAAATTCATACACGCACATTCACCACACAATGCAATGCAAGCAGAACTGTTGTTGTTGTTGTTCCATTTATGCTTCTCCGAATGTGTGGCGGAATTTAAAAATAACCCATGGAATCATCATTGAGATATATATATATATATATAAAAGAGCAGATGCGAAATCTTCGCTGGCTGCCAAAAGCGGATATTGCATAAATCGAATTCGTTTGGTGGGGTGGATGGGGGGGTTATTTTGGTCAGATTTATATTTATCGATACCCATGTAAAAGCTGCTGCTACTACACAAAATTTAACTGTCAATTTATCGACCTGTTCTAATCTGTTCTAATCCGATACAATCGATAAATCGTATGCAATCTTTGTATTTGCATGCATTTAAATCTAACTGTCAAATTTGCATAGAAATTTGTAATTGGGAGTTAAACACTTTTTTTTTGTATTTCTTTACCGAATCCAAATTAAATAGTGATGAGACTTTCTTAATGAAGCCACCGCTGCGCCGCCGCCTGCTACCGCTGCCACCATCCTGTCGCTTCTTTTTGCGTGTGGTCTATTAATATTATTAATATAATTATTATTATCACAACGCGCGGTTCTTTTCTCTTAGCGTTGCACGTAACGTAACGTAACGCAACGTAACGTAACGTGGAACAACACAATCACGAATCACGACCGGTTGCCGGTTGCAGTTGGCGTAAACGTTTACGCAATTTGTTATTGTTGTTGTTGTTGATACGTTTCAACAAATTGTTATAAATTTCTCTACTGTTTATTCTTTATTTGTTTGTTTTTAATTTAAAAGTAATACACAACACTCACACACTTGTGCACAGATATGCCGCGTGACTCACGCGCCGCTACGCTAACAAGTGTCATCCCAACAACAAAATGAAAATAAATAATAACTAATTTTATATGTAAGCACAACACAAAAAAAAGCGGCGCGTTGCCAACGTGAGCAAGTTCGAACTACAACTATCGCCAAAGCTTGTTGCGGACGGTTTGCTGTTCAACGGTTTCTGTTCCCTCAGCGTGAGAGAATCTTCTAATACACACACACACATATATATATATATATATGTACACACATACATTTGTATATTCACGTATAAGTTATGCTTTCCAAATTACATACCAACACACACAAGTATATTCTTCACTTATTGTTTGCCACAGAGAACAGCGAAAAAAAAAAAAAAAAACAAAAACAAGAAACGCTAAACACGCTCTCTCGCTCTCGCTCTCATTCTCTCTGTGTCAACGCCGACTACTATTTTGGTATTTTTTGCGCTACGCCTTGCATGTGTATAACCTACATACATACATACATATATCTATGTGTGTGTACGTGTATGCGTCTGTGCATATACATACATACATGTGCTAGAGTATATGTGCGATTCGATTCGAACGAATGTAAAAAGGCACCAAATTTCGAAACATTAACGATATTCGAACTGTTTTGGTATGTTCTACATATGCACGTACATATGTATTGTACACAAAAAAAAACAACAAAAAATTGTAGATTTCATGCACATTTTGTTTGTGGTATTTTTTTTAGTTCACTTTTATGTGTGAAACACACACATTTTCACTAGCCGCTGCATTGATTTGGCCAAATGGGGTTCGTTCGCTCGTTTGCCCGTTCGTTTGTTGCAGATTTTCACAGACCGTTCAAATATATATATATATAATTTGTTAGGTGCGTTTACGCCGCAATTATGCGATGCCTGCCTATTTTGCCGTGTTGTGTTGTTGGCATTTTTCTAGCAAGTCAGTGACTGACGATTACTGCCAAGCCCACAAGCAAAACACAACACAACCGACTGGCCATCACTAGCGTGTACGCAAAACAGAAACCTATCGTTGCGATGTTTTGGTATGCGTAACCGGTTATATTACCGCTTATATATATTTATACGGTCTCGGGGCTGGCAACACCGTACACAGTTATAGTTCAGAATTCTTTAAATTCCTTGACTCTATATTCAATCGGTGCTGTCCTAATCAATTCACGATAATTATGTATTTAAATTTACATACGATTGCACATTGACACGCACGACTTGTGATTTTTTACATTTTTATCTTGGGAGTGACGCTTGCGCTTGGTTTACTAGCGACGGAACTTAGGATCGATAGCCTTAAGCCTACCTATCGATGCTGCTGTAGCGATACTATCGATCGCAGTCATCAGTGTTGGCTTATGCCGGGTGGGACTAGATCAGAGTTGATTCTAAGCTAGCCGCGCAACTTTGAAATTTCAATAACACAAAATTTCCCTCAAAATAAAGTGCAGCTCTCAAGATCAACAAAGGTATATCCAAAAACGAGAAGTTAGCTTTCTCCACATTTTTCTCTACTTCAGAAATAAAATCAATTTTCTAATTAGTTAACTAGCCCAAATAGAAAATGCTCTAACTAAAAGTTTTTTAGCAAAAATAAATTGCGAGTAGTAGTGACAATAAATATATATACAAACCATACAAATTGCAAATAAAACAATTAAAATAAAATACAATAAAATATATGTATTATGATTCATTTGTCGTTTTAATGTCTTTCACAAAACATAAGTGATTTATATCATTTAATATTACAATCTAAATAAAAACAAAGACATGCCTAAATTAAAGATGATCGAATGTAAACAAGCTAACAATAAACAATAAAGACAACGTTTGAAATATAAAATAATATATATATATATACATATATACACACATAAATATATATATATATATATATATATATATAAAGGTGTATGAATGTTTTGTGGATTACATGAGATTTGGTTAACTTAATGACAAATTTTTGTTTTGATTAACAAGAGCGTGATTAATATTTTAATATTTATGTATAGAGAAACGGTGCTAAAAAAAAAAACAATGGGCATTATGAACACTGGCAACAAAAAAAAACAGAAAACGATAACTGCAAATACTGTGAAAAAAAGAGAAAAATATAAATGGTACAACAAGAGTTCGAGCGGAAACGGAAACAAGCGGCATTCGCAGCCATTTCATTTCAAATGAAGCGCCAAATTAAGCTGACCGATTACCAACACAGCCAAACAATTTGAAGAGATTATGGAAATCCGGTTCTTATTATTTCTTATTATTATTGCTATTATTATTTGCTTTTTTTTTCGCTTTCTTAAGCATGTTGGAATGTTTGGGCAACAACTTGGAACAACTGGCGGATGACTTTTTTGTGCTTTCCTTTTTGGTTTTTGTTTTTGTTTTGTTTCGATTCGAGTATTAGTTTGACATGATTTCGAGCAAAAATATGATTCAATTTCAATTGCAGCCACTTACAATCTGCTGAGTCCCGCTTCTAGTTGCTGTCGACTGCTGCTGCTGCTGCTGCTGTTGTTGTTGCAACTGTTGAACCACTTGTTGCTGCTGCTGCTGTTGTTGTTGCTGGGGCGAGCGAGCGTTGCGCACTTGTTGCACTGCGGCATCTTCTGTGGCAATGGCATCTTTGGCATTTTCACAATCGGACTCGATGCGCATGCGTTGGTTCTGCGAATAAGATTTGTGTATATGATTATATAATTGATAGAAATTTATCAAAAGCATTTCAATTTTCAGTTGTGATTCCAAAATTCGACTTGAGTCTGAAATTGACAACTTAATACAAAAGATTTTTGAGCACTGTTCTGTTAAATCCAGTTATGGCATAAAATGGTACGCTTAACATAATAACATTTGCCTGCTTACATTGGAACAACAGCAGACACTAACTGCTAGCGTCGGCGTCGACGTCACCGTCGCCGTTGCCATCGACATACTGCTGCTCTTTGCCTCTCTTCTCGCGCACACGAGATTTATGCTGTTGTTGCTGCGACTGCGACTGCGATTGCTGCGCCTGCTGCGACTGTTGCGCCTGCTGCGAGTGCTGCTGTGACGACGACGACGGCGGCGCTGTTAACTGACGTCGACGTCGACGCATTCGCACCGGCGATCGCGAGCCGACATAATTGGAGAAACGTCGTCGCGAATGCCGCACTATCGATACCCAATCGATCATTTTGTGCCAAGTACTATGTTTATTTTTGTTTTTGTTTTAGTTGCAGTTTAAGTTTCCTTTTTTTACTACATCAATTCACAGTTGCCACTTTTATAACACAAAAAAAAATAAATATAAATATAAATAAAGAAGCATTTTCGATGCACTATGTACCAAAAGTTGAAAAAGTCGTCCCATCAGCCAGTGCATAAGAAATGTACCACTTTTGGTACAATTGTACCAACGTACAATTGACAAACTCACAGGCAGACAGACAACAGAAAGACTTTCTTTGTATGTGTTTGTGTTATGCACAGTTATTTTACGCATCTCACACGTAAATGTAGCAACAAGTTTCGTATACTTCTACACCCCCCACCGCCCACTTTTCTTTGTGTGTGTGTGTAAGCGAAATTGAAGTAAATACGCATGCATGTAAATTCATATATATACCATGTATGTACATACATATGTATGGTTACACACACACACACATACATAAATATGCATTTTATCCTTTAACCGTTATTTCGATTGCTTTGAACTTTGCTGTTACGTATTCGCGATATTTTTTTCATACTCGCCTACACACACACAAATATATATGTACATGTATATATATATATTTATGTACACATGTTGAGGCAGACAAGAAAACATCAATTGAATTCTGTTTGGCAACTAAGCACAGCCGTGTATGTATGTGAGTGTGCGTGAGTATGTGTATATGTAATTGCAGCTTTTTGTATATGTATGTACATATGTAAATATTTTTGGATTTATTCGAGTAGACTCCTCGCATTAATTAATCATTCGTAGAATTCCCTTTCTTTTATTTTAAATGTATGCTGAATTGAAGGCAGACAGTGTTTGAATTTTAGTGTGAATTTCTTCTTAAGATTTCCTTATCCTTTCAGCAAATATCTACTGTTGATTTATCAACTCAATATTCACTTGCTTCAAATGCACTTGATTCTCTTTCATTCTGTTTTCACTGCTCAATTTTAACTAGAAACTAACTGCTAACAGTTGCAGAGTGGAGAGTGCAGAGAGGAGAGTGATGACTGGAGAGTGCAGAGTGGAGAGTGATGACTGGAGAGTGGAGAGTGATGAGGAAGATCCGCTAAGTGTCAGTGCTGATCGCTTAGCCGTTTGCAAAGCTGACGTGCACAGCTGTTTTTATGGGATCTCCTTGCAGCTGCTTGATGCATTTTTACACAGCTTTATCATCAATTTATCTTATTGACACATATTTGCTGCCTATATTTAAAGTTTAATCATGCGCCAACGCACAGAATATGAAAACAGAAAACAAATAACAAAAAAAAAACAACAAAAAAACACCAGTAAAAATTCGGAAATCACAAAATAAAAAGCCGCGTTTCTTAGCGCTTCAATCGAATGTGCGCGAAAAACTGGCCCAAAGATAACAAAGACGGCACCGACGACGGACGGCAGTGAAGCAACTTGCCAAAACAAAAAATAAAACAAAAAAAAACAACAATAAAAAAAATGAGAGAAACATATACATATATTTTAAAATATATATACAGAAAAAATGTGTTGTTTCTTTAACAAGTTGCCCAATGCCAACGAAGAAAAGCTGAATGAAAAGCCCAAAAGCGAGTGAGTTCATATATATATATATACGTATATATTATATGTACATATACATATATATATATGCATCTGTATCGGTAGTCTGCAGATGTCTGTGTACAACTGACTGTATGAAAACATCGGAATATTTGGTGAAAACACTGCCAAGACGTATACGTAATATACAGTCAGTAAATACAATAAGCAAGACATACAGTCAATATATAGATATATATACATATATATAGACATCTTGCAGGTGAAACAATATTGGCCAGCTCTCAAAACAGATTCCTATGTAAATATATATTGATGTATTGAAGCGGAGACTGCAACATGTTGTTAATTAGCAGGTGGCACGGCTCCAAGTTGTTATTTCTCCTCTTTTATTATGTACAACACACAACATTGATGTCTAACAGCTGTTTGCCACATGTACACACACATATACATATACATATACATATATATATAGAGATATATATATTAATATTCAGCTAAGGATTTGCAGTAAGCAATTGCAAGTATATTTTATATAAATGTGTATTTTATGCGAAAAACCATAAAAAAAGAAAAAACGCAAAAAAAGAATAAATAAAAAGAGAAAGCCGAACCCAAAGCAACTTTAAATATGCCGGGCGTTTTTTTGCACACGATGGCTGGGAACTGTTGGCCAAGAGTTGAAGACGTCAAAAGACGTCAACGCAGCGACAGTTGACGGATAAACGAAACTTGTGCGACTCGACACGTCGACGGCGCTGCTGTTACTGCCACACACGCCACACGGCACGCGCAGCGCGCAACGCAAAAGAAAGGCAAGTCTCTTTTTGGAGTGGGCGTGGCTATTGACCAGCTTGAGCATTCCCGACGCCTTGGACTAGTTAAATACATTAAGCGCGCTAAGCATGCCGCTTGAACTCAAATTGATGATGATTTCTTACACAAATTTGATAAGCACTTATACGAGTGTCTGTGTGTGTGTGTGTGTGTGTGAGTGTCTGTGTGTGTGTGTGAGTGTGTGTGTGTGTGTGTGTGTGTGTGTGTGTTATCAGTGTTGAATCAGGTCATAAGCAAATATCCCCCCCACACACACACACAGAAATTTGCATACACACACACACACACACACGGACACACACACATTGAGCACGCTTCGAACTTACGTTGAATTATTACGTTTTACGTTAGGGCTAACGTACTACGCATGTCAGGCAGCAATATTCTATATACGTACGTTGCCTGGTACAATAATAACAAAATCCCGGCGTCGGCGCAGGACAAAACGACGAGCGGCGGACTTGTTTGCGAAACCCCCACTCCCACTCCCAACCCCACTCCCATCCCCTTCCCGCCACCTACACCAAGCTAAACAAGCGAACCCCCCCCTATCACCCAGCACTATCCGCCACCATTCCATCATTCCAGCATGACAACGAAAATTGCCATGTTATGGCACTTAAGAACATGTTCCCGTTTTTTCCTACACTGACTGGGTCAACACAAATCATGTTGAAAATACAAAACAGACGCCAACAATTCGTAGTCCTTATCAATTTCAACAGCGTGTGTGTGTGCGTGTGTGTGTGTGTGTGTAGCTAGGCAACCGTTAGTTATTCACATTCGCCCACACACACACACACACAGCCAAACAAGCCTAATTGATAGAGCAGCAAGAAACAGAGAAAGAGAGTGAGAGAGAGAGCGAGAGCGAAAGCGAGAGAGAGTGCGAGTGCGAGTGCGAGAGGCGACCCTTAAATCAGAGGTGAGAAAAGCAATCATGGCTTCTATTACAGTTAAAAAGGCTGTGAAATTGACCCGCCTCAAACATGTTTGACACTTGCCTAGTTGGCCACTTCCCGACAAGAACTGTTGTTGTTGCTGCTATTGTTTGCTTCGTCGCCTGCCCACAGCATAAAACTGATTTCAATTTTTACGGTCTTTCGCTCACGCAAGCCAAAGCAAAAAACAACAAACGAAAAACAAAAAATAATAAATAAAAAACAACAAATAAATAGCATAATATACGTGCATAAATACATGTGCAGGAATACACACACACACACACACACACACACACACACACACACACACATACACACACACCTACACATATATATATATATAACGTAAAAATAAAGGAAGTCAATTGAAAAGCGACAACACCTTGCTGTAATCGCTGTAATCTCAGCAAGCGATTCTCGACAGCATGTGACACATGTGTGTGTGTGTGTGTGTGTGTGTGTGGCTCGTTGTCTGCGCGTTGCACCGCAAATTTTGCTTACGAAATACCCCCAACAATTTAACATTCTAAACGTCTAAATGAATCCATTCCTGATTAGCATCGGCAATCGAGTCGATTTATAGCCTGTTCCATTATCAACATTTTGGACATTTTCCCATAGGCAACATTCAACATTCGTTAAGTATGCTGGGAATTTGTAGAAATTCGCTCCGACTCTGATGATTTATCGAATGATTATGGCAATTATATCAATGTCACAGGGTAAACGCTTCTCTTAAAATACAATTCTAAATTTGAATAATAAATCATATTTTTGTTTAAAGATGAGCAAATCGGAGATCGGTTAAGAAACACCAGATTTGTTAGCCAAAACGTTTATAAATATTGAAACAAACCACGATTTCTATAAATGCGAATGCAATTCTATTGATATATGTGTGTCTGGTTATCTCTCAATCGAGCTCTATCGACTATATCATTCTTACTTGTTACTTCCTGTACCGTAAATCGATGGCGCATAAACTCTTTGTTTTCATATACACGTCTCATTTCCAAAACGAAATTTAAGGGATTGTTTGAATAGACAGTGGAATCTTAATGAAAACAGGCCAAAAAAAAAAATAAAATAATTCAGATTTTGAAAATTCCAATTAGATGCCACATAAAAACTAAATTTTAGATATATAAATATAATATACATTTTGTTTTGCTTCAAAATATACATAGAACAAACTGTAATTAAATTAAAAATAAACTTTTTGTGTTCAGCTTTGCAATTTTTCTTATAAAAATCGAGTCACTTTCAAACCCCTTAGCTAATGGCCGACTCATACTAGTATACAGATTTACTCAACATATTTGTAATAAATAATAATAATAATAATAATAAGAAGAACACTAAATTGTAACACACATTACATACCCACAAACCTAAACAAAACGTTCGTTTTTCTAAATTTGGAACTTATTTGCTACATTCTTGGTATTGGGAATGATCCTGCAACCGTTCCTGTTCCTGCTGCTGCTCCTGCTCCTACTCGTACTATGATATGTATATTCATATTGAGCAAATATTAATTTATAGGTCAACTGGCGCCAATATGCCCCGTCAGAACTGGTTATCCGTGATAAGTCATCAGTCAACAGTCATCGCTCATCATCAGTCATCAGTCATAAGCCAGACTTCAACTTTTAGTTTAGCCAGTCTCAAATTGGGCCAATTGTATAGATAGTCATCATCATTGGCAGACGGCGAGACGCGGTCCCTGAACCCTAGTAAATCGTGGTGATTAGTTTGCTAATCTCCCGCCACAATTACCAATGATGTCTGCCAATGCCCCGCATCCGAAACACCGTTAACGACTTAACCCACCAAGCAGTTAAGTAAAACGACTTCGATTTAATATTATGTGACTAAAATGTGTAAATGGGTATTAGCAATGTATGTTTTCGAAACAGGCAGAAGATGACATCCTCAGTGGACCGACGAGCTGAGTTGATTTAACCATGTTCATCGATCTGGCTCACTATTGGAACTAGAATCTGTAAGGCCTATGTAACAAATCGATAAATATCGATGTAGTATCACCAATTTTTCAGCTAATCTAGAAGGGAACACGAGCTCGAGACACTATATCTTATGTGTACATAAATATGTTCTCGTGTAGGTCAATAACATTTTACATTTCAAGAAACTTTCCTCATCCCTCCAAAATTGAGTTATCGCAGATATCACTTGAATTACGGCAAATGTATTCGATTTAATTGTAACGGTTTTAAACGGATGACAACTTGTTTCAACGTACATTTTTATATTCTTGTTGGAGCTGTTTGAATTTTTATATGTATGTCGAAGCGAACCGGATCGGATGAATTTATCATATAGCTTCCATGGGAACAATCACGCAGAATCAAGATTAAATTCAATAATGAACATTTTTGTTTACGGTAAAAACTTATGAGATCTGCGCATTAGCATGTTTATAATGAATATCGGACAACTATATCATGGAGCTATCATCGGAATCGGTTGTTCTTCTATGTTTATAGTGCATTTTAGATGTCGGCAGATTGACTCCGATCCGCCATTCTTCTTATTGGCAATAAAAAGATCAACACAATATATATATATAAATATATTTAAGTAAATTAAACAAAAAATTGATATATCTTAGAAGCGAACATGTTTTGTCCAATGAAGACTTATAAAAGAGTTTCAAGCAGAAAGGCGGAAAGACGAAAATATTTTGATCATGAATGAATTCAGATTCTGGATGGATCTGCATATAACTTATAAGTCCGGCAACGATTGCTACACAATTATTATAGAGATTGTATAGTTTCGAGAGATAAAAATCTGGATGTCATTAATAGCTAGTTATAAATAGATAGATAGCATATTGATAAGTGTTGTATGACAGTGAAACGAAACAAAGAAAGTGATAATGAATTAATGTGCTTACCAAAATCTCTTCCAATTCATTTTTAAACGTTCTGCTCAAAGCCTCGGCATGCGCGGCCGCGTTCAAGTTTTGATTAAGATTTGAACTTGGATTGGGATTTGTGGCATCGTTGTTAAACTCATAGGCGCAATTGCGATTAAGATTGGAAGTTTTTATAAACTGCATAGTAGGTTAAGTAAATAGAAGATATAATATATATATATATATACATATATATATGTATATGTATGTATATATATATATATATCGTATATATATGGAAGAAGAGAGTAGCATGAGAAAGAGTGTTAGATATATGTATGTAGATAGAGAGTATCTGTTATATATTTATATATATATGTTTTTAAAAAACTAAAAAAGAAAAGGTAGAATATAATAGAGCAGGCATTGTATGGGGACAGAGTAAACTGCATGTAGTATGTATGTAAATGATGCAATGATGTGACAATGAGCCTAGAATGAAATTACAAATTTGATTAACGTGCCTCGGCAAGATTGAGGTTAGACACGCGACTTTCTTTTCTTCGTCTTTTTGGGATACTAAACATAAAACAACAATACAAAATAAATAATTTATTGGACTAAGTGCTACGAGTGCTAAGTTTCCGCACGCATCTGCACAAATACATACATACATAATCTATATATTAAACAAATTGCACGCTAGAGCTGCAAAATAATCAATAGCATCATTCAGCTCTCTTCTACACACACACACACACACATAGATGTGTATGTGTATGTGTTGGAGAACAGTTTCGTTAACACTATTCGTTGTTTTGCAACACTGTTCGCTAGTTACAGTTATACGCTGCGAGCTATGTCTCTCAGTCAAAACAGTTATTACATACATACATACAAACATTTGCATGTGTGTATATGTGTATTGCTGTACATCTATGCTCGACTCTTTGCTCTCTACTTACGTCGGCTATCTTTGTGACCTGTCCATCCTTCTCCCACTTGGTAGCAATTTGCAATGTCTCGGCGGTCTTTTGTTGTATACTCTTTGAGTCGTCCAATAACGTTAATTCATAGAATTCCTGTATATCTGCAATTGAATACAGTCAAACCAAACTGGTAATTAGTAAATGTTTTCATTTTTGTAATCCACTTTGTGTGCGTATTCAACAGTTGATTTTTAATTTACCGTTGATATGTGCAGTTATCGAAGAGGGAAGAGAAGTATTTTTTTTTTTTTTTTTTTGTGATTACTATTTTATCGGTTTTTAACATTAATACAACTAAATATGTGTATTAAATCAACACCAGCGAAACGAAAAAAGAATGTTTTCAAAGGCGTATTTATTAAATTTGCATTTGCCCTTTTGCATGCCAATCTTCGATCTGTTCGAAAACCAATTTGCAAATGGAAAACGTGAGACGGGAAATGACTTGAAATGACTTGAAGTCCAACCATGATTTGGATGGTTGCAGAAATAACATAATGAACCAGTTGAATGGCCTGTAACAAGTTATTTGGGTCAATCTTTTAGTTCTCGCTGTGACACATTCACAATTTGAATGCAATGGGGTCGTTTAATTTCCTGTTAAATGTCTCCGTCTCCGCGAGGCAGACAATGTTTACGCCCACCAACATTCAAAACATAATATGAACATGCCATATATGTGTATATATATATACATATAAGTTGCAACGGGTGAATTGCTTATGCAACGTTTGGCACTTCAAGTAATGTATATCAACGGATCCGATTCGCCTGCGAGCCTCCTCATATTATGCTTGACTCAGCTGGATGGCCAGAGAACTGTGCTCAGCACTTGGCAACTTGATAAGAATGCAAACCATGCCGACTGGAAATGCGGTTTTCGAAATGGTTCTCAGAATAGTCTGTCAATGCAGACCAGGATAATGTTTACAAAACAATATGGAGCAAGGCAAAGTAATCATTGGAATGGGGAGTCCAGTTGCCAGTGATCAAGTTAGACCGATAAGCGAGAGGAGTATATAGACACATATACATGTGTATATATATTTAATTCCATAAATCAATTTTCGTAATCAAATCGAAGTAAGTAGCTGTCAGCAGTACAATCAAACTTTCATTAATGCAAGATTCTATTTCAAATTTGGAAAGGTCAAAATACTGAATACTGAACAACAATATGTTTGGTTAGGTTAGGTTAGACGGTTGCCGACAATAAGGTCGACACACATAGGCCATCCTTGGCTCATTGTGATACCGTACGGGATCTCACTTCATTTCTGTGGCACTCGTGTGAGCATAAATCAGGGGCTAATCCAACCAGTAGCATTCATAAATTTCGCAATTCTGATCGGTGCTACAATCTCTAACCGTGACAGACTTGATTGGAAGTGTCTTCCCAGTGTGGCGAGTCTTTTTCTGGCGAGTGCAGGGCAGACGCAGAAGATGTGCTTTGCAGACTCTACCTCCTCTTTTGCAGAAATCATTATAAGGCGCTTGAAGCCTATTGGCATGAATGACCCACTAACCAGTGACCGGTTATAGCATGGTGCAACTTGGACTACTGTGTTTGTTATTTAAATTGGACCAGGTTAGGCGTGCTATACGATCGCAGTTGGCATTTTGCCATTTGTCATTTGACCTGATTTTGAGCTTACAGCTAGCCAGAAGTATACGTATACCTTCCTTATCTCTGAGGAGGGGGGCAATAGACTGACTTTTCTAGCTAGCTCATCAGCTACACAGTTGCCTTTTATATTCGTGATCATCAAATTAGGCTATTAACATGCTGCTTAGCCAACTCGTGCAGAGATTTGCAACATTTTTTTGCGGATATCGAGTTTGTCGATTTGATCGCTGCTTGGCTATCAATGCAAATATTTTCGTTGCCTGAACGAACTTTAAGCCTCTTTAAGCAATTAAGTGCTTCTCTTATGGCCAATACTTCCGCCTAAAAAACACTCCAGTGTTCCAGGAGACTGAAGAATAGCTGAATGTTAAGCTGTGCAGAGTCAACGCCTCTGTCTGTGTAGAATGTTACGGTTGCCAATGGTCCGGGTATACCGTGAGTCCATTCCTCCCTCAGGGGCAAGTAGGTGCGGAAGAATATATTGAGTTGTACTATTGACACACAGTAGTCCGTTTTTGTGGGAATCTTTACATTTCCCAGATGGGAAATAGTATTCCATAATACGGATTCTCTCAGTCTTATGGCTGAAAGTGGATTTAAGAGGATTGGTCTAATGATTGATAAGTACAGCCATCGGACAATCTTAGCGGACATATCCAATTTAAGTCCAATGGCTTTCCTGCAAGTATATCAAGCGACTGTTGCCTTCTTTACCCGTAGCTGGGTATTGAGATTCCAGTCTTGTTTCCCGTCCAGTTTCAGTCCTAAGAAGTTGGCACTCTTACTGAACTGGACAACCAAAACATCCGGTTGGAAAAACTGAATAATTTAAAGTAGTTTGATTCTAGACTCTAGAGAGAATTGAATTGAATTTACTTTGACTCTAGTGAGAATGATATTGAGTCCATCCTAGACTCTAAAGAAACTCGAATTGACTTCGCCTCTAGAGACTTTGACTCCATACTCTAAGAGATATGTACTTGAAGCTGTTTTGATTTTTAATGATATCAAAGGAGATGTAGAATCGAGCAACACTCACCTAGTAGCGCTTGGAATAGGCGAGACTTAAAAATGCGGATGACCCGTTCGATTGCAATACGCAGGGCACGATCCTGTGGCTCCGACAGACGTGCGTGATAATCCTCGAGCAATTCGAGGGCTCGGTGAGCTTCTGCAATGCAAAATGACAAAAAGGCATTAATGAATATTGCATCAGATTATAATTAAATATAGCAAAAATATAACAAATAATATAAAAAAAGAAGCCAAGCAAACAAACAGAAATATGAACGACTCAAACACAAATTATTTGTAAGCGCTCTCCTCAGCTTCTTTAGTTATCCAAGCTAGTCTAATTCAAGATTTTAGATAGAAATTTAATAAGGATTGGACTTCGTATTCGGATTGGGATTGAATACATATCTATAACTTTATCTGCCTCTCTTTCAGCTATCTCTTTTTGGGTTTATCTATATGGCTCACTTTGTTTCTCAATGAAACGTTCATCCGCTGCCAAGTCCTCGCCAGCAATGGGAGCTCCTTTTGGCTGCGCCGGAGCTTGGAGCTTCTGGCTCTGTTCATGCTCCTGCTCTTGTTGTTGCTCACGCTCGAAAGTCTCCATCGAGCTGCAAAGGCGGCTCAGCTCAATGCGCAGACTCTCCGAGCTGCTGGATGTGGTCTGGCCGCCCAAAATTGGCAGTGCCTGTGCCCCAAACTCATCGCGTGAGGCATCATCACTCTCCGACTTGTCAAAATAGCCCGACTCGACGTCGGGAGTGCGCTGCTCCGCCGCCGATGATAGCATATGACCATATTCGAGCAGATCCTGTGCCGAATAGAAGCACTCAACGGATTCGCGCACACTCTCTCTGTACTTGGCAACCACCAACGGCTGCTGGATGGGCATCGGCTCATCGCAGACCACCAACTGCTCCCCAGTTGTGCTGCTCGCCAAATCGACATCAATTTGCTGCTGCTCTTGCATTTCTATGGCTTCCGTTTGTGTGAACTGCACCAGCAATAGGTCGTTCTCGGTGTGGGATTGCACTTGTTCCGCATCGGGTAATTGCCTAATTGGTTCGCTCACATTTGAATTGTTATCAATGTCTTCGTCCACCCGCGATGAGTCCACATCGTCATCATCAACATCATCATCATCATCGTCGGGATAGCTCTTATCATCGCTGCTGAGCAGCTCCTCGTTGGGATCGCTGCTCTTCTCCCTATCCGAATCTGTATCTGAGCTCATCCTCCGGCCAACTAACGACGACAGGTAGCAGCACTTGCACTTGCGTCCACTTGCGGAGACGGCGTCACACTGCTCTATTATTGAGAAACCCATCCACAAACCCATCCACACACACACACACACACACACACACAACCCAACTAGTTCAATAAATCAATAAAGATTGACTTAAAAACGAAAATAAAAAAAGCTAAAAGCAAAATTAGTGTTCGCCTTCCCCAGCTACTACTATCATTGTTTTAGCCCTCTGCGTTTCACCTTTTAGTGTTTCTGGTTCTGTGTCTGTTTCTGTTTCTGCTTTTAGATGTGGCAGGCATTTATGAATCTTTGGGGTCAGCGCACAGCTAACCTGGATGACATTGCCATAAAGTCGCCGGGCAGTGTTTTTGCCAACGAAACTGATTACATATTTATACCAATATTAATATCTAGGAAAGTGTGTGTGTGTGAGTGTGTGTGTGTGTGTGTGTGTATGTGTGTGTGTGTGTGTGTGTGTATGTGTGTGTGTGTGTGTGTGTGTATGTGTGAGTGTGTGTGTGTAATATATTATGCATCTACGTTGCGCTCAAAATAATAGTACTACTAAACTATCACATTTTAAATATATAAAACATATAATATAAAATCTAAATAATAAAACATGTTTTTGAATTGCTTTTCCAACAATTAAAATAATCCACATCCACACAATACTCCTCCATCCGGCAACTAGTTGATTATCTCTGAGCGTAAAATGTAAAATTACACTTTTCAAAATAGATATCGGACTTTTAGCACTACAATATTGGTTTTATTGTTAATAGTTCACTTCTTATTTTGAATATTTTCAAATTAGCGGATATATCAGTTAATATTCAATGAAGTGCAAATAAATCCTTGGAAATAACTAGCTACAGCAGCAAAAAAGAAGAAGAAAATATCGTGACAAGTAGAGAATTTGAAAGGGGTTGTATTATTTTGACCGCAGCTGTACATATGTAAGCAGCATTCATATATGTGGCGTCTTTTGCTTATGTTGACCTTCATTTCTTGCCCGTTTCAAAAGTTTGGCAGCGGCTGCATTTTCTATTTATTTTTATTATTCTTTTTATTTTCTCTACTTATGGGTCTATTTATTGTGCTCAGATTTGGTGCAATGGGCATGCCACTGGCTGTGATTGTAACAGCTGTAAATACATACATTTATCTGTATATGTATATGTATGTATCTATGCATATATTAACGGGAATTATTTGAAATCGGGTTGTCAAACCGGTATCTTCCTAATTACGATAAAAAGCTTGGAAAAATATATCTGTTTTGGTTCCGATTCGGTCTTTTCGGGACAAATATAATTAGTTCCGGTATTTGTGTTTTCAGATGTTTTAAGATGTATCATTTAAGTTCTGATTACAATTCCGTTTCAAAATTTGAATCATCAGTTTTCCATTTGACTTCCTCTTTGACACACTGTTTTAAATCTGTTTCTTTATTATCAGTTATGACGGATTAACGAACTAAAACTAACAATGGTATGGAAGTTTTGAAATCTCGAATCATGATTATGGAAGGATATTATGGAGTTGTACAAATGTTTGTTACAGCCAGAACGATGCCTATAAACATATTTTCTTAATCAGTTAAGAAAGCCGAGTCAATGAGTATTATCTTATCAATTATATTTATATATATATATATATTTTTTTTTTTTAATTTGAATGCAAATGAATTAAAGAAAAATCCAACTAAGTTAATAAAGTAAATTTCTAGATAGACATAAAAAATAGCTCACCTTGCTTTTTCACTGGCATTTTGTAGGTGTTGTTGCTGTTGTTGTTATTATTTTGGTTGTTGCTGTTGTTGTTGTTGTTGTTGTTACTATTGCTTCAGCTACGCTTGTGTATTTAAATGTCGTTAAACTGTATATATCACTGTATATTTATAGGGTTTGTAACTGTTATAACTGTTATACGAGTACTCTGTGTGTGTGCATGTGTTAATGTATGTACTATGTACTTTTTTTATGCATGTCTTTGTCGCTGTAACTCAATACACACTATATATTTATTATATTTTTGTTGTTTATTTCTCGTTACTTGTATTTTGTTATTTTATTTTGATTTGTTCAAAAACATACATACATATATATATATATATAATATATATATATATATATATATAGATGGTTTGTATAAGAATGAAGTGCACTCAATTTACTGTTTATTTTGTATTTACTTATTTATGGGGATATTTTGGCGTACGCAATTCGTCTTTGATTTCTGTCGGCAGTTGTCGTTTTACATTGAATTCTCCAAATAGGATTTCAACGTCACTAAAGATTTAACTTATTCACTATGATTGACACATGTTTTTGCATGTGTGTTTGTTAATTCTAGGCACACATGAGCACATTACGAATCGAACCGATTTCATTTTATTTTTAATGTTTGATTCAAACTGAAAGTCGCTGCAGACGGCACATCTGAAAAAAAAACCAAACACAAAAAAAAAACAGAAAAAAAATTAGAATCGAAATTAATGAAATAATTCTTATTGTTATTCTATTGATTTATTAACACATACATAGCATATATACACTCACGCGCTTAATTACATTTGCACCAAATTTTGTGTGAAATCGTATTCGGAGACCAGAAACGAGTCAAATATTAAATAAGAACCAAAAATTGTGCTTTCGAAATTTGTGTCGCCCAAAATGTTTGTAGCTATCTGTGCGGCTATTGTCTGATTCCTGGTATCTGCCGTCTACTGTCCGATGTGGCGGCTATATGTATATGTATATGTATATATATGTATATATATGCATATGTGTGCGTATGTGCGCCTCTTTTTGCGCTATTTCAGCAAATTCTCTTTCGGTTTCAGTTCTTTTGCGCTCGCACATACTATATATAAATATATATAAATATATATATGCATATATATATAAATATATGCAAACATGTATGTAACTGTGTGAATAAATGTTAATATGTGGGCAGGCAGATATCAAAGAAAACGTATTTCTTAAATGCGTCTAGTTTTAAAATATTTTAAATGTACATACAAACGTACGCAGTAAAGCGAAAGAGGCGAACAATAACTGATTGGCTCACGCGTGTCTGAGCAATGCAGGAATAAATACAACACTACCTACTCCTGCTTAGGAACCCGCGCCTCCCACACCACACAATACCCAACTGAGAATCAGAAAAAGAGAGACAGAGAGAAGGAGAGGGAGAGCAAGTCCCTAGCAGGCAGGCAGTGTTGTCAAGTTCCATTAAAAATCTCAACAATATGAAGCAGAAACAAAAGATATTCTAACCCCAAACAAAGTGTAAATGTTTTATTTGCATTACTTTCGCAACTCATTTGTTGTACAAATTGAATATTTAAAGTACTTAAAATCAGCTGAAAATAATTCGATATTGGCAACACTGTTTTAAGAGCGGCATGCTCAAAACATTCGGTCTCGTCTCTCACTCGTTCTTTAGACTGAGTTTCTTTTTATTTGCTTATGAATATGGGATCGTTTTTAAATCTTTGAAACAGCAGCGGGAGCACTCTACTAACTTAAATAGTGAAAGTGGACTCTGATAGTGAAATAACTAATATATATTTAAATCATCAAAACAGATCGCTTCAATAAAGAACTTGTGTATCGATATAAATATCGTAGACATGCCTAAAGGTAGGCTACGGAAACAACGAATCTGACGACAATCGAATTGTAGAACTGCCTAACTTACGTATATACATTATGATTATATCCATTGACTTTTTCTTTTAATAATAACACCTATTTCCAACTGTATTTAGGTAAGTATATATTGTGTGTACTTATTTATGTTCATGGTTCACTTTACCAAGCAGCACTTGGCAAATTAAAACGTGCGCCTTTTCCCACTACAATACTACAAACCAAGGCGAAAGCGAGAACGCAATATACACATATCCATATATATATATATAAATATATGTGTATGTGTGTGTGTGTGTGTATGGACAAAGTGGTAGTATCGCCAAGTTCAATCACCTCTTACTGGCTGGCATTACATGCCGATAACGGCCATTATATCCTGTCGTTTGGCTAAAACGACGATTGATTGCCGACGGTTTTTTTTGCTTTGTTTTTGGTTTCGAACAATTCCCATTTCACTATTTCCATTTAGTGCGGCTAATCGGACACACAGAGAAAATTAATTTAGAAATAATTATTATAATTTTCGCAAAACTGATAGATTTTGTTTTATGTCAACTGCTCAGACTTGAAACCTTGACAGCGAAAATTTTCCCGTAGGGCTTAAAAACAAAAATGTCTGCTGTAATGAGTTAATTTTCTCGCCTTTACGGCGTTTATATTTAAAATCAAAAACAAAAATCATTTTCCATTCATAATTTGCTATTTTCATTTCGATGCACTTTCCGCTTCTATGGTGGTTTGCCGATAACTGCCGTCAAAATATATCAAAGCCAACTGTTTGACACCGTTTTTTTTGTATGGAGCTTATCATTATCGATAACTTTTCTTTTGATCTGTAAGCTGTGCTTTAATTTTGGAAAGAAGTTAACGAGAAGATCCAGGACTGGCAAAGCTGATTAACTTTTTGTCGTTGCTGTCCCAAGAAACCAAGTCTCGTTGACCCATAGCCGATTGTGCACAGAAGGGCAACCAAGGTAATATTTAATCGAAGTATTAAATAAATCATCTTCTACATAAATTCAATTTCGATAACATCGATACATTTGGAATGGCGATGACCTTGACGTCCGTCGTTGGGCTTTGGATATTATGTGCTAGTTAGGTGACCATTTCACTTGAAAGTACGTTAAAATGACAGCAAACTATACAAGTGTATATATGTACATATGTATATATGTATATATGTATATATATATAATATAATATATATATATATATATGCATGTGTATGTGTGTACACAAATGCTTAGGTGTGCACAAGTTTGAACAATAAAACGCAGACAAAACGTATGCAATTATATAAATGTACGTGTAGCTGTTTTGGGAGCAACATTAATTTTATTTTTATTTATTCTCATTTTGAATTTATGCACGATATTTTTAGAAAAAAGAAAAAACGAACAAATGTCTTTGCAAATGTCCATGTGCATGTACGACATGTTTTTAGTATGATTTTATTTATTTTTATTTTATTTCTTATTTCTTGCCATTTTTTTTATTTTTTCGTTCCAATCAATAATTTCGAATTGTTTGTAAATTATGGAAAATTCATTGAAAGCTCCAAAAGGTAGGCTCTAAAAATTTGGCCTTTTTTTAATTTGTAATATTCGAGTGTATTTTTTTTTTATTTACAAAGTGTTAACGATGTCAGATTATGCACATAAAGATGGAATGGATTGGATTTTGTACATCGTTTGTAGTTGTATGTAAATATGCCAGATAATGTGCATTATAATTATATATGTATGGAAAATAGTGCACACACACACACACACACTTGATACATGGTACACATGTACATGTGCATATATACGCATGTATATATATATTTATATTTATATATATAGAAACTTTTCACTCACGAACAAAAAATTGTATAAAAGGTTTGACGCTTTCGCGAACCGTTATGAGCTCACTGATGCTGCTCTGGCAGCTGATGCTGATGCTGCGGCTGTCCCATCACACACATACATGTGGATATGGTTGGTATATAAATGTATGTATGTATGCATGCATGTGTGTATGTGTGTAGATGGCCTCAAATGTATGTAAATGTGTGTACACACATACATTTATGTAGCTGCAGTTGTATTTTATGGTATGTATTTGATTATTCGCTTACTGTTCAGGTCACAAATCACAATTAATTTAAAAAAAAAAACTTCCCTTGTACATATTTACATGCGTACATATATATGTATAAGTTGTATGTACAATTAAAAAATAGATGAAAAAATAGAAGCACGCACAACGGACCCGTTTTTCTTTACCTTTTCTTTTTTTTGGCCCCTAGTTTTACTTGTACATATGCATGTACGTCTGTATATGTAAGACTTACATATGTACACACTATTTTCCGCATTCAATTGTCAATGCAAATTGCATGTGTGTGTGTTTGTGTGTATCAAAATAGTGTCACTATCAGTGTAAAAATCACAATTTAAGGTTTACATACACGCTTACACGTCAAAGGACATTCGTTTGGCACTGGCCTCAAGCATTTTATGTTAAGTATAAATAAATTACTGTTTGCGTTTAGCATGAAGCACGTTGAATATATTACGATTTTCTGCTCGCAAGTTACTTGGCTGCTGTCTGTGGCTGCCTGTCTTGCCTTACCTAGCTTTGCCTGCCTGCCTGCCTTGCCCTGTCTTGCCTGCTTCGCATATTCGGCGCATGCGCGTTGCATTTGCAGTGCGAGCATACGGCAAATGCACAAAACATACATTCAAACACGGCGTATATACTACGTACATATATGTTCTATGCTCGTCTAGTGCGTACGAGTGCTATGTATATATATGTGTGTCTATAATTTAAAAAACACTCATTGTATTAAATACAAGATATAAATCAAGTATTAATTATAAACAATTGAGAATTTTCTAAATTTGTATATTATTATTATTGCAAGCATAAAACCCTTTCGATAAAATGCCGGCCCACTATCGAAGAATGTATCGATGTTTACTACAATGATACTGGCTCTTGATCGCGATTTCCGACAATAAAATTAATTGATCTTTTTCTAGTATTTTAATAGGAATAACATAATTTTCTTGTCTTTGTAAAGCTTTTCATTTATTTTTTATGTATATATAAATATCGCAAATATTGCAGCAATAACGACTGTTGTGACATTAAAATACGATAGATACGAGGAAAATACAACTTTAATATAGTCTTCTATTTGAAATCTATCGATGATTTTGCAGCAGCCAAAGAACAGCTGTTGTCACTGTTTGAGAAAACGTGAGTTCTTTTTGTAAACGGACACATTTATTTATTATTATTATTATTATGGCGAAAAAGCGTAAAATTCCCGTGCGAAAACATCATGGCGTACGTGATCCACTTAAACAACTTGAACAAAGGGAGAAAAAGTATGTATAATCAACAGATCATCAATCATGTTGCAGATGTTGTTAAACATATAAATACACATTTTAAACACAGACTGGCCAATGTAACGAATAATCCGCCGACACAAAACGATGAGCAGCGTGCATCGCACAATTTCCAGCAATTCAAAAAAGTTGTCGATGCCACCAAAGCGGGCAAGAAGCTAAAGATGGGCACCATTGGCAAAGAAGATAAGCCCAAAGGGGCTGCTGCCACAAAAAAGACTCAAGCAGCCGCAGCAGCAGCAGCAGGCAGCAAAAAAAACACAAATATTAAGCAGTTTGCCGATGAGACAAATGAGGAATATTTGCGGCGAGTAAATCGCATAACTAGCGCATCTGTGCGAGAGGCTCAATATGAGGCCAAATATGGTGTCAATATCATACGCAATACGACAACGGGTGAAATAACATTACAGAAGCGACCCAAAAACGAGATCGATGAGCTGCTCAAGCAGAAGCAAAAGAGCGTCACAATCTAAAAAATAAACGTGGCAAACCGAATGCGGCCATTGTAAAGCCCGGCATGGATGCAAAGACCCGCCGAGAGCTAATCAAACGTGCCTGCAAAGAAGCCGATGAAGAAACCAAACAACAACAACAACAGGTAAAATCATAATTAATAAAATCTGTTTGCTGCTCCCTATCATTAATTCAAACGATTCGCATAATTCATAGCAAGCACCAGACGTCGTCGAGTATAAGCGTGATGTGTTTCAATTTGGTGAGGTGGTGCATGCACCGCCAACGATAAAAACGCTGCCGCGCAAGGCAACCCGCAACGAGACTGTGCCGCGACCTGGCCGCAAATCGAATCTATTGCTCAAGTCGCTGGTGAACAAGGAAGTGGAAGAGCAGATGCCACCACCACCACCACAACAGACCAAGAGTGTTGCGCCCACCAAGTTGCAGTTGAGAGGTAAACGGAAGGATTTGCCAGCTGCCACGCGCAACATGCTCGAAGGGAGCGCAACAAAATGATCGACTTGTATCGTCAGCTGAGAAAACAACAAAGCGCAACGAAAACAGCCATCGAATAAATAGGATTAGTTAACTAACATTGTCTGCAATGTTTATTTATGTTTTGTCAAATATTCGACCTTTGCGGAACCAAAAAAAAAAACAAACAATATATAATACAATATTATACCATGTAGTTGAATGTCTTATTTGCATCTTATGGTTTTTCTTTTTTGGTTTTAGAATTTTGCTGTTTTGTCGTTTTGTAGCACATACAGAATACAAATTTTGCACCGATTGACTCCACATCAACTTCTTACAATGTAATTTTTGAGGATATATATATTATATATATATATATATATATAGAAAATGGAACATGGGCTCCAATTGAATCCAGTTGTTAATACAAGGTCCAAATTGTGTTCTTAGTTATCATCATCGTTGTTGTTCTTGTTGTTGTTGCTGCTGTTTTTGTTGTTTTTGTTGTTGTGTACTAGGAGCGGTGACCAGTTAAGAGATAGTTAATGGTCTACATGCCACCAGAGCTCTGTCTCTGTAGAATCTGAGCGAATCGCTGGGTTATCAGCAACGAGGTATCAATAAAGCGGTCCACACAATTGCTAAGGCATGTCTCTGTTGCATGGTCGAGTTTAGTGCTTGGTTTTCCAATACATTTCTCCCAGCAGATCCCATGGAATTCATGTATCTGTCAATCAATCATAAAATTGGACATTTAGATATCTTGTATTAAATATATTTTATAGCGTTTACGTACCTGTTCGTTGACCTGTGCCTTTTGTTTTCAATCATCATAAACTCCTGCAGTTCCTTATCACTGGCGGATTGGTTCTCATAGTCGGACATCGCTGCTATTATGTATGTTTATTGGCTTTTGTTAAGGTTTTCAGTGAATTTTTGTACGCACAAAATGTAACAGTTTTCTCGCCCGAAACTTATAATTTCTAGTTTTTGTGTTTTTGAGGTTATATAAATACGGACACAGATGTGTTATAGAGTTGCCATCGTATTGACAGAAAATACCGAGAGTGCTCTAGAAGACAATCACACAACGCTGCAACAAGTTATCGATATTTTTGGGATGTCAGTAATGGTCAGAGACAAAACAACCCAATGGTAGTACTGTATACTTTTTTCAACTGCATATATTTATTTTTTGTGTTAATATTTTCGTTTTTGTTTATTTTTCTCGCGCATCATAGTTAGTTGGTTTCGGTAATTGCAATTAAGTGCGCGAGCGTGATCTCAATAGAACGGTGCATTAATGAGGCAGCGGCGCAGACGCGAACCAAGCCAAAAATAGGCGAAAATTGTATATCTGACAATTGTTTTATTTTGGATAAGAAGAAGCAAATAGAATATATATATATATAATCAATCCGTTGCAATTTTGTTGTATGTGTGTGCAAGCGTAGGCGCTAAGGCACAGCACATCCTCATGGGAGAGCCAGCGAGCCAGGCAGCCACAATGGACGACAGCAGCAGTGGACGCAACTCATTGGCTGATAGCGCCAGCAGCACAGCTTCGCTTCAGAGCGGAAGCTCAAGTCAAAATATTGATAACGATGGCCTCATACACATCTACAATTACCGCAAGCATGACTACGAGAAATACTCGCCATCGCTGCTCTGCGAAGAGATATGACGGCAATGTGCCGCCATATGGAAATCCTGCCCGCAGCGGTCCTCCTCTTTGGTATACGAGAGCACAACAATGGTAAAACTGGTACCGGCCTCACGCCGCGCACCCTGGAAGCCAATCACAAATGGCAGCTGCCCGGCGAGCAATTGAATTGCAATGTTCGCTATTGTCTCCGGATGCGATTCCGTGTCCCGGAACTGGATCGTCAGCTGTCGGCAATCGATGCACAGTGCCAAAATTATTTGTATCATCAGATGCGATACGATATGCTGCACGAACAGATTAACGAGATACGCTATCCGGAGCATAAGGATAAGGTGATGGGACTGGCCGTCATGGACATGATAATCGACAAGGATGAGAAGCAGCTGCAGGCTGAGGCCATCGAGAAGGCGTATAAATCGTATCTGCCGCACACCTTGTGGCGTGCCCATCGCATCTTTGTACGGCCGAAAATACGCCGATCCTTTCGCCAGATGAGCAGAGATCAGTTTAATTGCGATACCCTCAAATGGCATTATGTCCATCAAATTTGCCATCTGGCGCCCACCTATCTCACCGAACAATTTAAGGCCACCGTCGAGTATTTGCCAAATGAATCGGCAACGGAACCAGTATCGTTGCCGCCCGGCAAAGCACCGACAGCATCGGTGGCAGTTCAACGCTACACAATTCACCTCAACGCTTATCAGTGGCTCCAATGCAACGCTCTCCACAACGATGACAGGCAACCACTCGCTCTCCCCGGGTCAACAGCAACAACAACAACCACTACAGCATCATCAACAACAACAGCATCAGACGCAGTCCAGCGAACTCGGAATCGACCCATACAGCAGCAGCCGAACACGATACCAGTCTATGTGCGTCTTTGTTTCCATGATTCACCCGAGCCGGGCCTCAAAGTGGCACGCGTCACATCGGAGGAACACTTAAGGTGCGTCTACCTTGTCTTACATCTTTGCAGATCGAGGCTTTAATCTAACAACCACAATCTGCAAATCTCTCTCTCTCTCTCTTAAACTGATCTCTTTCAATTTGCAGTGGAGCCTTGTGGCCATTGTTGAAGACATATTCTCGCTGTACAAGGAAAGCGATAAACTGGTGCGCTTGGAGAGTGTTGGCTTCCCCAAGGGTTATCACATGCGCTTCGAAACCGAGCACGAAATGAAATCATTCATATCCTATCTGAGCATTTATACAAGGTTCGACTTAATATTGTTTCTTTTGTTTTGCTATACTTTGATACCGAAGCTATCATAGCTTTCGTGCAAGGTCCGTCCGACACTCTTTGAGATAGAGACTTGAAACTTGGAACACATACTGGTCTGTGCCCGCGTCGGACAAAGTATATATCTCATATACATATCTCCCACAATTTTAAACATAGAGTGACCAAACTTGGAAGGTAACTTGCTGGTAACCGCCTCCAAAGATCGGCATTTAAATATTCAGACCACGCCCAGGAACTTTGCCCCTAGAAATCTGAAATGCGCATTTCCTCCACAATTTGTAAGCTAGAGTCACCAAATCTTAAAAGTGTGTTACGAGTAACTCCCTAAGAGATTGATAAGAAATTGGATGGCCACGCCACTCCGCCTCCCTAAACCGATACACCTGTTAGTGTAAATCGATAAGACCATATTTCGCACACAATTTGAAAGCTAAAATCACCAAATTTGAAAGGTATATTGCTAATAAATCCAAACAAATTTTGAACCACGCCCACCCCCGCCCACAAAGACGATAAAAGCCTATATCTCTCGCAATTTAAGAGCTACAGTTACCAAACTTGGAAGGTAGATTACTAAGATCGTTCTCCAAAAAAATGTTCTTGGCGACGCCCACTCATGCCTCCAAAATTCCCAGAAGCCTATATCTGCCGCAATTTAGTAGCTACAGTTACCAAACTAGGAAAGAAAGTTACTAGCTTATATCTATCGCAATTTGTAAGGCAAACTTGGACAGTACTTCTTGGCTACACCCGCCCTGTTCTTTGTTACTTGTTATCCGCTGGAACAACTTATGGTATCAAAGTATTAAAGTTCTCTTTTGTTTTTTGTAATGCGTGTGTGCACTAAATAATGACAATGGGAATTGAATATTTAGATTGACGGTGAAATGGATGCAGGACTTGTGTCCGTCATACAAGACACCATCACTGCAGGAACTGGAGCGTTTATATTGCCATGGGCCCATCGGTGGTGGATATTCATTTGGGAAACTGCGCGAGAATGGCGATAAATGCGGCAGTTATATAGTGAGGCAGTGCGAGCGAGAGTATAACACATACTATATTGACATCAATACAAAAATGTAAGTACATCTCAATGCACATCTATAACTATAATTATTATTAATATTCGCGTTCGTCTCATAACACGGGTAGCGTGGCGAGGAACAGCAATCATGAGAGATGCCATACGGAAACATTTAAGATCATACAAAAGGATCAACAATGGAAGCTGGCCTATCAAGGCGAAGAGCGGACCTTTGATAAGCTGCCAGAGCTGGCGCAATTTATACGCACAGATAGCTCGGATCGTATACGAATACCGGCCTCCAAATACGATAAGCCGTCGTTGTTGCTGCTCCTTTTGCCAAAAAATTTGAAATCCAAAAAGACTGATGCGGAATTGAGTGAAGGCGAATTACAAAGACGTAATCCTCAGTTATTCATTCCCAAATCCGACCTGCGTTGGTATCCAGGTAAAGTATGCTTGACTCAATCGACAATTATCTATGCCCTTGTTGAGTATTATATTATAATTCTTCGCTTCCGATTCCATAAAGTATATCTGATATTTGCCTTGCAATTTGCTGATCTGTGCAGAACTTTCTCAGTTTAAAGCTTGGTACTTAGACGAACGATTGGGCGAAAGATAAGTTTTAAGTTATTTAATCGACATAGAAATATAAATAAAAATAGACATACAAATCACAATTTCTGATACATTACTCAACTACACAGATGTGGAATAATCAGTTGACAGGTAGTCGTGAAACAGAAAACATACAAATCCAAAACATAATAATATTATTTAGATTAACTCCGGTCTGAAAGGGCATATGAAATTCGTTGTTACTTGCTATTATACAAATCGTAAACATACATTTATTTTATATTTCTGGCAAATGCAGACTCGGTGACTTCCAGCGATGATGACAAGGTGTACACAGTGAGAGGGGACTGGATACAGCAGGGCACAATTAAGGATGTGCCTGTAACAATGAAAATGCTGCGATATGATGCGAACTTTCAGGAATTTACAAAAATGGTGAACACATGGAGTCTGATACAGTCACCACAATTTATAAAATTGCATGGGCTTACACTATCCGTTCCATATATGATGGTATTGGAGTACTCGAAGTATGGGCCGCTTAATAAATTCCTACAGAATCATCGGGACATCAGCATGTTCTGTCTGCTGGACGTGATGCATGGCCTGGTGCGTGGCATCCACTATCTGGATGATAATAAAATAATACACAACTATATACGCTGTGCGAATCTGCATGTTACCCAATACGATCGCGACAAGTATGTACTCGATGCCAAAATTTGTGATCCCGGCTATCCGCGTCCCTACAAGCAATCCGAGTAAGTATCCCGGAATACATATAAATATATATACATATATATATATATATATATATATAATGACTTATATCGTTTCTAAACAATGAAGCTCACCTTGGATACCAGTAAAATATTATAATAACTTGGAGGCAGCCAAACAAGACTCGAGCACACAACTGTGGGCATTTGCGACTACCATTTATGAGATCTTCTCACGCGGTCAGCTTGACTTAACTCAACTGAAACAATGCGATCTCTTGCACAATCGTTCCCTCGATGGCAATATACTCAAGCAGCTGGATCAGCGATTGTGCCCAAGTGAAATGTACAAAGCTATTATGGACGGCTGGGGCGATGATCCCGACAAGCGGTTCAATCACCACGATATATTTACACACTTGAGTGATATCAAAAAGCGCTTACTTAGAGACTACGCGCCCGTAGATGAACTACGTGAGTACATTTAAGATCAGCAATATATACTAATTCTTATACATATATATATATATATTGTGTTTTTTGTTGTATGTAGCCGATTATCCCGATTATCCAAATTGCAATGGGTTACCAAGACAAGGTCCAGTCGACGACGCATCTCTGTGTTATGGTGTGAGCGGTGAATTCTTTCCAAATTCGCTTGATCTGCCGCAGGTGATGCCGCTGGAAGACTGCAAGGTTATATATCTTGAGAAGGACAAGATTGGTCATGGGCATTACGGCACCGTATATAAGGGCGAAATCGAATATTATGATAAGGATCGCCCCAAAGAGCAGGTGGCCATTAAGAAGCTAAAACCCATGCAGGTCACCAAAGACTTTGAGCGCGAAATGAGTATCATGCGCAAACTCGATCATCCCAATGTTGTCAAGTTTAAGTATTGGGCGGAAAGGTCGCTGAGCATCATCATGGAATACTTTGAATTTGGCTCATTTGTCGTATACCTGAAGTCCTACAAGCCAACTCTCACCAATGCTCGGCTACTCAATTTTGCTTTAGACATAGCCCGCGTAAGTTTTCCATCGCTTTTCAGCTTGCCAACATTCAACATTGATTTGACCGGTATTTACTATCGATTGCAGGGAATGAACTATTTGTCCGGCAAGGGTCTCATACATCGTGACCTGGCTGCCCGCAATGTTCTAGTCGATCGTTCATGTGTAAAAATCTCAGATTTTGGCCTGTCCCAGTTTGCCAATGCCGATGGCTATTACATTGGCGTCAGTGCGCGCGACATACCAATTAAATGGTGAGTGTTAAATTGCCACAACAAAAAGAAAACTAAACAAAATTTGACAATTTGGTTTTTTTTTTTCATATATTTAGGTTCTCGCCGGAGGCCATTGAAACTTGCAAATTCTCATCATATTCGGATGTGTGGAGTTATGGCGTAACGCTCTTTGAAATGTTCTCACGCGGCGAAGATCCATGTTTATCGCCAGGCCACGAATTGACATCGGACGAGTTTCTCAAGCGCCTGCGCCAGGGTGAAAGGTATGTGTAAATTACTAAATATAATATTTATTTGTCTTTTCTATTCGACTGTGGGGCTTAAATCGATTTGCTTGATTTGCTTGCAGATTACCAAAGCCGGAGCTATGCTCGGACTTTGTATACAACGAACTAATGCGACCCTGTTTCCACGAAACGCCCAAATCTCGTCCAACGTTTCAACAAATTATACAAATCATAACACGCGAGATGGGAGATAATGTTGCTGCTACTGCGGGGATTTCCCAACAACAACAGCAGCAGCAACAGCAACAGCTGCAGCAACAAATGCCACAGTTGCTAAACAGGAGCATATCGTGCGAGGATGAATTATATGAATAGTATTTGACTAACCGCATTCAGCAGCAGCAGTGAAACGCACCATTAATGGCGGAATTAGAAAGCGAGCACATAAAACACCAAGACCAAAAACACAAATTGGTCATTTTTTTTAGGCAGGCCGGGTAAAGATGACAGCAGCAGAAGAATTGCATTGTTGATGTTTTATTATTTTAAGTTGTTATTCTTTATATCATAGCCACTAACTAATACACATACGTTTTAAACGCAACCAAGTTTCGCTTGGAATTAAACTGACTTATCTAGACCCATTTCCCTCTCTCTCTCTCTCTCTCTCTCTCTCTCTCTCTCTCTCTCTCTCTCTCTCCCTATCTCGCAACCATCCTCTGCCTAAATCACTATCGAAATTTCACTTTTATAACAATATATATATATATATATATGTATATGTTCAGTTGCTTTAACGAATCGCAATCAGATCCTCCTTAAAATCTCTTTTTAGTTTGTTATAACTTTTAGACAACATTGTTGAATATTGCTTAGCCTTGATATATATGTATGTATGTAGTATGTTTGTTATTAAAAATGTGAATACATGTGAATCATGCACGATGATGCGCAGGCACTTACGTATATATGCTGAATCCTAATCAAGCGAATCAATTAATCGTTTTTATGTAAAGCTGAAGCTAAAACTATAGTTGTAATGATAATGTAGATGTATATTATGTAAAAGAATTAAATTGACATTTTATATTACACTTTAATTCAAATATGCTTTATATATGCCATTTTAAATTAATAATAAAACAAAAACAACTTACAAACATATATAAAATATCTATGAATATTTTTACTAGCTGTCAGCATATTAGCAATAGTAGTAAAGGCGAAAGAACATTTCGAATCCAAATTATTTAAAAAACAAACTTAAAAACTTAAACTCTATTAGCAAAATACGTAGGTGGAAAAAATACGTGTTTTGCAGTTATGAGTCTAAATATGATTTTAAAAAAATATGAAAAATCGCACACACAGATTGATATATATATTTATATATGTATATATGGAAGGAAGGAAGCCAAAATATCAAACTAACAACATAAGGAATTTTTGCCTATAGAAACCATCTAGAAAAACGATCTCAGGACTGCCCGAACTATGTACGAAAAACGCCAACAATTCCGCCAAACCTTCGAAATGATATCCAGCAAAACACAACAAATAAGTCCCAGTAAAATAACCACACGATTCCTTTAGAAATGTCCAAGAATAGGGCAACCCTCATATCTAACTAATGGAATTCCTCAAGGCTTTCCCCTGTCAGCCGTACTTTTTCTTACAACTTCCCAAAAATATTCAACAAAGATTTGATTTAGGAAACAGTTTACTTTCAAGTTAACTTCAAATTGACATTGGCCCTCTTCTTATTGACATCCAAATGTGAGCAAAACCAAAGTTGATGCAGATTTATGAAAAACACAGCAAATAATTCAAATCAATTATGATCCAATAGAAAACGGTAAGGAGTTAAGAACTATAGGATTCATATTTAATAGATATATAGATAGAAAGATATAAATATCAATAAAATATCCAAAATTAACTACATGGCAAAGAACACACCTCAAATGGAAACAACATCAAAAGAACAGCCAGCCCATTAAATAACTTCCCAGTTAAAACAAAAATAATGCCGATTGAAACAAGATATTACCAATTTATAGTCAATTTAAACAAATCTCTTGTATTCTCTAATCTAGCATAATTATGTAAAATATACAAGTAATTCGTTGAGCGAAAAAATATGTGCATTAAATGTATGAATTTTCATCGGTATTCATACATTCAATTTATATACTGCCCATATAAACATATGTTGCTATTATAGTTATATTAACACGTCTCTTTTACGATCAACGAAAAAGACAGAGACATCATATTAATAAGAGATGGTCATACAAAAATGCTGCAAAGGAAATGAATGAAATAAATATTTGTCTATGTTTTTTCTTTCTTATCTAATTCGTAAATTGCTTAAAATGCATTTGTTAAAAGTTAATCTAATTTGATCGGTTCAATAGATTAAGCTACACCGATTACAAAACATCATGCAGCTAAGTGCTTTAAGTGTTTTAATAATTGGAATAATTCGGTTGAATATGTGATTCTAGCAAGTAATTAAATAAAAACGTATTTGTTATACGATTGCTTGGCATATTTATTTACTTAATGCATAGAATTATAAAGTGCATACATAAATTCTAAATACAATATCTTACATAATTTAACGATTATCTTAATTATCATGATTCAAATATAATTTCTCAAGCAGCATGCAAAAATACAGAACTCCATCTATATAATATTAAGTGGTATATTTTTGGATTTTAGAAATAAACAGGGAAAACATATACTACAAAATTAGTTGACATTGATTACACATTTTTAAAACTATTGTAATATTTTTGTCACCATTTAAAGTTAAAATTGCATATTGCAAATTTATATACAAAAAATCTCAAAATCTTATAAAGAAACGCTACAAGTGGACAGAAGAAGAAGAAAGATCGTATTATAAAAACAAAAACGGTAACTTTCTAAGAAAATTTTGAATAATCCATCTGCCAGAAGCGAAAGGTTTTTGAAAACAAAACCTTAAGTATATTATAATTGACATTAAAAGTTGAGCTTGCCCTGGCAAGAGGACCAATCTGAAAACTTCGTGATTTGTCGGAACGGCAAAAACAAATAGATTAGGGACGCGTCCACCTCCACTATGAGCCCTCAGTTTTCTTCTTTTTCAGTGTCTCCATAACGCCGGCAAAGTTTGCCGTCTTTTCTTGGCCGATTTTGGCGTCGAGGTTTGGCTTCGCACGCGCATTTGAGTGGGTGCCACATCGTCACTGAAATCGAAATCGTTTGCCTTTTGTGGCCTGCGATTCGTAGAATATTTGGAATTGTGCTTAAATAAATTTGACTGTTTCCATTATGAGTTGAGAGTTACTCACTCTTGCTCGACGGCCTCGGTGGCGGCTTCCAACTCCTTGTGGTTACCACCGGCATTGGCGTCTGGGGAGGGCGGTCGTCGTCCGGGAATTGCCATTGCAGTTCTGGTATATTGCCAGATTCAAGCATTAAATAATAGTTTTCCAATTCCTCAGCGTTCGCTGCAAATTTATCAGCCGCTGTGACAGTCTCCACCTCTGTTGACATATTTGGCTTGGGCTTAGTGTTGTTACCCCTCAATCGATCGGTATTTATGGTGTGCCTAGCGTAGCTGATTTGTAATTTCTTTCGGTGTAATATCAGTTGTTGTGATGCTTTCCCACAAGCGTGGGTTGTTTGTTTACAGTGATTTCGATGCACACATGCAATTCTAAATTCGATAACTGCACACTTATCGGTATCGATTAAGAGTCCAGTGCTGGAAAGTAAAATATTGGGCGGTCAGTTTGAAAGTGAAGCACAAACATTGCTAGTATACTTGTACCAGTTGTTGTTAGTCAGCAGTTGTTATCTATCAGAAATGTGATATAAATATATAATATATATTGCCAAATTCGTTGGCATTTCAACAATGAAACAAAGAAAGTCCTAAAGTTCAATCAATTACTCGTCGCATGCACTTTAAGTACAGATAGTTGGAATTATATTGACAAATGAAATATTAATTTTTATTAATATATCTTTGCTAATGAAAAATGATTGTGAGACAGATAATAGTTGGATTGAAAACGAATAAAATACGTTGCGGTACAGTGAGTAGTAGCAAAGTAGATTTTCGAAATTCAAATTTATGCAATGCTTACATAGGGAAAATCAAACGTATTCGAAACTGCTTTAAAAACGCTTCACAAACTGCTCAGACTCAGATTCAGAGACTCAGACTCAGAGTTATTCATAAATTATACTGGCTTTTATATCAGAATCTTCAACTGTGAAATTGAATTCGAATAGTTGAAATTTTTGAGTCGAAAAAAGGCAATATTCTAATAAGATATAAAATTTGAAAAATAAGACGCTAAATGTGAACAAGGAATTCCTATTTTGAAGCCCATTACAATAATATATTAAAAGTTGACAAGAATAATTTATTTTTATTATATTTTTTTGTTGTTTGTTTATTTTTTTTGATTACTAAATTCTTAGAACTTTATTCAAAATTATCATCTCATTCTTATACTCATTTTTACTGGCTTACATCCTTACATCCACCATGCAACATTCTCTCTCATTTTGTCTGCAGACACAAACGCAATTCGCGCTAATCTTCAGCATATCTGCATCAACATTATCATCATATGCATCATCGTTATCATTATGATCATCTTATAAATATACATACATATTATATTGTTTGTTGTTTGTTTGTTTGTTGTTTGTTGTATACTCGTATATGTATAAAAAGAATAATTATATTAATTAATAATAAACATACACAATTTCATTGCAAAATATTTCTACAATACGTAATTAAATACGGATACATCCTGATCGTTGGTGTTGTTGCCGCCGCCACCACCACCACCACCACCACCACCGCCGCCGCCGCCTCGATTTGATGAGCCCGAGGATTTGTTGGAGCCATGCGCAGCGATTGTTAGCTGATTGGTCTGATGGATGACAGAGGTGATGTCGGATTGCGATGCAGAGATATCCTTGCTGGTGAGCACATCGGAGCTGCTCGAACCGGACGAGATGTGTCGCTCGGCGATGCCGTACTGTATCGGCTGATAGCCGTGACTTGGATTGTACGTGGCCGAGTATGGCATATAGATCGGCGGATTTGGCAATGGCCCAATATCGCTGGTAATGCTCTCCGTATCCGCATGGCTCAATGCGTGCCCATGCCCATGCCCAAGCGGATGCATCTGGCCACGCAAATTCGGATTGCGCTCCTCATTCACCACATAGTAGCACTGCTCGGAGAATGTCAACTTATTGACCGTATGCTTAATATAATTGCTGCGCAACATTGCCGATACAATGCGACGCGCCTCGCGCCGATCCTGCACATCTTCGACATTCTCTAGCACCCAATTGACAGCATCGGCGCCAATGAATGCATTTGGTATGGTGATTTTTAGCCACATGCGATCACGTATTTCGAGTCCGCTATCCGGCTTTGTCATTGCCTTGACAATCTCCTCGAGATTGTTTTGATCGAGCCGCTCCTTGATTGGCTCCGGTATGTCCGCCATAATACTGTCGTGCGAGGTTAGCGCCTGTGTGTGCGCCACCCATGCGCCCGGATCAATTGGACGCACCGGCTCCGTTCGCGGAATGGTGAAATAACCCTTCGGATTTGGATCCCAACATTTCGCAACGACGAGCTTAATGGGCCCCGGCTTCTGTACAACCTCACGGAGTACGCGGACCGCCTCATCATTGGTCATATTCTCGAAATTCACATCATTCACCTGAAGAATCATGTCGCCCGGCTCGATGCGACCATCGAGCGCAACAGCGCCGCCCTTCATAATGCTGCCCACATAGATGCCGCCGTCGCCGCCACGATTCGATTGGCCAACAATCGATATGCCCAGAAAATTGACAGCCTCCATATTGATGGAGACGGTAATAATGTTCAGTGACATGGTCGAATCGGTTATCGAGCTATATGACGATGTGCGCGACATGCTGGGCGCTCGCTTTTTGCGTCGCTGCGGCTTCTTGCGCACCTGCAACCGTTGCACGCTGCTATAGTCTGTCATATCGCGATCCAAAGTTAGCTCCGATTCCGTACCAAAGAGGCTCGTCGAGTCCAGATCGCTAGATAGCACCGATGCCGATTGATATGTGAGTGGCGGCGGTTGCAACATTTGCAACGGTCCAAGCTTATGCTGCTGTTGCTGCTGCTGTTGATGTTGTTGCTGCTGCTGTTGATGTTGTTGCTGCTGCTGTTGATGTTGCTGCTGCTGCTGGTGTTGTTGTTGTTGCTGATGTTGATGCTGCTGCTGGAGTGCTAAATGATTACGGACACGCATCTCGCATTCGCTGGGTGGCAGCTCGGAGCAATTGTCGGACTGATTGGTGCCATCGGCGGAGACAAGCCACGAGACGACGCGTCCATTGAAACATGGCAATATTGTTGCATCGTCGGCAATCTCCTCTTTGACCACACCAAAATCGGCGTCCATCGATTTGAAAAAGTATTTGTAATTGTTGTTCTGTTTGTTGAGCACCAATTTGAAATCTTTGAGCGTGACCTGAGCGGACGGTATTGGTATTTTAACCAAATACGGTGTGCTCTCATCGTCAATATGATAAATGACTTTCGTCTCTTGGCCATTTGGTCTCTCTGTATCCATTGCGGCTGCTGCTGCTGTTGTTGCTTATTAAATTCGTATAAAACGTACTAATAATTATGATTTATATATATATATATATCAATATATACGTGTGTGTGTGTGTTGTGTGTGCATCAACTAATGTGCTTTAAATATATGTATGTATTTATAGCCGACACTTTTCGTTACACACACACGACTATTTTTCTAGTTTTTCCCTTTTTTCGTTTTTCCCTTTTTTTGCCTCTTTTCTGCTCTCGCTTATGCTTTTTTGGTTGGGTTGTCAATGGAGCCGCAGCAGGCAGCTCCTCCTCCTCCTTTGGCCTTGCACTGCTTTTTCTATTGCAGCTCATTAATGCTTTCTTAGCATTTGCACGCGTTTTCCGTACACTTTGCAAATATCGTGTACAATTGTTTTTTTTTTGGGCGTTTATAATTATAGTTTTGGGAGACAAAATATATATATATAGGTAAATAATTGACAGCGCTAGACTGATATCGATACGCGTATCGAACCAGGGATGCTGCCACGCTCAGCAAACACAAAAGACAAAATCACACTCCATGCGATAGTTATCGATATGCATTTGCATGAAAAATACTCAGATGGACAAAATAACGCAAATTAATCAACATTGACAATTTCTTTGCGAAATATTTCTTAAAATGCCATATTTTGTTGTGAAATATAAATGTGATGCAGCAATTTATTTCTTTGTTCTCTACTCATAGTGTATATCGATGCTTGTCATGCAATTTGTATACATGAATCGATAATTTTTTCATGTAAATATGTATACAATTAGTGTGTACACACTAAATTTTTGCTAATAAAATATTTTTACTGAATATAGAGGTACAATAACTATACAATGAACGGCCGTTCCAGTTCAATGTTGAAATTGAATATTTATCTGATTAAAATATGGATACACTGGTTGAGGGCGATTGGTTTTAGATGCTATTTTAGATTTGTGCTCCAAGGCATAGAATAAATGAATATTTGAAAATTATTTGTCGAACGACAACTCCATAAATTATTATTAGTTTACGTTAGTTTGTGCAACAAATGCATATAAAAATTGATTGATATTTGAAGTGACGCAAAAACCTAATGTGCTCTGGTATTTAATTTTCATTTTGAACTATTGGAATATGTATGAACAACACTGGCAAAAACACTTTTGAACAGACTGTTATGAAAATCGTAGAAATAGATTACGAAATTTTCATTCTGACCCAACCACTGATACTATTTTCATAATTTACAAAGTAATAAAATTCAATCATTTTATTGATTACATCTTTCATAATAGCTTTACATATAAATAAAATGTATTAAATGTTAATGGTTTACAAATTTTCAATCGATTTACATAGAAATAAAAGTATTATTTTCTTTATTGTTACATACAGTAATTGCAATTTAAAAAAGTGATCTTGTTTTTTTATCTCTCAAAATATGAAATATGTCTACATACAATCGATATTGTAAAATTATTTGTTAAAACTATAGATTTCACACTGAGTCATTCGTCCGAGGGCATGCTTAGTACTTCCCAAAATAATAGCATTCTATATATATCTATAGCGGGATTCGGGCCTGTATTGGATTTAGTGAAGTTTACATTACAATCTTTACAATGTGTGTTGTTTTTTTTCTTTTTTTTTTTTTATTATTATTATTATTTATATGTATGTAGATATAACGAAAAGCTAAAGGTAACTATTACGCTAAAGTAACTATTACAACTAATTTAAATCGAATAAAAAAATATTATTTATTACAACTGTATATGTATAATTTAAAAATATATATATACACATATACATATATATACGTTTGTATTTATATATGTATGTGTGTCCCGGTTCAGACAAACATGCACTCCTGTATGTGTGTGTTTAATATATATGTATAATCGCTACATATATATATCGTCACACATTGCACCCACAACCACAATCTCCCCATAAGAAAAAAAGCCGATACACCCAACCCCGGGGAGAAGCGAACCGTTGGCCTAATTGGAGGTGACGACTTCAACGAGATCGCTGGCCAGCGAGAGAGAATCAACGATATCGATGAGCAACTCAACATCCTTGACAGTGTTGACCACCTCCGGTGCACCCAGCAGATTGACATGCTTGCCCTCGATGTTGTGTAGAAGCATTTGTTCTTGAATATGATGGCACGATCGAAGGGCACACGGCATTTGGTGCGATCGATCACGGATCGACGGAAGAGTACACACGAGGCTGATATTTGTGTCGCTCCTCTTCGGGTATATTATAGGTCGTTAGATCACCGGTGAATAAGGCCATCCTTGACTGCGCGCTGCAGCAGCGATATTGGCAGCTTATATAGTGTCACCTTACTCGTCCATTTCGACGATGGCACCTTGATGCGTGACGCAGAATTGGCCAGTTTAACCAGCGGCAGATCGAGGCAGGTGCTTTGCTGGCGTGACTTATTCACTGACTCTTTGTGTGTGCCAATCACATGCCAGGTCTCATAGCATGTTATCTTCTTCACAATGCGTCCATCCTCCTTACAGTATGTAATTGTCTCGGGTGGAAAATATTTTGGATTTTTCGACTCAGCTGCGGCGGCGGCGGTGACGGGCTCAGCGGCTGATGATGTTGCAGCCGATGTTGCTCCTGTTGCTGCTGCGGATGCTGCATCCTCGCCGGCATTCTCCTTGTACCGACGCTGTTGCTGCTGCGACATTGAACTGGACAAACTCGCCGGCTTCTTGAAGACATCATCATCGCTGTTATCGCCCAACAGCTTGGTCAGCTTACGTTCCGTACTAAGCTCCTTATGCTGTTGTTGTTGTTGTTTATGTTGCTGTTGTTGCTGTCGCTGGTGATGTTGCTGCTGCTGCTGTTGGTGTTGCCTTTGATTGTTGCTGGCATTCAGTGGTTGCAGTCGCCAACACATTCCGGCGATTGGTCAACAATTTTGTATTCTGCACACGACGCACCATCCGCGTCTGAGTTGTGCTCGATGATTGTTGTTGTGGTTGTTGTTGTTGTGGTGCTTGTTTTGGTGGTGATATGGTTATGTCATCCTCGGCCAGCTCATTGTTAATATCCTCCTGCTCGTCATCATCATCATCATCAGCATCATCATCATCATCGTCGTCGTCGTCGTCGTCGCTATCATTGCCATCGGTTGTCGGCACAGCTCCTTGCCCATGCTCATCAGTGGCTTTGTCATCGGTTGCATTTTCTTGCCCATTTCGGCATTTAAGATGCGTGGTCGTGGCTTCGTTTGACCCACGGCAACCATCAGTGGCACCTGCTTGCTGCGATGATGATTAGCCAACAATTGTTGCTTTGTAGCCCCACCACCTCCTCCTCCTGTTGATAATGATGATGATGATGATGATGATGTTGCTGTTGTTGCTGCTGCTGCTGTTGTTGCGTTTGCTCCTGTTGACGGCGCTTTTGTTGATCTTCGATTTGTTGTTAAATTATTACTCTGCATGCTATTGCTATTCCGGCTACCTATTGCTGTTGTGGGCGTAGATTGCTGCTGGGGGGATTGATTCTTGCGTGAGCTGCTGCTGCTGTTGTTGTTGTTGTTGCGTGCAGCTGACTGCGCCATTTTCTTCGTCTTATTGGTATTGTTGTTGGTTGCGGAGGAGGATCGCGAAATTCGCACATCGTCCTGATTGATAATGTCCTCAATATTGACAATTGTGAAAGTGGGGACATCATCACTTTCGTTTGCCTTTTGCATTTTGAGTGCATTGGCAGCGGAGCCCGACGATCGACCCACTGCGTCCGGCGAACGCCGAATCAGTGGTGTATACTGTTGCTTATAAGGCGACGTCTGACGCTCCTTGCCAGCACCTGCTGTCATCTGCTGTATGCGCAATCCACCCGTGCTGCTATTGCTGTTGCCGCCCACCGTCATCTTCGGTTTGGTCAGACCAATTGTTGTTGTTTTGGCCCCTTGGCCATTGATGCTGGGCGCCATGGAGCGATTAACAGCAACCCCGCTAGCGACACGTTTGCGTGCAATGGCCGTATCGTTGGCATCATCGAGCTTACGCTTGCTGCCCACAGCCGGCATTACCTTTATGTGGGCGGCGGCGGAGGAGCGTGCCGGACTGGCGGCGGCTGCTCCTGCCATGTTCATGTTACGACGCATCTGTTGCAAATGTGTAATGCCAACACCAGCACGTCCCGTTTGATTGACGCCACGACCGGTGGCTTGAGCATTTCTCGCCTGGGATGCGTTTGATGTGCCGCTGGCGAGTGCAGCATTTGCCGATTTTGGTGGACGACCACGTCCACGTTTTGGTGGCACCTTTTCACGTATTAGCTGCTGCTCAAACTCAGTATCGCTAATGTCATCATCGTCCTCGGACTTGTGCAGTTGTGGATTGAATGCCACATCGTTGAGCTCATCATCGTTATCCTCCTCGATTAGGTCACGCAAATCCTCATCCTCATCGTCGTCATTATCATTGTCGTCGTCCTCATCATCATCGGCGAATAGATGTTTCACTGTCCGCTTGTTGGCACTCTCCTGGGACAGGGCGGCCACATATTTGGGTGTGACCATATCATCGCTAGCGTATTTCGGATTCGGTTTGATCGAGCGACGCGATCGACTTGCCGCAATTGTTGGTGGCGGCGTTGCAGCAGCAGGAGTTGATGTTGTTGCCACCGCTTTCAACTGTTTGTACATTTTGGACTTTGTCGCCGGTTCAGTAACGTTGATTTCCTGTTGTCGCCGCTTGATAAACGTTGTATTACACGTCCTTGTCTCGGGCACGATTAACGCTGTATTGCGACGCTTGTTCAATGGCGGAGTTGCCGCCACAATTTTGGCCTGTTGCTGCTGCTGTGCTGACTTTGCTGCTGTGGAGGGGGGAGGATTGCTGTCGCCTTTTGCGTTGCGAGTGCGTGTCGCAATTGGAGTGGTGACGACGATGTTGCTGCTGCTGTTGTTGTTGTTGTTCTGCTGCTGCTGTTGTTTGTTGTGCGCCGGCGGCAAACGTTGGACGTCTGAAATGGTTGTGGCTCGGCGTGTGAGACGCGTCGTCGCTCGCGTTGCCTCACGTTCCAGCTTCAGTTTGAGGTCTAGCCGCAGCTGCTCCAGCTGACGTTCCTTATCGTTTTGTGTTCGCCTAGTGGACGCAATTTTGGTTGCAGTGATGCGCGCTGCTTTCATGTGTTTTGCCGTGTTGATTATTTCGGTGGTCTCAGATTCCTTTAAATTTTTTACGTATACTATGCACGGTCGAGTCTTTCCTTTCACAGCTTCCGCTTTTTTTCCAGCTGGCATCTTTCATATGTGCACTGTAATTAGTTAAGAATAATAATGTTTACACATTTTTTTTGTAGTAGTATCGCAAAGTATACAAAACAAAACAAAATTAAAAATATGGCGTAGTGGCAACACGGGCTTTTCAATCAGAGATGGACGTCTATATACGCTCCGTGAGTGTGATTGCATTGAAATGACTTTAAATGCGAATGAACTTCCATTTCTATTTATATAAAATTGTATTTAGATATGTAATTATTTTTCATAGGTTTTATTATGATGAAGTTGAAATTTAACATTTATTATTGGGTATTGGATGTATATTATTCAAGTAGGTTCGTGTTCATGTCGTGACGATAAGCCGCTTCACGAACACCTCGCTATTCTGATTGTGCGACAACTCTGGCGCCCATTTTTGTCATTTTTGGTGCTCTATTAACAAATACGCTGATTTTTGCGCGCCAGTTGTATGTGTACATACGCATACATATATTTAATGTTAATATATAGATATTTATATATATGTATATATATATATACACATATGTGTGCAAAGCATATATATATATACAGAATGTGATGCATATGTTTAATTATCTCTTAAAAAGTAAATTGTACATATTTTTTTAATGGGGTTGTGTATTTAATCACGGTTGTTGCACTTACATTTTACATTTTCAGGTTTTTGCTTTTCATAAACTTCTTTGTGAATTATGTTTTGCACACTTTCACTGCACTTGGTTCGATTGCGTTTTAAGATACGTCCCTGTTTGCGAACAATATCAGTAAATTGGCAACGCCATTCATTTAATTTTGCATTGATTTGCTGTTTTAATTATTATGCCTGTTGTACTTGTAAGCAGTGTAAGCAGCAATAACAAAATGCAACCTTGTTTTGTTGAGAGTTGTTCGGTTCTTTGGTTCTTCGGTTCGCTTGCGTTGCCTTTACGTTTGCTGTGGAACTCATCAATTTGTGCGGCGCTGCCAGGCCAGCAATGTTTTTCTACCCAACTGTACCACACATACACGCACAAACACAAACTGCTACCCCGTGGCTTGCGCCTTGCAACTAATCATATCGTTTGTTATTATCTTTGTTTTTTTTTGGCCTGTTCGACACAATTATTTGCCACACAAATGGAATACAATTAATTAATTTTTACTTGGATTTGTAAAGACAAATTGGGTTGTGGAAACTGAGGTAATATCACTTCCCGCGCTCAATATTTTCGATGTCGATTACCCAGAGCACTACAGTACTGCCACTCGCTATGAAATTGTGAAGAGAAATAGAAGTGAAAAGAGAGAGCGAGTGGAAAAAAAAAGGGGAAAACATAGGGCTGCTAACCTGAGCAGCCTGCGGTGTCGTGCTGCTAACTTTGGTTAGCAAGTTGGCATGCCACGAATGGCATGTCCAATACACAGATGCACATATATGTGTGTGTATGTATATGATAATGCTCTGCATGTATGTACAGATGTATGTGTGTATGTATATATATATTTTGGTATCATCGTTTATTATGTATGTATTTTATTAATTACATTTCTCATTTGTTTGGCTGGTCGCACATTAACTACACATTATTCAACACAACTACTTCTTCAACGCGGATGGCTGTGGGCAACGGAACTGGGCCAGTTCCACCTCGGCCTCAGAGAAACTGAACCGGTTGAAACTGAAATATTCCGGTACTTTGTAGGCGCTGCTTGCTGAGGCACCGGGACCAACTGGTGCTGATGTCGGCTTCACACAGGCACTGCTCAGACCCGTTACATTGCTAACGGGAGTGGTGGAGGAGGCAGCGGCTACTTTGCTGCTAACTGTTGGTTTTGCAGCAGCTGGGCCTTTTTGTGCTTGGCTGTAAGCACGACGCAGTAGCTGGTTGATGGCGGCGCGTTGGGCTGCATTCATTTTTGATGACAATACTACCAAAACAACTCTACTTCAAGCTGAATTCACGTAATCGCACGACTGAAAGCGAAAAATAGAATATATATGAAACAAAAGCAACAACAAAAACAGATGATACCGAATAGATTGGCAACACCATCAAGTGGGGCTGCCATTCGTTCATTCGAAATCAACAATTCTACAATTATATTATTTTGATTTTATTTATAGCAAGCCGAATACAACTAATCGAAAAAAAACCGTTTCAACGTTTATCCATTTCTTTTGTTAATCAATTTCGCACGACCATACCTATTACAAATGAGCAATTGTTTACAACGAATTTGATAATAAGAACAATAAAATGTAAGATATCAATTTTTATTTCGATTCTTAAATTTGGGCTGCGCCTTGCCATAATGCTGACTGATGTTCGCAACTGGGGCTCGTTTCTTTTGTGCATGATTGCGATGCGTTTGGCTCTGGTTGCATTTGACACTCGCTGCACCCGTTTGATTTTTGCCCAATTGATGGAACTTCTTGCGCTCCTCGCGATTGTCCTTGAGCCGTTTGCGCTCCTCTTTCAGTTCCTTGTAGTTCCGATACGGCTTCTTTGGAGCTTTGGCGCCAAGTTTGATCAGCTGAACGATTTCCATTTTGCGTTTGTTTTTGATTGTGCGCTGATTGGCCATAGCAAAGTTGAGCACTTCGTTGCGTGCCTTCTTCATATTGAACTCATTATCTGCCTCGCCGCTTGACAGCGATTTGTTATCCTTCGTAGTTTTGCCTGTTTCTTTTTCTGTCGTATTTGTTTTCGCTTGCGCTTCCTGGAAGACGAGTGCCGTAAATTCGGCACAGTCTACGGTTTTCTTCAGCGCAAGCGCGGCGCGTGTCAGCACGGGCTTAAAATCACTTACATTCATTTTGAGCAATTTACAAACTACAAACAAATGATTCGAAATTGATATTTAAACGCTTGCCACACATGTTAGCAAGCGGAATGTATTTTACAATAATGTACTAATTTTGGTCAAACGCGTGTGAATCTTTCAACAAGTTGGCAGCTTTGGCACACTTGCACACCGCATGTTTTATTTTGATAGCTCGCCAATATTGTTTACAATGCGACACTCGCTTCTAGTTAAAAGATTAGCCCGTCCACAGGAGGCAGATGCAGAGATGGCTCCTGCAAAGCGTACGAGCTCGCCAACAGAGCTACAGAAGCAAGTGAATGCATTTCTAAATGCCAGCACTGTCGATGCAAAAGTGCTGCAGCATATTATTAATCTCTTTGTAAGTTTATTGGCAGTTTATCATCATCAAAATACGTACATAGTTGTATATTAATTGTAATATTTGTAGAACAAATTAAATGTGAGTGCAATTGGCGAGATGTATGTGACCGAAGTGATCTACAAGAATCTGCTCAAGCGCAAATGCATCTATGGTTCCGACCAGGAGCAGATCAAACCAAACCCAAAACCAAATGCAAAAACAAAAGCAAAACCAAAACAGATGGCAAAAGATAACAAACCAAATTGTCCATTTCTAAAGTACTACAATGACGAGTGGTCCAAATTGCTAATCCGCTTGGCCAGTTCGTCGAAGGATGAGTCTGCTGTTGCACTAAATGTGTGCATGCAACTCATATTAGCCGAGTCAAAGTATGCCAAGCTCAATGCCCAGCCCGATGAACGTCTGCGCAGCATGTTGCAATCGATTATCAGATCGGAGACGACACCGCCAGCTGCTCTGGTGGCCTTTGAGAAATATGCCCGTTGCCTGGACATACTGCAGTTGGCCTATCAAGTGCTACCTGAATTGGCGCCAGTCAGTTTCGTTGACTCACCCAATGTGGCACTAAACTATTTGGCCATCATCAATTTGCTGGACTTGGGCAAAACGGTTCTAAGTGCTAACAAGTATCATCTCACCGAGACAAACCCAAATCCAAACTTTGAATACGAAGAGACGCGCAAACATTTGAACAGTGTGTGGAATGGCATCATTGCCAGATGCAGCGGTCTGGATGAGAAGGTGCATCGTCAGGTGCTTGTCGTGCTCTTGGAACGAATATTCCCGCACTTGGACGAGCCCATATTGTTGACTGATTTCTTAATGGATTCACTACATCAGTTCGGTAAGTGATAGATTCACATATATATATTCTATATAGATTTGCATTATCTGTACAGTTACCAATTTATTTCTGTTTGCGCAGATGGACCAATCGCTTTGCTTGCTTTGCAAGGCATTTTTAAGCTGATGCAAGAGCAGAATATTACATACCCGGATGTGTATCAGAAGCTCTACAACATGTTCTATCCCCGGATGTTCTATAACAAGTACAAGGCTCGGCTTTTTTATTTGGCCGACATATTTTTGACATCGACGCATTTACCCGAAAATCTGGTGGCCGCCTTTGTCAAGCGATTGGCCCGACTTGCTCTGAAGAGTCCTACAGAGGATGCGATTATATTGATACGTTTCGTATGCAACCTATTGCTGCGGCACACGGGCTTGCAACGTCTTATTTGCGCAACGGATGCAGCAAGTGGTAGGTGGCATTGTATGGCAATCTGTTGCTGCAAGTAAACAATTTAACTTTTGATAATTGATGATTGCAGCTGTGGAAATTTCGGATCCTTACGACGAACGCGAGTTGGACCCGGTCAAAACTGGGGCCCTTAACAGTTCCCTCTGGGAGATGTTATTGCTGCAGAAGCATGCGGTGCCCGAAGTGGCCAATGCTGCACGCTTCATATCCAAAAGTTTGCCTGTATTCGAGTTTGATCTTGGACCGCTGCTTGAAATCAAGGAGTGTGATGTAAGTATAGGAAAAAAATGGTTGGGTTTCTGCCCCTAGGTTATATAAAAGAAAAGCTTCATTTTCAGCGTTTATTCTAATTTACAAAAATTCTGGAAATAAATAATAAATTAAATATATTTTACAAATTTATCATAATTATCTTAGGAGTTTTACAAGTTTATTTAAACAAAATAACCACAATATTAATAAAAAATATTTTGTCTACCTACCCAGATCTTTGACGACGAGGTGAAAAAAGTGATGAAGCAGTTCACGTTGAGCTATGATCGTCCAGCAAATTTTGGCCTGCCACAAAACGACATTATCACAAAATACTGGATATAATTTAAAATGTATCAAATATACAAATAATATTTTTAGAGTTAAACATGCCTGTTCACTGTCATGCCAATCCGGGACTGAATTGCTGACCTAATTCTGTCTTAAACCAAATGCCTGGTGAAATGTGTAAAATATGTTCCAAAAAGTGAAATTTGTATATTCTCAATCCTGAAATATGGGACATTTTTTATAATGAAGTTGTATAAAGTATGTCACACACAGAGGGTACTCTTCGACCGTATAAAGATATATATATTCTTGATCAGCACCAATAAACGAGTAGATTTAGATAAGTCCTTCCACATCCACGTCCATATCTACATCTATTTCTTTTTCTAATAATATAAGAGTGTACATTGGAAATTTATTTCTTAATAATGTAATTTGTACATAAAAAAATTTGTTCAAATTTATTTCTTAATAACTGAAAACAATTCTAACATAAACACAAAAAAGCATTTGTAATTTTCCGAATTTTTTTATTTAGAAATTATTTCTAAAAATCACAATTTTTTTTTCTAGTTTTCAGTATAACTGATAAAACTGATCCTTGACGTATTCCGTTATCTAGGAGGGTGAACTTGAATATTTTTTTCGGCAAGATATCACTCCGTTTACTGAGATGCTAGAATACTGCTATCGTCAGCCAAGGTTTCGTCAACTTCAGAAAGGGGACTCCAGTATCCGAATCCCAAGACATAACTGGACTCTGTCTTAGTCCCCTTCTCCTCTTGGATGGCCGCTAAGGGGATACCTGGCTTACTGCCGAAGGTAACGGGTTGCTTTACTCAGGATAATCGACTTGGTCATAGCCATGTACTGACTAAGATCTTTTCGCCTACCAGAGGCACTAGCCGAATAGTATCATCTCCGTGTCATATTAGTTGCCTCATACGAAAAGCTATGACTCGCTGGGGTGGTATTCCTATTCTCACACAATCTTAAAACTATAGCCACCAGATTTGGTTTGAAGGTTGTGGGCGATGGCCTTCAAAGGTGGGTATGCCACGCCCATTCTCGCCGCTCTTATAAAAATGGCTCTAGCCTGCACAAGTTTTGAGCTAGAGACATCAAATTTGAAGGTATATTATTATAGGTATATTATTATAGGTACACCTGCCCCATAATTTCCAAAAGCGATATTTCTAAAAGAATAAATGAAATGCGCACATCTTCCACAATTTGTAATCTAGAGTATTACAATTTTGAAAATATGTTACTGGTAGCTCCCTTGAAAGATCGATTTTGAAAAATTGGATGACTACGCTCAAAATCGATACATGAGATATACTCTTATACGTTCGGTATCTACTGAATTTTCTCCAGCATGTACATACATTTGCTAGCTAATCAATGATGTCTCCTGACAAAAAAAAAACACTTGTACACTCATTCAGCACGATTTGGTGTCCTATTAACTAGATTTTTTAATATGTTTTTTTTAAATCTTTATTTCGATATTTCGTATCTAGTTTTTGTAGGCTTAGTTGTTTTATCGACTCTTTCGATTTTTGTATTAAGAATATAATTTTATACTATAAGAAAATTGGTCCGGTCAGTAGTTTAACTCAAATCTACAAAGATAGTCTTCAGTGCTTCGGAAAGGAGATCTATCATGTTGGATACCTTTTGTAAGATTTACAATTTTGCACGCAGGCAGAAGTAGACAATGTTAAACCTGTTCATATTTATAACCCAATCAAACCCATTAGCACAACTTCCATTGATTTAAACATTTTAATAAGTAAAGTGTAAAAATCCATGTAAAATGTATCCAAAAAACAACGAATTAGTTTTCGGTATCTCTGACCTAAATTCAAGTTATAATTTAATAAATTAATTACAATATAATTATTAACAAACACGTCTATTTTGGTTTCTGCGTCTGAGTTCTGAAAATGTAAAAAATCAAATAATTAGAAAACAAGTTATTTCCAAAAATAATTTTAGTTATGACTAAAAATATTGGCCAAGGGTTGCGTAGCATGCATCTTAATTGTTTTAGGTCTAGATATATACGTATGTGGTAGAAAAACTTCGGCTTTTCCTGCATTATCAATCGATAACCCATATCCCAAAATGTGTTAGTGGATCATTTTTGTCGACACCCTTACAGCTAGAGACTTGATGCATGAAAAATATTCTCGTATGTGAATCCAGTCTAAAAAGGCTTTAAGTTTTGTATTTTATCTACTATCTACTGCTATCGATAATTTCAATATTTGCAAATTGATAAAACTACATATTTCGCACAATTTTAAAGCAATTTTTTTTGGGGCAACAAGTTTTATAAGTATCTTGTTGGCGACGTCCTCCACGGATCTGAATCAACCAAAATCGGAAGACATAATTCCAAAAAATATCATTGATAAAGTAAATTGAGAAAACCATATATTTCACACAATTCGAAAGCTAGAGTCAATAAATTTGAGAGGTATATTTCTGGCAGCACACGTATAAAAATGACCAAATGTTGCAATAGACTATATTTCCCCCAATTTTAGAGCTAGAGTTACCAAATTTAAAAGGCAAATTAATGATTATTATTATTAATGATCGAGGCAAACCTGTAGAAAGTACTTTGCAGCCTGTGGTCAGCTGATATTATAGTGATATCGGATTATTCCGCTCGACTAGAGAGTTCTCATTTGTTACGGACGGACCGACAGCATTACGGACACTGCACAACATCACAACATATCAGAATATAAAATGTGCTGATATTTACATTTTGGCGAATATAGATGAGAAAGTGTGCAAGAACATCCGTTAACAAACCTCTGGATTAATTTACGAGGTGGAGGTAATGGTGGGCATTCAACATTTGAGAGACTCGCTGATGGAGACGCTTCGTGCTGCATCAGCTCTGATGACATCGAAGATGGACGCTTTTTATTGCGTGGAGGTGCATGTGGGTAACAAGAGCACTCGATTCCACCAATATTGTTTCCTTGAGCTATGCTAAGATATTTTAAAAGTACACAAAAAAAATATAAATGTAGTTTAAAATTTATTTTTATTAGAAACAAGACTGAGCTAAAAAAATATATGTTTAATGCCAATCGGATGAAATTTAAAGCATACCAAATCATAAGCATTTGCTTCCAATTTTCCTTTCCGGAAAATTAATAAAATAACAAAATGAAACAAAAAATCTTAGGAAACATAAACGATAAAAGCTTATAGCTCCCTCATTTTACGAGCTACAGTTACCAAACTGGGAAAGTAGATTACTATGAAACTTCTCCAACATTTTTTCGGCCACACCCACTCCCGTCCTCAAAAATTCACAAAAACCAATATCTACCTCAATTTTATAGCGAAACGTGGAGGGCAGAATACTAGGAACCTCCTTCAAAGATAGGTATTTCTTAGCTATACCCACCCTGTTCTGTGGCACCTGTTATCGGCTGGTATCACTTATGGTATCAGAGTATTTCGCAGTCGGTTACACCCGACTGCATCGTTCTCACTTGTAATAGAATCGTTTTGTAAAATGAATAATATAATTTTTCTACACCTTTAAAGCTAGACTTTAAGCATACAGCAGATACTTGTCTGTGTTTGCGTCAGACTATGTGTTAGAAATAATGTACTAAGACGACTAGGGGGTATTTCAAATCGATAAAGCCACATATCTGCCAAATCTACCATCACCAAATTTCATTCTTCAAAGATCGGCGTTGGTCACGCCGACATCCGACGACTCCAAAATCGGAATCGCCTATATTCTCTTCAGTTTTTAGGCAAGATTCACTAAATATGGAAGGTATTATTATTACCAGAGGTGAAAAAATGTATGGTAACGCCCATTCCATAATCACCAAAGCCAATATATCTAAAAGTGCAAGCCGATATAACCGCCATCTTTCAACATTTCAAATATAGAGTCACCAAACAAAGAGCGTAGAGAGTTTGGTGAACGGCTATTGGGATACCAGTTTTGAAAGGTATGAAAGAGAAGTCATCGGAAGTGTCTTGCCATTTGATCCCTGAAGTTTTTGCCGTACTCGATTATTTTTTATAAAACCCTTATGGCAAGAAACGGAGCAAGGAACTCACTCACTGAGTTGGAAGTCGCATAGCTCGTAACGCTCGTTACGGTAAGGAATTCTCAGAATTATTATATCTGAATTTCAGATTGTTTTTTTTCCATAAAAATTTAGAAATTTCTTTCTAAACAAATATATAATATGTATAAATATTATTTCTATAGTTTGGGGTACTTAATTTGAAAATTAAGAATTTTTTTCTAAAAAACAGAAATAATATGTCGGAATTTCATGGTTTTTATTTAAAAAAAATTTAAACCATATTTTCGTTTTACAATGGTATAAAATACTTACATATGTTACATATGTTACAATACTTACTAATAAATCTAAAAATAATATTTGTCTTAAGAAAATTATTACTATTAAGTGTTTGGTAAGAAATATGAGGAACTTTAAGCTACTTATATTAATTAATTTATGATTTATGTAGTTAGTTTGTGATTTTCATACATAGTATAAATATTCAAGAATAGAAAATATTTACAACAAAATTTTTGTTTTTACTTAAAAATATTTCTTGAATTTCATATGCGAATTATCTTTAATTCATGTATTCATATATCATATATCAAAATTAAAAATATACAAGAGAAAAAGAAACAGCAAAAAGTGTGTATGTTAATGGGGTTACTAATATGTGTTATTTAAATTATTAATAAATTCTGAAAGGGTCCGGGCTTTTAAGTTAGTTTTCAAAGCTATGTTTAAAAACTACTTTGCCAATTGAATTGGCTTTTGCTCTTCTGGTCGGCACCAACAAAGCATGCATCAATAATACTATTAATAAATCTTCTGTTTCTGAAATTAATAAAATTAATTTATTGGAATATATGATAATTTGGTTAAAATAAAACTAGTTTTACCATTTGATTGATCTTCAAGCGATTTAAATAAAGGCTCCCGATCTTTTTAATATTTTCGTCGAATAAGGGCGGCTTTTTTATTTTAAACTCTTCCCACCTTTTAATAAAATCATAGGTTTTGAAAGGTCGTCTGAAATCAGCATCAATCTGAAATAAAATTGTTCAAATAAAATTTTTAAGAATTTGAATCGAATAAAAATAAAAATAATAAAATAAGAAACCAGTTTAAATTCAAATGATTGGTTTAAAATGGAGGAAATAATATTATTGAACCATAGTCAAAAAAAACAAAAGTTAAAATCCGCAAAGGGTCACTAGAGAAAGGTATGTACATACATATGAACGACTCAAAGAAATTAACGCACAGAAACCAAACCTTTTTTAGTATGTATGTTGTGTGTATGTAAATACAAACTTTAAAGCGAGTTGCGCAACGAAATGTTATGATTCAAGGATATTTTTTGTCTTGTGTACATGCATATACATATATGCATGTATGTACATATGTATATACTCACTTGCCTTCTCCAATTCTCAAGATGTGCAAAAAACACACTGCCATGTCCAACACTTTCTTTGGGCAGTTCATCTCGCAATGGCTGCCAACTTAAATATTTAGAAATTTATATCTGGATTTCAAAATTCATTAAGTATTAAACATATGTACATATGACAATGTATATGCATGTATGCCAAGTAGTGCCTGCAAACTGCAGGCAAATATACAAAGCCCCTAGCAGCTCACCAAGGTCTAAGGTCACCAAGGTCCAAGGTCCAAGGTCACTAAGAATCTACTCGTATTCATACATACATTTACAAATATGCACTAAATTCAAAATGTACATACATACATATTTACTAATATCAATAGCTACTTACAAGAAAATAATTATGCAAACGATTATCCTTCCAACGATTTTAACAAAATTTCTATTGTTGTGCACTTATTAAAACTATTCACTCACTCCGTTTCGGATGCAATGAAATAAGGTATGCTGCGCGGCATATGTAAGGCACATAAGGCATTAAAGAAATCAGGTGGCGTCGCCCCCCGCAGCACTCAAAAATGAATCAATTGCAGCGTTCAGCGGAGTGTAGAGTCTTTCATTAATTATATATTTTTGTTTCCAAAAGCAAGGTCACCATTTTCTACGCTCTGCAAAATAGTTTTTTTTTTATCTTTTTGAATTTTAGAAACAAATTTTGTTTTTCTCGAAAAGGAAATGTGTATACGACATTAGCAAAGAATTCTGATTCAATAACGAAGATCAAAATAGGACTGATTAATTACCGTTTGTTATTTAAGTCTCTATTTGTTCACTTTCCAATTTTTTTATTTAAGTCTTTCAAGTCAAATACTCTTTTATCTTTAAGCGTTTCCTTTAGTTCTAAGTATTGTGGGAAATTTTAAATATAAATCATGACAAGTTAAATAAATTTGCTTATCAATTAAATATCTGTCTCTAATAGCTTTTGGTTTGAATTCATCTTTTGAAATTTGAATAGTGAAAATCTTCCTGGAATTCTTCCGTTACTTTATGGATTCCATTAAGATTATAAAATCAACTTTGAGTTGGGTACGGGCAGTGCTAATCTTTGAAGGAATTCGCCAACAAGACTCTAATCAGATTTTGTGACTTTAGCTTTAAAATTGTACAGACATATGTCATTTTGTGATTTTGGATTATATCAATTTTATAGACTCAAAAAAAAAACGTGGCACCATAATTTTAAAGCTTTGCCCCTTGCAGGCCCAAGCGAGTATATGTTCCAAGTTTTAAGTTTGTAGCTCTGGGTCGCACAAAATTGCGCTCACACGGACGGACAGACGGTCAGACAGAATGACGGACATTTCAGAAAACCAATATGTTTTCGGTAATTTCCCAATTCTTTCTGTGAGCAATCAGCTGACCAATAATTCAACTTTGCAGCCCTCATAAGAATTTAGATCTGCTCTACAATTAATAGTTTTCGATTATGTGTAGTTAGAGAATATACTTTAAGAGTTTATATATGAAATTAAAATATTTTACCATGAAAATTAGGATTTTATTCAAAACATTGCCAATTCCGACCAGTAGTGCACACTGGCGTCCGAGTATTACACAGGCGATTAGATCCGATTGCCACGTGGTCATTTGTTTGTTTTGATTCAGCTGCCGATCTTACATGTGGATTTTCTTCTTTTTTTTTAATTTTTGGATGGTTTATATCTTAGAAATTTTATAAACGGTAATAAGATCAACTTTACCTATTGCTTAGAGTTGTCATAGACGAGATATTTTGTTCCAAAGCAGCTGATTGGACACCAAAACATGTCGATGAATCATTAGTTGATGTTGCATTACTCTGCCCAACGTGATTACAAGCTTTGATTTCCTCTAGTGGCCTAAAGCGATCTGTCGCTAACATAGATATGGGAGGTGTAATCCTGCCTATATAAAATTGAACTGATTGGTTGTCGGTACCCTCGTCACTGCATGAACTATCGTCTCGTGTAATGTTATTCGTGACAGCACTGGCACTTGTCGAGCCTCGACTGTTGCTATCGATGGCACCTAAAATAAAATAGATTTCATTTATTAAACCTGTTAAAAAAAAGCTTGTTTATTGTCAACAATCGATGCAAATATCTAATTTTTCATATGATTGTTTTTATAATTCAATTACCGCAAGGGCGTTAAAAAAAATAAGTGAGAACTTTGCTGTCGGTCAAGCCAACTGTGCAATAATCTGAAACCACTTTAATACCAGCTGATAATAAGTGGCAAGCCACCTACTGGTTTGGGGGCGGGGTTGTTTGTGTTATCGGATTTTTCTAGACCAGGTATTTTGGACATTAAAAAGATTTTGAAATTGAAGCTGTAAATTGAATTGATGAGTATGAATTAAAAATCGTTTTAAATGTTGTGCTATCTTAATTTTCAAACAAGAGATTATCATAACAATTCCTTTGCCACCAACTAAGCAATTTCCGATTTTTTCGAAGACCTCCTAATGAAGTGCTTTCGTTCCAAACTAAATTTTAAATATTCGAATTTGAAATAAATATACACAATGCCTGTGCATTTCAAGAAGATAGTTTATAATTTATGTAAACCATCTGATAACCAGTGCACTCACCCAAGAGCAAAACGTGTTGATAAAGCCTTTGATAAGACTGGCATACATTCAACTAAAATACCCTCAACTATATGCAAATCAATAAGTTTATGTACAGAGTATAACATTCATTCTATAACATTCCCAGAAATTAAAATCAATAACACCATTTTGACTCTTCCAATTAATATAATCAACTTATATCATAGAAAACACAATAAAGGATCGACCCATTGCTCTATATTACAAAAATGATTAGAATTTATCAAAGCTCTCATCTCATCCCCATCAAAACAAGTTATTATACATCTTATGCCATCACTAGAGACGTCAAAATTTTTGCTGTGATCATAGCCATACACGAAGCCACAAACTTCTTTAAAAATAAAAGAGGTAAATTCCTAATATGTTCCGACTTACTATCAGCTTTGGAAGCTATTCAAAACAGTAGCAACAACAACTTCTACGAATCCTTTTCACGTTCACTACTAAGCCGCCCTAAAATTAACACCAATTCATATACAAGCCACCTCTCGTTCTCATACCATCATTTGAAAAATTTGAGCAGTTAATCAGCGATATATCAGTGTTGTTACGAATCGGTTTGTCTCAATCGGGCAGCTCCGGCCAGCCAGTGCTCAGTTATGGGTGCTCTACCCATGCCCGCCGACCGTACAATAACACAACACTACACAAATCTACACATCACTAACAAAACAGCTGATTTAACGGACAGTGGCAATCATAAACATTCAAACCAAAAAAAAAATAAATCTTTCGGCATTCAACAGAGGCTTCACTGTCATTGCCGTAGCGTATCCGCCCTTTCTGTGGTTTTAAGTAATTATTTGAATTCACAACAATTTATTTAGCTGAACACGTTGGGCATCACTAGCAGTAGCTGCGCATCACTGATGCTTGCAGGCAAAGGGCCGATCAGCTGTGAGAGTTGGGCGCTAGCATTCCATGTATTGTCTGCATAGTGGCGCTAGGTAGTATTCGCACCGGCCGACTAAAAAATAGCTTTAACGCTGTCTCGTGCTAATTTAGCAAGTGTAACGAACTCACTTAGATTTCGGTGCGAAATTCTGATGGCCTGCAACTGTTGGTTGTTGTTGTGTTATCGATGCTGCTGATTTGTTGTCGAGGCCTTTTAACGTAGTTGTTGTAGTTGGCAATTGGACGTCATTGTTATTGTTTTTGTACTTTTCACTTTTAATGCGCCTTTACTCTTTATATATTTATTTTTCTTTATTTCGATACTATGCGGATTGCGGACCATATGGTACAACAATAGAACCCACTAATGATTCATATTGTCTTGTAAAACACATTTGGTTTGGTTTGGCCTTTGACCTCTCAACTATTCCTTGCTAACTCTCGTCACTTTTAGTTTTGGTCTCATTAAGTTCTTCTTCGTTTTCCCCGGCCCACACAACAAATAATTAAATATTAAAATTGGTAATATTTGGTACTTTTTATAGCTAACTGATAAATAAAATAAATAAAAATAAAAATAATTAAGATACAGACCTGAGCTTGAATGAGAGCCCATTTGCTCGTCGACTTCTTGACAGACTCATTGGTGACAATTTCACCTATCGGATGCGCCAGTATATTGCTATGCCGGATATGGCAACGGAGCAACATTTCATTTATTTAAAAAAAAAAGAAAAAAAAAAACATGACCTCAGTATCGATGGCTACAGCTTCTGAATTGTTAGGGTGCTTAACAGTCTGCGAGTCCCTTCCTTCCTGTATATTCCACTTTGCATTCGATTTGAGAAATTGCCTAATATTGTATTACTTTATTTTCGCTCGCCCATTATACCTTCACCTCACTCAATCAAATTATTTACACTTCATTTCAGTTCAGTATTTATTTTAACCATTTAATTCATAAAAATTTTACATACATTTTTACATTCAAGTCTTTCATTTAATTTAACAATATTTCTTAATAGAGCGGATTCACGGCTATTTTGTGGCGCTCCGGATCTAGATCATCGGGTTGGTACTCTCCGATATTCTTCTCAATCCAGTAGACAAGTAGGTGTTTCTTATTTCCGGCGATCCTCCTTCCTGTTTGATGGTTTGTATATTTAATATATTTTATGTTATTATAATTCTTTGTCCCTTTGTTTAATTGAAAACATTATTGGATTTTCTTACGTGTGATTTGTTCGTGGTCTCGGCTAGATAGATGTTGGGCTTCCGCATTGGTTAAAGCTGCCAGTTGACGAGCAAGTTTGCAATACTTTCCACTTTTAAGCACAGCTGTCCAAAAAGTACAAAATATGGCGAAGGCCCATTACTGTAATGTATGGCTCTTCATACTGATGTATAGCTGCACATTGTATGTCTGGCAGTCTCTCGTCCCAAAGTATTTTGTCATCCCCATCATATTTCCTTATGGGCATCATATTTCCTAGGTCCGTTTGGTTTACCCTTTTCGGATCGCATGTGGGTTATATCTCGCCAACTTAGGAAAACCGACAGTTCCGCAGACATTAACTGTATGGACGATTTCGAGTACACCAAACATGGAATATGCATCGTAGTGTAAGAATCTGATCATCGCTGCTGCTTATGCTTTGGCATTGCTTTCAACCATATAAACGTTTCCACTGCGCAACCTAGGATACAGCCCCAAAAAATCTAAATCCAAATTGGCCAGTCCGTTCTTTTTTCTGCGGCGCAATATCTCCACTCCTCTAAATATCTCCACTGCTTTCACTGCAACCATACATTCCTTCTCCAGAACACTGAATTTCGCTCTTTCACGGAAAAAGGCTATTGCATCTCATTAACCTCAACGAAAAACAACTCCTGCACAGTAGGAGATACTGGATAAAAACGTTCTTTCACCGGCACTACAACTTTTCACACCGAAGGATTTAGGGAGTTTCTGCTACTCCCTCGTTCAGTTATGTGGATCCCTTTTGTTAAATTTTCCATTTCGCTGTCACTTCTACATCCTTTTCCAGACCTTCAATATGTGTAGCCAATCCAAACTTGCGCCAGACATCGACACCTAGATAAACTGGTTGACTCAACGTGGGGCACAAGAAAAGATAGATGTCAATTGTGATCATGGTGGTAGCAGTCCGGATTCTTCGAATGATGTGTTGAAAAGATGCTCCAATTGTCTGCAACGTTGAATAAGCTTTCTGAAAATCTATTCATAGCTCTTTGACTAGTCGGCACCTTCCTGGCCAGTGAGCACCCTGGGAAAAATGAGCACCTTTGCGAACTGCCTACAATACTTGCGCATCTTGCACAAGCTGTTTCGCCGTTCTCTCCGTCGCTGGAATCTTGATCGGCTTCGCTCAACTCTACATGAGGTCGGTTCACCTACTCGTTGATCTTGTTTTTCAGATATCCGGGCTATCGCTTGAGCATATTCTGCCTGTCTCCGCTCTAGACGCATTCGCTGAGACCACCTTGCCTACGGTAGGCTAATGCTATTATGTGTTTTACTTAATTTACTTACTTAAAATTAATATCGGAGGTCTTGCGAGTGTTCGTTGTTGAATTGAAAATGCGAATCCTCCGTTTGCGTCGAGCTCCTGCTTGAGTTTCGGACATTTGTGCAACATTACTTGTAACAGCAGATGTTGCGTACGGCTGATTCTCACTCAAAGAACGCATGTCCTGGCTGCACACAGTTCCAGCATGTGAGACTAATCGGATCTTCTGGATGCTTGAGCCTACGCATTGTTTCTAAGTCTTCCGTCCGTTCGGCTCGCACCAATCTTGTGCATTCTGTGCTTTTTGTTCGGGCCCATCGTGTTGTCAGCATTCGTTAGTAATACTTATCGGGTAAATGATCCTCGAGACTTGGGTCTTGGACGTTCTACCTTGACCTTTGCACTTGAGCTATGGCAACAGCTGTGGCCGACTTCAGCTCACTAGGCAAATCTACATCGCTCCTGATCTGTTGCGTTGCTAATGATCCTAATGCTTTTTCTTCGCGGCCACGCATGCGACCTTGGCATATATACTTCCCTCAGTATCGATCAGCTCGCGTTGACTGTTACTGGGTATCGTACAGCCTACGTGTTCCTCACTTTATTTTAATTTATGCTTTTGCACCCATTTTTGCACTTAAGTCCTTCAATAAGTTTAACAATATTTCTGAACATTTCTAAACATTTTGTTTTGTCAACACGTACATTACATTATTTACTTATGTTATTTATGTTAGTTTTACATTTGCTGTAATATTGGGTTGTCGTCTTTTCTTAATTATCTTCCTTACGCCTGTGGCTGTCATGTTAACCGCCAGGTGGCGTTGCATATTTTCCCCTTTCCCACGAATGATGACACTAACATACCAGGCACTATTCCTGCCTATCGATATCGAAACCGACCATTATAGCTTACAACAGAGATTGCCATGTCAAGGCAAGTCTTTGGTACGAGTGGCTGACCAGGTTGGTTCTGGTAAAACCCTCTGCAGCATTTAACCGACTGATCATCTTTAGCAAACGAAATATAAATTTATTCAAAAAGAACTGTTTATATTTCTGCAATTGCACAACATATTACGTTTTACCCTCCTTCCTGGGGAAAGACTCCAAGCAACTTGTATTTGATTACTACACATACATTTTGCATACATGTATACATGTATGTAAAATGACAAGAAAATCATTTGGGTGTCATCAAAATATTGCGATATCAGCTTTTTAAAAAATGTACGCAAATTACCCAAACATAAATTACCCTTATAAGCGACAGTGTTAGATAGATTCATTGTAATCATCTTTTACAACACACAATATATTTAGATAGGAATTTCTAATAATGTGATGGCTTAGTCGATAAAGCAATCAGTTTTCTCTGACTTAAAACTAAATACAACGTATAAAAACTAAGAACGGTCATCACATAATATTTTGATATCCAAAAATTTGGATGTCAGCAGATTAATTCCGGTCTGCAAGGGTAAGTAATCTTCGGAGTGTCTAAGATAATCTTGATCAACATAGGCATAGACATACATGTCTCTAAAACTCATCTTTCGAGCGATTTTTTCATAAGATATGGTGATCCAGGCTTCATGAAGGTTGCTTTTAAGGGAAGCTTTACCCTTATTAAGAGTAAAATATTCGGTCTAACGAACATGGCTATACCGGTTTGGCGAGTGATACTGATATACTTTATATATACAAGCCCATGCTTTGTATCGTTGGGCCACTTGAAAGTGCTGTTCGTCAGTTAGTGTATACTTCAAAGTCCGAATCACAATACAAGCGTCTTCAAAACCAGAATATCCTAACGCTCCAAAGGTGGATCTTCAGCAATTGGCGATGCCCACTTAAAACGTTACTGAAATTGGAAAGTTTAAGATGCGACCTGGAAGATTCACACCTCCCTGGTTACAGTCACGAAGTTTACAACACCATAACGACAGCAGAGATCGTGCAGCTTTTGTTCAAGAAACGGAAATGACATTAATAGATGTTTACAATTCGGGGCAACGCTATTAAGCAAACCCAAGGAGTTTATAAGAATGCAGCATCTATGATCCGTTATCTTCACACTTCACGTGGCGCAACAGAGGAGAATGGCCGCAGCAAACATCAAAGTGAACAACACCAGTGGCAACTTGGAACAGCTATGAGCATTGATGGGTGGAGCATCTCAACGCATCTTAATTTCCGAGGAAGCATCGGAGCTTTTAGAAGTGCGGAGAACCAAGGAATCAAGGGAAATATGAAGTATATTTTCGAAGAGCAGTTTGAATTGGGAAAGTCGCGTAATCAGCAGTGGCAAAAATAACAAAGCGCTCTTCAACAATTACAAACAAATACAAGGCCTTCATGAAAGAGTACCTCCAGCTCGGACAAATGGTAGCAGTAAACACACGAAAAGCGGTCATTGGGTAGAAGGCCTAACCACAAAACAGCAAGTGGACTTATAGCTTGAACGACGCGTCAAAATTTTTAAGAAACTAAGTTAATGTTACAAACAAATAAGAAAAAATAATAATAATATATATATGTATATATATGTATATATATATATATATATATATATATATAGTGTATATATTATATATATAACGAATAAAAATGTTGGAATATTTATTTCAATCTTTAAATCAAAGATGTACAAAGATGTCTTTAAAAAGTATAATAATTTAGTATATGTATAAATGTGTACAAGATTACAACGAACAACTAATTGCACGAAGAACTGCAGATAGAAATTATATTTGTTAACGCATAATATGTAAATGTATTTACAAAAATACACAATTGTTACACATATGTACGTATGTATGTACGTAAGATCACATTGATTAATTCCATTTTAATGAAAAACTATTATTATTAATTCTTAAAGTAAGATTGATGGAATAATACATCTAATAGCACACTTCATTTTTAATTTTAGATATTTAACATTTTTGTTGGTATTTTTTTTGTATTTTGGTTTGTAAATGGTTCAAGTGAAGCCAAAAACACTATATATACAATGCACAACGTGTTTTTTCGTACCATTTTTTACTAACAGCATTATGCAACTGCACATAGCGTCTCGAAATTCTTTTTTAAGTATATAATATATAATATTTATAATTAATTTAAACAAAAGAGAATTTCAAAAAAATTAGAATCTAATAAAAATTAGCTACAAATGTATGTTATGTATATTTAAGTATACAAAGTGTGATCTCGAATTATGCAGCCTGCAACTTGAAAAATTTAATTCTTTTACAAATGGGTTAAATAGTAATTTCATTGAAGGCGCTAAGAATTATATCAGATAGAGCTAATTTTAATATTGAATTGAATATAAATATGCGAATCAAAAAATATATGTCTCTAAAATGTTGTATGCAAATACACTTTGAATCACGCTATGTGTTTATGTTCTATTATTCAAGAAATGCTCCAAGTATAGTTTAAATCTTGACGATAAATGTATATATTTTTTGAATTGATGTCGCATTTAAGGCTAAGTATTTGCATGTACATATATATATATATACAAATATGTATATATAAACATGCAGATGCCTACTTCATTATTTATCACTGAACTTTTATCGATGACAGCTTTTATTGCTGCTAAAAGATCGGATCACTATTGAAAACTAGCTGTAAGTACCTAAATTAACATGATCTTCAAGAATAGTAAGTTGGATAAGTTGGATAATTGCTTATGCATCGATTGTTTCAACTATGTGGATTTTTCCTGGGTTGCCTTGCCATTCAAACGCTACTCCGTAGCAAGCAGTGAAAAATTCTCAAAATGCATCTTACCTTGTACTGATTCATCGTCCAAGTCATCGGTGCTGCTTGTGATCCGGGCTGTAATTCGGGAAAAGTAATAAAAAAATTTTTAAAAAAAAGCAAACAAGAAATCTACAGTCAGAAGTACCCAACTAGAGATACTTATTTATACCTATACTAGGTCGAAAGCTGTCCATGAGACAGACACAGCACTATCGCAAAGTTGATGGCCAATATTTTTAATTATTTGCTTACATTAAATTAATTACAATTTGCACTTTGCATTTGGGATGAAATACTAAAACCCACATATTTAATTATTTATGAATTGTTATTCATATAAATTGCTTTTATTTTCATAACATGAAAAACACAAACATTCAAAATGTTTCAAACATAAATATCGACTTTGCACCTGGTAAAATATCTACTGTTTGAGTAAATCCTAAATATTAATTATGGATACTAATGGCAAGGGTAATACTATAAATTGATTTGTTATTGTGAAATGATATTTGTATGTATTGTTTTGCCATCTACTTGAATTAATATTTTTAAGTTATTCATATTCTGAAGCTCTCAGCAGCAGCTATGTTTTTTCATACAGGAACTAAGCATTTGTAGGAAGCATAATAACATACATAATTAGTGAGTTTAAATCGGATGCCTTGCCCAGCAATATAGAAAATCTATTAAAATATTAATAGTAATTTAATCTAAGGTAAGGATTTGATTGGTCAGACTGGTCTAAAAGTTTTTCTATTAAAATTATTACGCATTTGGTGCATATCAAATTTACAGAGAAACAATTGTGTAGTTACAAACTGCAGACTGTGTACCCATTTCCGGGGCTTGTAGGCGTTCAAGGACATCGCCAACAAACTACCAACCAACAAACTACCAACTGCGATTTCCCATTCTCCTAGTGAACGAAGCAAGGCTCTAGCTTCAAGGGTGTCGAAGAAATTGCATTGATACGGACAGACAAACCGAAGGTGTTAGTTCGTTATCAGAGTATACAAAAAGCATACAGATACTCACCTCTAGAACCTTTTGTGGAACTTATACCGCCACTGCTGGAAATACCTCCATTGCGACTGTAAAGAACACTTTCTAAGTAAGGTAATCCGTTGTTATTGACAATATTCAATCCCAGGCACGTCTCAATTTGTTTCCAACGATGAAGACGTTCCTGTAACTCATTAGTTACTTCTCCAAGAGAGTTTCGCGCTCAAACTATTGAGCGATCAACATCATCAATGCTCCTACCATGCGTTGAAACAAAGGCTCCTACCAAGCTAGATCGCTTTTTACGTAATTTTTCACACGCTTCCGAGCTGATTGCAGTTGTTTCTCAGCAGAACAGCGCTTTTTCTGATGGTTCTTGTTTTCCAACTCATATGTGTACTGTAGCCATGACTGCAATTGTTGAGGAGGCGCCCAACAATTGTCCACAAGCTCGAACTCGGCACGTGTTAATTCATTGCGTAACATTTCGATTTCCTTTTTTAACTGCTGTACCTCCAAATCAGAGCTTGAGGAACTAACTGAAGGTACTTCCTAGACGACGTCTCAAGGTCCATTTTTTCCGTTGCAACATTCTCCTGTTCCATGCGCGCTAGCTCAAGCTCCTAAAAAAATAGATGCATACATAAAAATGTGACTTTAATAGCCCCAATCGATAAGAATACCTTTTGCATCTCTTGTAGACTTTGTTCAGCCCGTTGCAATCCCTCCATATCCTGTGCCATGCGACGCAAATGCCTCTTAGCATTTTTGTTCTGTTGGTAAGCATACCAACATCCTATAATAGCGCTCAGTAAGAGAGTGACAAGAATATAGTCTTTCCAGCGTGTGCCTGTCTCTGCAAATAGCAAGCAATTCTCAAATTAATTAACCAAAATTACAACAGTATGTCGGAATTTATATGGCGTCTAGTAAATGCATAACTGCGTTGCTGTCATACCTCGCGGTGGTCCAAATAGCACAACATCCATCGCTTTCAGTGATATTTTTTGTTTATGTATTGGGTCTTTTATGCCCAGCACGTTGCTAACATAATGCAGATTATTTACAGCCAATCTAAAAATATACAAATTTCATACGATAGTAGTTAGGGTAGAGTACGAATAAAATATAAATTTGTTATATTTACTATTTACTTATTTGTTTATTAAAGAGCGTAGTAACTTTGACTAGTTCAATTTAGGATGCAGTCTTTCTTGGTTTCTTCTCTGACTAGTGATCCACTGATGGGGTGTTGCTGCCTCTGTTCAACTCGTGCAGCGTTTTTATTTTTACAAATAAACGCCGTTTGCCTATTCTATATTATTCAGCATATTTTCATAAAATTTTCATGCATATTTCTCTATTCCGTTTAAAAATAACCATTAACTCGTCATTTAGTTCACATTAGCAACTTAAAATTTCAAGAAATAATCATGAGTACAATCGTAATGATTTCTTATTTAGTAACTTTTTAATCGATTTAACGCATCTATGTATTTTATGCTTAGACCACTAGACTATTTTATTAGTGCGATCAAATTTGAAGAGAAAGTATTGGCGTATGTTCGACTACCAAATTTGTATTTCTTATTCATAAGCTGTTAGGGGCAAATCATGTCTAAAAAATGTATGCATATATTGTTTGCGTCTTTAGACCTGTTCTCTCTATGGCTCAACCTACCAGAGTATGTGATTGATGAAATAATCAAATCAATTATGCCAGGCAGTGAATTTATACCCTTCAGATATAAGACCGTAAACCATCAATTTGAATTTATTTGTAATCGCTGATTAATAACAATAAGTAAAATGCTCTAGTCGAATGAGCTCGACCACAAGATACCCTGAACCCAGATGTCAAATAAATTGCTCTGAGGCAGCGCATGTTTTTATTCACAAGATACATATGTGTGTATATATCGGGCTGCCGCACAATACACGTGCATATTTACACTAGCCTCTACTATGCTGTTGCGGTCACATACATGCATACTGAAAATGCTTGCGCCGTCTGATAGTATTGATATCAACATGAAAATACGTTTTGTGTTTCTTATCCGTTCTTAATGATTTTTTTACAGTTGATTAATAATATGTCAAGGCAAATTATGCATGATTTGGAAAGCTAAGTCGTTAAAATTGCTGCTTGTAATAATACTGGAAATCTATTTGTTATTTGTGCTATTAGGTATCGATAAAATCTTGGTCTTTAGCTCTTATAGTCTCTGAGATCCCTTTGTTCAAACAGACGGACAGACCGAGAGACGGACACTGCTGGATCTACTCGGCTCTTGATTCTGATCGATAATATATATTTACTTTATGGGGTCGGAGATACTTCCTTCTGCCTGTTACATAGTTTTCCATAACTTTATTATATAATTTGTATCCATTTGTTATGGATACTGGGTATACCTGTCCCTTATACATCTGTATATAAATCAAAGCTCTCCATGGGGGTAGCTTTTCTATTCAACAATAAAAATACCTACCTTGGTAAAGCGGCACCAGTGACCTTGTGTAATTTGAAAAGGTCGACATACTGAGGTAGTTGAACAGACTGTGCCAACCAGTCTGTAGTTTGTTCAATGGTCCAATTATGTACCTCTGAGCGCAACCAAGCATCCCATAGTTCCTTAACTGATATATGCATGTCATCATTAAAATGAAATGCTTTCTGACGCTTTTCATAGCCGGAGTCATACTTGAGTTCTTCGCGGAGAAACTGTAATGAACAAAAGTTGTCATTTCACTGTACAAATTATGACGATTCACATACATCATCCGATTCACTCAAGTCGATATTTCCATTATCATCATCGTCTAGTTGCCGGTGCAAACTGGCGATTGCCTCCATGCCCAGCCGATCCTGCACGCTTCCGTTCTCACAGTCGAAGTCATTTGCATTGCATGTGACATCAGATGAAGTGGTCAAAGAGCCTGCAGAAAAAAATAAAATAGATATTCATAATTGAACTATCATAATAATTTATTTAGAACATGCAAATGTGTGTCTGCTCTCGTAGGAAGCTTAGCAATTTCAAAATAACTGACTGGCTATATTATCAGACCATTCTAGAATTGAACCCAAATAAAGCTAAACAGCTATTGAAATTCAGCAAAGAAAAACAGTTGCAGTTGGGATCTACAGAATACAATAACGACATATGCAGGAGCAAAAGATCCAACTACCGTAATTTGTGTACTGACAGGGCGTTATCTAAGGACAAATGCATCCAGGAGATTTGTCTCGGGAATGTAGATGACTCATTCGCAGAAAATGAGGTGAACTGGACGCTTGTCTCAGATATTACTACAGAGCATATGATAAGATAAAATGGAAACTAATATGACTGGGTTATTTTCAGGGTTACTTTCATCTCTAAGGTAGGAAATAAAGATCGCTTTCCCAAAACCTTTAGGCCAGTAGCTAGTGGATAATCACAATCCATACAACCGGTTGTATGGAGGTAATCAATACGACTAACTATTATAATTGACTGAGCTCTTTCTTAGATTGTTAATAATTCAACGTAAAAGTGATTGTAAACTAAGTTTTTGCCAATCGATTGTACACACACTGTATTTTATATGGATGTGATAAGAGACTGACTGAAAAGCTTAATCAAATAAGCTGAAAAGGTTTCTGTGCAGTTATGAGGGTTCGCATAGGTAATTTGCAGGAGTTGTTGATAACACAAATATTTTAACAATTACGAATGTGGGTGAATTTGGAACATTTGAAAATTGTTGACTTACTGAATTCATTGCTGACCGCCTGCGACATTGCTTCGCTTAGCAGGTTGTATGAACTTCATGACGCTGTTGCTCAATATGAAGAGAATTTTCACCACTGCCAGTATGGGACTGCGACATATGTAATGTCAGTGAAGATCCCGCATGTGTTGCCGCCGCTGGAGACGTGGCAGCTGTTTTCATGTGTACGCTTGGTTTTTCTTTCATATTTTCCTCATGCTGTTCCCCATGCGTGTTGTAACGATTTAAAACGATTTCACTTTCTGGCATGCCTACGTTCATAATGCTCACAAGACAAGTGGTTTCGGATATGTAGTACAATAGAACAATTACAGAGTAGTTCCAAATATATTTATTGAGCATATTGTAGTGCGTATATAACGTATCAAGTATTCAGTAACGTATTTGTTTAATAGTTGTTAGCAAATTCCAATTTAGATTGTGCTTCCTGCAAATGAAAATGGTTAAGGATTTAGTGTGTGTTCATTGAACGCATTACAAATATTAATTATTTACAAAGAAACATAATAAAGTCAAATACAATGTATACTTGCCATAGCTCTACGCAACACCTTTATTATAATCGTTACCCATTTTTCCTTATTTCCGATAAACCAAATATTTGCATTATGTCTATTACGTATAGATTTCAAACAAAGAATGTATATCTAGAAGGATTTGTTGTGGGTCCTTATAAAGAAAAATAAAAACTTTTAACTGGGTATTTTTTCAGAACCTTTACCGAAGTAAAGTTGAATCACAAAGTTCTATCTAAAGATGTCATGTGATGAGATAAGTCTCGTACATAAAAATTGATAAGAAAACATGTACATTGAGTAGAGTTGATTAAGTTTAATATAGGTTCCCGATCTAGACAACACTCAATAGTCTCTCATTGGTGCAATGCAGTACTGTCCACTTTAAATAAATGATGTTCTGTTTGCAGCACGACCAAACGATCTTCCATCGGCCTTGGCCTAAGAAGTCGAATCCAATCAATGTAAGAGAAACGGTTTCGAAAAATGAACACAACCAACAAGTCAGAGGAGAGGTCAGGGAACCATATTGGCAGCCAGCAGGGAAAGAATCCTTATTTTAATAAACTCCAAAGGCCCTCTAACAGAGCTAAAACTACACACCGGTAGAGAAGGTGGGCGTTGATCAGTCATCACATTTTAGGCAGCCGACTCAACAACAATACCCAAAAACACGGACAGACATTGAACAGACCGCACAGTAGTGCTGCAAGATGTACGTGTCCGTAGAAACGGGGAATAAACAAGTTTGATCAACCAAATTGAGACAGAACAGGAGGCAGAAGACATTAACGACGACCTTACGGAACATGACCAGATTTTTTTTTGTCATAACTCCCTACTCCATAGAAAGAATAATAGCATGGAGAAAGATCAACTTTTAATAGATACGGGGGCTTCAAAAACTGCATAAAGCTATAACATGAGTTGGAAAAGAAGAGTTCATATACATATATAAAGTTTTAGCCTTATTCAATTTTGTGAAGACAATAACCCCATCTGGATCGTGGATAAGAAAGGAATCGATTAGAATGGAAATACGAAGAAACGTTTAAATTTATAGATTTAAGAAAATAGAAATAGACATTAGAAATATGTAACCGCAATTTTTTCGCAACACTTGACCTAAGGTCAGGATTTCACATTAGAGAACAGACCGAGAACTTATACTATGCTCATGTTTATGAACTGATTATTTTTTCAGAGAATATGGATGATCATGTTAAGCATATCCCATTGGTCTTAGATAAGTTGCTCGAAACCAACATGAGGGTTTTGCTGAAAAACCCAACTTTTGTAAGAAAATGTGAAATATTTAGATTTTGTCAGATTTAGATTTTCTCTGACTGTCAAGTTACTACAGCTGTTTCATTGAAGATTTCGCATCTATAGCAAAACTTCTATGCGAAATTTTAAAAGCCGAGACTAGCAAAACAGGCTGTTTATAGGAAGCCATTTGATTTGACAACAAATGCTTCATCCTTCTCTATTGCTATAGTTTGGTTTCTGAAAAATCTCAGAAGCTATCTATACGGAGTGAATAATTTAAAAATATTCACAATCCACCAGCATTTCGCAGTCTGAGATCTATCGAAAATCGAAATTAATCGATATCGAGAAACGGAGAGACCTTTCGATAAAAATGAAGCTAGGTCTGCGTGTGGTATATGATACCCTATATTCAAAATATTCATACAGATGGACGGACGGACAGACAGACATGGCTAAATAGACTCGGATGTTGTTCCTGATCAAGAATGTTCGTACATGTTCGGAAATGCTTCCTTCTGCCTGTTATATACATTTGCACAAAACCAATAACCCCATTTATCGATAAGCAATAAAAGCCACCATTTTTAAGGCAAAGGATTCATATGTATTTATTGATCAGCTTACAAATTTCATTAAGTTTCGGTGGGAAACAGCCAAGTCATAGTCCAAAATGTATTCTCATTTTTTTTTACTATCTAAAGAACAACCTGAAAAATATGTACAGAAAGTCAATAGACGCTTCAGTGGACGTTGTCTATGTTTCTTGATCGGTTCTCATTAGATACCCAAGAGTTGTGGGCGTTATAGAAAGTACTTTTCTTAGGCGCGATGCCTCTGAGCTACTTTCGATAGCAGAACAGTGGTATGCTTCACTGTTTTCTTTTAGCCCTGCGCTGGCTCTAATTGTTATTGGATAAATTAGTTATATAGTTATTCCATGGAACTGTAGAGTCCAGTCTTTTGGCTTGACTGAACCTTTTTCGGGAAATTTTCGACGCATTGCTTTCGGGTCCCCGCGAGAGAATGTACCCAATAATATTTTAATTTTTTAAATTTAACAACTTGGTCACGGTATATTAAATCGAGCTCAATCGTCTCGACCATTCCTGAAAAAGGTGAAAATAAGAAGATACGTTTATTTTTTGTTGCACATTAATTGGCTGTATTAAATACGCATTGATGGCGTTGCTTTTTGTCAGGATATAGCTGCAATATATGTGTCATGGGCCTGTTGTAGATAGTTCCGGATGGGCCTGTCATTTTTCTGCTCAGGATTACGCTAATGGCAAAAGATTGCAGTTTTGTAATTCTAGGTTCCAAAAAGTGGATGTGTCGATGCCAAATTTAGGTAAGAAATTCGTTTTATACTCTGATACCGAGGTTATAAGAGGATATTCGATTTTCGCAACTTTCATCGACACCACAAACGCAAAAGACTTGAAACATATGCTAAAGGCTAGGAAATCGATAAGATCGATAAAACCAATGCCCGTATATTACAAAAGTTTTAAGCTACTCACCAAATTTCTAAAGCACATAACCGATAACTCCCCTTAGGGATCGATAAAAAATTAGATGGCCACGCTTACACCGGCCCCAAAAACTAATAAGCCAGATTTAGTAAATCGATATTCCCATATATTTCACACAATCTCTTTCAAAGATCGGCAAGAAAAAAATGCACCCTAAAAATTGGACAAGCCTATAATGCCCGAAATTCTAGAGCTAAAGTTTGGTTAGCAAAAATGTGTATTGACAATCAATTTCTAGAAAGCCGCAAATTCCCCAGTAGTTTAAGAAGACGAGATTTTGGAAGATAAGATAAGATTTGGAAGATAAGATAAGATATGGAAAACAAGTATGCATTGGCAAAATATTGATTTTCGTATTAAATAGATTATAGAATGTTGATCCGCTTTTTTATATAGTAGTTCGACCCGACATACGAACTACCTGCAGCAAGGATTGAATATAGAAGTCAGATGGGAGAAACAATTGTCAAATCAGTCGATGGGTAAAAATGAGGAGGGCCATAAAAACATTAACAAATGAAATTAACAATGGAAGTTTAACTCAATAAAATGAAAAATTAATTAAATAATATTATTGGAGATTACTAAACACTTAAGATAAAGCTCTGCACTTGACTATGCGCACTAAATATAAAAACAGTTCAAGGAGAGCTTTTGCCTAGTCTACGGTTATTCTTGCATGTATTGTTGAACGTTAGTTTTCTACCATTAAAGTGACGTTACCGGAATAATTGCAGAAGCTTATTTTTTATTAAATGAATCAAAAATAGTACTTAACTATTTTCTGGTTGGACATTTTCCAATGTTTCCACAGCTCCATTTAGAAATATCGTGATCAGACATTCAACTTCATTTTTGATCGAAAATATCAAAAATCACAAAATCATTTAATTAGTTTTATATATATTGAATGAAATTTGAAATACAACTTATTGTGATTATGGTCCCTGAGAGTAAGATTTTCGCATGCCTTATCAATATTAATGTACATATGTATGTACATTTTGTCTGGCACGTAAATGCAACATTCATATGCATGCAAAATTTTACATTTGTGTATTGATGCATTGGGAATCTTCGGAAGTTTTGTACGGCGGGTTATGGTGTACATATATGTGTGTACACATATATGTGTTTAATTTGTTACGTCTCACAATCAATTTAAATTCCATTATACTTACATATGAACGCAATTGTAGGTCTGAAAACTACATACATACATATGTACTTTGTAGAAGAATGTAACGCACAATAATTGAATCTTATTGTCTACAGAAACTCAATTTGGATGAAGTGTAATAGTTCAAAAATAGTAATAAGTAAATAAAAATAAACTAAAAATGATATATAAAAAACAATCGGATGTAAATTTACATACATATATACGTATACCAATACAGGAATTGTATAACAATGTTGATTTCCGATTATATTTCAGCAATCAGAGTAACCAAAGACAACAGTGTTTGGTAGATATTTAACATGTCAAAATAGCGTCGCAACTTGTAACGATGCAACGAAATTTATTTGCCGCATTCACACAGAGCGGCATCAATAGTTGGTTTTGATGTTCCTAAACCGTTTGTTGCACTCAAAATAATTTCAGTCCATTTAGGTCCACTACTAAAAATACTTGGCATTTACTTGCAGGGCAAGGAATTGAAATTAAAATTAAAAAATTATTAAGATTAATGGTCAATACTCATAAAGGGCCAAACATGGCCTATGTGTGTCAATCTTTGGGCTGACAATCGTATTAACTTAACCTAATAATCAATATTAATGCATTTAATTATATGTATTTTAAATTAACGGTAATTAAGGCAATAAGCAGATGCTTTGACTGGACACCAGATTTCGAAAAACGCAAGAAACAACTTCGGCTGCAAATGAAGGTTACAGACAAACTTAAACACAAACGACATTTAATTTCTTAAAGAAAAAACCTATGAATGCTCTCAAGTGTGAATAAATATTATATATTTGGATTGAGAAGTAGCCCAATGATCAAATAAATATGCAAAACGATATTTGACCCATCCATTGCATTGACATACAGATCTTGCAAAACAGTGCAGAGCAATTACAACATTTAATTTGTTATAATCGAGGGGCTTCAGTTATAAAAATAAATGATAATTTGAAAAGGTCGGTGGTATTTGCATCACACAGTGGCATTACGCGGAATGCAGAGCATTTTTTCAATAATGGTTACGTTTTATTAACAAATAATATTTTTAAGGAGAAATAATTTTATCTCATTGTAAAGATAGGAGTGGGATAAAGAGTTATGCCGAGTAAATATGCTTTTGATAGCCGTGCGAATAGAGCAACAAACCATTCAACAATTTTATTTTAATTTCATGTCTGAGAATGGTATTTATTATTTACTTAAATATAGAAATATTCAAAAATGAAAGGTCGAACAAGGTGTTCCACAACTCGTCCGATCTTTAACATTTTAAGAAATTGGCCGTCTCTCGGTGGACAGGTCGACCAAAAAAAGGTTTAAAGGTTAAAAAATTACAATTAAATTATATGTATTTATTATTGAAAATTTTCGATGAGATGTAGTTCCAAAATATTTGTAATAATTTAGTACGGTGTAATTTTATATAATTTGCGCCAAATTTCGTATTAAGCAACTCGCTTAAATGGCCAACAGGGGAAACAAAGCATGCTGTGCAATAATCATTGCCAATGCTGATCTTCCTGTTCAGCAATCTTAAATTGTTGGGCGAAAGGGAAATAATTTCTCTAATTAATTTTTGTTGCCAAATATGAACGAATCTAATAATAATAATAAGGCTAACTCAAACTAATAATGGGCAGATCTTACCGACTAAAAGGCAAAAACGGTAACACTGTTTTATCGATACTCGATTAATATGATATTTCTATCATCCCTAAATTACTTGAATATTGAATGAAACGTTGTTCGACATCTGTTATTAGGATTTGATCAGAAAACATGACTGAATGTCAAACTTTACTTACTGAATCGTTGGGATTAAGTATTTCACAGAAATCATTAATTACTGGTATGTATGCTTGGTTTTGGCCCCTATGTCCGAGTAACCATCCGGCATATTCAAACCCGGGCGTTACCAAAAATGTGCACGCTTGCTGTGAATCTTTCACGGTGTTTTACTCTCAATTCTAAAAGGTCCCCTGATGTTTACTGCTTGCATCGAGATGTTAGCTGCTTACGGATAGTATTTATAAGAATGCGATTACTACAGTACTCATCCAAACATATTTATATATGTAATGTGTACTTTTGCATTTATATTTCTCATACACTTTGTCAAGAAAGTATTAAATTCATGTCTTTCATTTGTTTCGCAAAAAATGATCTTTCTATTCTTCTATTTTGTTCTTTCTTATTATTTTACAATTCTGTGGAGCTGCTTTCTGTAGCTTTCGTAAGCTGTCTTGCAATGGATCTGATCGAAATTTTTGTGGATTATTCTCCTCGCCACTGAACATAATAATATTTATTAATATCTGTTAGTTTCCGAGGGAGGCCCATTTGAAGTGTTTGCCGTCAAGGTTTCTGCGTTATTTGCTCGGATGTGTCTGACTGATTACTGGGGACAGGTATATCCTGCTTTGCTGGGACGGGTGCACTTGCGCATTGAATTTACGGGTGTAGTCGCGTAACCGAACGATCAGCCAGAATTTCGGAGTTACGGATGTAGTTTTCATTTCATAGGGCAAATTTCGCAACGAGCTGTCTGTCCACTGTTCAATTATTCCAACCGATGTCGACATGGTTCACATTGCTTTTCTGTTTATGTTTGAATGAACTATATGTGTGTATGTAATATTGTTATTATAATTTTATATCTTTTAGCTATCGGCAATCAGTCGTTTTTTATTACGGGAAACAGGAAAACACGTCTGCCGCATGAATTTCGGTTCAAAAAGGTACACGGCTTTACATTTAGTCGGAAATGTGAGTCAACAGGAGTGCTACTACTCTATGCAGAAAATGAATTCTGCTTATTAAAATATGACAATACTGAAAATGAAATCTTTAAATTGATTTACGAGGGCGAGACAAAGGATTGGATTAATGCAGCCATATTTTTAAAGGACGAGATAGGTTGTCAATTTGTGTTGCACATGGCCCACAGTGCACTTCTGCGTTTACAATATAATGACTTGAAGAATGAGTCTTTCGGAGACTGCAGCATATTAGAGCTAGCTTGCTGCACCGACTATTCAATGCTCTACCACACGAGCTTATGCGGTAACTGCTACAATGAGCTTATTATATTAAGCGGGAATTGTTGTGGGGAAATATTCATATGGCAGCCACATGATCCTGTTCATTTGAATACAACTACTTGCACCAAAATGTATCCCCTTTGCTTGCGTCTTAAGGCGCATAATGGTGTTATATTTTCAATTGACTTGAACTTAGCAGCTCGCTTGCTGGTAACCACATCAGACGACCGCTCTTTAAAGTTTTGGCAACTTGAAAGTGAGTCTATTAAAGATTGGAAATACGATGCAGGATCGGTGAGGCCATTGTTCAGCTGCTTTGGCCACACTGCGCGAGTTTTTTGTGCGACCATTGCAGAGTACGGTAAGACAAAAAAAAAAAATATATATATATAAACAAAACAACTGATTGTCCTAATCATTTCTTTTTTTTGTTACAGATGGCCAAGTTTTTGTTATAAGTGGAGGCGAGGATTCATATATATGCGTTTGGAGTCAATCAGGTGAAATGCTTTTAAGCGACGTCAACAGTTTGGCTCACCAATATGGCGCTTGAGTTTCGATCCTATTACGACAACGCTTTATTGCACAGGTTCAACGGGAAACGTTCTTGCTTATAACCTGAAAACCATTCTTAATGCAAAGCAATCCCAATCAACCCAATTGATACCATTCGATTCAGAGACGGAATTTATGAAAAATATTAAATATCTAAATAGCAGTGCAATAATCGCGTTGAGCAGCAGAAATCGCTTGTTCTTGATGAAACAATCCAAATCACATAACATTGGCAATTGGAAATTAGTTCCCGATTTCCCCAAATACAAATGCACATTATTGGCAGTGTGCGATGGAATGATTGCTACTTGTGGCTATAAGCGGGTTACACTTCTAAAATATACAGAAAAGACTGAACAATTTGATCAACTATATGATGGTACAAAGCTTGAAGGCCTCATTCAGTCATTTCATTTTCTTAGCAAAGATCTGTATCTTATATCTGATGAATATGGTAACTGTATGCTGTTAAAGGGACATAACATGGACGTTGAAGGAAATATGAAAATCAGTAATTGTCGTGAACCCTGGATAACGATGGCCCTGCTTGTATCGCCAAACTGTTTGTTGCTAAGCATTCGGAATGGAAATATTATGCTATATTCACGGGAAGCCCATTCACAATTACAACTGAGGAATACAATTAAGCGCTTGCATGGACAAATGGGATCGAATGTCCTCCAATTGTTAAAGACTGATGAAAAATACGCATACATACTTAGTGCTGGACACGAACCCGTTATAAAATATTTGCGTTTATGTTTTACAAATTACGATTTAACTGTTGACCAGCGTGAGTGCGTTCCGTTGTCTTGGATAGAAGCATTGCCGACATCAGACGTGTTAATTGGCTTTAATGACAATCATCTTGTGGCTTGGTCCCGTAAAAATGACGTCCTTTTACAGTTGCAGTGTGGCGGGGGCCACCGGTGCTGGGATTATCAGCTAAACAACGAACAACTTGATATTATTTATGTAAAGCAAAAGCATGTTTTTCACCACCGTGCGATACTGGACAATAATCGGTCTGGGTATTCGTTGCAAGCATTTCAAAATTGTTGGCACATGCGAAGCTGCAATATCATGCAATTACTTAAACGGACGAATGATGATGACCAGCCATATATTGTATCAGCCGGCGATGATAATATTATTAAAATTAGCCAGTTTACAAATCAATCGTTCAATCAGTGTGCCGAGCTACACACGCACATTTCAAGCATAAGACACCTAACGTCATATCCCATCAGAGTAGAAAATGGTGTAAGTCATTGGCTTCTCTTTTCAGTTGGAGGTCGATCACAGCTGTGCATCAATCAACTGGATCCAAGTGGTCCAGTCGTTCGTGAACTATGCTCGCACACAATACGATCGAATATCGACGGCAAAAAATCGTTACTCGATGCCCGACTGATGTCAATTTCCATTTTACGACATACTGAGACTGGAGATTTCCATCTTTATGTTGCCAGCGCTGATGGAAAAATAATTATGCTCCGCTGGCAGTTAGAAAACCCTTCACAAGTTTACTTAATTCGCTTTGTTGATATAAAACGGTGCCCGCTTCAGTTAAAGATTTTAGTTAATACAAATTTATTGCTAATCACAACCACAAATGGAATGCTTTATGGATTTGATCAGACTCTCCGCTTGAAGCGGTTAGAGCTCAAGTTGCACTCTGCTGGCATTAATGCTTTAGAAACGCTAGATGATGGATTCATTTTACACGTTTTGACCAGCGGCGACGATGAAATCATAAAGCACACCACCATCAATATGTCCAACATGACTGTAGAAAGAAGTACGGAATTCCCGGGCCTACATAATGCTCAGATTAATGCGTTGATTCTCCATTCGACTCAAGGCGTCGGACCAGCTGTTGAACTATATGCCTACACATGTAGCATCGATAAGCAAATATATATGGTGAATTTAACGACTTTGCAATCCACTCGGATCGGGTATACTTGTATTTCTGATATCAAAGGACTGCTTTTAGATAAAAATCGATATTTATATATTTACGGCTGTGGGCTCCAGGTAATCACACTGGAAAATAAATAATTGTTCTTCGCAAATATACAAATTTAAATATTGTTTGAAACTGTCGATCCTTTTAACGTGAATAGCTCTATCCTAATACGTGCAATTACGGTGGTTTAACCTAGCACTTTTAAATTAAAAAAAGCAGGAACAACAGCGTAATACCCACTTAAAAGAGTGAATTTTCGATTTTTGGCGCACTCAGTGCGCGCGGCTCCAAAATTATGAAATTCTTGAGAGATTCATAGTAATATATCGCCGATATTTGTTATGTAGGCTCAGGCTTTTTTTTTGAGGCGAGTATGGGTGAGGCCGGAAAACTTTTTATCGATCTTTCAATTGAGTTTCCAGTAATCAGGTTTCTTGTTTGGTAATTGGCTCTAAAACTGTTTGAGAGATATTCGCAGGGGGTTGCATGCTGGACATTTTTTCTTAAGAATCAAAAAACAAACCATTAGTGTTGCAATTTTTTAAAATGTTGATTTTTAATATATCGTTGAGTAGGTAACGCAACATTTTTCGACACCGTTGTAGTTAGACTTCGCAGACTTTGGAATACATATTCGTCTATGTCCTTCGTTTCGGACAAAGTGCTGTTGTACTACGCGCTTTTGGAGGCTGGGAAATCGATAACGTGTCGATGCCCCTCGAAGTGCATATCGATAAAATCCCGTATATTTTGTTATGGTCGACGAAAACATCGATAGAAATAGGGCTGGTACAATGGCGCCATTTATTGATGGTATAAAAAAAGGGTTCAAATTTGAAGAAATATTAAAAATCAGTCAGCGACCAAATAAATATATATGATATCTTGGACATTTACATATTGAAGACATTTTATACTCTTATATTGAAGGCATTGGAGTATATTGGTTGTGTGCAATATGCCTCATGCTGTCTGTCCGTCCGTCTAAGTTTCTTCGACAGCCCTAAAGCTAGACTTTAAACTTGGATCATACACTCGTCTGTGCCTACGTCGACTGCTGCTAGAAAATTGATATAATCAATAATCGCAAATCGACAAAAAACCACAAATGAATGAACAGTTTTAAAACTTGCCCTCAGCCATGTTTCTTTAAAATCGATAATGCCTAAATTTTCCAAAGTTTTAGAGCCAAAGTCGCCAAATTTTGCAGATAAATTACCCGTAACCTTCATGTGTCTATAAAAAACGAAGGCCACGCTGAGTCCCCTCTCCCAATCGATATATCTGAAAATGTAAATCGATAAATCTGCATATCTCCCACAATTTCAAAGCCACTTTCACCAAACTTGGTGACATCCTTTAAGGATTGATATGTAAATTTCCGGACCACACCCACCTTCACCATCGCTAGGTACTTCGCGCCTAACAGTCGAAAATTGCCATATATTCCAAAGTTTTAAGCTAGAGTCACCAAATATTGAAGGTAAATTACCGATGTTGAAATCGATACAGCCATATGATTGACATAATTTGACTATACACTTATTTTTAAATACATTTAATAATTTGCATGCACGGAAAATATGTGCAATATGAGCACTAGATTAAGAAAAGTCCCTTCATGGGCAGTAGATATGTATCGTATCCTCTTCTTTTTCCGTTGTCAATTCAGGTTAAAATCTAGGATGGACTCAAAATATGGCCAGTTAGTCTCTCTAGGGTTCCTGATCTTCCTACAAAAAGAAGAGACCTGCTTGATGTGATCCGATATTGATGGTTCAGACGATACTCTTCAATTGATGAGTCTGGATAGACCTTCATTTCCGAAAGTTTGCTCTGATCTCACATTTAAGAACGTTAACCGCCACTTTATCCGCAAGGCAGCTCTCCACAAGATAACAACTGTTATCGAAAAATCTCTCCAGCTTCACTCTGATTGCCTTCCCCGAAATACGAGGCGCTTTTAACAACATCCTTCCAAATACAATCACCATTGCGCTGAGGTACCCGAGTAGACCCCATACTGCAACGCAGGTGATATTGACAGTGTGGACAACCCCCAGATACGACAGTAAAGGCACGCCGCTAAGTTGAGTACTCCCACGCTCCCCCAAGCTCTGTGTGGTATCTGGGTGTTATCTTAGATAGGAAACTTGCCTCGAGATTTCCACGCTACACCTGTAGAAAATCTATTTGTCTAAAATGCGGAGTGTTTCCATACATTGTCAAATAATTATAAACACCTGTGGACTACTCCAGGCGATGTTCTAGACATCATTTTTCACATCCTTTCCATTGAACTTATGGAAAAATAGATAGAAACTTTTAAGAATGCTGAACGCGATAATGTAGAAGCCTTTCGTATTGTCACAATGAAAACAAAAAAAGAGTCTTCATGATAGTTGTCAATAAAATGTAAAACATTTCAAGGTTCAGGCAAGTTTGGCTATTTATTATTATTACTTATTATGTTGACCATGACTGTAAGTGTACGTACAAATAATAAATCTACTTGAAAGTAGTTAATTAGCTGACATCATAATTTAATAGCGGTCATTTAAAATGTAATCATAATTCGCTGATGTGGCGTGTTCTTTGGAGGTGATGTTAAGAGAAATACTTAAATTTTGAGGGATATAAATAACTGTTACTTACTTATACATATGTACGTGTTGTAAAAGCAAAAAAAAATGGGGCTTAACCGATATTGTGAGACTTTACAAGTCACATTTAAAATTTAACCATACAAGAAATGAAAAGTTAGGTCTCAGGTTTTTTTTTCAAATCTGTAACTCTCATAGCTGACTATAGAAATGATACCAATGATAGGTTTACATATATTTTTCTTGTGAACATACATAAGTAATATTTTTTGTCCAGAATACAGAATAAAGCCATAGGCATATGCAAATTTAAGGTTTACACGAATTCAAGTTTATATTTAAGTTAGGTGTTACACAATGGTATTTTGCCTAATTTTGCTCTTCATGACTATTATCTTGCGCTTGACTATTTTGGAAATACATCATATATTTAATCATATTCACTGATTAATTTCCTGCTATGTGGGTACTGCTTGTGAAGCATTGTTATTGCCTGTGTTCGTGATTTTGTATTCGTTGTCATCTTCGGTCATAAGTCCTTTAAAATCGTGCTCTTAGCATTTTTTAGTTTATCAAGACGTTTTAGTAGATGGTTATTAGCGGTTTCAGATTCTTCCAAACGTTCCAGAATCTCCCGGTGCTGTGGATGTCAAATAAAACAGAAAAAGTATTAATATTTATGCGTAAATATTCATTAAACCTGTCGTATTTACATCTATAATCTTCATCGCATTCAAATTAATTCATGCATACTCAACTAAAGCAATTGGAAACTTAGTGGATAGGATGGGACTCGACCTTTCAATAAAAAAAAAAGTTGCCAGCGATCTACCTCTCAAATTCGGTGACTCCAGCTCTAAGATGATGTGAGATTAAGATTTTCGTGATTTTTGGGAACGGAAGTGCGCGTGACCAGAAAGTCTTTTTACTGCAATTATCAAGAGGATAATCAATAATTAACCTATCAAGTACCACCAATTTATCTTCGAAAATGTCGTGACTTCAGATTTTAAATTATGGGAAATTTATGGGTTTCATCGATTTACACTTTGAGGTGTATCTACGTATTATTGATTTCCCAGCCCATCCATAATATCTTGTAATTGGTAATCTTAGATACGCTGAAAATTTCATTACCTTGCATACCGAATTCCACCCAGTACAAATCTAGATTTAATTATTAAATTAAAAAATCTATTGGAGAAATAAAAAATATGCTGATATTAACATTTTTGTGAGAGCGTGTTGGCGCGTGTTGTCAATAAGTTTGGCTATGTTATCATAACAAAACTTTAAATTCAGTTTTTCACGTGTGAAAGGAGGGGACAACTGTTAAATAAAATGTCGTTAAACTGTATGTCTTCTTACTTCACGTTGGAGTTTACGTCGTTCGACTTTTAGTTCTGCCTCTGCTTTTTCGGCTGCTTCTGCCGTGCTTTTATATCGTATAACTTGTGTCTCCGAGCGTGATAAGCTTGCCTGAAGACTAGCGATTTCCTGTTCAGCCTTTTGTAGCTTGTATTTGTAATCTGATATGATTTTATTTGCTTCTCCTGTGGAATATACATGTTAAAATAATTGTAATTCTAATTCAGCTAATTTGTAAACTTACTTTGAACTTCGTAATCATCATCATAGCCTACGGGACCATTCAATGAACTGCCTCGTCCACCCCGACCATCACACTTATACGCATCCAATTGTTCACGAAGATTTTGCATTTCGCTCAAAAGTCGTTGTTTTTCTTCTGCCAACTTTTTGAGTCTTATATCTGGGATTATATTGATATTTATTTATATATATATTTTTTTGTACTTTTTCTTTTTTTTAGTTCTAGTCGTCTGTACTCACCAAGCGAACCCGCACTGTCGCCAAGGTATTGGCGTTTTCAACACTGAGTAGAGCCCTCTTGGCATCAGTACCATCAGTATTCTCAATGGCAACAATAACAAGGCCATGTTCCGCTATTAGTGCGTCACGCTCGGTTAGCTGGCCTTGCACTAGGTTCAATTCAAGTGTTGTGCGGTCCAAGTTGCGTTTCAGGGCATTGCAATCCCGTAATTTATTTTTAAGCTCACGTTGAAGTTGTGCAAAAGACTCTTGCATTGTTTCACCTTTATCTTTGAGTAACTTCACTTCATAGGTTTGAGATGAGCGGTCGTTGTCAAGCTGGGCATTCGTTATCATCGCTTTTCGAAACGTTCTTCGACATCCTGATTTGAAAAATGTCACAGGTAAAATAAAATACGTACTATTAGCCTTGTTCAAAATACTTGTCCACTTAAAAACGTAATTAAACAATTAAAATACTTGTAATACTTGTCGAATATTGTCGAAGTGGGGCTTGAATTATCGAAAAATAGAATACATACACAGAACACAATAAAAAAATATAAATGATAGAGCATTAAATAATACACAATCATCCCGACTCGATCACAACCAACCACATATAGTGAGCTGCTGTGAAGGTCGCCACCTCCCAATGCGACATCGTAGTTGCAGCTACAGGCGGATTTGACAGGCTACAGACAGTATACATTGGCATTGGCTTTCATGCACAGTGCAACCCAAGTCCTGGCCATAGACCGACCAACGTCCCAACTAAACTACCCGAACAATAGTAGAAATACCTCAAGTTGCATCGGTTTCTTCGTGCACAGATGTGATGTTTTATCGATTTACACCGCCAGATGTTTTGAGACCGGTAGCGGGCGTAACCATACAGTTATTTTTTTCAATCTTTAATCTAAAATTTCCAATTCGTATGTGCTGATTTTTACGTTTACGTTTACATTTTTACACATTTTATTGGGTATATTTAAAAACATGTAAGATTTGAATCGATCGTTCCTATGGAAGCTAAATAATACACCGGTCGTATTCTAATTTTATTTTGTTCCCATGAAGTATATAAGTATATAAGAAGTATAATAGCACGCATATTTGCAAGATTTATGATATGTGGATCCGATCCGGCAGGCTCTCACGTCTGCCTGCAGCAAGAATTATCGAATATGTTCCAATACTCATAAAAAAAAACCTTTAAGACTGAGAGACTAGTTCGCATACAAACAGACAAGCTGGGGAACATGGCTACATCGATTTGGCTAGTTATGTTACGAATCTCACGATAAAATAATAGTAAGCCCTGTAAGTGAATAAAAATACTTATTTCAAGATTTTTAAGATAAGTGCATACCTTAAGCTCGTATTTAATATCACGCAAACTGCGACCTTCGTCCTCCAATGAATCCTCACTACTGCGTCTCGAAGCTGTTGCGCGCGTTAAGTTTACTAGACCGCCGTAGGTATTACGTGTGGGGTGTGATGAGACAGTGTCGATAATAACACCACCACTGGTGTTATGCATGTCAAATGCGCGGTCAGCATTTTGTTCTTGCTCCTTCTGTTGCCGCTCAAGCTCTCGCATGCGTATCTCACGTGCTTCGGCACGAGCTTGTCGACGAGCTGCTAACCGCGCTTCCGCCTATATAAATGAAGTTTATAAAACAAACATGTCACTTAATTCGTTGTTAAATTACTTTTTCCGTCGTACTTTAATTAAAATTACATCACATTTCAGTTTGAATAATTATGGGTCTTCCAGCAAGACAATAACCCCAAGCACACCACTAAGAAAGCAAAGGAATGGTCAGATCGGCTCAGTTCAATTCACTTTGGAGAGTAATTCGAAAGTTCTGAAGCGAAATTCATCAAAAAACTATGCAAACACAGCCGTCGAGTACCCATTAAAGCCAAAAACGAACGGAACTATTTACTTATTTATAAAATAATGTTAACTTTAACAATTAGGTATAAGTAAAGAAATTTGGATTTATTTCTGGTTTTCATAATTATAAGTGCACATTTTAAAAGCAGTGCTATTATATAGATTGGCGAACATCAAAGAACATCATCGTTGTTACATTAAAATAAAAACTTGTTCTACATTTCCCATTTTATTGATACAGATAACTGACAATTTTGAAGTCTTACAATGGAACACAGTGGCTAATTAACTAATTAATAATATAATTGTCTAATACATACCTCCTTTGTAATTTGATCGAGCGCATTATCCTCGGCATTAACACATATATTGTTCCGTCGCCGACCAGTGGCACTTGTGTTGTCCATGGCATTCAAATAATAGAATGTTTAGAAAATATTCCTATGCCATATAATAAAATACTGGCTGTTTGACAATAATTTGAACTTGACTTTCACGATTTATATTAACTTTTAACTAAACAAGACATCGGTTGATCTAAAATGAAATATAATCATATTAATCAGTTTGTATACAGGTATATATATTTAAATTAAATTAAAATATATATAGTTGAAGGATTGTGTACAATAACAAAAAATTATCAGCATCCGACTACGATCGGCTTATGGGTGTCGATAATAATTGCGTTCATAAGGACGGGCAGACAGCATGACAGAAATTGCACAAAACCAAAATACTCTATAGCTTCGGTATCAGAGTAATAAAGCAATAATCAGAAGTGCCCAGAGACTATAACTATATAACGACAACATGTGTTTTTTATCCGATCTGTCCAGTTGATCAATGTCGGAGATCGATATATATCGACATATGCGAAGCAGAGGTAGCTATCGAAAATATTTAGTCTCCAGCTCTTATAGTCTGTGAGGCATTGCTATATCGACTCGGCTGTTGATCCTGATAAACCAACTGGCGTATATAATATAGATATTTTTACAGGAATGACTTTCTCCGCAAAAATGATCTATCTGTGCAAGTTTGAAGAGAAAATTGTTACCACGGTCATAAATAAAAGCCTAGACAAAATATATACACTCATTTGCAAAGGCTCAAAAGAGAACTGCAAAATTACTAGCAATGTCACTAAAACTTAGTCTAAATTGTGGCTCCCAAAACAATTTATTTTAAACATTAGTAAAAGGACAGATACATACAAAGTTTCATCCAGATAGTTTTAAATTTCACATTTACATAGGCAGACAGCCGAATATGTCCATATCGATTTGGCTAGTGTCGCTGATCAAGAATCTATATATGGGGTCACAGATGTCAATAGGTTAAAAACTTCAAAGCAAAATTTTAATACCCTCTGCAAGAGTATACAAATTTAAAACGTTAAATAAATATGTTTCTAGCAAAAGAAATTGGTAAATATTATCAATTTTTTTCGTCATAACTTTATTTTGGTGTTTATTAACTTTATCTGTACATATGTGTGTGTATGTAGATACGTAGTTCAGATGACTACCTCAGTTTGCAATGCCATTCAATTTAGCATGTTATTCAAACGTATGTATTTTGTGTCAAAAAATTTGCCAATTGGGGTAAATGTAGGTGGAAAGTGGTTAGCAAAGAGAAACAAACTTTTGGTTTCATTATAAAACTTGAATATAAACAACATTTCAACACAAACAGTTGCCACCAATACGATTTCCAAAAAAGCCTGGTTATTCTGCTGAGTGATGATGTACGCCTTCGAATTGGTCAATTTATGGATATATTGATTAATATATCTTGAATTTTGTAATAAATTTGCCTATACTGAAGCGGTGTATAAAGCACATATTTTGGGCATAATCAGCATGCAAATTACAAATTTTCGCTACACCATTTGATTGACAATTTAAAGTGTAACAAAATGAGTCTTCCACCTTATTTATTACCATACACTGAAATTAACCCATTCTTCAATTATTTATAAATGCAAGCAAAAGCCGAAATGGCTTCCATTTACCTTTTCAAAAGCTGAAGTTAAGCCGCTTAATTTTAGAGCAATCGGCATCGACTGCATTTAATGTTTAGAGTGAATTTATTTAACTAGTTAGTATTTCATACAGAACATTTTAATGCTAGAGTTGGAAAACGGTCGATTTTACTATCGATATATTATATATCTCCCGATGTGATTTCACGCAAGGTGACCAAAGCACCAATCATCGGTTTTGGTGATGCAATTATACGGAAAAGACTTTTGCGTGACGAATGGGAATATTTCAAAGATGTGAAACACTGTTCACATAGGCAACATCAGTCACAACTCTTAGTTTATAATTAATTATAATCGAATTTGCAGAAATTATATGCTCTACTCGCTATTTTTAATACTATGCACTGTTTTGCGAGATCTGATTAGCAAACATGATAGCAGCGATGGGTCAAAGAGATATGCAGAGCAATTGTCATAGCCAGTCTCTTTGTCGAAAATGCATTTAACTATTGGGCTACTTTCCAATTAAAATAAATAGTAATTAATCACTTTATTAAATTTTAATTTCAGTTCCTTGCACAGAAAAATACCGAAAGTGTAATAATATGATTTAGGAACATCACATTTTGATTCAGAAAAGATGCAAACACAAATCGACATCTAGCGGAACAAATGGGAAAGAAAATGACATATTTCCGCTTAAAATTTATTTAAATATAATATTTTAAGTCACTTACACCTGGGGTAACAAATGATGATGCAGAGCTCTGTGTAAACAAAATTTATTATAACATTTACTGAATTCTGTCCAGTTCAGTAAACAATTACGTGACGCTATCTTGACACAGTAAGTTCGAAGAAAAATAAACGATAACCGATACATGAGTTTATTGCTAACAAATAAAGAATCCTCTGCATTCTCATGTGCAGTATGAGCTTAATACAATTTTTCTGTCGATGAAGTAAAAGGAGTCAAATTATTGGGTTTATTTTTATGTATAATTTAAATAATAAAGAGAGAGCGATGATAGAGACAAGGATTCCGAACTGTTCGGGTGACCAACTTAATGACGATGAAATTCTTGGTATTTTAAAGAATTTTTCGAATTGCCTGAATATTTTGGAAATGACCTGGATTTGGCAATTAAAGCGCATTCATGCCCAACATTGACCACCGAAGAGCACATCAAACTCGATACATACTTGACGTATGCAAACAGCACGTTGTTTTGGATGTACCTGAAACTGCAGGGATCTGATTTATCAAAGGTATAATCAATTATTTTATTATTTTTCAAATTCTAAATATTTAATTTGGATTACGTAGCACAACATTTTACATGATTTGGATCGAGCAAAAGAGATGTTAGCACGCGATAAACAAATGAATGATTCAAAGTCAGCGCCACACTTGGACATTGCTGCAAGTAGACGATTTATTGCCGCTGGATTGCACACACGCTTTGTAGATATGGATGGTGTAATGGTCACTGAGGCACAATATAAGCGTAGCCTGGCGGAAACGAGTAGTATAAATTAATTTGGGGTTCATTCAAAGAGTTTACAATGTTATTCTAGTTATTCTCTGCCTTAAATAAAATAATTTACTTACATTTTGACGCTTCGAAGTGTATCGAAGGATCATTTCACAGTTGCTGTTGTGCATGGTAAAGTGCTCAAAATGGAAATATATTATTGGTATAAACTTTGTTAGTGTTCGATCTAGGGACTTTACAACTCAACTCAACCCTCGCAATCTATATGCGCTCTTCTATTTCGGCTTTCAGTCGACATCGATGAAACCGTGTGATCGAAATGGGAAGCCACAGCCTTGATCTCTGTCTGCCTTTTTCTATTTGCGGCACCTATTGACTCACGTGATCGATAGGAGTGCCTTGGGACACATGCCACTGGCCTGGAAAAACTTTGGCAACCAAAGTTACAATTGTAGAACGGCGTTCAGGGTTTTACATATGGAGACGACGTGTTGATCGCTTTCTGGATTTTATTTCTACCGTTGACAATCTCAAAAACCACAAGGCAGAGGGTCAAGGTAGAAGCTGGGATGGAAAGATGATGGCAGAGTGTTGCTCATATGGTCTACCGGGCCCATTGGCTCACATTCGTGAACATATTTCGGTACGTCGGTAGTGCGAGCCAATCTTGAAGTTAGAGACCGGAAAAGTCAACTCTTCAGGCGTTCTCCCCACCTGGTCGAGTAGGAACTGGAGGAACTCCAACACAAATCCGACCTACACAACAGTGCATCCACATAGTAAGTTTAAAAGTTTGCAAACCTGGCTTTAAGGGCCACTGCTTGAACTGGAACTGGCCATGCAGAATTGCACCACAGAAAACCCTTCATATCCACAAAAAAAGGTGGAACATTATAAGAGGCTTGTCCGAGATCGCCGCAGTTGTCTCCTTCAGACAAGTCACAGATGTTAAGTGTTAAGTTCCTAACGAGACTGCTTGTTGGGCTAATAAGTATTTGTTTTGAACATCCTCCACAGTAAACGACCATTTGAAGGTGCGATTAAAAGCAGATTGGAGTTCCCAGACATAAACATAACATATGTATTACGGCTCGATTTCCGACGTAAAACTGTAGTCTGTCATTCTTAAGTTAATGTGAAGCTATGACCCGAGATCCGGAGACGATGAGAAAGGTTTAATGGCTGTCTTTATCCACGACATGCAGATAATGGTCTGGTGAATCAGTGCTGGTCCCAGAAATGCTGCAGCCTATCAGTTGAGCACCAGCAGCTTTAGTTTAACTGTGTGCATGATCGCCAACCTTGTGATGGTAACACAGAATATCATCACCATCTTCCCTAGCACTTAAGGGCTTTGCCGTCCGTGAAGCATGGATGATTAGTCATTCTGCCGCTTGTCACCTTTCTCTGAGTTTGCCTCCAGCTTGCAGCTTCAATATCAAGCACTAACTGTCTACTGTTGTCTAACTTGATTGTGTCACCAAACTTGTTAAAGATCTCGTGCACCAGGAGATCAAAAAATGATCATAGACCCACTTCCAAGGTTGGTAGGTATTCGTTGATGCCTTCGTTTAATTGCAAATTGAGCAACTGCCTAAATGCTCTCAAACCTGACCCGGCTTGTTGGGAACAGAAACCTTTCCGTCCATTATTATTTTCTGTTTTGTGCTATTTAGCTGTCCATAGTACAAATTCATAAATACATTCACAGATCGCAAGCTTACCCAGATTGTTTTGGAAACCTTTATTTTAATAATACATACTTTTGTTTAATACATCATTAAACATTAGATTCGCACACATGCACGGATGCATAAGAAATGCTTGCGTTGCATGGTTTTTCATTGATATTTGGTGAACGAGAGAGATTATCGATCAAATTAAATGAATTAAACTTGATGTTGCAAGGTGTGAGACACTTCATATTTTAAGTACAAAGGCTCTAACTCTTGTCGTTTCTAAGGCAGACAAGAGAACATGACTAGATCGACTCGGCTGCTGATAAAATTGTATTAAAATGAACAAATTTCAAAGAAAACGGTTCTGTTAAATAGATAAAAAATTATAATTTTAATTTTGCAAGCAATATGCAAACAAATTATTTGAAGACCAAAAAACCAATTTCTTAATTATAAAATACACCTTTTAAATTATCATTCAATTATTTTCCCATCCTAAAAAAAATAAACTAGCTATTTTGTTTTCTTTTCGCAATAATAAGAGCACATTGGAATTTGAAATGTAACTATCCATAATATATCTTGTGAACTCTATGGAACATCCATATTGGTGAAATTGGGCAAACTTTAATGTTATAAGAATTTTCGTCAAAACGACAAGGATGAAGAGCACAAAATTTGAGATTATAGCTGATAAGAAACTGGATAAAATGGGGGTAATTACACTTACAATCCCAAAGTTGGCTATCATTACGAATAGCGATGTATATTTTAGGAATGTATTGAAGCAAAATAAAATTTAAACACAGACTTATGCATAAATAAAATGCCAAATTGAGCATACGTTTTTATCCCCAATTTGTATTTTTGTTTCCTTTTATCAATTGATTGAAACATAGATTCATTAATGCTCTTTTAATAAATAATATATTCAGTCACATAAATAATCAGTCTGGCAAAGCCAATAAAAAGACATCTATATGTCGAAAGCGGAATGTAACATACAGCTTGTTGTTTTTTCATCTGACAGTTAAAAATAAGGCTTATTTCTAATTTTGTTGTGTATGTTTCGGCGAGCTAAAGATAAATATTTTCTATTTTAATATATATAGCTGTGATTTATTTGATTATTATTATAAAAAAACTAGGTGTACTTTTAATTGCGTCAGATATTGGTATGTTAATATTATTAATTTCTATTTTGTACATACGCTTCTCTTAAATTAAAAGTGTAGAAAAACAAAATATTGATATTAAGTGCGTACATTTTCTGGTAAGTTACATTTGTTGTATCTTAATTTTTACACGCTACTTACATTATTTAAGATTTAAATTATCTAATTTTTTTGAAATTTAAATGTGTATTAATTTTGTTCAGAATGGAGCGCTAAAGAAAAGCCCCTTATCGGGGGCTACTTGCAACCTCTATAAAAACCTAGGTGGCCCGGAATTTAATGCACCTGAAGGAGGAGGTTGTGGAGCAGGCGAGTGCTGCCCCTGCCGCAGAATGTCAAATGGCGAATTTGAGCGCTGTATTATGTGGTGGTAGTTGCTTTGTGGTAGTTGATGCTGTATGGGATGGGATGTTTAAATTAGTTTCCTCATTTTTAATAAAACACTCCAAAGAAGCTCACCTGTAAGTTTCGCAAAGTTATGACACCAGCAGCAGTATTAATTATATGTGGAGATGGGCCATCTCCTAAATCAAGTTGCAAACTTTCTGACGTATCACTGTTACTTCCGATGGGACGACTACTGACGTTACTCACACAACCAGACCCTCCAGAGCTTAGATGGAGCTGACCCAACGATGCTGTGGCCATGGCCACATCGGGCATCATATCAGAGAGATGTCCGTTGCCAGTGTCTAAGCCGCAGGCACCACCCTCACCTCCTCTGTCTATGCTCAAAGCATTGCGATGTGGGAATCGAAAATCGCCTTCTGTAATCAGCGAAGGTAACTCGCTGCGATGATGCACCGATGTCGATAGGCGTGCATAGCTTGATTGCAGTGCCGAGCCCGAGCTAGCTGCCAAAAAGCTTGCGACACCAAGTAGGCTGCTTGGCTGCTGACGTGGAAAGGTCAAATTTCGAGTGTAGCATTGTTGCACACCATCCACACCGCACGCGGATGTAACTGAAGGGGCCATTGATGAGGTCGATAAAAATGAAGCGGCAACAGCTGCTTGCAGTGCACAGCCGGTAGCTGCCGGCGACGGCGGCGGACTTGGTCCTCGGCTTCTAACAGACACTCCTCCGTTTCAGAAGCTGAAGGCATACTATTGCACTCTTCTCTACCTCTACCACTGTCCTGGTTCGTTAAAAGGGAGGTTTCCAGCAGATCAGATACTTCGTCTGGGAGATTGAACTCTCTCACTACACGAAGTCGAATTTGACGGTCGATTTCGTGTTTTGATGACAGTGGCAGCAGTAGCGCTCGTTGACACATTGGAGATTGACGAAGTTTGTGCTCACGCTTACGCATGGCTGCAAGTGTATGACTATCTGGGGTTGGTATGGTATTATGATCAACTTTATCCGCGTTGTCGCCAATACCACAAGTGACACCAGAGGCAAATCCGCTATTTGTAGCAGAGTTCATGCGTGATACCATGTAAAGGGTGTCCGGAATGTCGGGGAAATGTCGCGACCTACGCATACGCATGAGTTCAACTTGGTGATGAGATGAGGACATTCGGTCTTCTAGCAGAGCCTTAACTTCTTCAAAATACGGCATGAAGAGTCGTGGTCGTACAAAAAGTCCTTGGTTTTTTCCTCCACGTATCCAAGCGTTTACTCGTAAATTTTCCCGCTCGTCGCCAATCATATGCGATGGCGGTGTGCTAACAAGACCACGGCGTATCGCTTGGCACAGCACCTCACTGTTTGGCGGCAAAACATGATCCATTCTAACCAGAGGTAGCAGCTCGGAAAGTATCTCGCGCAACTCGACGTCACTCAAGTCACGTTTTTTAACGCCCTTTCTAGCCACCGAGTGAGCCGTGTGCGATAGGAGATTCGGCTCACGATCTTCCATGCGCCGAATAAGCTCCCGCTCTCCCCACTTAAGAACAGCTTGCAATACTTCCAACTCGGATGCTTGTAAGAAGTTACTTTGTAATACATGCACAAGCTGTACTTTATCGATCTGGTTAAGCACTGGTGAAGCGCTAACTGAGGCAAATTCCTCGCGTAAGTACTGGCATGCTTGACGAAAGACCCAAGCAGAGCCGTGTGGTTGGCAGCCCCACTTTAGAACCATTGATAGAGTATCAAGTGACAACCACTCAAGTATTAAATCTTCACAGCCCTGCGCTAAAATATCAAGTTCTAGAAACCGTCCAATTTGATAAAGCTCCATAGCTTCTTCAAGAGTAGTGGGTCTCACACGACCAGTGTTTGTTAATGCATGGACCTCACCAAGAGAGCCAGAGGAGCTGCCGGTGCCAGCACCTCGTAGTATGAGCGCCAAGTCAACTGTATCTAAATATATAGCGTGCAGAAGTACACGCGCATACCTCTTTGGTATAACTGTCTCATCAAGTACAATGCGCGTGGGTACGTGTATAGAGCGTTCTACGTATTCGTCTATGTTGCGCATTCGGCGGGCAATAAGATTGCGAAAGAATGGTGAACGCGCACTAAGTATAGCTTTGTGACATGGAAGCTCAAGTTTCGGCCGAAAGCCGTATTCAGAATTACCAGAGTCTTGGCGAAAATAATCATTTGTGCCTTCAGCTGTGAATACTAATGCGGCGTCTGCATAATCGCCCGTTTCCAACAAATATCGAAGATCATGGTCCAGGGGGTTAGGCGTACCAAAGTCGTTACCCAGTTGACGCAGCAAGTTAATATTTATATTCGGATCATGCGGACAAAGATCGCCCGTATACAAATAACGTAGCAATGACGAGAATATTTGGACATCGATAGGCGACGAAGGGAGCTCGAGACATATGCGTGCTCCAAAGCCCGGACAACCAGAAAGCAGGTCACGAAAATATGTACAACGTGAAGATAATATGGAACGATGCACCGGAAATATTGATCCACGAAATACAAGGTCACAATCCGTACATAGATTGGAATCATAAAGAGCTGCCAGATCTTGTTTATACGTTGTTGCTGGTGGTCGCGCCAATTCTGCTTGTACCTGTTCAATTAAAAAATATATATAATGGTGATAAGATGTGACAGTCGCATACCTACTGATAAATCCCTCAGTGCTGCCAGTGCTTCAAACTCCTCACAGAGTGCTGCCAATTCAAGCGGTGCCCAGTCAGACACAAAGTCGCGTAAGACACGCGCGTGATCACAGGCTTTTGATGAACGCCGCCGACGTATAAATTTTCGCTTGAGTGTTGCAAATCCCGTTACTCGCTTTCGCCGTTGGTCACGATGGTAGTGCGCACCGCTATAAGCGACAGTCGCACCAGGGCCACCGCCGCTTCCGTTAGAGCTTGTCGATACCATGCTTGCAGAGCTGATCGGCTGTAGCAGCGAGACGTTTCCATTGACGTTCTCGCTGCTGGCACTTGCGCTTTCAGTAGTAGTGGCTATCGGATAACCACTGCTGGAAGTGTTTGCCCCCATTTCGTTTCAACAAATTCCAAGCAGAAGTACTTAATATTAATATTAGTTTCTTCACACTTAAATTATTAACGTATTAACGATTTATTGAAACAATTTATTTTTTTTCTTTTTCATTTTATCAATTACAAGAATTGAATCTGTTGTTGCACTGCTGCAAGAGAAATAATAATCTGTTATTAGATTTCATAAGTAAACTCAATAAAATAATATATTAAAAAACATAATCAATGAAACAGTTTGGTCTTCTTTTTTTATTCAAAACTTATTGTAAAAAACTTACACTTAATTGAAAATTCTTCATAATAATCATTTATCATTCGGCAAATATCTTAGGCTCAAAATGCAAGGGAAGCTTACAAATTACTACCTCAACAGCCTGTCTTTGGTTAATGGCCGACATCTCAAAATCTGAAATCTTATCTAACAGACTCTCTATCTATAGATCTTCGGAAATAATAATACAAGATGGTTCTATGGATATAGGGTTGGTTGCAGTTGAACAGAGTATTGGTGGTGTTGCCCTTTTACCGATTTTGTTAAACTAACTCGACTCTCATCGCAGACTGACTGGGCCCAGCTTTAAAGTATTGACATTTTTTTTTATAATAATTTGGATGATTTATTTATTTTGTATGTACCTGTTCTAAAGCCATATAGGTCTAACTAAAAAAAAAACAAAAAAACTTACGTGACCATCGTTTTTAATCCGTTGAACAACCCGGTGTTGTTGTCCAAGTTCATGATTTTGAATGAGCTTTTCCAACCACTGTAAAAGAATAAAAAAAAAAGATACTCATATTATATCTGAAATAAACAATTGGCGCAAAACAGTTCCGTTTTCGCTTTTATCACAACAAAAGTTCGTATGCCTTTTTTGCGGGTTTCAATTGCACCGATTTTTGGACGAATGTGTTCTGTGTTGCTTTAGAATTACTTTGCCGTGCTCAATGCTCCAATTAGCTATAAGTGCTGCCACAAAAGTGCACAGTTCACATTTTAATTAATTTGACGTATGCAAAAAATTAAAAATGCTTGCAAGTTAAACATGCAGGTAAACAGCTGTTTGAGCTCAATCAGTTACTGCCTTTATTTTGCTTCGAATCACGCAAGGGAAAACAAGTGAGAACGTCGGAGTCGTGCGTAACCGACTGCGAAATACTCTGTCACTAATAGGTAATCTGATAACAGGTTTCACATATGGGTGTAGCTAAGCAATACCGATCCTTGAAGGAGGTTCCTAGTAATCTACCTTCCAGCAGATATGCACTTTTGTGAATTTTTTGAGGGCAGGAGTTTCCTACCGTCCAAACTTTAGCGTTAGCCCTAAAATTGCGCAAGATATGGATTTTGATTTTTGATTTTTCTAGCAATTTATATTCTAAGTTTGGTAAATTTAGCTCTCAAATTGCGGGAGATATACCCCTTACCGTTTTTTAGGGCGTTGTACAAAAATGTTTATATATTTTTGACGACTCTAGCTTTCAAATTGACTCGAGATATATGGCTTTACCTATTATTATCAGAAATTAAGCCATTTTAATGGAGAGGGGAAAGAGCAAGTATCAACAAACAATGTAAATAATTTAAGTAAAGGTTTACAATGATACTCAGAACAGTACCGAAGTACACATCCCGGAAATCCATCTGGACCTGGAGAATACCCTGGTTGATAGCTTGATAGAGTATAGGTCGCCAAAAATGTAAATAGACATTTGAAAAAGATAATAGGGTACATTAGGTGTAAAGTTAGTAGATGATTAGGTAGATTGAAAACACTGAGCAAACAGATCGTCTGCAGCCTGATCATTCTTTGCTTTTGTATCATCATAAGAGGAAATTTCTCTTTCATGATTAAATTTAAGTTTTCTACAGCAATACTAGTTGACCCTATTATTTTTACTTAAGCAGGTACTCGAATGTGTTGTACTTTAAGAAGGGGGAAAAATAGGTTGAAATATTCATAGAAAACCGTTTAATGAATTCAAGTCATTTAAATTCTTTGTATCTTAGCACTTCGACACTTGCTTACATTTGAGTTTGCAAGGGGAAAATTTGAAAATAAAACGATAATAACATATTTAACATCTGGGTTCAGGGTATATCATAGTAAAGCGCACTCGACTACAACGTTCCTACTTGTTTGATGTGAAGGTTTTTGCTTTAACTTAAAGACCAATAATCAGGTCGAAAAACAATTGACAGCGGAATCTATGATTGGTTCTGAGACAGCAAAACATTCACATAAATATATTGTCTTAAGGAAATTAACAGATGGGAATATTTGACGTGGGCTTTCCTACGAGACAGTCATTTATGTCAATCCACTCCGATTTTAATGTGCCTTTTTATAGAAACGCGAACTTATTTTTGGTAATAGTCAACACGTTTCATTTGCAATAATGTTCACTGTTTAAGCCTATTGATTGTAAAATGGAAATTCACTGTTGAGCGTCGAATTTAAAAATCATAAGTTTTGATTTGCAAATAAGAAGTTTTCGAACGTATTAGAGTTTAAGCCAAGTCAGACAGACGAGACAAACCGTCTTATGTACTTATATTACAATTACATATATATGTAAATATGTTTTATGCACTAGAGCTTTTTGAGGCCTGTGACTTAAGACAACAAATACAAATAGAGCAATTTCGAACACAGATGATTTTGAATAAAATATACACACACATATATGTAGATGTGTAGGTAGTGTATTGGAAAATGATGTGTACAGTTAACGTCTTGACCCACATTTATAAGCGCTAACAATCCAAACGGCATTTTTCATTTAATTTCCAGTACATGCATATATGTAGAAACATATGCATACACCAGCATTACACATATACATACACATTTATGTATATGGAGATTGCATGGCAGTGCTAAGACACATTTATGAAACACGAAACATACATTGGCATATTATGTATTTAATGCACATACATCAAATAGGTATACATATATAGTCACATATAAAAAACAAAAATAAAAAATATATTAATTATTTTAACATAAATACATGTTTGTTGTCCTTTACAATCATAGATAATTTTCAATATGAGAATCTTGCATTTACAATGTGACATCAAAACTAAATATTGTACACAAATTAAATAAACGGTACTACTCTCATAAGTATGTATATGTATATTACATATACATGTAAATAAAAAACAGCGTAGCGTGTTGTATTTGACATTTCAAAACAGATTGTTAACTTACGGGTGTATCTAGATACATACACTTTTTTCCAACATCCTTTAAGCCTAATGACCACAATTATTGTTATATTTACAGCTGCTAACACTTTTTTCCAGTATAGTATATTTGTACATATGTATGTTAATGCCTTATAAAAGCTATTACACAAGCGATAATTAATTCGCTACATTAATAAGAGTTGCTTCGAAAATACACTCTGTTCCGCGACACTTTTAACACAACACAGTTTTTTAATTAAAACTAATTTTCAATTATATGGAAAAGTTACATTTTCACAAAATTATAAGATGAGCTGAATTGCAAAACTATCGTTACTATAAACGATGATTATCAGTGTTACCAAATATCGATTGCAAACATCGGACAGATTGGCAATAATAAAAGGCCAAAAATGGGACAAAAAAATGTTTAAAAGGTAGAGAGTAATTGTACGTATTGTTTACAAATATTTTTAGTATGCCTTATAGAAATAACAGAGTTCTGTGAAGAGAACATATATTTCCGTAAAGGTACTAATTGCTAATTGTGTCGGTCAACTAAATTTAAAAATGAACACATATCCGATAAAAGCCCAAAGCAGCAACACTTCTAATACGCAGTTCAAAGAGGTTTGCACTTTCAAGAAACTTTAATAAAACAATTTTGAGCAACATAAATTGCTCATCAATTCGGCATCTAGTTTCTTACACTCATTAGTTTTGAGATAATTATTCTGACCATAACTTCGAAATGGCCAAAAGTCAACATTGCAAGAAGAACATTTTATTAATATATGTATATATTAATGTTTATTATTTCTAACTTATATTTAAATTATCATTATGCTTTCTTACAACAAGGAGTTAAATTAAATTGACTTTAGATTTCGAAAACTTTAAAAAGGAACAATGTTGGTTATCGAAGAAGGTTTTCAAACAAGGTTTCCTTGCTGCGTTAGATACTCCATATTAATAAATTTATAAAAAAACTCAAATTCGACCGACATTTAATTGTTCAATAAATCCCTTTGAGAAATAGCGCAATTATCGAATACATTTTCCCCAATTGTCTAGCTTTGACAAATTGTAATTAATTGCATGTTGCGGTGAGCACACATTTACTCTGCACGTCTCGTTGACTCCATTTCATCATCGTGTCCAAATCGACAATCAGATCTTAAAAATAACACAAAAACAACGTCAGCAATATCTACTAAATAAAAACCATTTGAAAAAAAATTCTTCTAATTTGGTAGGATATTTATCATGGATCATCATCAAATTGGATGATGCTCCGTAAGATTGTGCAGTTCAGAAAATTCTGCATCATTTGTCAGTAATTTTTTATAATGTCCGTCCAACATTACAAATATTTAACTTTCACTGCAAAAATGTAATTAAAAATTTAAAAAGAAATAAGTATTTCATATGAACAGTATTTAAGGCAAAGAAGATTTGCATTTATTGGACCCGACAAAGAATTTCTGCTAGGTTTTCAAACAAGGTTGCTTTACCTGTTGCCTGAGAAGTAGACAAACCCAAGCGTTATTTAGTTTCTTAAATAAAACCTGTTAATGTGTTAAAATGTGATTAATATGAATTTATAAGTAGCCCATTGCAACAATTGATCGTTGCTCTTCGCACACAGTTGCCAACAGATGCACATTTACTCTGCATATCTCTTGGAGCATATCTCTTTGAAAAATTCCCATTCGTTCCGCAAGATGTTGTTGTGTGTTTAGCCCATAAGACATCAAAACATGTAGCTTGTCTATCTAATGAAAATATCGATATTGTTTAATGTATCGATGCTTTTAACATCGCTATTATGTGCAAACCTCCTTTTTGCATGTGCTGTGTTGTCGTTGATTGAACCTGTGCTATGTCTGCCGAATTGATAACTCAGTTAAAAAGCTTACAAGCTTGGTATGTACTGTAGTTGTGCGTAATTTGAATAAATTTGTGTAAATTTGAAAACCTTCTACAGGAACGCGCTGCTACGGAGTTACATGATGCAATTCAATGTTCAAAACGGAATCAGCTAGTGTCGCTTAGAGAACACAACAATGATCTGATCAAGCTACAACTTGCAAACACGAAACTTAAACAGCGCTTAGCTATTATCAAGCAAGTGAGTGATGTTTCAAAATATAAATATATAAGTTTTTTAAAATGATTGTTGTTTTGCTTACAGTCAATAGTTGAGGAGAATAAAACAAATCCTGAAATGCATTTAGATGATGACCTCTCTATTACGGAGCACTTGGAAAAAGTCTTTACAAAAGCAATTGCCACAGCGTATCCGAGCTTTAGCAATGTTCCAGTTGTTGTTGCAGCTGTGAACGGACCATCGAAATTTGGCGATTACCAATGCAACAACGCCATGGGGTTAGTCAAGAAACTGAAAGAAGCTGGCATTAATAAATCCCCACGTGAGATTGCTGCAGAGATCCAAAAGTGCTGTCCGGATTCGCCAATAATAAAGAAGATAGAAGTGGCCGGTGCTGGTTTCATTAACGTTTTTCTCAGCAAGTAAATTGAATATGCAATTATTTGCATAAATATTTTATTTAATGCTTATATGCTCAATATTTTCTGTTATCTACAGGGAATATGCGGTGAATTCAATAATAAATATGCTGCGTGACGGCGTTAAGCCGCCAAGGGTGCCCAGAAAACGCGTCTTGGTAGATTTTTCATCACCCAACATTGCAAAGCAAATGCACGTCGGCCATTTACGTTCTACCATTATTGGCGAATCAATTTCCCGCCTTCTGGAATTTATGCAACATGACGTTATTCGAATAAATCACTTAGGTGACTGGGGTACGCAATTTGGTATGCTAATAGCGCATTTGGAAGATTGCTTTCCCAACTTTATAAACGAAAGTCCGCCAATTGGAGATCTGCAGGAATTTTACAAGGAATCTAAAAAGCGGTGAGTTATAAGATTTCGTATACCATGACTATTTTATTTGGACGATACATTTCGATTTCGATTAGCAATAAAAGCCATAATTTTACAGGCAGAGCATTCCAGTTCACGCGTAATATACGTTAGCTTATTATTGACAAATTTCATTCAAATCGGATAAGAAACACCCAAGTTATAGTCCAGAACGTATTCTCATTTTGATCTCATTACTATCAGCAGCCGCCTGCATTCTGTGTATGCGTAAATATGCGCGTGCATGTCCAAGAAAGGGATGGCATGGCAATCGATATGAGTGCACATATTGTATGTGTTTACTCTTCAGTGCCTGTGTATGCCATAAGCAATGAGTGCAATTGGAGACCTGTTTACATTTGAGTGTGCGATATTTTAGAGGGAAATTTGGCAATAAATCTAGAATACAGGGTATGTCGTAGCGAGCTCACTTGACTTCAGCATTGTTAGTTGTTTAAATTTATAGTAAAATTTGGATGGTTGGTTGAATCCGGTCATTAGAACCGTATGTAATATCCGGACTGCCTTAGAAACTCGTTCTTTCTTGCTTAATTATAAGATCACCGAGCGGGTGATTGTTTTCCCCTTTTGTATTTCATTAGGGTAGTTTGAAAACCCCTTTTAATTGCAACGATGAAGTTAACTGCTACATCGTGCTTAACATATATGAAGCTTTTTAAATGTTGTAATTGTATCTGTTTTTTATTTTTCAGTTTCGATGGTGATGACGATTTCAAAAAGCGTGCATACAATCGGGTTGTTTCTCTACAAAGCGGTGATCCAAAGTCAACTAAAGCTTGGCAACTTATCTGTGATGTATCGCGAAAAGAATTTCAGAAGATTTATGATCGCCTGGACGTGACAATCACAGAACGCGGCGAATCATTTTATCAGTCACGCATGTTGGCTATTGTTGAGCTTCTGCGAAGCAAGAGTTTGCTCGAACTAGATGAAGGCCGTGAAATCATGTGGACCGATGATAGTAAGAGTGGAATACCCTTGACAGTTGTAAAGTCGGATGGTGGCTTTACATACGATACTTCTGATATGGCAGCTATTAAGTATCGACTTGAAGAAGACCTTGCGACTTGGATTATTTATGTCGTGGATTCTGGACAAAGCACACATTTTAATACAATTTTTAAAGCCGCTGAGCGTTGTGGGATTTTACATCCAAACGTTCATCGCGTTGATCACGTGCAGTTCGGCGTGGTTCTTGGCGAGGATGGCAAAAAGTTTAAGACACGTTCGGGTGATACTGTTAAACTGTCCGACTTGCTTGACGAGGGCATGAAATATTCCTTGACGCAGTTACAGGAAAGAGGTCGAGACCAAATATTGACACATACAGAATTAGTCGAAGCTCAAGAAGCAGTTGCATACGGTTGTATTAAGTATACCGATTTGTGTCACAACCGTATTAGCGATTATGTATTTTCTTTTGAAAAAATGCTCGATGATCGTGGAAATACTGCGGTATATTTGCTATATACATATACACGCATTTGCTCTATAGCTCGCAATTCCGGCGAGGACTTTAGCAACGTGGCTGCAATATTAGATAAATATAAATTGGAGCTGGACCATGAAAAAGAGTGGAAACTTACGAAAACACTGCTCAAATTTCATGACGTATTAATTAAGTGTGCAAATGGGCTATTTCTTCACTTCCTTTGTGAGTTTTGTTACGAGGTCTGTTCTGCATTTACAGAGTTCTATGACAGTTGCTATTGCATTGAAAAGAATAAGGATGGTAAAATAATCAAAATTAATCATAGCCGAATTTTGATTTGCGAGGCAACAGCTGCTCTGTTGCGAACGTGTTTTAAAATCTTGGGCTTAAAAACCGTTGCTAAAATGTAATAAAAAGAGACCTACGATATAAAGCTTATAAGAACATGTATATAATGTGTAAAAATAAAAATACAAAACTGTTCTGAAAAATATGAATTTTAAAATAAAAAAGCACCAATTTTGTAAAATTATAAAAACTCGTTGATAATAACTTACATACTTCCACTCACTAAATTTGGTTACTCTAGATTTAAGATTTAAGTTATCGATTTTTATTTTATCGATTTTCTAGCCAAGTCAGATTAGATCCATTGATGAATTCCTATTTTAGTAGACCATGTTTATTTAAATTATAAATATTTATTTTTAAATATCGCATTTTATCGAGAATATTGGTTTTGTGCAATGTCCGTCTCGCTATCATTGGTCCATAATAGCTGGAGTTACCAGAGTTTTGCTTAATTTATTCAGGATACTACGTCCGATCGGATCGGATTACTGTATTATATATAAATCTCGCCTGGTGACAATCGATCGAAATATAATATTTTGGGATCGAGATGGACGTATCGGTGGATGACTCAACAGTTATTTATATGCGTGAAAAAAGAAAAAAAGTTGGATAAGCACTGCTCACATTGTTGAACATGTTCACTTCTTTTTTTCACAGTGTATCTACTGAGTACTTGATAGATGGATTTAAAGTTGATAATCAACAACATTACATACAACGGTTCCAGAACATCGCCAAGCATCCTACAAAATATGTCAAATCCACTTTCTACACCCAATTACGTACAGTGTCTCAGACCTTTTTCGGCTAAAGGATATCATACTAAGTATTAACATCATTATTTAAGCTTTCATACGGCAAATATTTTACTTTTTTAAGACTGTTCGAAACAAGCTTTGAAATATTTTGGATATTTTTCAGTTTTTGACTAATTTTAATTAATTAATATTTTAGCAAAAACTAAAGTTTCTTTTCAAACGTGATATAACATGAAACAAATTGCCATTTAAACATTTTGCGTTTATTTCCTTGTTTAAACTTTATAGCACTTAAATTTTTTTGCTAGACACTGGTCGAAATAAGGTCTGAGACACTGTATATACAACCTGCAAGAAAACTATTTTGAAAATTTCAGCTATCCAGCTCATAGGATTTGGGCTGTTTATTTTTATTATTTAATTACATGTATATTAAATGAACAGAATTTATCGCAACAAGGAGTCACATTGCCTAGACTAAACACAATAAAGAACTTCATCTGGCGGAAAATGTTTTCAAACAAGGTTTCTTTCGCTGTTGCCTGAGATACAGACAAATTGAACAAACCCTTAATTAATTTCTTAAATAAAATCCATTAATATCTGAAAATGTGATCAATGCATTTTCCACAACTCGTCTGGCTATGACAATTGTTTGTTACTCTTCGCTCACAGTGGCCAACAGATGCACATTCACTCTGCACGTCTCTTGGAGTTATCCCTTCTATCTTCATCGACAAGCAGCTCTTTCAAAACTGTGCGGAGCATTTAATATATACATAGATGATGCTGATGTTGCCCATGTGAACAGCGTTTCACATCTTTGAAAAATTCCCATTCGTCCCGCAAGATGTCGCTGTGTGATTCGCCAATGTGGCAACCTTGTTTGTTACTTGCGTTTTTCGCAAAACAGTCGAGTCAATGTGACTCCTTTTTGCCCTAAATATATAAATTAACTGTAAAATAATATTTGATATTGCAATGTAATTTTAATTCGTAGCACGGGGTTTATTTACATTTTTGCAGCGAATGGCAAATATTATTAGTGGTGGACTGAAATTACCGAGAAAAAAATCATGACAAAATATTGGATACTTAATTTCGATCTGTGCGAATTCAGCACAATGTATTGCAGGATTATTATTACCTCTGCCACTCGAATCTTTTCAAAATTTCCATATTTTCTTTCCTTGTTTTATTTATTAAGTAAGGTTTATTATTCAAAAATGCATTTTCAAAACATCGATGTATCGATGTTCCAAAGTTGCTTCTTCCAGCACTACCAAAAATTCCTCAGTACTAAATAAATGAAAATGATTCTGTGAATATATTTAATCAAGAATACAGAGAAATCATTTTTTTTATAAGATGACACATAAAATTGTAATTCGAAAGCTGCTAACTTAATTTACTAAATTGTGAATAATTCCAAAAAGGCTATTTTTCTTGCTTTTTGAAAAGTTAATAATTTCTTAAAAATATGGGAATCAATAATTACAAATGTTAATAATTATAAATTAGATATTGTTAATATATTACATAAGAAAAGCAGTTATCTTATACACAGAAGATTACAGATTATAATTAAACTGACATCTAAATTTTAGCCCGGATTACGAGATATTATTTTGTTTCCGGCAGACGGAATCAGCTAGTGATGTTGATCAAAAATATGTTTACACTATGGAATCGGAGATGTCAACTTAGTGCGTTACACACTCCATGACAATATTATTATACCTTCTACAAGGATATAATAAAAGATCAAAATCATAAAGTCTGAGTATAGAGTACTTCGGGTATATCGGCTTGCATTTACGTATGCTCCTATTTCTTAGAGGTATTATAATCTGTCAAGTTGCAACATAAAGTGGGTTCCGCATAAAGTATGTTCTCTTAAGTAATAAATACTTTTGAAATGCAATTTTATTACCCTGAACTCATTAGAAATGGCAATAAAGTCGATCTAGCCATTTCTGTCCGTCTGTCTGTCTACCTGTCTGTATGAACAAACGATTCTGAGCGGCTATATTATAGAATATAAGTTCCCAGATAAGTCTATGTGCAGATCAAGTCTATGTTATTTGATCGATAACCGCTCGTTTCGCGAGTATCGATACAAATCGATTTCTGATAACAATATATTTTAGGAATTTGGAAATATATCTTAAAACTGTATTTTAATCGATTAAATATGTTTACCAGCTGGGTTTAGGTTGTCTCTTAGTCGAGCTCTCTCGACAAGTGCATGCTGACTTGTTTATTATTATTAAGTCTACCATCGTTGCTCAGCTAACGTGGACAACTAGATCTTTGCCAGTTTCATAATTTTATCCTTAACACAGGTTCATGTCCTTGCCACACTCAGTTTTATGTTGTGTGTCGATGATGCTTTCAGTCGCATGCAACAAGTGGGGAAGCCAAATGTTATTTTACTACTAACTGATGATCAGGACGTAGTGCTGCACGGCATGTATCCACTACAAAAGACCAGTCAATGGTTTGCCAAGATGGGAGTAGAGTTCACGAATGCATTCACCAACACGCCCATTTGCTGTCCGTCGCGAGCAAGCCTATTAACTGGACAGTATGCGCACAACCACAGGACCTACAACAACTCGATCACTGGCGGCTGCAACGGCCATCTCTGGCGTGAAAAATCCGAGCCACGCGCCCTACCTGTGCTATTACAAAACCATGGCTATCACACGTTCTTTGCTGGCAAGTACTTAAACCAGTTTAAGGGCGCTGAAGTTCCGCCCGGCTGGGATGAGTTTTATGGCCTTCACGGTAATTCGCGATACTATAATTATACAATGCGCGAAAATAATCAAAATGTCAGCTATACGGATACATATCTGACGGACCTGTTAAAGGATAGAGCAGTAACCTTCATTCGTGATATGGCGAGCAAACAGTATCAAAAGCCATTTTTTGCAATGATTTCGCCACCAGCCGCACACGCACCCTTTACACCTGCGCCGCGTCACAAGGGTGTCTTTTCCGAAGTGCATGCATTGCGCACACCGAACTTTAACGCACCTGATCCGGGTACGTCTGCTGCACAGTTCAATAGTTTCGCACTAATTCATTCCTTACAGATAAGCACTGGCTGGTTGGATCGGCTCAGAATCTGTCAAAGGCAACAGTTCGCACAATTGACGAGTATTTTCAGAGCCGATGGGAGACGCTGCTGGCAGTTGACGAAATGATGCAAGACTTGCTGACGGTGCTAAATGAGACACAGCACCTTGAGAATACCTACATTATCTACACTTCGGATAATGGTTACCACTTGGGGCAATTTGCACAGCCATTTGATAAACGACAGCCCTACGAGACTGACATCAAAGTGCCCTTACTTATTTCTGGACCAGATGTGCCAGCTGGTCACTCAACTGATGTTACTGTCAGCTTGCTGGACCTTGCTCCTACCATATTGGAGTGGGCTGGAATGTCGGTGCCCGATTATATTGATGGCCGTTCTTTTGGGGACCAGTTGTTATCGGTGCACGACATGAATCGAAATCTACAAAATGTACTGCTTATTGAATATTGGGGCGAAGGAAATGATGAAACCTATAATTCTGAATGTCCGGGGCGGCGTTCTGATCACTTAGCGCAGTGCACTTTGGACGCAGAATGCCATTGCCAAGATGCATGGAATAATACATACAACTGTGTTCGTGATTTTCGATATAGCCTCGATCGAATTTATTGTGAGTTTCGGGATACTGAGGTAATGATCTTATAATATAAACGATCGAATGCATAACTAATACTTTATGTCTGCCTTAGAATTTTGTTGAGGCATATGATCTGACAGAGGATCCTTATCAATTAAAAAATATCGCTGATGAATTGCTTCCCATTGAAAAGGGTATATACGGAATTTTAATTGAGAAGCTCACAAAATGCACTGGAAAAGCGTGCCATGTTTGACTCTAAATGTAAAGACAGATTTCTGGCACGAAAACTATCTTCCACAAAGGCGCTTACAGAATATGGACTGCGACCAGGCGTAAAGGTATGCTTTGAAATTCAATGGAAGACACATTTTCAGTTGTGACTATGTATGTTAATAATATTTTTGTTGCTATGACGCTTTTACTGAAACAAACATCTTTTTTTCTACAAAATGTGTATTTCTACTATTGTATTTGTTAGATTTTGTTGCAGATGGCGCAAACAGAGAATATTATTTCAATTTAATGTAAACCAATCGTAAAACTTCAACACCACTTCAACCCACATTGGACATTTCAATTCACTTACCACAAATTGATCCTAATCAACTTAACACAATCCAATTGGCCTGCTGCGTTTGCTATTTTAAATTTAACCAACTACTAAAAACATTGATAACATTTTGAAATATATTATGAAATGCGTTAATTTGAAAAACCAATTTAGCGTACTTTAAAGCAGGAGCAGCCAAAAGTTTCTTATGGATGAGGAATACATAAATTAGACGATACTTAGAAGGACGGACACGTGTCGTTCATTCTTCGTGTGCCTTGGCTGTGATTGTTGGTTTCTGAGGACTAAGTTGGGTAGATGAGCGATTTGTAATAACTGTTCTTAACTCATATACATTTTTTTATTGTAAAAAAAGAAAAGAAATAAATATTTTTCAATATGTACATTAAAAAACTGACATTTTCCTTCTTTTTTTTATATATATATTTTCTGAGAAAAACAATCACATTGCTAGACAGAGAATTAAGATAAGAAACAGAAAAACAATTTGCTTTGTCTATTTTCCACGGCTTAAATGTATATGTGCTAAAACGCTTAGCCTATGCCTAAATGCGTTTGAAAACGCAAATGTGGAATGTGCATCTCTTTTATGAGGACGCTTCTCATAATTTGTTGTTTGTCCGTTGTGTTTCAAGCCGCAGTAAGTCGCTACCTATGCAGGATGAGGTTGGATGCACAAGTGGCTTTTATCGAATCAGGATGTTTGGTCTTGCAGCCAATGTCGATAGAATTGCCGAAGCAACAACCACAGCCAATGCATTAGCCAATTTTTTAATTTTTACTACTTGCGCTCATTTGGGCTCCAAATTGTACTTTTTTTACTTCTGCATTTGTGTCCAACGGCTGCCTATTTCCACAGACAGCTCAGTCGCATTTTCGAATTTACGTTTTTGTGTTGTGTTGATTTGCGCAGATTATGCATAACTGATCTGCGTGGGTAATAGACAAAAATACGTATCGATGATTCCTATTTATATAATTATTTATTGGTAAACTTCGGCTTGTACTTTACTCAGCCCATCAGCCAATGAAAGTGGCCTGTAATCATATGTTGTCAGAGAAAACTTTTTCATATTTAAAAATACGTTATTTTCAGACCAGAAGAGGTGTAACTTAACAATACCTATAACAAATACTTACACTATACTTTTATATCTGAATATATCTATTTTCAAATCGGAAGGTAATTAATGTTTTGATCATACCTAAACACGCTTTCACAAGTCACCGCATACTCAGGAAAGCCTACTCCACTGCTTGAGGGCCAAATTTGTAATGTAAGATGCTGATAACCTTGTTCTAAAATTGGCAAAACATTTTCAAGCTATGTCTCCCACAGACTAAGAGTTAGGGCCACCAAATTGGAAGTGTTGATTTCGTACAGCATTTTTTCAAAAGTCTACTCACGCCCCACCCATCACCATCAGCACAACAAGGATATTTTCCGCCACATTTAAGCAGACAGTCTTAGACTGGTATCAGAGTATTAAGCAGTCGGTAATTTCCCAATTGCTTATTTTGTGCAGATGTATATGTGTAAAACATAGCATTTTGTTCTAAATGAGCTTCAACTGGCTAAACGACGTAGTCATTTAAGTCTGTCCATTCTATTTTCATACTAGTTAATCTTGGAAAACGGTTCAACGGTTCAACGGTTCTATATGGAAAACAACTATCAGAGATCGGAAGTGTTTTAAACTATTATTAATTTGTACACAATTATTGAATGATATTTAAATTCGTGTTTTCGCATTGTCATCGTCACATATTGGAGGGTGACGATTTACGGGATCGCGAGTGAGGCTTAGATGGGCTTTTGAGGCTGCAACGCGAGCTGCTGCGTGCTTTGAAGCTGCTATCATTCCATGGCTCTGTGACACGCCCAAACCAATTTACCAAATCCAATACCTCTAGCTGCAAATATATGGAAGCTTATAGAAGGTGAAACCTTTAAAAAGTTAACTGAATCATACCTGTAATGTTTGTGGTAATTCCTTAAATATTTCAGATTTCGTTAAATGTGCGTGCTGTGATAGAAATGAAAGGCAGTTCGTCTTCAGCACAGTTGCTACGTAACGATCAGCTATACCCAGCAGACAGACAACCGAATCCTCATCAATCAGTGAGTTTAAAGTAGTTTCGCATAGTTCCTAAAGGCACAAAGATAAATTGCAGTTGCAAGTTCGACAGTTTGAAAAAAATAAAAAACCTTTAAGTTGTCAAGTGAGTATCGATCGGCAAGTAGCATTAGTTCGCAAAGTTGTTCAGCTCCCACGGTGCGATCAATAGGTGCACCATAAAGATATAGCAGCAGCCTCCGGAAGATTACCGGTGAAGTGTCTGTGATGATGATCTTTCTGTTAATAGACTCTTGCATTCCCGACATCAACGCCTTTTTAAACCACTCGCAGCGCGAAGCCACAATTATACGGTGTGCTTTAAGGCTGTGGATTTTCAGTGCGCCAGGGTTCGCCTCAGTATTCATCGTCTCGATTGTATATGTGGACCTGCCCTCCTCAGCAGGGGCGGACGGTGCATATGTGTGAACCTCGAACTCCATGTCCGCAAGCTGGGCCGAGTGAAGCAAACGCAACGCATTTTTAGATAGGTTGCTGTTGGCTGCGATAGGTGGCTCGCATAGGTGCCTAATTAAGTTGAGCTGCTTGGCAATAAACAATTATTTACTTCATCACATGTAAGTAGTCTCTATTTATCTATCTATACCTTTATATTTTTGTAGTCATAGTAGTGCTTCACAGGCGACGTTCCCGTATTGGTTTGACTTAGATCCAGATTATTCTCATGGTCAGCCATCTTACAATCATTTTGCACTTCAGTTGAGGACTCCAAGAGGCCCAGCTCAATAATTGAGTTTAAAAATTCTTGTTTACGAACCAGCTTACATATTTGTTCGATTGAATGTCGAAGCGCTGATTTGTGGTCCAACAACTTTACAATAACACCGTTCTATAAAAAGAAAACAATTAAAAATGCTTTGGTCCAAATTATTTGTACATCAGAGATATGCTGATCATTCTCTTTTTTGGTTGTGGCTGAATATATTTTGCAATATTTTGTTTATATTAACTATATTACGTAGGTTACGTAGGAGAAACCTCAACTGAATTCTTCCCAAGGGTGCCGAATGGTTATTGCATCACAGTGTTTTGCCTGACTGGGGACCCAAAAATAGTCCAATCGCTCACGGAGCATATCGGATACCTCCCCAGTGTTATGGAAGCTTGACAGACCTCGGTTTAGGTTAACCTGCTTTCGCAGCCACTCGTGGAATGCAAGAAGGGCAAAATCACGAAAAAAGTACAAGCAAAGGAGTGCCACTCCCCACAAATCCAGAAAGTTTCCAACTCCCCAAAAGCGGAGGCAGTGGCTGTGATTTGATGGGAGTAATTACGGAAAGGAGTAGTAAATTCGCACTATTATTGTTACTTTGACCAGATCGGTTGGACGATTCTCGCTAGATAATAGGCCGCTTTATTATATAGTAGTCCATAATAAAGAAGCAAAGGAAACCATTGTAAATCATTGAAAAATATAACCTAAAGCGAATACAGCTAAAATAAATACTCACGATTTGACTTGTGGCAAGCTTAAAGCAAAATTTGAACTCTTTCCAGCCCAGCTTGTCATTCAGGCGATCCGACAAATTCTCTATAATAAATATGTATGCTGGTATGTCCACAATAAGCTGTTCAAGATTTTGATTGATAGTACTGCGCTTGCTGAGAAGGTCCATTTCGCAGAATGCCCTTCTAAATAAAAAGTCATGGCCAAGTTGCAAGAGTTATAATCCCAAATTATGTATAATATCTTTCTTACTTTTTGTCCTTAATAATCTCCAGGGCTGCAGTGATGCGTCCATATATATCACGCATCTTACGTACTTCGTACATATAGAGCACAAACTTCAGATCGTTCTCCGCGGAACTGAAGCGCTGCTCCAAGGGATTATCGTAGAGTGTTAAGCCGATTGGCGGACCGCGACGAGGGTGGGGTGATAATAATTCTCTGCGTGGTGCTATTATTCCCCTGTTAACACACTGCATCTGCATTGCCATGCCACCTTCCGTCTGTTGTGGCTCCAAGGACTGATCAAAGTCGGTGCACTTTAAGTCCTAGTTCAAAAGAAAAGAGCAGCACGTCAACAAAATATTATCGGTCGGCAATTTTATATACTGTTGCTCGTGCATTTTGTGTCAATTGCTGTTATAAAACCTAAAAACTAAGATAATTGGAAAAAGATAAAAATATAATCGACTTTGCACGAGTACGTTGCAGTTGAAATGTTCCGAATGGACAATAATCTATTCCCAGTGTAGTAATTAGACATGAAACATCACACAATGTCACATCCATGGATCACTTGAGAAACTTTGGAGATAAAGTACCATGAATCGCTAATGAGATACCCAAGCATATTGACTAAAGGCTAGTGAGCAAATATTGACATTTCTACTAGGCTAAGATCATCGTTTTTGCTATTAAACAGTAGCTTAACACATTATCTATCAATGTGCTGAATTAATTCAGTTGACTCACCTTGCACATGGTGTCCAATGAGCTTTTTATTTCCTCTATCACAGTGGTTAAAATCAATAAAGCAGATTCAATCTAATAAAGATTTAGGACGATAAAAATGGAGTAAAAAATTGAGAAAAAGTCTTACCTCAGGTACAAGATAATTCACCAAAACTTCCTTCTCATCGATGCTTAAGCCGACAAAGACTCCCCGAGTGTTGCGTAGTAATTGCTGGACTTGGGATATAAATATCGGAATGCGGGTCCGCACGTATTTGACAATCTCGTTCTTTTGATAGCGTGCAAGGTGAGTGGCGTCCTTAATGAAAATGTTGCAAAATTGGAGCACCTTCGCACAGCCTTTTATCAGTAAAATACGAAGAGAAACGCTCAATAAGTTCAAAGTAAGTGGCTTTTAACTGTTAAAAAAAAATAAATAAATGACAGCTTGGTTTTCACATTGTATTTGAAGTAAAAATTATAGTAACACCTGCACCTAAATTTTAAAGATAAATATCTGGACACAAAATGGGATAGGTAATCATCCCTGTCACCAAAATATCTGATATATCTGATGCAGTTAGTCGATAAATGGTAATTGCTGTTCATTTCCTTCAAAGATAGGTTTATCAACATCCAACATTCGCCTTCATTCAACTTGATCCAAAAACTAATGAAGTTTTATCGCTAGTCACTAAATTTTAAAGATATATATCACTGGTAGCGACATTGTGCAGTACCGGAAGAATATGATTGGCGCTAGAGCAGTGGCTACTTCGCTTTGGTTGAATCTATCAATTTTGCTGTGCCGACTCAAGTTCTGGCGCTTATAGAGCACAAACGTATCAATCAATCCAATAAAAAATATACGAAATATCACATTTGAAGCAGAAATAAACAAAAGATGAAATGTAACCAATGTTATGTGTGGCTCTAATGTAGTCTTGTATAGTCTTACCTACGGCACATTCTCGCAAACTGTCCTTGAACGTTGCGTAGAGCAGAGCTGGCTCGTGGGAAATGCTAGCAGGATCGATGAGGCGTATGACGCGGTTAAGAATGCTGTGCAAATCCATGGTGACATTGACGACAACTTTGAGATATTATATGATTCTTAAGTATATGGAAACAAATGATGGGTTTTCGAGTCACTCACATTTTTTAAGCTGCAGCAATCTCAGGTACTTGCGTGTTGGTTCTACCAGCTTTATTAGCGATGGCTGGGCTTCGGCAAAATGTATAAGCTTCTCGCATATATCTTCATCGAGTTCTGGCAGCAAGGACTCTGTGTAAAGCCAGTGCAAGATGGCGGTAAGTAGAAATGTGGGTAGGTTATAGAGCACTCCAACCGGTGTCAGTGGCGATGATGGCGGCGTTTCCATCGAACTGGGAAATGGTAAAGGGCTGCGTGCTCGATATGGCGACAGAGGTGGCCGCCTAGTGTTGCACACGGCCACACCAGCGGCCAAGCCACTTTGTGGAATGGAACAGGACATGGGTTGTAGCATCATATCCTGGCAAAAATTAAAAATATTCTTGCATTGCACCTGAGACACCTCAAGGTGCGAATCTGAATGCGAGTTGGGAGGAAATCGCCGCATGCCACCACCATCCACACTCTGTGTTCCGTTACCGCCTGCTTCAGTCACATCTTGTTCATTACCATTGCTAAGGCAGTTGAAACTATTACTTAAATGGTGCAATCGCTGCGCGCCTAGGCCACCACAAGTCGTCGTTGTTAATAGTTCCAATTCGCAGGGTGGCTGCAGATAAATAGGGGATAGACTTAAAGATGGCCATAATTTTTGTTGCTCCTCGCCTGTGGTAGCTCCCGCGGTCACAATTGATATCCTTACAGGATTGGGGTTAGACACTTTGGGTAATATGTGTGGAGGTTTTAGGGTTAGCGGATGCGATGATTTCAGGACACTGTTGGTGCACATGCTGCAGTCAAATCCATTGAGCCGCAGTATAGAGGCATGGAGAGCAAATTCAAAGCCACTTGCGCTCTTCACCATAACATCGCTAAAATATTTCTCTAGCAGAGCCTCGCCAAAGCTAAACTGCTCCTCCTGGCCAGCGGCCTGGTCTTCCTGGAGTCTCCTGCACTCAACCGCATACCAATTTTCACAGCTAAGGACTAGCGTGTCAGTCGGCAATAATGTACTGGTCTACAGTTTAGAAAATTGGAAAAGATGTAATATTTTGTTGTTGTTGACCAGTTGGTGGAAATGCTAAACGGCTTACGCTAAACTCAATGCTGTGTCCGGCAAAAGCGCCAAATATAAGACGGGGATTGACTTCGTACACATCAAACGTCTCACAACTAAATAACACACTTGCTGAATCACAGCAAATGCCGCAGTCTTTGATTTCAGGAAGTGGGCTGACAAGATCATTGTACCAGGTAATGTCATTTGTGTCGTCTAGGCGAAATTTAATGCTATATACAAAATTATTTTCAGGTCATTTACTATAAAAAACACACACAGACTCACCCCTCTAATCCGGACAACTCGCGCTTGCCCTCGAATGTGCAGGCAACTATCTACACGGATAATAAAACATAGAGAAATGAATGCCCAGAAAAATAATTGATCTGAAAAAATATACCTCCCAAGTTCCCAGAAATGTGTGCTCCGACGCCATGTTAACCAAAATATATTTTTTTTGTCACTTTAGCTTAAAGTAAATTGAAATGTATGCGAATATATTACGAGAGTTTAGCATGTGAGTAAAATTATGCCGCACTTGCACCGGTTATATTTTTACCACTCCAGAAAAAAGACATACATACAATTGTGCATTTGTGATTTTTCCTTATGCGATTGTGTAACAGTTTTGTACCGATTATATTGCATGTGCGGCATACTGCTTAAATGTTTTTGTTGATTTATATAGTTTATTCGAACGCATTTTGAGTTACAAGCCAAAACCGATGAACAAAAATGTAAACTGAACTGCCTCCATTTGCTACTGCTGCCAGGAGCAACTTTGAGCAGGGCATGCGCAATGCGGACCCGCATATCATGCATATGTATGTACTTTTTGTAATGCTTTGGTCTCTCAGTTTTGTCATTGGGAAATAAGAATAAAGAGATGTGACTTCGCTCACGAGCTTTCCTCCAAAAAAACAGTTGAGTTTAACGGGCTAGCACACAATTACAATATGCTGAGACTATCCCAAATTGTCTATACATTTTTCTGCTGTTTGTACCCAAATTGCCTTAAATTCCCATAGACCCATAGATACGCATATATCATATATACTTGATATATATTTCTGATCAGAAAAATAAAAATACATATATATATTTATAAATATATTTTGTTCTTTATCTTGTAGTCTGTCTTGTTTGGTAAATTATCAAGTTTCGTTCGTCGCATTTTTATGATCTAATACCAATGGTAGAAGAGTAAATTGATTTCTGCAAATTTTGCTATGGTTTATATTCCTAGTAAAATTCCTCAGTGGTGGTAATCTGGACTCACTGACTTAACCCTTCCCTACCATAGTTTTGAAACGACAAACGTTATTTTCTCCTTATAACGCCAGGAATAACATACATTTTATACAAGCATATTCATAATTATTTCATATTTATTAAATAATGTTATTTATTAAACGTAACATGACCAATTCAAATAAATTGAGCAGAAGGCTTCGTTTTATCTATGACTATATATTTGTTTACTTTGCGTGATTTGCTTGATCCTTAAATATTAAGACAACTTAAAAAAGTATTGCCAAGAATAATATAGATTTTCGATCACAGTGTTGGTCGCAGAACGAAACGAAATTGGCTCGAAACGAATCAGCTGATAACAATTCTGCACGGTGGCTAAGCGGTCCAAAGCTGCCACAGCAAGAGATCCTACGCAAGAGAACAATTTAGCAGACGGTGGACAAAGCAGACGACTCGACTTGTGATGCTGATCAAGAATATATATACATTGTGGAGTCGCAAGCGATATAACATAAAAACAATATATGTAAATTATATTTCTTTTGAAATACTCAATTGTGCTGCAATTTGCGAAAACGGAAAATCATTCCGTTTCTATTATCGTCTTTTGCCGATTGCAACAATCTGACCAATTTAACATTCTTATTTGATTGTTATCATTAGCAGCAAAAACTCATAACAAAGACTTATTGTGGCCTTATGTCACTGCCAAGTTGATGAGACTCAAAAGTTGAGCATTAGACACTATTAAGTGGCCAATTGTAGCAATTGTTCAATTAGATGAGAGAAAAACTGTGAGTTGATTTATTATTCACTTTATTGACCTGAAGAACCACGAATGTGCTTACACCCATTATATAAATATGTGTACATCAAATGATTGTGCTTGCCTCTACGTAATTGATTAAATATTAATTTTAAATGCCTATCCGTGCTCCTTATCCAATTTTAAAAAGAAAGTTTTACTCGTAATAAATTTCTGTCGGTTTGGAAAGCTGTATCTTGAAAATCGTGGATTTTATTGCAATCGGTAATCGATTTTTGTCAATGTTGCGGAAACGGAAATTGTCCCAAACAAAATTATTATCAAATCAAATAAACTGGGTACGAGAACTTAGATTCCAAATTAAAGGGATCTAGCTCTTAGTCTCTAATTAATCGATTCGACTTTGGATGCTGATTTATGTATTCATTATGGGGACTAAATACTTTATAAATCTACTTAGCTTATGGGGTTGATCTCTCTGCCCTCTTCATAATCTTGCTCAACGGCACTATACCCATTCATAAATTTTTAGTGGGCTCATTGTGGAAAATGGTCATACTTTTGCTGCAACGAGTAAATAACCTTCTTATTTATAGAGTAGATTTAGGAATAAATCGGAGTGTTGTGCTCTTCTAAGAAATTTTTTTTCGTTTTTTTTTCCTAATTCCAGGGTCGATTTTTCTAAAAATCTTGTAAAAATATGTCTAATCTCCAGGGTGTTTTTTGTATTGTGAAGCATTGTATTATTCTTAAACATTAGTATTTTAAGATTTGATATAAAATATAATCTTTTTAGATAGTTTATAAATTCATATAATTTAATTTGAAAAATTTTACGATTGTTGCATCCACGATTTCGTTCGCGAGTTGATCGACTTCCCAGAAATCAAATTGTTGTTCTTCTAAAAATAACCGTTTGCAAAAAATAAATATATTTCTGCTAAATTGAAGCAAAAAACATTTAAAATTATAAGATTTTTAATTGTTCGTGTCTTTAGAAATAATAAACAAAGAAAATAGAAAAAACGTTATAGTTTTCAGGTCGCTTTTCTAAATTTCTGGGTGATTTCCCCAAAAATATGTCGAGTTTGCTTGCAAAAATAGTTTTTTACACACATACTCATATAAAATAAATAATTATTTCAAGAAAATTTATTTAATTAGATCATTAAAATTGTCACAATTGAAATGGTTGTGTTTCAACGTTTACAGCAAAAGATGCAAGCCCATATTCTGTAGCTACATTCCTTTAAATAATTCTCACGTTGACAAATAACTCACGAATTTTTGGATTTTCTGAAAATTTCAAAATAATTGAAATCGGACAAATCTGTGTGGCAATATTATTTCGGCTGTCATTATATAAAATGCGTTCACATTCATTTCGACATGTTTGTTATTACCCTTTACCTATTATGGGCACAGAATATAAACATTCAGAAGCAAGAACATTGAAATCATGTGGTTTTTTCTTTTTTTTTCTTGGAAAATTGGCTGACAGCCGCCCTAATCGAAAAACTAAATAGAAAGTCAGAGAGTGCAGTCGTTGCGATGCGACGGCGCAATGGAGCAGCTACACGCAAAATTCATTCATACTAAAGCAGCTGCTCTCTTGCAAAGGTGCTCCGATTCGGGTTTGCACCCGTGCTCTTGGTCTTGCTTCCATCATGGAGCAGCCGTTTAAACATTCCACCAGTGGTTTGGGTGCTCAGATATCAAAAATCGCTCTGAAATTGCTTACATTTCTCTCAATGGCACTACTCTCTCTCTCTCTCTCTCTCCCCCTCTCTATCTATCTTGAACTCTCTGAAAAGCGCTGCGCAACTGAGGCAACAGAAGCACAGAAAAATCCATTTTCCACATTTTCTAGCTGCGGACACGGGCTCTGATTGTTGTGTGCGGCGGACGTCCTTGTCCTGTGTACGTTGTTTACTGTCCGCGTCAAAAGAAATACCATCATAAAAATAAGAAAAAACATTTTTCACTTATTCCCTCAACAACTGAAAATTCCAATAAGTAAAGTAAATACATGCATACAACATACAACATATGAATGTATGATTTAAACTAAAATTGCAGAGTAAAATACTGCGCAATAAAAAGTGCACAAAATTATTTGACTTTTCTTTTCTGTGAATTTGCAGATTGCTTGTTATTAAAAAAAAAAAGTATATATATATATATATATATATATATATATATGTATATATATATATGTGAAGTGGACATTTAAAGCAAATATAAATTGTAATAAATATTTAAAATCAGAGAAGCGAAGGTGAAATTTAGAAAAGGTGAAATTTCGACGCCAAATGAAGCCAGACGCAAAGAGGTAACGAAAAGTGTTTGCATGTGTGAAAGCCAAATGTGTTGATGTGCTAGCAATGACACTGAATTTGTGGTAGAAAATTGTATGCTGGCAGTTATGAACATATGTATGTATCTATGTATATTTGTAGCAGCCTTGTGGGTTGACATATCTCTTTAATGTTTACCAAGATAACTTTTTCTTTTACACATTCATTTAATATCATTAAATAACAAAATGAATTCGCGTGGTGGATGCATTTCTTTTTTCGTTTCGTTTTATTTCATATTATTCATGTGTCATACATTATTTTTCAATATTTGAAAGATTTCTAAGGTTGTGTTAAGCACATCTGAAGTTAAGTTATAGTTTCGATTTTCTTTCTACGATCAACCATATGTATGCATCTATGTTAAATTTCCATGAAGCATCACCAACCACCACACCACACCAGACCAGACCAGACCACCCCTCCCCACAAACACACATTGTGTATGACCTTGCCAATACTCATTTTAAATGGGTAAAAAGCGTATAATAAAGTTGTTCAAATGTAAGAAAATGTATAAACGGCAGAATAATTAATTAATACGAATCTGTAATGCGAGGGCAATTTATAGCATACTCTTTTGCCGATAGCACTCTTACTTATAATTTTTTAGTTTGTGTATTGATTGTGGCAAATTATTTGTTATTGCTCTTTGTTATTCTCATTTTGCTGACGACAAGGTCAGCGCATACGGGGTAGTTTGATAAGTTGGTGACTTTTTGGATAACAGATATTTTCCGCAAGGCAGTGTTTTAATGCTCAAAATACAGCCGTGCTCTCATTTGCCTCACATTTTTTTCAATTTTACGGTGCTCTGCAAATCATAAAATTTTGACATCGATCCCAGCAACAGATGTTTTATTACAAATTGAAATTTGGCAAAAAGGGTATAATGAAGTCGTGCAAATGTATGGCATCTCTGAACCGGCAAATATGTTCAGTCTTAGCAACCGATTCCACATAGCCATGTCCGACTGTCTGTTCCTTCGTCCTAATGAATGCCGCTTTTTTTCTGATTCAATATAATTATTATATTATATAATACTTCTTGTCAAAGCATTGGTCAACTGTAAGAATTGTATAAACAACGGTTAGGAAATAAATAAGCTGTGTTTCGTATTAAACAAACCATATAAAGCTAGACACTTGCACTTAACAAGAGTTAGGAGTATTGTGAAATCGACAACATCTTGCAAAATTAAAAGGCACATTTTAAATATGAGTTAATTAATTTCATGTTCACCCGTCTCTACAAATCTCGTAAGCCAATATTTCTAACTGTGTCTCACGTGAAGATAACATATAACAACTGCAATTGTAGTATAATAAATGTCCTTGCCCCACAAGTCGTGAGAACCTATACCTTATACATTTTTGAAGCTAGCGTCTCCAAATCTAAAGACTAATTTTCTGGCAACCCCTTTAGCAAGATGCATCTTTCCCACCTGATATCAGCTGGTATTATACTGGTACAGAGTATTCCGTAGTCGATAACGTATAAGAGCAACGTTCTCACTTCTTATATCATCATAATTTCGTTTGTTTCTAGAGAATTTTTTTTATAGCCATCACTGGCCGAGTCGATATATTCATGTCCGCGTGTCCCTATATCCGTTTATATGCGAATTAGTCCCTCAGCTTTAAATCTATCTTGATTAGACTACAGGCAGTACACAAGTCGGAGTCAAATCGTACTCCTATATCCTATAGCTACCCTATCGTTTGAAGATAAGCTCTTATTTAGAAAATCGCGATTGTATCCGGCTCACGTATGTATATTATTGATCAGTATTAAAAGCTGAATTTATATATATCCATGTTCGTCTGTCTATCTGTCCATTTGCCTGGACGATCGTCGGATTTTCTTTTTTATTCGGTATCGCAGTAAAAATATTAACATCGTTGTTCTCAAATTTTTGAAAATCCGTTACCAAGTCAGGAAATGGACAGAAAACGGTTTCCGCAATCTGTTTCAATGAGTTTTATAGTTTTCGAAGATCGTTATGTAATTGAAAACGGCATATGAAACAAGCAAGACACGCTAGGTAAAAATATGGTAATTAAAATATTAAAGTAAATAAATTATTAATCAAAATATTATACAAAAATGCATACAAAAGGCTATGATTTCGATGATGATTTCGTATTTTATTCATTTAATGCAGAGCGTTGAAATACGAGTTGATTTTCTTGTGGTAACAAAGACAAAACTAGCTTACAAGTGTTGGCAAAGGTGTTTGCAAATTGTACAAATTGTAGATGCAGCTACATTTGTACATCGATTTGCTCAGAGAAAGGATAATGGCAATCACCTCCACTACTCTGTAGCTGCCTGTTTTGTAGTTCTTCGAGTTCCATAGGCACAGTTTGACTTCCAAGTAGCTCAATATCGGCCACTGGGCTGTACGTTCAATTTTCCTCCATTTTCGAAAATATTTTATTGCTAACGAGTTTCATTACTGAGTAAAATATAATTAGTAATAAGTAAATAAGACAAAGCATCGCTGGACATTCCATATCTAGCATCTAGAATGGCAACTTTCTTGTTTCCGGGTGATCGTGTTAACTTACACATATTTGTACACATATTAACAACAACAAAATTGTATATATATGTGTATATATATATATATACATATTTGTTATTTGTTGTATTTGTTTGTTGCGTAACGTGCGATGACGAATATCGCGAACAGATGGACAAGTCACATACGATCAAATGTCAGGTGCACTACAAATTAAGAGATAACTGGAGCATAAGATCCGAAATGAGTTATGGATAGCATAGTTTGTATTACAAATTTTAAGAGAAAGAAGTAGAAAAATTTTATACTCCCCATCAGGACTGCAAAACGAACTAGTTTTAGTATTCCAGTTAAGGCTCAGAAGGGCAAATAGCAGAAATGGTTTTGTGCACATTCTATTTAGTCATGATGAACATTGTGAAATCAATGCAACATCCATTTTCACGAATAGAACGCACAAGTGTTATATGAATAATTTTAGTAATATAGCGATAGTCAAATTCTTTGGACCAGTGCTTAATGAAACCCAGGCCATTATCAAACTAAAGTTTACGATCTAAAAGAATACCCAAATCATAAACACATTTTATGTAATCAAGTTGTTTGACATGAAGAAAATAATTATTGAAAAGTGCTTTCGCCTAGAAAAAGATATTAATTTACTTTTACTTAATGTTAAAGTAACTTTTGAAAACTGCCAAGATCAGTTTGAAAGCTTACAAACGGAAAAAGAGTTAGTAGTCGACAAGAGAAGCCTTTCATCATCAGCAAACATCTGCACACAAGAGTGACTTATCAGGGAAGGAAGGCCATTTATGAACAAGGTAAATAACAAGGAGACAGCAAATTGGGAGAATAGATTACTGGCAATATATCAAATAAAACAGAGCAATATCCGCCCTGCGATTTATCTTGGTACTGTGTATCTCAATCGGTCGACTGCTAAGTGATAAGTTGTGGGATCGAGATGGGCGTATACATTTACTGCTGCATAATATAACTACTCAGTACACCAAGAATTAGGTCTTAACAGATTAACTCCGGTCTACAAGTGTCTGTTATTTTCTTTTTTGTCTTATAATAAAATGTTTTAATTAAATTCTTTAAACTTGTTTGGTTTCGATCAGTCCTTGATAAAAATATGTTGCATGCGACAATCTTAAATGCAGTTGTTTTCAGTCACGCGTCTGTCGTGAATGGTTCCTGGTGACGGAAATATAACATTTTGAGAGACCATCCTGATCTTCGGAAGAGAATCTGTGAAGAAACCTGTCTCGTAAAAATTACCCTGGCTTCAAAAGTTTCAAACCGATGAGGAGCTACAGAAATTGATAAAACCATTTATCTCACACAATGTGAACCGATAAAACCAGTGCATAAAAAATGATATACACTCGCTTTTTGCAAGCCGGTGACTTCAGTTCTCGACTAGAGCATTCTTGGTGTGAGACTGAATAAGTCTTTCGGCTTTCAATAAAATTATTTTTATCCTATCGTTTTTGTTTAAATTTCGAATATTAATTCCAGGTAAAGTTAGTGACAGGTTGGCTGTCGTACTTTCGGTTTCGCAATTTTTGTGTCCTGGGATCCATATAACTCTTCTTTGGCAAAGGGTTTTGAAAGAAGACTGATAAAGTGCGGAACGTGATCACGATTCCTTACGTTCGAATGGTATCAAGCTTGAAAGATAATCTAAGCCAATGGCATATATCCGATAGGTGTACTAACTAAATTATTCACATAATAGGTGGCTGTTATTTGGGGCGGATGAACCGATATTGGGGAAATGGAGACAGTTATTGATGGAATAAAATATATAAACTCAGCACGTATACAAGAAATGACCAAACTTTTTACGAAGATTGGCGCGACACGCCCACTGTGGTCTGTTAAATCGATAAAATCTCAGTATTATCGCATGTGCCATTTTTTCGCAATGCACTTTTTGATGCAAATTTGCTTAACACTTCAAAGCGCAAAGCGCCTGGTAAACTGTTGTAGCTGAAATCCCTACAATTATGCCAAAAACTGAATGCGTATTGAATCGTATCGTATGCTACAATCTTTTTCTTGTGGACGAAATGATCTTATGTGCCATACAAAAATATTTTATATAAAACAGTTGTTTATAAAAAATGTTTTTGATTTAAATTTGTTTATTTTTTCCGGAAAATTCTTAACTTTTAACACGAAATCTTTTGCGTATGCGATAACGATAGTTTTGCGCAAGCGGTTCGATATATATCGAAATTTATTTTGATATTTAATATTAAACTGTAAATATAAAAATAATTTGTAAATATGCACAGTAAATTTGCAATTATTTATTTATTATTGTTGTTAATAAAAGAAAACCAGTCGAGATTGCAAGGAATTAATATACTTAGACCAGCTGTGCAAGTGAATTGCAGAATAACCAACAAATAATTCAAGAGAGACGAGCACAACACAGCCGTTAACGGCAACGGCAGCAGGAAACATCCTGCACAATCGGAAACTCATTTGCCAACAGTTTGAAACGAACTTCCTGTCTAACAACGGCGCCGTTGTTCAGACAGCACTGACATCAGCCGCATTGCCTGCGACCGTTAAAAACACCTATTTCAATGCAAGAGAGATAATCAATATTGAGCCAGACACATTCAACGTGTATCGTATCCAAAGTTAACTTATCTTAGTGCGTCAACCGTCACTTCTGAGAGAAAGTAACAGGCCAATTTTAGAAAAGCAGCTGATGCTCCCATTAGCTTTTATTGGTTCCCCATCTATGTTATTCAGATTATAAGATCCATATAAGTTTTGTAGAATGTCAGTCTGAGCGCAGATTGTTTGTGCTGAACCTGAACCTGAAATATACAAATCCACACTGCGTTTCAAAAAATTAACGAAAATCAAAGCTTACTTTTGAAGTTAGATTTCTAGAAAACTTCTCTTTAAATACGTCCCACTGGCAAAGCTAAAGCTTAAATGACAGAAATACAAATCCATGAAAATGGATGATTGCCTACTTTTGTGGTGGAATCATTACATACTCTGATACCGAAGGCATAAGAGGAAATCGATAAGACCACATATCTCTGTTAACTTTAAAGCTAAAGTCACCAAATTTGGTTAATTTCTTGTTGGCGACGTCCGTCAGAGATCAGCACCAATTATGACCACCATCACTGTCCCCAGCCCCTCAAAGGTGGATTAACACCTCCATAAATCGGCATAACACTGGTTATCAGAGTCGTCTACAACTGCAACGATCGCACTTTGTTTTTCTCCATGAAGCAAGTTCAATTTTACAATGTGGATTTTCTTCAAAGATCGGCATACAAAATTTAAAAACTATGAGACTACCCTGGGATATCGTTTCCGGTTTTGAACATAACATTTCTGTTACTTCATGTTTATAATATTTAAGATATTCGTTCTTCTATTTGTAGCAAAGATTTGCATGCACAAGGATGTGATGGCCATCGGGTAGATGCACCAAGCATCTAAATAATCAGCACAAAGTTAAGTGGCTTGATTAGAGGCCAGGAAGCAACAACATCAATTATACCGTGATTTGATAGAGGAAAGGCTCTCACCGCAAAATCTACGACGACTCATCCGTAGATTTGCGGCACCGTCATGGAGCCGCCTGGCGGACTGCCACCAGATCGAGATCAGCAGTTAGTTTTGCGCAATCTGCTTAATGCAACACCGTCAACGTCGGCCACACTGCAGCAGGCACAATCACAATCGCTGCCACCTGAACAATTGGTACAAATACAGCAATGTGTCAAGCCAACAACTTTGAGCCTACACCCACTGATTGCGCCGCAGGCGACAGCTCAGCTTTTTCCTTCTACACAAATAAACAACAATCTGGGGACTATTGCAACATTAACTACCTATGTCGGTGGTCATAGTGGAAGCAGTCCTGCTCTTGCCTCCGCAGCAACTACAATAAATGCCGCCACGCAGGCGGCAACTGCCTTCAGTGGCAGCTCAATGGGACATCATCATCCGCAGCACCACCACCATTTGCACCAGCATCAGGCTGCGAGTGTAGGATCAAATGCTGCCCAACAGCATCACCACCAAGGCTCTGCATCCAGTGCGCCCATATCTGCTGGTGCCCCCATCCAACAGCCTGCACAGCAAACCATTGACAAGCTCTCCCGTCCAATGGCATTTGATAAGGTGAGTAAGACCCCCCAGTAAGTTCCGAAGTGAACTTGAAATTGAGATCTGAGTTCTTATTCGATGACCTTCTACTACTACTGGAGTCTACAGCAGAGCGAGAGAGTTTTATGTAAAAAATCAAAATGTTAGTCATAGAATTGATGAATTGAATCTTGAAGTAACGCATTAGCATTCTTGGAATAAAATTATATATGTATCATTGTTTTTGTTTTAAAGTTTGAAGCACTTTTTTTTATAATATCTTTGAGAAGCAATCATTGTAATCAATCATTGCAAGGGCATGCCTCGATTGCCATTTGTGGGAGTGGAAATGGTCACGGCAGACACTTTTTTAACAATCTTAGGAAGGGACAGTCTTAGAAGGATTTAGAGAACCTGCATTTTTAGTAAGTAAATTTCCAAAACATTTGTTGTGCCATTCAAAAACCGAGTTTTTCAATTCTTAATTCACGGTTTATTTTTAATATTTTTTAAGCTTAAAACAAAAATTTCTAAGTTGCAGGGTGTTTTATTTGTACTCATTTATTTCTTCTATATTTTACGATTATGAATATTGAGATATTTATGATAGTTAATCAATATATATAATTGCAAAAAAAAACTTAAGACTTGAGCGCGATTTAATCTTGTAAACCATCGTTTGCAAGTTTCCAACTGAGCCATATCCTTATAGCAATAGATTATAAACTTTTGAAGTCAATTTTCTGATTTTTAGCAACATTTTGTCTCTAAATATCCAAAATATAGATTTTTTAAAACTCAAAATTCAGAAGAAAAAAAGTATTTATTGGAGATTATCAATTAAGGGCAAGTGTATAAAATATTAATAATTATTTCGCAAATTTGCAAATTACTTTTAGTAACCAGAATGATTTTCTGGATGTTATTGTGGGTTTTGTGAATGTAGGTTTCAGATTGTAAACACGCCGGACATAGCCGACTGCGAAACACTCTTATATCAATAAGTAATACCATCTGATAACAGGTGCTTAGTGGTATAAGTCAAACTAAATGGGCCTTTTTTATTCAAGTAATTTTCTTGAAGCCAGGATACAAATGAAACCAGTGTGTAATATTGATTTATTTGAAAGGGCAACTGGCGGCTTCGCCAATTGGTCTATAAGTAACTTAAAATGTATAAAGAGAATTATAATTAAATTAAAATAAAATAATGCCACTCGGCTGGCCAGTGCCGGTGACCAAAAATAAGTATGCGCCTCGCGCAGACGCTGGAATTACCCAGCGGGTATTTCGCATCAAAATGTCACTGACTGCCCGCCCCTGTCGGCATTGATTCCCGTGGAATACCCGGTGTCAGAATATTCTAACAGTAGTGTCTGCTAGTAACTAAGCAATAAATACAAACTACAATTAAATGTATTGATTGCTTAGTGCTAATATGTATTTTGCAGTACCCACTAATCATTTAAATTATCAATGTGCCTCTTAAACTTTGGGACACTAGCACTAAGACTTCGAAAGATATTTGTTTATGTATGAAATGCATCAGAGTATACAAATGTTGCGACAATTTGCCTTTTCCATATAGAAAGAAAATGATTTTCAATTCGATACAAACGGTGTCCAAATTAGATTTGTTTGCAACACTTGATTTCCCTTTAACATGGACATTTTTTTTAATCCAACAAAAAAGTCAATAAACGACCAAATTTTAGGTTCGGAATGTATGCTGGCAACGGGTGTTTCCGGAAAAATGTATATGCCGAAAAGTTTTTCTATTTTTTAGAAAAAATCTCTAAGTATTAGGAAACAATTTCTTAAATCTAGAAAGGCATGTTAAATCAACAATCAAAAAAATTGGGCTGTTTTTTCAATTTTTTTTAGAAATATTTTGTATTATTCAAAATGTTATATTACGATATTTGTTTTTGTTTCAGATGGAAGTCCTAGTGCGGGAGATGCAGGACCAAGAGCATGGAGTACCAGTGCGTCAGCAAAAGATGTTCCTTACCTCCATCCCTTATGCTTTCATGGGTAATTGAATGGAATAAAAAACAGAGAAGATTACTGCAGAAACTGAAGTTTATATCATTTAACAGGGTACGATCTAATTGAGTGGCTTATGGATCGTCTTCAAATAGAGGAATCGGAAGCACTGAATATTGCAAATCAGCTTTGCCTCCATGGATACTTTTTTCCCGTCAACGACTCAAAGACCTTGACTGTAAAAGACGATTCATCTCTTTACCGCTTCCAGACGCCCTACTACTGGCCCTGGCAGCACAAGGCTCCGGACAATGTGGAGTACGCAATATATTTAGCAAAGCGGTCACTTCGCAACAAGCAGCGTCATGCTTTGGAGGACTACGAGGCTGAGGCTTTGGCCTCTCTGCATAAGAACCTAAAAGGGAAGTGGGACTTCATCTCAATGCAGGCCGAGGAGCAGGTGCGTCTTGCAAAGGAGCGCAAAAAGGGTGAGAAGATCGTTGGCGACTCGCAAGAGCGAGCTTATTGGCGAGTCCACCGACCACCACCCGGTCAATTTACACCCCTCGAGCCGTGCCCGGTCCCTTCACGGGATCGCCAGGGCCAAAAGCCAAATAAAAGAAGACTGTCGATGATATTCAACGCGAGGTGGAATTTCTGAGCAAATCCTTAAATCGAACACGCATGAAGATGTCACAAGCTTGTGAATCTCTAGTCTGCTACTCGGAGACATTCAACGAGTATGACTTCTTTCTGCAGCCAGCACTGCCCTCCAACCCTTGGGTTACTGAGGATATTGCCTTCTGGCAGCTTAACAGCACATTTGTGGATATACCAACGGAAAAGCGTGTAAAACGCTGGGCCATTTCGATAGAGGAGCTCGTCTCGGATCCCACAGGCCTGCAGGAATTTACAAACTTTCTGGAGAAAGAGTATTCTCACGAAAACATTCGCTTTTGGATTGCAGTTAATCGTCTCCGACGCTCAGCGCATTCGCAAGTGGCGCGCAAAGTTCACGAGATATTTGAGTGAGAATAACTGATTTACGGTGACATTGAACATATTTTCACTGTATTTTTGCTTGCAGAGAGTTCCTTAAGCCTGGAGCGCCGTGCGAGATTAACATCGATGGGAAAACCATGGAAAGCGTTCTGCGTGGTCTCAAAAATCCCACGCGCTTCACGTTTGACTCCGCCTCAGAGCACATATACATGCTGTTACTGAAAAAGGATTGCTATCCGCGCTTTGTACGTTCCGATTTCTACAAACGTCTTGTGGACAGTGGTATCCAGCCTTCGCACAAGAAACGCTTCTTTAACTTTGGGGGCGTGAGTGGTGCGAAGAAGAAGATGACTGCTGCGCTGTCCAGTCAGCCAAATTTGGGCGAAGCGGCAAGGGGCACTAGTAGCACCGGCACAGCTAGCGGCACAGGATCCATTATCCAAGCACCACCCCCAATAGTATAGCGCGACGGCGCGGAAGTGACCGCAGTCTCACTGGCTCGGCTCATGAGCTTGCTGTTGGTGGTGTCACTAAGGATAGTTCCAAAGTCCCGCACTCTCACTCCCAAAATAATCTCAGCGAGATTTCCTACAGGTAAGCGAATGCTATTGATATTTCTACAATTTGTGTGTCATTTGGTTGTTTCGTAATTTGTGTGTCACGCTCTAAAGCTGTGGGAGATTATCAGTTAAAGTTAGAGCTCAGTTGCAAAGCGGTCCGTGTAGTTGTCACATATTACGACATGTGAGTTATTTAAGACCGGAAGAACAACAAATGCCACAAAAACAAGCGATGACAAATATGAGTCATAAATTAAAGAAAGCGCATTGGAGACTTGACTAGGGACTTGAGCATATTGTCAGGTCAAGTTTTAAGGTGCTTGAGCCATGCCATGGGCAACCGATAACACCTCGAAGGGCAAATCAATCGAATCTTTTTATTTTACACAATTTTGATTTTGAAAGTGGTAAACCATTCAATCTACGCCGCAATCTATGCTCGTCAATTTTTATATTCGAAACGGTAATGATTTAAATATAAACGCACATTTTGCGGGCTATAATAATTAAAATTAAAATACAATTTAAAATAAGTGATAGTGTTGTAGTCAGGCGTACAGAATACTCTGATACCATAATTAAAATCATTAAATTTGGTGACTTTAAAATTGCGGGAGATTGCGGGCTTTCACAATTTCTGGAGGTGGGGTGGGCGTGGCCAAGAAATTACCAATCTTACGGGAGGCCCCTTGTAGTCTAACTTCAAAGTTTGGTACATTTCACTATAATATTGTGGAAAATATCGACTGGTATAACACGCCCGACTGCAATGATCTAACTGGTTTCATTATCTTGTAGTATCAAGGTCTTTTACAATTTTATGGTTGGAAATTAAGTTTTTATGTTATTCCTTAGTTTGTGTTTGTCTTTTAAGAACGAAATCCAAATTTTGTCGAAGTATTTCGATAAATAAAATATTTCATTATTTTCATTTTTCAAGCAATAAAATGCTGCATTTGCCTTTATTATTATTGTAACCATTGTCTTTTTTACACAGTGAATCTTCGAATATCAAGTTTTCCCAATTAGGGACAACCATAGAGAGCTTGTCAGCTGCCAGAGGCAGTGCCATCTGTCCATGGGATGAGCCGGGCTCAGATGCACTGCCTGCAGCACAGGTAAAGCTGTCTATTTGTCCTTGGGATCATGATACCGGAACAGCGGACACAGTACAAGCCACATCAGTCACAAATGCTGATTATACTCCAGCTCTGCCTTTACCCTTGTCAACCGGCACTGTCGACGCCAGGGTAGAGTCGCAGCTCCCAACAAGGTAAATAAAACCAATTGACCATGCTCGCATTCACATGAAGAAATTAAATCATGACATTTTCCCATCGATCTTCTGTTTGTAGGGAATAGATGCAGAGTATCAGGTCACGCAGGCCAGCTTTGGGCCAAAAGAGTTTCGTGCATTTTTATTTGTCATTTTCGGATAAATTGGGCAAGGGTGCATTTTTTATTTCTTATCGATATTCTCGTTGCTAATGTCCTTCAAAATTCGGCATATATATCGACGGGCCGCGTTGATCACTAACTCATCCAACCACTCAGCCGATAAGAATTGGAAATGACCATATCATTCAAAGTTTTCGGTTAGCATCCCCAGATACAGGTAACTGCTCTCAAAGATCGAAAAAAAAAGAAATAATGAAATAAAAACGACAATTCCCGTAATCAAATTCCTCGAAATTGGTACACAAAATAGTGCAAATCGGGTTCTTGAGATGTCCTTCAAGATAGCTGGATAGATGTATATGGAGTTACCAATTTTTCAAGTATTCTGAACTCATCTACAACCTATTAAAACCCACTGTCACCAAATCCAAAAGGCAGATCAATGGCAACATTTTCCAGTGCTCATAGTTCATTCCACCAATTACGAAAAATACGAGCAGTTATTTTGATTTTTTGCACAACCAATGTTAGTTACACACAGAGCAGGTGGTAATCGACATCCAGAAATGTCGAGTCAAAACATGAGCGAAATAAGCCGCAGCAAATTGATAAAAAGAACGTCATGATTAATGTTCTTCGTGGGAATGCGGATTAACAAACAATCTAATGTACTGATTTTTACAGCACTTGTTCACAAGTCTGTGATGTGTCTGAACGCATGCAACGCAACCTAGGCTTGCGACATCAAAATACTGTAGACAGCGGAGTGGCGGGCATGAAGAGTTTAATGCCCAACCAAACCGAACAACGGCGCGCCTCCGTTTCATTTACACCCAGGTATCCCACCGCATAGTTTAATAAATATATGTTGTGATTAAAATATAAAATCGTATCTATCTATATACATAAACAAGGAAGTACGGCTATCTCGGGCACACCGAAGATTACATACACTTGTTAACCTGCTGACATCTGTCATTTATTTTGAATTCGGGGTCGGAAATATATATTTTGTCCTTTAACAATTTTTGTACATATGATTATTCGAGCTCGACTATTGATTTCATTGTGAAACATCGCGATTCTTGCTATCACTCGCGAACCTTAGGCTTAAAACAAGCAACAACCCAAAAACAACCATCAGACTCAGGAAGTCTCTGCAGAGTAGTTACCAGGAATTGATTTTCGTGAAGGCATCTTCTACTATAAAAGGGATGAATGAAAAGCATCTGCATGAATTTCAATGAATAAATTTTAAATGAATTGAACATTTTTTTGTAAATTGAACTCTACGGCAAGGTAAACCAACTTAGCCACTCAGACCTTGTCATCCGCATCTGGGCAAGTGACTTGGACACGGCCAAGGCGCCACTCATTGTCACGCGTTGTCTTTTTTAACTATGAACATATCACCTATTTGGAGGTGAGGGTCAATAAATCTATAAGATCCTCCGGAATTTGAGGATTAGCCTTAAATTAAGGCAAGCTTCGATTTGTGCTAGGAGGGTGGAGAGCTCCTTGGATTCGAACGAAAGCGTTGTGAAGCTTTTTCCACCTTCTGGTGATTATTTTTGGAGACGAGTTAATATACTTGATGGTCCAACAAATGTCTTGCCATTGTCAGAGAACCTTTATTTAGGACATCCTCGTAGAACTACAAGCCGAGAAAAGGCAACTAGAAGTCTTTCAGCTGTTAGGTCGGATGTGACTTCCAAATAGATTGCCTTCGTGTTGAAGTACATGAAGACGGAAACATATCCTTGATCCATGATCATGATCCAGCAAAATCGACTCTGGTGTTAGTAAAGTGTCGGGTCTCTCCATAGGCAACTCACCCATGAGTTTGGATCAGACAAGCCTTGCATGAGCTAATGGTAAACATAACCAAAATCTTTATCTTGGGGATCGGGAACTTGGATCGCATGAGGCTAGTTAGTTAGTTAGTTTCCTCTATGCAAAGACCTCTTCCGACAGTGCTTAAAAAGGCGGAAAACAAACAATATTTCTCGCAGTGCTTCATCAAACTTAGCAATGTTGCAAGATTTCAATCCGCTGGAGTTAGTCATTGATCACGTGGTGATTATAACTACTGTGGACTATGTCATCACAACGAGTTGGTTATTAGATCCTTAGACGGGATCCCTCTGCTTGCAAGAACAGCAGAACTGTCTTCGGATTTGACATGAGACCATTTTTTTTTTATCAATTATCTCCGTAATCTTGGAATTGGTCATACTTCTGTGCAGGCAGTTGTGGAAGGAGTCCTACCGAAAGCTCAGCGAGGAACACATCCCCACACTGCAAATGATCCTCGACACTGCAATGCGTCCCTTAAATTTGTGGTTAATTTTCGAGAGCCGGCGCTGTCCAGCTCCGCTCGAAGTTCCTAAATGGACGCTAGCGAGCTTGCATCGAGTCATCGACATACGTAAAATTGTTATATTGAACTAGCAAGGGGGTACTGAATTTGTTCGATTATATTTTTGTGTAAATTGTGCAAGGAATCGAGCATTTTACACAGCGTGCGAATAGTTCTCTTTATTAACTTGAACATGCGTTTGCACTTCGTCACAAACTTTGATATCAAAGGTCGCCTTTTAAATTTATAATATAATTCAGGTGTGAGCAGGTCTGTAAGGGTATACGTTGTCTTCGTCGTGTTGAATATATTTGAGATACTAAACACTTGCAATTTGTGCTTGTTGCCAGTCAAATGTAATTTTCTTATAAACATGCTGACGTTATTCTTTTTTAACAGCACCTGGGATTATCAAACTGGTCGCAATAATTGCCCATCGATTACAAATTCACCCGTTGTTATCAGCTACCCACTATTGGAGGCGCAACCTGTCTGTGCTGCTAGTGACAGCAGCAGCGCCGTCATTACTAAAAATTTGCCCGCTGTCAGTGATACGGAAGCCGAGCTTGAAGACGAGCCCATCAAATTGTCACCATCTCAACAAAGTAGTGAAGTATCTGGATCTGAAATGCTTTTGTTGGTCTCGACAGACTAACGGAAATAAAGCCGCCCATCACCAACGTCACGTCGCCATCAAAAGATGGTGCACTTGTGGAACAAGGAGATGTCATTGGCCAACAATTGGCTACAAGTACGCCGATGGTTCCATTGCCCAATGAAGGTCCCACTGCCAACCTCTGCACGGAGCGGCAATTGGAGTCTGACTTGCTTGTTGTCAAAGAAGTATTAATCGAGCTGATCGAGCCTCCGCCTACAACAACTATGACATGCACCTCGAGTTGGTCGTCAATGCGCCAGCCACTGATACGCAGAAGGCAGTTGATCCCACAAAAAATGAGCAGTCGCAGGTCAAGACACTGACAGGGACTAAAATCAATACCGAAAATGAATTGGAAACTCATGTGCCGGAAAGTGTTGAAGCCGAGCTATCGCCCACCACTGATGAATACCAGGAGGAAATGCATTTTGGTGACGATAGCAAGGATGCTGTCTACGATTACGATATTACTGACACAGATAGACATCTAGAATATATACCGCCGGCGCCAACACCGGCACCCTCAATGGCTCCACTCGCCGTATTGGACATAGACACAGTGGACGATGAACTCTTTGATGAGTCGACAGTCGCCATAACACAAACGCCAGCGCTTAGTATTGATGAACAGCATCGACGGCGCAAGAAACGCAACTCTGACGTAAAAAAAAACACCTCGCTTGATGATCAAGATAGAGGAAATGAGGAGGCCAGTGGCTCGGCGCAAGCAGCCACCGATGAGCACAATGCCGTTTGTCCATGGGAAGACCAGTGAGTTAATTACATACATTTTACATGAAATCGCTTCACTAACTGCTTAAATTCTATGTGTCCATAGGAACGTCAGCACCAGCGATGACACTTTTGTGAAAACATACGCTACGTTGGGGTGCTTATGAATAAAGCCAAATATTTTTAAATTATTGGCCAGCAAGCTTCTAAGAAAAAAGCAGAACAAGAAATAAGCTCCATTTTACTTAAGTAACTTAGTGTATTTGGTATTACAATACATTAAGCATGTATACAAATTATTAAATAATTCGGTATATTCGCATAAATTCAAACGTGGTTATGATAATTTCTGTGTAAATGTATGGATATGATAAACTTATAATCGCTTCTCATATTCAACTTATATATCAACCCAGTTGCAAAGTTTGTTTAGCCGCAAAAACATAATACTTATTATTACTGAGAAAAAAACGCTTGTAAATCGAAGTATTTTATTTATTGCCTTGAAAAAAATTGAATTACGAATAATGTTTCTAAAATTATAAACAATAAAATTATTAATAGTTATAAAAAAAAAAAAACAATTTTAAAAATAACAGTAATCTTCAGATAATAAGCCCTTGGAGACATATACATATAACGGATACACTATTTAATGTTCTGATCTTCGACATGCAACGGCTTTCCCTATAAAAAAAAAATATAAAAAAATCAACTTCGACCGATTATTATGTATTATGAAAATGTATGTTCGAGTACTCAGATGACAAGAATATGTTAACGCGATATGCATATAATACAAATCTTTAACTTTGAAGTATGGGTATGTACTTTTGAGAGTTGCTTAACAAATTAGTATCAGAGCCATTTTCAAGATACGACAAAAAATTAGGGATCGTAATCGTTATATTTTATATTATGAAATTAAACATCCAATGTTTATTTGTTAAATTTGGTCTATTTGTTTACAGAATAATGATTATTTTTGGGTTTAAGTTGAGTTTATTTTTCTTCAATCAGAAAATAATCGTTATGCCTGAGTTGAAAAAATCAAGATGTAATCATTACCACTGTGGAACATGCACGAAAATCAAAAAATCAAAAATCAATGTGGATACGCAAAGACTATCCAAATAGACACCTACTGGTATAATTATTTTATTTGTGCGGCTAATGTAAGTGGATAATTAAATAAAGTTTTGAAAAAAATGTTAAAAATAATCATTATTTATGGTCCCTGCATGACAACAGGACAAGGGCAAGACAAGATCATTTGGGATCGTCGTCCTGACAAAGAAAAGGGTAAACTAGTGTTACAAAGAGAAAATGTACATAGAAGAGCTTAATCCCTTCCATGTAATTCAATCCCATATTAGCCCCATTGGCAGTAACCTCTGCCTCTTTTGAAAAAAAAATCTGGAGTGTCGCGGATCAGGTCCCAGCAGTCACCCAGCTACCGTATCTAAGTCTTAACAGTGTATTTAAAATAGATAAATGGTTCTATAAACTAATAAACAATCAAATTAACTCAACTGTGGTTCCCGTAAAAAAACGAGTTCACTCTTTGCAACTGCCGCTGAAATTTGCATTATAAAAGACATCACAGGCCTAAAATTGTCTAGCAGTCATTTATATATATATATGTATATATATTTATACATGTCACCCTTTCTGCAGACCATCAAAATATATTTGTGTAAAGCATTTTTTTCATAATATTTCTGAATATCACAAAGAATTTGTTGCAAAGCAATACAGCAATACGTGAAACAGGAAGCCTATAATTACAAGTTTTTTAAATATAATGCTTCAAAATGTAATCGAAAATGTTAATATTAGCTACCCAAAAGGGTATGTAATCTTCTGCGGGCTTAGGATACCTTTTTTTTTCTTATTTTTTTTATGTAAAACTTTTTCTTTTTAAATTTTTGCATTAATTTCGTAAATTACCTCAAATTATATTAATTTCAAATTTGTATGTATTTGTACTTGTACTTGTCCCATGCAAACGGGAATTTCCTGCGAACTTCCCACAGATTCCAATGCGTTGACCTTATCTAAAAACTCACGACGATCCACTGCCGATGATGAATCCGTCTTGTTGAGACCAAGAAACTGATTAGTCTATTTTTGAAATACCACACATTTATTATTAACAAGATAGAACGTTGCAGTCGGGTGTAACCGACAGCAAAATACTCTGGCACAAATAAGTCATACTATCTGATAACAGGTGCCACAGAACAGGGTGGATGCAGCCAAGAAATACCGAACTTTGAAGTAGGTTCTTACTAATCTATCCTCCACTTTTGGCGTTAAAATTGCGGTAGATATAGGCTTTTGTGAATTTTTGTGCGAGAGTGGGCGTGGCCGAAAAAAATTTTGGAGGACGAATTTTGTAATCTTCCTTCCAAGTTTGCTAGCTCGTAAGCTGCGAGAGATATAGACTTTTATCGCTTCTAGGGGTGGAAGTAGACGTGGTCCAAAATTGTTTCTATGAATTTTTGAAGGGTGGCACTATCATATACCTTTAAAATTTGGTGACTAACTTTAAAATATGGAAAATGGAAGATATGCGTATTTCAGATTTCTAAGGTCGAAATTCCTGGGGGCGGCGGGTGTGGGCGTCTTCTATATGCCGATCTTTGAAGGAGGTTTGGTGACTCTGTCCTTAAAATTGTAGGACATATGCGGTCTAATCGATTTACACTTTCCGCAATATCGTATTTGGCAAGTATGGGGACAGATGTGGGCTTGGCTAAAAAATTAAAAACCAGTAATACATCTACCAAATTTGACGACTTTAACTTTAAAAGTAACCACTTAAAATATTTAGGAGCGGCGCCTGGGGGCGGTGGATGTGGGCGTGGAATATGCCGATCTTTGAAGGATATCGCCAACAACCTACCATCCAAATTTTGTGACTGTAACCTTAAAATTGTGGAAGATATGTGGCTTTATCGACTTGCGATTATCGATCTTATCGATTTCCAGCCAGTTTTGCCACTTCGTCTGACGCGGGCACAGACCAGTATATGTTCCAAGTATCAAGTTGATACCTTCGGTATCAGATTATAAAATGTAGTCGGAATATCCACAGTCGTACCATTGTGGATATATAAATTTCTAGCGATCCTGCGAAGTACGAGTGGAAGCTATAGCTTCGATGAGTTTCAAGTTTCACAAGTTTCAAATGTCTATGTTCAGTAAATTCTTTTACCTCCGGTATCAGAGTATAAATATAACATTTTATATTACTAAGTACGTGCGGAATTGTCTAAAATGCCTAGTATCGAAACTGAAATACTAAGCCATACACACCCATTTAGCCCATTCACAAACACCATGATTTTTTATATTTAAGTTTTAATTGACACAATTTGTCCATTACTCCAGTCAAAAAATGGTAACGAATATACAGTCTTCATTATTTGTGATCTTTCAAAATATCTTGTTGCCATACCTATAATTAATAAAAATAATAAACCTATATACGATTATTTTATTCGAATCATCACGGATATGGTCACTGAATGCAAAAACTTATGCAAATCGCTTACAAATAAAAAAAAAAAAAAATTGTGAAACATTTCAAAGCATAAAAACAGCAACAAAAACTTCTTCTTGAACTAGAATTTGATGCACAACTAACTGTTGAAAGATGCAAGATGTTAATTTTCACTGTGAGAACTACGTTTCGCATCTTCGTAAAATTCCCATGCATTCCGCAAGACTTCGCTCTGTATGATTTGGCGTGTAACAATACAATACAGACGGCATTCTCTCTCCGTTTTCTAATTTAATTAATTACGTATATATTTATTTATATATTATATTTATATATGAGATAAAATCATAAGTATCTACTGAAGAGATAAAGTGGATAATTTTCGTACGCTCCGCAATCCAGATCACGCTTGTTTTGAAATGGATTTGTTTGCATTTTCGTAGTGAATGTCAAATATGGACCGAAACTATCGGAAAAAAAATACTTACTTTTGGTTGCTCAGTATTTGCCTTAATTCTATGCCTACATTTTCTCCATTAGCGCATTTTTCCATTACTGCATAAGTTAATTTTTTTCTCCTATTTTGTGAGCGGTCAGATCTAAAAGGGAAAAATATTTCGCTTTGATATTTTTTACATACTTACCTAAACATCAAAAAGTTTGAATTATATTTAATTCTTTCCAATACATATATATTTTAAACCATTTTTGGAATTTCGTTTTATTTCACAATTGGATATTGGATTAATGCCACAAAGATTAGATAAAAATTCACACAAACTATATTTTATTCTTACGAAGTAAAGTATGAGAAGCTTGAAAACGGCTTGTCCGCCAGATCACTGTAACCTTGTTCATGCTGGCTGCTTTCATATATGTGAATGCCATCCTTGGTAATGATGTCCAACGGAGAGATCTACGAAATGGGAATAAAAATGAAAAGGGTAGCCAAAGTGTTTATTCGTCTGCGTACACTCATTCAGCCGCTTGGTCTCCAGTTTGTATCCTTTGAAAATCGCAATGCGCTGCAATGCCATAACGCTTCGTATGCGTTGACGTGGGTCCACAACGAGAAGTCGACGCAGTACGTCCTGCTCCTCGCTTGGAAGGCCTTGGACAGCCTTTGGCAAAAAGTCCTCACTATCCTTATCTAATAAGTAGCCGTTAATCTGAGCAATAGACGGTGCATTCGACAGGCAGTCCTTTTGGCTGCTCCCATCGCGAGAACGCAGATAGCTTCTGACATTGGGGTCCTGTGAAAAGAAGTATTCTTGTCTATAAATATATGTAAATGTTGTCACAGAAGAACCAATTTCTCAAATTAAATTGACATTTGATTTAAATATATAAAAGGACCATTTCATTGTATTAAGCAACACAAATCGGAACACTCAAACGTTAAATACAGTAAATATCTAAAAATGAAAACTTCCACTGATCCTTGCGATATAGTGTTACAATAAATAAATTCGGATTTATTCCAAAGCTGCAAATTGTTCGCTATAGCCATGAGGTTTGGGTGTCAGAAGAAGGCCCGGGTCGTTGCATACACACATCCAATCCCCGCGGGATCACCGTTAGGTATTACTTCGCGGGGGTGGGTTGCCTAATAGGGCACTCTTCGTGACTCGCCGCTCAGATTCGCATTTTCCCAGAGCCTCCTGAATGCCTATGAAACAGGGTATGGTGGCAAGACTCGTAGGATAAGTCACCTGAACAGTCTCCTGGCTCCAGATCTTCTTTTGATGCTGTGCCTACTGGCAAAGTAAAGGCTTCTCGCCAGTAAACACGTTTTCCTTAACTGGCTTATCCAGCAGCGTGTTCTACGTGTGCTTGGCTTTCTCTTAGGTCTTAGGTCTTACGTAGTTGGGTAGATAGGTGTGGACTCGGCGTGAAGTATAGAGTCGGTGAAATCATACACATCTAGACAGTTTCCTCTCCATTTGGCACCGGTTGTTTAGGGTCGCGGCCGTATTTGCGTCCTTTCATTCCATTGATCTGAAAGTGGATCGCTTGGTGATCGCTGAATGTGAAATTCTCGCAGACTCTGCCATTGTCGTTCTGCATAATGAGCTCCTTAATGGAGTAATATCTACAATAGACCCAATGGCATCCCGTAGTTTGCATGGTTTATGTGGATCGCCACAAACTTTTCCTACAGATTGGTTTCTCTGGCATTTGTCTATAGGAGATCTGCCGCGAGCATCCTGCGATATTTCCTCCAGCATCTGTTGGAACCGCCTCTCATCTCAGCTTGGTAGGGCGTAACAGCTGTAAAAAGTTATTCCGTTAATTTTCGCCTGGACAAACCAATCGCGGCCTGTGGGGGTCTCTCTTAGTGGTGTTTAAAGGGACCAAATGGCCAGATTTCCACACTTGCTTGCCGCCTACCCACTTTCAGCGATTGGCCGGTACAGCTCGAAGATGATTGGCACGTCTGCCTTCGTATCCCTCACCGACTGTCTCAGCAAGGCCTAAGCTGCTTCATATTAGTTGAGATTGAACTGGATGCACATCTAAATTATTCTCCTTGCAGAAAATGCACTACGGATCCATGCAGAAGCCCTTGTCATGTGGTCTTCCCTATCATTGGCACAGATTCGACTGTCAGGTTCACTCTTGCCAAACTCCAGACATCTGAAGCACCTAGTGATGCTTATACGCTAGCAGGTCTTGAACTGACCCATCCCGCTTAGGACAACAGACAAGGCTTTCCTTGCGCTATCTGATGGTGGCCTAATCGTAGTCGCTTGGGTTGCCCATACACCTTACGCAGGTTGATATTCTCCGGCGATACCTACTCCTAGCCAAGTTGCTTTCTTAGCGCGGCGCGCATATCTTCCTTTGGCGTGACCTCATCCAGATCCCTGGATTCGATCGTCACGCGGTGAGCGAAGACCGAAGCTCAGCGCTCGCCCAGGTTTCAACCACAGGCACTTGAAAGCTTGTCTAGCTGCAGCAATAACTCGTCGTTTGAGTCTTCTGAGTCGAACCGCTTTCTCAAGCTCGCTCGGATGATAAGTTGCCTTTACCTCAATCTCCACGTAACTGGCCCAGCCCTTTGCCGCGATTACTATGGCGGCTGAGCGCATCTCTCAATGCGAACTCTTGATTTTTTGGGTTTTCTGGCCTTCTTCTTGTGGGTGACTTCCTTCCTGGGGTCCCTTGCATTGTTCCGTCTAATTGGAGCTCCTCTATAACCTGGTTTCCTATGGAGGCGACCGAACATTTCTGGTAGTTGTGCTTATGTGCTTATGGGTCGGATGTTCAGGGTCGGATTCGCTTTAATCAGGAATGTTACATCTAAGCCTGTACTGACAACTTAATGACGAGGTACCAGAAATCGAGCTTGGAGATTTGCTAAGGTTTAAAGGAACGGTGAGGGTGGAAGCATTACCCTAACAGTCATTTCGGCAAGATATCATTCCGCTTACTGAGATGCTAGAATACTGCTGCAGTCCGCCCAGGTTTCGTCAAATTCACAAACAAAGACTTGCTCATTGACATGTTAATGTCCAAGAGCTTTTCGCCCAATAGAGGTACTTTTGCCCGCATTTACAAAACAAAAACGGAAACAGGTTCGCAGAGAATTGGAAGACAGATAAATATAAATAAAATATGCTTAATGCGTACACAAACACAAAATCTCGTAAGCCGCAATTGTTCAGAATGCTAAGCTTGAGTTGAGTTTGGAATGTTTAAATTAGTCTGTTTACCGCCGCCCTTGCACTAATTGTTATTGTTCTTTAATTGGGAAATACTTTCTAAGCATTCCAGCTGAACAAGTTTGTGGGGCTCGGCTCGAGCTCTACTTAAATTCATTATGTTGAGCACTTAGTTTGGTTCGACATGTATGCCACTCACAATTAAATTTAGGATCCATGTCGACCTGCAATATCATTAGTATACATTTTGGGGATTTCGGGTGCAGAAGTCGTCTAACAAATTTGCTAACCTTAAATATTTGCCAAATGGTTCTAATCGATTTACACATATCCGACTACATTACGAAATCACATATAGTTTTGGGGTAGATGTTCAATATATGATATTCGATATATGCAACGCATAGATATATAGCACATATACTTATTTAACTGCTATGATTTGAATTGTTCGACTGCTTGTGTGGTGGGATCGTCTGTAGTAAAAAGACGGTTTTCTTTTTTTGTTTTTTAGTTTATATTTGAGCACTTCGACTCCGCTTGCGTGCAATCCTCTATTTGTCCACGAGTCGAGTCATCGAGAGACCTGCCATTGGCCCACTTTTGACTGCCCGTTTATGTTTGCAACGTCGCAGCTCGTTGCAGCGAATGCGCTGCCGACGTCGACGCTGTCAGAATTGCGGGCTCGCCGAATGTATAAAACCCACCTGACGCAAGAGCAGCCCGGCAAAGCGGTTTCTGAAAGTGACCGTCCAGAACACGCTAATGGCCAAGGTCAACAGTGTTTGCTCTCATGTGTTTCAAAATTAATTAAAGAATAAAATAAAATCCAAAAATCTCAACCAGACCCGCTACAGTAAATCATCTTCGAAACAATTGTAAAAAGTGCAAGGTGAGTATTTGGTGCAAATTCTGGATAATTTTATGTACAACTAAAAACAATTTCCGAGGTTCAAAAACAAACAAAAAAAACGCTGTTGCGGATTGAATGACACTGGTATCTCCGTCTGCAGGAAAGCCACCATATTAAGGATTTATCCATCTAATTGGATATGAATATTCCTTGACATAATATTGATTCCATCAAAATTAGTTAAGCAGTATGGAAGAAAATCGTATTTTCATATTAATTAAATTACCAAGCCGCAAGCATACAAATATCTGCAAATCTACATATGAATACACAATGAGTGCATTCGAATTACGATTGGTAAATGCACTGGACTCTGAACCAAATCTCATTGTCATAGAGAGCACTATGACAGAATTGTAGGATTTGTTTAATTGGTTTAGGAGAAGTATTCTTAATAAACTTGAACTAAAACAAATTTTTCGAAAATGTTTTCAAGAATATTTAATCTTCGGCACTCCGAATATATCTGTTCTTTTCCATTTACACAATAATTAACTGTATATGGTCTTCTTGCAGCATGAACTATTATATTTTAGTGACGGCAGCAGCTTGTATGGCCAGCATTTTGGCGCTCCCGCTGCCGGATGAGGAGGTAGCAATACAACCCTATGCCATAAAAAATGAAAAACTGTTTGTCAAAACTATTCAAACCAGTCCCGTGTATCTTATACCCGAGCGCAAGGCTATAGTCAAAGCAGAGGTTGTTACCGAACGAACAGCTCTACATTCAGTAAACCGGAAGCCAAACAATGGCGATGCTAGTATCAAGCATAAGTTAAGCGCACCGGATGTGGAAACCGCTCCCGTCATACCTGCCACAAGGGCAGCTATCCAGACCGAAGTTGACAAGAAACTAGAGAATCAAGATGCAAAAAACTCACTCGGTAAAGTTGAGCCCATTGGAGCCCCCAAGGGAATTTCCCTAGTAGACGCTCCTGTCGCTGGTAGCAAAATGCAAAACCAGATTGTTATCAAGTCTAATTCGTATCCTCTCCAAGCCACCGCCGTCGAAAATAAATTGGCTGCAATGAGTTTCGAAGACCAGTTCGTTCCAAGTTCTCCAGAGTCAGATGATATTGAAACACAAGAAGTTTCAATAGAGCAGCTTGCACCACGCCAGGAACACGTTGACTTTGAGGAGAAAAATGACTTCGCACTAAAAGAAGGAAAGTCCGCGAACAACATTCACTTGATCGCCCCAGAGCAAACTAAACTCGTTAACAATTCAGAGGAAGCGCATTTATTTGAAGACGGTACAACTTTCGATATTGCTGACTCATCTCACTTTCATTTTTCCACTATAAATTCTGAATATGATTCTAAGACTAGCCCACGGGACCATTTTGGCGAGAGGCTGAAGATCCCAACCTCTGTTGGAATTGCACCTTTGCCTTAAACATTCATCTAATTTACTTTTAAAAATGGAGAATCTGCTAAGTCTAAAGAAGCCGACGAAAGCTGTGAATCCAATGATATTCGTGCAAACTAGTAAATACTCTATTCCAATAACAACATTACCCAGCTAACCAACAACGACACTATTCGTAGCAGCAGCAACCACAGGATATAAGTACACAATCACAGAACATTGTTAACTCTCTCTCCAAGCTTCTTGCTCTCCAATAAAAGTGGCTCTTGCGTCCGGCTGCTGTAGTCCAATAAGTATCGCTATCATTAATCGATCGTATTTACTTCCTTCCCTCGTTGTTGAAGAGCTAGCTGTCGTTTCAAGCTTTATATACACATAAACCAATAAACATAATGTGGTTCGAAATAAACTTTGCGTTATTATTTGCACATAAAGCTACTATAATTTTCTACGACTGACAAGTACACCTACTATAACAACATAAGAATTATATATAGTATTCATGTTCATGTTTCTTACGCAGCGACGACTACCCAAAATAGTTTTTTGTTTTCTAACACAAAACAATTCATTGCAAAAACAGGACGGAGAACAGAGCGGCTTTTAGGAGTCCTCAACTTACCAATACGGCTGAGCAAATTATTAAAAATGCTGAATACCATTGTGTCATTGCCAATGATATAGAATGTCCAAGAACGATTCAAAATATGAATTATCCATATGAAATATCAGTTATTCATATGAAATATGAATTGGCAAATGACGATCTTTGAGGACATCGCAAACAACCAACCAACCAAATTTGGTGACTGTAGCTTTAAAATTGTAAGAGATATGTGGCTTGATCGATTTGCGATTACCGATTACCGATTTGAACGATTTCCTAGCCTCCCAAAGGGCGTAGCACCCCAATTTTTACACTTCGTCTGACACGGGCATTTTGGATACCTTCTGTATCAGCGTATAAAAAACATTTATGCTTTTATAACTACCGAATATCTATATAAAATATTGATATTTGCGAAACGAGGAGAGTTATCGATATAATAAGATAATAATCAATATGAGAATACCTATTGGGTTATATCTTTGGTGCTTCTTATCCGATCTTGATGAAATGTTTATAGTTAATGAATATTATCTTAACGTATATTTTATATTTATAAAAACCTTTGGGCTTTTATTTATATCGAAAATGTATATCAAACATTGATATTCGCGAAACAGGGGGAGTTATCGACTTTAACTCTTATAGTTTGGGATATCCACTTGTTCATACAGACAGACGAACGGACGGACAGACGGACAAGGCTATATTGACTCGGACACAATAAAAGTGCCCGGTTCTCACCCCCCACTCGATAATGCTTTCGCAAACCTTATGCTAATAAGTGATTTCATTTAGAAACCGGCTAAAAAGCCAATATTTAAACACACAACCAAAAGGCAAGCCGAATGCCCTGTCAACCTGTTGCTAATATAATTTCCTGTGTATTGAATCTAAATTGTCGGATATGATTTGTGTAAGGGACTTGCCATGTTACCACTCACCTTTTTTGTTAGCATCTGACAGACGATGACGCCCAAGGCCCACCAATCCACTGCATGGCCGTAGGGTTCACCGCACAAATTTCAGGCGCTGCAATGAAAATGGAGCGGAGAAATGGTTTTACCCACCCGGAAAACAAATTCATACCAATTTTGGTGCAATACAAATAAATACGATCGACAAAATTAAATTTAAATCTGTATACAATATGTAAATGACAGGTCTAAGAACATAAATACCACTAAAACTCATCCCTTAAGCAATTTGAATATAGATGTTGATTTTGTTGGTTAATTTTATTTTTTCCACTTAACTTAAACATTGCAACAATAGTCTAATTGGAATTTACATGTTATTATTTAATTTACAGTTACAACGTCGACATACACTTAATTACATATATATGTTTAATGGATTACATTCTTAAATCCAATAACATATAGAGCTGTCAAAACTACAAAACTACAAGAACAATCACAATAATTTTAAACGTAACGTTTTCTTTTTCTTCCTTTATCATCTTAACGATTCCTACTCTTGTTCTCTCTTCTCCACTTGATCTTATTCACGTACATAATTTACTAGTTTGTAATATATAGATTGTGTTTACTATAGACATAAACTATATTTACAAATATATATATATATATATATTAACTTAAAGTTGTGTTCGTCATATTTCATCGGCATCATGTACAACTTTTTCTTTTTCATGTTTAAAATATAATTGATGGGATTTGGATGGGACTCCACAAAAGAAAATCAACTTAATAAACCACTAGTAGGCATTTACTAATAACGCCCTTACAAATATGTATGTATATTAAATTTATTCCCAAAAAGCCTTAATTAAAATCATCAAAATCAGAGTGCGAAGATTTCCAAGAGTTGCAAAAATTACAATAGATTATAATTACCCTCGAAAAAATCAATGATTTCTAAAGCCTTTTAGCAACGAAGGATATATATATAAATGTATCTTTAAAAAATAACTATTCACTTTATGTGAATTTTATTTAATCGAAGTATGTGCTTTTGTTGTTGTTGTTGAACGATTGAATAACTTGTATTAAGCCTGACTAAAGACTATTGGGTTTTGTAAATCATAATGGAACTCAAAGATTAGTAAGGAAATTGAAAATCAATATATTCTTGTTATCTCTTTCCTCCTGCCGAATATAACATAAAAGTAAACAGTAACAGCCAATTACCATAAACGAAATACTAATAAACTTAAACGCTTTTGTTTTAAAATGAGTTTGGAAGCAATGTAAATAGCAGTTTGCACAAAAATATTATTAAGCTCAGCATAACAAAATTGGGTTAGTTAACCTAACCCTAGGCGAATGCTCGCTTGCTCACATACCCAGCCAGTCACATGGCAAGCGTCTCTTTGATGATCTTTTTCATTGCATTTCCCATTGAGGGTGCCTTCGATCCAGAAGTGGAATAATCAAATTTAAACAAATACGGCTGCACATCGGGAAACGAAGTGTCGAAAATGAGATCTAGCTCGCTTTGGCTTGGAGTCTTCGGCACATAGTCGTGTCTGTTCATCAGTTCTGTTATGTATATAACCTTTTCGGTAAGCATATCTGATACATTCTCGCGGCAAAGCTGGCGCTCCTCTTCGTTCTCGTGCTTGATTAAATCCAGATGAACTGTCCATACTTCCCACGGTATTGACTCCTGTGTAAACAATGGCCAGCGATTTTTCTTTTTCTGGAAGAACTCCAAACTTATTTGCCCGGAACCGCAGCTCTCATTTGAGCGCAACTTTTCGCTGAACATATTAATAGCACGCTTGACCTTACGCGTAAGGCTATCTGAAGTGCAGCACACATATGTGAAGTCAATGAAATCACAATCAACGTCTGAATATCCCACAGTACCAATAGAGTATTGCGCATCTCCAGTATACATATATTTGCCCAAACAGCGATGAAACAGCACGGTGTGGAAGATGCTGGCCACTGCCTCGTCCACCTGTCGCCCCTCCATGGTTAGATCAAATATCTGTGAGCGTGCGTTCATTTTTGAATTTAATTCTAAGACTTAATTGTTTGGTCAATTTTGTTTTTCTTGTGTGTGGTATCATTTACGCTAGCCCTTTTACTGTCAACCCTTTTTTTAGCGGTGAAATGCTCCTGCCTCTGACGCTTTTCTCTCTGATAATAGTTTCCTTCCCCTTTGCTTTTCAAAGTCAAAATCTGTTTCACTCAAAGTTCAGTTAAAGCTTAATAATATTTTTTTCCGCTTTAGTTTCGTTAATGTTTTAGTTATTGATTGGACTCTTCAATGTTTGGGCCTTATTTTTTTGATCGACGCCGCTCCTTAGCTAACGGTATTACTACTTATTATTGTTTAAAGTTTGCGTTAGGTCGTACCCATATATTTGAATGTGCCACAGATGGTATGTGTGCTTGCCCCTAGCTTAAGCCACTTGCTCAATCCAAAATCGGTCAATTTTATGTGATATTTTTGCGTTAGCAGAATGTTCTCCGGCTTGATATCTCGATAAATTATCCCAGCGTTGTGTAGGAAGTCTAAAAAAAAAAAAGGATCGATTACATATTGATTATTCGTTTAACTGCAAAGGAAATGATTGTTTACTTACCGATTGCAAGCGCAATTTCCCCGATATACAATCGTACTAAATCAGGAGAGAACTGATCAATTTTGTGAAATAGTTCACCATTGGGCACATACTCGGACACTAAAAAGTAGTGAAATAAAGTTACATTTCTTATATTTATATTGCATTTGAGTATCACAATTTAATAGTTAGCTTATGATAAGGTAGCTAATAATCAAGTCAAGAGATTATCAGCATAATTACACTCAAACCTCGAGGAACAAACAGAAATTGTTCGTACGCTTTTTTCTGTTCCCTTAAAGTTAAAAACTTAATGCTTGAAATATGAAGTATGTCCACGTCACACAATGTGGGATGCGTACTGCCACCAAGGTAGAAAATCGATAACATAAATAACACCATATATATCCAACAATTTCAAAACCAAAGTCAGAATATTTGGAGTGTAGATTGCTGGTGACGTCCCAAAAGATTTAGGCCCATCACAAACACCATGGACCCCAAACTCATCTCTGGGAGTTTAGGCGACATATTTCTCACAACTTTAAAGCTAAAGTCACCAAATTTCCTCCTGCCCCAATAATCGCCCAATAGCGATATTTTTGCAAGTGTAAATCGATAACACACCTCCCACAAATCTAAAGATTCGGTCATTAAACTTGCTGGTAACCTGCTACAAATATCGGTATATACATTTTCAGACCACGCCCACATCCGCCTCATTTGAGTGCCTAAGGCAAGCAAACTATATTTATATATTTGAAGCCTCTAGCTCTAATAGTCTCTAAGATCTGCGACGGACAGAAGAACGGACAATGCTATATCGACTCGGCTGTTGATCCTGATTAAGAATACATCAAATCTTTAAAATTGGGTCGAATAAATGTCTATTGGTAACAAGAAAATAAAGGATTGTTATAGCATGGAATGCACATTAATACATACAAATATGAAGGTTGTGACGATTCTGCCAAATATCAATTTGCTTAACTATGAAGGGATGATGGCCGCACAACTTTTGTATATCTGCCTCGTCCTTGATCTGCTGCACACTGTTATCCTCAATAACCTACAACAAGAGCGTACAAGTTACTGCAGAAGATACGAAATAATTTATGAAACAAAATTGCATACCTTCGACTTTGGAATCACCTTCAGAGCGTAGCTTGTTTTATTGCTAGGATTGTCCTTGCACCTATTGAAAACTTTGAATACTACACCAAAGGCACCTTTGGCTACAAGACACTCAACGAAGAACTGGTCGTTTCGACTGCAGTCTTTGAAGTGGGAACTAAATAATGAATTATTTTTTGGACGATGCCATTGCGTTCTGTAACGTCGTGATTCCTGCGACGATGTGAAACTTTAATTGAAATCGGAATAAAGAATATTTAGTAAAAGTAAAAACAGTAATTCTTGAATTTTACGAAAAGCTTTCTCACCTCTTAGACTTTGGTTTTTGACGGTGTCGAAAAGAATTACACACCACTGAACTCCAATTAAGGCGCCTGCTGCTCCCAGTATCTAAAGTACACGTGGACAGCTAAAGAATGGAGTTGAAGAAGCGACATACATTCACATTTGTTTTCAATTAAATCCAATGCAATTTTTAGTTTCTTATTTTCCTATAGTAAAAATATTTGCATTCCCATATGAACGGAGCCCTATTGTTAACTTCATAATTTCAAAATTAATTAACTTATTATTTTAAAATTTAGAATGTAAAACAAAGATAGGAAATATATACAGCGTAGATTTGCTAGTCGGATTCCACTATGCCAAACATTTCTTACATTCACATTCTTTAGATTTCGCGATTACATTCCGAGTCTCTGTTGTCGATAGGTTAGGTTAGGATAGGTTATCGGCCTTTAAGGCCGACACACTTAGGTCATGTTCGGCCCGTTGTGATACCGTGTCGGATTCGGTTTTCTCCGGCCCTCGTGGGATCAGAAATTTGCATTTATAAAATTCACAATCTTGGCTGGTCCTCAGTTTGCCATCATTGACAGATTGGATAGGAAATGGCTGCCTAACGTAGCGAATCGTTTCCTAGCAAGTGCAGGGCAGGGCAGAAGCAGAAGTGCTCAGAAGATTCTTTCTCATCCTCTTCCCCAGAAATCGTTATAGGGCGTATTGTATTTTGCGGTTATGTTTGGCCACGCTTGGTGGGCTATTCGACCGCAGTTTGCATTTCATCACGTGTCGTTAGACCTGCATATATTTTCTTCTTTGATTTTAAGCTTACAATATGCCTTCCTTATCAGTGAGGAGAGATAATAATGTGCCTTTCCTATCTAGCTCATCAGCATTGCAACTACCTTCGATATTTTTTGTTGACCAGGCACCAGGCAAAAAAAGAACAGCATATTCCAAGTTTAATCAAGACAGCTTTAAAACTAAGCGACTATTTCGCATAGAAATAGACAGACAGACATCAAAAATTAATCCATGAATATACTTTTTTTTAATAACCAGCATCGCGATACACTGATTGTTTCGTTAGTTTCAATAACTAGCAATAACAAGCTCAGTTATTTCCACTCAGGAAACGTTATCAATAACAACTCATCTTTTAATGTTTACTTATGTTCAGTATTGATAGCTAGTGCTCATATAAAATTGTCATAATTTTCAGCTGAATTTTCAAAAGTATTTTTTTTAATATTTTCCAAAACATATGTGTGCACTGCTATTATTTTGACACCATTCATATCGATCTGATAGGAATATCGTAACCGATTTTCAATTCTTCTTGTTTATATTGCTAGTCGCCTTTAGCAGGACTTATGCGTCGCCAGAAGCGTGGTGAGTCAAAAGAGCAACTATCTCTATCTCTATCTATATCTATAAGGTTTACACAGCACTTGTTTCGTCTACGAAAATAACCACTCAGCAAAACTGCAATTCTTCGTATTTAAAACTTACGTAAATCCACAATTTTAACTTGATATCAAAAACAGCATGAAAACACATATGACAAAGATGAGCGGGAAATGGGCCCCTTGGTAGGCTTCAATAGGCCAACAGACAAATTTTTTATTTAAGAACGCAATTTTTTTCTAAAGCAAAACAAATATTGTAAATCGTTTTTACTATGACGTAGAAGTAAAGATAAGATAAAAATACATGTATATGCCTGAAAGGGAATCAGCAGGTATGTAAATAGCCAACCACATATCTGTTTATATATAAATATATATATATGCGTTGTGTACACACATACACATACATATACAATTTTATTGTGCTGACTTTTTGAATTGACGCACCTGACGCAAGGGTTTTTCTGTCGTAACCGATGCGGCTTTGCTAGTCCCGCTCCGGGTTGCTACTGGTCTTGAAGAAGTTCCAGTGGCTCTCTGCAGGGGTTTTGTGCTGTCAGCGTCGAATCCAAGGAATTCTACGGACTGTTGTGATTCTCTTGATGGCCGCGATACCGTCAACTCATTCGATGATGTTATTTGCGATTTGTTCAATGTGGATGTCACAGGAAAACAATCCAAGTTCTTCGGCGCCCTTCCGTTTTCATTCCTTCTTTGAGCATTGCCCATCAAAATTTGCACTAATTTATTTTCAATCCCTTTCCTGATTTAATTTTGCTGCGATCTAGAGATGCTCAACTTTTGTATCTGTTGTTTTTTACACGTATCACAAAATATCGATTATCAATAATAAAAATATCGAGCCCTGTGCGTCAATAGGCTCAACATACACAAAGCGGAACGCATGGGATTTTTTCAATAATGTAATAGGCTCAAAGGTTCATCACAGAGAGCGACACGAAGCAACAATCAATTTTAAAAATAACTCAGCGTAATTTCTACATTATGCCCAGTTTATATATCAAAGTTAATTATTTTGACAAAAATTCCTCCGCAAAATATTTCGCGACCTGTCTGAAACATTTTTTTTTGTATAGTTTTGCATTATCGATAACTTTTTTTTCTGTAAATTTTGGTTTAACAGGGGATGCTCCAAAATCATTTTGTTGCACTCAAAATACGAGTATTTGGCATTCAATGCGAAATTGTAAATCCAATGCAAAAATTAAAATTAAATTTTTACATTGGCCGACAATCAAAAAAAAAAAAAATTTAATACCATTTTAATTGTTTTACATTTAATTACAAGTATCTTAGATTAAGAGTATTTGCTGATGGAGTCAATTTGAACACCATTTCACATCTTTCAAATATCCCTTAGCGTCTCGCACGATGTGTTTGCGTGGTTCGCATAAATCGATGTTTGTATACATGCATTATTAATATCGGATTGGATGTTGCTTGCTTCGGTCTCTTACATATTTTATTTTACCAACTTTATGAAAAAATAACGATTTTCGTGCATTTACATTCCATTCAACCACCTGTCGTAATGTTTCTCCGACTTCATACCGCATATAAGAAAAAGTTATCGATAATAAAAAACATGTCGAAATTTTTCCCAGCAGAATTTCGACGGTCGGCTTAGAAAACTTCTTGTAATGTCGCTATGACGGCGGAATTGAAATTGGAATTGCGCGTCAATTAGAATATCTACAAACGGAAACGGAAGATTTTGGTAAAAATCGGAAACTGACCAGTTTCGCGGAAATTGAAGCATGTCTGTAAAACTAACATTTTAATTGTGGTTGGTTTTACAATAGTGGCTTTGTATCTCAAGCAGCACATAAAAGAACATTTCTTGACCTCCTCTTCTAGCTGAAATTGTTTCTGATTTTTCTCAAAATCGGGCACAGTCAAACCTTATTGCATTTCATATTGCTAGCTCGAAATACGTCTAATTAAATATAATAAACTTGAATATAATAATTTATTCTTCAATTTTTAATTTTCGACCATTTTATATTGCAATTTCAGATGTTTAATCGAGATGTGTATATATACACTGTGAATGTCATTTATTTTTAGAAGTGGCCGAAAATTACGTAATAAATAGTGAGTGCAACAATTCGTATTATAGGCAAATCACATGAAGCGACATTCGCGGAACGCATGGGAGTTTTCAAAGACATGAAACACTGGCAACATCAGTATCAGTATTGTGCACATAAAGCAATTTCAAATTGAATTTTGAGGAGAAATTAGTTGTTGTAATTTTTATTTCTCTGCACTCTGCATGATCTGGTTGTCGATGGGTCAAAGATGTAGGCAGAGTAAATGTACAGCTGTTGGCAACTGCTTGCACGGAGCAACGAACAATTGTCGTAGGCATTCATTCATGGGTTTATTTTTAATTAAGTAAATATACTTCGCACAACAGCTAAAGCAAAGCGACATGAAAACCTTCTAGTTGAAATTCTTGTTTGTGTTTTTCAAAATCAGGAGTTCATTTAAAATAGATATCGAATATAATAATCTTGAAAATATAATATTCGGTGGTGTTATAATCAAACTATGATGCCTGGCATAAGGGACTGGTGGAGATTTTAATTTATTAATAATTAAAATTCAAAGTTGGGAACAAATCCCACAATATAAGATAAGTTCGTGTTCGCAATAACTCAAATACAAATTTTTTGTAGTCGTCTGAAGTGTTAGCGATGACAGGCAATTAGAAGGGAAAACTGATATTCCGTCTGGTAAAGGAGTTGAGTTATTGATCGACACCACCATTTTAAAGCGTACACAACAATCTATTACCGTATTGTGTTAGCATAGAATCATCAGAATTGAATGGATTGGCTTGCAATTTTTTTTTTAAGTTTATCGTTGGAATCTACTAATTTCATTTTTTTGAAACGGGGGTTAGGCTATATCGTATCTGACCCCTAAATTCTCTTAAGCAGTAGCAGCAGCAGCATTACGTAAAGGCAATATAGACTACATATTTTTTAAATTTCAAAATAGCTCTATCGTTTTTTCAATATGGAACCGGTGTGGTCCAATACAAAAGTCTGAAAATATATACGTTCCAGTCGGGCGTATCTGACTGTGGAATACTCTAATACCATTTGAGCAAAACAAATCATGGGTGGAATTTTGAAACACGTATACTGAACTTGAGGAGGTCTCAGCAGTTGAACTGAGGTCGGCTAGCTTCGTTCTTGAGATACTTGACTTGCCGGTCCCATATTTATTCATGAGTTTCAAAATTTTCTTTATAGCCTTAACAAAAATAATCATAAACAGCGACCCCTGCTAAAATTACACACCCTTCTGACTAAAGTCGGATTTCCACCATCTAAATTTGCCGCAAATCAAATATCATATTTTAAAGATTTTTATATTTGATTACACAGATACTAACAATAGTTTACGGAACAAGAAATCTCATTGTCAATACTCCTTTCGAAAAACAAGCAAGAATTTCTAGGTTTTTAAAAATACATTATTTATTCACACATTATTTTATAAATTCACGTAAGTTCTTAAATAAAACCTTTGAATGGCATAAAATGTTATTAATTCCTATGTATTGATTTGAGATGTAGCCAATGCAGTCAAATGCACTATCCACAACTCGTCTGGCTATGACAATTGTTCGTTGCTCCACGCAAACAGTTGCCAACAGCTATACACTTACTCTGCCTACATCTTTGACCCATCGACAAGCAGATCCTGCAGAGAGTGCAGAGAATTAAAAGCCCCTCTAAATTCAATTTGAATTCATTTATGTGCACAATACTGGATACTGATACTGGTATTTCACATCTTTGTAAATTCCCATGCGTTCCGAAAGTCGTCGCTTTGTGTGATGCACTTATAGAGCTTTATATACCAATCAATATATATTTCCAATATTAATTGGCCTATGATATTTATTTTTGACCTCACCTACAATTTTATTATATCTTTTGGTTCTGTGACGCATAATTTAGCTGAGTGGAAGGACAAATTTGCCCATCAGGGTACCTGGTGCACAATGGAACACTAAGCCTAACTGGAGCACTTTTGAATGCTCGTAATGTTCCATATTAAAAGTCAAATAAATGTAATTGTATCTTGAAAATAAAAAAATATATTAAATAAAATGTATATAAAATAATTCAAATTGTTTGTCAATTGTGCTAGCAATCAGTAATGTTTGATTATATTTATAGAAATAACACTGGCAATTTCAGCCAGTTGTATTTCCAACCAAACATTGATTTTTTGGCTATATTCAGAAATTTATTTTTCAGAATTGTCAGTTGAATGTGCAAACTTGTCTCATGCTAACAGTTTCAATTTTTTTATTAGTCTACTTTTCTTCATGTTCGATAACGATAAATTTGGAGGAGAAAACTAATCGCTTTTCAATAAACACGAACATCGATGATTTGTATTCACTGTTTTCGTGTTCGACTTTGTAGTCAAAAAGTTGCAGAATAGATAAATGCTCTTTATGCAACATAATAGTTAACATAATAACAATGCATGCAGTTTAAATCGCAGAAGCTTTTATCAGAATTCGTACGTGTATATATTGCCGCGTGAATGAAGTTAGAAATGTATGCAAAAAATGATTTTAAATTTATTACAAATTGTCTGTGATGTGTACTGATGTTTGCGGCGCTGTAGCTGTTGCTGCGTTCACAACACGTAGAAAACGCTACGATGTTGACTACACTAAAAAAAAGTGCAAGCGAGATGGCTATTGCTACTAGAATAATTGTATACAACATCTTACAAATACATACATACAAGGCAAGTAGCGCGCGAGCGCTCTCGTAGCCGACTACAGAGCATAGAGAAAAATTACAGAAAAAAATAATATCAACTCACTTGTGCTTACATAGATGTATGTACATAAGAATACTTAAATACGTAGCGAAGAGCACTTAAATACAGAGCGAGCAGTGAAAATATTTACAATGCAGATAATTTAATATTTATATATATATTTAAATATGCATGTGTACAATAAACGTATCTATATAATAGAGTCATCAACATGAAAACATTTTCAGTTTTAAAAAGTTAATATGCATATGTGTGTGCAAATAAATATGTGTTTTTTGTTTTGTTAAGTACATTAATATGTATGTATGTATTTACTTATCCGTCGGTGTAATGGAAAGTGTGAAAGATGGTGTCGCATGTTGGATAGAGAAAGGCGAATTGAATGCTTATCCTATGTATGTATTTACCCAAAACATACATACAAGGTGGTCATAAAAGTGCTGAAAAAAATATATATACATATATAGGTATATATATATATACATATATATATATATATATTTACATATGTATACATATATATATACATACATATATATGTATATATACATAAATGTTTTTGTATATATTTATGCATTAAATAAAAATAAATAATATGAAATTAAATTTAACGACCGGTCGTTGTGTGAATATTGAAAACTGCAGGGCCGGTTAATGTGTAATTTCGAACTATGCAATAGCTAGGAGCTGCAATTAAATAAATATTGAAACTAAACAAATAATAATAATAAAATACCAGTTACTCGTGCGCTTCATCGATTTTTGTATTTTACTCAAAAAAGAAAAAAACAAAAAAAAACCGTCTGGCTGGTATTGAAATAGTTTTTCGATCAAGTGGACTAATATGATTCATCTACCATGTCGACGCTATAATCTAAGTGTATTTTACCAGCAAGGTAAATCATTGATAAAGCAAGATAAACATTGATCTCTTGCTAAGGTCATATAATGGACGCCTTCATGGATTTCGATGATTACAGCTTCAATTGCAGTCGAAGCAGCAGCAATCGTTTCAGTGAAGTATTATTGATACTGTAGAAGGGCACAGGCACACACAAAAAGGAGAACAGCAGCAACCTAAAGGAAGGTACATTATTGACATGGACACTACAACTATTACGAGCCCAACTGCAACGACAGAGCTGAGTTCACTTGTTGTAGGCTGCAGCGTTGTACAAGACTCACACGCATTTGTGGCGCAACACGATAATATGGCTACAGCCCGAGCTATTCTTCCGGTATCCGCAGCTGCTGTCAGTGCCAACCAAAATCAAAAACAAGATGAAAGGAATCCACATCATTCGGCCTTAGCGTTCACCAGTGGTGGTCCACCAGTAACTTCAGCACTAACGACAACAACGATAGCAGCAAACACAGTGGCCGCGGCCTTGAACCTACCGCCACCAACACCGAATCCGAATTTGAGTGTTGCAGACTCTGTAACAGATGTAGCTTTATCGGACTGTTTGTTGCCAGCACCGCCTTCATTTGCGATTACAGGCATACGGACAACGCCGACACCACCACTTCACACTTCTTCAGACCCAACAGCACCAGCGGCACAAGCGCCAGTTCCATGTGCAAGTGATTTTGATTCGGATACGGAACTGTCCATTGTAGCAGCGGCAGCGGCGGCAACAGCAACAAACGCAGTTGCGTCCACAGTAGATCACTCAACAACATCCCCCGTATCAGTATCAATATCAACGTGTTCCCCAGCTCAGACTGGATTATTAACAATGACAAATGGGCACATCAATAGCAATAGCAACAACACCAGTAGCTCATCACAACTGAGTCTGAACACAAAACAGCAACGCCAGCAAAAACGCCGGCGTGAGCGAGCCCAGCGCCTGCAGGCAGAGCGCGATAGTCGATGCAATTTAAATGCAATGAGTGGCACGTTGATTGGCGGCGGATCTGTTGTGGGTGTTGGAGTTGGCATTGGTATGGGTGCGTCTACTGGTGGTGGTAGTAGCAGTGGTGGCATCATTGGCTCGGTAACTGCACCAACCACGTTAATGGGTAACAGCAATGCCGTGGGTCCCGGCAATGGGATGTTATATCACTTAAATAGTGCTGGTAGCATGGGAGAGGATAGCAATAATTCCAATGGGAACTTTACAAGCAGTAGCAACGGTAGCAACAACTTGCTGCCACCCACGGATAGTATTGCATCATTGCTATTAAATCCGCCACATTCGCCCGAATGTAACTCTGGTCTTATGGCCACACCTAGTGATAGCGAAGGCGAGTCACTGGATGAAGATCTCCTTTCCACATCATCGTCGTCGACACTACTACTGCCGCGCGATAAGCCTCCGCCAAGGCCACCACCTCCAGTTCGTCGAAAGTTGCCAAGATCGCCAGTGCTAGAGGAGGAGATTATTGATGGATTTGCCATATTAGAATTCAAAACCTACGAAGATCTTGAGGTAAGTATAAATATATATGCATAAGCCAAATCCAATTAACATTGCTTCCTTTATTTATTTGTATTTATATATATATCTCTTCCTCCAACAGTTTGCTATTAAGCTGGGACAAAAACGCAAAGAGAAACGGCTTTCGGCATTGGAGGAACTGACATGCACCTATAGCATAGAAGAAATGAAAATGCCAAAGATCATTGATACAGGACAACCCCACCCACTGCGTGCCACCAATCTCTCCAGTTTGTCCATTGTGAGCAACAACAATTTAAAAGAAATGAATCATCATCATCGCAACGTCGGTGTTGGCATTGGTGGCACGATTGCAGCTACAACCAACAGCATTAGCACTAACATTAACAACAACAATAATACAGCAAACAACAGCAATAGTAGTACAATATATACTGCGCCATTGCCAAGCATATGTAGCGCACCTGATGCGGAAGTGGATGTGACTTGGGTGGGAGATCAATATCGACAGCAGCAGGATCAGCTAAGTGGCAGCGCTAGTAATATTGCCATAAGCATTAACAATGCAAATCAAATTGGTAACAATCAGCATGCGAACCACATAAGCCAACATAAGCAAACTGAATCTACTGTCACCAACGGCAACAGTGCAAGTATCCTAAAAACCGCCAATACTGCCACTGGAAGCTGTTTACTGGAGAATGGCAATGAAAAGCTTGCGACAGACATTACACGGTCAACGTCGCTGTCCATGGCTGCAATCGCGCCACACATGGATAGTGCCAATGGAAATGGAAATGGAAATGGCAATGGCAATGGCAATGGCAATGGCAATGGCAATATCGGTGGTAAATCCCAAGACTCAGCAAACAGTGCTAACCCACCAAATTGTGTGGTAGCAGAATATATAAGCCTTAAGGGAACAACATCTTCTGATGCCGCCGCAGTAAACAATCATATTAGCGTTATGATATCATCGTCCTCATGTCCAAAAATCAAAGTGAGTGGTGCACTGAATTGAAAAGGATTATAATATAAATATATTCTCTTGATTACCAACAGAAGCTGAACACATTAGAAAGCAGCGAAGGCGATATGGTTGCAACAGCATCTGTCGCAGCAGGCCTCACGATGGAAATCCAAGACTTTACAAATGTTTCAGCGAAGGTTGTTGGGGCCAATATTATGCTTAAAAAGGAAAACGATCTTGATGAAAGTTTTGATGCTGTAAGTTTGCACATAACTTGTGTAAATATTTTGTAAGATAACTATATTTTGTTTATTTTTGTATAGATTTCGAATCATTGCAGTAGCAACAACATAGAAACTAATATCGTACGTATTTACTCTAAGCCAACATTGTTAAATATTTTAATATGCATATTGTGTTTATTTCAGTGTGATAAAGTTAAGGGCGAGAATAAGGTGAGTTAGAACCAAAAGAAATTATTAAAATACATATATATTCAGCGACATCGTATGATATTGCCGGTCAGGTACAGTAAATATAGTCTCAACCTAAGAAAGATTCAATTTCTGTCAAAATGTTTCCAATTCGACAACGATTCTGTTTCATTTTTCTTGGAAAGACGTGCTTTTTTTTATTTTTGTACATTTTTAAGAAAGAAGTAAGAAGAAGAAGGTAGGCTGATAAGAGAAGGCTCGTGTCAAAGCCGACAAACTGTGTCCAAAATCGTTGTTCTTTTGACTTACTCATGGAAACAGGTGATTTTATGTGCAAAATGCTTAAAGGGCCAAGAAATCAGTAAATCTAGATTACGACCAAGGCATAATTAACAATAGAAATCACAGTTCATTGGCACCTTTCTCTGAAGCAGCTTAATCACTTCCAATATAGTTTGTCTCAGTTTGTAGCCAAGTAAATTAGGTAAAACACAAAATGCTCATACTTTGCCAGCATTCACAAACATAATATTGATCGAAGACAAACACAAAGTTATTTGAAAATGAAGTTTTCGACATGTAAATCGTCCGTAAGACGATGATTGTTATATATCCATTACATTTTTTCCACCATAAACCTACAAAAGTGGAGTAAAAATGTATGCTTAAATTGTGTAAATATTTGCAACAGACAAAGAAAAAATCTCTGATCCCTTGAAAAATCTCATTTGATCAATAACTGCTCCCGTCTCGAGAATATCGATACATTTCGATTTCCGACATCAATAAAAGACACAATTCAAAGTCAGAGGCTTCTAATATGCATACAATAGTTGATATTATCGATCAACTGCACAAATTTCATAAAGATCGGTGAAGAAACAACCAAGAAGTTATAGTGTAAAACCATTTATCATATTGATCTCGTTACTATCAGGCGCAAGTATTTTCTGTATGCGTAATTATGCGCGTACATGTGCGAGAAAGGGATGGCTGATGATAATTGACGCGACTGTAAATATTTTAATCTACGATTGTGTCCACATATTTTTGTGTATGTGTGTATGCCAACGTTTGTCGCAAGCCTTTGCCGACCATAAGAGCAATTGCACACCTACTTACATTTGGGTGTGCAAAACTTGCGAAATGTGTGCCATTTTCTTTTTAAATTTAACTTTGTCTTTTGTAGCTAACTGAATTATCATCTAGTCATTCAGACCAAAGACCTGCTAACATATAAATTTAATTATTATTTAACTATTCAAAAACCGTCTTTTCTTAACAATTTTAACAAGCAAACTTGTTTCTTTGTGTTGTTGTAAGTCTATTTTGCACTAGTTCAATGTAAACACAAAAGTTCTATTCAACCTATACAATATTCATTTATGCACACGTAAGAGATAAAACATGCAAAGACAAAGTACTTTGCGCTGGCTAACCCACCGCAGCCGCTCTGGGACGGAGTATACTTGCAGTCGCAAAAATAGATACTAGTCTTTCTATGCCCTTTCTTTGCTAGGAAATCGATAAATTCACAGTTTTAAAGCTAGAGTCATAAATTTTGGATATATCACAATTTGTAAGCTAATTGTTTAAGGCAAATTGTTGTCTACTTCCTGCACAGATTTGCAAATCAATTTCGGCGTTCCGCCCCCAAAAATGCCTATATTTTAACCATTTGTTGAGCTATATGCCAGCAATTTGAAGGTACAATTCTGATAACTCCCTCCCATTAAAAAAATAAAATAAACTGGATGGCCTCGATAAAACCATATATCTCAATAGAAAATATATATATACCAATTTGAAAGTTAGTAACACCCTTTAAAAAGTGAAAACAAAAATTCAGACCACGCCCATCACATTGCCGCCAAAAATCTGAAAAGCCTAATGATTAATATAAGTTGAGAGCTAAACTTGGAGGGAGGGTAGATTACTAAAAACTTATTCTTGATTACGCCCATCTTGATCTTTGTCACCTGGTATCAGTTGTAATTACATTGGTAGCAGATTATTTCGCAGTTCTCACTTGCCTTTTTTATGTTGGCAATAAAACTAGAATAATATATTTAACACCTGGGTTCAGGGTATCTCGTAGCGAGCTCACTTGACTACAGTATTCATTTTGTTCATTCTGATAAAAATCAATACTCGAATGCTGTAAAAATATATTTGTTTATTGTCGGTATAAATTCGATAGTGCTCTTAAATAGGTCTACAAATTATTGTGATATTTTAAATGGAAATTGTACGAACTTAACTTAAAAACACATATCTTATGAATGTAGCGGATTTAAGATATAGATTAAAGTCTGCCAATTGGCTATTAAAGAAATCAATATTGGTTAAAAGAAATCTCGGATCGGAACTTATATATGATAATAAAGGTCTCTCGCTCTGAACACGTCGGAGAATTTGCGAGTTTTAGGGGAATGTGTTGAGGTCTTTGACACTTCTCTACAAATAGGGCATAGCTAGGTGCACCCAATGCACCACCTCTGAGTGGAGATTATTTCTTATGAGGCTTATAATAGTAAAAGTAGTTTGATAAATCAACACATACATATTCCATATTTCGTTTTAAGAAATACTATTTACCATTATAATGACTGCCTCTTCTTTTTTTTATATATATAATAAAGACTTAAATTTTTTTTAATTTGTTAATCATTTTATAGCTAGCCCGACTTTCAATGTTTACTTATTATCATTTTTAATTGCTTGTTTTAAATTATAATGTTCATAATTTTTAAAAATATTTGACATATTCTTTTTAACTTTTTCCCTAAAATATGTGGGTACTACTATGTAAAAAAATAGTGCAAAATACAGCTGCATAGTAAATAATTAAACGTGATTTTATCCATTTCATTTTAAAATTGTGTTTTTAATCTTGGACATTAATATTACTAGGTAATAAATAGCCTTGCTCTTTTGAAGTCTTAATTTATTTTATTTTAGTTTTACTTGTGTGCTTTAAGGCAAAAAGATAACAGAAATTGGGGGAGCTGCAGCGTAAAGTATATATATTCTTAATTAGGATCGACTACCGAGTCGATCTAGCCATGTCGGTCTATCCATCCGTTCGTCTGTCCGTCTATATGGACACGCGGATCTCAGAAACTGTAAGCGCTAGAGACTTCAAATCAAATTTGAAATATAAGTAATTGTATACCCCAAGCAGATCGTTTATTTAATTTGATCGATAACTGCCTTTGTTTGGCGAATATCGATATATATCGATTTTCCATTGTTCTAAAAATGTACTCAATTTTAAAGGCAGAGCCTTCGCATTATTATATATTATATGCATTTGCATATTTTTGATGAACTGGGCAAATTTCATCAAGACCGGAACATGAAAAACGCGTTGTTATTTTTTACATCAGGCTAATCTCAAAATGATTTAGTGACTGTTTAGTATTAAAAATATGTTTCACAATAAATGATCAATATTCAGTTTCTAACAAGATGTTTAATACTCATTTTCAAATTATACAGAACTCGGAAAACTTGATAGCCTTCGTTTTTCCGTCAACGCCAACCCATGTTTCAAGCGATTCACCTAGGCAACTCACAACACGCAATTCCACAGAATATTCACAACCACCGACTAGTCGAATAGAATGTGTGACTGCAAATGTGTGTCAAACCGATATGGCAAGTTCAACGGTACTATCACTGCCTGAGATAGGCCCAAAGTCAAAAATCTTATCTTGCGCTGGAACGAATGGGCCTCTTACAATTGTCAACGAGACAACTTCCGGATCCGTTAGTACTCAAAAAACTATCGGCGTGATTTCAGCTTCACTTTTAACGACGAGTCCGGCAACAGACAATGGGGATAAACAGCCAAATTCTGGAACAGATAACCTATTGCATAATATGCTAACCCATCCAGGAACATCATCTGCACAAGTAAGTTTGCTTATCAATCTGAGGTTCTTTGCTTAATTTCCTTAACTGCCTTTCAGGTGACCAGCGTAAGTATTTCTGCTGGTTGCGAGTCATATCTAACATCAGAGGCTGGTCAATGCGGAATGGGAATGACTTCATCTGCAAATGCTCAAGGAATTGTTTTGAGCACCAAAGTTGTAACGCCACAAGAGATGGAAACACCTACGCTTAGGCCCACAAATCCTTTGATATCGGGTACTCCTCTTACACCCACTTCGATATCAACGTTACATGGCGGATCGTTTGGCGAGCGAACGTCCAATGTTCTGCTTGCAGCCAACTTAAAGACAAATGAGAATGCAATACCAAGCATTGAAGGTGGAACAATAACAGTTCCCGTCGATTCACAGAAGGCCATAACCTGCTCAGTACCTACAGTTGCCAATGGATTCCTGACTGGTTACTCATCTGTCAGTTGTGTAACTTCAACGGTTGGAAGTGGCCTATCGCGTATTTCTCCGCATTCAGGAAATAAGGTGCTGCCTCTTCCAATGACATTGCCACCAAATACGGCAGTTAGTTCCGTTGCAGTTGCTGCCTCCGGTATTGCAAAAGCGTCTTTTAGTTCAGGAAGTATACCAGTTGGGGCTGGCGGTTCCTCATTGGTATTTCATGGTGTACCTCCACCGATGCCTCATTTGGGTGCTGGACTACCTATGCTAATTCAGGCGACGCCATACCGAACACCCTATCCCAATTATTCATTATATACACCATATAATAGTATAGCACATGGACAATACCTGCAAACAGTTCTGCCAATTGGTACTCCAAATACGTCGCCTTCCCCTCAGCGCTCGGATGCTCGAAGCAGTCGCGAGTCACCGGCAACATCGTCTTTAAAAGGTGCAGTTACAAGCGCATCTACATCGCATCAGCACAGCGTCAGTAGTATCACAGGAATGCGACCTATTACGCCACTGGGTTACGTAATCGGGAACAGTAATACGACGCAAGCAGTGGGGACGCTGGTCACAACAACGACAACAACAGTACCTCTTATAAATTGTACGCAATCACATCACTTACCAGCCAACAGTGCAGGTTCATTTGGTGTATCAACCACGGGGCCAGCTTTCACAACAGCACTATTGTCAACACCTGCCGTAACTTCCGTTGCTGCTAATGCTGCTTCACAACTGCAACCACCTGCACCAATACAAATGCTCCCACAATCCGGGTATTCAACCCACATTCCTCAATTGCTAAACTCATATCCACAATTCGCACCATTAGCGCCGACACAACAGCAGTCGCTATCACGTTGCGGAACCTCTTCAGCTTTGGGAAACAGCAACACCTCAGTCCTTACTGTACAAAGTTTAACGACAGCGATGCCATCGCCGTCTGTAAATGCATCTATAGCATCGTCATCTGTGATTCAAAAAATACTTTCACCCAAAAGTGGGAGCCCTAGCAGAGACCGGGACGTAAATTACAGGTATATATATATAATAATTGTGCATATATATTAAAAACATATCAAATAAGATCAAGACCAAATATAATTGTTTTGCCAACATGAAATGCAACATGAAATACAAGCCCAAATTAATTAAACTATTTCGACACATAACAACAGATTGCTAGGGAAGAGAAACCCCAATTACGAATATGGACGGTCCCTGCTCACTGTAATATCAATGTGCACAAATATATAATTGTTGTGCTTATTATCCGATCGATATAATAATTACATTTAACGGTTTTCACGATTTTTCTTTGTACTTATTTAATTACTTAAAGCTACACAGTACAGGTTCATATTACGTATCGCATGCATTAGAGTGAATAAACCAAATAGCTCTCTCACTCTTCATCTTTGCTGCTGCCCATGTTTACAAGCGACTTCAGTTCGACAAGGTTTCAAATATCATACGCAGATCAAGGTTATTTTGTATTTGCGATACATTTTCAGCGACTAACTTAACTATTTGATTGCTTTAGTCGGCGTTGCAGTTACCTTTTGACATGTTGGTCAACAACCCAAATATCTTGAATCATGTTAATTGAATTGGTTAGCAGCTATTATTTATCTAAAGGAAATACATTTTCGGCATTCAATATTGGTTTTAAATCGTCAAAGTGCTTAGCTTATGAGCATATGGCGTGAATATGTTCTTATCGACCCTCGTCGACGCGCACAAATGGTGGGAATATTATTATTATGTCTTTTGTAATTTGGAAGTTACAGTTCATAGACTTAGGTAGATTACTAGGAACGTTCTCGTAATCTTGGTAAGAAAGTGTAGTGCCAATGCCGACCCCAAACATCTGAAAAGCTTTTATTCCCCGTAATTGTACAGCTAGAGGTACCAAACTTAATAGGTATATTTCTAGGTACTTCCTTCTAAGATTGGTTAGAAAATTTCTTGGCCATGCCCACCCAACCCTCAAAAAAATCGGTTTTTAAGGTATAAATATATATATATTCCTGATCAGCATCGCAAACCGATTCGATAAAGCTTTATTCGTCATTGTATCACATAGTTTTATAGTATAGCCGGTTCAAAGATATCATTTATGGAATAGATGTAGAAAAATGTACAATAAAAATAAAATAAAAAATAAATTCAAAACGTACAATAACATTATATTTCAAGGGCCTGATTAAAATTTAGAGTCAGCCGATTGACTATGGTCCATAAGGGTATATGTAATTTTCGTCTTGCCTGAGATAACCGTTCTTTCTTATTGTTAAATTTTCCTGTGTTCTTAACTTATATTCATGAATTATATTCAGTCATTCAGGCAACTGTTGAACTATGCACGAATCCCTTTTCGGAGTTTCGCGCACGACAGCGTCATTAACGGCCAGAAAAATTTGATTGATTCAAGGTTGCGTAAATAGGCAATTAATGGTTATTGAAAAACAATTGGCGTTTGCTGATTTAATAGGTGTCAGTAGAATGCGCAATCCCGGTGCCATTGTCGTATTTCGGCACTTCATAGTTGGCTATATATCATATAAGTGTATGATTTGCTTAGTTTACGAATGGGAGGACGTGCATTACATATCTGCTTTGTTTATATTCTATATTCGCAGCATTACAGCGGTTCGTCAAAGCAATATCGGGCCGGTGTCAGGCGGACCGCCTGGCATCACATTAAGTCCGTCATTTTGCGGTTTAGTGCCAAGCACCCCTTATAGTGCCGTTTCTGCTTCCTCATCTACAACGTTGTCATCGGCAACACATTCAGCACTTGCAGTTGCTGGACCCAGTATAGCATCGTATTCCCAAAAAACAGGACTCTGGTTGAAGTAAGATATTTCGAATGCCATTTATTCGAGAATGACATTGTGTTTTATTACTTGCAGCCCATCCATGACGGGTGCATCGTCCGTTCCCATTATGTCGAGTGGCAATGCTCGACCCACACCCTCACCACTGAACTCGGGCGCCACAGGAACACAAACACGGGTTGCTGGAAATGCAATTTCACCTCACGCTGCTGGCAGTGGACATGTTCCCGTCACCAACTTTCAGCACACGTTCTTTGCCACACCTCTTGCACCAGCACATTCATCTTCAGCAACGCCCATTTCTATCGCAGCTATTAGCAGCACCTCATTATCTCATTTGCCTATGGTGTCCCACACAACGAACGTTATTGCGACGATGACAACAGCGACAACGACTACATCATCAATCAGTACAGTGGGCAATACACAATCCTCTGTAGCAACGGTGTCTACTGCAGTTACACCCACACCTCATCCATTTTCTGCAGAATCTCTCTTTCAGCCAAGCAAAAGTACGAACAAATTCAACCCGTTGCTGCATGTTGAAAAACATATTTAATTATTATATGCCTTTTGCTTTTTAGATGATCAGGCAGACTTATTGCGACGCGAGCTCGATAGTCGCTTTTTGGATCGCTCTGGTTTGACCCAGCCAGCCCCATCGCCCTCGTCAACATTTATGCGACAAGAGTTACACCATCATCAACATCAGCATACTCACCTGCATCAGCATCCACAACTGTTGTCCACAGCACCAATGTCGGGCGCAGCCACTGTACTACCGCCTACGCCGCCAAGTTCAGCACAGATTTTTCCACCACCACTATTTAAAGACATTCCCAAAATTACCGCCGTTGACCCGCAGTTTTATCGTGCAGGCATCGGCCTCCCTCCTGGGTATTCGGGATATAGTCCAGCAGGGCTCTTGCATGCTGGTTTGGGTGGGCCTACTCCATTTATGCCACCAAACCACTTGACTTCATTCGCACCAAAGGTATGAACAAACCTCTGAAGTTCCTAACAAAAACAAAAAAAACCCTCTGCTTTTTCGTAACCTGTTAGGGATAAAACATTCTTCAACGGACCAATGAAAACGATTGGTTTTTATGTTTCAATAGCTTTTTTTTGGTGCAAAAGATTGACTCAATCGATTTGCAAGAAATCTTCAATCAAATTTAAACCCATTTTTATGTTTCAATCGCATTTTAGGAGCACTGGAAAATGATATTTTCCTTAAGTCCTTAAACTTGCTATACCTTAAAAAAAATTAAAATTAAAAAATGGTTTAAAAAAAGTATAATGAATCTGCACAATAGTCTGATGACGATGAAAAGGAAGCATATCCGAACCCTTATAGTAATAATAAAGCGAACAGCGATGTTCACTTTTAGATATTTTTTTGGTAAATATGATGTTGATTGTTAACCTTTCGGAACACGGTTCATTGCCGATCTCTAAGTTTATCTTGTCTTCGCAGCGCTTAGTGGATTACATAAAAAATGAATGTGACTTACAAACACCCTTTTCCCTTCCCTTTTATCTATTTCGTCAATCAGAAAACTGGACGTTGGAATGCTATGCATGTGCGCATTGCGTGGGAAATTTACTATCACCAAAACAAACAAAATTCTGAAAAACAAATTGTTGGCTCTAGTCTAAGCAGCACCGGTGGCAATGTCAATCCGGGGACCACTGTTGTATCTGGCAACGCAGTTAGCATAAGCAATGTAGTCGGCGGAGGCATCGGCATGCCTACAAACAACATCGCTGCTTCAGCGGCAAGTAACACTGTTGTGGCTGCAAGCGGATCTGCAACAGCACTTGGTATGAAGCCTTCCCCGGCGTTGACCTTAAGCTCAACATCACCACACATAATGCATCGGTCAGGTGAACTGACGTCAGGTACGACGTACGCCAGATCGCCATTTGAAGCTTCGCCATTAGCTACTAGTTTTATTGGGGCACCACCTAGTCATATCGGTAAGTTTCACATTAAAAAACCAGCCGGACATCAACCCATTTATTTGCTGTCATTGTAATTTGACAGGCACAGCGGTTTCCCCATTTGGGCGGTACGTAGGATCATTTGGATTTGCTGGTCTGACGCATTTTGGACGCGATATGTCATTAGGTGGGCATTTGGATGCATGGAGGTAAGTAAATCTGAATACCTACCTGGTACACATTGCCAATAATTGCCTTAGTCAAAAATTGTGTCATATATTAGAGCTATAAGAGCTAGAAACTACCACGCGCAGATCATGGCTACGTCGACTCGATTGGTTGTGTACGTTGCAGTGTATTTATTCAAGACATTCTCGATTAGTGCTTAAACTTAAACTTACAATTTGTTTCCAAACTAAATTTCAGTATGCCATTTGCATTAATTTCATTAATTATTATTTTGCAGAACTAGTTCTATGGCACGCTCTATGCCATATCATCCTGTTTCTGCCGGCGGTCCAACTGGTTGGCCCATCAAGTCCGATCCCGCGCTTGAGAATGCACGCCGAGAGGCAGAGGAGCGGGAACGAGAGCGTGAATTGCGAGAACGTGAGCAGAGGGAACGCGACCGGCAGAGACGAGAGCGCGAAGAGCGCGAACGCAAAGAGAAAGAAGAGAAATTAAAACGCGAGCAGCAGGAGCGTGAAAGAGAACGAGAACGTGAACGAGAGCGAAAGGAACGCGAGCGACGCGAAATAGAGCGACGTGAAATGGAACGGGAACGCATGCTGCAGCAACAGCGGATCAATGAAAGCAATAAGCAGGCAGCAGCCGTAGCATCCTCAGCTACACAACGGGATCGCTCACCTCATCGCAGCATCAGCGAACATAACCCGGAGATACGCATCAAAGAAGAACATCCGCGCACAAAAGAGGAGCAAGATGTGATGCTCATGCGTGCATCGACGGCAGCTGGAGTTGGAGATCCACGATATCATCCCTCTTCATTAGTAGCTGTTCAGGCGAATGTAGCCGTTGCTGCACATCATCATGCTAATTTCATGGTGACAGGACGACACGGCTTACCGCCACCAGCATCACATCTTTCCCGCAACATGATGCCACCAACATTGGGTGTCAGTGGCCCACTAACACATTTTGCTCCACCAGGCCCTCCAGCGTGGGGTATTGATCCGTATCGTGATCCATATCCACCCATTTTGCGATATAACCCCATAATGGAGGCTGCCTTCCGGCATGAAGCCGAAGAGCGGCAAAAAGCCTTAAGCATGTATGCGGCGCAATCAGCGGCTCATCTGAGAGGTAAGGAACCAAGTCCCATACCGCCACCGTCGGTTGGCCCTTTGGGTCCACCTCCCACACATCTCCGAATGCAGCCACCACCAGTTGTAGGCGTAATTGCACAATCAAATGCACCACCGTCTTCACAAAACTCTCAAACACAATTGGCTTCAATCGGAATTGTGAAGGGACCGGCGCCGCCTACGATGAACATGGCAGTACAGCACATGATGACAGGAGATCCCCTGAGTCATCCGGTAACATCCAAAAAAGAACCTGAACATACCATGGGCATAGTGGGTAATGCGTCTGGTATAGGTGCTAGCCATACCACCACTGTGCCTGGAAACGTCATAGGTATACCACCAGCGCCGCCAGTAACGCTAAGTCGATGATAATTTACTAGGAAACTATAAATAGTTGTTTTAAATTATAGAAATTTTTAAAATTTCAATTACTTCATCCCAATTTTATGTACTTTACTCTTTTGCCCTACCTCTATTCATCACAACCTTAGCCCGAAAACAAACCAAGTTAGTAAGCGCAACGCTTATGTAATATACAAAATATAAGTAAATATTTATTATTTTAATTTTAATGTGACAGGATAAAATGTCATAGTTAAAAAGGTGGGGTAACATTTTTACCTAATCAATAAAAAAGTGCGAAATGGTCGGAAGGTATAATTCCAATTCGCCTTTGTTTTTTTTTTTTTTTTTGCGAGCCAAACCATTTTTGTAACAAGTTTGCTTCCCATTTACGTCTACCCGCAGAATCAGACGCCACATGAAACATACTCGTAAATTCATAAATAAGATTTTAATCTTATAAAATCACCGAATACCTATTAGTTTAAATTAGATATTTAAGTTTGCAAATACAAGTATAAACTTAAAAGCATTTGTATTATTTGTATAATGTGAAATTTAAATTGACACAATTAATTCGAGGACATAATTATACTCAGATGTACATACATACACATGCAGACATACATACAATATACGTATATATAATTAGAAATAAACAAAAAGCTATTAAATCATAAATACAATTGTTGTATGCTATCATTCAGCAACTTGTGGAATCATACCATACCATTCCAGTCGTGCATTATATGTGTTTCAGATGTAATTTCATTTATGGCGATAATGTATATAGTTTTGAAGAAAATGATAATAGAAACATTGCTAATAACTGAAAAAAATGTATTTTTATTTTTTCCAAAGCCGCTCAAAGCCTTTAGGGTTTTTATTTTTGCTTCCCCGAAATAACTCTATTTTCCTTATTTTATTTTATAATACTGATCTCTAAGGCAGAGGACCTAATTTGTGTTGTGCAATGTCCGTCTGATTATGTGTACTTACGAACTATATTTTTTTAGCTATAGCATAGACCATAGACCTGATATTTTAAATATACATACACAAACAAATACTTACGATTTTTTTACCAATCTAAAATAAAAATAAACAATATGTATTTCATTTGTAAAGCCAAAGTCAATGGGCGCTCCTTCAAAGATCCAACACAAAATTCAAGGCCACGCCATATATAGTATAAGTCACTAAAGCAATAGATTAATTATAACATTTTTTAACTGTTGTCCTAAAAAGAACGATTTGTCCACAAGCTTTCATCTGTTTTCACTCTTGTTGTTAAAAGATAATTTTAAACAAAACGGGTTTATTTTTGAAATGATTCCCCAGTTAGGCTGACTATTGGCATGGGCATGATTTTTGCCGCTCCCGGCGACAATCAAAAACGTCGGGAATTGGAAAATCACTGAGAACAATTATTAAACAAAGCATGAGCAGAGAATACAAAAAGATATATCTTCTGCGGTTTTTGAGTTAGAGCCATCAAATTTGGTAGGTATTTGACTGGTAAGTATCGAGTGGGCCACACCCACTCTTGCCCTTATAATCGCCAAGGGCGATATTTGTGAAAGCGTAAATCGATAAAACCGCAGATCTCCCACAATTTTAAAGATAGAGTCACCAGACTTAAAGGATAGCTTGCTGGTAACCAGCATATATCTGGATCTGGATACCTTCGGTATGGAAACTAAAAGTTCTATTTTTGTATTAGCCATAACTGACAGCAGCAAGCGCAAACCCTTTCTGTATATGAATTAAGACGAATTCACTTTCTCTATATTTATTATTGGTATTTTATTGTTCTTATCAAGTTATCCGTTAGGATAATGTGTTACTGCAATTATTATTTGTTGATATTATTTAATTTATTCATATCACTATGAATTTAACTTAACTTAAACTATTTAGAACTATCTCTCGAAGCTCCGGTCTTCTTGTGGATCGTCGAGTCAGTATTTTTGGTGACGCCAGCTGCTACCATTGTGCGCAAAATATTCGCTTGAGTTTGCAGTTCTGGTGTTAAGGGTCTGTGGCTATCGACCGAAAAATTAACTTGTATATACATATTTTGAATTAAAGGCTTGTGTGCAGGGTAGTCGAAAATTGCTGTTTTTTCTGATAAGCCCAGACATATGAAAGTATGATCGTCTACTTACCTTCCTTCCCTTAGAAACTTTTACAAGCGCGTATCACATTCCAATTCACCATGCTACTGACCTCCTAATTCTGAGCTGGTAGTTGGCTCAATACGCCTCTAAAATTAGTTGTTTGAATAAAAAGATTATGGCAGAATGGATAGATTGCTGGAATATCCTTAAGAGGTTGGGACAACAGACTAGTATATGCTCCAAGATTCAAGTCTCTAGCTTTAAGTGTGTGGAGAGAAGTTGCAATCATACGGACGGAGATTTGTTTTCTCGCATTAAAAAAACATATATTTTACCAAATATTGACCTGACCGTACTCATCATCATCGGATCACTTCATCATAAGCTGCCAGTGGAGATGGAGGTAGGCGTATACACAAAAGTCACTAATTTCTTATACAATAACTACACTTTGTACAATTAATAACCAGTCGAGAAACAGAAAATATATAAGGAAAATGCTTTAAAAATGTACAAAAACATAATATTAATAATACCGGAATACAATTTAAGTGTCTGCACATTATCTCCGTTCTACAAGGGTATGTATGCTTCGGTGTGCCCACAGATAAGCGATCTTACTTGTTAAATTTGCCAAACAATTTGCCGATAACAAGCTGTCAAATTCTACCAAATATTTAGATATGTATTTGGTAAACATCCGAAGGCAGAACTTGACGCACATTAATATTTATGCGTGAATCGTTAATATAACCTTCAAATGGCATCCAAAAGTCCTCGTCCTTAACTTGATCGTATAATTCTGAATCCATTGAGGTGTTAAAGGGGTCTTCATGCATCTCTTTGGAGTTTCCATTCCATGGCTTTTTGTGTGTTTTCATAACTCGTGGCACTGCATGATAACAAAGTCGAGATTTCTCTGACATTACTAAAACATCTCCACTACGTAGATATAAAGCTGTGGGCTGCTCTTCTAGTGTCATGCCACCTATAAGAAAAATAGCAGTTTGTCCGAAACTGCAGTAGGAATATAGGTGAGCATTTTTGTATACATCTATATATGGATATGTATATAAAACTGTCGACATATGTACCTAAATGAAAAAAGTGGTGCTGCAAGGTTCAACTCCGAATGATCCGTGTGACCAGATAAGGTAGTGCCAATCGGATAGTAATTAACAATAGCAGCTTGTGGGATAAAATGCTGGTATCCAAGCACAAGAGAAAAATATTGGCACAGACTACTCAAGTCACTTGGGAACGCTGTGTGCTTAGCCTCATCGTATACCTTGGTGTCCCAGTTGTGATGATATCCCAAAGTGGTCCAACGCATCGCAGTCTTAAGGCGCTGATCAACAGTTTTGTGATCGCACTGATGTAACTCTCCCCACCAATTCGAAACTGCATTGACGGAAAAATGTTTCGCATCCAAGTTAACATAGTTGGGCGCTTGCGGGTAGTCGCGAAGACTTCGGGCTATCCAATAGCGTTGGGCCGTAGGTGTAAATGGATTGCGTATAACCAAAAGACCAGGATGATTTGCAAGCGTATAGCACCGCCAAACATTTGGTGATTGCAAGCCAACCGGCACTCGCAGACTTGGACATATCTGTATTTCAGGGACTATCGCCGGCTGCACCAATTCTAGCTGGAGACAATCGCATACAAAACACACATACATACGTGCATATGTATGCATAAACATACATATATTTGTATATACATAAGTATATATTTTAATATGTACACATGTTGTTATGGGCTTGCTGACTGCTTATACATGTGGATCTCTACTTACGTTATGACAACCACTGTCGAAATTTGTTGCTTCAAATTCGTCAAGGTCAATTACATCTTGGAGATCAGGTGATTCTGTTTTTTTTTTATATCGCTTGAATGCTTGCTTAAACATTTTCTAAGATTATTGTAAACATATTTCTAAATAAACTTTTGGGTATTATAGTTAATGAATAAATAAATATGACTAAAACGATGAATCGATAAATTAATGGTTTGGTAACTGTGTTGTCAGTTTAGCTATTTTCCCGTCAGCTCTGGCAATTCTCTTCTTTTCCTTTTTACGTCTTTGAATCCACATTTTTCCCAAAAATTTCTGTTTTTGAATCACATTTTCGCTCAATTTAATAACAAACACAAAAGAATTGCAATTTATTTACCAATAAATGCAAAAAACCCTCGGATTTTAGAGATTAGAGAATTACTAGAGACTTGATATACAAGATTTTTTATTAAGCTTAATAATCAGATCGATTAATCTTAAAAAATAATATGTCAAGATCTACAAAATGACCTTCAAAAATACAATAAATGTTGCCTTTCTTGGTGGAATTGACTTCCATATAGATTTGAAAAGGAAGATAAATACCAAAGCATTGAATTCGCAAAATATGTAACAAAAGATGTGTCCACACACTTTCATTACGCACTGTACCTCATGGAGGATTGCCGATAACCACCATCAGAATATATCAATGCTGTTCTTTTGACACCGAATAGCTGTTCACAAAATCTACATGTGTGGACAGCGAGTTAACAGTGTGGTTTTCAGTTTTATCGAAAACAAGAATAAATTAAAATTTTCTTGTTTCAGATTGAAAGTTTTTCGTTAGCGATAACTTTGTTTTCCATCTGAGCACAGTGCCATATCGATATATTAATGCAGGCGAAATCAGTGGATTTAAATGTTTCACGACTTTGGTCACACTTAAGGTTGTATTTATTAGTGACATATACACATACTTATGTATGTATGTACATAGAGGACTATTTACATTGCTTAAATAACTCTGTTGTGAAAAGCTTTTTTTTTTGCTGAGCGAAAAGTTTTGCTTGAAATGACATGGACCATGGACTAAAGAGATGTTCATAAAAGTGACAAAAGAAGTAAATAATAAATAAAACTTGATACATGTAATGGAATAATTGTTACATATTGTAGTTTTTTCTGTGAACATAATATTTTCGTGACATGGATGCGCGTGCGCGTGCATTCATTTATATACAAGTGTGTATCTATTTACATACATAATTATGTATGGGAACAAGTTCCGTAAACATATACATGCATATATATTTATACGATGTGCACAATAATATGAACGAGCAAAATTCAAATTAGAACAATTAAGTGGCGCCGCTGCCAATCCTTAGTATTTGTTGTCTGTGCTCCAAAAATGTTGCGTTGCAAAATTACTTTCACCAAGTCGCATTTGCTGGTCAAGTGGGGCAAACTATAAGGACGTCAGACAGGTACAATCCCCATTTCGAAATGCAACAATAATATGATTTTATCTAATTTATGTTCTTTTCAATTTTAGCAAATACCGTTTGAGCATAGCCAATTAATTGTTACACAGATCGTTCAAAATGAGTTTAAAACATCTCGGATGAAAGCAAAATATTTCACAATATAGCTGTGCACTTAATCACTCACTAAGTGGTTGATTTCTGACCGTGCGTTGGTGTGCAAAAAAAAAAAAGAAAAAAAAAAAACAAGTTGTTATCAAAGTTTATGTTAAATGCGCCATGTTATCTACACCTTCATCGTCTAATGGAACGCCTGCAACGGAACCTTCGAAACAGGACTACCATAAACAGAATATGATAATTTCAACTACCACAGCCATAGTTCCCAGCAACAGTATAGGCCTGCATCAGTATCAGCTGACGTTTACAAAACTCAACAAATTATCGGATGGTTCGTTGGACACGTTGGGTGTTGATGCCTCTGAAACGAGCACATCTATTACTGCACCGCACTCGATGCTAAATCCTCCCTCATGCTTGACAACATGCAGTAAGGCTCCACCTGTTAGAGCGGCCGTCCACCAACAGCAGCGCCATTATGTGTTGCAAAAGCAGGCATCCAATTACCGCTGTTCTAACTCCAATGAGTTGCCGCAACGACAGCATGTACATACTTCGATTTCGTCTGCCCCATCAACTTCGGTTCCTTCTTCGTTGGAGGAACCAACATCTTCGTGCAGTACAACCACTAAAGGGAACGGAACTCCATTGATTACACTGAAGATGACACGGACTATTCCATCTGACAAAGTAAGTTGTATATATTATCTGACAACATCTTTAGAACATTAATCATTGATTGTTAATTTTGGCCATTTGGCAACTTTGAAGGTGCGAAATCTGTGATCTGATAGATGCTACTTTTTATTAATAATAATAATTTATGTCACAAATAAGCGTGCCGAGAAGTGTATGTCAATTCTATCCTTAGCCCTGTAGTGATGTCCTTGGCCCATTTAATTTTATTTGATATCTCAGTTAAGCCTTTAAAATCAATAGAGAGATTATCACTGTCCAGCTCAATATGGATTTTTAACAAAGAAATTGACTGTTCGCTATTTTAAGCCTGAGACTTCTGATTTTCATACTTACAAATTATTATATTGTATTTTGGACATGACATTTACTCTTTGTAAAAGAAGAGGCTTTGTTTGTTTAAAACTCAAAGGTGCTTGCTTACATCTACGCCCAAGAGGAAGCGTTTCCTATGGACACGGGGCGGTGTCTGCAAATTTGATATAAGCGCTGAATACGATAGAACACGTCTCAATAAATCAGAAGCCGTTCATAAAGACTACCTGAAGCGACCAATAAAGTTCACATCTATTTTTATGATGTTGCTTAAAGCGTTGGACAACTAGTATAAATTTTAGAAGAAAATATGATCCCATCGATATTAAAGATGGCTGATTGAGGTGAATATACATTTCATCAAGATAGCGCATTACCGTACACAGTAAAAAAAACATATAATATGAGGTTTTTCAATGGAGAACCTATGGGCAATAATGAATAGAAATTTACGTAATCCAGAACGATCTGTGAGCGGACTAAAATAAAAAAGGTTGGGGATTCTATAATTATTGAGGACTTTAAAAATGTAATAAAATTTAAAAAACAAATGAATTACAATTAATTTTTATTGTTAATTTTGTTGTTGTTTTAAGATTAAAAAAAAACATTAAACTAGTTGAATTCTATGAAATGCTTTCGTTTCATTTATTTTCTTTCTGAAAAACCATACCATTTTAATTTTTCCATTCTCCAAACACACAAATGTACATACATCTTACAAAATGATTAAATCAACGCGAATTAATTTGCTTTGTTCATAACCAGCTCATGCATTCCTATTATGATTGATTTGATCTTTTCCTTCGCACAAGCACGAACTAGAAGCAAACTGGAGCGAACAAACAGCTGCCGTTCGCTAAATTACTTTATATAGAATTGTTAAGCGCAAGATATTGTTCATACTCGATAATAATTGTTTCAGCTCTCTGAAGAATATATATTTCAAATTTCAAGTGTTTTGATTGCTGGGAATTAAAAGAATTGGATCCTACGAACGGCGGCGAACGTTGCACAAAATCAATATACCCAAATACCTTCGGTATTAGACTATGAATACAAACAATGAACACAACACGGACGCTTTACTATATTGGTTAATAAAATGCATTTCTTTTTAACTCAATCCTTGAAATGATAAAGAACAAACATTCCTTGAACAACCAACGACTGAAGAGTAAGAACGCAACCGGAAACTCGTTATTGTCACAGAAATTATTTTAAAATGGAAAATATTAGTTTAAACGCCACATATACAAAATATTAGTTATTGATTAAAAAAGTAGTTATTCTAAAACTTACAGCTAGTAAATCGACAAACTTACTTGAAGACATTCTGTGGCATAATCTTAACTTAAAATAAATATTAAGATCAAACATATGCCGGTTTTATTTTTAACTAATTGTTTTCCGATAGCAATAAAACCATATTTTTTACTCTATCCTTAAAATAGGTGATTATCGATATTTGCGATTATCGATTTTCTAGCAACAAATTTACAAACTGTAAATATTTGTCTCTTTGTTTTTTTTCCAGATAAACTTGCGATTGATTCTAGTAAGCGGTAAAACAAAAGAATTTATATTTAGTCCATCAGATTCTGCCGGTGATATTGCTCAAACCGTTTTCGAAAATTGGCCTGCAGGTAAGTTAAACTAGTTCTTTTAATTCCTTTGCAAAAGGTGGTCTTATTTTATCACTATATATATAACTGTATCAAAATCTGTCATCCAAATTACTGTTACAAAATTCAGTTGTTGTGTGAACAATGATTGTCAAGTTAACTACCCAAACCAAACCAACAAAACAAACTGTCTAAAAACTTTCGTGGTTAGACAGGCTGCTCAAATGGCAGGCAGAACATGCATCTCCAGGATACTACACATTTTCCTAGTTAACACGACACAACCTGCTAGGATGTGTTTTTTATGACTTCCTCGTTTTCACAAAACCGGCATAGTTCGCTACTAAAAATACCCAGTTTAGATAGGTGACTTCTTAGTCTACAATGTCCTATCAATAGACCGGTGAGTATCCCAAGCCAATTCTTTCCCATGGTTATTACCTGCTTAAAACGCTTATGATTATAGCCACAAAAAAAAAGGCATTTGGGTTGACGGAGGCCTTGTGCCTCTGCCCAGCTCCGTTGTTGTCCCTGTCTTTCTTCGTTACTAAGTTACAGTCGTATTGTGTGTCTTCCTATGCCACAAAACGGTTCTGGTCCAGTTAGGACACTCTCTGCCCCATTTTCTCTTGCTCATTAGCCTCTCCATTCCCCGCTATATCCTTGTGTCGCGGAACCCATCTTAGGGTAACCCTATTGTGTGCTCCGAGTTGGTCTACCTTGGGTCGTACCCCACGAACTACTCTTGACGTTATCTTCGTCCTCCAAAGGCATTAATTGCTGCTTGACTATCGGATACGATGGCTATATCCGTGTTCAGGATATAATTACGTTTCAGGTTGAAATCCGTACATCTCCCTATTGCACACACCTCAGCTAAAAACGAATCAGTTCTTACAAACAAAAAAAAAACTATTTAAATTTAATTATATTCTTCTTTCTTTTCAGATTGGGCGCAAGAAGCTGTTTCTAAATCAGAAATCTTACGGTTAATTTATCAAGGCCGATTTTTACATTGCAATGTAACGTTGGGTGCATTAGGACTTCCACTAGGCAAAACGACTGTTATGCACTTAGTACCGCGTGATAATTTACCAGAGCCCAATTCGCAAGGTAAGACAAAGTACATATTTTGAAATATATGGCTGCTCCCAAGTAAGTTGGCTCGTGTGGTACGTTAAGTAGTTACTCTTTGAATATCTAAATCTAGCTTATACGTAATACAGCACTGAGTGAAAAAAACAAATATATATCCAACGATCTTGTTCAAAACGGATACACATGAAAGCGAAGAAGGGATTCGCATTCGCAAATAAGAGCTCGAAAAAATAAAATTGTCGGTTTTCAGCGGGGGAAAGAAGATCGCTGCTGCCTTTATTATTTTTGTATTTATTAGTATGTATTGAGCTATTGTATTAAGATAACCACTATACTCCTCATAATGCTCACTTAGTATGTGAAGTTCGCCTCTAATATTATCTCAGAATCCACACTGAAGTGGTACTTATTGATACAAGAACTGTCAAACATAAATTGGAAAAACAGCGGGAAATAAAGCTGCAAGTTAGCCAGTTGTTTTTAGTTTCTACAATTGAAAGTGTTTTTTTTCTTTCTGATCTATTGGCTTAGTTTTAGGGATAATATGAATTTTCAGGACTGTTAAGGGCATAGACCTAGAACCAGCAGCACTTGGGTCCTTAATTAATATTATAATATATATAATAAGAAGCATTCTATTCAATGGCTTAATCGGAAACATTTACAAATCAAGCGTCCAATCTAAGAAATCATGCTGAGCTAATAGCACAAGGTGATTTTGATAGTAAGACTTGCGAATAACCTTTTTTGACACCACATATATGTTGCATATTAACTTGAATATCAGAAAAACCAGAGATATATAAACCAGTAATAAAAATGCAATTTGATGTGAACGTATTTGACTGAACAAATATTTGCATCAATATTAACTTAACCATTTCTGACTAATGCGAGTCCAACCATATAGACGAGTCGATCCATCTCGCGTATTAATTATATAGTACAGTACAGTTTATTCAATAATTGGGCACGCTCTCCCAAATATCCCGGAAGTCAGTGTCTCCTGCAATTGAAAGGCACAATATGCTCGATCCAAAAAAAAAACCAAATACAAGTAAAACTTCAAGTATTTATTGAGGCAGAGGAAGTGTCATGATTGTGGTGCTACGTTCACTGGGATTTTAAGCCTAGTCACCAAATTTGGACTGTAGACTTAAAAAATCGGCATATAAACTTCCAGGGCACACCCATTTATATGCCTATTCATATTTAAATATGGAGAAATTAATAGATCAAGTAAAAGTTAAGTTATGATAATCATTATTTTTTTTATGTTTTTTGTTTACAGATCAAAGGCAGAAGAGTAAAAGTGGATCTGGGCGTTGCTGTTCTACAACATGCTGTATTTTGTAACTACCTTATCTTTTAGTTGTACATGTATATCGTTAATTAAATAAAATGTAACAACTTGACAACAATATTTTGCAGTCGGCAATATTAGTTTTTAGTTTTGTTTTACTTTAATTTATAAGGAATATACAGTCGTGCTTTTCAAACTCTAACAAGAAAGGTCGACATAGGTCCACATATAAATAATGATGGCACAAAATTCTCTAGATATTTCGACTCTATATCTATCTAAAAAAAACTGTCGGTGATATGGAACTTTAAGCGGCTGTCCGTTGACAAAGTTTCGATTTAAGAAAATAATTTTTTTTCCATTTTTCCCATTTTTAATGGTTTCAGGGTGTAGCAAATACAACTAAATATAGGCGGTAAAATATTAATTTTTCTGGAGCTATACTAAGTATAGGGAAAAGATCAAAATTGCTTATGCTAGTTTAATTAACCCATTAAAACAACATGTTTGATATTAGCGCAATTAATATAGCAAATATATACGCTCTCAGTTACCGCATTCTAAGCAGCAGTTTTTTTTTCGAATAAAAATACAAATATGCAAATTATAATAAAACAATTAAACTAAATCTATAAATTTAAAATTTGTTATTTCTCTATCGAAGAATTGGCATCGGATTACTATTTGACAATTCAGTGTCCTAAAGAAAATATATATTTTTTAAATATATGCAACTACAGCTGTATACACATTTTTACTATACTCTTTTGTCCCAAAATGTGTGCAAGTAAAGACCGATCCCATTAACCGCCGCAACGACATTTCCGACTGTCGGTCCTTTGTCCCAGCAAAGTTGTCTCTACATTTGTAAGCTGTCATGGTAAAATGCGGATGTGGCTGCCCTTTTTCTGCAGGCAGCACATTTGTTCTGATTCAGTTGTTGGATATTGCATGAATCAAGCTTCTGTTCGACCTATAGAAAAGTTTAAGTTATCTAAGTTACGAAGACAAAGTTATTTACAATAAGTTCGATTGCAACTTAATTAAGTTGGTGTAAGTGAAAATTCGACAGGGAAGCTTGAGTTAGAGAAGTTCGACTATACGTTGATGTAAGTAAATTATGTAAGTCAATGTATGGTCGAGCTCCTCTAACATCTCTAATTTCTCTAGCTTCCCCATATGCATATAGATATCGAGTTGTTTGACTGCATAAAATAATGTTACATATACTCATAATTGTATTAAAATTTGTTTTAGATGTTTAAAATGTAATCTTATCTAGAATTGAGTAAATATATATAATTATTCGACTATTCATTAAAATGTATAGCAAAACATACACACAAAATTGTCTTAACTATGTCCCCAGGTAGTATGATCCAAAGGGTCATGCTTTTATTGGAAGGGTCCCATTCAATGCACGCATACAGACTATAAGAACAACAGATTTTGGAATTGAGTTTGATCGATAAAGTGCCCCGGTTCGAGAATATAGACACAAATCGAATTCAGATACAAGCACATGCCACAATTTAAAGGTCTACCCTTACTGGTAGTGGCATATTTTTGATCGTGAAGATCGGACAAGAAACATCCAAGTTATAGCCCAAAACGTAGTCGGATATTGATCTCTGCACAACAGGAGCAAGAAAATGTGTGAGAAGGTTACGGTACGATACTGTAAGAAAAATGTGATTTAGATCGGGATTTTGGCAACAAAAATACAAAAAAAAAATACCTGCGCCGACCAGCAAAAATTGTAGTACTTGCATAACGGCTTACATTTGGGTGTGCGAAACTTTTAGTCGAGCTCTTTTGGACAGAGCATTCTTACTTGCTTCTCTCGCTTCCTTTGTCCAAGGCTTTCAAGAAGCCACATCTATTTTTGCATGCTCCCACTAAATGAAAATAGCTTTAATAATAGTTGGGCAATGTTACGTGTGGTAGATATATTTATTAAGGTACTATAAATTTACTGGCTATATATATATATACATATGTAAGCTGATAATCATATTTTACTGCATTCAATATATTGTAAAGTAGATATATAAGTGATTTCTTTCGCTTTACAATCAGTCTCTTTTTTCTGGTTTTACCCTTTTTATACTCTGTTCATAAAGGTGAATCAGTGTATTTTCTTGATTTTAATTTTTCGTAAATTCTATATACGCCGGATATCTCTCCGATTCATGGATTACTGATGTCCTCCTTCAAATATCAATTAGAAACATTGCCGCCTGCAAATCGCAATGAAAGATATATGTTTTGGTATTAAAGTCCGAGGAGTTTGGGAATCATTAACGCCACAATTAAGAAAGCTCCCTCGTATCAGTTTTCAGCTGTAATTACACTGGGAACAGAGCATTGATAAGCTCCTACTGCTTTCAGTTTAATTCACATTTTTCGGCTCAAAGTTTCCTATGTATTTCACTACATACAATTTTTTCGCTGATTTATGTTTACATATGTATGTACAAAATAAAAATATTTCTAAAATACGTAATGTGATTAAAAAATATGCGCCGTTTCGTTAAACATATTATAAAATTAAACGAACTCATAGAATAACAAATAATAATTTTAGACAGATGAGTTCGATTAAAATGCGACTAAATCAATAACTTAATAAGACTTCTGTTGCCATACTAGTGTATTTAGTATATTTTGGCGGTGTTCCTTATCTTAAGAGCTTATAAGCAGTTGCGAGTTGAAGCTGGTCCAGTCGGCGGAATTCCATGACAGGCCAGAGAATATAAAAACAAATCTTAAATATTGGGTTCTGCGCATTTTCCAAATGTTGCCATAATTTAAGACTTTGTTTCATGTAACTCCTTTTGCGATTGTGCTTGCATTTTGCACGTCTGAGAGAGGTTGGGCACAGCGGACACAATAGGCGTTTTGATGGCGTTGGTGATACATGATAGTTCATGCTAGTATCGACCATTATAATATCCATTTAATAATTCCGGATTCTCTCTCGGTTGTAGCTTGCGACTGTGTTCTTCAAATATAGCTTCCATTAATATCATGCACTGCTGGAGTTGATCCTATCGTTAAAGAAATAGTGTGAATTAAAACATTGAATAGCTGTCTCGCTAAACGTTAACCAAACCTGCCCCACACTTGTTAAATCCGTAAGAAGGCTCAAAAGAAAGTGTATATTATGTCCGGTACACAAATGCCAATTAAGTCCACTTATTGATGCGGCAATGCTCGATGCCGCAATAGTGCTCGATGTATACTTGGAAAACCTATGTTCTGCAAAGTTGGTTCAAGAATTGGTTATTAAAGATATACTTACAATACAAAATATAATTATAAAAAATACTTTATACTTAAGCTACAACTATAAGATTTGTGATGATGAAGATGACCAACTAAACCAATTTCAAATTTTAAGCAAATAACAAGAAAGAACGGCTATCAAAGGCACACTGAAGACTACATACCCTTGCAGACCGGAGAAAACCTGACGACATCTAAACATAACTATGAATATTAAAAACCGACCCATCGTTCCTATCGCAGATATATGATAGTAATCCGATCTGACCGGCTCCTACGTATGTACGCTTGCAGTAAAAAGCCGGATGCATTCTGAGGGACTACTTCGAATACTTCGGCTTCTGAAGCTGATCAAGAATATAGAATATATATATATGGTTTTATGCGACAAAATTATAATATCTTCTCAAAGACAAACCACAAATGCACAATATCCGCCGTAATGTACTCGAGCCCATAACACATCTAAAATGATGTTCAGCCTCCGACAAAATCAGACTGTTTTATAAAATCGCTACAGGTGACTAATCTTAAAAGTGGACATGGCCAGATATTTTGCTCGTCTCTTCGAAAACTCTTATCCGTAATTTATTATAAAAATTATTTATCAAACTACCCTCGGATAACCAGGAAAAAGTTAAGTTTGCGATGTTAAATTAATAAATAAATAAATAATACATTTAAATACAAAACAAAAACTTAAACTTAGACTTTTTAGTGTTTATTTTCCGGATTAGGGGCACAAACTACGTTGAAAGAGTATCAGGCTGTTCTGAGCAGTTTTGGTTATTTTTCTCTGACATTGACGTATTATGTGTATTTATCCTTACCTTTTGCCGCTAAAGATATGAATGCTTGAGCATGCTGGCGCACTTTATCGATGTTCAAGTCAGAAAAGTGTTTGCTGCTAATAGGCAGACGTATAATCAAGAGCTCCAGGAAATCTAAGGGCGTCACCGATGAAAGATCCCATCCTAGACGGCTCAACACATATAGCTCCCATTTCTGAAAGTAAAAAGATGGTGTAAACATATATATTTAAATCTGAAAATGTACAAACAATGCTAATCTAAAAGTGGAGACCTCTTAAAATTGATTGCTTGTTGCTACTATAAGTTGAATGTACTCACTGGGCCCGAAAGGAAAAAATACACATTGAAAAGTGCTATAATAATAGGCAGTGTGTGTGTCGATAAATAATAATTGTTTTTAATAAAAAAGGAAAAGAAATACTAATTAGTATAAATAAATATTTAATTGTAATTTATAAAAAAAAAGCTCAATAAAGAAAAATCAATCTCAAAACTAAGGCCAACTTACTTAATTGAATTTCTTTGCTTTTGCAAAAATTCGGAGATTACTTACTATTAAATCATCTTTATAAATGCTGTTATCCGTGTAGTAGACCAGAAGCTCTGCCGAAAGCGCGCGACAGCTGGGCTCACGTAGCTTGGAAGCAAGTAATAAGCAGGCGGCAGCTAAGATTTGTAGGTGAGTTTTTCGCACAGATTTCGTTGACAGGAACCGATCCATGTAGTTTAGTGCTAACAGAACGACTTCCTCTTGACATTTCTCTTCAGCACACACCTTAAACAATACAGACAATAGAACAATATTTAATTATTGCCGATCACAAACCATTTCATAAATGTTGTGTTCATGTATCGCGGATCACATATTCCAAAAAAGAACGCTGTTGATCAGGGCTTACCGAAAGAATACACACAGAAAATCGCTTTCAAAGTTCAAAATGCAAAATGTGCACATTGTTAATTTTGGGGACAGTTTTCCATAACATCCACTATGGCAGTTTCGGACGACCAACATTTTATTTGAATAAGGTGCTCAAATTGAGCCGAAATATTGTGTCTTCCTTGTGATTATTTTCGTGTGCCCACAGCAAATGTGAAGGCAGTTGTTTTTTGGATTTTGGGCGATAATAATATAATGTGTATATACGGAACTCAGATGAGAACCATTTTTTACTCACCTCCATCATCCATTCCGCAACAATTTTGCGCATTGGCGGGGTAATATCCTTCTGTACAGTTTTAAAATATGTTTCGATAATGTGCTGATGCTTTTCTTCCGATTTTAACGCATTTTCTAAACAGCGATCCGATTTGAAAATGGGATCTGTAACGACCATATGTGCATTTCCATACTCAAAGTGTTTATCGGCTGTAGTTGCCCCTTCTGTTGGACTTGTCGCTGCTGGTGCGCAAGGAGTCAAGCTGATGGTGTGTCTACAGTGCTGTTGTGGTGATTGGTAATTGACTGACTGGCTCTGTTGTAGATGTTTTGTCGATTTTGTTGCACCAACCGGCGATGCAACTGAGGCAATTACATACACCACCTTACTCATATTGCCCACAATAGGCACGGTTAAGGAGCATAGTATATCACGGCTGCCGCCTCTAATATTTGCTGCCGTTGACGAGGGTGGTGGCGAGCAGGGTAAGGCGTTTCGTTTAATCGGCGTTTTCTTTTTATACCTATTTAACAACTGTTTGGGATGCGTAACTATGCTCTCCCTACACAGTAAATCCATATTTCATCCACGTAACCACTTTGTTCGTCAAGAAAAGAAATGCTTAAGACTTTTTTCATACATATAATATATACATATTTGCAAAATGTCTTGATTGGTTGGTTTTACTGAAATCAAATTTAGAAATTGAAAAAATGTGAAAACGTTGCCAGTGAACGTGAGAGATTTGCGCATGGGACGTGACTCGACGTTTTTACTAATCTACCTTTAAAGTTTGGCAGTAAAAAGTGTAAACCTGACGAGGGCAATATCAGCTAACATTATATTTATAACTGGTATTCGATTTCTCAGCGCCCAGTAGCCTATGTGGCCTATTGAAATATCTAATTGCAATGGTGTCCATGCGGACGGGTATTTCTCAAAACCAATACACTACCTTCCACCATAGGTGGAGTATATAAAAAAAGAGTTGATTTAGGTGGAATTAGAATACATTTTTTGTTTATATTTTCTTGATCAGCATTACTAAATAGCCGCCGTCCACACCAATGTAGAACATTGATTATTTAATATTAAATAATATTTATTTTGAAACGTACAAAACATAAAAACATAACTAAAATTTAGATGTCGTCGGTTTGACACCGGTTATGTGTGGGAATGTTATCTTTGGCGTGCTTGGAATAGTCGTTCTTTCTTGTCTTGTAATACCTTAACAATGTCTAAAGCGGACATCAAGGAGCTCTAAAAACGGAATTTAATTATTTGTATTTAGAATGCAACAAAATGCAACATGTTGCGACATGTTTTCGGCACACACATGTATGTAGGTAACTTTTTTATATAGATTCCAGATCGCGCACGCACCTGCAGATCAAAATATGCATGCACACACATAAACATTTAAATAATTATTTTGGCGAAATGGAAACACACTGTAAGGGAAACACACCCGATCAGCCTTAAATAAAATAATGAATATAATGCTCTGCGCATTTTTAGGTTGCCTTCCAGAAGTTATGTGTGCACACGTGTTATGATTTATTATATCTCAAATTTATTAATATATATACATATAGCACAAGTATTTGTACATATGTAATCTCCATATATTTATATACCATAAATATTTATTTATTGTCGATTTTCACTGGCTTTTGTCGGTTATTTTTCCCTTATGATATTCTAACGTATGTGTGCCTCATATGTACGTATGAACGAACACTTCTAATGTATGTACTATGTATATACATACATTTATGAATGCACATACAAAAAGCGATATACATATATATTTACATGCATATATTTTAGCTTGAATACAGGCCTGCAGTAACACATATTGATACTACTTATTAAACTTATTTGTTGTTTAACCGCCACACTATTATAAGTGGTAGGCTAATGTAAAACATCTTTAAAAAAATGAACTTCGTGTTAACCGGCGGGTACATACATACGTATATCTAAAAACAACACTTCGACTTCAAAAATGAGCAGATAATATCGGTTATTGCCCTGTGCACAAAGTTGAGATGATAACTAGCAATTTGGTTTAGCGCGCTTCCACATCGTTTGCATCCCCACGTTTCCAACAAAATTCCATAAAATTCCATTCACACTGAGCGATATTTTGCATCAAATACCATGTTTGACAATGTTTCATAATGTTTTGCTGCACCAAAAATTGCACAAATGTTCCGCAACACAAGGGGATGTTCCTAATTCACTTTGTTGCACTCAGATTTCTGTGATATTTTCGGTGCACCTATAAAAATATATGACATCGCTGCGCAAATGCTAACAATCAAGTGCAGAACTCGATCTGCAATTTTAAAACGGCAAATAATCAGAAATGTAAGAATAAAATATTATTTTCAAGTTAATTATTTTTAATTACATGTATTTTATAATAACAATATTTCAGTAACAAGGAGTGGTATTAACTCCAGACGGAATAAAAAATTTCGAATCAGGTTGTGAAACAAAGTTGCTTTATATGTGCTGTGTAACCTACAGACGCCAAAAAACATATATATGTAAGAATTCTCATTAATTTTGTTAATTAAGACACATGTATGCCAATGGTAGCAAATTAACTCTGCATAAGTATTATGAGAGAGGAAGGTTCCCTTTGTAACACCATGTCCATATCGCCAGCCAGATCTTGCAGAACAGTGCAAGGCAAACAGGAACAACACCATTCGATTCATACTAAAAATCAGTTGCTCATTCATTTTTTACGTACAAATTTTGCAGGTAACTTGCATATGTGGCGGCTGCTACTGATATTGCTTCTATTAACAGCGTTTCACATCATTGAAAAATTCCGTGTGTTTCACTTGGATTCGCCTTACATCATTTAATTCTTGTAACCAATTCTATTAGATGTTTTTTTTACTACGGCGACCGCCAAAATATAATACTGGATTCACACAAAATGACGTCAAGCATCAATCATCAGTTTTAATGATGCTCCGGGCTTGCGGTGCCGAAAATTCAGCATCATATATGCATCAGTAGGGGATGTTCGTAAATCACTTTGTTGCACCCAAAATATTGTCAGTATTTTCCAGTTGACCAGCAAAAACATTTGGCATTCACTGCGAAAACGTTAACAAACCCTGTGCAAAGAATTGAAATTACAATTAGAAAATGCACGACAATCAAGATAAATAAAATAAAATATTATTTTCAAGACTATTTTACTTAATTACATGTATTTTAAATTAACAATATTTGAGGCAACAAGGATAGAATTTCAACTAGAAAAGAAGCTCCAACCGATACTGATGGTAACGTTACCAATATGAACAGCGTTTCACATCTTTGGAAAATTCCGATGAGTTCCGCGAGATGTGAGTCTGTGCGATTAGCGTATAATATTTCTACACCAATTGTCTTCGAATCCTGTGTACAGTGTTGCACTGAAAGTCAAACTTTTAGTGGTGGACCGAAATAACATAAGTTTACTGAGTGCAACAAAATCATTTGGGAACATCTCCTGGTGATGCAAAAAATATGCTGCATTTTCGGCAGAGCAAAACTAAAGGGGACGTCGTGACGATAATGCCACTGTTTGAATTCACATAACATAAAATAGAAATGCCTTCAGAAGTGTTCCATACATTACAATCGTTCCTCAGTGCATTCCCGCAGTCCCGGTTATCGCACTGAGCTAAACGATATATTGCGTGAACAAAAGTTAATATATGTTGTATATAAAAATGTATGCATGAGCAAAGTATGTATTAATGAACACGGCTGAATATGTCATATGCAATACAGAACAGAATAAAACTAATAGCAAATTCATCTACTTTTGGTAAATAAGTGGTAAAATGTCGCATCCGTGAAAGCAATTGAAAGAGGGAGAACGGCTATTGTCAGTTTGAATTAAATCGGTACGATACGATAACGATATACCGATAACATAAATCAACATCTCAGTCTAAATAGCTTTGTTATGGCTTAGTGTAGTTTTCGATTGCATATATATTTCTACTGAATTCGGTATTTGTATTTATTCCATTACACTTGCCGTAGCTAGCTAAATACTCGGCTCTTTGAGCTCGGGCGCTAGTGCGCAACAAATACCAAGTAAAGAAATTTATTTTGTACCGGAAATCAAACGATAGGGCAAAGCAAATAAAGTGCTATGGTAAATACTCACATACTATTGCTTTGACTATTTTTCAAGTATCCCATCTTGCTGTTAACATATTATCTGGCAAATCTCTTTCACCATATTTGCAAACATACACATGCCCATACTTGCAAATGTATTTTTGTTTATTTGTAATTTTGCATGCATATGAATATGCATTTCCACGTACAATTATTTGTATGCATTTTTACACGTTTCTATGCGGCTTTATATAGGAAATCCAACAACTGGAAATACTGTGCAAGCAGTTGTATGAAGCAACAGATGCCAGTGTCCGTGCGGATGCTGAAAAGAGACTCATCACATTTGTCAATAGCCAGGACGCCCTACCCAAGTGCCAGTTACTGCTGGACCGAGCTGATTCCAGCTACGCGCAGCTACTTGCCGCATCTACCCTCACAAAACTGATACAGGGGATAACTCTTGGGCAGCGCATTGATATTCGCAGCTATGCTCTTAATTACTTGGCAACCAGGCTTAATTTGCAACACTTCGTAGTGCAGGCACTTGTTACGCTTCTTGCTAAAATAACAAAATACGGCTGGTTTGATTCATACAAGGGCGAACTTGTCTTTCAGAACTTACTTGAGGATGTCAAAAAGTTTTTACAGGTAAGCATTGCAAGTGCTAAGCCAAAATGCTTAATAAATGTTTGTTAAATATTTATCAATATTTTTCCTTAGGGATCCGTTGAGCATTGCACTATTGGCGTACAAATCCTCTCACAGTTGGTATCAGAAATGAATTCAATCGTGGAATTAGATGCACATTTATCGTTTTCAAAAAACCGAAAAATAGCTACATCTTACCGAGACCAGCAGCTGTATGATACTTTTTTACTATCCTGCTCTCTTTTGATAAATGCGCGCGACAATAGCAAGAACTTGAACTTCCTGGACGAGTCGCAACAAGCGTGAGTTGGTTTTTGTTAACGCTTACTAGTTTTAGATCCTTACTTATGCACAATTATATATGTAAATGTGAATGATACTCGTACACAGTCCGTCTCCCATTTTTAGACTCTTCCAGGGGTGTTTAAAGTTTTGTTGTGCAATGTCTAGTTTTTATTGCAAAATAGAGAGTTCTCTATTAAAGCGACTATGGAGTGAAGGACTGTATCAGTGGATCTGCCCTTCCGATTGTTGGGGCCCAGGAATGAGCTTGAAGTCTGGGGTGTTTCTCAGATTTAGGCTTAAAGATGCTCTTTTTAAGCAAAAAGGTATATAGACGGGGAAATCTTCAGAGGTTTTGTTAGATGGCTTACCAGCTTTGGGAATAAAACCGATTGTTGGCTGAAGCCAATGGGGATGTAATTTGGCAAGTCTTTAGAACCTCTTTGAAGATTTCGTATAGCCGGTTAACAGCTGTTGAACGGTTGTAGTTGGGTTGGACTGCCTTAAAACGCTTGAAACAGTTTATTGCCCATTTTATGATATGTTTACAGAGGGTAGATTTGAGGGAGGTGATCTCTTCGAAAACATTATTCTGGTGGTTTGTAGATAGCTCGGAGCATACCGGGAAATGAGTGCCATGAACCGTCATTTGTTTATAGATAATCAAGTGTGGGTGTCGTTCTGGATAAGATTCGCCTTAGCTGAATGGAGTGGTTCCTTGCGTCATTTGCACAATATTTATAATACAATTTTATATTATTATATATATAAATATTTCACACCAACTTGTGATAGACCGCCTTGGGTCCAGGGTACTTCTTCGTCGAGCTTTCTCAGCTGCAGCACTCTTTCTTGCTGTATGGGTATTTCCGAAAATCCTCAGCAAGGATGTAAAAAATCAATCGAAATCAATAGATACATATTACAACAATTAATTATTAATTTGTCAACGGATTTGTATTGATTTGTATGAAACAAACCGTAAAAAAGGCACTAAAAATAATGAAATGGCTATTCGCTTCAGGCTATGTTTTTGACACTCAGACTTATGCCCTTTTGGTAATTGATAACCCCCTTTATCAATTATATTGAGATGAAGATTAGGTTAAAGTTAAGTTTTGCTTTTGAATCCAGTGTTTTACCACGCGGTACCCATGCACGGATACCTATAAAGGGATCGGGTCTCTATTCTACTAGAGAACATGTTGCAGCAAAAGCAAGCCACAAAATTACCTGCGTTCGCTGCTCGACCACGAGCCCTGCAAAAATTTCGACGCGTTGCGTTCAAGCTCACCGATTTTGTATGTTTTTAGTCGGCCTGACTACCATTGAGGCGGGTAGTGGTATAAGCCTTCGTTCAGTGTCAATATTTGCTCTATTTAACTGTGAATTTCAACTATCTTTGGAATTATAACAGTTTGACTTTGAGTAGAAAATCCGCTAACTTCAATTAATAATCTTAAATGAATATATATTAATATACAGAGCTATAGAGTTATGTACATAGTGACTTTGATTGATTTTTCTTAGGCTAATAGTTGTTAAATCATTGAACATTTCGTGTCCCATTCAAAGCATGGCTATGTATATATATATATATATATTTATATATATACTTATATGGTTTACCTAATGGGTAATTTGCGAATTAATTACTTATTTTAAGAGTTTTGGGGCTGAATGTGCAAGTCAATCGTGTTTCATATGAAGCTTAATCTACACCACATAGTAAGTTGATTATTAATATATTTTGTTTTTCTGGGACAGGTTAATATCCCAAGTTTTGCGGCTAACGAAGAACTGTCTAAGCTTTGACTTCATTGGCAGCTCAACAGACGAGTCGGCCGATGATATGAATAATGTTCAGGTACGCTAGTCTTGTTTAAATATCAAATTAAGAAACGATAACAACTCCATATGCATTACATACAGATACCAACAGCTTGGCGTCCTGCATTTCTTGACTCAAACACATTGAAATTATTTTTCGATTTATATCAAATTCTACCGAATGGATTGGCGAGTTACTCATTGTCGTGCTTAGTACAAATGACATCTGTACGTCGATCACTGTTCAGTAACTCTGAGCGAACAAAGTTCCTGACCAACTTAGTGGAAGGTGTGAAAAACATACTCACCAACTTGCATGTAAGTAACTGCTACATTTGAACACCACTGACATAATACAAATTTTATTTGACTTAGGGTCTTAGCGATCCAGATAATTACCATGAGTTCTGTCGTTTGCTAGCGCGCCTGAAGTCCAATTATCAGCTGGGCGAACTCATAGCCGTTCCCTGTTACCCTGAAGCCATTGAACTAATAGCAAAGTTTACTGTGCAATCGTTACATGTGAGTATAGTGTTGCTTAAGTATTATTTAAAAAAAAAAATGAAAGTGATATTTTTGCAGATGTGGCTCTTTGCTCCAAATAGTGTGCACTATTTACTTACCCTTTGGCAGCGTATGGTTGCTTCAGTACCATATGTTAAATCACCGGATCCGCATTTACTTGGCACATATACGCCTGAAGTGATAAAGGCGTATATCGAATCCCGCTTGGATGCAGTGCCTTTAATTGTTCGTGATAATATGGAGGATCCGTTAGATGATCTTTGTATGGTTCAGCAGCAACTTGAACAGCTGTCTGTAATCGAGCGATGCGAGTACAATAAAACTTGCAACCTTCTGGTTCAGCATTTTGATCAAAAAGCGCGTGAGTACGAAAACCTCGTACAGACACTCAACGCAAATCCCATAGATGTAACTGTCCATGAGCTGCAACTGACTTGGTTGGTTTACATGATTGGATCGGCGATTGTGGGTCGACTTTCTGTAACAACCAGCGACGAACATGACAATATGGATGCAGAACTCGTAATTCGTGTACTGCAACTGATGAGTTTAACCGATTCACGCCTACCTCAGACCGGTTGTGAGAAGCTGGAATTGGCCATTTTGAGCTTTTTAGATCAGGTTCGAAAGATGCATAGCAGTGACCAGGCACAAAAGGCGACTGTCTATAAGCGCCTTAGTGAAGTTTTTGGTCTAAATGATGAGCAAATGCTGCTAAGTTTCATTAATCGTAAAATGTAAGTATTGTCATAAATTGTATGTACTACTAAGTATACTAAGTAACGCCTTCTTATATTTGCAGTATAACCAACCTTAAGTTCTGGGGCCGTTCTGAGCAAATAATTACAAAAACATTAATGTTACTATCCGACCTCTCTGTCCACTTCAATTCAGTGCGGAAATTGGCACGCTTAGAGGAAGTTCAGTTCATGTTAACACATCACACAAGCGAACATTTTCCTTTTCTTGGCACAAGCTCATCTCTAAACGAAATGCGCTGTCGCACCATGTTTTACACTTCGCTTAGTCGCTTATTAATGTTTGATTTGGGAGAGGATGAAGAGCGTTTCTATAATTTTTTGACACCATTAACAAGTAAGCTAGCTTACAAAAAAAACGATAAATGTATCAAAGTGGTATTTAAATTTTGGTCATTCCATAGATCAGTTTGAATCACTTGGAAATGTGCTAATGGACACAAAGTGTTTTCCCAATGACGAAGTGAAGAAAACGATTATTGGCCTGGCTCGAGACTTGCGTGGACTAGCATTGCCCCTTAACGCTCGTATTCAGTACACTATGCTTTTCGAATGGCTGTACGTATGAAAGTGGAGTTTTTACGTATTGTTTAGTTGTCTAGCTCATAATTTTTTTTTTTTTTAATTGATTACAGTTACTACACTGATTATTTACCCATACTGCTTCGTGCGGTAGAACTGTGGGCTCACGAACCTGCCATTACTACGCCCGTGCTAAAGTTGTTTGCTGAGTTGGTGCATTGCCGTACACAGCGTTTAGCTGGCAACGTGTCTAGTCCAATGGGTATTTTGCTGTTTCGCGAGGCATCAAAACTGATTTGCATTTATGGCAATCGTATTCTGCATCTAGAGGTATCTGATGATCAACTGTACCCAATGAAATTGAAGGGAATATCCATATGCTTCTTGATATTAAAAATGCACTTGGTGGAAACTATGTCAACTGTGGGGTCTTTAAACTATACGGCGATGATACATTACACAACGTTCTTGATATCATGGCCAAACTTATTCTTTCTATACGACAAAGTGATTTATTGGTAAGTTTGACAAGTAAAAGAATAAACAAAAAACATAAACCAAAATTTATCTTTTAAACATAAAAAATAAACAGGAATACCCAAAATTGGCCTCGGCTTATTACAATTTATTAAACTGTCTATCTCAAGATCATGTTACATACCTTGTCGCTTTAGAGCCACGAGCATTTGTCTACATATTGGAAAGTCTGACAAAGGGCCTTGCCGCACTAGGTATTTATAATTGATTCATCAAATATGTGCCGAGCTTAACTTATTTAAATTACAGATTCGGCAATTTACATCAGCTGTTGCACGATATTGGATAGTATTGTCTCATACATCTTTAAGCAGCTTCAATTAAAAGGTATACGTGAACACATATTGTCTTTTAATATTTTTTATAAGTCTCTTTCTCCGTAACAGTTTCAACATTCCCTAATAAGAAGCTGAGAAGTTTGACACGAGAGAATTCACAATTTCTGAAGGTTTGTTTTTAAATATATATGCCTTTACCCCTCTAGTATTACTAGGTTTCACGTCTATATAAAAAGCAAATAAAATCAAAGTTATTTCAAGTGATAATCCCTTTTATCAAATTGAGAAATGTGTGAAACAAAATTGTAAATCTGGCCTTCAAGGAAATCGGCACAAAAAAGGCGACAATCAGTTTTAATCAGTAATTTAATAAATTAACATATTGCTAGGCAGGATATCCACTAGACTATATTTTATTATGTATATTTTTTTAATGTGAAAAACTAAAACTTGCATCTTTCATCAAAATTAAAGTTAAAAAATACATTTAATACAAAAACAAATCCAGAATTCTCGGTATATTTATTCCGAAATCGTCTACTATCTTTTATGTTTATAGGTGGTGGAATTGAATTCCGAACTGCTACAGAACATGATGTCCTCCTTGTTAAATAATGTACTTGCTGAGGACTGTCGGAACCAATGGTCCATGTCCCGCCCGTTGTTGGTACTTATACTTCTCTATGAAGACTATTATCGGTAAGGATGTTCTATGTTTTAAAATATATAAACTCATGTGTACAATTTTTTACAAATAGATCACTAAAAGAGAGCATTATTCGTGGACAACCAGTTGAAAAACAGCAGACAATGGCTCAGTGGTTCGAGGATCTGATGCTTGGTATAGAACGGAATGTATCCAGTAAAAATAAGGAAAAGTAAGGATAAAGTATTGTACATATGGCTTTTTATATTTTAAATACGTCTTACACACTACAAATTGCTTACACAAATCAATTTAATACCATACTTTTTATACAATTGCAGAGAGTATTAAATTTGACCCCTTAACTATACACATTTTTAATATGAAAATATATTCTTGATCAGTATCACGATCCGAATTTTATATAGCCAATTCGTCCGTCTGTTCGTCAGTATACCAGAGTGACTTATTGTATTGGCTACCACAGAATGTTAAATTCAACTTCAACTATTATTTAAAAGTAATAGGTTTGCAAAGGAATCAAAGAGAGTCGCGTGTCTTATTGCCACTTGAACTTAATTTAATTACATGTATTCTAGAGCTAAATAGAGGGTATACTTATTATCGGATATTAAAGCTAACAGTAGGTATTCAATTTACGTATGGCGCGTTCGATCTTGCTTTCACGAAAATTAAATCTTCATCCTTTTAAACTCAGGAAAATGCATTTTTTGATAGGCAGCTGGGGCAGTATTCAAACAAGTCAATACGAAGAAGAATGAAAAACTGTTTTTTTTTTGGGCATACCAAAGATTTTGAAAAACCATATGAATAATTTAAAAACACCTTAAGCTGGAGCTGTGTAATTAAACGAAACCGTTTGCATTTCCCGTTGCACTGAAAATTGAGCAAACATTCATTAATTTTGTTTTTCTATTTTTTCTTTGCACTATTAGGTTTACACAAAATCTTTCGACTTTTCGCCGTGATGTAGTGAACCTACCAAAGTCGACCACGTATTCAACAGGTATGCTTACAAAAATTAAATTAAAATTAATATCCGAACTAGTCGAACTTCATTATTTTCACCCAAGGTAAGGTTTTAAATATTTTGTCTGAGATGGAGCTCACACAACGCCCTAATTAATTATGATGTATGTTTAAGAGGAACGAAGTCATATAGTTGGGGTGTATGTGGTAGTTTTTCCAGGTATCCTCCGTTTTTTAAACTACTCCATGGAGTCGATGAAAAGAGTCGAATAACAATCGCAAGAGCACCCAGCTTGTCAAAAAAGAATTCGTTAGAAAGCAGTCCGTAAGTGAAGCCATACAGGAGCAGTTTATCTCCTTGTCATCCTCACTAGCACTCATTGAATCACCCGTCGACTTCTACCATTGCTCTTATTACATCTTGGTAGAGTGATTTCGACTTGTGTGGTCCGATGCCTTCCTGCAGAGAAGTTATTCTGTCTGGGTCTGTGGATATCCGTTACCGGAAAGAATGATAATGGTGCTTAGATAGTCTGCGAGCAATGTCGACGGAATTTATGTCGATAGTATCTATAAATTATTAAAATGTTGCGTCGATTTTTTCCCAAGATCCTGATCAGTTTGGTTGCTAGCCAAAACTGCATCTGCATGAAACACATTGCACCAATCGGCATATTTCATTAAACAAAAACTTGGGCCAATCAATCCGGGTAATATCTAGTTTTATATATACCATCTATGTGAACTGAAGTTTCAATTTCGTTTTTGATTATTTACAGAAAATTCGTACCAGGTGTTTACGGAATCGAATTACTCCATATCGGTATAAATGTCGGAACATTTTGCTTTCTTTTACTGGTGTTACCTGTCAACAAGCTGTCATAACACAATTTACGTTAGAATAATGTATTATATATTTCATCTCTAAAAAGTTACAATGAATATAAAATTATAAAACCAAATGATTTTTATTAAGATAAATAACACAGTGCAACTATTTTCTGTCCACTTTACATTTTGAAAATTTTAAACGGTACGTTTTTTTAAAAAGAGATACAAATTAGTGTTTTAGTATATTTCCAAAAGTAATAATCACATATTTGTCAATACTATATCTATCTGAGCAAGATGAGTAAGCGTTAGCCAATTAATGTACCTGCAGCGTCTTCGCGTAAATAAAATGGTACCATTATTAATATGATTTAATAATAAATATCGTAAAATGTTTTTATACATAACATTTATATTTTTTCACAGCAACTTATTTTGCACTTTTACAAAACAACATTTCCATTGCTTCAAAGTTACGGAGAAGATGCGTGGACGTGACCACTGCACTGGGGGCTCACTTGCATGGGAATCCCTGTTGCTATACCCATTTTTTCATCAACTGGATTAGACATAATGCAGGCACAGCATATTCAAACTTGCACAAGGCAAAGGAAGAAGCTGCGAGTATAATCAAAAAGAGAGAGAGGCAGAGACAGAGAGACTGTAGTTGCGGCAAAGAAGTGTATCTATTTTTGTGTCTGTCTCTGTACACAGGATAAAATCAAACGTCAGAAATAAATTGGAAAAGGGAAAGCATAATATAAGACCATCTGATGGAGAGAAATACTCAATCTGGAAGAAGAAAAAGAATTATTATACGTTATTGATAAAAAAGAAGAACCAGAAATAATAACAGAGACTGGAAAGAGGCAACAGGGAATGGCATTCTTTTTGAGTATTTAAGTGATTAATTCCTTGTCTTTGCGAACTCTGAAGATAGTGCCAAGCAAATTTCAATTAACAACTGCTCAGCCAGAAACAGAAAGTGAGGCTTTGTCTTAGTTTCAGGAGCATCCGATCATATCTGTAGAAATTGCGATTGCGAATCGTGGGAAATGGATACATGTTACAGCCAAAGGAATAATACAACTTAGCAGCGGAGGATATTCCTATATGTAGGATATTCCTATATGTACCACGAAAGATTGGGGCATATTAGTATTGGCATAATGCAATATCTGCCTAGTGGTATAAGCTATAAATAAAATGCTAATTTATATACATATATAAATTAAATATATATATATATATATATGTACATTTTTAAATGTATATAAATATATACATTTTTTAATGAAGGTAAACATATAGCACAAGTTATTTCACGTAAGTTCGTATCAAAAGTATAAAATTGTTTTTACTTTATTTGATTTCATAAAAATTACAATTGTTCATATAAAAATAGATATATATATATAGAAAAAGAGTCAAATAGCAATAAACACACATATCGCACTCAAATAAATAAAGCCAATGCTTAATGATAAATTAATGTTCAGCCCCCTTCGGCGGCGTTTCCTTTTCTCTTGATCGGACCTTTGGCAATCAGACAATTCAAAAGACAATATATTGTTTGTGGTCGACTCAAAAGTATGCTATTAAATTATAATTTATTATCCAATCGATGTGTTTGAAATTTATTTAAACGAGCTGTTGGAAACAACAGAAGCGGAGGGATCTTGGTTGACAGATCCGGACGCAGCAACGGACCCGGATGTATTGACTGTGTTTGGGCTGGCCATAATGATGTCAGTTGGCGTGGTAATGGGGCTGCTATCGGTTGACGATTCGACAGCAGCTGCGTTACCCACCTCCTCGCCTGCAGCGCCAGCAATGCTGCTCTGATCTGTGTCCAACACAAAGCAGGTCTCGCTGCTGTTGGCATGCTCCAACTGCTGCTGCTCACCAACAGCTCCAGTTCCAGTGGCATTGGCATTGGCATTTGCATTGGCATTCACATTCCCGTTGGAAAAGTAGCACGGATCCAGATAAGTACTGTAGCTATTGCTGCTGGTGGGAGCAGCTGTTGTCGCACTGCCGAAACAAACGCTGATGTTGGCCGCATCCGCGTTAAAGTGTGGCTCGAAGAGAGTGCGCTGCCCGTTGTACTGGGGATACAGGCCCATTGGTATATTGGCGTAATAGAAGGGCTCAGCAGTCGGGGCGGTCTTGTTGTTACCCAATGCCAGCGGATTGGGTGAGAGCGAACGTGCCGGGGAAACGGCGTCCAATGCTCCAAAGGCCGCCGCCGATGAGCCACCAACGCTGTGGCCGTGGTGCAGCTGCTGTTGCATGGCACGTTGCTTGATATAGTTTGAGAATTCAGTGGGCGACATGCGATACGAGCTGCTGGAAGAGGCAAGAGTTGCAAGAGTCAAGCATGGACTGGATGGGGATTCTGGTCAAGAACCACTTGCTCACCTGTTGGTACGCTTGGAACTAGTCTTGAGTTTGGTGCTGCCGAACTTTGTCTGGGCAAAGGTGGCCGTTGTAAATGTTAGCGGAGCCTGAGCGGCACGCTGCACAAAGGCGGCGGCAGTAGCGGTGGCAGTGGCAGTCACAGTGTTGCTGCCAGAGAGACTGGCACCGCTGGAGACACAGCCATTGGGGTTCGGGCTGCCCTTGCACGGCGGGGAGCTAGAAGCGACCGAGTGTGGTGAGGAGCCCGACGGCGGCAATGGCAACGGTAGTGGCAACGCCTTCGGACTTAAGCTCAAGTTGTTCATGGTCGTGTTGACCACGTCGATGGGACGAAAGCATTGCGCCTCCGGATTGAACGTCTTCGTAACCTCTCGATCCGCCGAGTGGCTGTCCTCATGATTCTCATTGTTCTCCGTATAGAGTATCTGCGATTAATATAGCTTCTATATAAATCATATATCATATCGTATATATATACACATACACACATATATATATATATATACACACATCTGTGGGCTTACCTTAACTGCCCCCTTCTCGCCGATGCGGTACGACACCTCACCGGGGTCCACCCAGACGGATAGCTCATTGGGTAGATTCTCAAGGATATCAGTTATTGGTACACCGCTTTCACGAGCTGCACGTCCTAGCACCGAGTCAATAGGATCACCAGTTTTGAGACAACGATAAGCCGAGCCCTTTAAGGTAATATACAGATATATATTATCATATATTTATATAGATATAGATTTGCAAGAGCTTTAAATACCTTGAAGGGTTTCTCCGGATACCAGTGTCCTTGGAATTTGTCACGCAACGCCTTCTCCAATTCTTCCCCAAAGATATTGACTCGTCGACGTGGCAATTTGTTGTAGAGATACGAAATGACAAAGTTCAACGCCACTTGTATTTCAATATGCATTTTGATAGCAGGCCTCTATCCTCTATAGATCTACCTGTACCTGATCTACCTTGCACTCTCGATCTCAGTGCCTCTTCCGATTCCAATTCCAATTCCAATTCCGATCCTGGTTCCGATTCTTGATTCTTGATTGACTCTGATTTGTTTCTAAGCTGCAGCTTGTGGCTTGAAGAACGTTTCACTCTGACTTATCATCCGCACTACGAAAGTAATTTGGAATAGTTTATCTAAATCTTTGGCCTCTTGTGTCTGTTTATTGCTTTTTTTGTTTTGGGTTTTAGTTTATGTTGTGTGTGTCACACGTTGTATTGAGTATGCTTATTAACAATGAGAAATGTGTGTGTGTCTTTGTCTTTGTTTGACAAAGTGTTCCCGTCTTGGTTGACGTTGTAAGCGTAGCCGTCTAGATCATCCTCCTATACACATGAATATATATCTATATATGTAGGCATCTGTGTGCTGCATAGATGCATATTTGCTGAAGGGTTTCTCAACGGTGAACAGAAGAGACTACAAATTGCCACTCAGACAGATGACCCTCCTCCGCAGTCTTTGACAACAGGAATGGAACCAGCTCCGGCAGAGGATGATCTGCTTATATGCTATTGATGGATCACCCTCTGGATCTGCACTCAGCATATCCTCAAGAAATAGAACGCTTCCCAGTGTATGAGAGATGACAGGTGTTTCCTAATAAAGGAAAAAAAAGTCTGACAAATTGGCTGGAGAAATGTTTATTTGAATTTAGTAATTTTACGAGGAATTGGCGAAAATGTCGAATGACATCATTTATAAATACTTTCACTTTCAAATGCAAATTTCTCAACTTAATTTCAAACTATTATATTATTTTCGGTAGTTATAGGGTCATCAGATATTATTGGCGAGTTGATATTCAGCAAAGAGGCTCACCACATCTTCATGGTATGCTTTAAGCTGGAAGATGCCCCCAAGCTTGATAACTGGTAGGTAGGCGATAAGTTAGGGCAAAACAAATATGTGAAAATACATTAATCCCTTCTTTTATAATTGAATATTGTAAAACTCATATAACCTCGAGTATTACAGTTGTCGAAGATACTAAATTCTATGTGAATATTCGACTTGTTCCGCGTTTCTTAAATGATCTTAATACAATTTTTACAGCTGATCAGTATTAATTCTTTCAAATTTAAAAGCTATATACTTAAAAATTGCTTTCGGAATCGATTCTTATCGAGATTCGGTAACAGTGGATCGTTCAAATGAGATTCACTTGAATTACGCGCCTTGTAATAAAACATATATTCCAAATTCTAAAATTCTTAAATACGATCAGAAAGATTGGCTACATCGATTCGGCTGATGCTGATCATGAATATCTATACTTCAAGTGGACGGAAATTTATATACATATATATACATAGTATTAAGGTTTAAGGTTAAGGATTAAGGCTATTGCTTGTTGGTCGGCGTGAATTTTTGGATCATTGGCTCCCCGCTCCGCTAATGCTCGTAGTAAGGCAAGAGATGGTAACAGATGGTTAATTTTTGAATAATACGATAATCTTTATTCTATTAAAGGTAATATGAAAAATATTCAATATGGAAGTTATTACATTTCTATACATAACACTTGCGCATATGTACGTATGCATATATATCTATATATGTATATCTATATATATATATATATATATATATACATATATATATATTAATATAGACATAGTTATCTATACATATGTTGCATTTACAGTATAAACTATTTTTATGTACACACGTTCTGGTTTCGCTTGGTTTTTTGTTTGAGTTAATGAAATCTCTATATACTAAGTATATATATCAACATCTATACATACATATGTAAATATGAAAATCAGTAGCGCTTCAAATTGAATGTATGTACGCTTTTATTGTATTTATTGATATGCATTTATAAATTTTAAATTTTCATACACATACATGCGAAGTATACATCTCGAGCAAGCTTGGGCAAAATCATATGAAACATAGTCAAATGCAAACATCAATAAGCATGTACATATGTAAATGTATGTATGTATGTATGTATGTATGTATGTATGTGAGTAGTTGTATCTTAATCTGCGTTCGCATACGTACATACACAATAAAGTATGAATGTGTCACACAATGTACTACTACAAATAATGCCGATACATATATGTATGAATGTATGTACATATATGCACTTAAGCAAGCTAATTAGAGTGAAAACCCAAGTGGGAAATTGAAAACAGTTGTTGGCTTACAATATCTTCAACCTGATTATCATGCAGACCGCACAGATGTACATAAATACATATGTACACATGAAGACTATGCGTGCTGTTCTAAATGTTCTAAAATATATATGTATTATGCATGCATACACATACACATACACATACATACATAGATACATACATACATAGATACACACATAAATACACACATAGATATACATACACATAATTGCTCAGCATTGCTTGATTAGTTTGTCTTGACACATAGAAAGGTATGTACATACACACGTATGTATGCCTTAAATGCGTGCACACCCATACACACATATGTACTTATAGTATAGTTGTAATGCACATTAAGATGTCTGAAAACATTTAACAATTAAATAGAAGTTTCTTGGATTTTTGTTTTAAATATATAAAAGTTACCATCGTACAGGAATTGTCATCTACTTAATTGGTAATAACGATATATACATTTAGTTTCGTTCACGAAAATTGTGGGCCCGTTGTGTCCTAACTGTCTCTCAACTGTATCAACTGGGCCAAGACAAATGGACTCATCCATCCTTATTGTTGGAAATATATGTAATTCGTGTGTAGCACGAAACTATTAAATTGGCTTGGTTTCTAATATTTTCATGAACAGCGTAATTTGTTCACTTTGTACGAAGCGCTTCTGTGAAAACAAACATAAATATATATATATATATATATATTGTCGAAAATAATTAACAATTATTGTTTTATGATTTGTATGTGCCATATTTGAACTATTCATTGGATTTGGCAGCTTGCTTGCAATGACACAATGCCGCACCTATTTTCGTGAACGCCACTGTATGCACTTAAAACACATTGGTTTCATTTCTGATAAGAGACATACACACAAACATGTATGTACATGCACATATTTATATACACACACACATATAAACAGATATCTAGGTATAAAAAGCGTTTTTTTTTCTTCAATTTTTTTAAAAATATTATTTTTTACTACATAAGATTGTATGCAGTTGGAAAACACATAAAGAATCATATAATAATAGTAAATATTTAGGCTTGTTTTTATAAAATTTTGTTAATCTATAGCTGAATACACATACATATGTATGTATGTAAGTACATTGTTTTTTGTTTTTTTTTTGTTTCTATGCACTAATGATGTACGTATGTACGTATGTCAGTACTTAAAGTGTTCTTGTGTTCTAATTTTCTTGTATTGTGTGTTGTCAATATAATAAAATAAATATGAATAATGTATACTCTTGCATATTTAACTTAACATACATTTACTTAAGTGGTAGCTTAACTAGAAATGAGCAATTTTATCATATGTATGTGCATATGTATATACATGTAAGTAGGTGTTTTGGTGTCCTCTAAAAACTTCGAAATACTGCGCCTAACTATTTACAAGTTTGTATGGATTTATGCATCGTATATAAAATAGTTTTTTTGTTTGTTTTTGTTTTATATGTACATCGTTCTATTATTGTTATTGTTATTATTATTATTATTTGAAATGTTATTGTTTTTGTTCGTAGGTAGGCGGCATTAACCAAGGACTCTTGGTTATTATTCATCTATATTTTTGTGGGTAACTACTAGTTTCTGTGGGAATAACATACATGCATACACACACATACATATTGATGTACGGATGTACGTAAGTAAGCCTGTACTCTGTACAGTCGTGGGCAACAACTTATTGTGGGGCATACAGAGGTACTCATGTACATATGTATCTATTTCTCATTTCGCGTTTATCATCTAGTTTTTTACTCCAAAATCATATATATATATATATATATATATATATATATGTGTGTAACTGTAGTGCACAGAGTCGCATTGTCCGCCTGACTGTCTAACATTGGTATCACAATTAGAGAATGCCTTTCAAGCAAACGGTTAATTTTTTCTTTATATATTTCCTAATAATTAGTATTACATGCATTCATACATATACTGAACAACGCGACCTCTCCTCTCTCTCTCTCTCTCTCCCTCTCTCTCTCTCTCTCCATCTCCATCTCTATCTCTCTCTCGCTCTATCTGTCTGTCTCTCTCATTGTTATACATATATATATATATAAAAGTACACCGCGGTACATTCTACAAGCTTCCCCGTTCATTTAGGCGCATCTGTCAAGGAATACAGAATTGGAACTGGTTGCAATAAGATAGTTGGTTGGTTGTACATACATATGTAGTTTTATAAATCTGACATTCAATGTTGATTCACAATTAATAAGAAACTGAACGTGTCTGATTAGTATATATATATATATACATACATACATTGATAAATGGAGACATACATTTGCATATAATGTATATGCTATATATTTTATACATATATATATATATATTCATATATATTATATAAAGTAAAAAAATTAATGTGCTTTAGTCGCTTGTAATGCAATTCATTATTTACTAGTTTTTATATAAAAGATTTCTTCTTTTGTTTTTCTTTTTTGTTGTTTTTTGTTGTTTTTTTGTTGTTTTTGGTTTGTAGTGTTCCGTGTCATATTGTGAATGAATATTTTGTATATTTATAGGTACTTTTGTACTACCATGATCAAAATGATGGGTCAAATGACATTTATAATTTGAATTCTCTAGCCATGCATATTGATACGGGATACGGAACGATCGGAATGTTACATTTGATTGATCTGAGATTGCTCTTCCTATCAATCATCATCCCGGCTCTGTGCACGAAAATCATTATCTCACATGCATTTTTTGATCACAGTAGTGTTAGTTTGAAGCTTGGTTAAGGTACTTAAATGTTTCATTAAATTTCCATTTCAGTGGTAAGTTTAGATACACGCACTCATGTTTGTCATGTGTAGGTACATATTCGAATACAAATAAATAATTATTCAAATCAATCTTAGGATTTTGCGTAACAAACTTAAAAAACAACTCGCACTCATAACATTTACACACAACATATAGATATATATATATATACACACACACACACATATATCAATCACTAATACATAACATTTTCCTATTCTTGCTATGCATAGTATAGTATAGTATATAGAAGGAATTGCGGACCGTAGTTATAATTTGGTATGTTCATTTTCGAGTATATTTCTTGCTTCTTGTTTTTTTGTTTGTTTTGATTTTGATTTTGTTTTGGTTTTGTTTTTGTTTTTCGTTTCTTTTGTAATTTTGTATTAATGAATTTGTGTATATTTTGAATTAAGAGGCTTCCGAATCGAAGTTACATAATAACTATAATAGATATACTTACATGTGTATATATGTATATATTTATGTATATGCATGCATGAATGTATAAGCTATAAATAAAAATGCTTATTTGATTTGTTGTTTATATTTTTTTTAAATGAAAGTAAACATTTATATAGCACAAGGTATTTCACGTAAGCCCGTATAAAAAGTATAAAATTGTTTTTACTTTACTTGATTTTATAAAAATTACAAATGTTCATATAAAAATAGATATACATGCATATACAAAAAAAGTCAAATAGTAATACACACACATATCGCACACAAAAAATTGAAACAACTTTTTCGGCGCGCCGAATTTGCATACCCTAAGAAAAACAAACAAACAAACAAACAAAAAAAAAATAAAAAATTAAATAAATAAAGCTAGTGAATTACGATAAATTAATGTTCTAGATCGGACCTTTGGCAATTAGACAATTCAAAATACAATATATATATATATATAGTTTGTGGTCGACTCATAAGTATGCAATTAAAGTAATATTTTGATTTATGCATGTGCCGTTCAGCAATTGTTTGGGGCTTATCTCAATTTGGGCAGCAACTGATTTCCAGCTACATATATCCATCTGTGATGTCCTGCTACATTGTAATCAATCAAATCGTGCTTGTTCGAAGGGTATGCAAATATCGATCCTATGTTTTGTAACACGTTTCTCGTGTTCATTTTTTTAGTTCATCATTGTTTGTCTCTATACAAAAAATAACTTATCTCTTAAGTTACAACTAATTAAAAACTTTATGTCAGGGATGCCCAACTTTGGATTTAATAGTATTCTTTTCTTTTCTTTTCTCTTCTTTTCTTGTTTCTTCTTCTTTCATATGTATGTATCTATAACAATTTAAAAACAATTAATTTAGAAATTCTAAAAAGGATTTCGTTTTGAGTGTTTTTTCTTCGTGTCTTGTTAGTATTGTATGCATGTATGTATGTATGTATGTATGTACGTATGTATGTATGTATGTACGTATGTATGTATGTATTTATGTATGTACGCGTTTGGCTATTGATGTAGCCACTTCCTGGCTTCGCAAGGATCCGCAGAATGAGCTTGAAACTGACTGGATGTGAAAGCTGTGAAAATCAAAAATAGATCTTTAAACGCAATCGGATGAAAAAAAAAAAACAAAACAGAACAGAAAAGTTTCAAACAACGCTTTTTCCCCCCTTTTTTGTAAGTTGGAGAATCGATCAGAGTCAGAATCCGTCAGAATCCGACTGCAGCGTTAACAACTTGCAACTTGTTTTAGATTGTGGTTGTGGGTTGGTTGGGCTCATTGGTTTGTCCTAGTAGTAATACACAAGTACTTGATTTACGCTATTTAAGATGGTTACAGTTAAACATTCTACATGCATTCCTTGCATTGGTTTGCTGGTTTTCGGGTTTTCGGGTTTTCTGGTTATCATCATTTTCTACTCCTGCCTGCCTTTTAATAATAATACAACGTTCTGACTGTAGAATATGCTCTGGGTTGATTTTGGGTCACATTTAAAGACCATATAACATGCATTAATCTAAATTAAGATAGCTTGGCCGCTTGCTTCTTAAATGTTACCGCCGCAGACGTCTTTTAATTTATTTGATTTGATTTTTGGTTATAGTTTGTCTCTTTGCGATTTGATTATCAATGATCTTAGCTGGGATTCCAGGGAGGGTCTAGTTGGCGACTAACAGTTGCTGGTAGGAGGATCCGGTGCCGTAGAACGAGCTGAGGCCATCGAGTAACTTGCTGTTGCTGGCAGCAGAAGCGGAGGAGTCTTGATTGACAGATCCGGATGCAGCAGCTGATCCGGAAACTGTAGCGTTGGCGGTGGCGGTGGTGGTGGCGGTGGCTGTGGCAGAACTGGTGACCGAAACTGCTGTTGCAACCGATGTGTTGACAGTGTTTAGACTTGGCATAATGCCATCAGTGGGCGTGGTAATGGGACTGCTATCGATTGACGATTCACCAGTGGCTGCGCCAGCAGCTGCGTTACCCACCTCCTCGCCTGCAGCGCCAGCAATGCTGCTCTGATCTGTGTCCAATACAAAGCAGGTCTCGCTGCTGTTGGCATGCTCCAACTGCTGCTGCTCACCAACAGCTCCAGTTCCAGTGGCATTGGCATTGGCATTTGCATTGGCATTCACATTCCCGTTGGAAAAGTAGCACGGATCCAGATAAGTACTGTAGCTATTGCTGCTGGTGGATGCGGCTGTTGTCGCACTGCCGAAACAAACGCTGATGTTGGCCGCATCCGTGTTAAAGTGTGGCTCGAAGAGAGTGCGCTGCCCGTTGTACTGGGGATACAGGCCCATTGGTATATTGGCGTAATAGAAGGGCTCAGCAGTCGGGGCGGTCTTGTTGTTACCCAATGCCAGCGGATTGGGTGAGAGCGAACGTGCCGGGGAAACGGCGTCCAATGCTCCAAAGGCCGCCGCCGATGAGCCACCAACGCTGTGGCCGTGGTGCAGCTGCTGTTGCATGGCACGTTGCTTGATATAGTTTGAGAATTCAGTGGGCGACATGCGATACGAGCTGCTGGAAGAGGCAAGAGTTGCAAGAGTCAAGCATGGACTGGATGGGGATTCTGGTGAAGAACCACTTGCTCACCTGTTGGTACGCTTGGAACTAGTCTTGAGTTTGGTGCTGCCGAACTTTGTCTGGGCAAAGGTGGCCGTTGTAAATGTTAGCGGAGCCTGAGCGGCACGCTGCACAAAGGCGGCGGCAGTAGCGGTGGCAGTGGCAGTCACAGTGTTGCTGCCAGAGAGACTGGCACCGCTGGAGACACAGCCATTGGGGTTCGGGCTGCCCTTGCACGGCGGGGAGCTAGAAGCGACCGAGTGTGGTGAGGAGCCCGACGGCGGCAATGGCAACGGTAGTGGCAACGCCTTCGGACTTAAGCTCAAGTTGTTCATGGTCGTGTTGACCACGTCGATGGGACGAAAGCATTGCGCCTCCGGATTGAACGTCTTCGTAACCTCTCGATCCGCCGAGTGGCTGTCCTCGTGATTCTCATTGTTCTCCGTGTAGAGTATCTGCGATTAATATAGCTTCTATATAAATCATATATCATATCGTATATATATACACACACACACATATATATATATATACACACATCTGTGGGCTTACCTTAACTGCCCCCTTCTCGCCGATGCGGTACGACACCTCACCGGGGTCCACCCAGACGGATAGCTCATTGGGTAGATTCTCAAGGATATCAGTTATTGGTACACCGCTTTCACGAGCTGCACGTCCTAGCACCGAGTCAATAGGATCACCGGTTTTGAGACAACGATAAGCCGAACCCTTTGAAGTAATATACAGATATATATATTATCATATATTTATGTAGATATAGATTTGCAAGAGCTTTAAATACCTTGAAGGGTTTCTCCGGATACCAGTGTCCTTGGAATTTGTCACGCAACGCCTTCTCCAATTCTTCCCCAAAGATATTGACTCGTCGACGTGGCAATTTGTTGTAGAGATACGAAATGACAAAGTTCAACGCCACTTGTATTTCAATATGCATTTTGATAGCAGGCCTCTATCCTCTATAGATCTACCTGTACCTGATCTACCTTGCACTCTCGATCTCAGTGCCTCTTCCGATTCCAATTCCAATTCCAATTCCGATCCTGGTTCCGATTCTTGATTGACTCTGATTTGTTTCTAAGCTGCAGCTTGTGGCTTGAAGAACGTTTCACTCTGACTTATCATCCGCACTACGAAAGTAATTTGGAATAGTTTATCTAAATCTTTGGCCTCTTGTGTCTGTTTATTGCTTTTTTTGTTTTGGGTTTTAGTTTATGTTGTGTGTGTCACACGTTGTATTGAGTATGCTTATTAACAATGAGAAATGTGTGTGTGTCTTTGTCTTTGTTTGACAAAGTGTTCCCGTCTTGGTTGACGTTGTAAGCGTAGCCGTCTAGATCATCCTCCTATACACATGAATATATATCTATATATGTAGGCATCTGTATGCTGCTTAGATGCATATTTGCCTGACGCTTTATATACTTGTATTTACTATATACATAACTATGTGAGCGTTTAAGTGTGTTTGTATCGGTTGTCTATTTTTTATGTTCTGTACTCGATTTTGTATCTTCACAACTGGTCTTTACAAAATGATGTTTCTCAAATGCTTTGTATTCTCAATCGCAAGTCGGATGCAGCGATCAAACGAAATATATACCTGCAAAACAATCGGAATGTGATATCAGTATTGATGCATTTGTATATATTGATATATTGGTATTAGAATAATTATAAAATATGCAAAAAAAAAAAAGAAAAAAAAAAAAAAAGAAAAACAATTACTAAATTAAATGGGCTTCATATAATTTGGTTTTCTCAATATCTCAGATTAGCATTGATTTGAGCGGAACCAGATATTAAGAAGCGATTTGCTGAGAATTTGAGAAGAAGATTAACAACATATTCTTCACCACGAACCCTGATTATTTTCTGATGATATTAACTGGATGAAAAAGAAAAAGTATTGCTACTTGATATTCTCTCTACGCTAGCAGAGCTCCTCTACCGATCTCCATTATGCTGGGCAAATTTGTTTCGATTAAAGAATTCTTCAGAAATGCTGGGTTCTTCTGGGTGTGGCAAATGTGTGATATAAATCCCATTTTGTCATAAGAAACAGTACTTTTTTGTAGAAAACTTTACTAATCAAAGCAATCACATGTTCACCTCCTTATAATTATATTTCTACACACCAAAAACACAAAATATAAAAAAATTAAATAAAAAAAAAAGAAAAAACAATAAAAAATAAGAAATGGCTAAGCGAATTCGCGAGACAGATGCAAAATCAATTCGGAAGCGCAGCTGCCGACTGCGCTTCAAGCGCCTGGTTCGGGCCGTGATGCTGAACCAGCAGTGGTTGGACGAGCCCGAGGAGCAGGGAATCGTCATGAATGCGAAAAAGAATGTTGCCTTCCTGATTAGACAGAAGCGGAAAATTGGCCTTCTAACTGTTGCGGTAAATAACGTATCCTTGGAGTGACAGTGAAAATGGGCAAACAAATTTGGAATAAAGTTGTGCAAAAGTATAGCAAAAATCTAAGCATTCTTTATCAGCTTAATCAGCATCATCGACCAAGTCGATTTTGCCATATCCGTTCGTCTGCATAGGCAAAGATCTAGAGAAATAGAAGCAGATCAAGTTTGTTTGATTTATGGATTTAAAAACTTGATATTTATGATTATTTATTTATTTTTCTGGATTGCTGGTTATAGGAAAAGGCACTGCTTCGTACCCCTCAAGAAAACCGCAGCATCGACGAGCGCAAGAAGCTGTGCATGATTATATCGGGTTTGCCATGCTTCAGTAATATACCGCCGGTGAGTGTTGATTGATTGATTGACCGAAAACAGAGATGGGATCTAATAAGTGGGCATGCAGAAACTTCGTGCCCGATTAATACCAGTCTTAAAGTTTTCAACAATCGGCGGCGAACGCGTTCTTATCAAGGAAGGGGACATTCCGTTCTTTATTTACTTCATGGTTTCCGGCGAGATCGAGATGAAGAAGTCCGTCTACGACAAAGTGAGTCGAGCAACCGCAAACTGTTACACAAACACACAAGTTGAATGTCAGCCGAGGTCGGGTGAAAAAAAGAGCTCGAAATGTATACATACATATTATATATCTGCCGATATATTACATCTACGCAAGACCTCAGATGAGTATCGATCTAAAATTCGTTGCACAAAAAATATGATAAATATAATATTTTGTCAACTTTGGAATTTAATCTAGATCTCAGCAGATGTAAGTATATAGCAGGCAAAAGCATATATGTTCTTGATCAGTATAAAAAACGAAATCCGCTCATCAGCTAGAGATTTCTAATTTGAAATATAAGTTCTCGTCTACCGCAAAAAGATGAAGAGTATGTAATTTTCCAATTCCTTCCACACCTGCTTACATTTGGGTGTGCAACGCTTTTTAAAGTGAAATTTGGCCATAAAACTAGAATAATATGTTTAACAGCTGGATTCAGCGTATCTTTCTTAGTTGTTCACAATTTCAGCTATTCCTTTTCTTTTCTTTTAGAACACAAGAAAAGTATCAATGGTGTCGGAGGCCATTATTGGGTCAGGCGATTGGATAGGTGAAGTAGAACTACTTGAAAACTGCACCAGACTCAACACCTATGTGGCACTAAGTAAATGCAAAACAAAAAATAAACATCAATAACAATTGACTTTGCAGCGCCTTGTGAAGTATTGTCAATAAACGACGATGATTTTAAAAGGATTTTGCATCCTTTCATGAAAAAGCAGTGGCACGAAAAAAACTGGCCTTGAAATCGTCAAGTTATTTCGACTTTCTTACTGATAAACAGGTGAAAAAGATTACCAAATGCCCAGATTATACATATATACATATATATATATATAGATCAGTCATTAACATTCCGTTTTAGATTGTGCGGGCCTGCAGCTATTGTGTGTTGACCCAATACGATCCCCTGCAGTCTATATACGCTGAGGATAGAGGAGCCGTTAGTTGTGTCCACTTCATTCTGAGCGGCGAGTGTGTTATTCTACAGTGCCTCAAAATGACTGTGAGTGTATCTGGTCTGGTCTAGTCCATAGCCCTATTTATATTCATTAGTGCATTGCTGCCAATAAGCCAAATTAACATATATTGTGTTCAATCTTTGATATGCCCTGCAGGTGACCAAGAAGGATGGTAAAAGCACTTTCGAACTGGTCAAGGTGGAAAACGCTAACCAAACTCTCTTTGACAATAATTCAAAATCGATCAAATCAATGGGTAGCTCAGTCATTGACCATGGTCTGCAAAAAGAGAAAGTGCCATCGGACTCGGTTTATAATCTGAACGAACTATTGGCCTCTTCGTCCGATGTGGAAGATGAGGAAGCTTTGCAAATGAAAAAAGCGGTATGAATATTCTATTTACACTGTACTCATTTTTCCATCGTTTCACTGGCAAACTGATTGTGTCTAAAGCGGCGTAAAATGGGATTTCGAGAAATAGAAATAGCCTGTGGACTTCTGGGTCGTACGGATCCTATATTGGGGAAACCGAAGAGAAAATTACAATCCGTTTTCAAGCGAAAAACTTTAATTGTTCCTAAACGAGGATCAACATATTATTCGATTCAGTTGGGGGATGATAAATCCACGGAAGATGATTATTTTGAGTTACTCGAAGAAGATTATGCATTGGATGAAGATTCAATGTCGAAATCATCATCAACAAGAAGTTCTTTGACTAGCGTTGAGGCATTTTCAGTTTCTTTAGAACGTTCCAGCTCAAAGTCAGCCAAGCAATCCGTTCGCATGGAAATGGATGACGTGCATAATGATCTGGAATCGGATTCAGTTAAAATCAAAAGTACTGACTCTAGTGAGTCACATAATGCTGAATTAAACGATCCAATATGCGTAAGTTTAGCCCGATCTGAATGAACATGATTTCATACAAGACTTTTATTGTTTTTTTTTTTTTATTAGTTTACAGAGACGCATTTCATAGACGTTGGTTCCTTGACATACGGCGGTATTTTTGGGTTGGGCGAGAAAATGGCTCATCGCGTGATAATGGCTCGAACCGTTGTACAGTGCCTTCTCCTGCCGCGTTACTGGCTATTTGAGGCGGAACAGAATCCGGGACATGTTTGGCAGCGTCGCCGATTTTACTTGGAGGGCAGCATACCCTCGCGAGAAGAGTTATTTGGCGATTTTCTCAAAACACGTCGCTGGGAGAAGTTCAAGAAGGATTATGTGCAAAGCACATTGAATCCAAATAGTGCGAATAGCACCCAGCCCGAAGATATACCAATAATATGCCGCATCGTTGAGACCAGACAAGATATTTAGCTCACATTTGAGCTATGCCAAACTATGGACGGTATCATTTCAAATTATATGTGTCTGGAAAGTGTGTGTGTATATAACACACACTGTGTTCATGTGTGTGTGTATATATACACTCGAATATTTGAATATGCATTCAGCATATTATTTATTGAGGAGCAATAAATGTATTCTTAGCCAATCTAAAATGTTCTCTTCTTGCTCTTGCATGTATGCATGTATGTGTGTGTGTGTGTATGTATGTATGTATGTACATATATGTGTGTGTACGTCATTCAGTGGCAGTTGCTCCTATTGCCGCGGACAAGTGCTCACGATGCACCTTAATGCGACTCGTAAATATATAGGTTAACCATGGCCGCCAAAGAGCACCTACCCCCCCAAACCCACCTCCAAAGAGCACAGCGAAAGCTAGTCCAGCTGAGAGCGAGAGTACAGCTGCAACCGTAACTGGAGCAGAGAGAGAGACAGAGAGAGAGACAAGCTTTTCGCAAGCAAAGCTGCTCCTGCTGCTGCCGTTGCTGCTGCGTATGCGCAATGACATTTAAACTTGCACATTACACATACATACGTACACACATACATACATACATACATAACCTTATCACGCTGCACAGCAACTGTCATCAAATTCAGAAGCGCTTGCTTGTATAATACATACAGCTGCGGTCAAAATAATAGCAGTGCTTTGGAAAATGTTTCACAAAAAAAATATTTCAAATATCGTTTAAAATTATAAAAATTTTATTTAAACACAAGCAATCAATGCTGAAGATAAATAAATATTAATAGATGACAAAACTATAAAATTGATCAACAAAATAAATTAAAGTCCTTAAATTTAATAATTTGTATACTTATTTGTATTTGGAAAATAGTAGTATTTTAAAATATATATTTAAAATATTCATATTGAAGATTTTGAAGAGGTGTCGATTTGATCACCATAAAATATAAGTCATATTTTTATTGATTGCTTCGAGAAGCAGTACTACTATTATTTTGACCGCAGCTGTATGTGCATTTCTATGCATGGCTTGTATACATATATATTTGGTAAGTGTGTGTGCGCGTGTGTGTGTGTGTGCCCTTAACCAGTGAGCTTTGAGCGCGTATTGTTGAAGGCCGCAGTTTTTGATGCGCAAGCCTGCAGGAATGTATCATTCGCCCTAATAATTACTAGATACACCATCACATTAATACACATGTATGTATGTACATATGTATGTATATATGTATGTATGTATGTACATATATGCAGGAGCTTTCTTTTGTCTACGCTTGTGTCTTGTGTTGTGTCCTTAAATCGGCCAAAGCAAATCTAACAAATCACAAAACATTTATTTATAGACAATCATATATATAAAGTCAAAATGAAGCTCATCTTTATTTAGATTTTGAGCGATTGCAAAGCAATTCATCGATGGGCTTAACACAAACTTTCAAAGTTCATTATAGGTGATTACAAAACAAAGAGGCCCGTCAAAAACATTATATGCCAAAGAGCTAATTATAAAGATTTACATTATATATATATATATATATATAACTGGAACAACAGCTGGGGTTTGTTTGTTTTCTATATATAAACATATATTATGTACATGTATGTAGAAGTTTAGTGGTCCCAAAAGCGTTCATAACTTAAAATACAATGGTGGACACAAAAAGATGTCCAATTTGATTTTTTTTTTTTTTGTTAATAACAAATGCATTGGTGTTAGCTCTGCCTCCATAACAAACATTTGAGCATCCCTTCTGATTGCATTTTGTGTATCTATTTGTATGTCCACATGTGTAATTGTGTGTGTGAACTTGAAATATCTCAATTTTTACTTTCATTCACAGAGCCACAGGCATGTGTGCATGCATAAAAGCCAGACACATATTAACGGACTGCAATGCACAGACAACCAGACAGACAGACAGACGGTCAGCAGTCAGACAGTCAGAGAGATAATCGTAATAAACGAAACGCCTCCGGGTAGGCAGCAACCGGACGCTCATTATTGTTTATTTATATGCGAATAGTTATACAAACTGTATATATATGTATATATGCGTGCATGTGTGTGAGTGTGTGTGTGTGTGTGTATATGCAGAGCTGGGTCAAAGTGGCGTACTCATACATTTAAATCAACCTTTAAAACGGCCCAGATTTTATTGATTTTTATTGTTTTGCAAAGCAGCCGAGGAAGACGACGACGACAGCCGTTACAAGAGAACGAAGGAGAGAGAGACACACGTAAAGAGAGTGAGAGAGCGAACGAAAGAGAGCGAAAGACAGAGAGAGAGAGGTCCAGTTGTTATGTTTACTTTCACATGTTGTTTAATGTCGTCGGCTGGAACGATGTTCATTCTCATCATGCCGATGGCTGAGTGGGGTGGCTGGGCGGATGGATGATGGTGAAGTGCTCCTTTATTGTATGTGGAACAAAATGTCAAATGCTTATGGCTTATGGCTGGGTGTCCAAAAGAATACGATAAAGCGAATCTTATTTATGGAAGCAATGTAAACAAATCACATAACTAATTAACTGCACATAAGACACATGCATATATATATATATATATATATATACAATGACGTATTTATTTAATTATGCATCGTGTCATTTTTCAGATTTCAGTTTAAGTTTGAACAGTTTTTTTTAGGAAAACTATAATTTATTTAATTATTTGATCAATGCGTGTCTGAAGATGATTTTTGATTTCGGTGCTAAGAGAAAAGTTTTTGGCCATTTATATGATAAGTCAGCGATTCCGGTCAGTTTATAAATTCTTATTCTTACATCACTCTCTCTCTCTCTCTCTTTGTGTGTGTGTGTGTGTTATTTGTTGCAGTTCAAAGTGGAATCGAACTCCTTTTTTGGCTAAGCCCAGCTGCTGGGCAGATGGGGAAGGGGGAGTCTATCGGAGAAGCGTTAACAGCTCTCACAATCGAGCTGGCAATTCGATTACATAAAATCAGATGTGTACTAAATAACAACAACTGGTTGTACATACTTTTCTACATACTGATGTACATATGCGTGAACAGTTTTTGCACTTGAACTTCGTAATTTTGCTTGTGACGCCCAGAAATATTTGAGTTTTCTTCTTTGTTTTTATGTTTGTTTATCATTGGGCATTACACACATGCAATACATACATATATAAATATATATTTATATATAGCACTTAAAAAAAACAAAGAAAAAAGCACAAGCTTTTTTTCTATGCATTGCATAATCCTCTTAAGGGTTTTTTTTGTTTTTTTTATTATTGTTTTCTTTTTATTTTTGTTGTTTAGCACATCTTTCAAAGCTGTGCGACACGAGCCGGAACACACACTTACGTACACAAACACACACATACACACACACACACATAAATGCAGCGCAGTGTATACACATGTACTAAATATTACAGTATCATAGACACAGAATTGTTTCTCACTCGATATGCCTGTCGTGGGCAACAGTTTTCACTACTTGTCCACTGCTGCTGAGCTCTCTCTCGCTCTCTGAAGACTACACACATACACATGCACAGAGAACGAGAGAGAGAGAGAGAGAGAGAGAGAGGCAGAAGGAGACACCCACACACTCACTCCTTACGCCTGTCAGACATTTGCGGTCGTAGAAGCCCCTCCACACAGCCATCAGCAGGCAAGTTGAAATGTGTTTGAAGACAATTTGGCAACACAACACAAAACAGCTGACAACGGCGCTTGCATGTGTTTACATCTGTACATCTATATACACATCTTTGTCGATTTGTCACAAATAAATTATTATTATTTTTTGATCGCACTCATTTCGCAGCATTGACAAACAAAAAAAAGCAACAAAAATTAAATAAATAAAATCGCTAGCTGAATAGAGTTACCAGTAATCCACTCTTCAAATTCAAACTGCTGAAAAACTAGAGTATCAAAAGCTGAGCTTCTTATGCTCATCACACGTGCATATGCGCATATGTATGTGTGTGTGTGTCTGTTGACAAAAACAGCTGATGTTATTCAACGGAATCACAATAAAAATTTTTTAATGCTGCTAATTTGGTCTAATTTATGCAACTATCACGTTAGACTATTGACGACGAATCACGAACGGTATGCAGATGTGTCTGTGTATGTACATTCATATATGTATATATATATATATATATATATATAAGTACATATATGCGAACTCAGTACAAGTGACAGCAAAACAAAAGCACATGATTTTTAATCTTTGCGCACATGAAAATTGAAACGGCAAATATGTACATATACTATTGTATTTACATATATCAGTGTATGTATATATGCATATATGTATGTATGTATGCACGAAATTCAACATTTGCACAAGTTTTGCAACAAGCACTCGTCTCACGATTATGAGCGCCAAATGCTAAATGACTTTATAGTAAATAGTCTCTGTATTAATGTACATATGTATATACATGAATACATACATACATACATACTTTTTGTGCCTTCTCACTACACTGCATAATTGGTTTATCAAATTCGAATGGAACACACACATGTATACAGGGAAGCACACGGTGGTTGGTCACCGGAATTATGAGACTACATTTCAGATGAGTATTTAAAAAAATGGTTGTATTAATTATTATGTCGCTAACATTGAAAATATCAGTGTCCATTGCCCCCTCTTATTTATATTTCTTTGAGAAAAGCTGCGTACGCCCTTGCACACTTATGTATGTTTGTATGTGTGTGTATGCATGTATGTTTGCAAATAGTTTGCAGGCGCAAAACATACGTATGTATGTATGAATGTATGCATATCGTATCTATTTACGAACTGCTCTTCGTGATTCGTCGTCGCAGCTATCAGCTGAGCGACGACTATGACGACAAAGTGGTGCGAGAAATGAGAGCAGGTCAGAAGTGAGCGGGAGAGCATGACAGAGAGAGAGAGAGAGAGACGGAGAGTTAGAGGACGCACTAGTTCTGTTGAGTTGATTTTAAAATTTAAATAAGCACACACACACACACACACATATGTATGCATGTGTATTCACTGGTACACTGGTACATGTATGTATGTTTTCGGATGACAAAAAGCAACTGCGCACGGGAAACTAATACATACATAACATGAACTCCGATAAAAACAGAAAGCTGTCTGATGGAACGTGTCCGCAGCGCAGCAATTCTGACCTGGACGTTTTGGAATATGACGTCTGAGAGATGTGTGTGTGTGTGTGTGTCTTTGTTGGAGGGGGAGTCTAACAGCTGGGCGAAGCACGAGCACAAGCTCCACTGGCCTACTAAGCGACGGCGACAACGAAAACGAAATGGAGTCGGATCGGCAACTAATTGCCACTGGGACAGGAACATTCGGCTCGCAATTCGGGTACTCTTTTTATATCTATCTATCTCAATGCGCTTTGTTATTGTAGTTTTTTTTAGTTATCATACATAGTAAATACACACACACACACACGCATACATATGTGTATATATATATATATATCGATATAAATATGTGTGTGTGTGTATGTATGTATTTGTGCGCATATTATGTATTATGCATATATGAATTTACAGAGCAAATTCAAGATAAAAAAATAAAATAAAATATAGAAAAGAAAAGAAAAAAGGAAGAAATTAAACATTTAAATGTACACATACATAAAGATACACCCTGTACACCTGTATGTGGGTAGGTATAGTCTTAAATTTGATATTTGAGTATCTCAAATTGATTTAGAATGTACCAAAAGTTGAATTCTGCTGATTGACGTGGAAGTCGTCGTTGTTTGGTTGATGGGCAAGTTGTGTAATACGGTCTTGATATTTCTGCTGTTCTCTATGCTTGTTTATTTTGTTTGTATTTTGTATTTGTTGTATTTGATGTATTTATTTATTTTTATAACGCTCTGTCCCGTTACTTAATTGCAGCGCGCGCCACCACGCCGTACAAAACGTCCGTAGGTCTTGAAATCGTTGTAGTAACTAAAATGAAACTGGATTGACGCGCGAACGCAAAATTCAGTCAGCACCAACAACAGCAACAACAACATCAACAACAGCAACAAGAACAACCAATACACCTACATACATACACAGCCATAATTGCATTCGTTCCGATGTGTACCCGAAGTTCTCGTTATATTCACGAACTAGCGGAAGAGCTTTTTCCCCCTTTTTGTTTTGTTTTCATAGCTGTCGTATTTTATCTTTCTCTTGCTTTCTCGTGCTTTCAGCTCTCATTCTCTTGACAGCTTCGACAGCTAAATACACACATGCATACATACATACATATGTATGTTTACCATCGAAATATCATGTGCTTTCATAGTACACACACAGCTAAGCTTGCATGCGCGTATACGCAAAAGCTCCCAGCGATAGTAATAAAAGCGTAGGACACAGCGACATCAATAAGATTTTTCCCTGCTCAAATTTGGGAACTTTCGCCAATAAATTTGTATATAGATTTTTACAAATCATTTTTCAAACTGATTGAACGCTAAGCAAAATTGTTTCAAATACTACAAAACTTTTCCTGTCATTTTAGAGCATTTGAGTTATAATTTCAATTTCCTAAATTTTGTAAATTATCTGTGAATTGCGTGCTTTTCCTTAGGCTAGATTTTTCCAAATTTTCAATAGCACTTCTGGAAGCTGAGAGTTAAAAGAAATAAAAGCGAATGCAATAGAATGGACAACAAGAAAGAAATTTTTGCCAATTTTCGGGAATTTCCAAAGTATTCAATACTTTTTGCTTCGAAGTTTGAATCAATCAACAGGTGCCGGGACTTTTTTCCCCGACTCTCGAATATGATTGGATTGGCTACAAATTTGAAGCGAAGAATTCAATTGATTGCGTTTTGGGAAGGTTTATTTATTTATCTATCATCGTAATACATAGCTACGTACATATATGTGTATATATATATATATATGTATATATAAGGAATTACATGCATACAAAAATATTTATATGAATTGGCTTGCAAGGAATATCTACGGCTACAATAATTTATGGTTAAGGTCTAAAAAAAAAAAATGAAATAGGTGTATATATCACAAATATTTATATTTTATTTAGCGAAAGCTATAGAAGTCTGCCAGAGAGATCGACACACCCCATAAAGGAATAGTCTCCTCTCTCTCTCTTTCATATTTAGGAGAGCATAAATCTAACGATCTCAAGGATTTACCGGAATACATTCACTTCCCGAACATCTTAGCTTTCTTTTATTTTGTAGTTATAAATGTACTTGAATAAAATAGCATTTGTATCCTTTTAGATAAAACACATACACGCACACATATTTACACTTATGCACGTACATTTACATATACAATTATAGTGACAGACATATATATATATACATATATATATAGTTATATATATATATATGTATTACTTTAGTATTAGTACCAACAAATACACAAGAATCCAAGAGCTTAATATTATTGTTTTGGGATTATTGTGTGTGCGCACGAGGAGCCCAAAAGCCAAAACACCCAGTCAAATTTCAATTCCTGTTCCAACAGCCTGTCACCCCCCACTCCCTCCTACCCTTAGGATTAAGCACGCCTTCAGCGGCGCATTTGGCCGGATCGTTTCTGTTCGCGACTGTCGCCCCTCTCAATGTACCAATTATTGTTGCGTCTCTGCTCGTGCTGTTTTCGTGAGTGCTCACGATGTTGCATCATCCGTTCGTGCCAGTCGCCGCTGCCGCTATCATCGCCCTGCTGGTGACGACGCTTTGCGTGCTGCTTTTGGAAATGCTTTTTGGACTTGTAGCGCTCCTTCGAATCGTATTCGTTGCTCCTCTGGTGCAGGTACTCTTTGGACTGCTCCTCCTCCTTCTTCAGCTTGTGAGCGTGTTTCTTTTTGTACCGCTCCTTGGATGCATCTGGCATGTAGTGGTTTGGGTCCGATGGCAGTGGTGGTCGTGGTGGTGGTGTTCGCACCTCTTCGCCGCCAAGCTCTCGAAAAGTATTGGGTGTATCGCGCGTTATGCCGGCGATTGTGTCTAGCCGCTCGGTGACCTTTTCAAAGTTGTGAAAAGCTTGAGATTGCTGCAGCACATCATTGACCGCATTACCAATCTCGTCTGCAAGAGATTCGGCATGCGGTTCCTTTTCGATGCACATGGCGGCGATTTCCACATATTTGCCATCTGGACACTTGTACGGTCGCTTCAGGTCGTCCTTTGTAATTTCCACAGCATCCAGACTGTCGCCATTGCCTGGCCAGGCACCAAATCTTACCGCCTTGCGTCGCTGATATTTCGACTGTGAGTCCGATTTTGAGGGTGACTGCGACTGTGCCGGATTCAGAGTGTTGAGATAAAGCAGCTGCTTGGACATGATGTCGATTTCGGCACGCATCAGATTATGCTGCATTTCTAGCTCGACCTGGCGCTGCTCAAGCGCGTTGTCGCCGCCACCGCCACCGTCGCCGCCAAGCACCTTCCACTCGGGATTGCGGAGGCGGCCAATAAACGCCAGTATGGCTAGAGTGGCACCCACATAGAATACGGCCGTCAGTCCGTTCTCAACCAGTTTGGGCAGCCGATAGCCGACAAGTATTTTGGGATTGGATAGCTCGCTGTCTGGATGCGATTTGTGGCTCAGCGCCGTCTGTGGCTGAGCGACGCCATCCAGCTCAGATGCAGTGATTCGTCGCTTGCGCACCTGCCGAGCACCGATGGAAGGAGGCAGCTCGTCGCCCGATTCAAATGTTATATTCAGTTCGCGCAGAAAGGGATGCGGGGAGATGCGGCCGGTGCTTTCGCAGTCGCTGATTATTGATATGCCATCGGAGACGTCCTCGGTCTGCCCATCCAAATCATCGACGAGCCTGCATATGTGTTATATATATATATATAGATACTCTCTCGATCGGAGTCGATTGTGTTATGCTCACCGTTCGTTTGTATGCTCGCTGCTATCACTCTGCTGATGGTCGCCCCTCTCCAGCTGTCGTTGTGCCTGCCTCTGCTCGTTGCCTGTGGTGTTGTCAAGTATCTCGACTCTGTCTGTTGGTAATATTGTCCACGACGAGGATGTGCTGATGCCAAGCGACTCCTCCGCCTTGCCTTCGTTTCCGCCAGCAGTGGCACTGCTCACCTGCTCATGCTCCACATCCATGGTGCGCGTCCGTCCGTCTGCCTCGGCTGCGCTGTTGGCCTCCTTCTCTGCAAATGCATGCAACACAATATATGTTTTATTTTCGTATTTCGTATCTAGAACAGCGCAACAGAAACGGAATCACACACAAAAACAAAAACGCTCCGAATCTATTTACATTTATGAGAATATATATTTTCAACAAAAGTACAAAAACGAAATTGCGATCAGATAATTTTTATCTCTGCACAGTGTATTATAAATGGCCTTGGATGGTCATATTTGCTTGCACGAGAGTGTTGCTAAATTAGCATTTCTCCTTCTCCTCTCTCTCTCTCTCTCTCTCTCTCACACTCTTTTCTTAAGCCACCCCCCACCCCATGGGCTTTTTGTAATCGATAATTTATGTCTTTGAAGTGTATCTTATATTGTACCATCATTTTGCATGCATACGCACACGCATACACATGCACACATGTGCATATGTGTGTACATGCATGCAACAATTTGTATGTGTGTATGTCGACCTATGTGCAGACATCTGCCCGGGAATATATTCGATATAATTGCGTGTAGTCAGTTCATTTCTAGCTGAAATTAATTTTTGTTGAACAACAAATTTGTTGTGTATACATATATATATATATATATATATAAATATCCGTTTGTTGTTGACCCACACTTATCAACGTAGTTCAAAAACAAACAAAAAAAACACACACACACACACACACACATATGTACAATAGTCAGCAACGGTTTGTGTTAAGTTAGATATAAATATTTACTGTTACTATCCAGATTTGTATCTTCTCTAGCTTGATAATCGTGTGTGAATCGTTGTCAAATAATTGTTGAACTGCGACAATTGTAGATAAAAACTGACGCAGAAACAGGCAAACGTCGCAATTCAACACGAAAGTTCAACCTTTGTGTGTTGCGACACACATCGATACGAACATATGCAGTCTTCTCTTGGATATCGATACCGATAAAATCGTTGCAAGTATATTTGGGCACACTTTTTATACTTTAAAAAATACTAGATCACAATGGAGGGCATATCGATAAAAATAAAATACCACACGTAATTTGCTGACGCAATTTTAAATGTGAAAATTTGAAGAATATAACGCTTTCAAGAGCATTCGAATTGAGAATTGAGAAAATTGCAACAATTTAAACACGCCTTTAATGATAAATACCTTATAATGATTTCTCCATGATGCGACGTATCTCGCCCGCCTCGGAGCTGCACTCCCAATCGAGTGCTCCACTCCCAATCCGCCGCCTGTTGCCGTCCGGCGCAACGCTTCTGCCTGGCTGCAAGCCAATTGGATTCGCAATGACATAGCCTGTGGGCATGTGGTATCTGGGCGCTGGCAATGGATACATGCGCTCCAAGTTGCGATGCGAACTCTTCTGCACTGACATCTGATTGGGATGGGACGGCTGCTGCAGGCACTGCTGCTCTGGCCCAGTCCAGTAAACCTGGCTGGTTCTCTGCCCGCCACAGTCGAGGATTAGAGGCGTGGATCGGCCATTGTGCAGCTCCTCAATGCGCACATAGCCCTGAATATATTGTGGCTGCTGCTGCTGCTGCTGCTGGTGCACATAGAGACTGTTGCTACTGCTGCTGTTGTTGTTGTTGTTGTTGTAGTGATGATGGTCAATTAGCTTGGCCGCCTGCAGGCCATCCTCCGTCTGGATGAGCACGTATTCGGTTGGCGTCAGCGTTAGCAGCGAGCGCTGTGCCACCACTTGGGGCAGCTGCTGACTGGACAAATAGTTCTCCGTCGAGTCGTTGGAGAGCAGGCTGTTGCGCTTGTTCACGTGCGCATAGATGGGCGACGACGAGATCGGTTCGCCCCGTGGAAAGATGCCGCCACGCGGCAGGCTCTGCACACGCTGTGGCACCTGCGGCCGGGCCCGCACCACCTGTGGCCCCTGACGCTTGTGCGTCTCAACGGAGGCATACGATACTGGCGATATATCTGCGCAGTTGTCGCCGCTGCTGCTGTTCATGCCGTTGTTGTTGTTGTTGTTGCGCTGCTCGTAGATGGGCTGCATCTTGCTGGCGGCGGCGGGCAGCGGCGTGCGATTGATCGATTTGCGGCAGAACTCTTTCACCCTCTCCAGTATCTCGTCGCGGGTCAGCAGGCCACCAATGCGACGTGCCGCCTCCTTCGACTCCTTGCGCCGCAGTATCACTGGCGTCTCGTTCTCGCTCTCGTAGCCCCGTCGCATCGAGCGATTGCTGGGCGTGATCATCTCGTCGAGAACGCTCTGGCAGCGTGCCGGCGGCGGCGATTGCAGTTGTAGCTGCGGCTGCGCCAACTGCTGCTGCTGCTGCTGTTGATGGCTGGCCATCGGCATTGGATTGCCATCGAGTATCATTATCTGGCGATTGCGTGCACTGATCCCGGAGAAGGTGTTGCGCTGCTGCGAGCCGCGCACAAAATACGGCTGCATCAGTTGCTGCTGCGACTGCAGATGCTCATAGATGTTCTCCTCGCTCTGTGGCGGATGTGGCTGCAGCTGCTGCTGTTGTTGCTGCTGCTGCTGCTGCTGTTGTTGCTGCAACACTTTGTGGTACAGCTGTCTATCGGTCACTTCCTTAATGGTGCGCAGCTGCTCCCACTCATTCTGATGACTGATGGCAGCATCCGCCTGCTGCTGCTGCTGCTGTTGCTTCTCGCGAGCATTGCGCACTGGCGTCGATGTGGCATTGGGATACTGATTGCGCAGCTGGTTTGGCTGATTCCGCTGGCTGTGCAACTTGATTTGATTGCGATCCATGGACACAGATCTATTAAACCGGCCGCCCACATTGCCCTCGGGCGAGACGCGTCTGGGTATGAGGCTCTGCCGCTCGATGCTGCGCTGCATCGGCGGCGCATTCTCTCGCAGATCGTTCGATCTGGCAATCAGACGTGGTTGTGGTTGTGGCTGTTGCTGTGCCTGTTGCTGTGGCTGTTGCTGTGCCTGCGGCTGCGGCTGTACTCCATTCATCTTAGCATTGAGTCCATTCGCTTGGCCATCGAGCAGTATGCGTCGCATCTCGTAGGCCGTATTATATTTGCGATAGTCATCGCTGTCGCCGCCGTACACGTTACGTGGCAGCGGCACAGTGTCCTTGGGCGTGGTCCTTCGGCGCGTCGCAAACAAACTGTTCGAGAGACGCTGCAGCACCGATATCTTTTTGGTATTGCTCTTGCGCAGTGTGGCCAGTGATTCGGCAACCTGTTGGCGTCGCTCCTCGGCCGTTTGCGGTGTGCTGCTCGGACGTGTTGGCGTCGCTATTGGCGTGCCACTCTGCGTCGAAGTGGGCGTTGCCGTGGGCGTGGGCATGGCATGAACATCACGCTTGGGCATCAGCGTGAGGCCCTTGCGCTTGAGATAGGCCTGGAACTCCTCGGAGCTGATGGTGTTGGTGAACGTGGCCACTTTGGTGGTGCCGTGGCCCGGCATGCTCGCAGCACTCTCGTCGCTGATCGGAGCTGCTGGCTGATTGGACTGGTTTAGCTCGTCGCTGGAGTCGCTCTTTGTGAGCGGCCCGTCAATGTCGTCGATGTCGTCGTCGGAGCTAATTTGCAGCTTTTTGACGCGCTCGTCAAACTTTTTGGCATTTTTGGTGACCTCGGCGGGATTGAAGTAGACGCCGTTTGATTCGCTGCCCGTTCGAATCTTTATATTGGCCAATTCGGGATAATTTGGTTTTGAGCACTTCTTAAATGTGGGCGTTTTGGGTTTGTTGTTGCTGTTGTTGCTGTTGCTGTTGTTGTTGGTGGTAGCCTCTGGTTGCTTAGCTTGCTTGAGCTTGTCGTCCCTCAATCGATGCGGCGATTGTGCGGCCAACGTTTGCTGCTTTCGCTTGGGTATTTTGGCGTGCTTCGCAATGTCGCGCAACTCCTCGAACTTTAGGCGTGCCAGCACCGTGGGATCGTATACAAAGTATTCATCCGGATTCTTGATGTACGTCTTAACATATTTGGATTGCTTGAGGACCTCCTCGGTTGTCACGAACTCATCGGCACCTGGACCCGGACCTGGACTCAGTTTGTTGCTATTCTTTTTGCGCGCATTCGACTCGTTCCGCTGCTGTTCGCGCTCCTTCTCTCTTTGATGCTTCTCCTCGATCTGGCGCTCCTTTTCCTTTTCGCGTTCGCGTTCACGTTCACGCAGCTGTTGCGTTACTGTCTTCCGTACGCTCAGCGTGGAGCGCTTCGTTGGCACCGGCGGCGGTTTCTTTTTCTGATCCCTGCCAGCCAGATGGGTGCTCTTGAAGGGGTTCTGTTGATCAACGATCGGCTCACCGGTGGTAAACTTGCGTATTTTCTCATCATCCGGATTGAATGTGACGCACTTTTTCACTCGATTGCCAGCCTCCTTGTGCTCCTCCTCGCCGATCTTACCGGATATGGTGTTGGTTGTATTGTCTAGGCTATCGTTTGGCTCAACTATTTTTAGCGTCTCATCGTCCACAGTATAATTGGTGAATAGTTTGCGTTTGGCACACTTCGCATCCAGAATGCTGGAGTCCACAATATCTTGGATAGAGTCGGCGGTATCGTTTACAGTGCCAATTGTTGCGATGCAGTTCCGTTCGCTGGCAATCGTCTCAGACATGTTTTTCTATAGCACTCTGCAAGGGGGGATGGGGGGGAGTACAAAGGGAATTGGAGTGGAAGAGAGCTGGAAGTCACTCTGGTATATCCGCCCACCATTGAGATTGTTGGAATCGAACCGCACGAGGAAATCTTCAACGACAATCGATTAATAACAATTTACCATATATCATATATCATATATCATATTTCCCATATATCATATATCATAGATCATATATCATAGATCATACTTGCAAATTATGTCCCTTTGCACGTCGCGCCTCAAGCGTTCACCTACGCTTCACATCTGCTTCTTCTTCTTCTTCTTCTTCTTCTTCTGGAAAAAAGAAAAACCAATTTGAAAATAAAGCACACATTTGATTTTATAACGATAAAGCAAACAAATTTGCATTTGATTTGCTACATTTCACATTTTATTTGCTGTTAATTTGAAGCCATCTATTTTGTGTAGCTTCTAAAAATGGAATATTTGAAAGATGTTCACAATCAATAAAAGAAACATTTCAAATAATTATTTAAAAATACCAATATTGACGAAATAATGTTTTCCCCTTTCCAACTGCAGGCATTCATTCATTCACTTATTGATTTATGCTCGAAGTCTGCCTTTCCATCGCTCGCGGAGTGTGTGCAATATGCGGGCTATTTGGGTCACTTGATAGCTAATCTTTTGCGGGTATCTTTTGTGCGGTATTGAAATGCGCATATGGTTAAAAGCGAATGCAGAATTCCGATATTTGTCTGTATGTAACACACAGCTGTACACACACATATATATATATATATATATATGCATGTATGTTCGCCTAGTTACCAATGAAATCAATATATTTCACCTATATTTGACTCCACAGTTGACAATAGTTCAAAGCGAAGATTGCCCTCATTGTTGAGGGTGGCTACCCGAAGGGGGTGCGACAGCATTATATAATATATACCACTATATACAGCTAAATAGACGTATGTATACATCTATGTATGTGTTGACATGCAAATTGCATTTACATAATTGCATATATTTATATATATATATGTGTATCTGACCGAGTTGGGTGCTTTGCTTTCAACTACTTATCTGGTGCACCTTGATGCGAGCATGCGAGTAGCTGCAACTTTTAGTGTCTGCCTCACGAAATCGCCATTCGATTGCAAATTGGCAGTCGCAAAAGCTGGCATAAACATGCATTAATCATAACACTTTCGCCACTATGCTAATTGCTGTCCAGACACACTTGAAGAGAAAAGGTTCGGTGTGTCATGCCCAATGGTGGACTTTGGACTTTTACAAATGTCAAACGAGACTCGGAAAAATAATTAATTTCCATGTTTGGCCGCACAATTTTTAAATATCATTTCAACTCCAAAAGAGACTTGTTTCAAATCAAGTTGCCAAGTATGGAAATAGCTTGTTGTTAGAATTATTCCTGCCAACATGTTCTACTCAGGGACGAGAATGTAGATAGATATATATATATATATGTATATATATATATGTATATATGTGGTTTGTGTATGTATTTGTAAATCGAATCGAGAAATCCTGGTGAAATCACATTAAAGTGCCACCCCTCAGTAAATGTTGTCGCTTTAGTTGGTATAAATGGCACGAGTTCTATCGGGAGGTCAACATTCACCACCCTTGCCACACGGAATCCACCCCTGCTCGACGTCTATTAACTAACATCCCCCGAAAAAAAACCCCCCGATATAAAATTCAATAAAAATATGTGAGAGTGTTCGACTTGGTAATACCATGTAATCAACTCTAAATTAAATGCACACTTTACGCATGAAATCCAACAAAAAAAAAATCGATAAAATCTGAAAATTTCTAATTTCGAATAGTTTAATTTGTTTTTGAAACTGAATATCCTTCCTTACACCAACTTTGGGGCAAGAATATGCTTTGTAACTTGCTCGTGTTGAGCCTTTTTTGCGAGAGTGGATATAATATACAATGTTCTCCACTTGCTTCGACACCCTTAAGGCCAGTGACTTCGGATTTGGAACAGGCCAATCCTGCTGAGGGGCAGCCAAATCGATAACACGTCGATATACTGCAATGTGTGTACCGAGTTGCCACAACTTCGAAGAAACTTGGAGTGTAGATTGCTGGTGACCACCTTAAAAGGATCGGCTAATAAACTGGCTAAAAACGTCTGCGACAAATCGCCAAACAATTTATAGTTTCTCAATTTTGTTTTCCATCATTTTCAATGAACCGATTAATTTCCATGATTAACATTTAGGATTTAATCGTTTGGCCAAAGTTTCCCGTCGAAGGTGGACTAGGATTAAAGGATTGCTATAATATTGTTTATATTTATGCATTTTTTATGCTGAGCCTATGCTTTTTACCAGCGAAACAACTGCAACGTTCTCATTTGTTTTATTCGAGTTTAAGCAGGATGATAGATTTCCATTTAGATTTTGGCACATCGGATGGCGCCACTAAGTCAATGGCCGGGCAAGATTTATGCGACATCTTGCAGATAGGATACACACACACACACACACACACACACAGTGTATAGATATGCATCTGTGGCAGACGATTGCAGTGTGTTCGACCCAAAGTTCCTGCCAAAAAGAAAAGAAGCGTGGAACGAGCAAAGTATCTATTGAGTCTAGACAAACTTGATCTATTGGATGGCGTGTTTGCGTATTTGTATAAACATGCTTCTAATTGTGTATTTATCGTCCATTGCAAGGGCCCAAAACAAAAAAACAATATATGTATATATATATAAATGAGACTCCAGCTGTTTGGATATCATAACATCTACATCTTTGAAGAGGCAAATCGGCAGCTTGCCCAGCTTCGGGCAGCGTGCAATTGGCTCCTGTTGTAGTGAACGGCCTGCTACGCAAATGAACGTAAACAAAACACAAAAAAAAAAAGAAAAAAGAAAAAGAAAAGAAAAGAAAAAACACGCAAGGGAATTCTATGTGAAAGCAACAAAGCACATGGCAAACAAACAGCCCAACTGATGACTGACATTGACGATAAATGAACAATCGACCTCAATAGAGAGTCAGCACACACACACAGCACACACACACGCACACACGCACACGTGTCCCGTACAACTCGTATACGTACGTAGATATATATATAAGATACGTACACATATGGCCGTACAATTAATCGTATAATGCAAACAACGCGATAAAATTCATATGCCATTCGAGCTTGCATTTTGCAAAAACCCTCAAGCGGAACATGAACCCCATATGGAGCCAAGATAAACTCCAATTCTGGACAATAGATAGTGGTATCTCATCGATTGGTTTTAATCATTTCCCATATTCCTCAAGGCGTGTGAATATCTTCAACTTAATTCGTATAGTTTAAAAATAAAGTGAAGAGTTGCTTCGGTGTTTGACTGATTCTGTCCCTGAATTGAATTCAAAATATATCGAAGAATAAAACTCAAATAATAATGATTCACTTAAAACACGCCTAAATAATAAAAAGATGTCGATTCCCAAATGTAAAGCAAACACATTCTTAAGCAAATAACTTGAAAGATACGAAATAAATGAAGTAAAGTTTGGCTTCATTCATTTGCAGGGTATAATTAGTCGCAGCAGTCACCACTAATCACACCAACTTTGTACAGCTCAGCTGGATCTACGAGAACCCATTATTTACTTAAGGCCACGAATCGAGGCTCGTGACTGGAGTTCAAAATTGGAATGGGAATTGCGATTGAAATTGGAATTGGAGTCGGTTAAAACTTCGTGATTATTTCTAGTAAGTGCGTACTTTATATATATATATAAACAAACAAACAAACATAAATCTCTCACATGTCTCTATGTATGTGTGTGTGTGTGTGTGTGTGGTTGTATATATATTTTAAAATCAATCTGGAAGTTCGTAGTGCGCACGCACAATAAATTGCGCAACACTTTCAAGTATCTCAAGTATCTCTGTCTCTGTCCCTGTCCCTGTCTGTGTCCCTGTCCCTTTCCTCCCCTGCTGAATCTGCTGTCTCTGTCTGGCTGTGTTTGGCTTTGTCTTGATCTTGTTTGATCTCCGTTCGCGTTCTACTCATTGGTACTTGGAGCACCCAACCGGCTCAAGTGGTTGTTTCTTTTTTTGTTTTTCATTTTTATTTACGAGCATGCGTAAGAAATGCCGAAGATATTTTTGTGATTTTGTTCCTCTATTTTCCTTGGATACCACGCAACAGCATTCGAATCGGGTGTAATAAAGTTATGCTTATACGGATGTATATATAAAGACTTGGGCTTAGGGTATCTTCTAGTTGATCTCAAGGTATAATGGAAATATGCGCACACTCGATATTTCGGATTACACAAGCTATGCTCATCTCATGCTTATATCATGCCATAAATAGCAACCTTGAAATTCATCAAGACTTGATCTGATCCAGTTAGAATTGTTGTGGGCAATTACGAAAGGCAAGCTTCGAAGCCAACAGAATATTCTTTATGGATTACCATTAACAACTCAAAATTAATGAAAATGTTGAGCAGAAAACTGTTCTCATTCTGTGAGTACCACGGAAAGCCCGAAGTAATGTTTTTAATAATATTAATCAAGGTGCTAATCACCTCTAATGAGGCAATATTGATGCTGTCCACATTAATATTGAATATATTTAGATATGTTATTATATGCAGCAAACATGGCACATTTTATACGATATTGAATTCAATTACATTTCCAAATAGTGCAAACTTGTATAGTTTATCCCCCCTCAGAAAGTACAAACAAATGTTTGGATTGTAAACGCATTTACAACGAATAAAGTGATAAAATGCAATGCAGGTTATCTGCTAGTCGTGCAGACTCTGTTAGTATATTTTGTTCACATATATTGCATGTGCTTTGACTTCCCCGCATTGACAATACGTGCTGCAGTGAGTCGAATGAATCTTTAATTGCCGCTTATGACTACGTCATCCATTTGCATCGGGCTGACCTCAAAATCGAATCTCTTAAGCCACGCACATGCATGCATACATGAACATATATATATATATATCTATATATATATATATAGAAATTGTAGAATGCATTGATGAGAGATAATGTGGCTAACTAGTTAAATAGGCCCCTCCGTGATTGATGTCTGTTATGGGGCTGCATGTACATTATATACGTATATATACATATATATATAAAACAATAACAACTATTTGTGTAAGAACTGAAATCGTCGTCGATATTACTTTTGATACACATAGTAAATTAAGATGCAAATCGCATTTGACAGTGGAGAACTCAGTTTATAAACACATAGCTTTGCTACGAGAATTTCAGGCAATTGTAATTGTAATATATAGTTGCATTTTACTTCAATTAAGTTCAATTGAATTATTTAAAAACCCGATAGAACTGCAATTTGCATATCCACACGGAATACATACGTGCATATCCAGATCTGTTTTGCATTCCACCCGACTCAATTTCGCTCATATTTTTTGTTTGTTTTTTCTCTGATTTGAAAACCAATTTCGAAACCGGATCAATTGCAATTGAATAAATATCTCGCAAGTGAAAAATTATAGTTACAAATGGGATTTTAGCGGATTTAGCTATAGCTTCATTTAAAATACAACATTTCAATTCAATAAGTGAGAAAGGTAGTTTTATAAATGTTTTTATGTAGAAAACGCTAAATGATTTTCTGAATATTTTTGCGCAATTAATTTTTTAAGAGTTTGTAGAATCGCTACCATCCATCTGGGTTACAGGTTTAGGAACTCGACATATCTTTAAAATTGTGGAAAATATGCAGGTTTTATTGATTGATCTCATCGAATTATTAATTCGTGCAACTTATTCGTATTTGCCACACTCTCGCAGCACTTGTAGAAGAAATGTTGTTGGTTAAGTGTTTTATAATGCTTCTTACATTATGGAAATGAACAATCAGAATCTGATGACTTGAAAAACGATTAAAGACGGCGATTCAAGTGCAATGGTTTAAGCATCAATTTCTTATATACATATATTTGCCGATAAATTGTAAATTGTAATGTGCGATGACTTTAATGGCTCAACTAAAACTATATCGCATCAAATGTGATTTTTTGTTGGACCATTCTGCATTTGGATACCAGCAGATATCTGATAAGTCTGTATAACTTTTATTTAATTTGGATTTAAAATCAAGTTTTATTTTTAATTTAATCTATTTTTTTGATTTGTTTGTGTCGACTGACTTCAGTTGACATTAAATAAATGAATAAATAGTTAGAGCGTCTTCAGCCTGAGTGACAACTATTTAATTGACTGATTTAACGGCCGCACCATAAATGGCGGCATTTTAGTGATTAGTGTGCATAAAGTTGGTCACGTCATACTGTAGTATTACTGTTGTACACACACACACACACACACACACACACACATAGGTATATGCGAAATGTGCCATTTATGAATCCATACAATTCGCCTTGATGGCTGTGTGAGCATTACGTCACTTTTGATTAGCCAACTACTAACTTTGACAGAGGTTAAAGTTAACGTCTTGAATTTTTACTTCGTCTGTGTCAGCTTCTATGTGTGTGTGTTTGTGTGTGTGTTTGTGTATCAGTTTTGTTATGTATTTTTTTGTATCTTTTGGATGAAACCCTATCCGTGATCATGGCTTATGCAATTGCATTTGCAAAAGCACCGTTAAATTGATAAGTCACTGTGTGTGTGTGTGTGTGTTTTTTTGTGCATATCAAATTTCACTCACTGTGCGGTCGGAGCAGTCAGACAATGCAATCAACAGGTGAGCTACTAACCCAGCTTTATAATGTGCCCACAACCCCCCACCCCCCTCCACACATCGCCAACACTTCCACATTTCCACACCGTACTTGCTGCATACATATGCGTGTATGTAGGTATTTGTGTATTTATGTATTTGTATGTGTGGTCTTTTAGGTATTACGGTGCACGATAATTTCCAAAACTCTTGCTATGTATGTACACACATACATACATACCTACATAGTAACACATACAGTCGCTGTCAAAAAAGTAGTAGTGCTGCTTCTCAATGCATTTAATACAAATGTGATTCATTTAATGGTGATCATATCGAGACCTCGTCGCAAAATCTTCAATTTGAAGAAAAAACTCAGTTCGCAAAGCAAAAATGTTTGGTTTCTCATCTGGAAATATTTGAAAATACTATTATATTGCCAATACTAAACGTAGTAAAATATAACCACCCATCGTGCCTAGTTTTTAGAAAGATTATTATGCCATAGCCAAAGCCGAGAAAACCTTACAGTTATTCCACTACTTGACTACTATTGATAAATTTAAATAATAATTTAATAAAAATAAATATCAAAATTATGGATTTGAATTTTTGTTTGCTAATAAATGTTATAGCTATGTCAACTTTTAATGTTTACTCATATTCAGTATTGATTGTGCTTGAATAAAATTTCCACAATTTCCTAGCTATATTTTAAGCATTATTTTTTTTAACATTTTCCAAAGCATATGTGAGCGGTGCTATTATTTTGACCGCAGCTGTATTTCATGATGTTTCTTTACTAGCTTTTCTCTAGCTGTCTATTGGTGCCGGATCAAATGAATACTGGCGATTGCAGCTGCCAAATAATAATGCCTAAGCATGTGTGTGTGTGCGTGTCTGTGTGTGTGTGTGTGTGTGTGTGTGTGTGTACATATTATACACTTTAAAATGTGAGTTTATCTATGTGTATGTACAGAGTACTTACTGGGCATTCACACACACATACACACACGGCCGGGTTATAATTTGATTTTGTGTACATATAATTAAAAAAAAATTTCATTTTTTTTGTTTTGTTTCTTTTTTTTTGTGTACCGCTCAAGCTGTGCAAGATTTTCAACAGTAACAAAAAGCCGAACGAACAGTGGTGGAATACAAAACAACAGAAATAAAGCGAGAAAAAAAACAAACACACACACAAAAACGCTGTGTGTGACTTTTCCCGGCATTTGGCTTTTAGTCATATTTATGTACTTACACACAGGCACACATACATACATACATACACACATACACACATACAAGCATGCATACGGACTTCTATTTAACTTGATTACTTATACATATATATATATGCATATACATACATACATTTAAATTAAAGTCCCATGTTCAAGGTTTCTGCTTTGCCCATAAATCATAATTTTTTTTTTGGCTGAGACTCGAGCTGTATCTGTGTACATAATACATGCATACATACATACATATGTTATATATATATATGTACGTACTTACATGTGCACCACTTAGATTACACAGCAGATTCACCTTGACATTTTGTGGCATTACAGTCAAGCCTCATTCCGGAGAACTCGCACTCGAAACACTCTTTTCACTTTGTTCTGCTGGCCAATTTTTTGTGTCAAGTGGAGAAGCCTTGTTATATAATACTTTTTATGCTTTTACCTTTTTGAGAATGAAATTCAGCGAAATAAACTGAATAGGGTAATTTAATCATTTTATAGACACTCGACTATATTTCGTTTAGTACTCAAACTCGATCAGGGCATTCTGCCAGATACATTTGAATGTATCTACATATGTATCTCAGTAAAGCTGTGTTAACACATTTCGCATATGACTTCAACTCCTATTCAAGTCAGCACATTCAACTTTTTAATTCATTTTTTGCACAAGACAGCAAAGCCAACAGAAAAAGTGTCAGTGTTGCCACTTTTGACTTTTCGACAAAATAAATGACCATATCAAGAGCTCATAACTCGTCAATGTACACATGCTCAGGTGTAAATCAATAAGACCTATATGGATGTGTATATATGGATGAAATTCTCACAATCTGGAAGGTAGATTGCTGGCAAACACAAACAACAACAACAACAACAGAGCACTGGGGAGCATCTGGGGCGCACCTACTTTGGTGAATCAAGCTGCGAATCCTGCGAGACCTTAAACCGGTATCGGTTTTGCATTCGGGTATGGCACACGGATGAGGCTTTTGTAGCAAGCATGCACTCCACGCGTATATAAGCCATGTAAATATGTATGGATTTACTGTAAATACATAGATACACACACACACACACACACACCACACATTTAACATTTAACATGTGGCTGCTTTGTATACCCTGTATGCATTCAAGCACTTTCGAAATGCCCAAATCTCCTGAATGTATGCAGGGTATGGTAAAGTGTTTGCCTGTACAACATTCTGTACATTCAACATTCGTAAAGTATGTTGCGGGTATTTCGTGCTTTTGCGATGATTCATGACAATATCAATGTCAAAATTAGCTTATAGGTGGTAATTATAATTTAATTTATCGTTATAATTTACTATGGTTTGATGCTGAAAGCACTTTAGAAATAATATCATCTTTAAATGTTTCTTATTTATTATTATTCTTTTTTTGTTGCTATTTTTTTTTTTTTTGCTATTAGTGGTTGTTTTATATTTGAAGTAATTGCTTTATCTGTTCTATTAAAATCAAGTGGTAATTTACTTTAAGCAAACACTTGCATTGGTATCGCCAAATGTTTCGAGTGTGACGAATGTTGTTAAAAATAAAAGTAATTCAAGAATTAATTCTCAGATTGTAATTGCTCGGGAAAGAAGAAGTTCGGCTATGCACAACAAAATAAGTATATACAGGGTATCTGCACGTCGGGCACTTTCAGCTAGAGCAGCTTTTTTTATACTTTTTTTTTTTTTGCCTCTTTTAGGGCTTATGTTGTTTTGCGCTAATGTTGCCAATGGCAGGCAACAGATTTCGAAATAAATGATAAGATAACAATTATCATACCACACCGTGATCTAACTGGAAAGGTAGCCAGAGAACTATTAAAATTATACTCTCGTTGTTACACACACACATATACACACACACACACATGCATATGCACACATACACACACAGACTTGTGTTTACGGCAATTGTACGAGTTGAACAACAAAACGCAACTGTGAAAAGGCATTAAATAAAAAAGCGGCGGACGTCTTTTGCTCGATTGCCTTTTTCTTTTTTCTTACTTCCCTTTCGTTGGTGTTGTTGTTGCTGTTGTTGTTGTTCCTGTTGCTGTTGCTGTTACTGTTTTGAGGCTTTATGCCGTTTTGCACAGTTGGGTTTATATTTCGAGAAATAATTTCTACCTCCATTTTGTGGTCACATACCCTCTCTCTACTCAGATTGGGTAAAAAGGGTATGCTGAGTAGCAACTACTGCAAGTTGAGTGATTAAAGCTTAGGGTTCGTGATGCGATAGATCCGTTGTCCCCTTTGCCAGTCATACTATATGCATATTAATATTATTACTATTATTATTAGTGCACACTTGCACTCTTAAGCTTGGGCAAAGAGGGGGGGGAGTGTAGAGAACAGGGTATCTGCTGGTCGCTCATTTCCGGTTAGAGCATGCTTACTTGTTTCGGTTGGGTTCATTCACCGGCAACAAACGCAACAGCAGCGACAGCAATAACAACAACAATAGCAACAACCACAACACATCGCACAACAATCCAATAAGAATCGTCCAACTTGGTCTCGTTCCGTTCAAACTCTTGCTTAAGCACGGCCGCAGCTACGGATGCACGGCTACACATACACATGCACCAGCACACACAAATACAAATACACAGATACACACATACACACATTGTTATTAATTTAGCGTATCTTGTTGTCAATTGCTAATAACACTTTTGTACTTGAAAAAAAAGTGAAAGAAATTGGTTATTTAGAAATATCACCGTAACGAAAATACGCCGATTGGACGTATGCAGATATAGTTGCAGATACACACAAACAGTTAGTCACACACACACACACACACACACTAGCGCGCGCACCGATTCTGTCTCACTACTACTGCCCAACTGAATGTGTGTATCTGTGTGTGTGGAAATTACCAAAGCAACAACAACAACAGCCAGCAGTACTCACAACAATATATCAACAATCTACGACGCGCACTAAGCGTGTACTCAGTCGCGGGTGAGTACTTGGGAAACAGTAACAAAACAAAAACAAAAAAGAACACGTCCGCTCACCACGAAAGTCGCATGTATTTTGAATTGCTTGCACAAGCCTGTTAACTAACAGCGGGCACATTTCGTTCAAATTCATTCAACAACGTTAGGTTAGCCGGCGCTCACGTTAAGTGAGTAAATCGTGAAGTGTGCACTTTACATGTGTCTTGGCTAACGTGCAACTTTCAAGTGCATAATTGCGACTTTGCTATGCTGAGTTTCAAAAAAAGTACGATAGAGGTCGCTAGCTGAATGTGTATGTCCGTGCTAAATCAATGAAAAAAAAAACGCTGTAAAACAGATGGTAAAATAATAATAATAATAAAAATAAAGAGCTGCAATAAAACAATATATGTATGTGCATCGAGCATAAAACAATTTAAAACATTTAAGCTAAACAAGATTTCCAAGAAATAGGCGCTCTAAATAATTGTAGAGTTTTTTTTCGATTGATTATTAAAATTGATCCAAATTTCTTAACAATTATCAAAAATTGTTAAGAACTTGGTTCTGATGATGATGGGATATTCGACTATTTTAAGTCCTTGGATTAGCATACATACATATATATATATATAAATAGTATGAATAACTTGCAAAATCATAAGAGGATCTGCTCCGATTTCAATGACTTTTTCCTTAATCCTCGGGTCTTTGGCATTGATTCTTGACCATCATCTGACCACCAATCGCTACAAATATTCCATCTTTTCTGAATTGGTCAATCAACGTAATTTTGTACGATTATGATTTTTATGGTCATATTTTATATAAATTATTTTTATACCCTGAACCCATCAAAAATGGGTAAAAAGGGTATAATGGTTTTGTGCAAATGTATGTAACAGCCAGAAGGAAGCATCTGTGACCCCATAAAGTATACATATTCTTGATCAGGATCAACAGCCGAGTCGATATATGTAGCCAAGCCCGTCTTTCCGTCCGTCCGTCCGTCCACCCGTCTGTCTGTATGAACACTCTGATTTCAGAGATTATAAGAGCTAGAGACTTGAAATATATATGGAATATAGGTTTTCGTATACTCGGCGCAGATCAAGTTGGCTTTTTTTGATCGATAACTGCCTCAGTTTGTGGAATATCAATATATATTTCGATTTTCGATAGCAATGAATGCTACAATTTTAAAGGTAGAATTAATTAAAGGTAGAATTAATTAATACATAATCTCGATATGCATATTATTGATCAACTGCCCAAATTTCATCAAGATCGGATAAGAAACACCAAAGTTATAGTCGAACATAGATTTTCATGTTGATCTCATTTCTATCAGAATATGCAAGCGCATGTGTGAGAAAGAGATGACACGATGATCGACACGAGTGTCAACATGTTGTTGTTGTGTGTAGTCTGCAGAGCCCCGTTATGTATGTATGTGTGTATGTATGCATGTATGAATGTATGTATGAATGAATAAATGTATGAATGTGTGTATGAATGTGTGTATGAATGTGTGAATGAATTAATGTATGAATGAATGAATGTATGAATGTATGAATGTATGTATGTATGTGTGTATGTATGTATGAATGTAGCTATGTATGTATGTATGTATGTATGCATGTATGCATGTATGTATGTATGAATGTATGCATGAATGAATGAATGTGCGAATGTATGAATATATGAATGTATGCATGTATGAATGTATGAATGTATGACTCTATGTATGAATGCATGTATGAAGGTATGAATGTATGAATGTATGTATGTATGTGTGTATGTATGTATGAATGTATGAATCTATGTATGAATGCATGTATGAAGGTATGAATGTATGAATATATGAATGTATGCATGTATGAAAGTATGTATGTATGCATGTATGAATGTATGAATGTCTGTATGTATGCATATATGAATGAATGAATGTATGAATGAATGAATGTATGAATGTATGTATGAATGAATTAATGTATGAATGTATGAATGTATGTATGTATATGTGTATGTATGTATGAATGTATGAATATATGTACGAATGCATGTATGAAGGTATGAATGTATGAATGAATGAATGTATGAATGTATGCATGTATGAATGTATGAATGTATGAATCTATGTATGAATGCATGTATGAATGTATGAATGTGTGTATGTATGCATGTATGAATGAATGAATGTATGTATGCATGTATGAATGTATGAATGTGTGTATGTATGCATGTATGAATGCATGAATGTATGAATGTGTGATTGAATGTATGTATGAATAAATTAATGTATGAATGTATGAATGTATGAATGTATGTATGTATGTGTGTATGTATGTATGTATGTATGAATGAATGAATGTACGAATGTATGAATATATGAATGTATGCATCTATGAAAGTATGTATGTATGCATGAATGAATGTATGAATCTATGTATGAATGCATGTATGAAGGTATGAATGTATGAATGTATGCATGTATGAAGGTATGAATGTATGAATGAATGAATGTATGAATGTATGAAGGTATGAATGTATGAATGTATGAAGGTATGAAGGTATGAATGTATGAATGCATGAATGTATGAATGTATGTATGTATGTGTGTATGTATGTATGTATGTATGAATGAATGAATGTACGAATGTATGAATATATGAATGTATGCATCTATGAAAGTATGTATGTATGCATGAATGAATGTATGAATCTATGTATGAATGCATGTATGAAGGTATGAATGTATGAATGTATGTATGTATGTGTGGATGTATGTATGAATGTATGAATCTATGTATGAATGCATGTATGAATGTATGAAGGTACGAATGTATGATCGTATGAATGTATGAATGTATGAATGTATGTATGTATGTGTGTATGTATGTATGTATGTATGTACGTATGTATGTATGCATGTATGTATGTATGAATGCATGAATGTACGAATGTATGAATATATGAATGTATGCATCTATGAAAGTATGTTTGTATGCATGAATGAATGTATGAATCTATGTATGAATGCATGTATGAAGGTATGAATGTATGCATGTATGAATGTATGAATGAATGAATGTATGAATGTATGAATGAATGAATGTATGAATGAATGAATGTATGAATGTATGAATGTATGAATGTATGCATGTATGAATGTATGAATGTATGTATCTATGAATGTATGAATGAATGAATGTAAGAATGTATGAATGTATGAATGTATGCATGTATGTATACATGTATGTATGAATTAAAGCGTTGTTACATTTTAAAATACATTTTTGAATTAATTTAAGTCTTGTTTTGAATTTGGAAAAACTATTCACATTCATTTCAAATGACATAAAAATAAAGCTGGGAATCACAATGTTTGGACTAGCTTCAAATTTCCCATTTAACATGGTAATATATATATATATATATATATATATATATATAGTAATTTTGTATATTTGAAAAGAAAAGTGCAAAGATAGCTCATTATTGGATGTTTAATTAGTGGCATTGCGAAAGATTTCCTGTGAATATTGTCCAATATTGTGCTGAAGGGCCCCCAAAGCAACTGCAATTTTAATTGAACGCAATGTAAATTATGGACATGCAAATTTTCCCACAGCTGCCAAAGGTTTAACAACATTTTTTTTTATCTCGTTTTTTTTTTTTTTTTTTTTTTGATCGTAATGAGCCTTTAAGTCAAACGTAGAGCTGGCTTCGACGTAGCACAGAAGCTGCAACTAACCACAAATCACAATAACACCCATACCACACCAAACATAACACAGAACAGAACCGAACAGAACAGAACCGAACAGAATACTGCACATCACATCAAACCGAGAATATGGGAAGTGGACGGGAACGCATAATCATTATCACTCAAATTGGGGCCCCCTTGCAATTGGATGGATGGATGGATGGTTGGTTGGATGGATGGATATGTATGTGCTGTGCTGTGATGTGCTGTGCTCGGGCCAACCAAGACCAAACACCAATTATATATCGAAAGCCAAAGACGAGACCAAACTTCTGGACACAAGAATATGATCAGCATATATGGCTCGTATGCATATGAGATACTCGCTGTGCCGGCACTTAAACGGTCTACTAGCATGAAATGGGCAGGTCCCGCATCGAAAATCCCAATTCGAGTACCGTAACTTAAGCCCATAAATTAAGCGGCCACAGATGATGATGAGAACGAAGCTCAAGCTGAAGCTGAAGCTCAATCTGAAGCTGAAGCTGAAGCTGAAGCCAAAGCCATAACCGATAACCGAAACGGAATCGATGTCCAGAGATGATGATGACCACCACGAATTACAATCTGAGATTTAAAATTCGCACGAGCAACTCGCACTCAGCACATACATCTGTGTATGCATCTAAATGCATCCACATCCACATCCACATTTGGGACCAGCTTCAGTTTGGAGGCAACAATTGTGACTTTGTTGTTAAGTGGCCCCTTCATCAAGAACATCGGCCACAGCCTTAAGTCTAATAAGGATAATAAAAGCGTAGAGGCGCTGATAATTATTAGGTATTTTTTTGGTTTTTGTGCACAAACTCAATGTAAATCGGTTAAATACGCACATATGAAAAATATTATAATAGGCTAGCCTCGATTACAGACACCTTCTATCTCTAAAAAGGCGCAGACAGCTGATAAAGGACCTGCGACCCATGTGAACCTGCCTGCTCTACGTGAACAGAGCTCCTCTGAATTTGCAGTCCACTGATGGGTTGCCTTGTTGATGTCTTGCACCCCAGCTGTGTGACCGAGGGCTAAGCTGCTAACCACTATTTCCCTAAGGAGAAAGACTGTCTGGGAGATTAGTGGGCCTAGAAAGTTTCAATTGTCCATTTTAATCTCTCCAGTTTTGACTGTCGACTTGGCGCGTGACCAGTTGTCCGCCGAAGCTGTGAATCGGCTCCCTATTTTGAGTGTATCATCTTGATGAGGTATGGTTTGATAGTGTGATAGTTTATGGAGCCGCCATCTTCCCAAGCCTTCTTCCGCTTGGCTTTCCTAATCCCATTATTGCAGGAGGTCGGACTTTCATATTGGTTCCCTCAACGTTGTAGGTCCAACAAGGTCTTTTGCCATATTGGTAACTTTACTTAAAGGCATCAACTAGGCTACTAATAAGCCCCAGTTTCACATTTCCCTGTTCGTGAGGATAAAAAGGATTATAATAGGATAATCTTGTGAATTCTTCTGGAAAGATATGCCAGTGTTATTGTCATTCCAAAATTATATTTATTTATTAAGTCTATTAGGCACTCATCCTTGTGTTGATGTTGCTGCTGCCCCATGTTGTGTGGTGCGCGTTGATATCAAATCCATTGATTGTCAGTAACTTCTCCTGAGCCAGCTGCATTCCATGCAGAGTATGCAGATGCTATCACCGCAGTCCGTGGTGAGAAATGCTGTAAGGATAGTAAAGTGAAGTTAAGCCAATATGCATGCTCTTGGTGCTGTTTCTCTCCGATCCCAGATTGGCTTGGAGTCCGCTTTGATGCCATTGTTTTCCCATGGCTCCCACAAGGGTTAGCCCAAGCTGTTGTTAGGCTAGGAGGGGACAGGAATTGGCCTGGCTCTGTGGCATCAATTACCTAACCAACAACTGCAGTTAAGCAGTTATCTTTTAAATAACATTCATTGTCATCATTCTAAATTTTAGTATATCGCTTAACGTTTTCTCCAAGAAACAAGTCACAAGTCGCGATTTATGTTTGTACTGTAAATGAACAGTAAACTGCATAATCGTTTACAGAGTCTATAATACCTAGAATATAATTCTCGTATATATATATATATATATATATACGGATCTCAGAGTCTATAAGACCTAGAATATAATTCTCGTAAGCCCCGGCAGAACAAGTTTCATTTAACTGATAATTCTCTGCTCCGATTCGGAAATATCGATACATATCATTTTCCGGTAGCAATAAATGCAAGAATTTTATAAGCCGGGGCTTCTAATTAATGTATAATATAATATACATTGACATATTTTGGATCACAAAAGAAACTCCAAAATATATTCGGATCTTTATCTCATTTCTATTGGCAGTTGCAAGACGTTTCTGCATGCATGGATATGATATGATATATGATATTTCCATCGATCGATATCGTAATGAATAAATAATTCAATAGCAAATACTTTTCTAATTGCTGTTCGTAATTTGTTTGAGTTCAAGTGAAGAGATTTGTCGGCACTTGTTGTCTATTAGCGGGCAAATCGTTAATATATTGATTAAACTTGAAGACGCAGTGGCCTTAAAGGCGTGTACATTTATGCTGATTGAATATGCCGCTACTGCCACTGCCACTGCCTCAGTGCCACACTGCCACTGGAAGAGATGTTGCCTTGGCCAACGCCGCCTCGATCAGTGCTGCATTCGCATATCTGCATCTTTGAGGCTGAGGAGCCGTCAAAATCAAAACTAATTAGCATAAAATTGAAAATGCGCTCATTGGGTTTGGGGTCCCTCTCTCGGTCTCGCCCGGTCTCGCAGCGACGTGGGGCATGCGACGCGAGTCAAGTGCAACCTGCAACCATTTGGCTGTGCCGTTGCGTTGGCGGTTGCAGCTAGGTAGGCGGTAGGCCGGTCGGCCGATTTAAAAGACGATGAGGCTGAGGCATGCCCCAGCCAGTGCCAGAGTCGTACTCCAACTGCAGCTCCTAACTTTGCTTTTGCTCGTAATATTTGTTGTGTTGTGCAGACACCGAGCCCCAGCTCGAGCCCCATCCCGATCCCGATCCCGATCCTTTGCCCCCGCGTCTCCGTCGACTGCGTAGCGAAGCGTGCAACATGAAACAATAACGCCTACACTTGCTTGCCGCCATGGATGAAGATAAAGCTAATGTTGCAACTGCAACTGCAACCGTACACTTGCCAAAAATATACGCTTAAATTTCGAAAATCAGAAAGCAGCAGGAATTATTGATAAATGATTTGCAGAGCGTATTATATACTTCAAACAGACTGAACAGACTAACGCTGGTCAAGAATATATATATATATATATATATATATATGTATGTATATACTTAACGTGGAGCTGAAGAAGCTGCCTTCTTTCTAAACTACACACGTCTATTTGCATAAGATCAGAATGCCATTTTTGTGTTCAGATCAAAAACAAAGTTATCGATAATGAACAACTTCACGTAAAAGAGCGAAATTTTGAATTATTAGTTTTATTTATTTATTTTTTTTTGTTTTGAGACGGCACAGCTGAAATCCTTTGGATTTTGTGGACCGTTGTTCGACGGTGTCAAAAGTAACAAATTGACGTCTTCTGACTGAAAGGATTAACGAATAAAAGAATAAATATTATTTTAATCGTCACGGGCTTTATAAGGCTAGATAATTAATTCATTCACTTTTTGTTACTTTTCTTTAGGATCCACAAGCGAAAACCATTGCAATTTACTGAGCGACATTTTGGTTTCGATCTGAAAACAGGCCTTCAAGCTGTAAACTTGGGGCATGCTATTTTCTGAGTGTGGCATGGCCGCGATTGCAACTGCATTGGCTGGGTATAGTCTTTCAATGTTTTGGTTTGGTTTGGCTTGGTTTGGTTTGGTTTGCGTTTGGTTTGGGTTTGGTTAGGTCTGATGGGATGCGCGCAGACGGCGCTACATAGGCGTAAGTGTGTCGTGGTGATCTGGTGGTGATGGCGTGCACGACCTTCCACCGGCGTCAGCGGCTCATTCGATCCACAAGCATAAATACAAGCTGCCAGCTCTCTCTCTCTCTCTCTCTCTCTCTCTCTCTGTCGCTGTCTCTGTCTCTCTGTCTATCTCTGTCCTTCTCTCACTCGCTCTCTCTTAGCGTCTATGGGGCTTGGCAAACGGATTCCAGTCGGAAGCTGTTAAAGGCGAGTCGGCCTTCTTCTGTGGCAGGCTATGAAACACTATATTCATTAACTTGCAGCGCATTAATGCAGCTCCCGATACTGCACTCGGCATATACAGGATGGAGGGCAGAGTGGCAGGGGCAGGGGAGTGGAGCCTTAACTGAGGCTCGAACGTGGTGCAGAGTGCCTACCTCTTGAATGCTGCCTGCCTGTGATGCTCTGCAGTTTTAGTCTGCTCGCAAGTTCATTTTGGTTTTTTCGTTTTTTTTTGCTTTTTTTTTGTGTTTTAATGGTTTTCGCATGGATCTGTGTGGCTGTAATAATGCGGCTATTAAACTCTGCAATCACCAGCTTGAACCAATCCATTGGTTACCTGAGTTTTTTTTTCTGTGTTGTTTAACAACCCTGCATTTGTGTGTGCGTGTGTGGTTTGCTGGCATTTGATGTTGCTGGTTTTGGTGCTGCTGTCAATATGCCATTACGCAAGGTCATTCGCTGGCAAACTGATGAAAAGGCCTCACAAAACGGACAACACAGACAGGAGCAGCAGGATATGGGCATACAAAACAAACCTCTCAAATATTTTCGAATTTAATTGAGAGAACCGCCCATTGCTATGCTACTAGATAGTTCAGAGCAGCTGAATATATTTACTTACTGGTTGGGTTCATTGAGTGCAAATGTGCTTGAGAAACTTTTGCTCGAAATTGCGGAAATCGCCTCGCACTGTCAACGAAGCTGTCAACTGTTTGTGCAAACGAACTGCGATTGGGGTGGAGCCTGGCTACTGCTGCTGGTGGGGATTTGAGGTTGTTCACGCTGGGGCTGGGCCTGGTGCTGAGCCTGGTGCTGGTGCTGGGGCTGGGGATGGGGATGGGGTTGGGGATGGGGCTGGTTCTTTTTATTAAGCGCCTTGATTGCTGGTTTCGAGTCGTCTTTATCTGCATCTGGATAAGCAGGCAGGCATACATATATACACACACACGCACACACACACACACGCACACACACACACACGCACACAAGTGCAGATACATTATTTTGCTGGCAATGATTTTGTTACAATTTGTTAAAGTTCATTCGCATCGGTTTGTCGACGTTTCTCGTTTTTTTTGTCAATAGGTCTGTTGTCTTAATTGAAATTTGAATGAAGGCATTACTTGGAAATGCCAATGTCAATGCCAGTCATATATGTATGTATGTATATAGTATATGTATGTGGCAGACTGGCTTATAGCCTGCACTGCTACTGCCGCTGACAGCGTTCGTCGCACCGGATTGTCACAATATGCACTACTGTGCCCCTCTGGCTCTAATTTACAACCAATTTTGATTGATTACACGAAGCCCATTGTCCAGTTTCTGTCACCAACGGACCGAATGGACGCAGTTTTTTTGGAAACAAATTTGTTATGGCCAAGTTTTAATACCCTGTACGCATCAGTTGATCTGTGGAAACTAAAATGTGGGCAAAAGATTGAGGCAAAATTGCAATAAATATTTAACTACTTTCTATAATAAAGTGCAAATTACACGAACTAAGTTAAGACTCAGTTACAGGGTACTGCCCAGTCGGGCAGTCTCCCCATAAGCAGCCACACTCGTTTCCTTTCACAATAGCATTAGTGGTAACATCAGCATTGGCATCGGCATCGGCATTGGCATCGGCATCGGCATCGGCATCTGATGCTTAGCGCTACTGACTCAAAGCCGATTAGGTGTTTGTTGGTGAGTGTTGCATGGTTTTGGGTCACTTGGGGTTGCTTTGGAAGTTGGGTTCGGTTAATTACATGAAACGTTTGACACCACTCAAAAGGACGTGCGTCGCTTTGATCGGCAATTGATTAGATTGTTTCGACTTTTCACACATATCCAAACAGTTCTACACAATGACTCCAATCGCAATGGATTCGTGTTTTTTTATAGCTATTTTTTAATTTCTCAAGTCGTATTTTTATATTTGTCAGGCTTGACCAACCGAAGAACGCATCGATCTCAAATACTCCTCTTTCTAAGCATGGCATCCTGTGTTCTGAAATCATTTCATAACGATCCCTCAATAATCCCCAATTTTTATTATACGTAGATAAATATATACATATACATCGGAGATTCTACTTTTGTATTTGAAAATATTTTAAAAAATAACCATACAAACCAGCTCAGATTTGTAACAGTTTTGAATCGTTTAATTAACTTTGATTAAGAAATTAAAGAAAAAAAACTGATTGTGAATGTTAGGTATGTATTATCGGATAATTGCCTTATAGAGGAAAATGTGCTCTAAAACTGAGTAAAACAGAAAGTATTTCTTGGTTTTAGAAATAATTTCCTAATATAAAGAAAACATTTTTAAAATATAAAAGGGCTTTCCCTAAATGGACCACCCCAAAAATATGGTGTTTTGTTTTTTCATTTTTAGATATATTTTCTATTATTAAGAAAAACTACAAATGCAAACCTTAATTTTCGAAAAAATGCAGAACAAAAATAATGAAATTTCCTGGCTCCTGAAATTTCCTTCCTAAAGTCTAAAAATAATAATGTCTAAAAATAGTAAAGTTGCAGAAAAGCTAATATAAGAATTCTTCAAAGTCCACACAATTAAATTAGGCAAGTTTTTTTCTTCAAAATTTTCGAAAAAACACTCTAAAATCTAGAAATGTAAACGCTAGTTTTTAGAAAGCCACAATCATAAATATTATAAATGCATTTTCTGTGTAATATGGTGACAACCCACTGACGCCCAAACTAAAAATAAAATTGTGTTCGATTTTTTTTATGAGTGTAGATAAGTGCACTGAGTACTGGAAGTAATACACTGAAATATTTGTAATATCTTACGTTTGTTGCCGGCTGCTGTCGAATTTCAAATGACATAGCCCAACAGTCGGAGACAGAGAGAGAGAGAGAGAGAGAGAGAGAGAGAGAGAGGGAGAGAGAGAGGGAGAGAGATACAGAGAAAGTATCAATCTCACTCTCAGTCTCAAATCTCAAATATCAGTCGCAATCTCAGCCTTGGCCGGAGCGCACGCAGTCAAGATATGAATTTGACATGCGTCTGATGATGATTTATTTTCATTTTTGTATTTTTAATTCACTCTGCGCCATTGTCGCTCAGATGGCCAGACGACGACTCCGCTGGCCAGGGCGGGTGGGGTTGGGGCGTAAGGGATTGAAGAGGGGGCGTTGCGGTACACGTGGTACGGCTCTGGCACACGGGCATTATCGTCGATGGCAAAAAGTTAATGATAAAGGTGATGACCATCAGAATTGGAATAATGTGTGTATGTGGCTTCGGCCCAGGCTGTGCTTCCTCCTCTGGCTCTCGCTTTCGATGGATAGGTGGATGGCGGATGGCGGATGGTGGATGGTGGATGGAGAGACTCGCTGGACGCTTGTTGGCTTGGTTGGCTTGGTTGGCTGACAGACAAGCGCACAGATGGACAGACCAACAACTAAGCTAAACAGAGTCCCAGTCGAGCTGATACTGTGCGATGGAGTTTCTGACTTTGAGACTGAGATGAGATGAGCTGTCCCGAGTTATGAGGCCATTTTTATCGAATGTTGGGCCCACAACGCAACCATTGTTCAGTTCTAGTTTGGGGTTTCGCTCTTTTTTTTCTGTTCTGTTTTTGTTTTTGTTTTATTTTTTTTCGATTTTCATAATTTGTTGTTGTTGTTGGGCCTCCTTGTGGCCATCGTTTTGGACAATGCTTGTCGCCCTCAGCCTCAGTTTGTGTTGCCTCCTTTAGCCATTAACCTGCTAAATTACGAATGAGGCAAAGTGGATTTAACTTTGCTGTTCACTCCTTTTGCCTTCACTTGATACGATATGTTCACGGCAGAGGCAGAGGCAGAGGCCCCCGATCCTGGCAATGATTGCAGTCAACAACAAAATTGTTTCACTGCTGGTGTCTCACATATATACATATACACATATACATATACATATATATATATACGCTCACAGTTGCCCTTTGTTGGTCTGTCTGTCGGCTGGACGTCGTCACACATACGAAGGCAACAAAATCTGAACAGATAATGACCACTGTTCTCGCACTCAACTACAAGATGAGCGGCTGATATGACGATGACGAATGCGACGATTTTGAAGACGTTGGCTGACTGCCTGGCTCATAGTCTCTTCTGTCTGCCCAGTTGGAGTTGGAGTCGGAGTTAGATGTTGAGGTGGAGGCGGTGATGATTTTGAAGTCAGAAAGATAGACAGACAGACAGACAGACAGAGAGACAGACAGACAGAGAGACAGACAGACAGAGAGAGAGAGACTGTCGGACGAGCGAAGATGGTTATGTTGATGCCGTTGCCATTTGCCCGTTACCCGTTGGCTGGCAGGCCAAGCGCAGAACAGACGCTGTCTGGCAGCCGGACCGAATGTGGTTTGCTGTGTATGTTATTGGAATAATGAGTTTTTAGTGATGCGCATCGATTTGTCAATTGATAATTTGTTGTTTTCAGTTTCGTTTTGTATTTTTCCTGTCAGGTTTTTTTTGGTTTTTGTTTTTGTTTTTTTTTTTGCCTTTCCTCCTTTGGTCCTCCACAAGTGGCATCGACAGCGAACCGTCTAGTGTCTGAGGTTTTCTCATATTCAATTGCATCATTAATCCTACTTTTGTCATATTGAGAGCTTAACAAAATTTGATTAATTACATTGTTCGCATCATGGGGAGTGAGAAATTGTCACAATTGTAAATGTCCCTGCATGATATATGCATGTATTTCTATATTTGTATCTTGCCACGAGAAATTTATTGCGAAAAATACGACGAACAACAAACTGGCAATTACAATTTAATTAATTAAAACAAGATCTTCACAGCCATATATTTAAGGCACGGCGAGGATTGCATACCCTTGCAGAGTGGTCAGGACAGTAGTAGCATTATGAGTTCTGTAATCACTGACTTTGACAACAGAGTTTCAGTCTGGCAAGTGGTTAAACTCGAATAGAAAGTGAGTGGCAACCAAACTATTAATAGATAGATTACTTCTACATTCTGCATTTCATTTAGATAGCTTTAAAACTGGGAAACTAGTTCGCATAAGAGCAGACAGACGGACTTGGCTCGTTATGCTCGTCAAGAACATATACCTATATATAAATCATAGCATAAGAGTCATTAGTTAAGCTCTGGCCCCCTAAAGTATGCGCAAAGTGCATATATATTATAATTAATTTATTTCTTAGGTGTCATGTCCTAGTTATCATTATTAAAATAAATTATTTCTCATTGAACAAACTTTTAAAGAATAAACAATATATATATATATATCTCAAATATAAATATTTATTTATTTGCTTTATGGGGCATTTGATTCTTCCTTCTGCCTTCTACCTGCTTTTGCACAACATATAGAAATTTGTAACATCTTGAGTACAGTGAAAACTGACTTGAAAGGAGTCTCTTAAATATAAATATATAAATTAGCATGCACGAAATGCCGACTGGCCGATCCATCACTAAACATATTGTGTAAAATTGTTTCTTTATTTATTGCGCAATGGCAAAACAATCTAAAAATCTTGAAGCAGCCACTTGAGAAATCAGCATCAATAACCTGCATGGGGATAAGTATAAGCGTTGTCATCCCTTTTTTTACTCATATATATATATATAAATATATATATATATATATGCACATACATGTATGAACATTTTATGTATGTGTGCATTAAACCTTTTTGTCTTTTCACTGACTGGTGGCAAACTCTTGCTGCCCACTTGCCAAACTGCCCGTCCATCCATCTAAGCATTCGCGTCCTAAACGTCAGTCCTTATCGCCCGAATTCTAAAAGCAGAAAGCGATTTAAATGCTTACATCAACAAAAGGGACTAATACATACATATAGATATACATACATATGTATAGAGTGCTGTGGCACCAATATCAACGACTTTGAAAAGGTACATCAGGGATAAGCTCATGTGTATATCGAAAGTTGATATGCCCTAACTGCACAATACTATTTATTTATTATCTATATGTACATATATTAAATCATTTATCAAATGAAAATTTTAATGGACACTATAACTTAAATTTAAATTTATTCAAATCGGTGGCGACGCTTTCAGCCCAACAACACTTAAAAGCATATTTTCAACAATATTTACAAATAGGTTTATGTCGTTCTGGTAATCACGGCTATCGCAACTAGTTAAAATGTCATGAAAAACCATATTTGTTATCACTGATTTTATCATAATAGAATATATAAATAAAAGGAAAATATGTGAAACTTATCCGTATTCTTTGCGATTTGGAAACCGTGAAGATGTATCGGCTCTTCCAAAAAACATTTCTTTGCAGAATTTCAAAGAGCTAAAAGTCACTAAAAATGTAATGTTTTAATAACTTTGAAACGATTAATCAGAATGGAATGATCGATTCCTGTATACATTGCTAGTCGTCCTTACAACCTTCGTAGTGCTTCGACTGCCGCAGTTATTATTCTAAGAATACCCGAGATTTGTTTTGAAATAAATATACTAAATAATTAATTATTATTTGTTGGCATATTTGCCAATTAGCCAATTCACATCAAATAATTGCATCTTACGTGCATATTTAATACAATAATAATATAGATGATGATCGTCTTAGATGTTTCAGGCAGCTTAGCCATTATAGTTAGAGTATACGAAAAGCAAATAAGCCAAAACAATAAATGAAAAAATACCAAATCTGCCCTGGTATTTGTGCATATTTCCCTATACACTTTAAGCATACTTGTGAGCCAGGCAAGGTGTGTGAACCTTAGCGATTCAAATCGCATTGACGTGTGTGCCAAGAGAGCGTAAAACCTCAAACACGTTGTGTAACTCTTATGCGTTATAGTTAAACCGGAAACGGAAATCTAATAGACCAAAGCATGCATAAGTGATGAAGCGAGAAAATGCGTCCCCGCACTCAGTTGCCAAACTTCTAGAAAACCCTTTTCAATGCTGCCCCAAAAGCCGTTCGTCGAATCTTATCAGAAGGCTTCAACGTTCGACCATCACGTTTGCCCTTTTATGCCCTGAGCCCAATTCCAAATTTGCAGAAAGGGTATATTGAATTTGTGCTAAGGTATGCATCATCGACTCCATTAAGTATATATAGTTTATTGATCAGCATCAAGCGTCTTTATTTGAATATTCACGTGATGGGTAATATCTTGGGTTCAGCATATCTTCTAATCGAGCCCTCTTGACTAGAACCCCCTTACTGGTTTTCGTTTGGCTTTCTAAAGGTTTTTCCGATAAAGATAGCTTTATCGATCTATACGCAAACATATATAGATGTATATATATATATACACATATAGATTAATATATTTGTCTTTGTCTATGTAGATTAGTTTCAGTTTTAGTGCTTAATCCTAATAGAACTTTGAGCTTACTCGTATTTTCTCTTCATACTATATATATATATATCAGAATCAGCCGGTTCGGCTCATTAAATAATATAGTTGCTATAGAAACAAACTCATCATCTTTTAAATGAATGAAATGCAGACGTGAGGAGACGACTCTGGTTGGCAAGGGTGTATTATATTTGGCATGCCTGAGATGGCTTTTCTTGCTGGTGTGTGTTGTTGGTTGTTGTTGTGTTTTTCCTTTTTTTTTTATCATTTTCATTCTCTTGCACATTAGCCCGACTGGCAGTGGGCAAGTGTTTTCTTTTGCAAAACTTCTACAGCCGCAACCTTTGTCCATCTGCACACTGAAATACAGAATCAGCAAATGTGTGTCGAGTGTGTGGTGTGGGTGATGTGGGTGATGTGGGTGGTGTGTGTGGTGTATGTTGTGTGGCACGGCCTTGATATTGCTAACACATGTTTCGAGGAAGATTACCTTGTCAATCGGTTCGTTGAACGATTACTTTTCAAATGCTTAAAAACTAAAATCCAACGAGCGTCATTAGTCAGCGCGTTGCAATCACAAAACACCCTTCTCTAGAATAAAAAAAATAAATAAACAAAAAAGAAATGAAAAAAAATAAATGTATATATATATTTGGTTTACCAAAACTGTCAGATGTTGCCCAATAAGATTCACAACTTCCTTCCTGTGCAGCAAAAAGAAAGCAACGAATACACACCCAAACAGTGGAACACATACACATTTCGACAACATCGTCGGAACACAGCGACAACATTGTTTTATTTCTTATTTCACAGCCAATGCAATAAAATCGCCTAAATATCCCACTCAGAAGGTAAATCGTTTTGCTTGTTCGAAACAAAATTCGCTTCATCTGCATCCAAAATGAGCCCCGCGGTGCAAACATTGGCGCCTTTGCTGACTCTCAGCCAACCGGCAACATATTTCCCTTACGTATCGCTTGTGTGTGGCATATACGAAATAGAAATTACCTTCAAATTCCCCATCTGCATTTTGTTGTACAATTTACAATGGCTAATTGTGCGAATTATAACACAATTAGTACGCGACTATCCAACAATTGCCAACAGTTAACTTTGTGAAGCTAGTCTAAAAATTGATTTGCATATATATAGACACTGTACACAGGTTTATATGCGCTAAAATTAAATTGTATGTAATACTAATAAACATACATTTACATTTAACATTATTTTTTGTAATATATACATAATAAATTATAAAGATAAGAAACATTTAGCAATAAAAGCATGGAGAATTTTGTGGGCTAGTCTGTAGCTCATGTGGCAAGTCGTTAGGCCTCGCCCTGGTACTGGACTGACTGGATACCTGTGAGAAACTGGACCCAGATCAGTTCATTTTAGTCGCCGCAGTGCTTCTCATATCGTTTAAATTAATGTGACGACAGAATGCCAATGATCATGGACAATACTGGGTGCCATTTTTTTTTTCTTTTCAGGAAGTCAATTATAAAATATGATCAGTGTGGATCACAACTTGCTCTGAGCATTCTATGGAAGTTTCATTATCGGGGAATATGGCAATACTCCGGTACGAAGAAACGTCACAAGTTGACCATGTTTCATTGCACGTGTCATCGACATCAACGGCAACTGTTGTCATTAATAATCTAGAAACAGACTATTTGGCATTTTATGGTTGCATACATAATTTTTTTCTTCTCTTCACCGGCAAGTGCCCATAACGATTTAGACGATTGACAGCTGCGAAGTGGGTGTCCATTTGGTTACCTTTTACTATGGCTCTACCAATGCCGACAGTTCTTCTGGTGTTGTTGTTGCTGTTGTAGGTGTAGCTGTAGCTGTAGCTGTAGCTGTAGCTGTGGTCTTTCCTGTTATCCAGTCCGTGCCGTTGGTAAGTTTGTCATATTTTATGGGCCGGTTAAGTCCGGCTCCGTCTACGTCTCCACCTTCAGCTCCGGCTCCAGCTCCAGCTCCAGCTCCAGCTCCAGATACAGCTCCACCACTAGCTCCCCTGCTCCGTTTCGGCAGTTTTGCTGCCTTACTGACTGGGCCCCCTCTGTGGAGTGATATATATGACAGGCGGATTTTGTTTTTAGTGGCATGGGTGACAATCCCTTTAGAAACTTTTATTTATTCTCGCATGTTGGCAAAATGTGCCCCTTACACGCAATTCAAGAAGAGCGGCTAGTCAACTTGTAACAAGGCACCGCAACAAGGACGACAACAAAGACAATGAGACAACAAAACAACGGGCCAACAAGACAGCGACAACCACGACGACAACATGAGTAGGACTTGGCTAAAAAACACACACACACACACACACACAAACACACACACTCACACAAACACACACACTCACACAAACACACACATTTGTGTATGTAAATACTGTGTGCGTGTTTTTGGTTGAAGCTATTGCATTATTAAATATTTTTAATTAGCCACATGCATTTTTCACAGACTAACAATAAGTTGGGCGGTGCAGAACGGCTACATCGAACACAAGAAATCGACTTGTAATTGTCGCAATTATTAGGGACAAAAACAATAGACAGCCAGCAACTTTCGACTTACCGATATTTACACACATGCTGTTAGCATACGGTAAACATATATCAATACACACATGTGCCATCAGTTGCCAATTAAATAATGAACACAGGTGCAGTGTGTGTAACGAAAGCAATTGATATTATTATTCAAATAATATTGTCATTTGTCAGCTTGATAATTAAAACGCTTCTGCAAATTAACTTTCCACACTTCGATAACCGAATGCATATATTTATTTCATAGGTTCAGATCTCTACAAATATCACATCTCTACTTATGTTACAGTATTTGAATTTGAATATAATATATAAGTTCTCCCATCTGGCATCCTTGTGTTTCAATAGATGGAACGGAAATATAAATCAGGAATATATATAATCAGAATAATATATAATTTATGGCATCCAAGATGATTCCCTTTGTATTTCACATACATTCGCACAACCTCAATTTAAGCTTTGACTAATGTACACAGATTTGTAAATAATCTAGATATGCTTAGTGGACCATACTTGGAGTGTCAAAGTGTCTTCAAATTGCTGCTGGACTAGCCAAACAAAAGGAGTGCAAAGCCGAAGAAGTAGTGAAAAACGATTAGGCGTTTAGCAACAGCAACGTGTAGTTGAAGGATGGCAAAGACTGGACTGAGAGATTGCCAAATGCCCCAAGATGTTTGGTCAAAGAAGTTCTCTTTAGGATTTATTTTTTATTTTTGACAAGTATCTTGCATCTTTTGGTTGCATGCATATGTATGTCGAGCGGAGGCGGCGCCAGCGATCGTAACAGTAACAAGGCAACAATATTAAAAACCAGAATTGCACAAAGAGCTGAAGACAATCGGATGGGGTTCGTTTCCCAAGATGATTTGATCAGATGAAACAGATCGACAGACTCTGAAGGGTTCCAGGATCAACTCATGAACTTTGGGTTCAATTTATGGTTATACTACTTGCAGTACGCGCACTCTGATGATGTATTCGAAGTCCAACTTAAATTAAAGCAGACATTTCAAAGACTCATGTGATTTGTCCATCAGTTGGGCATGTCAATTTTGGATTGTGACATCAGTTGTGATTAAGCTGAGATCTCCTCAAATTCGACTGTTGATCTCGATTGAGATTATATATACTTCATGGAGTCTGCCTGTTTGCAAAACCATTATGCCCTTAATTTCCGTTTTTAATGGGTTCAGTGTATAAAAGATGTATTTTGAAGTAAACAAACTAACAATGATGTTTGTCATCATTAGTTTCTGTGAAGCGCATTAAAGTATATTTGTTAATAAGAGCAAAGCTATAGCAACACCTAATATGGTTTTTACTAGCTGATGTGATTTTAAAATAATTAATTTATTATTAAGGGTGACTAGTTTAGAGTCTAAAGTGACAGCTCCTTAATTCTGAAACCACAAGCAACTTTTAAGGATTTCTACAAGTACCAGTTGTATTCATATGCATAAGCCCGATGTAACTGCTCCTGTCTACTGTCTGTACATGTCCCAGTTGAAAAGGATACCTGCCCAGATGCTCCGCTGGTCTCCAGCCCATATATATTATGCGTTCTCGCATGTCCAACATGACGTAGTGTGTGACATGTGCGTTCCCTTAATTGGCTGCATTATTTATTTGCTGGCCGGACATGGACCCCACAGCAAAAGGGTTGACACACAGTGGCTTTGCTTGGATCTTCAATCACGACGACAAGAGGTCAGCGCTGCTGGATTTGTTGGCTTTCGTTATTATTCGGACTTGGATTTGGGCGTAAACTATTGTATTATTCGGCAGCATAAAATATTCACGAACGCAATTTACCATAACGAAAAGTGTTTTATTTTCTCTGCAGTTGTTTTGTCTATAAGGTGGCTGCTGGAGGAAGCACATACAGCACACACAGCACATTTGGCTGGATAGTCTGGCCATTGATTATCGAGTCAGCTGCGGCTTTGAGCTATGTTCAGGCATAAAGAAACCATTAATTAAATAGCCCATAGCACACAGCAAATTTAGTCGGTGTCATTTTTCTGTTCATTTCCATCATTTGTATCCGAATATCGAACAAGAGCAGCGTAATGCATCGCTGCGATGCCCCAGTTCAAGTCTGTGTCGATGGTGGGCTATTTCCCTTGGGCAGATGCCCAATACTTGAGTCAGTATTTACCCAATCATATGTGCATATAACTAATGTAAAACTTGACGATTTGGCAGTTGTACTGCAATTTCGGTATTATTCATTATTATTATTCATTTTACTTCATTCATTTGGTATTTGTCAAGCTAGAAAGTTGATATTTTCACGAGAATCTCCCTTTAGGGCTGGCAAATTGCGATTCGATAAAACTAAGGCATTTCAAACCAGAGTCCCCCCCACTTAGTAACTACCATTAAAGAGCAGCCCTTACCACCAGCCACCAGTCAGCAGTCAGCAGTTCGCCAGTTCGCCAGTTCGTCAGCCCCCAACAATCTTACTCATACGCAACAATATCTCACACAATTTCAAAAGTTTTCACCTTTGGAGTTTTCACATAATTTCTAGGGTTTTCACCTTTGGAGTGTGGTGCATATTTCAACTGAAATTCTTGCGTTCGCTGTTTTATGCTGTATACGATTCCTTTGCCAGATTCAGTGTGTCTTAACCGATATTAATTTCCACGCCTGGTTTTTATTATGACAATGTATTTTCCTACTAAAGAAGGAAAGGTTGAGCAATCACCTTAAAAATCATTTCATTGCTTGAAATGTGCATTATTGATTGCATAATTTTTTTTGGCAAATTCTATTTGCCAATACAGAAGAGGGTCAAGATGAAATGATTGATTGATAGTTTAATTTTAGTGCGATTTTTCTGAGACTCATTTTCAATGCAATAAGTGGGCCCGTGCGAAGCCGGCAAATGCCTTCTAGTAAACATATATTTTGATATATGCACGTTATATATATAAATACACATCATACGCATACGATTGTTTATACACATATGCATATGTGTATAGGAAACAAGTCGCGGCAGCAGCGACGCGGATCGCGTCCTCGGAAGGGCAAAATAAATTACTTTAAACGGTTTCGAATAGCAAATTGCAGATTGTCATTTCAAAAGACATACCTTGCCACACATATCAGTGTCAATGACTAGGGACTGTCTGTTGACTGGGGTGCGGGAAACGGGTCAAGGTGTGTGTGTGTGTGTGTGTGTGTGCAAACTTAAAATGACGAATGACCACAAAACAGCACACACACACACACACAGAACACACACACACACGAGGGCTCTTAAATCGGGATCAGGAGAAGTAAAGCCAGAACGGCAATAATAAAAACTTCAAAACAGCAGTTCGCGAGAATTGAGATTGGGTTGAATTTTTATAATTGAGTTTGAGCAGATCTTATGTTTTTTTCTTATTTTGTTGTACTCTGATACCCTTGCAGAGGGTATTATAATATTGTCGTGAGTTGTGCAACGCATTGCAGGGCTATCTTCATCATCATCTGTATATATATTCTTGATCAACATCTGCTTCAACAGCTATCTGAATTAAACTGGAAATATATTCGTCCTTCGGACGTGATTTGGCCCACTGCATCATACAGAAAAGGAAACGATAGGAACAATTGGTAAAATTGTTCAATTATAATCTATATGTGAGTGCCTGGGATAGTTCATCTTAGTTGCTTCTATTTTGTTTTTGTTACTCTCTTCTTTTCTGGCTCGCTAGTTTTTGGGGGTGTTCGAACACATTAAGCAATTCTGTAGGAGGGAAGGCAGTTGGGAAGGAAGAAAATTAAAACTGTCGAAAGTGGAACATAGCTCTCGTATCTCATAAATATAATGCTAAGCTATCGGTGTACTTGTACTGTGTACGAGTACCAAACTACCGCTATTGGTACTGAATTATTGACATTTGTGGCTCAGACGCCAATCTGCAACAGATTACGAGGACTTTTTTAACAGCAGCAGCAGCAGCAACAGCAGCAGCAACAGCAGCAGCAACAGCAGCAGCAACAGCAGCAGCAACACACAACAAGCAAAAGGAAGCATGCAGCATGGGGCAAGCAGCTTCTCGTCATTATGCATGTTCGAATACTGTGTGCACTTTACTCGATATCGTTATGACCATGTACTGGCTTGTATCGGGCAATAATAAGTGCGACTGCACCACGCCAGCACAGCTCCGACTTCGAAAAGCATCGGTTCAGCTCTGCAGCCGCAGACAAATGCAATTTCGCTGTCCGATCATCGATCCCTTCTGTTTTATGCTCGCATGTTGTGCACTATACCAATATGATGGGCCTACAGTTGACGTCGTCGTCGTCGTCGTTGCCATTGCCATTGCCATCGTCAATCGTCGCATCGGCTCGAGGCTCAGGCTGATGCCCATACCCAGGCTTAGGCACAATCTCCGTCTCCGTCTCCGTCTCCGCCTCTGTCTCCGTCTCCGTCTCCATACCCATCTAGAGTCTTCAGTTTCGATCCAAGCTGCTGCCATAGTCACAAAGCTTGTAGCGAAATTCGTGCCGTGACCGCCTCTTTCAATTCTGTATTATCAGATTAGCTCTTTTTGTGAGCCTTTTGTTGTTTTTGCATGTTGTTCTTGTTGTTACTGGTGTAATGCTATCGACCGCCAGCATTAAGTTACGAGCCAAAGTTAAACCAGCCGGCAGGCACATGATGTTGTAAATAATAATAATATATACTGCTACTATTACTACTACTACGTCTACTACTACTACTACTACTACTACTACTTCAAATAATAATAATAATACTAATATTATAGATAAAAATAATAACATTAATTAAAATAATAATCATAATGATACTTATAAAAACTTTTTTTTATGTATCCTTAACGGATCTTCATAATAACAATAACAATAACAATAATAATAATGATAGTGATCAGCATCAGCTTAATCCTTTGGACATGCGTCGGATCTATCACAAAGCCAAACTATTTCTACGATCAATACTTGAATTAGAATAGAAGCTTTACACATTGCTAATGTCCTTTATCAGTTACACAGAGTTCAGTTATATTTAAGTAGTATTTCGAATGGGGCTAGGAAGGCTTTTTGTTTCTAGTTTGAGCGGAATTAATGGCATACATAATATGAGACGAAAATGATGATATTTAAGGGTAGTCACAGATTGCCGAGCTGAATCAACGCAACAGGTGCAACACCGCTCAGGATCCAAAGTTACAAAGAGTTTATCGCATTTTTGCTTGCATATTTATTTAGGTTTTAATATCTGAGAAGAATTTGATTAATGTTATACATATTTTTTCCAATTCATGAATGAAATTTTAATTTGTCAATTTTCTTTAATTTTTATTCCTTTACAATTCTTACGTTTGTAAATGTTATATATATATATATATTTATATCATATGAATACTTATGAATATTGGTACAGTGCATTTAACCTACTCAGAAGCATGCCTATTGCTCATAGTATATTCACTTGTGGTTATTCATTTCTCATATAAAACCTTTTATTCATAGTCTAACTAAACTAACGCGTTCCACGCCAAACAAGATACCCTGATGCTTGGTGTCAATCAAAGGCAATAAAAAAAAGCCTGGCAGCTACTATCACATAAACGTTCACGTTACATTTAGCATTACATTCAAGTTAACTCCTCAAAAATTCAAAAATTCAAAAATTAATATCGTTTGTATTAGTTGCATTGGTTGTTGCTGTGACGATGCTGCAACTGTTGCTGTTGCTGTTGCTGTAATTGTAGCTTTTGCTGTTGCTGTTGCTGTTGCTGTAATTGTAGCTTTTGCTGTTGCTGTAGCTGTAGCTGTTGCTGATGTTCAGCCTGGGACTGTTGGTAATATTGCGATAAGGTTCCCTGATGCTGATGCTGGTATCGATATGCTTTGCACGTTGTCATAGGCAAAGTACCCATACCCATACCCATTCCAGTGCCTGTACCCATATAAGATGTAAATTGGTTGCTCTTCATTACGACTGGATCCTGTTGCTGTTGCTGTGCCTGTGGCTTGTAGTGTACTGCACCTGGGTGAATGGGGAAGTAGGCAGCATGCAGCTTGAAAAGCTGCGCATACTGCAGGGTAGCAGTGGCTAGATTGCTGGACAGCTGCTGATAAGGATGCGAATAGGGACGGGTCTTGCCGTGACCTGCCACCACTGTCGCCTTGGTGCGGCTCAGCAGTGCATTTGTGTTGCGCCGCAGGCGACCAGTTGTTTCGCCAATGGTAAGATCCTCAGCATATGAATCGAGTGCCCAGTAGTGGCCACGTCCTGGATCATCTAAGGCACGCGGCACGCGCATAAAGCACGGATTCAGACTTAAATTGTGACGTATGGAGTTCTGCCAGACGCTCTTGTTATTTTGATAATACGGAAAATTATCAGCTATCCATTTGCAGATGCCACTCAACGTCAGCCGCTTCTCTGGACTCCTGCGAATGGCCATTACAATCAAGGCGCTGTACGTGAAAGCTGGCTTCGCATTCGGTTTGCTTCCTTCGCCGCAGCTGCCAATGCCAACTGTGGGTGAGTTACCATTGCCATCTTCGGAAGATGCGTCCTCCGAACTGTTGCACGAATAGCTGGGACTAGTACTGGTATTGGTAATGGGACTGGTATTGGTATTGGTATTGGGACTGTGACTGGATTTGGAGCTCAGATATGACGTGTGTGGCTTGCTTTTGTCCTCGTCCGAGTGTCTCATGGCGAGCAACGAGCGAATGGAGAAGCTGGACTGGAACACAGGTGCCGCATCCATGGATATATATAGTCCTGCTGTTGCTGTTTATAGCTGTAGATCGAATGCTCAGGAATTCTCGTCAAAATGTGTGTCCTCTGTGTAAATGCCTTCAGTTGACTGTGCAGTCCATCAGCTGCATTCGCATATTTATTAAGCAAATGCGTGTGAAGATGCTGGGATTACAGTCATATATAATATATATATATATATATGTATATATATAGTTTACTGCCCGTCACCCCTTAAGCCGCCACTGGATCACATCGGGTAGTACAAATGCAGATCAATGAAATCCAAAGCCATTGGATTCATTCATTGATCCCAGCCGAAGCATGTGCAAATGCCAAAGTTTTTGGATTAGCCAAGCACTTTTGAATTGGATTAATTCTACCTGCCCAAAACCCAAGATACTTGGCCCACAGCCCACAGCCCTCAATCCACAAACCTTCAGTTACGACTATGGCTGCCTGGTTAACGCGCATCCAATCCAAATTGTTAAGTATCTATAAAATCATCAAATATTTGTATATGCTTCTATCTTTTTCGATTTAACTCGTAAAATTAAAATAAAATTAATGTTTTTAACGTTGAGTGTGAGAACAACAATTAAAAGATTATATTTCTCTTATATACATTTTATTCAAATGCTCAAAGTAAGCTCATTTTATCTTTCTAAATGTGTAAAATATAATGAAATGATCCGACCCAGATCGAGGTTCTAAGCATGGTCAACATAAATACTTAATTAGAATTCAGAGGTTATTATAATTTTGCCGTGAAGTGTTTATGATGACCAACACTAAACGGGTCGATATAGGAAAAGGGTCTTCGACTTCTTGTATGCTTCAGTAAGTGGATAATATTTAAGGTGTCAAGTTTAACAATCTCGACTTAGCTAATATATTTTGATATATTTATAGCTAAACGTAGGTGCTCCCATATGTGTACGATATTTACGATGCGATTTAACGCTTGACAGACGGCAAGGTCCTTCCTAACAAATTAGATGCAGTCGGCAGAAGGAGTACATTATCAGTTTTTGGCCACCACATCTGTACAGCGATTGTGAAGTGCAAAATACGGTCCCGGAACCGTAAACGGACCCAAACTCACTAAAACACCCAGACCCAGAACCAGAACCAGACCGACACAATCCATCCACCTGCCACCTTCAAACCAAATTTGGGGCCACGGCGCTAGACATAGACTGCATTATTTGGGCATCCAAGGTGCCTATATATGTATATATATATATATAAGTACATGCAAACAGAATGTGCATATGCATACATACATACATACATACATACATACACATAGATACTTGTGTACATCCACACGTACCTGTACATGCAGGTGGCGAATACAGACTGATATTTACCTGTATACTTGGCTCGGCAATTGTCTTTGCCCATTGTTGAAATTATGTAATACATATCGTAGTCGTACATGTCCTCAAAGACAGGAAGAGAGGAAAGAAGGAGTGTGTACTTGTGTATACCCTGTAATAATGTGGCTGTAACTGCAACGACTATCTCACATCAACTTGATAATATTATTTATATAATAAGTTGCTTATTAAATTTAGTGTAGATCAATTGGATTCCAGTGTGAAATTCTATAGACTAGTTCGGTATGCGAAGTAACTCTGTTTCTAGACATAGTTTTCAAAGTTAAGCTATAAATAGGTATATATTTAGAGCATGTAAAATGAATTTTACATTGGTTTTACAGTGCATCACATATGGCAATTGCATATTCAAGTTGTGTATTGATGTTCACATCTAGGACTCTCTGCAGGGTATCTGCAAGCCGGATATATAGGCGGTCACGTTGTTGTCTTTCTGTTGGTCTGTCTAAAAAGCGTTGCGACGAGACCCATAAAATACCCAACACGCTCATTAGTTTTTCAATGTGTGTGTTTGGTTCTATGGGCAAACAGCAAAAAATTGCAGAATTACGTTGGCTGTGAACAAAAAACAAAGCCAAATTGCATGTAGAACAAGATTATCCATGTCATAATGTCATATCTCCTGGAGATATATGTATATATATGTGTGTATATGTGTGTGTATATATATGTGTGTATATGTATATGTGTGCAGCTGCATATAGGTGGCTAACTGTCGCATATTTGCAAGTGTGTGCGTATGTGTGTGTATGTGTAATTGTAACGACTACACACACACACACACACACATACAAACACACACACATACACTCACAAACACACACACACACACAGACGTATACGTGTTTGTACGATTCGAAATAAAGTGGCAAATGAAATGCAGTCTGAATACTTATTACAGTATATACTCACCTGAACGTACTGACCTGTGTATGTGTGTGTGTGTGTGTGTGTCCGCCATATGGTGGCATATGTATATACACACACACACACACACACACACGTATGCTTATGTACACATATGAACTCTTAATGTAAGGATATGTAAGCGGCAGGGACGCAAATGTGAAAGTGCCGTGGATACGGATACCAAGTTGGTGTTGCTGCTGTTGTTGCTGCTGTTGTTGCTGCTGTTGTTGCTGCTGCTGGTGCTGCTGTTATTGTTTTTTGTGTTTTGTTTTTTGTGTTGTTTCGATGTGTGTGCTACAGGCTTAACGATAACATTGTGGCAATTTTATTTGCCCACAATCTGTTGTTATTCCTTGAGTATGGGCTGCAGGCAGGCCCCGGTGCCAGAGACTTGCCAACAGGAAGGAAGAGAACGAATTTCAGCGGAAGGAAACACTAAAATGTTACTTTAAATAAATTGCACTACTCGTACACCGAACCTCTATTATTTTCTCCTAAGGGAGGCCGCCGGTGCATTGGCAATGGCGTCGCCACTGCCAACGTCACAGCCATCGCCACCACCAGCACCAGCACCAGTACCAGCACCAGCACCGGCCCAGGGGTGACATGGACAACCACAAGCCATTGCCATCCAACAAAGATATACTTATTCTCGGAGTAGTATGTACATACGCATATACATACGACTGACTATATATATATACAGATACTCGTTAACTACCCACATGTGGATAAGAATGCATGGTGAACACAGCCCATTCGATGCATTTATTTGTTTGGACACTGACGCCCCCGCAGAGAGTGCAAAATTTACGAGCCCTTTAATCGATCTAAAATTAAAATCGCATGCATAGCAACCCCTAAAATTAAATAGCCACAATTTTGCATTTGTACCAATCGCATTCCAATAAGTCTCGCTAGCCTCCATTCAATCCACCACACACACACTCACACTCAGACCGACACAGACACAGACACACACGTACACATGGCTCATCATAGACCATATTTGGTATTTCGTGCCGATAAGGACAATTAGTCACAGAACATCACCGGGTACGGTCTCTACGGAGATGACGTGGAGCCAACTCCAATTGACGGGAAAAAACCTGAATCAGTTTAATTAACAGCCGTCAAAAAAGTGCAACACCCTTCAGCTATATTTTGTGATGCTTGGAAAAAGAAAACAAATCGAAGCTTGAAAGCACGGAGGATATTACACCACTGGTGACCACACTCAAGCCGTAGTCAAATCAATTCTGGCCAAAGCAACCACAGAGCTGCAAACAGAAGATGTTCCTTCTTGGTTTTTATCGACTAGGACAAGCTGTCTTCTAGTCGCAAGTGCTCAACTCGGAGGTATCCTGAACCCAGCTGTTAAATATATTAAGTCGACTAAAGCACAGCTGACTGATATATTGCTAACTATTTGCTTTATAATAAAAAGCTAAGGCTCATCCGATCTTGATCAAATTTGTACAGTTTATCAATAATAAGTCATTCATAGCATCTATTCGCATCTATTTGTGGTCTTCATTGCCGTCGAGAATCGCTTTGTATCGAAATTTGAGAAACGGAGACAATTATCGATAAAAATAAAATAAACTTGTTCTGCTCGTGAGATATTTATCTTCCATTTATCTTCCAAATATAAAGTGTCTATACCCAATGGTCTCTGTCTCTGAAATCCAGGCAGACGGACATGGATAGATTGAATCGGCTGTTATTGCTGATGAAGAACATATGCACTTGATGGCATCGGAGATGCTTCCATCTAATTGTTACACACATTTTAATGGGTTTAGGGGGTATACAAGTAAAAATATATATGTATAAGCAGACTATGTTCAAATTGAAAAGTATCTGGAAAATAAGCTTTTAAATACTCCTCGGGCGATTGTTACTTCTGTCTTTCCATTTGTAATTCCCCAACCAGAATGATGTTGTTTCAATTAAGTAAAATTGTAGAGGTGCTTGGAAATTGCCCATCCTCTCAGTTGCCCAAAGTAAAAAACATGTTTGTCATTTATATTTTTCATGATATTTTATTGCAAACATATATAGCTTAAATATGAGTTGAAGTTATTTGCCTGGTTACTGCTCTATAACTATCCCACTATATGATACTCTAGTATAAACAAAAAAAAAAAAAAAAAAAAACGCTTGTTAAACTACAGAGAAAGATCATATCAATTCATTAAACAGTAATCAGTTTTGTTTAACCTTTTGAAGCATTTCGTCGATGACTCGTTTATGTTTTGTATGTTTCTATGTTTGTATGGGGTTGCAGTACGAATTAATAAAAAAAAAAAAACACAACACCACCCACACATAACTATTGCAAGTATGCGCTTAAAGGCTATGCTTACATAATCGAGTATCACTAACAATATATATCGTTATTAATTAATTATATTCAATTTTTATTATTCATTATCCATAATCGGTATAATATAATAAGTATTATTTATCAATTCTCTACAATCTCATGCTTGTACACAAAACAACAGTTTTTATAAATACAAGTTAAAAAAAAGGGGCTTTCATTATTTTATTTATATACATATATATTCTATACATATATATATTTATATATATATATATATATATATACATATATATAAATGTATATGTATGCATATATATAAAAAAAATTTAGATGATCCATCAAATATTTGATATTAGCCTAGTAAAAGTATTGTTAATAATGAGCAGCAGTTTTGCCAGCAGCGAATTTGCCACTCAACCATCCGCCATCCGCCCTCCGTTCTCCGTCCTTCGTCCTTTGTCCTCCGATATATGTTTATGAATTATGAGCAATTATGTCCTTAGTTTTAGCCTGATATTGCATGAATGAATTGATGTCCACGACGATCCTTTTAGTGGTAAAATGCCAGCGCCTTGGCATAGTACGAGGTACATGGTCATGATATGCGGTCGGGTGATTGCCGCTGGCTCCGTTCCGCGTCCTCTCCGCCGCCGGCCTGCATGTGCATATGTGTGTGCCCATGCCGGTTCGTCTCGTACTCGGGTGAACCGGATCCGGAGCCGGAACGTGGCCGCAGTCCCATCAGCGAGCCACTATCGCAGCCCCTTGCGCTCACCGGCGGTGTTATCGAGTGCTGTGAGTTTGAGTCGGAAGACGTGCGCCGACAGAACGGGCTGAGGGCTTGGGCGCCGGTCATCATGTGCGGCGTCAAGTGGGGGAAGCGCGGTAGTCTTGGCAGGCCGGGGAAGAGCAGCGGATTGCCGCCATGGTTGAGCAGCAGGCGCGGATCGGTGGCCGCAATAAACGCATTTGCATTCGCATTCACATCACCGAATCCACCAGACACATGACCCGATGCGAACCGATGCTGCAGTGCCTCAAAGCACAGCGGCATGTTCAGACCGTGAGCGTGGGCGCCAGCGCAGATGCGTGCCAGTATCTCGGCCTGAATGCTGCTGGGCATGCAACCAGCCGCTGATATGGGGCTGCCAGATCCAGTGGCACCACCAAGACCACCACCACTAATACCACCGGCAAACGCTTTGCTGTTGTTGATGCTGATCAGCTCCAGTAGCGGATCGGGCGGCATCTGTATGTTGTGCTCGTCACTGGTGGACAACAGTTTGCGATGCAAATTGAGATTGGCGCTGTGGCGGTCGCGGCTGCGCTTCGATGGGAACGCCGCGTTGCAGCCATCGATGTTGCACTTGTGGTGCAGCTTCAGATGTACGCTTTGGTAGTGGGTCTTCAGATGGAAATGGTTCTGAAAGATGTCGCCGCAGGCGGTGCATTTCAATGGATTCTCCTTGTCGATGGGCACCTCTGGTTCTGGCTCGGGTTCTGGCTCCGGTTCCGGTTCCGGCTCCGGTTCTGTTTCCGTTTCGTGCTCCAATTCTGGCTCCGGCTCCGCTTTAAGGCTACCATTTAAGTCTCCACCCTTCACATTTTCAGTCAAAATATTGTTATTATTATTGTTGCTCCTGCCAATGCAATTCTCGTCACCAGGCCGACCATAGAGCAGCTCATCCTGGCCGAGCAGCTCCTGCTTAATGCGCAAAAATCGATTCTCATCCGTATCGGTGCCGTAGCTCAGCGCCAGCTCATCCAGCGGCTCCTGCTTTATGGCCGAACTGCTGGCCGTGCTCAGCGATAGATCCAGTGTGCCAGAGCCAGCATCTGGTTGGGTGTGCTGGCCTGTCTGGGATGCAGCAAGCATTGTTTCATGGTCACCCGTCACCCGATTCCGATTCTCCTCCTGCTCGTCGTCCAGCTCCGTTTTAATTAGCGATTTCACCTCGCTGGTGTAGGGCGTTAGTGGGGGTGAGGGAATTGCTTTTGTGGACTCACTGGAGCTAGGTAGCACCTTGGCTTCTTTGGCTGTTGCGCCCAGCTGGGCAGCCAGCGGCGTATCCGTTTCGTCTGCTTCCGTTTCGGTATCGTCGCCAAGCTTGATCTTCTTGATTGACAAATCGGCGGCTACATCGTAGTTGTCCAGCGAATTGTCGCACGAATTCTCATCGGATTGCACTGTGCAGCGGACAGGATTTTGGCTCTTCCGCTTCCGCTTGCTCGCCGGCGTCTGGCCGTGAGCGTGACTCGAATCCGTTAGGCTCTGCGAATCCTCGTGCTGCTCATCGGCATCTGGGCAGGGCTCCGGCTCGGCTTTGCTTGGACAGGGGCTGAACTGCTGGTGCTGCTGCTGTTGCTGTTGCTGCTGGTGCTGCTGTTGCTGCTGTTGCTGTTGCTTCTGTTGCTGCTGTTGCTGCTCTTTGGTTTGACTGTGACTGTGACTGTGATTGAGGCTGTGACTAAGACTGTGACTGAGACTGTGACTGGAGATGGCTGATGTGGAGCGCTCGTCGCTCTCGTTGTCATTGTCATTGTCATTATCGTTGTCGTTGTCGTTGTCATTGTCATTGTCGTTGTCGTTGTCCAGTATGTAATCATCGTGACTGTGCTTGTCCTTGTCGGGTATGCTGTCCAGTTCATCGCCCACAACCACAATGCCATCGCCATCGGGATCGTCGTCATCGTCATCGCCATCGCCATCACCATCGCCATCCGCGTCGTCATCGTCATCATCGTCGTCCGGCATGTGAATGCCCACCTCGAGAATCTCATCATCGTCATCATCGTCATCGCCTGGGTCGAGCGTCGCCTTGCGACGCTGACTCTCGTATCGGCCCAGCATACTATTGTTGTCCATGTAGGTGCGCTGGAGATACTCCTGGCCAGCGCCATGTTTTAGTTCCATGGCGCTCAGCGCATGATGACGCAAATCCGGCGGTGGCGTCAGCAGCGGAAAACTGCCGCCGAAGGGCCCAAGGCTGGCCATAATGCCATTGGGCGCCTGAAGCAGCAGCGGATGCGGCTGAGCGCTGCGTCCGTCGTGCGGCGAGATCTTGCGGCGCAGATGCGGCGAATGCAGCTTGGGATTCGGATTGGCGCTGTGGCGATTACGCGATCGCCTCGAGCTGAACATCATGCTGCAGCCATCGACGGTGCACTTGTGCATCTCGCGCAGATGCACCGCCGAGAAGTGGATCTTGAGGGCGCCCTTGTCGCAGAAGGTCTTCAGGCAGACATTGCACTGGACACGCTTCTTGCCAGTCACCGGATTGATGAACTGTGTGCCCAAATTCGCCGGCATCGAGCCCCACTGCCGCTTACCGCCCGGTGAGTGGCCCGACTTACGACTCGCCCGCAAACTGGAACCCGAACCCGAACCGGTGGCCAGTGCCAGGCGTGTCATCCGCTGTGAACTGCTCGCCGACTGTGTGCCCGAGGCACTCGACGAGGAGCAGCTGCTGTTCGACTTGTTGTCACCAACAACGGCAGCGGCGGACAGGTGACGTGATTTACTAACACTCGAATCCTCTGGCGATGTGGGCGGCCCAGCCTTGAGGTGGTGTGGATGCGAGTGCGTATGCTGGTGGTACTGGCCGTGACTGTGACTGTGACTGTGACTATGTCCGTGACTATGTCCGTGACTGTGACTGTGGCCGTGACTGTGACCATGACTTGTGTGGTTCACCTGAGCATGACTCGACGGCGAGTGCGGTCCATGATTATGACTATGTTCAGCTGCGCTGCTGTTGGCCACAGATGCCTGATTGTTGTTGGATTGCTGCTGCTGCTGCTGTTGCTGCTGCTGCTGCTGTTGCTGCTGTTGCTGCTGCTGGTGCTGCGGCGGCGGTGGTGGAGGTGGCGGTGGGGGCGGCGGTAGTGACAAGTGATATGGTAGCGGATGCCCTGCCATGGCCATCGCACTGAAGAACTGATTGCTCTGGGCGGCAGCAGCAGCAGCTGCCGCAGCGGCTGCCACAGCGGCGCTCTTCTCGCCGGCCGTTGTTGCCTCATTGATGCGACGACGTGCCTGCGCCAGCACAGCAGCCTGCTGCACCGCCTGCTGCTGCAGATGCACCGCCTGCTGGTGCTGATGGTGCACAAAATCGGTGGCATTCGGCGGCGCCGCAAAGGCGCTGATCTTGCGAAAGTCAAAGGGCTGCATATTTTGCAAGTCGCTTAGCGGATTCAGCTGCGCTGTACTCATGCTCGACGCTGGTGGGGATGAGCCCGCGCCCGTAATGTTTCGCTCCCTCTCCCTCTCCCGTTCGCGTTCACGCTCCCGTTCCCGTTCCCGATCCCGATCCGGTGGTGAGGGCGGATTGCGAAAGTAGCTGCCGGAGAGCTTCTGATGCAGCTGCGACTGCAAGTGCAGAAAGTGGGCGCTGATGCACTGCGACTGCGCTTGCTGCGACGGGGATTGGGATTGGGAATGGGACTGGGACTGGGACTGGTCGCCAGTGCTGGCATTTAGTGCATGACGCGTTGGCAGCGGCGGCGAGCTGCGGCGACTGGTTGACATAACCATGGGACTGCTGCTGCTGGGACTCCTCACACCTCCTCGTTCCGCGGCGGCGCGCCTAAGATGCTCGATGTGCAGTCGATGGTCATGTCCGGGCGGCAGCGGATACCGGTAGCCAAGCAGCAGTGCTGGATAATCGGTGGCAGCGGCTCCAGCAACAGCACCAGCAGTACCACTGACACTATCCGTGCTCCGATTTCGATTGCTGAGCGCCTGATGCTGCTGATGCTGATGCTGCTGATGCTGCTGATGATGATGAGAATGTGTATGCGGATGCGGCTGCGGCTGCGGATGCGTGTGCGGATGCGTGTGCGACGACTGCGAATGCGGATGCGAATGCTTTTCCTGTCCAATATTCATCAAGAGCGGCTGCGTTACAATCAACTCTTAATATTATATATATTGTTCTGACAATACGGTAGACTAGATGCAGATATTTTCCTCGAAAGATCCTAATTGATTCGTTGTCCGTTATTCAAATATTTCACCAATTATTGAGCCTGCAATCAAAAATAAAAGAAAAGCAATAAAATATGTCAGTTTTCAAAATATAGTCAAGAATAATCGGTTGGATCAAAGTCGTTATAACAATCCAACATTTAACAAGAGAATTAAATTGGCAGTGGGCAAAAGAGCCGCAACACGCAAGTCCTTTTCTGCCATAAGTCGTATACGTAATATATATAAATATATATATATTGATAACAACACTTTAACTCACTGCTAAGAACACTATATTTAACAAGTTCATTCATTAGATGTTTTCGAGTTGGAGTCCTGCTTCGTTTTATTGAGATGGATGAGGTGTACCATCCTTAGTTGTAATGGTACTTCAACCATAGACCACAAACCTATTGTATTGGTTTCTATGATTTCTTATATTCTTCAAATTTTTCATCTTCTTCTTCTTCTCTTTTCTCTGGTATTCCCTCTCCCTCTCTGTTCCTCTTCCTTCTGCAGCTTGTCTTAATTCTTCTTTTCCAACTCTTTTCTGTTAGCACTTTCTTTCTGATAAATTTCCTGCTTGTCTCGCTTTACTTTATTGTGAATCCGAAATATTTGGTTCACGTTTCTATAAGATTGGATACAGCCTTGTCCTCGTTTCAGGCTGGGATGATTGTGTCCTCATTTCTACTTCCAGCATAGTCTTTTACTGCCTGATTCGTTCATTTTCAATTTGTTAATTTCTCTAGTAAACTAAATAGAGTTGCTTGCCAATGGTAGCCTTGAGATCGACTGACACTTGTACTTGTTCTCCTATTTTAAATTGCTCCATATCAATATTAACCATTCACGTTTTGCAGTCACGATTCACAATTTGATGCAATTCGTGTTTAACTCGCTGCATTTGCTTCTTTTGAAGCATGTGCTTTGCCACCATAATTATGACACCTTCCTTTATTATTGGGAATATTAACTTCAATTCGTTGGTTTTAAATTCTCCGTAGAGTGGTTTATTCCCTTCCTCTCCACGCATATGATGCACATATGCAATTATTTTGCTTGATTAACAAAAAACTATTTGCAGATAATGTATTATATGCAATGATGGTATATATTTTAATGTCATTTTCAAAACGTGTATTTCTTTGAGCTTAATCGTGGGAACTTTAGCTAGTTGCTTTTTTATGTATATATATAAATCATTTTTAAAGTATGTAAGTGGGCTGCTGCTTTAAGCTTGTAGTGATTGAGGTACGGCCAATCTAGTTTTATAGACCCTACCCGGATTTTCGACAACTCACTCACATATGAAGAAACACACCCGTTTTTCTAAATAATAATTAATTTATTTTAAAAAAATATTTAAAGTTCATATTAATGCATGTGTGCAATTCTTCTACAAGTGACCACTTCAGCGTTTGCCAGTTTCTAATTCCCCTCAATTCCTCATACATTTTCATAAATATATTGTATGTAAATGAATAATAAAATCATGATTTAATTGTTTTAAGTTGTTGTCACTCCATATGTAATTAAAATCAACTAATATTAACGATTATTTGCTGCCACAACCCCCCTCTTCCCCCCCGTTAAGCCATAACCCGTATATGCCACACACTCTTGAATAAAAACGCCACTTGCAGCCGTCGCTGTCGCTGTCACTGTTGCTGTTGCTGTTGCTGTTGCTGCATCCATGTGAAACATTGTCCACTGTTGTTGCTCAAGGAGTTCCACCGAAAAGGCCTAACGAAGTGGCCGAAAGACCTCCCAGGCTGACCACTGTCAACACCCATAAATATGTATGCACGTAGCGTGTGCGTGCGTGTATGTAAATATGATTATTTAAAAGAAAAATAAGAATAATGATGTGACAAATTCTAAGTGGACACTTCACGTTTTTAAGAGCAAGCAGGCGACGGCAACGATGATGCCGCACACACACTCGCTGGATACGCAGAGTGGACATTTGGCTCAACGAGCTGTGCTCTAGAGCTCTGCTCCGGCGTGACATGACTATGTATATATACACACTCACACACTTACACACACGCATATACACACACACACACACACACACACACAGACACAGACACACACGGGAGAGTCAGTGCCAATACGAGAAGAAGACGCTGACTGTCTTCGTGCTGTCGACCACGGCAACTTCCACTTCAACTTCCCATGTCACATTCTTGTGCGCCGCACAAGAACCGAACGAACTCCATGTCGTTGTCTAGCTAAAGACGGCCAGCTTCACCCCTAGCCCCAGCTCCAGCCCCAGCCCCAGCTCCAGCTCTAGCTCGAGCTCGAGCACCAGCCTCACCAGTTCATCGCCGGCTCGTGATCGCGATCTTGATGAGAACGCTCTTGCCCCGGACGACTCGCGATCGTTTGGCTGATGTTCGATTTGGATACGCAAATTATTATTGGCATCGGCATCGGTGTTGACCTCAGTGGCAGCGTCAGCATCGCTCCAAAATTGTAAGCCATATTAGCTGATCATTGAGTAACGATGCGAGCACAAATTGTACCTAATTTTGGTTAACTCAGCATATCATTAAATGTTGCTCTAATGTCAACATAGCCGCAGTACAACAAGAGAGGAAACATTGATGCTATTCACTAGTTCTTGCTGCTCTCTTCAGTTTTTATAAGTGTATTTCATTAAATTCCTCTAAAATTCGATAACTTTCGATATATACCCAACGATAAAAGTTATCAAAAACAAGTAAGAATGTTGTAGTCATCGAAGCTCAACTGGATGATAACCCGAAACCCAACTCCTCATCTACTATAAGTTGTTCTCATCCTAGATATTTATGAAAGTTTCTTAATTGTTCCAGGTATATTTCTTTTTTAATTATAAATCTATGCAAATCTTGGTGTCAACAGATTAATACCGTTATGCAAGCGTATTTAATCTTCGGCTTGCCTTAGATAAACGCTCTTTCTCGTATTTCGTTGGGATGACAATATTATTTTTTAAGACCAGACAAGACAAAATTTTGAGGGCAGATTTGAAGAAAGCTTCGAAGATTTGCATGGTTTTGGAAGGTACGTTATTGATGTGATCACTACCCTAAATTATATGTACTGTGTACTGAAAATATGTACTGTGTACTAAATTGTCAAAGCCACCACAATTTGAAGGCTTAGCCACCAAACTTGGAAAGTAAACTGCTGATGACTTCCTTCTCTTTGATCTGCTAATAAATTTCGTGCTCACGAATCACACAATTGTATACAGTTATTGGTGCCGCTCTCGAAAGATTTGGAAAACAAATTTCTCACCACAAATCGAAAAACCCTAAAATTCCCACAGTTTTGGATTTGCTTACCGAAAATTCAATGGTAGATTAGTATAAAACTCACTGAATAGTTAGATTATCTCACCTATCCAATTTTCGATCTGGATGGAGCATTTTATTTTCTATTCACACAACAATATATACATATTATATATCATCCGAAAGCATCCGGATAAGTGACAAAATCGAAGAGCGTCAATTAAACTGGGCTCCAAGATTGACGTTATCTAAAGAAATGTCATTACAAGAAGAATGACAGCAGCAATTATGAACAGGTGGCAATTAAAGTACAATTTGTACATTATTTAAATTGCTTGCCGAGTTGACATATGTCGTGCAAATTACCCACAGACAACGAGTTTTAATATATCTGTATATACTCACATACACACATGTAAATTGTGAATAGCAAAGGTATTTATTAAGAACAACATTGTTGAACTTGAGTATATGACTGCTATACTAATGACAACACAATTATAAAGCATACTCAACCAGATCTATATTTAGCTAAATATGCCGTTTGAAATCTAGTTTTTTTTATTTACAAAAATGGAAAAATTGGATGCAAAGCTCTGTAGTTTAATCCTAGGTAGTAAATTGACAAATAACACAACCGACAACTATCATGTAACTGACTCGTAGAATAGTTCTGAGATTGTATTTTAAATGGCACCTATTGCAAAAGTTAAAAATCTATTTTTATTTTATTTATTTAGCTCGTAAAGGACCCCGGACAATTTAGCTTAGATTAGTTTTAAAATCGGGTAATCACTAGTTCTCGCAGATAGTTAAAGAAACATGAAGTTCCCGCAAACCATACGCAGATCTGCCTAACTTATCGATAACACCCACCCTCTCCGATATCGCTTATCGATAATAATAAAAGCGGAAATGTATAAGATATAGCTTACTAGTTGTGCATAATACTAGTTGTGACATAATATTGATCATCTGTAATAAACTCATCAAGTTAATCGGTTAGGGAACACGGAATATTATCGTATTCACTTGCACACAAGTTGCGTAACTTGTTTTTGTACATATTTTGTATTTATATTTATATTTATATTTATATTTATTGATGTCTACGGTTAAAAAAAATAAAATAATAATAATAATGATAATAAGAGCTTCGTTTTTTGGTACTTAATATTTTGTACTATGTTTTTCGTAACTTCCATTGTATTTTACAAATATTACATACATGATGAAAACTGCCTGCAAAAATATGTTGACAGATGAATCTCGCTTAATAGAACTTAATTCTCTTTATGACACATTTACATCCTGGTAGCTGCTGATGAAGCACATTCACTTTAAATAAAAATGCATAAAGATTTCATAATTTGAAAAGACCACCAAACAAATTTAAATTATCCCTCGTGGCTAAGCTGTGAGATACACAAAAAATGCCATTCCAGACACCAATCATCTTTATTGGCTTTGTATATACACACACACATATATATATATATATATATATATATATACATATATGTTTTTTTTTGTTTATGCATCAGTCATGAGGAACGTATTTTTAACGCATTCCGAAGGCCATAAAGCAGAAGCCATAAATGCGTGTTAAAGTCGACCAACAAAAATTTCAAATGTCAACCATTAAACGAACCGAATGTCCCAAGATGCCAAGACACCCAAAGCAATAGCCAGGGATTGGGACGGGGACGGGGACAGGGACTGGGACAGGGACGGGGACGGGGACGGGGACTGGGACAGGGTCACAGGCAGAGCGACTGAGAGGGATCCCAGAAGCAGCAGCGTGTCGCATTCTCTCTATTTTGTAAAACTTAATTTATTAAACACATAAAAAGTGTCAACACGGCTTGCTACACAAAAAATAAGTTGGTCAAGCCGGCAGCTAACGTTTCAGCGCTGATGCCGTTCCCCTCAACAGGAAGGCCCAGCAGAAGAAGAAGATGGAGCTGATGATGAAGAGGAAGAGGAAGAGTAAGAGTCTGAGCCACAGTCAAAGCCAAAAGCGGGTGAGCCGCCAGCAGCGTGACCACCGCATCACTTCAGTTTTGATTATGAACGCCTCTGATCGCCTCCGACTGCCGCTGAACAAAGCTTAACAAAGTGATTTTAACAACATTTTTTAATATGCAAATCGCTTTAGGATCGTTGACGGACGCCGCTGTGGCACCGCCAACAGCAACAGCTACACCACAACCATAACAACAACAGCAACAGCAACAACAACAGCAACAGCAACAGCAACAACAACCACAGCAACTTCGAGAGGATGGAAGAAAAGGCAACGACAAAGCGCCAACAGACGCTGGGGAATCTCTGGATACCCATTGGAAGGACATCGACAAGAACATGGACATGAACAGAGAGATGGACATGGGTTTGGGAATGAAAATGCGAACGGGAATGGGAATGGGAATGGGAATGGGAATGGATGTGTGTGTATTGTTGTGGGTATATGGGTATGGCTTTCTGGTACACACACACACACACACACACACACAGAAAACACCTCAGCCGTTTCTCGCTGACACATTTCGGGCGACAAATGCATATTCATAATTTGGCTACGGTTGCGACTGTGGCGCTACTCAGACCTAGGGCCCAATGTCTGAGCATATCAGTTGTTATGTTTGGGGGCACAGCGGGTAACCGCATTGGCTCACTGATCGCAGTTTGGAGCTCAGCCTGTGTAATTGAATCAAGACCCAAGCTGCTTACCCAGTCGAGTCAACAGTTGGAAAGAGAGAGAGGGACAGGAGTAAAGTACAAAGTACAGCTCAAAAATAAACATATGAACATTTATGGTTAAGTCTCAGATTATCCATAGAAAGTTCTTATGCTAAAATCAATTCATTGATACAACTAATCGACTAATCCAAATTATCAGCACGAATATTCTGTATTCAAAAATATTCATATATTCGAAAGTATCGACTCAGATTTGAGATATCAAAATGGATACTTTGATTGATTAAATTAATTATTACGGACTTTCAGTGCATTTAGACTGACTTGGAGTTTTACCAATTCACTCATCGTTGATCGTTCTACAACTAAATCCATGATCAGGATTAATAATTGTAAGACTATTGGGCTTAACGCCTAAACAGCAATATTCTCGCATATTTCGCGGCGTCAGCAACCTGACGACAATTTTATAAGTTATGAGCCGTTCACTTCACCAGGCAATTCAAAGCTTTGGAAACAGACAGACGGACAGACAGACAGACAGACAGACAGACAGAAAAAGAGACGGAAAGAAAGACTCGTACATAGGTCCATATAAAATTCGAGAAACTGTTCCAGTCGGGAGTGCCCGACTAGGAAATATGCTCTGGCCAGCTACATATGTATTTTAAAACTATTAAAACCGGTCGAAGTCGAGGACTAAAGCTAGTACTCCATAAGCTCTGTACCTTTTTTGCTAAGTCATCATTTTGTAAATAAATAAATAATTTTTACTATATTATTATAGTCGAAGCAAATTGGAGGGTTAGCGCTTTAGCACTGTGTGTTTTTGGCTCTCGAAAATCGATTTTTGGAACGAAAGAAGATATCGATTAAAATTAATAAAACTTGATCTGCGCGAGGTGTGCAGGACTTACATCCTCTAACGTCCTGCTAGTCAAGGCGAGCACAGGTTGGTAGACTCGGCCTTGAATAAAGGAATATATTTACACTTTGTGGGGTCGGAGATGCTGCCTTCTGGCTGCTGTGTGTACAGCTATATAGACAGCTTTATCATACCCTCTCGAGCCTTCTTTTAATTGATGCAGGGTATAAAAAGGTATTTGTAAAGAAGAGCTCAAAGCGAACGAGACAAAACGAAACGGACTGAACCGAATACAGACCCCATTCTTATATCTTACTTGTTGCCGGGAGCGAAACAAACGATTGATTGAAGGCAAGGCGGCGGCTTTGTTCATGTGCTACAAACATCGCATTTAATGAGATTTATATCAGTTTTTAATAGCTTTGTGACTCTATTGTGTTTGCCGTATCTGAAGTGAATATCCCAGGCCATCTCGGGCCGCCTCAGACATTACAATAAAAATTAGTCTGCTGTAACATTGTCAAAACGCTTATGGGTGACCGGCAAAGGTAAATGTACCATAAGTTTACAAGAATATACACAGCTTGGCCAGATCACCACCCAGACAGATCTAAGTCTAAGGACAGACATATCTTTGGTCAATAGTTCAGGTCAATGAGGTGCAGTCGATACTTACATATTGGGTAAACTGCAAAAACTTCGACTTTAACATCTGCAAAGAAAAGTCAAACAAAACGTGTATTAGTAAATTTAACATATATACTTATATATGTATACGATGTATATGTGTGATAATATATTATTTTAAAACAGTATCAATTATGGCAATCAAAGGCTTGGTTGGTAAAGATAAATATTGTTCGGTCACATTGAATTCGGTACAAAACGAATGCCTCGAAATGGTGTTAATTTAAATCAAATGACCAAATGTAATAAACGACCATAAAATATAATCGGAGTCTTCTCTAAGCCGATACGAAAAATGTGATAAGTGTCAGCGCAAACATAAGATCCCACGACATTCAGAAGATATTTAAAACTTGTAAGTATCGAAGTCGACGCATTAATAATCTCTAGAAAAGTTTAACATTTGTACGCATTTATATTTATTTTCTTTGCTTTACATTTTGATATGATATATGAGATATAGCTTGGCACAATTTGAAAATTACAATTTGATGTAAATGTAATCTAAAATAAAGTGTATAAGCGAAAGTGAGATACCCGAATCGAGTTCATATATATCAAATCGTTGCCAAGTTGACAGCGTATGACACAAAATGGGAAAAGAAAACCAATTAAACTAGCTAATCAAATATTATTGTGATTAGCACCAACCAATTTAAAAGGCTTATTAGCAGTATCATTTAGGTATTTCTTCCCCATTCCCCGATTCCCCGCCTATTGGGCTTTGTGTATGTATGCAACCAACACGCTTTAGCTAAAGTATACAAGACTAAGTATACAGTGCAATGTGCTCACTTACTCTCCATTCTCGTCAGGATGTTAGTTGGAGTTGTTGGAGTTCAGTGTGGCAGCACAAGAAATAAAATATATATATTTAAGTTCCATCCCTTTTCTTCCTTTCGATAGCTTTCGGAGGAAACAAAATCAAAATATCATGCAAAAAGAAAAGAAAAAGGATTCTCGCATCAAAAAAGTATATTTCTTTCCCAAGAGGCTGAATCTACAATTATTATGAAAACACCTTAGTATCATCAGCTCAATTTTCGTAAGTAGTTGGTATCTTCAACTCGTGCATACCTCTGTTTCTCATCTTTAAATAGTTTCTTTTTCTGTTTTTTTTTTTGTTATTCTCTATTTGGCTTAAAAACTTGGACAGTTAGCAGCTTAAATTCGATTTTAACTATGCAAATATTGTATCAAACAATTAGCAGTATTATCACATGTTTATTATATTTCTAAAAGGGCACATGTCAACCGCTTGAGAATCATTAATGCATGAAAACTTCTAACCGATTCAAATATTCTACGTTTTTTCTTTCTTTTTTCCCTTTAAGAGTGTATTATAATTTGGTCGTGAAGAGTGTAGCCGATTGATGGAGACATCTACGATTTAGTAAAGTATATATATATTCTTGATCTGCTTTATTCGCCGAGTTGATATAGCCATATCCGTCTCTCTGTTTCCTAGTAATATTATTGATAAAAAATGTTTAATCTATTCTAATTATACTGAAATCGGCCGGATCAGACTATTCTTTTATATGGCAATCATTGGAACTACATTTATTTATTTTGTATCTAGTCAGATTGGCTCAGATCATTATTTATTTTGTATCTAATGAGATTGGCTAAGATAATCTCATTAGATACAAAATAAATAATTATATTAGATACAAAATAAATAAATTTATATGTGGTCAGGTTCTGTAAGGTTATGTTATCTTAAGGGTGCAAAAGTTCCCGAATCCTTTGATTTACTTTTTTTGCTGTTGATAAAATAAAAAATGATAGGGCACTTGGCAGTGGCGTACTTCACAACCTTGGCGACGACAAAAGGAGGCGCTCCTTGCAATTGACGTTCTAATTGAATCAATATTAAAATCAAAAGGTGCTCGCCCCCAAACCCTGTCTCCCAGCCATCAACAATGACAACAACACTTGGACTTGTATATATAGCAGTCAAGCGTGTCCGTCCGTGTCCGTGTCTGTGACGATGACGATGACGATGACGGTGCCGGTGTCCGCACCAGGAACGTGCACTTGAACCACACTGCGAGCAGAGACCTCGCACCCTCCTTGGTGTGGCTTCAGTGTGTCGGCTGCAAAAGTGTTGGGGTTGTCCTGGGTCTTGGGTTCGGGGGCTGATCCATTCGCTTGCACCTTCAATCGAATGCATATATGAACAATGACGCTTGACTAACTGACTAACTGACTAACTGACTGTCGGGCCGGATCATGTGTCTGTATGAGTGAGTGTCTCTTTTGCGTTTTAGAATTTGTACACATTAATATATATATATATATATTTCATTTTTTGAACTGTCTCCCTGACAGCCAACGGAATGTTTTGAGTGACGTACAAAATGATGTCGTGTTGTCGTTCGCCGTTTTGACGTTGGGTCGTGCCACGGCAACGTCGACGTCGCCATCACCGTCACCGTCTCCGTCTCCGACACCGTCACCGTCACCATCACCGTCGAAGTCCAGTTCCACCAGGTTGAATTTTTCAGTTGTACCGCCGGCATTCGCATTGCTACGAGGGCCCCGTCAGTTGGGTTGGACATGGCAGTAGTGACTTTGACTTGAATGTGCGACAAGAGAGTGCGCGCGAATTTCAAGTGCGACGTCAAATCAGCTAACTTTTCATACCCTGTGGCCGCACGATGTGCCCAAGCGGGTATAATCACATGCAGAGTGCGACTAATTACATATGAAACTATAACTTTTACAGTCCAGTTGCTTTCTCTCTCTCTCTCTCTCTCTCTCTCTCTCTCTCTCTCTCTCTCTCTCTCTTTATATATGTGCTGTGTTTACAGAATATCTATCGGTTATGCAATCTCTTCGAACATATTCGAGCTTGGTCTTAAAATGTATTTATTTTATTTAATTTCCCATAATAAATACAATGAACGCATCAAAATGTGATCACGTTTTGTATTTATGATACACTTTAACCAAAATTCGATACTCTTTTGTATACTCTTTTGCTTGTCACACTCGCTATATACATGCACATGTATTACACCTAAGTATGGAGGAAAAACACACATGCGACTTGAGCCTATGAGCGGTGTGACAATTGCGCATAAATCACAAGCCCACATAAGGGTTAACGACGACGCGTCGTCAACTGCCAACGGAAAGTTGTGAAGTTGTTTGGCATTACAATCTTTGCTTTTCGCGCTCGCACGAGCTGGCACTGTGACTGCCGACTGCGGACTGCGGACTGAGACTGTGACTGCTGTGACTGTGAGTGTGACTAGAACGGAGGACTGAGAACTGAGTCTGGGGATTGGGTCTGGGACTGGAACTGGGACTGCGACTGCGACTGGGACTGCGACTGCGACTGGGACTGGGACTGCGACTGGGACTGGCATTCAGCGGTTCGCGTCTGCGTTTCTTTGAAAGGCACACGTCATGGCTGTGTCAGTGTTTATGCCGGCCGACCATGCATTATATACGTAGACAGGCGCTCAGTCAGTCAGTTTGGCAGTCAGTCAGTCACAAAGGAATCACTTGAGAAGCGAACACGTTAACGGGGAAAAATAGTTCGTCGCCTACTCCAATGCCATTCTCTCCGACTGCTTTGGGGTGCATGGAGTACAAGATGGCAGAAGTTGCATTGTGTCGCCCAAAAAACACTTGCAAAAACCTCTTAAGTCTGTCAATCCAAGTCCAAAAAAATAAATAAATAAATAAAATAATAATAATGCTGTTGTCGAGTGAGCTCGACTACGCGATACCCTGAACCCAGCTGTACAGCTGAACCCAGCCCTTTGCACGCTCAAATGTGGAAGCGAAAGACTATTTTTTAAAAATGATGACTTACTGCTATCGGACATCGATTTGTATCGATCGATATCGTTATCGATCAAATCAAATAAACTCGATATGCGCGAGCACAAAACCATTGGAGCCTTCTAAACCATTTTGAATGGGTTCAGCGTATGAAAACAGTTAAAATCGATAAAACGACTAAGCCAAGTGTGCCCAAACTTGATTATTATTCGATTCATTTAGTAGTTCACACAGAAGCTGAGCATTAATAATAGGGACTTTGTATGCGACGGCTCTGTCGGTCTTATGAGACTTAATAATTTGCCCAGTAATATCTATCTAGAAATTGAAATTGAAACTGATGAAAGTTGAGCTTGATGATTTCGACTCATTTTGAAAATATTGCGTTAGTCAGCAATCAAATAAACAATTAGTTATAGTTAGAAGCAATCAAATAAACAATTAGTTATAGTTAGAAGTTTGGGTTTCTTTGCCAGTTTCAGTAGTTAATGGCAACGTTTTGGTGGCTTCAGCAATTATCAATCAGCGGTTGTTTTCTTTATGTATCTCTGTCAACTTAAATCTCAGTCAAGACATCAATGCTAACTGGATACTGGGAAAATGCACTTTAGCCAAGCATGAGGAAAAATCGCCAATATACATTAAGAAATGGATTCGTAGGAGCCAATTCATCATTGAGTCAGGTGAAGTGACATGGAAGAAATATAAATTTTTTGCTTTAGGCCTGACAAACATATTAGAAGACACTTCAAAACTGCGGAAACTGATCAGATTTGCAGAAAATTAATAAATCTGCTTGTCAAAGTAAAAATATCTGTTCTTAACAATAGATTCTATTCGTTGTTAATTAAGAAATTAGAGCATTTATCGTAGCTATTTTCATGCAAAATTATGATGTGTTCTTTGGGAAACCTCGTTCCGCAAAAGTTGTTTTATTTTGTTACTTTTCATTTTTGTTTGAACTTATTGATAAACATGGATCTTCGAAACAATATACTAAATGCCAAAATCGGCTTTTGAGCTATTTTTGATTAATAATGTGTCGATTATTTAAGGCAACCGAACGTGGTCTAATAAGAATATGATATATGCCTTAACAAATAAGCTCAAAATGACAAATTTTGTGTTGAGTTTGTTTTATAGAATGTGCTTATTATTATAACATATGTAGGCATATTCATCCTAATGCCTTATCATGAGTGATTGTGATTGGGTATTGCAGCAAGTATCGCATAGATAAATTAATGCAAGTTGAAGGGCTTTTGATTTATCGTACACATATTTATGTGCAAATACCTATACAGAGACAGACACTCACACACACACACACACACACACACACACACACACGCATAGCTTGATTTTGTTTAGCCTTTTTTATCGGTGTTGGCGATCATGGCGGCGGCCATATCAAAACAAAGAGTCCTGCAGTGCCGTCAATGGGATGCGAAAGTAAGATAGCAACAAATTGCCATGGATATGGCTGTCTGTGGTCGGTCAGATTGTCCAACATATACTCTTAAAAGTATCACACACACACACACACACACACACACACACACACACACACACACACATACACTTACATATGCATTACGCAAGAAGATCGCACAAACAGTTGCAAATATCGTTCATACCGATAGCGATACGGACGGACTATGGCAGCTCATGTTGTGCCTGGGAATGTTTGATCTGATGGCCAAAAGCGACGGAGACGGCGACACAGACAGTATCAACACCAGCAAACAACACCATTGAGTACTGAGTGGCAACCGCAGGCAACGCAGATCCATGGCATATTTCGATTTAAGTGCGTTGCTGCCGCAAATATTGAAAACCACTGAGCTGCAGCTGTAGTTCAATCTGCAAATCGAACTGAGACTAGAGACTGAGACTGGGACTGAGACTGGGACTGGGACTGAGACTTGCGAGACAGGACAGGACAGGATAGGACAGACTGCGAACTTGGAGACTGCATCTTTTTATTTTTCCCAAAAGCCCAAAGGCCTGCGTATGCTTTCGCAGCATGACAAAGAAGCAGGCGAGGAGCGACCGACCGACCGCCGGACCGACGGACCGACCGACCGTCCGACCACATACGGTGCCAAGGCCCACCTGACCACCGCCTGACCAAGCAGCTGCCCGCCCTTGCCCTCTGTGCCCGCTGTGGGACTCTTTCTGTTTTCCGCTTAGTTACGCAGTGGAACCAGCATAAGCTGCTGATCCCCAGCCATTCACCATAAGCTTGATCAACTTTGTCTGGTTTAGTTACGGCCTAAATGTCAAAGCCACCGCGCCGCCAACACCAAAATCCAAACTCTCCTTCCACAGAGCAACAAAATGCGCTGCAAATGCAGGGTGAGCCGTCCTTGATTACACTCAGAGAACGAAATTGACCTGAATTTTAGAAAATCGCTTACTTTTGTGCGCCTAGGATAACTCACCTTACTAAGTAACTTAAGTAAATATCTTGCGGTTTTCGAAAAATTTGGGTTTCTTTTTTCTTTTTAATTTCACGGTGGATTTTCCTTGAATTTAGAAAAAAATAAATCTAATTTCCAGATTGTTGTTGGAAGAATTATTATATTGGGTGTTTTCCAAACTATATGATTTATTACACACTAGTATTACAATAGCATCTACAAACGGTTTATATAGCTTATAAAATTCATACTTTTTGGAAATACATTTCTGAATAATAGAAAATATTTGTAAAAAAATATTGAAAAAATCACCATATTGTTAAGATTTTCGTATATTTTGAATTTATTTCTAAAAACAAGAAAACTTTTTAATTTTCAGGGCGATTTTCACTTTATGGCGATTTACCAACTTGCAGGGATTTTTTATTTATTCTGAGTGTAGTGTTGTTTTATATTCGGCTGAACATTGGGCGAACCTGGCATTATTTTACTGTCATCGAGATCAGATGCTGTATCCATGGAAAATATTAGATATATTTTATATATTCCAGCGTTAGCAAAGAGTTAAGGCTCGTTGGCAGGTTGTAAAAGCTGTTACGTCGAATCAAATTATTTACTGGCTTTAGCAGCTTGGTATAATATATTAAACATAATATTAAAGAAGCGCAATTTCAAATTGGCTTACATAAAAAACTGTTCATTAATCCCACAGCTAGTGGCACAGAAAAGATAAATAAACTTTTCCGATTATACCTGTGGAAATGGGTGCATTAAAGCTGTGCAAATGTGTGGCATCTCAGACCTCAGCATATTCTTAATAAACATCAACAGTTGCGTCAATTTAGCCACCTCTGTCTGTCATTATGCACCGATCTCGGGGACTATGAGCTTCTCACAAACCACGATCAGATCAAGTTCATTTCATTCGATTTACAACTTTTTCCGTTTACTCATTATTAAGAATTATAGAAACAAGTGCAAGTATTACATAAAAAAGATACTTGTCACAGATGTGAAGAAAAGAATGTAAACGGATAGACGGACATGGGTATATGCTGATCGAGAATACATATAAGGTAATATCGTGGACTGCTGCAGCACTTTAAGGTCAAACTTGGACGACAGATTACAAGAAATCTCCTTCAAAGATCTGCATTTCTTGGCTACTGTGGCACCTGTATCATATCGTATGGTATCAGAGTATTTCGCAGTCGGTTTTTTTCATTTAGCTTCTGAGCAGGTAATACTTATTGGAAGGACATAAAACTTGCAATTTAACAGTCATCAATCAGTCAGCCACCAATATGCATAGATATGCACCAAGTTGACTGATTGTGTGACCATGTTCGACACCCTTTTGCTTTACCTCATTTTTTGTCATTGGTTTCTGAGCCACTTCCCATAGCCACACACCACAGTCTCCGCCCTCCTAGTGCAGAGCTGTGTGTGAATGCTCTGCTCTTGCCATGTTCTTGGGTTGCCTCTGAAAGACCTTATTTTCATGCGGCACTATATTTATTTTCCTTTTTAATCTCATGTCTGTTGCTTCTGCTAGTTGTTGAGATGTGAGCGATGCCGATGCTCCTTGCTCGCTGCCACTCCTGTGCCTGCTCCTGCTCCTGTTACTGCGCTGTTCCATTTGCTTCCTCAGGTTGAAACGAGATAAGTGGGCTTTTTTCCTACGATCTACGACACAACACGCGGATGCGACTGCGACTGCGAATGCGAATGGGAATGTGGAGGATGTGCGGGAGGGATGGGAAGAGGCGAAGGGGGGAGGATGGGCAGGGGCGGGGGCACGAGAAAGCGCAAAGTGGTTCGCAAACGTGGCAGTTGTACGCGGTAAATGGCGGGGCTAAGTTTTCGTTCGCACCTTTTATGATGGCTGAGATTGCCATACTTTTTTTGCAGCTCCTTGTCGCGCTCACAACAGCAACTTGTCTCGCTCTTTGTCTGTTTGTGTCTGTGTCTCTGTGTGCTGTTGACGGATTGGATTGGCTTGGCTTGAATTAAGCCGAGCTAAGCTGAGCTGGGCTGACTTTGGAACGAAACCGAGTGGACCAACACAATTTCTGGCTTGGCTTGGCTTGGCTTGGCTTGGCTTGGCTTGGCCTGGCCTCATCTCATCTCATCTCTTCGCGCCGCGCCTCGCCGCGTCGCGTCGTATCTCTGAGCCACATTGATGGCAGGTGTCTCGTCTAACTGTTTGGCTGCTGGATCGACTTTAACTGCGGCTTAGACTTCGATTCGTTCTCTGCTGATTTGGTTGCTATTGTTTCTTGTGTTTTCATGTTCGCTTATATGTTTGGGCATCATCAGCATCATCATCGCCACAACGTCGTCGTCGTCGTCGTCGTTATTTTGCGCCACTGTGGCAGCAGCAACTGGTTTTCTGGACATCGTTGTTGTCGTCGTCGTCGTCGTCGTCGCTTTTGCCGGCCCTCCATTTCCATTCGCATTCCCATTCCCATGCCCCATGCCCCATGCCCCATGCGCGATCCTCAACCTCAACTCCATCTCCATCTCCATTGCCGTTTGCCGTTGCCGTTGCCGTTGCCTGCGTTTGTCTTTTAGCCAGAATTACCAATCATTCGCAGCCGCAATAAAATTACATGAGTAAAATGTGTCCGCGAGCATTCGTGGTACTTGATCGTTTTCAAGAGTGCGGTAATCGGTTTCAATTTCATCTTTATTGTGTTATGAAACTTGGGTCCGCAAAAAGAGCTTTCGGACTGAACGCCGCCGACGCCGCCGCCGCCGCCGCCACCGATTCGAACACAACAAGACACAGACAAGACTTCCATCCAGTCAGCAAAAAAATGCACGAGCGCCGCCATATTCTATGGGGATTAAATCCCTCCTTCAGCTATTCAATAAGTTTGAGGAAAACTATTCCAAGGGCTCTTTAAGGGCAAAAAACAATATGCGCAAAGTTCATGCTAAAATAACATGTGGTTATGTCATCTATTGTAAATATATATTATTAATATGAATGCCAAGAATTATACCCCAAAACTTCGTTTTGCCCATGCTTATCAGTTATCAGAAGAAGCTTGCTTAGCCAGTTGTTGCCCGTTGCCAGTTGCCAGTTGCCCGTTGCCAGTTGCCCGTTGCCAGTTGCCCGTTGCCAGTTGCCCGTTGCCAGTTGCCCGTTGCCAGTTGCCCGTTGCCAGTGGCCAGTTGTGGCTTAGCGCATCGCTTGGCTATTTATGCATATTCAAGCATGCCCAATTCGATAGCTGAGCTCCGCGAGCTTAGCGGCAACGCCGCCACTGGTTTTCCAGGTGCGATCACCATTTTAGAGACGCAGCTGCCGCTCAACGTCCTCGTCCTCGTCCTCGTCGTTGTCGTCGTTGTCGTTGTTGTCGTTGCCGACGCTCTCACACCCAACGCTTACATCCGTTGGTCAAAGATGGACGCTGGTTGCCGTCAGGCGCTACAGCTACAGCTACAGCTACATCAGTTCCTGCTCCTCCATTTTTTGTGTTTTTTTTTTGTGTGTTGTGTGTGTTGTGTGTGTGTGTGTGTGGATTTGTGCGCCCTGTCCGCGGCTGTTGCCGATCGACCTGTTCCTGAGCCAAAGCCAGTGCCTGTAGAAAGCAATTCACTGTAATTGCTTTGTGACTTATGGCCCGACCCAACTTCTGCGCTCGCCGATCGTCAGTCGGCAGGTAACCAGGTAGGCTTTGTTCTCAGCCAGAGTTGGATCTGCGTCGTCAGAGTCTGGTGTTGATGCTGGTGCTGGTGCTGGAGCTGATGCTAGTGCTGGAGCCGAGCAGTCAGTCTGCCTAAATGGAAGTGGTAGTGGCGTCTTGACCTTGTCATGCCATTAAATAAATTCAAACAGAAACTAAACTCGGTCTCTCTCGCTCTGTCTCTCTCTCTCTCTCTCGCACTCTCTCTCGCTCTCGCTCCCATTCTCTTTCTCCCTTTTTGCTCATAAGCCATATTTTGATGGATTCGTCTCTGGAAGGTGTAAATATTATCAAAGGGCAGTGCGAAAACGTGCATCCAACCACCAACCACCAACCACCAACTGAACCATTGAGTAGTTGACGTTGACTTGACCGTGTCCCAGTTGCATTCAACTCGCAACAAAAAGCCCCATTCCCAGCCCGTTCGTCATCTTCGTTTCGCTGCCAATTGGGAGCCTTGTGTGCGTGCTTATTGTTGTTGTTGTTGCTGTTGTTGCTGTTGTTGTTGTTGTTGCTGTTGTAATTGGTTGTTGCTGCTTCTGCTGCTGCTGCTTCTGCTTTTGCTTCAGCTGTTCTTCTTCAGCTGCACAGATCTCTTTCCCACGTGTTCTTCTGCTTCTTTGGCCCGGCAATAGAGTGCAATTAGGAACTCATTGTTGGTGACTTCCACTAAAAGAAAATGGTCTCCAGCATTTCTATGATAACAGCGCTCAATTTGTCCCCTACTCTCATTTGCGAGATTAAAAGTACCAAGCCAGATGTATATTTTTTTGTGAAAAGCAACCCAAAGATAATCTCTCTTGATTTGGTTTAATCAGCCAAAATAGAGCAATCTGCTATTTACGAAACTGTGTAATTGGCCAAAAACAAAACAATGTAAGAAAGCTGTAGTCGAGAGCACTCGACTAGCAGATACCATGAACATCATAGAACATCTTTTATTGAAATATAAGTTCTTGTATACCACGCAAAGCATTTTGTTCTTATCAATAACTTTCTTAATTTTCATGATACAAATGAAAACAGCAATTAAAACAACTTCAGTAAAAAAAAACATAAATAAAAAGGTAAAAGGCGTTTGTGAATATGTTTCCTAATAATAATAATAATAATCATAATAATAATAATAATAATAATAATAATAATAATAATAATAATAATAATAATAATAATAATAATAATAATAATAATAATAATAATAATAATAATAATAATAATAATAATAATAATAATAATAATAATAATAATAATAATAATAATAATAATAATAATAATAATAATAATAATAATAACTAATAATATTAATAAAAGCAGCAAAGAAAATACACAAATTGAATCAACCATAAAAGGTGCAATTAATGGGTTGCCACCCCAGATAAGTGCAAAAAGTTGCTCAACATAAAACAAATCAAAGACGAAGTTAACTTTAAGTCCTTCTATTGCGAGAGACTCTCACTTTAAGTTAAGGCTCTCACATTTTCCATTTTCCATCTGCAGTCGACGCAATAGTTGATCCTATTTCACAGTAGGGTTGACCAAGTTTCTTATTGTTTTTCAACTAGCTTACGTTCAGCACAATTCATCTTGTGACATTATTAAATTAAATGTATTTTTGACCCTTTTTTGGATCTAACCATACATACACTCAGGAAAACAATCGCACTGACTTTTAGAAAATCGCCTTACAATGAAAATCGAGCTGAAAGTTAGAAAGTTTTTATTCCAAATAGTTCCTTCATTTAAGAAAATATTTTTTCTTCAAATTGGAAAGGCTTGCGCTAAATCAACCATCTAAAAATTACTGCGTTTTTTATTCTGCTTTTTAGAAATATTTTCTTTTATTGAGAAATGCATTCTTAAAAAGTAGAAATGCAAACCACGATTCTTAGAAAAACGTAGCAATGAAATTTGCTTTCTCAACTACGAAATTCGAGTTTGGCTCGCAAAGAAATTTGAATTAGACCTATTTTTACATAATTTTAGGAAAATCCACTCTGCAATTAAAAAATGCAAGCCTTGATTTGTACAAGGCAACAAAATTCAATTTTAGAAAATATACTTTCTGAGTAATAAGGACATGAACTCTTTGCTTTAAATATCGTATTCTAAAATATATTGGCCGAGAGTTTCATGATACCCAACAACTCAGCAGTCGAAAAAAAAACACAAAAATAATAATAATAAAATTAACAATAATAAATAATAATAATAATAATGATCGAAAGTATATCGACAGCTTTGGTTAGAGAGGAAGAGGTAAACAGCGAGATGGCGTTATAGGAATGCACTGTCATCCCATTATTAATGTTGTCTACGGCTCTGGCGGCGTCACAGCGACAACTGCTGCCAGTTCTGACGAATTGCCCCGCACACCGAGTCGAGCACCGAGCAACGAGCACAGAGCAGAAGCCCGACTACGGCAAAAAGAACATTGACTAATCAACATATCAGCACGATGGCCGAGGCCACAGCCACAGCCACAGCCATAGTCAGAGTCAGAGTCAGAGTCAGAGTCACACAGTCACAGTTACAGCCAGAGCAAGAGATACAGTCAGAGTCAGAGGCAGAGGCAGTGGCAGTGGCAGCGGCGGAGGCAGAGAGCGAGAAGCTTGCATGTTTACGAGCGCCTCATGCGGCGTGCAATTGCAGCAGATAATGGTGCAAAGTGCCGGCCGGCGACGACGGATCATGGCGAGGGGATCGAAATGAATCGAATCGATGCAACGCAACGCAACGCGACATGGCCTGGCTTGGCTTGGCTTGGCTTGGCGGCAACCACTGTCGACTGGGCGATTGGGCGACTCTCGGACACGGACACAGCTGATGATGCGTGCCAGGGACCGACTGACCGACCGACCGACCGAGCGACCGAGCGAGCGCTTGCTTGGACTGGGCTTGTCATTAGCTTACAGCTGCCAGCGTGAGCTCAATTACAGGCGAGCCTGGCTGGCAAGCACTTTAGCTTTGGGCCTTAAGTCCACAATGCGACAACTGTTGCTGCGGCAGGAAATCGTTTGGCTATTACAAAATGCAAAATGTCCCAGATCATCAAATAAATACGAGTTTAATTGTACGAGACTGGATGTCACCCGTACTAATTACAGTCGCGATCGCGATCGCCATCGCGCCCGCGGACTCGACCTTGAGTGAGCTTTATTTCCAGCTACTAATTGCAGGCCGGCAATACCAATCGAAAATCTTTTCGGCCCAAACATAAACTGCTGCTGCTGCCGCTGCTGCTGCGGCTGCTGCTGCTGCGACGGAGACTGCCGCTGGCCATCATCAGCGCAGCTCGTTAAAACTTAGGCGATGGCGAGTGGAACCGGAACTGAGACTGAGACTGGGACTGAGACTGAGACTGAACATTGACGGCGGCGTGGCAAAGTGGCAAAGTTGTGTGTGTTGGCTTTGATTTTGGCTTTGACTGAGCGTTTGGGGCTTGGTGCATTCTTTGTATCAGGCCCAACAGCAACAGCAAGCAACAGCAACAACCATAATAATAACGACAAATTATGGAAACTGTTTGGCATGCGTGATAATTTGAATATAAAAGCATATTACTTAACCGCAAGCGCTCAAATGGGTTTGGATTGGGGCTGATGAGCGCGTCCCATGACGACTACATCAGCAGACAAGCTGAGCCAAAACACGAAGAAAAAAAGAAAAAAACAAAAAACATTAATTCCACAGACGTTAAAATGCATAATTAATTTCAATTTCCATTTCTACTAATATCTCTATCTCAATCTCTGTGCGGAGTTTTCCCAGAGTCCCATAGAATTGTCAACTGGCCAAGACATGGCCTACAGCTAAGCTGAAACTAAGACTTTTTTTATTTTATTTTTGTAGAGCAATTAAACGCAGTTTACGATGTGAAAAGAAGTCATTAAGGTCGCGCATGTCACAAATTAGCCAAAATAACTAAACCTTTAATCTTTTCAGAGCCGCCGTCAGAAAACCACCTAGCGACAAACAGCACAAAAGCAGCAAAAACCATAACAAACAGGTAAAAGCGCACTAGTCGAGAGAGCTCGACGAGTGGATGCCCTGTTCCAGAGTCCTATTTTCTCATATATATAAATAACCCCATTGTCCTGATCAACAGCAAGCCAACATTTATTTCTTATGAACTTCATGGCTTAGACGAATAATGTTTCCCAATTAATTCTGGCTCAACTTTTGCTCCGATCACACCTGCCACAATTGTTGCAAATAGAAAGTTGGCCACTGCGACATTATCTGAGCCAAGTATTTATTTACTTTTTATAGTTGCAGAACGACACAACTGCAACTGAATCTTTTAAATGCCAATTTGAACTGTATGTAGATCTGTGTGTATCTGTGTGTATATATGTGTGTACATATATGCTGGGAGGCTGTTGAGCATTTACCAAAGCAATGGCAAAGTGCCAGACAAGATTGTGATGGATGTTAATGCATTCAAAGCTCTGATTTGCATTTCACATTGCCAAATGAAAGTCTCGTCAGCGCCGAGAGTTGATCCACTGGCATTACTAGAACAACTCGAAAGCTGATTCATCATACACTTGCAAATAAAAGATATATATATATATATATATGTATATATTTAACATGATTGATTGAGAGAAAAATAGAGCGCAGGGGCCTTTCGATTGTATCATTGAGTGCACATATTGATAATTGAGGCATGGCAATTATTTTCGGCTTTTATTGACCTTGTCGACTCACTCTCAGTGATGCACTTCTGTCAAAGGCCGTTCATTGGCTGGGATACAGTTGGAGACAAAGATGAAATGGAAATGGAGATGGAGATGGAGACGAGACTCGCCAATCTCTCACGGTCTCTTTACTTTGGCAGTGACTTTGAATTGATTTCGCATAAAATATAAAAAAAATGAGGAGAAAAAAATGAGGGACATCTGTATGCATATCTATATATATATGTATATATCCCCGATCGCTGTGTACGAGTGCTAGTGTGAGTACTTGTGTTGAAGTGCGAGCCAAGCAACGAGTACATTTACGCATTTGACTGCCCCTTCCCCCTCCTGCTGCTCCTCCTCCTCCTTCTACTGCTTCTCAGACCCGGACTCAGAAAGTCGAGCAATTTGATGTTGCTTATTATTTCATGGAGGCAGCCAGGCAGGCGATTAAAAACTGTCAGTGGCTCGAAAGCAACAGTGAATGTATCTGTATCTGTATCTGTATCTGTATCTGTATCTGTATCTGTATCTGTATCTGTATCTGTATCTGTATCTGTATCTGTATCTGTATCTGTATCTGTATCTGTATCTGTATCTGTATCTGTATCTGTATCTGTATCTGTATCTGTATCTGTATCTGTATCTGTATCTGTATCTGTATCTGTATCTGTATCTGTATCTGTATCTGTATCTGTATCTGTATCTGTATCTGTATCTGTATCTGTATCTGTATCTGTATCTGTATCTGTATCTGTATCTGTATCTGTATCTGCTAACGTATCTATATGTGTCTCTACAGATACGTATCTGCAATTGCATTTGTACTCGTTACTTTGTATACTCAGGGCTACTTGGCTTCCTATTACCTTGAACCGCGACCCCATTGATGCCGGGAAGTGCAATGGACATGGGGGGTGGTCGATGGGGGAATTTGTGGCTGCGATAGTGACTCTGATTGAGTCTGGCACACACACAGATACAGCTGAATATGTGTTTGTTAGTGCTGAATTCATGAATTGATCTGCTTGTGGCTAATAAAGGCTGAGACATTTTAATTATATCAGTGCTGTAAAATGGCTAATTATTACAAATTACAGCCTTGCCATCTGTTGGCGCTGTTAAAAGCCTGAACACCACTGACACTACAAGGCCAGAGAGAATTGAGATCCACTTAATCCTTATTTCGGCAAATTTGAAACGAATCGCTGGGCCCCGAATACCAGAAGAGTAGAAATGAGGAACAATTATATAGCAGGGCGTGGCCTAGGAGACAAGGAGATACCCTGTTATACGTCCAGCGTTTCGAAATATTTAATCGACTAAAGCAACATCTTGTAAGCTTCATTAATCTTCATTAATCTCAAATGTAGATGTAAAAATGAGAAGTGCATGTTCTTATTCAGAAACTAGAGCCTTAAAAAATTCTCCTTTTTCTCTCGTTTTTTATTCATTAAATTATATGTTCTGTATATTAATAATCTCTAATCGCAAACAATTACATTTTACATACAAGTTAAATCAATTTTATGTTCCTTTCAAATATTTCTTGAAAGTGTGGCCTTTTTGCTCTCCGGAATCAGCATTGTGATTTTTAATATAAATTCGCAAAATTTTACCCATTTTTTTAATTTTTAATGGGTCCTGGGTATAAAAAGAACAACAAATTTGAAATGGTGTTTTGTGGACAGAGATTTGGGGGAGAATTAAATTTAAGCCCAGGCAGAGCAACATATAAAAAAAAAACAAGATGAAAAAAACCAAACCAAAACAGTAACAGCAAAGCGACAACAACAACAACTCAAATGATACAAGCAACAAAAACAAATGCAACAATAACAATATACAGAAGAGAAACACCGAAACGCGACGAGTGCAATAAATTGTTTCATTCGTGGCACGATGCGCACCTGACACATAAGCTCCGAATTGTGGTCTTCATCTGCAGTGGCATCCATTGGCCAGGGTTATGCCTGTCGCCGGATTGGACTCGTCCCGGCACCGTCCCCAACCCCAACTCAGGCAACGACAATAACAATAATAACTCCAACTCCAGCAACTCCAACAACAGCGGCAACAGCAGCGGCGACTTGTACATGGAGTTGAACATCTGGTGACTTGCTGTGCAGCAGTGGCTCACAGAGCGCACAGTGGTGCCAAACCAGCAATGAGTCGCTTGCATGCCTCAACAGATTATTGCTAAACTGCGCACTGCAAATCGTTACTTAACTTTGGATAAGATACAAATTTGTATCTATATTTTGCCATAGGCTTGTTTAGATTGACTCTGTTCTCCCTTCATGCACCAGTGTCATTTTATACCAGTTAAATTTTAGTTGAAAATGATGAAGCACCGTCCAGAATCCTCATTTAAATGGTCTTTGTTGTACATTACATACTCTGGCAAGCACATGGATATTTTGAATTGAATATTTCTCCAACTTAGTCAAATTTTTACAATGCTTTCCAACAAAATTATTTATTTCTTGGAATGATGTAGTCAGAGCTTCTCAATTAAAAGAACTAATTTTTTCCCCATAAAACTTAACATTGAAATTAAAATTGTTAAACGTTAAATGTTGTTAATGTTAAATTGTTCCACATTAGTTAGCTATATTAAATAAAAGTTGAATCACAATTTTAGCAAAATTTAAGAAAACTGCTTAAAAATGAAATGAAAAACCGATTTTTTCGGACTTGCTCAGCAAATGCCAGAATCTTTTGACTAGAAAGATTCCTTGCATATCTTTAATAGAATTTGATTCCACTGATCGTAAAGTAGAAAGTTCTTATGTAATTTTGAAGTAAATACATTTACATATTTATAAAATGTATTATAATTTATAATATATGTGTCCATTATGGATCTGACACCATGCAGCATCAGTTTCTCTTAATTGAAACCACTGTGCACTGTGTGCCGACACTGCAATCATACGCCAATATGCGGGTGATCGGTTCCCCTGGGCGGCCCCAGAGCTACTTCAAGAGTTAAATAAAAATACAAAAAAAGAGCAACGGATTAAAAGAGCTGGCGCTGGGCAGCTACGACAACAGCGACAACAACAACGACGACGACGACGACGATGACGACCCTGACCTGAGGTGGACATTGCTGCTGCACATGTGTGTAATTTTGTTGTTCCTGTTTTAGCTGCTGCTGGATGCAATTTCACGTTATGCCACCGCCGGGCAAGGGACTCGAACCGACGCGACGCGACTCGACTCAACTGAACTGAACTACACTCCATGCCACTCGACTCGACTCGACTCGAGTCGACTCGACTCGACTCGTCTCCACTTGGTCAAGGCGTGCAAAATGATTATTGTCCTGCCGCGAGGAAGAGGACTAAATACTACTAAATTGGTGGATAGAGGAGAGAAGAGCTCGAAAGTATCGCTTACAGACGCCAGCTTAATTTCCGCCCTTTCTTTCTTTCTTTCATTTTGTGGCCAATCGGCAACCGGCAATCGGCAATCGGCAATCCTCTTGCCTGGCTAACTGTTTCACCGACTGTGAGCCAACATCGGAATGGCTTTCCACCTTATTGCAAGTTGGCTTACTCATGACGAAATATGCTAATTAACAGCCGCGACGAGGCAACAAAAGTCAGTTAGCCGGCAAGCTGTAGTAAAGGCATCTTGCATCTCGTTATGCCAACGATCAGCTCAGTTTATCATAACTTTGAGTTGAGTTAGCGCCAAGTAGCCAAGGAACCGAGTAACCAAGTTACCAAGTTACCAGGGAAAAACACGAATAACGACAACTCAAGTTTATTTTGAATTTAAGATGTGTTAAGATGTGCGATCGTTGTTTGATTGAAAATTCGAGTCTTGTATTGCTCTGGGCATTTTATGAAATGATAAGAAACGCTGCTAAAACTAACAATTCAACAATTTATATTGATTAATAATTATTTTAGAATAAAGATCGTCAGCTAAAACAATTTAAATTGCGATTAATTAACTTCATGCGACCCTTTTTACCCATTTCAAAAAGAGCAACTGAAGTGGGCGTGGTCAGGGAGGGCGATATTTAAAGGAGGTTTCAAGTTTGGTGACTTTATCAATCATAATGTCGAAGTCTCTAGCTAGGAGAGTGCCGGAATAAAAGTATCAGACTATATCAATTATAGAAACCGCAACAATCTTTATGATTCTTGATTGTCCTTAAAAATCAACATATATTCAAAGTCAAACGGTTTAATTTTACTGACATTTAGAATCGTTGACCTTGCCACCAAAAAACGGTGTGGCCAAAAAGTCACATCAAATACCTTTAGAATAGATTCTGTGGTCGCTTGGACAACACAGCTAAAAATTGGTTCTGTCTCGAAACCGAAGGTGCGTCAATAGTTGCCAAGAAACCGGCCACACAAACTATCACAGTTTAACCGCAACTGTCTAGTTTTTATCAAGGAAAACAACTTGTAACCATTTTATGTGCATGATAATCGATAGCCCAAACCTGAACGTGTAATGAGATAATTCCAAGCTACAAATATATCTTAACAAAAGTTCAATTTCAACAGTTACTACACAAATTGGGGAGCAGGTGCATCTGCGAATTGAAGACAAGCTCATCAGTTTTACTCAGGTAGCTCCATCCATGGCTATAAGCCCTCAATATGCATCGCATGTTCATGAAAGATCAACCAAAGCACGGCAAATGCTCACCTCGCCGAAATGTTAACAAGAAATACGCTAATGTCAATCAAGCTTAAACCACAACCGTCTTCACTCACCAACAAGTCCAACTTTAATTCTACACAAAAAAAAAACAAAAAAAAGACAAAATACTAATTTTTATTAATTACAAATATATATTTAAACAATAAAAAGGCGAATGTTCTTTATTGCTTGTGGACATATTTTTTTCAAATTTTATAAAAATCCAACTTGAAAAGAGGAAGAAAAACCCTGGTTTTTAGAAATACACTCTCTGAATAATAAGGTGAGTTACCCGTAACATTGTTTTTCTAAGTGTATATACCCCAAACTTCGATCAGATGAAGTCTCTATGTGTATATTTATTTATGTATTTGTTTATTTAATGTCAAATAAAGTCAGTTCATTTAATTTATTAAAAATTGCAAAATGGTCCAACATTTGTTGCCTGAATTGGGGAAAACCCAGAAAAAAAAACCCAATCAGACCAAAAAATTAGCATATTAAGGACTATAGCAACTTGATCTTGATCAGGATCAACAGCCGAGTCGATCTAGCCATTACCGTCTGTCGGTCTATATGAACAAACGGATCTCAGAGACTGTAAGATCTAGAAACTTTAAGTTTGGAATAGCAATTCTGGCTTACCACGCTCAGATCTAGCTTACTTTACTTTGTTCGATAAGTCTCCCTTTTAAATGTTTTAACTTTCCAATTCAAGTATTAAATATATGTTCGAAGCGAGCATAATAATATATATATATATATATATATATATGTAAACAAATATAGATATACATGTATATATATGAAAAGGACTACAATTTTATATGTTACTTGAATCATTTGTGACACATATTTAATATCGATGTGAAATCTTTCTTTTTATATATATATATATATGCAATGTGTGTAAATTCTAACTTAAATTATTCGAAAAAAAAACAATTAAATTGATAATGTTCGCTTTAAGGATGGCTTCGTGTAGTTTGTCTATATGATTATATAACAGAAAATTAGCTAAACACATAAATAATTATCACATAAGCCTTTCGCTGCATTTTTGCGCCGCTAGATGGCGGCAGTAAATAATAATGACGATTTATCAGCCGTTTGTCATTATTTATCTGTGTGGGCAACACTGCGGTGGGGCAAAAACAAACTCAGTTTTCTCTGCTGTTGTTGTTGTGGTGGTTTTTGTTGTTGTTCTTGTTGTTGTTGGTATTATTTCGAGGCATTGGGTTAGTTAGCATGGATCGCTGTAACTGCACAGATACAATACAATGGTGGGCTCGAAAGTGGCGTCAATCGTCAACACCTGAGCGACAATTATTGCTGGCAATCAACCATAGGCAAACCTAACTACAAGGTAGCTCCAGAGACAGAGAGAGAGTGAGACAGAGAGAGAGAGAGTGAGACAGAGAGAGTGAGAGAGAGATGCTTATTCTGCAAACAATGTCTGTCATTTTTTTTAGCACTAAACTTTGCCGTGGTCCCTGATGATAAAGGGCTGTGTGTGTGTGAGTGTGAACCATATAGAGGTGCAGACCATAGTTATACAAGCATGAAGCAAGCACATATATATATATATATATATATATATATATATTTACTGGCAACAGAAGCAGCAACATCAAGGGAAAAATGTAAGAATGATATAATCAACTATGGGATACCCTCGATCCAAGTCACAGCACTCTATGCATTTTGTGCCTTTGATTAATCAGATGGTCTCTTCTTTAACTCTCTCTCTCTCTCTCTCTCTCCTCTCTCTCTCTCTCTCGCTCTCTCTTACTTACTCCCTTTCTATATTACATTTCATTTTTTGCTCTATTTCATTTTTATTGTTGCTTTAATTTCAATTTATTTTTGTGGACTGTTTTTATTCCACATTAAATACAAAAAAAAAGGAAATTAATAAAAATGATTATGCCAAAAAGTTCAATTTTATGTTGAACGATTTGAGGAAAATGTAAAAATTTATTACGATAAGATTATATTGCAATTCTGAGGGTTCCAGCTAGTTGCAATGGACCCGGCTATTGGGGAGATGGTTTCTTCCCACTTCAATGTTCATCATTGCCATAATGATCGTTTCATAATACCTGCATTAGCACCCTGTAGTGTACAGGGTGTAAAAAGTCAACTGCCGTTCTATTGCTAATTATAAGCATGGTGTAAATTTACAATGCCTGTGTTTACAGCTCACGAACAAGCGATTATATGGCTATATAGATATTGTGATAGACGCTGTGCAGCCCATTCTCCCCGCTCCCCCCCCCCCGCCCCTCGCCCCCTCTACACGCCCCTCCCACTTGCTGACCCCACACCTTTCTTCGTTTTTCTTGTCTTGCTGCTGTCTGTGTGCGAAACTCATTTAGAGCTGTGCGATTTGACAAAGGTAAACATGTTAATACAGATACATATATATATACTTCTATATATGTATATGCATATATATATATGTATGTATGTATGTATGTGTGTACAACTGGCAAGTGTAGGAATTCTTGGCATCTTACAGGCATAGACAGAGAGCTGAATGACTAACTGACTGACTGACTGGTTGACTGACTGACTGGTTGACTGACTGACTGGTTGACTGACTGACTGGTTGACTGACTGACTGCTTGACAAACGTGTCCCGAGTTGACTTCCCTTTCGTCAAAGTTGACTTTAACTTGCATTGAATACGATTGGTAACAATAAAGTGATTTCAAAAATGCATTCAATCGCAGTCCAATTCACATTTTACTCATTTTATTACCTCAACTTGGTATTCGAATATTATCCTCTTGTCTACTAAAACTACAAAATCGTTGTTTATTTCGAATACAGAAAAGTCCTTATCCTTTTATATATATTATATTTGATATTTGATACGCTATTTGTGTATTATTGTATACATTAAATTCTTCAAAGTTTGCCTTTATCTGATGGGTATTTCTTCTTCGAATGAGTTTAGATTTAGATTAGACTTGCTTAAAAAACTGACTCGCATAAGACCAGGATGAAATTGTCGTTTTGTATTATTCTACAACATTTAAATAGACAAATTGTTGCATTTGTTGTTGTTGTTATTGAAACAGTTTTAACGCCTAAAATTAATTAACAAACTAATTGTAAAAGTTTGCATTGTTCATTTTCACACTTTGTGGTTTATTTTTTTCTTTTCTGTTTGTCCCTATATATATATATATATATATATATATAACGATCGTACATGGTACTAAATTATGTTGGAGTTTGAGAAACTCAGATCTATGATTGAGATGGTTGGGTTGCTTTGAACATAGGACGGCTGAGAGCTGAATACATTTGCAAAACAATAATCATTTCATCATTTTATCAATCAATCAATCAACCAATCGTTAATGAGTTGAAAAATCATTGCAAAATTGCAAATGTACTTTTAGGTTTGCAATTTTTCTGATCAAGAGTACCAAAAATAGATGCTAAATTAACATGTTGGCTGATTTCAAACAGAGCAGATTGAAACTGGATGGCTTCAGTGGTATTAAATGGCATTAAATGGTATTAAAATGGTATTAAATGATGTAATGCGTGATTAAACCCACCTGGAATCGATGTAATCGACGTAATGGATGTAAAATCCGATCGTTATTTTCAGCTAGTTGTTGGTTGTTGTATTTGTGGCATAGATTATGTTCTTCTTATCGTTGAAGTTGTTTTTGTAGCAGCAGTTGTTGTTGTTGTTGTTGTTCTTTTCGTTGATTTTCGTTGATTCATAAATTGTATGCATTATATACATGCGTACATACATACATACATACATGCGTACATACATACAAATGTAGATATGTGTGTGCTTCAGAGTGTCTTATTGGTTAGTTATTGGGCGTAGGCACATTCATGGGTAGCCACACACACACACACACACACACACACACACACATACACACACACACACACACAGATGAGCATATGTGTCTGTGTCTGTATCTGTATCTGAATCTGTCTCCGAATTTGTATTTGAATTTGTATTTGTATTTGTATTTGTTTCTGTGCACTTCTCAATTGATGTTGCAGCGTTGATCATCTTTTGCTTTTGCTTTTGCTTTTGTTTTCCTCATTGCTTTGAACTTTGAATTTGTTCCTGCTGTTGTTGTTGTTGTTGTTATTGTTGTTGTTGTTGCTGTATTCGTTATCTTTTCGCTTATCAGCTTTGTTGCTTTCTTTTTATTTTTTTGCTTGTTTTACTTTTTTGTGGGTTTTTTTGTTGCTTTTTTCTTTCTTACATCTTTGCACCTTTTGCGTGACTGCGATTAATTCTGCTCACATCATACAAAAATAATTATAATTATTATTATGTGTTTTAGTATTATTACTATTATTATTGTTATTGTTGTTGCGGTCTTTTGATGCGTCCAACAAACTTGGCCAAGAACTAAAGTGTTCAGCTCAGTTCAGTGTTTCTGCTCTTCTAGCCAAATTTAAATGTATCTGTGTATCTCTAAAAAAAACGAGAAAAACACACACACACACACACACACACAGAGAGAGGCAAAGGGAGGCGAACTTTGAATTACTAAATTTGAATCTTTTGAGAAAAAGATGTTTGCTTAATTTATTTAACTCGATTTCCGATTTATGTTGTATTTGCATTATTATTATTATTGTTGTTATTGGTTGTTGTGCGTTGTGCGTTGCACGTTGATTGTTGTGATCTCTGTTTTTTTCGCTGTGTGTATTCCAACGCTTGTCCGGGCGACTTTTGTGCGACAGGCAAAAGCAGCAACGCCGCCGCCGCTTCTCAAAACGGTTATCAAATCGCACGACACAAAATTTGTTGCCGCTGCTGCTGCTGCTGTTGCTGCTGTTGCTGCTGCTGTTGCCCGTTGTCGTCGTTGTCGTTGTCGCCATTTTAGCTTGGCAAAACTTTTGTGCACTTTGCTCTCGCTCGCACACTTGCACACACACACACACACACACACACATGTAGCTTAAGCGCTCTCGCTCACTCACACGCCCACAAGAAAGGCGACAACGCCAGCGACACAAACAGCACCAACAAACACACACACACACACACATACACCCGCACCCGACAACGACAACGGCAACGACAACGACAACGATGACGATGACGACGACGACACACAGAAACCAAAAATTCATTCGGCTACTTTTGCTGCACACGCCTCCGTTGGCGCCGCCCGCAACTCCCTACACCACCCACCCCCTCCGAACCGCCCCACCCACCAGCCTGCGCCAGCAACAACTTTGCATGGATTCTAATAAAAAGCAAACAGCAGCAGCACCATCACCATCAGCGGCAGCGGCAGCAGCAGCAGCCACTAGCCAATAAAAAGTACAAAAAAAAAGAATACAAAAAAAACGCTTCGAAACGAAGGTTTTGCGACAATATGCGACGACGTGTGCGCTGGCAGCGCTGCTCGCGTTTGCCTTTGACCAATGACACTCGACGACAATATTTAAGAACACGCACACACACACACACACACACATATATATATAGGGACACACAAACATACGATACAAGCAAGAGGCGAATCTCAAAAAACGAAATGTCGTCGTCGTCATCGTGCGAGTCGTGGGCGAGAAGGGGGCGGGGCGGGTTGCGGGCTGCGGGCTGCTCTGCAAATGTTGAGGGACAGAAAGAAAAAGAAAAAAAAAAGCATTACGGAGCCGGGCAAAGGCAAGCGACAGCAGCACGACTATGTAATCCAATCGAATCGAGAACAAACACACACACAGCCAGTCTCAGGCTCAGTGTGTGTGTGTGTGTGTTTGCGTGTGTGTGTGTGTGTATTGAGAGGGGGAGTGAGAATAAAAAACGAACGCAATTGAATCGTTGAAACCAATCCAGAGGACGCAGAAAATTACGAAGCAGACGACGAAAAAAGGCGACGCCAGCGACAAACAACGTGCGACACTTGTATGTGTGTGTGTGTGTGTGTGTGCGAGTGCGAGTGAGAGAGAGCGGGGCAGGGCAATTGGAATGCAAAGGCAAAAGCAAGCAGTGTAGGAATAGGAGTTTCTTGCTCTGCGCACTGCTTCTGCTGCTGCTCTACTGCTGCTGCTGCGACTGCGACGGCGACTGCTGTCCTGCGAACAGCGAGTGAGCAGAGCGAGACCCCTACAACAACAACACCAACAACAACAACAACAACAGCTATTGGCTTCAGCCAGCCAGTGGCGACAATTGAGGGTAGTCATTTTTTTTTATGCGCGTCCAGCACATAACAAGTCAACATATATATGTATATATATATATATATATATATATATGCATATATATTTATATATAGTTTGGGGCAGTTTTTGTATGTATCTTGTGTATTGTATCTTGTATCTTGTATCTTGCACATTGCATTGTCAAAGGCAAAGTTTCACTTGGCGAATATTCTTTGCATTTATCACTTGCTTTATTTTTATGCTTATTATTTTAATAATTTTTTTTTGTTTATTTTCTTTTCTTTTTCACACTAAAAACAAAACAACAGAAAAAAAAACTGTAAATTGTTGTAGTTTGTTTTTATTTCTATTTTTGTATCTTTTACATTGGCACAGCGAAAAAAAATCAAATTAAAAAAAAGAACCAAAGCGAATCAAATAAAATGTGTAGTTTTGAAATAAATTTGCAAATTACTTTTTGCTCGTTTTTAAGTTTTTAGTTTTTAGTTTTCAGCAATTTATTTTGTATTTTTTTTGTGTTCAGCTGTTAATTTGTCAGTTCGAATTTGGTGCGTTTTAGCGACGGCAAAACAAGACGCACGCGCGCATTTGCAACAAGAACAAAACAGAACACAGAACGCAGAACGCAGAACACCAAACAAGAGAACAGAACGTACAGAAAGAACAACATACACAAAGCGACAACGACAACGGCAACGACGACGGCAACGACGACGACGACGACGACAACGACGCTGAGAACGAAACAGAACAGAACAGAACAGAACAGAAAAGCAACGACTGCGATTACTGCGACTGCGACAGCGACGCAGCGCTGGGCGCGTAACGGGGCGTTGCGGGGCTGGGCGGGGCGGGGCGGTCCACCAAAACACCAAACACACCACAGAGCTCTAAAAAATATCGGTAAGCAGCTCACAGCAGAGAGACGACAACGACGATGGCGACGACGACGACGACGACGACGACGACGGCGATTACGATTGCGATACGAATTGCGATGGCGATGCGGCAGCGGCAAGTCGACTTTACTATTTGAAATCACATCCCACTGTCCGTTAGCGCTGTCGCGGTTACTGCTGCTGCTGCTGCTGTTGCTGCTGCTGCTGCTGCTCTGCCTCTGTCGCTGGGCAGTGTTTGGCGCTCGTGCTTGGACTCGGGGACCGAGAGCCACATAACGGCGAGCAAAGACGGCATAAGCTAAAATAAATATGCACGCACACACACACACAGGCACACACAGACACACACACATACACACACAAGTAAAAGGCACTCTCACATGTGTAAACACACATACAAATACAGTGGCGCCGCAGTGCGTATTGTAGTGCTTGCTCCCTCACTCTCTCGCTCATGCCCAGCCCATGTGCAGCTACACACACACACACACACGCACACACACACACACACGGACAGACATGCTGGCATTGAAGTGCAGAAGAGAGCGCACACCGAGCAAGCAGTTCAAATCAGCCTCGCTGTTCGCTCTTAAGAGCGCTCTTAAGCGTCGGACCTGCTCTCTCTTTCTCTCTCTCTCTCTTTCGCTCCGTGCACAACTTGTGTGCACCCTACTTCATTTCAGCCAGCCATAATGCATGTTAAACGGCGCTTAGCATTATCATAAACTGCCCCGTTATTATGATAATAATTATTAGATTATTCTCTTCTTTTATTTTCTATTCAATTAAATTGTTAATTTTAGTATGAAATAAATTTAACTTTTGAAGTTAATTGTTTGAGCTTCAGACACTTTTCACTTTTGCAGCGTATGCAGCTGTTGTTATAACCCAATTATCAAATGGCTGTTCATTGAATGAGGAAGGAGGGAGGGGGGGGGGGGGCTGTGAGTGGGGAGGCGCGAAAAGGGAGAATGTCTCGAATCAAGTGTGCACTAATGAAATAATTAATTACGAGCACATTCAACCACCACCCCCTCCCGTAGTCACCCACTTACACACACACACTCACACACACACACCCAAACGGATTTCCATCGCCCAAACTGAGATCCCAAAATGGTCCCTGAATGCCAGCTATCTAAATATGTATAGGAATCTATATATATACACATCTATATACAAATACACAATATACAAATATACATAAATGTGTGTGTGTGTGTGTGTGTGTGTGTGTGTGTGTGTGTGTGTAATACTTGGGGTGACGCCCTTTGCTTTGCCTGCATCACAGAAACCGAACAAAAACAAATCAAATTTAATTAAACCACTTTAAGCGATTTCTCAGCCACAAAATCTGTTTGCATACACACACACACACGCACACACACACGCACACACACACACACACACACATTCACACACATGTACACACTGACACACACCCACACATATAAATTGAAATTGGCTCCAATCCAGGCGGACACTCTGAAAAATTCGCCATACTTCTGAGGCCAAGGCTAACTCACCTTATTATTCAGAAAGCATATTCCCAAAATAAGTGTTTTGCTTATCTTTCGAAAGTTTCGAAAAAGATCTGTTTTTTCCAGTAGATTGTATTTTTTAGAATTCTTATTTTATTTTTTACGTAGTTTATAATAATATGATATAACTTAATCTGTAATAACAAACGATTTAACGGATTCGAGTGACTATATTTATTTTTTATATTCTGAATTGTAGAACGGATTTATTCCAATAAAAAACAGAAAAAAAAAACCATAAATTTAGATTGTGAACTTTTTCTAATTTTGAGAAAATGTTTTCTTATATTTTATTAATTCTTAAAGCGAGAAAAACTTCCCAATTTTCAGGATCTGATCTGATATCATTTGTCAACTGCCGTTTGTCATTTGTCAAAACCAAATCACAAATCACATTTGCGCTTCGATAATCAACTGCAAATCGCCCTGAATACTTTTATCGCCAAGGGTAACTCACCTTATTATTTAGAAAGTTCAGTTTCGTAATTTCAGGATAACCTTTTCTTGAGAAAAATTGAGAAAAATCTGCATAATATGTCTAACTCTAAAATTAACTTGCAAAGATTTTCTTTCGTGTGCTATAATTACTAAAAAACAAAAAAAAACTTTCCAGATCTTAGGGCGGTTTTCTAGGTGATTTCAGGGTGATTTTTTTCTGAGTGTAATTTAACTAAACTCGGCAGTTTTTCTCAGGAAAACACACATATATATTTTGGCACTGACGATAATTTCACAGAATATTTTGCTTTGTATAAGTGGTGCATATATGCACATTAAGGTATAGTAGTACTTGATAAAGTCGTGTTCTCTTTTAAAGATTGAACATATTATACATATTTAATTAATCTTTCCTTGGCTGTGGCGATCATCTCAATTTTATTTCGCATTTCCCAATTGTATACCTTCATCCTCAGCAGCAAAGTTATTCAAAGTTATACAGACCCAAGTTCAGATCATCTGCCTCTATGAAATTGAGACTAATTTACTGAAAAAAAATATTAAAAAAATCGAACATTTTTTTATTAACTCTTTAAGCTTAGAAAAGTCGATGCTCAGGTTGAGAAAATAGGCGGAAAACTGTTGGACGAATCTTTAATGTTTTGCTAACGAACAGATCCAATTTCATTATCGAAACTCCACAAACAAATTTAAGAAATTTTGAATTATACAAATTTGAAATTTCTGATTGGTTTCTTATTGAATTGGATTTAAAATTGAACACTTCCAATGCGATCAGTCAATTGTTTTCGAGAACAACCTGAAAAAAACTCTATCAGTGCTTGAAAACTTCGATCAATTGGGTATCAAATTTTAGAATTAATCCCAATTCGCCAAATTGGAGTTTGGTCTCATCTCATCTCAACTCATCCTATATATAAAATATATAAGCACAAACATGAAAAGTTGCCATATACAATTTATTAGCAAATCAAATGAAGTCTTTAAATTTCATAAAGTTTACATTTATGTTTAATAAATTATTATTTTAAGTGGAATAATTGTAAAGTTTTCTCAGCTTTGCAATAATTTTTACACAATAATAATTCTAAAAACTATTTATGATGGCTGGTTATATTTTTCTACGTTTACTATTTGGATATTCGAGTATTTTAAAACCAAACTTACATACATACATACATACATACATACATACATACATACATACTTACATAGATACATAGATACATAGATGCACCTCATTTAGCTGCATCCATTTATCCATTGGGGTGTTCCTGCACTGAGTCACTCTTAGTTTCGCAGTAGCCAAAGTCGGTATGAACGTGGTATGTATATTTATACTAAAACTGATGAATGATGAATGTATGATGAATCTGCATGGATGTATGGATGTACAAACGTTGTATTTTTAAGAACAAATTTAAGAACACTTTGATGCGTTGTTTTGGGCATCTGGTTCCGCCAAATTGTACGAGATACATACATATGTAAATATGTGTGTATGTGTGTATGTGTGTATATATATATATGTATATATGTGTGTGTGTGTGTGTGTGTGTGTGTGTGTGTGTGTGCATATGCACCTAGCTGTGGACATAGAGCGCTCCTTTTCCCACACGCATTTAACAAGAGCAACGCCAACAACAACAATGACAACAACAACAACAACAACAATGAGAACAACAACAAGAACAACAACAACAACAACAACAGAGCACAGCGACAGCCAATGGAGCCAACAAACAAAGCCCCAATGCTGATGAGCGCCGAGTGCGGTAAATGTTGGCGGTCGGCGTAGGCCACATTCACGTCCACAATCGTCTTTTGCAGTGAGCGAATACAGCCCCGTCCCCACCCCACCCCCTCCCCCCCACACACACACACTCGCACACACCCCACCCCCACTCCCCACCCCCTCCACCCACGGCAAGCACGGCGAAAATGTGACACAGTGAAATGTGTCGCCTGTCGTCGCCGCACAGCGCCCGCTGATCCTACCCGGTTGCAAAAAAGACAGCATTGGTCAAAGCCATCGGATGGCCGCGCATGGCTCGAAACGACGCCAGAGCGTGCGAGTGCGAGTGCGAGCGAGAGGGGGCTAGGGCGAGCGCATGTTGTTGGTCACTCGCTCGCACGCTCTGCTTGCTTGCTCGCCTGCCTGCCTGCCTGGCTGCCTGCTTGGCTGCCTGCCCGGCAGTGCTTGGTTGACTCTGCGCTCTCACTCTTATGAGACAGACACACACACACACACACACACGGGCAGTCGGCAAAGCAGTGCATGCTGCTTGAGCGACCAATTGGTCGATGGGCCAGGGGCAGGGGCAGTGGCAGAGGCAGAGGCGGTGGCAGAGGCAGAGCCAGAGGCATATGGGTATGGGTGTAGTTGCGACAGTTGTGAATTTCGAAACGAGGCGACTCGCAACAAAATGTTTGCTGCAGGCATATTCTTCGATCCATTCCTCCTGATATACACACACACACACACATACACACAAACACACACACACACATATATATATATATATATATGCATACATATGTGCATCCATCGGGAATGCCAGTCCAGAAATATCTTCGCAAAAAATTAGCAGAAACTGCTATAATTAATTGATAATCGAATTATGAACAGATTCGCTTTAAAAGTTGAACGTTGCCGTCATTATTTTCATATTTGCAACACGTGCCACACTTGCGAGTGCTGCAAGACACTCACATGCACATATGTATACATATTTATGCAGCTTCCTCCAAGCCATATATATACATATATATCTGACATATATAATGCGCAGTGATTGCTTGGGCAAAGGCAGCAATTCACATTTTCCACATTCATTTGCACATTTTAATTGTAATTATTTAAATTGGAAAAAAATAAACCCTAAGCAATTGCAGAAAAATATATAATAATAAATATATAATAAAATATTAATAAATATAAAAACGATCGAATGCAAAATGAATTAATTATTTGGCCAGCTTAGCTTAAGCAAGTCGACTACTCTCAGAGAATCCAGTGGTAATTCCACTAAAATGTCAACAGTGCTACACACATACACACATACATGCATACATACATGCATACATACATACATACATGCACACATACACACATACATACATACAAATGTTAAAGCTTATGATAATGTTTTTGTTGCAGTAAAAAAACACAAAAAATAACGAAAAACACTTGCAAAAATACATAATTGTGTTGATTAACTATGTATGTACGATGTGTGTGTGTGTGTGTGTGTGTGTGTGTGTGTGTGTGTATACATGACAAAGAGACGCTCTGCTTCGAACTGAATGAGTGTGGGAGCGTCGCCGTCTTTTGTGAGCCAATCTGAAGGTCGTCAAGAGCCCGAAGCCCAGAAGTGTGGCTGGCTCAAAACTCACGCTGCTGCTGACCCTGCTGATGATTACCAGCACTTCCTCCCCCCTCCCTCCCCCTCTATCTCTTCAGCCGCCTCGCTGTATGTGTGTGTGTGTGTGTGTGTGTTGTGATGAAGGATGGCAATACCGGTTCACAAGATGATTGCAATTGAGGTTTTAGCGCGAAACGATTGAATTAAGCAACACGCCAACAAATAGTTGCAAATTATCAAAACAAAGAACAAAAACAGAAAAACAGAAAAACAGAAAAACGGAAAAACAGAAAAACGGAAAAACAACAAAACAACTTGCTTAAGCGATCGACGATGTTGCACCCGCCGTTGTACAGCGTCTTGCAACTTGCAACACTTATTCAAAAAATATACGTTTTATTCGATTTTATAAATCCATTTTCAAATCATATCATTTTGTGGGATTTCGATTTGGATTTCGATTTGGATTTCGATTTGGATTTCGATTTGGATTTGGTTGGTTTTCAAGTGCGTTTTTTTGTGACAAGATGATAAATGTGTTGCGCTCGCCTCCCCCTCGAGCAGTGTCACAGGGAAGGTATGCTCCTCGCTCTCCCTCTCTCCCTCTCTCTCTCTCATTTGCTCTCCCTTTCTCAATCCATTTATTGTTTTCTTTCGCTCTCGTTCTTGTGAAAGTGTTGCCATGCTGGCCATGGAAAATGATCAAAGCCGATGCCGAAACTGTGGCCAGAGTATTGAAATGATGCCGAGACAGCTAACTCGGAACAGGGCCAACTTAGGCCACGCCACGCCATGCCACACCACACCACACCACACCATGCCATGCCACGCCACGCCACGCCACGCCACCGGCCGAGGAGTTGACCGCAATTATGCGATAAAGATAAAACAATGTGGTGTCATTTTCATGGTTATTTTTCGATGTCGACGCTCGATGCCCGATGGTCGATGGTCGATGGTCGATGGTCGCACCACAAGGTGTGGGTGCTGCTGACAGAGGAACAGAACAGCAGAGCAGCAGAAGAGCAGAACAGAAGGACAGAAGGAGATGGGGCACAAGCAGCGACAGGGATGGCAACAAGGTGATAATCTATAATTGCCCTTGCTGCAACAATTGTTCCTTTTATTCCACCGCCGAAGACGACGACAATCGGCAAACGATAATCGACAATCGACAACAGACAAACGACAAACGACAGCCGACAGCCGACAGAGATCGGACTGAATGTGCCCTACTGTCGCTTAGGGCTGGCAGGACGCGACAGGATTAGGAGTAGGAGCGTCGTAGGAGTGTCCGAGCAGGAGCAGGAGTAGGATGGAAGTTGGAGAGCGCAGCACACAGTACACAGCACAACATTTGAGCATCATTTAATTTGCTTGCTGGGTTTCCTACCTGCGTCGTTTTAGTTATGCAATTGCAAACACACAGTTTGATTTAATGTTTAACAATGTTTTTTATTAATTATTGTTTAATGTGCAGCAACAAACATCGAAGCTTCAAAAGTGCATAGCTTAACTAGTATTTTATTTTGCATTTATTTATTTATTTATTGCCGACACAGAAAACTACAGAAACTAAACGCATTAAAAATATACATTTTATTATATTTATTATTATTTTATTTATTATTATTTTATGCACATCTTAAGTGCAAATTAATATTAAATTGAATTTCGTAATTTTGTTCAACTTCATTTTATCAGCAGCTTAAAATTTGTATTGCTGAAGTCGCCAACATTATTTACTGTGTAAGAATAGAGGCAGGAGCAGAGGCAGGAGCAGAGGCTGAGGCAGAGGCAGGGACAGAGGCAGGGGCAGGGGCAGGGGCAGGGACAGGGACAGGGACAGGAGCAGAGGTACACAGACATTTGTGTAAAACGTGTAACGAATCCGTTGACAGCTTGAGAGTGTCCCTGTGTGGGTTTGCGCCTGCGTGTGTGCGTCTCGGCCCGGCCAAGTGATTAGGGATCAAAATATCGTTTATAACTCATAATGACCATGACAAATATTGCATTCAAAAGCCACTGCTGCTGCTGCTGCTGCTGTTGCTGTTGCTGTTGTACTTCGGGGGGATCCTTTCTGCTGCTCGTTGCGGTCAGCAGTTGTTGATTATGTCGTAATGCTAACTGCACCCTCAACAGGACAACAGGACAACTGAACAACTGGACAACTGGACAAATGGACAACTGGACAACTGGACAAAAGGGACACTCAGCCGCCTGGCTGGCCGATCATCCTGATGTTGACTGCTGCAAGGCAGCATATGGCAGTGGTGACGGTGGTAGTGGTAGTGGTAGTGGTTGTGGTTGTGGCTGTGCTTGTATGTGGCAATGTGTGGTGGTGCTAATGAATGTGCCCGGACAGATAGTGATGAGTGCGTTGCGTTGCGTTGCGTTGCGCTGAGACAATGGGCTGCTGATAATCGTTTAATCGGTGATCAGAAATTGCGCCCATTGCGGCAAGCAGCGCTATCGGTTCCACATTAACCACAATTAAAGTGACCATGCCTTGACAATTAACTCCACTTCAGTTAACGTTAATTGACGTGCCATGCGCTGCCCGCAGCACAGTGGGACTGACACCATTTCCCACATGCGCAACTTGAGCGATTAATGAGAGGCTTTAAGTACTAATTAGCTTTTGAAAATAACAACACATTGACTGCTACTAGAAATAGTCCACAAACAAAACAGATATATTTTCAAATATACAAAAACGAACACATTAAATTAAACTTAAATTTAAAAAAAGTTGAATTGAACTATTTATCTTAACTTAAAGCGGTATTGAAATGTGAAGTGGTCCAACATTTATCATTGGTTTGGGAGACTACAAATTGTAAGTTGTCTAATTTCTAGTCTTAACTTATTACAGTCTCAAAGTAGTTTGTACAATAATGTTTGTACGATATCAAATATTTTATACACACATAAGTCGAATAAACAAAGAAATACAAAGCAAAACGATTGTTTTTTTTTTAATTTCGATTAGCTTTAAGTGGAAAATAAATTAGAGAAATAATTTGTGAATTAAGCAACCAATGATAATTATATTTTATAGTCACTTCTATTTGTAATCTATTCAATTTCACGCAACTCTCCATAATTTGGAGTTATTAACTTGCAGTGATACGATAAATAACTAAAAATACAAATCAAATAAATATATAGTTTTGCTTTGAATTCTATTTAATTTTACGCCATTCTCAATATTTTGGTGTTATTAGCTAAATTTGAAATACAAATAAAATGAACACAAAGTTTTGCAGCCATCGAGCCCACTGTTCCAGGGACAGGGCGCTTCGTGCAATGCTATCGTGCTTTTCAATCAACATACTCGTAAATTTGCCAATTGCTGACAAAATAACTGAGCTGATCAGCTGGCTAACTGGTCAACTGGTCAACTGATCAACTGGTCAACTGGTCAACTGATCAACTGGTCAACTGGTCAACTGATCAACTGATCAACTGGTCAACTGGCTAACTGATCAACTGATCAACTGGCTAACTGAACAACTGAACAACTGTAGACTCTCAGATGTCGAGTGAGCCGAGTCAAGTGCTCGGCAAGTCACACTCGCAGGCCCAAAAAAGAGATCTCGGACGGGGCACAGTGCCTGGCAAGTGGTCGGCATCATGGCTCGAATTGTGCGTGTTTTGCTGTTGTTGTTTTCATTTCGTTTCGTTTGCTTGCCTTATTTTTATTTTATTTTATTTTATTTTATTATTTTTATTTTTGTTGTTTTGAGCGATGTCACCTTGCTGGCGACCAGGAAAAGGGCACAGGCACAGGCACAGGGGCAGGGGCAGAGTCAGAGGCAGAGTCAGAGGCAAACAAAAAGGATGCGCCAAAGTGGCTGGCAAAACAATGAAATTGTGAAAATTCTGTTGGGTTGATGGAATGTCATCATGGGTCCTTCACAATTTAATCCCCTTTCGTGTGAAGCCAAACATTTGCAGGCTCAATCCAGACAGTGTGTGTGTGTGTGTGTGCGAGTGTGCGTGTGTGTGTGTGTGCGAGTGTGTGTGTGTGTGTGTAAGATCAGTGCTCTTGAATCGTAAACACCCCCGAAAAAGGCAGAGGATTTGGAATTTGTCGCCGGTGCCGCAGCAGACACTTGACTGCGACACGGCTCAGACACCTGACATGCCGCTGCCAAGTGGCCAAGTGGACAAGTGGACAAGTGGCCAACAAGGACAATGGAAGTGGCAGGCCAAATGCACACGCTGGCCAGCTCAGTGTGATTTGGTTTTGATGCGGCTGCCTCCCTTCGATGTGGTAGATGCTATCTACTTGGGATCGGAAATACAAATGCCCCGAGTCATCAGCTGCAACTCGATGCAACAAGGTGAATAATAATAAACAGCAGAAGAAGAAGAAGAAGAACCAGCAAAAGAAGAAGAAGAACAACAACAACAACAATAGTATCAAGAGTGGGCAACTGGATTGGAATTGAACTCGTCATTTGGCCAGCTTTGGCAAGCTTTGGCCAGCTTGCATCTGCTTGCGGATCCAGATGCAAAATGTGAAAACTCAACGAACGAATAGAGTCATTTAATTTTGTTCAATGTTTGAGAGCATTGGTTCATCGATACAGTTGAGCCAGAAACAAAAAGGTAGCCAGCCATCTAATGGTGCACACATAGTAGCCGCAACTGCAACACGAGCTGGCGATCGTGAGAACTGATCTTAATTGATTTCCACATGCACCCAGTGCCACAGCTGACTTGGCCATAGTTCAGCATCTACGCATGAGCGTCACAAATCCGATGTAATCTTGCACAGCTATGTGTTAGGATCTAAGAGATCAGTTCAGTTCAGTTGAGTTGAGTTGAGTTGAGTTGCGTTGAGGTTTATAAAGCTCTGAGCTTAAAGGCCTTTGAGGATGCCTTCTCAAAGTGTATTTTCATGAGTAAAGCGAACCGAATCTTTTGCCATCTGGCTAGGGTACGTTTGACTCTATATATTTATATATATATATATATGGATTTATATATATATATATGTGTTTGTGTGTGTATGGTTCTTATCTAAAAGACCAAGCTCTTCGCCTGCGGCATGTTGCTGCAATTTTTCATTATTCGTACTGTTTTAAGTGATCGATCGAAATTAAATAAGAAAAGTAAGCAACGAGAAAGGAGGAAAATGGCCTGGTGATTGCCTGGCGTCCCACAAAAAGGGATCCCAGCGACTTGCCTTGCTTTGCTTTGCTTTCCGACTTTGACTCGGGCCGTGGCCGTGGCCGTGATTCTGAATCTGGCTGCGGCTGTGTGGCAGTGTGGCAGTGTCGAGCCTGCTCGTTGAGGCTGTGGCTTTGACTCTGGCGTTGGCTGCTTGGGGAATGCGATGGTTAATGTACGTTTAGATACGAAGACATGTAATTTTCCCAGCCCCATTGCGATCGGTCGCACTACAAGCTGACTCTGCCTCTGCTTCTGCCTCTGCCACTGCCTCTGACTCTGACTACGACTCCAACTCCAACTCCGACTCTGAGTGCGACTCCTACTCCATTCGTTGACCGTAGCTGGACCATTGCCAGCCAGTCAGTCGCTTATTCGCACCCGACCCTCCCGTTTCCTTTTTATTTTTGGTTTTTTGACCTGGACAGTTGTCAATGGGGCAGATCACAAGAACGCAGAATGCAGCTGAGCATAGGAACGCCTGCGGAACTGGCTGCAACTGGCTGCCTGGCTGGCTAGCAACTGGCAACTGGCAACTGGCTGGCAATCGTGCACTGACTGGCACTGACGTCGTCTATGATGACGGCCCATGATAATGATGCTGCTACGCTATGCTATGATGTTGCCATATTGATATATTGGTGGGTATATGCTGTATGGCTCTCGATTCTCGATTCTCGATTCCTATTACATGCCGGCCGGCTACTTGTGCTCGAGTCCACAGCCCAACCAACTTCCTACAAACTTATGGAGATGCACGCAAGATGCCTTCGGCCTAATCCTTTTCATTCTCATTCTCAGCCACATGGTCATCATCGTCATCATCGACGTGGTCATCGTCATTTTCATTGCTGTTGTTGCACTTGTTGTTGTGATTGTGTTTATCGTTGTTGTTGTTGCTGTTGTTGTTGCGCTGGCTGTGGTTTTCTGTTTCATTTGAAACCACCTGCACATGCACCTGTAAGCTGTGCTCAGGTGAACGACTCCCATTCAATCTACAAATTTATCGAAAATCCCTTGGGCAGTGCTTCATAGTAGCAAGTGGAGTGGGGCAGACGGAACCGAGGGGTCAAGATGTTAAAGAGTCCTTCAGTTCAGTGTAAGGAGTAGAAGCAATTAAAGCTAAGTGGATGCATCGGGGCAAAAAGTTTTCATTTAATTCTTCGATTTTCTTTCATTTTTAAATTGTTTGCATTACAAGCAAAGCTAAGCTCGAAAATAAGTTGACAATATGGATTAAAAAGTCCTAAAATTTGTGAATTATCTTTCAATATAATAGTTGTTGGCACCATTCGAATAGCTTTCAACATTCATCGATGGCAACTGGTGTGTTAGATAATCGTGGATTTGGTTAATATTTGGGCAAATCGACTCTTCCCTTGTCTGCCATCTGTCTGATGACAGTTTTGTGCTCCGCCTGTGGCCTGGCCGCTATTTAATTAACGAATGCATCAAGAGATCTGCAGATCAGCATCGCTATATGCTCAGTTCGATGCACACATTGCCCGGCTGCTGGCTGCTGGCTGTTGGCTGTTGGCTGCTGGCTGCTCATGTGCCTCAGATTGTGGCCAGGTTGCCCATTGCTGCTGCGGCCAGCTGAAACATGCGAATAGACATAACTGCAGCGCAAATTGTTTACAATTCGAACCATTTTTGCCGCCTCTGTTATCAACGAGCTGCTATCTTAACGAACACGCAGCTCCAGCGTAGTAGCCCAACGCAAAAGCAGGAGACCTCAGGGGGACCTCCAAGTAAAACTAAATACAAAACCGAAACAGAAACCGAAACCGAAATCGAAACCAAAACCGAAACCAAAACAAAAACAATCCAAACGAACCCATCACACCATCACCAAGTATCTCAGGCTTCGCGTTGTTTGGTTCGTATTGGTTAATTTGGCATCATTCATCGTGGCCAAAGCCAAATGTCATGCGATGGTTAAGACCCCAGTTCGCTAATTACAGTCTCTTGTTTGTCCCTGTGTGTGTGTGTGTGTGTGTGTGTGTGTGTGGGTAATAAAAGCTTCTGACTAAGGAATCAGAGGACCTTACACTACATCACGCAGCGTGCTAGATCGAATGCAATTGATTGCCACAACCTGGGTGTCATTCTTATCGAGTGTGGCCAGTGGCCAGTGGCCAGTGGCCAGTTTTTGCACCACAACGCAACACAGCACAGCACCACTATTGTCATTTTGAACGTCATTAATAATAGCTGGATTTGGTCTCAGTCCCACCACAAAATATTTAAGGTTTAATTAACTTTTTCGACCTTGAAACAAAAGCATTTAAATACATTGTTATCGGATTGGCATTCGGGAGTTAGGAAACCGATTCACCTAAAAACTATTCTACAAACGATATAATTAGAAAAACAAGAGTACAAATTTGTACTCAATTCGCTAAATAAATATAATAAAATTGTTATTTCCAGCAGGTGCTTAAGCAGATGCTAATACTTAAATTAATTGCTTAATCTTTATATCATCTTAAAATTGTTCATCTTGAATGAAAGGGTTTTTGCTTGTTCACCATTCGAGTCAAATTAATATAGATCGAACCGCTATATTAATTCAATCAGATAATCCTTAATTTTTATTAGTTTAACAACGCCTTAAAAAACATGGATACACAAAACTGGTTGTTGTTAAATTAAACCCAATTCGATCTGAAAACAAACCCAATTTCCCAAGTTTTTAAGACAGTTCCGATCTATGCTGAATGTAATCGTAATTTGTTCTCAAAATGAGTACAAATCGGAGTTCAATCAACGAGGATGCAAGATGTAAGCTGCCTTGCAGACTGAGCCAGATGCAGAGATTCCAAACATGATCCAGGTCTCTTGCGACTCTTCTGTGCCTGAGAAATTTTCAAATTCCATGAGGGGGATAAAGCTGTATCTGTATCTGTATCTGTATCTGTATCTGTATCGTAATCGTTGAGAAGTATCACAAGTTGCGCATTTAAACGTGGCTGGGAATCACTGACCCATCAAGTTGATGCGAACTGATCCACTTTTGCGCTTGGCCAGTTGGCTCTGTTGACATTTGTTGCCAGTTGATAGTTGCTCGGCCAACGGAGTGCTTCAAAGTGGTGCAGTCGATTCGAGTGGACTGCGGTGGTGGAGTGTGGTCTGTGGTCTGTGGAGTGTGGAGTGGAGTGGCTGGCCGGGCTCGCATAATATGAGTATGCAATCGCCGGAGGTGGAAACAACAAACAGATCTGTTCGCGACAGCAACGCTGCCGTCAACGCTGACGCCGACGCCGACGTCGACGCTGACGGTGACGGTGACGGTGACTGTGTTGACGATGTCGACGCTGGCGTTTGCGTGTCAAGCGACATCATTTGCATAACAATGCTGGGGACGATTCAAATTTTTGGTCTCCCAGAGCAATTTACAGACACACACACACACACACACACACACACACACACACACAGACACACACACAGAGAGAGACGCCCTCTGGCACCTGCTCTTACACATTTAGATATCAACGAGTACATTAATGATTTTCAGTTGAAGTCACCGTCACCGTCACCGTCACCGTCGTCGTCGGCGGCGTCACAAATCGCTGGCAAATACTTGCACACACGCGTATGCATATGACATTATCCAAGTCGTTCAAGACACTAGCCACACACACACAGATAGAGAGAGAGAGAGAGGGAGAGAGGGAGATAGATCTAGGGCGTTCTTCAGCTGCGTTGGGTTGCGTCGCCAATGCGGAACGGAGCGGCGCGAAGCGGAGGTGTGCCGCGTGGTGCGGAATCGCGATCCGCGAGCGGCAAGGCGTTGGCGGGGCCACATGTCTAGCGACCGGCCCGACCCGGCCAGGCCAACCAGCTGTTGAATAATTTATGCGCCACTGTTGTCAGCGGCACCTCCTCCAACTTCAACTTCAACTTCAGCTCAAACTCAAACTCCACTTCCAACTACACTGCGAGATCAAAGGCCAAAGTATTTGCCAACATTTTGTATATTTGTTTTAATACAGTTTGAAAACGAGGCGTTCTTAAACCAAGTAAATCTATTTAAAGCGCATTTTTGACAACACTTCAGCTAAAGCGTTGCTGCCTTCAACACTGGCCAAAGGCAAGGATTTCAGCAGAAGTGCTTTGTGGCAAAGGTTTCCAAGTTCGATTCGATTGTTCCACATATCTGCCAACAACGGTTCATGATTTTTTAAAAATTAATAATTAAAATTAGTTCGAGAGAAGACGAACTGCTGTTAAATGCAATAATTGAGTTGAAACGTGTCAGCTTTGTGAGTTTTGCAATGGGGAACAGTTTGTTTTTTTTTTCAGTGCACAGCTATTGCAGCTACAACAACTGCAAACCATTCCACACACAGCTTGGCAATGTCGCATCTCCGAGCGACTGTTTGCTTTGGGCTTTTCACGTAACCCCGCAGCTCGTTGGATCGTCGGATCGTCGGATCGTTGGATCGTTGGATCGTCTATGGGAGAATTATTTGCGTTCGCCTCCTTGCGTTTCTAATTAAGCGAGAGAAATATTCAAAACCTTTGCTATTGTTTCAGCGATTTTCAAGTTCAATTTACATAACATTCCTAGCCGCCCCGTCGCGTTGCGTTGCGTCTCGTCTCGTCTCGTCTCTCTCTTTAATATATATATATATAGATATATATATATATATGTGTGTGTATATTTTTCATTCATTTCAGTTCATACAAACTACTCACTAACTACATACATGTACAAGTTGTTGCTGCTGCTTTTGGCGAGATATTAAAGTCACAGCCTTGAATTGATAATCTGATGGCAATGCGAAAGGTTCAAGGCCAGCGTCGCCCTGGTCAAAGGTCATAATTGCAGTCGCTGGTTTGTGTATCTGATGGATACGCGGATTCTTCAATTGCGTCTAGTCTAAGCATGCTCAGCAATGTGTTACCGCACGAAATTACACCTCGGTTTCATAATTGAGTTGAATGCAACAGAGCCAGTTCGTAATCAATGTGTTAGCGTTAACCCTGGAGAGCGTCTGATCGGGGCAGCTGTTGATGCTGCATTGCTGCCATTGCTGCCATTGGCTTCAGCCTCAGCCTCAGTGTCAGCTTCAGTGTCAGCTTCAGTTTCAGCTTCAGTTTCAGCTTCAGTTTCAGTTTCACGTGAAGCTAATGCCGCTCAACGCGTGATGGTGGAGACCATCGTGTGGCGAGACCCTTTGCTCCCTTCCCCTTCGTGGATCGCAATCCTCCATTAACTACAACAGCAGCCAATATTTGATATTGTTTTATTATTATTTATTTCAATTTAAAATGAAATAAAAGATACAACAAGTATGACAAGCTTGCACTGAATGTTTTTTTGAATATGAAAAATCGCCTTACCGATTTTATTTGACTCAAGTATTTTTAAATACATTTATGTATATATTTTTAACTATGTCAAATCAGGTCAAATCAGGGTTGGCAAAAATATAATACACATAATAATAGTAAGAAGAGACTGGGTTAAAGGTTAAAGCATGGCTGCGAGGGCCTTCTGTTATAGAAGTATAAAAGACTCATTTGAATACTTAAAATCATCCAAATTAAAAATTCCAACGGCAAATAATATTGCAGTTCTTTGACTACTACGTCAATTACCCCTTTAAACAGAAAAAACTGGACTGAAAAACATTTGAAAATATTATTATCAATTTTGAATGATACAATTATTTAATAAGCAAAATAAATATTTACGAAATTGAAATTTAAATGTGAATTTCCAAATTAAAAGACTTAAAACGAAAAAACCGGTTTGAAATTTGAATTGAATACTTAGACGTAGATACAATAAAATATTTGGGGATTGTAATCAAATTATATCGAACTTACTGAGCTTCTAGTACGTGGATAATATCGAATTAATATGTTAGCTTGATATACAAAAATTAATAATAACTCACAAGTAACAACAAAACAAACAAACTAAATTACAGCACTTATAAAATTCTTTAAATATAATCAAAATGAAGAACACGTTTAATTACTCCAGCACATTGCATACTCAAAATGCAATGCAAGCAGACTTCAATTGATAAATGCATAAATATAAATTGAACAGTTGCACAGGACGACAACAACAGTCGTCAAGAAAAAGACCTGGAATCGCACACAAGACACAAACTTGTTGTGATGGAAGCTGTTAAGTCACAGGTTTTTTTAAATGCGAAATTTAAATGAACTGTTGACCGAATGAACAATAATTTGCAAAACTAGGCCAACACCAACTGTTCTACGTGTGTTTTGCGCCTGTCGGCTATGTTCGCGAGGCAAGCTGCAATTAAGGATGCAACCGTCTCGATTCCCAGATGATGGGCTAAGCAGGAGTGGCCACGCCGAGGCTGTGAGCAGGCAATGAATGAAATAGAACACAGGGCCAATATACAATGTACAAAGTACAATATACAATATCCAATATCATGAATGATAATAATTTATATAAACAAAATATTGTACAATCATTGCCTAACGCCATTATCAAGGCACAGCCCCGACCACTATCACTATCCTCATCCCCATCCCCATCCCCATGCCTATCCTTGTTCCGACCCCTACCCGGAATTGTACGTCTGATGCTGCATTATTATGCTGTCATTTTCGAATAGAAATCCAAATACTCGCGATCCGCTGCGACAGCCCTTATGACGAGATGGCCAAGGCCATCTGGCATCGGATCAAACATCATGGAGGACTCGCTGCCATCCTGCTTGCTTGCTGCTCAGTGTTTGTACAGGCCACAGGATAGGTATTGTGCCTACGCACATTCTGGCCTGCGTATACATTGGCTAGTGGCATTGGTCTCCATTGTTAAGACACTTACGCAACATATTGTATATGGTCCTGGGCATGTACTCGTCCTAAGGGTCGTCCTCGGTCTAAGGGTAAGCATTAGGCAAGGGTAGTCCAAATGTAGTTCACAAACATCTACTATCTGCGGTGGTTGTGCGTTCATTCTGTGTTTTTTTTCTTTTTTTTTTCTTTTTTTTTTCTGCCTCCTTTATCCCGGCAGCAGAGTTCTCACAACTAAATACTTTTGCGGTAATTGTCAGGCGTATCTTTTCAAGTTCAGTACTTACCTAAGTAAATACGCGATTACATAACGGTTCGTGTGTGTGTGTGTCTCTGTGTGTGTGTGTCTCTGTGTGTGTGTGTGTCTGTGTGTGTGTGTGTCTGTGTGAGTGTGTCTGTGTGTGTGTGTCTCTGTGTGTGTGTGTGTCTGTGTGAGTGTATCTGTGTGTGTGTGTGTCTGTGTGTGTGTGTGTCTGTGTGAGTGTCTCTGGGTGAGTGTTTGTGCTTGTGGGAGTGCGTTGTTTGAGCAGACTTCCAATGTGATTCCCCACACAAATTTGGTTTCAGTTGAGATTAATATACATATGTAATTGAGTGATTGACAGGGAAACGCTTGTAAGATCCTTGGGTGGTTGCTTGGCTATTAGATTCGACCTTGGGCTAAGGCACATTTTGAAATTATCAATTTTCTGTATACCTTTCCTTTTTACAATTTATAGATCTGCTTGTGCTTAATCGAGTCCACCCTCAAAGCAGGGCTAACGTTTATTTTTTGACCGATTAATATTGTTGATGTTTCGGAGTTTCAAACACTTAATCCATATTGACTCAGAAATACCCTGTAACCAATGACAGATCCCTCTTGCTTCAAATAGCAACCGGGCATTTAAGTAAAAAATATAATATTAAAATATAAAAATATAAATTAAAATCCAGCCGACTTCGATATACATAACCAAAGTGTTATCCTAATTGCATATAAGCAGGCAAGCAGACGGACAGACAGACAGACAGACGGACAGACAGATAGATAGACAGACAGACAGACAGACAGACAGACAGACAGACGGACAGACAGACGGATAATAAATAAAATAAATATGGATTTTTTATTAATTCGCAGATATCAAATTCTAGAAGCGTTTAACAACACCTGACAGAAGTATACTACGCTCTGCAAGGATGTCCCAAATTTGCCAAATTAAATTATAGGTTTTACAACGACAAATATATATATATATATATTTTTTTATTTTTATTATTTTATTTTTTTAAAATTTTTTTTTACTGCCTTTAAATTTGTCATATTTGCTACTTCTCGATTAACTTCTCAATTGAATAGCGGTCGATAGCGGCCAAAAAGAGATATGATTTAGTTATTGTTGGAGCTTTGAAAGGGCGACAAAGAGACAGAGAAGCAGACAGATAGAGAGGGAGAGAGAGTCAAAGAGAGAGAGAGAGTCAAGAGAGAGAGAGAGAGAGAGATGACAGCGCCATTGTCAATTTTCTTTTGAATAACGACACGGTTTGTGAGTGATAGCGTTACTTGGAACTACTTCAGTGTGTCTACGAGATACGTACGGGCAAATGTATCTAATTAAGTCAAAATTTATGCGCGTGTTCAGTGAGGACGATGAAACAAACGGCAAACGGCAAACGGCAAACAGCAAACAGCAAACAGCAAACATCAAACAGCAAACGGCAGCAGAGAAAAAAGTAAACGGCAAACTGCACAGCCCACGACGATACTATTTTCTTCATTTTGAAGCATTAATTGCGACCGTACTGGGTAATAATTGCAACTACGAAATCAAAGTTACATGGCCACGTATGTGGTAGACCCTAGAGATGGTCGCGTGTGGAATATTTTCAACACGACACGATTCGAAAAGCGAACAAAACTGTTTTTAGTCACATGCATTTATTAATTCATCTTACTCAGTTGGCACTGCTGCACTCTGAACCCGATAAAAATATGTTAAATGGGGTGTAATGGAGCTGTGTGAATCTGTGTAACAGCCAGGAAGGAAACATCTTTAACTCCACAAGATGTATGCATTCGTGAGCGATTTCAAAGGCGTCGAAGACTAGAAAATATATGATTGTAATACAAGTACTCGTGTACCACACGCAGATCAAGTTGTTATGTCTAATATTGATAAGAATCGATAATAAAATCATCTTCTATTTGATATATATATAAATACATTCGTATAGCATTAATTAACTGCACAAATTTGATAAAAATGGGGATTGGAAGTTGTTAATGAAATCGTTTATGCTTATTTAAAAAAGCAAGCATATTTTTGCCTGGGAAATATTTGTTTGTTGCCGCATTATACGATTAGATCCGATTGAAATAAATATTACTTATAACGGTACTTTCCTCAGTTGAAATGGGTTTTCAATCACGGTTCGTGCCTGTCCCACGACCATCTTCAACAGCCAAGCCCCCCTGCAGATGACGGAGATGCGTGCTCGGCGACGGCGACAACCAGCGTCAGCTTCAGCCTCAGCTTCAGCCTCAGCTTCAGCTTCAGCCATTGGCCATTGGCCAGAGCCACAACCAGCTGAGCTATTTGAGCAATCTGAGCTATATGAGCCATATGAGTTATGTGAACATTGAGTAGCAGTCGCTATGGCTGTGGAGAGGGCATACTGAGAAAAAATCACAGACTTTAATGAATAGTTGAAGTTTTTTATAAACTAACTTCGTTTAATATCAATCGAGCGAAGATATATCGTATGACCTTTTCAAAATCACACAATTAGCAACGGAATAACTTAGCTTACAAGTAGTTAATTAACTTTTATTGTAAGCAGATCTGGTGGGTAAAAGAATAAAAGGAGGAAATTGTTTAAACAAGCAAGTGTTATTTATCTAATTATCGCATTAGCTGCTACTAAAAAATAATGACATAGTTGAAATTAGAACATTTGCATTAAAGCTTTTGCTGAACACTTTGAATTTCAGTTTTCGTTTTATCCAATTGTTATTTTATTGCTTGAATTTATGGCTTTAATTTTATTATTTTTTAAATTTGCGGACTACATAAAAAGCAGGCTTTCAAATGAATAATTAGATAAGGCAACTGCCAACAATTCGGGTCAAATACAATTTAAGCAACAGCAAATGAACAGACACACTTGTTTCGAGTGGAGTTCTTTGCAAGTGACCATTATTAATTCGTAGCACACTTTTGCTTCACTTTAACACACAATTCTCGCAGTGTATGGGTACGAGTGGGTATGAGTACTCTGGGCTTTGAATGCATTGGTGTACTGGTCTTACTTGGGAGTGGTGCCCAGCTACATGCTTGAGAGCTGTGGCCGTGCAAAGGCGCAATATCTAGCCATAATAAATCCATTTAATATATTGTATTTAAACCGTTCGTTACGATCTCCGCGCTCGCTTCTGCAACGCCCTGATTGCTTCACTATTAATGCAACGGCTGGCGACCATGTTGAAGCTCAGTCGAGGGGAGGCGGCGACTATATACGACTATACAACTATACGGACTCAGACCCATAGCCATAGCCATAGTCAGTCTCAGTCGCAGTCGTAGTCGTAGTCGTAGTCGTACTTAGTCACGCTCAGCCGCTCAGCGCTGCTTGTGATTAGAGGACGATTGCTTTGGCCCCATCTCCAAGTACGTATCCACCTGCGGTTAACTGTCGTGTACTCGTAAACCGTACCCCCGAACCGTAACAGCTGCCCGCCTACCCCAAAAATACCTATGTACGTATGTATGTATGTATGTATGTATGTATGCATGTATGTATGTATGTACATGCATAATGCCAAGAATTGAGTGTGGCACGTTCGTTCAAGTCACTTGCGATGGATTGTTGCCTGCTGCCGCTGCTGCTGGTGCTTCTGCTGCTTCTGCTGCTGCTGCTGCTGCGGCTGTTTATTGTTGTTTACCGTTGTTGGTGTTGCATTTGGCTGCTTGTCGTTTCACTTGGCTCCGATCGCTGAAAGCTAAAATAATGATCGCAGTGGCAATTTCCATATCCATGTCGATGTCGTTGTCGATGTCGATGTCGTTGTCGATGTCGATGTCCATGTCGATGTCGATGCCTGTTGATGAAGCACGCATAGAGCCATTGATATACCCCAAAAACCGTTCACAATTTACGAGCATGCGGCTGGGCTTCATGTGCAGTAGCCTCCACACTTACACACATGTCTCTATTTCTACATGTGTTCCCAACTAGCTGTCCAGCAGCAACCTCTGCCACCTTTCCAAGGGCATGCAACGAACAGAACATCATCATATATGCCATCTATATTTCTCAATTTCGAATTAATTATTTGGCTTACAATTGATTCTTATTGTGGGAAATCGCCTAATCATAATCATAGTTGTAATATATGAGCGTAATCTGTTTTAGTGTTGATGTGTTTGCAGCTAAATTCGCCTTCTTTTTACCATAACCCATTTGGAATGCGTAAAACCCACGTTGTACATTTATTCTCAGCATCGGCATCGGCATCAGCATCAGCATCATCAGCCGAGTCGATCCCATTTCAATAATGTTGATCGTAAATCGCTTCGCAATTTTTAATATATAGCCTTATAATTTGATGGGAATATACTTTGTCATAATATTTATAGAAATTTATTCAAGATCGGTTAAGAATATATTTAGCAGGCCACACAAAAGCAAGGGCAACCATTTGCTGAATACATTCGAATAGCTTGCATGTTTGCATAATTTATTCAAATTGCCGGTTTGAATATCTAAGACTCTGTTTCAGAATAGAGAGATAGATAGACAAATCTATATTCCATGCAAACCATATTCATTTTACCTATTTCAAATTGGTAGAGCATTTTTTTTTATTTTTTAAGTTCACATTTATTAAAAAATATTTCGAAAAACAAAAGAAATATTTTAATTAACGCTTCAAATTGAAGGATATAAAATTAAAATATACTTTTTTATTCTTTTCCTTTGAAGATGTCAGACTGAAAATTGTTAGATTGTCTGCAGATGCTTTAAGGACTCGGCAGATCGTGCTTTCTACTCAGATCGTTATTCGATAATGTCAATTTCGAATTTGAAAAGAATTTGTTAAATGTTGCATTACTAATTGCAAAAGTATTACGAAAATCGATTTAAATAAATGAGTAGTTAATTTGTAGATTTGCTTTGCACATGGAATTGGGAGCTGTATGGTTTCCAATCGATTGTTTTGTTCCTATCAGTTGCAACAGTTTTCCCCGATAATACGATGATCTAGCGTCAGATATTTGAGCCAAAAGTAACATTTGCAAATGGAATAACTGAGTTACACACACGAGTGTGTGCGTGTGTGTGTGTGCGTGTGTGTGTGGTGTCAGAGCATTGTGGTTAAGGAGGGACATTATCATTAGCACGACCCACGACCATGACAATGACTTTAGGTCTAGCCTTAACTGCTTGCTGCAATCTGTGGGCCCCCAGTCCAGAGACGCAGGCCCAACGCCACAGACGATGCCGATGCCGATGCCGATGCGGATTTGGATGGCAGAGCTGGTGCCGGATCGGGCCTGGCCCGGCCGCAGGCAACGCTGCTTAACGAGAGAGGGCAGTTCCTGATGCAGTTTATGCAGATACGTTTCAATTAGCTCAATCCGAACGTGAAAGTGTGAATATGTGTATATTTATAAACGAACTGCAGAATGGTTGCGGCTAGTGCTATTCTCGCCAGCTACTCGCTGCGCAGCTACTTTGCTTTGCACTCAGTATATGGTGAATCCCATACCATCCCATCCCATCCCATCCCATCCCAGCCTATGCCATCCCATCTCATCCCATTCGATGCCCCTCTGCCGACATTACCAGTTCAAGGAGTCTCCTGTCTCCATCCAGCCTCTCTGGTCTCCGGTTTGCGTCAAGCCAAACAACAACTTAACAGAAGCAAACGACCAGATGCGAGAAGCATCAACTGAACCGAAGACGCAGCCAGGTTTTGGAAACTTGGGAGCGAACAAAAATAGGGGAAGATGCGAGTAAGTAATAAGTAAGAAAAACTGCCCGGCGTTCGGCTGAGAGCTGGAAGTGTAAAATGTGTAATGTGCAATGCAAATAGTCATAATTGCAGGCAGGCACTTTTGTTGTTGTTGTTGTTGTTGCTGTTGTTGTTGTTGCTGCTGCTGCGGTTGCTGCTGTTGCTGCTGTTGCTGTTGCTGTTGCTGCTGTTGCTGTTGTGATCATTAAGCGCAGTTGTTCACTTAACGCTTGAAGGGATAAACAAATGCACGCGCGAAAAATTCTCAAAATCAATTTACCATATGAGTACGAGTCTTGTTTGCTGATGATTCGCGAATGCACGTGAATGTCATTGAATGGGGAAGTGCAAGTGGACAAATGTGATTTTAGCCAACTTAACCAGAACAGACCCAAACGACTGTGCTTAAGCTATAATGTGAAGCACCAGCGAAAAACAGGTGTAAAACGCTCTTTATGCTCAAGCGCTTCTCGATAATCTGCTTTCAAATTAACCCCATTGTTGGGTCTTTAGTAGTTGATTTGACCATTCCAGGTTTGGCAACTCTGGCTCCAAATCTGTGATAGACATAGGCTGTCGAGTTAGTGATGGATTCAGATGTTGGTTGACGACTTCTCGTCCACTGTCTCCAAACAATAATTCGTATTTTAATTGATATTAAATTGCCGATCACTTTTCTTTAGGGTTGCTGAAATGATTGAAGGATTTTGATAAGCGTTTTGCAAAAAATCGAGGAAAGCAAAAATATGAAATGAAGAGGCATTTTCATGTTTGTTTTCTTTTTGTGATATGCCACCAATTCATCTATTATTCCAATATATGCACATTAAAGCCTGATGCCTGATTCACCCAATGCAATTAGTATCCGAAAGGAACGAAGTCTGCAGTGTAGAACAAGGATACACTAGTGAAGAGCATGACTAACAGATACTCTCGCTTTAGTACATGGTGCTAAGAAGTATATATTTATAGCAAGTTAGAAGGCTCTAATCGAGAGAAATCGACCACGAGATGAACCCTGAACCGAGATGTGTGAATATATAATATGAGACTACGTTTTGGGCCATAAGTTGAATGATTCCTATCCGATATTGGTGAAATTTATACAGTTAAATGTCGAGGTAAATATATAATCTTAATTTGATCACTAATCTGAATAACAACCATTCATGATTTGAGTAGTTCCGTGCTGCCTATTTTCATCGAAAATGTAAGCCATTTTAGACATTTAACATAAAGAACATATATAATCATTATAGCGTTGAAGCTGCGTCCTGCGATGTGTTAGAACAGGGGTATTGCAGGGGTAGAATAAGAAATTACACTGTTTTCATTTGCTTACATTTCAAATAACCCTTTCATAGTATCAAATTATAAAAATCAATAAAAGATCAATCAATATTTATACTTGTTTTCTGCTGATAAAAAGTCTGGATACAAGTTTATTTTTGTGGAAATCGAGCCCAGATTGGGAGTAAAGTGAGCGTATAGCTAATGTGAAACGTTTATGCATTAACAATATATTAATATTAGTAATTATAATAACGAATAATAATAAAGAAATAAGTAAATAATGAAATGTATCTTCCATTAATGTGACTTGTACCAAGCCATGTCCAATATACTTATCAGATAGTAAATAGGTACACAAAAGACAAATTATGCCAGATATGCATTTGTCACTTGCCAAAACTTGGGCAATTTCAGTAGCTCAATCACCTGTAATCGTTTATGAGAAATAGCTGCATGAAATTCTAATAAGCTCAATGATTTGATACACGTCACAATTGATTAATCATTCCAATCCTTGATAGACCGGAGTTGGTCTGCTGACATTGAAGTTTTAGTTCGGTGTCGAAACATTGTGAAAATAAAATGTTTATGTTATTATCAGCTTTATATAATAGATAACATTGTTAGCTGGTACAAAGATGATATAACCCATATAACCCTTGATGACTGACTGACTCTGTGATCGGCGTCCAACGGGTGCTCTTGGACATGTTGCATATGGTGTATGTTGTATGTGAAATGTGCGTATTATTTGCTTGTATATCGGAGTATTTAAACATAAATGCGCTCCATGCCCGACTATTCCCCAATGCCACGCATGCTCGTGTGCCCGGAATGTGCATGATCCATTGTGCTTGGCAGCCCACTCTTCGCCACAGTCCCCCATCCGAATACACACAGATGTATGTGGATGGGGCGGGCATGTGTGCCTGCATTTACATACACATACACATACACACACATATATATATATATATATATACATATATACATGTATCCAAACGCATATTGGAATCATCAGCAATATGGCACGATTGTGGCTGCTTCTGTTTCACGAGATGATTGCGAGGAGAGCGGATCCGAACGCATGTGACCCACGAAGCGTGCAGCATTAAACATCATTAATTCGAAATTGTTTCCGAGAAAAATTGACAACGATGGGCTCAACCGCAACAAGGAGAGGCAGTGCAGCAGCGCCAAAGGGGGCGGCAGTAACTACAGCCAGTCTGTGAGGAGATCGGCATCTGTTGTTTTGTGCTATTGTCTACAAGCATCCAATCAGCAAGATGTCCGCCTCCAAAATGTTACTGATATTGCAGCCCAATGGAATGCTGACCAAGTTGCTCTTGTACTCTACTGTTGCTGCTGTTGTTGCTGCTGTTGTTGCTGCTGTTGTTGCTGCTGTTGTTGCTGCTGTTGTTGTTGCTGTTCTTGTTGTTGTTCTTGTTCTTGTTCTTGTTGTTACCTCAAATTGTGCATGTATTTTTGTATTATGGGATCCGATCCGTAAGCTGAAGATTATTCTAAGGTTTTGCTCTTGAATGGTCATTTGTTTAATGGGACCCTTAATTGGACATTGCCAGCACACTAAGAGGGGCATTCTTTAAGTGGGGATGCCGCAGTATCAGCAGCGGCAGCAGCAGCAGCAGCAGCAACAGCAGCAACAGCACCAGGAGCAGGCGACGCACGTGCGACACTCGAAGCAACTCATTAGCCCCCAACCCTAATTCCCGAACTTAAGGCCAGGCTGAAGCAGCAGCTGTGGGTCGGGTCGTGGACCGGGGTCGTCTTGCCTCCGCTTCCGTTCTAAGAATAATACTCGCATTAGTTTCGTTTTGATGCGATTAAAAACAAGGTTCAAAGTTCTAGCGCATGCCCTCAAAAAATCAGGGGAAAAAAAAAGCAAAGAAAAGAATGAAATTTGTAATGTTTGAGTTTACAATGATCGAATATCCGATACTCTGCAGTCGAACAACTCTCTCCAATCTGAATTTGTATCCGAAGTGGAAATGAGAACACAGTTGAAAGTATTTAAATGATATATATTATCATATATTGTAGTTATTTCGATCAACAAAGACGAATGAGCCGATGAACCAATGAGTCAATGAGATTGAATTGATTCTCAGCACACTGGTACAAAAGCCCGTTCTGTACAGGGCACAAATGATCGAAACTAACAGCACACTGCTCAAGTACTTTCCGTATAAGTATAAGTATAAGTGGTTTATTACGATAAGCGAGTTTGCTAAGAGCACTCACCGTGCGCGTTTCAATTACCATTGTCAATTTGGCTGGTGGGCTCGGTGATGCCACTGACGACTCCGCCGACGATTCCAGCGATTGTGCTGCTCAAACGTCCAGAGCCGCTGTGCAGCTCGTCAAGTGCCATCGGTTGCCCCAACAAAACACGATTGTTGCCATGATTGCCCCAGCCGCAAGGATTACAAAGGCAAAAGCAGAAAAAAAAAGCAAGAAACGGAAAATGGAACAGAAAAAACTGTTGGGTTCCAGTTGTTGCATTTCATATTTTGTAACGTTTTTTCAACAGCCTTTTATTCCAACAGTTATCCCAAACACTAATCCGCACAGCTTCCGATTGCAACAGCCAGTGCCACAGGCATCCATCTACACAAACATATGTACACAAATGTGTAAAACAAGCTTGGAAGGAATTGCGGCAGACATTGTAAAAAGAGATGGCAAAAGTGCAAAAGCATTATTCGCAAATTTATTAAATGTTCTTTCATAATACTATTTAAGAATATTTGATTCGATTTGAAAATTACTTCAAATAAATAAATACATTTTTCGAATATTTGTATCCTCAATTCTATATACTTGTATTCTTCGTCTGTATGAAAAGCTTATACTTCAAAGTCGAGTTATCTGGACTAGATAAGTCTAAATGGTTTCAGTAGTATTTATATCGACTGTCTAACAAGCAACTATGAACAGTCTGAGATCATTCTCTGAGTATCACTTAATTAATAACATATAGTAATTCATTATGGTACTGTGCTATCTGCCATATCCCGCCCTTTTGGACAACAATAAAGCTAGCTGTATTATATATAATAAACTTCTTTATGTGTAAGCTTCTTGTCTCCGAATTAACATTCATTTGTGGTTTGGAATCTTAACTAATTCAAAACGAACTCTTTTTATTTTTGTCGTCTGATTAAAGTTTCTCTGTATTTTCAACAATCCATGCAATAGGTGTTGGACCAATTTGACTATTAAATACACCCCGAAATTGGTAATTTTGAAAGTTGGATTACTGGATTATTTACCACTATTTCCACTATATGTATATGAGTATTTGAGCTGTTGTATATCAGGGATGAGTGCCGGACATTCTCGATTGCAGTACACATTCTTGTTGTATACGTATTTGTGTAGTCGAGACTCTAAAGCTGCAAAGAATCGAGTGTAGCAGATCGTCCTTCGCCTTACTAATATTGTTTATATAATGCTATTCGCTATTATTGTAAGACATTAGCAGACATTGCCGGATTCTAGTCGAACCGTCGAATCGTATGGACCCAGCCCTGGCCGTGGGCTTAACTCTTAACTTTCGGTTAGGAAGCATTTTGTGGCCGAGTCGAGTTCCATGTTTGTTTTGAGCATCATGGCGACGGTTTTGGTGTTGGGCCGCATGTGGTCAAATTGGTTTGCCTTTGTCTGGTCCACGGTCGGCACAGAAAAAAAGAAGCAACAAACAAATGGAAACAAACTGGGCAGAACAAAAATGAAAAAGGTAAAAATTCACAAATTACTCTCATTTCGTTAAAACGGCACAAAGGCATCAGCAGCGACAGCAATAACAAAACGACATAATCATCGTCAGCGTCATCTTATCCGTGGTTAAAAAATTAATAATTTAAATTTATGGAAAACGGAAAGAGAATGAAGCGACGAAGTCATCGCCAAAACAACTTCAAAGCCGTAGTCTATTATAAAACAACATGACTCGAAGCACACACACACACTCGCACACACACTCGCACACACTCGCACACACACTCGCACACACACTCACACTCCTACACACACAGACAAAGCAAAGGTCTCGCCGGACCGAAAATACATACATGATGTATGTATGTACATATGTATGTATGTACATATGTGTGTGTGTGCTTAAAACGCGTCTTCGTTTGGCGTCTGCGTCTGCGATGGTCACCGCGGTGTCTGAATGGATGTTTGGGTATGGATTGATTATGTCCATGTGAATGTTGTGTTGTTGGATGTGTCTGTGAATGCACTGCGAGTGCGTGTGTGCGTGTGTGCGTGCGTATGTATGCCAGAATACAGGGTGCCACTCAACCAAAGCGCTTCCAGCTAACCAAATTACACATTTAATATATTTAATTATTTTTCGTACAACCAGCTAGTCTTTAATTCAAATTATAGGCTAACTTAAGTTATTGATCAATGGGTGTTTGTTTGCTATTTATTCATTATTTCCAGCTTATGATTCATATAGACTTATTAAAAATGCCTTGAAAATGCTTATTCATTAAAATTAAAATTGTGTGTATTCTACATTCGGATGTAGAATTATTTAATCCGCAACTGAGAAATCCCTGTGTGTTAGCTGATCTAATAGTTGGCCCTGTATTTGATATTGGATTTCGTATTATACAAAATCGATATACAGATTACTAAAAGCTGATCGAATGTACGTACATAATTTAGAGCGTAAAATCAAAAATTTGTTCGTCCCTCATTGTTTGGCGGCCCGAAACCTATTAAGGTTTTTTTTATTCTACATACGTATGTACAAATCTAATTCCATGCGCCCCATGAAGACGCCGTCCACCGTCCACCGTCCACCGTCCACCGTCGCCATCGCCATCGCCATCAACATCACCATTATCGTCATCACCATGACCAGAGAATGTTTTGACGTGCTGTAAGCCTTTTGTTGCCATTGGCAATTAATTGCTGTTTAAATGAAATAAGCAGTTACTACTCGGATATAAGGCAAATTTGAAAGTCATATCGCAGAGAGAAATGCAGTTACATAACATCTATCAGGCAGTCTTGGAATACCTTGTATAGACGCCATCATCATGATAGGCATTTTGAGGATACCTTCACTGAATCGCTGCTCTTCTTATGCCTCTTGTTGTCCTACTAAATTACCTAACAGCACTGAGTCGAGTCTCTTCTAACCAACGAAGCTAGCTTGTAAATGTTGAACAATCTACCTTTAAAATATTTCAATATATTGGCACAGTTTACATGCACATTTCCGGTCCAATTTAAACATAAATCGTTACTATTCTAAAAACAAATGGTTATTTGAAAACATGAATTGAAAAAACGGAAATTGTTCGCAAAGAATATTCTCATTCCGATTTATTGAGAAAATTGACAAACAAATCCGAAGACATCCTTTAATCAAGCCATTAATTAATGCTTTCGTTTTATATGGTATACAGATCAGACTGACAGTTGATAAGAGTAAAATCTTAAAGAACTCAATTCACAACAAAACAAAAATAATTGATTAATTATTTTCCTGCGAATCTCGGCTTCCCAAATCGGATTCGTTCTTATCGAGGGACTCTCACAAGCGACTAGTAAGTTTGTATTTTGAAATGGGCAGTTTGACAGGCTTAAGATGCATGCATAATGGAAAATTGGGGGAGCTCTAGACTCATTTTCGGAAGAACATCATAATAAATTAACAAATAAAAGTCGACCAGCCAAATACATTTACTATATACAATCAAATAAAGGCAAATTTGTTGCCGTTCTTTCTCCTTGATTCTTTTATTAATGCGAAAAGATACAAAGGAAGTAAAAAAAGAACAACAGCCAAACACTTACTATCCTCTGCTCATCCTCATGGTCCTCGTTTCGGTTGTCGTATTTGGTTATTTTTTGTTGTTGTTATTTTTGGGCGGGTTTTTGCCGTTGTTTTTGGCAAGTAGCTCTCGCATTGGACTTAGGAACCCCATTAAAATAAATGCCTAATTTCCTTTCTTTTGGGATTGCTGTCAATTTGTACCTTAAGTTACAAAAATCGACCAAAAATGGATGCGTAAACGTCAAATCCGCCAAAAATTAAGTGAACGAAGGTTAGAACCGACTACTTAATACTCTGATACCAGCTGAAGACAAATGTATAGAGACATTCTTTGGGTGGCTTAGGCAGGTGTCTGGCTCGGTTGCTGAAATCGTCAGCAATTTACCTTTTAATTTGGCGACTCTCTGTGGGAGATGTGGCCTTTAACTGTTAGTACAGGGTGGTCTTGGGGCGACGGAGGTCGTAATTGGTGTGGCCATGAAATGAATTGGCCAATTGTTGAAGGCTTCCATCAATAAAGTCTATAGATTTATGGCTGTGAAACATAGAGAAATGTAGATATATAAATCGAATATTTAACAAAGCCGATATACTCTTCTTTTTGGAGTATCAGAGTATAAAAGCTGTTCTCGTAAAAACCGCATCCGTCCCATCCTATTCAGCGCTGATTCTGCCTGTCCGGTCCTGTCCGGGGCCAGACTATGAAAAGAATCAGCACCGAAAATGTATTTATCGATACACAAAAGCTGTCTTCGTGCCCTGTCGGCCCTCATAGAATGAATCTTAATGAATTTCGATTTGGAATATGCAGGAATCAGCAAGTGGGTGTTACCTTCTGGCTGTAAAGTCAAAAATGGCATCTAAGCTCCAGACAGATAGGTGGACAGCGCGCTTCTTTTTTTTCTCGTCTTTTCTCTGTATTCGTTTCTTTTTGTTGTCGCTGTTATTATTATTGTTGGTTTTTAAGGGCAGAACAGCCAAGGATCGCTGGGACTGGACTTTACTGCTGCTGCTGCCAAGCGCCGCCGATTGATGATCGTTCACACAGCCACAAACACAGCGATTAAAAACTAAAAATAATATTAAAAAAAGAATCCAAAAGGCTCTGCAAGCACGCAAGCACAAACCGGGGATGTGTCTGTGCTGAGGCTTAGCTCCACTTCCAGTTTGGGGCGCGGCCTGATTTCTACAAAGAAAAAATACAAAAAAAAAAAACAAAAATCAAAACGCAAGAAAGAATGCTCTAGTTAAGAGAAATCGACTAGGAAATACCCTAAAACCATCTGTCATCATCGTACACGTTTCAAATATTTAAGTCAATATGTTGAACAGAAAATGCTTTCTTTGCTGAATATTTTGGAAACAATATAAATAATGTTGTGTGTTTCGCAACCAATTTCATGCAATTTATGCAATTGATTAATTTCATGTCACATCGTTAAATTGAGCTGTCGGTAAACGATTTTCATCGATGGTGGGAAAATGGAGACTGCGAAAATCTGTCAAATGAAATAAACTTCATTTGCGCATGCTACCCTTTTGTTTTTATTATCAATTTAATGGGTTCAGAGTACAACAATACAAAGTCTGAGACAACACGCACCATTTTCAGGAGTTGGCCGAAAGCGGAACGCTCGATCCAAAACGATCAGACGACGTCGTCGAGTCAATTTGCAAGTAATTTTCGATTTTGACCTGCAGAGAATCAAGTTTGACAAAAAGGTAATGGCTCAAATATATAATTCTAAGCCGTATATAGAAGTCGGCGATCAACTAATATTGCATACGCTTAAATGAAAGTTCGAGAAAATTATATCAGTATTATATCAGTATTGTTTTTGTTGCCATAGATCGCCGATACGTCCAGAGATCTTCACGACAGTTGTAACATTTCCATGTACACATCTGTGCAATGCGAGATTTCCATGGGAAGTATAATATGTGTACGAGCACATTTTGAAGTGTTAATAGCACATGAGTCAACTTATTCCTTAAATCAACATAAATCAATATGGGAGGCTACAAAACATAAAAAAAAAACAAAAACTTAAAGAAATAATCATTTGCGTTTCCTACAATTGAAAAGAACGAAACAAAACTGAAGCGATGCGAACTGATCCAAATGTCTACTTTTGGGCACAAGTGCCGACTACCGAAAATACCTTTTAAGTGTCTTGTATTTGTTTACTTCTGGCTAAATGTTTACCTAGTTAGAAATAAAAAATTTGTAGTACACATTAAAGTCTTGGATTGCTATTTTTCACGTGGCATAAACCAAATACAACGCTCCATCTTCAACAGGCACATGCGGCCGGCTAGTGGGGCCCAAAAGTGGGGGCGAGGTGATTAGATAAATTTGAGGAGGTGATGCTAACATGCAGCGGAATGAGCATGACCAGATAGCTGTTCACAGTTACTACATCCAAGTGCCGAAGCGATTAACATTCCCCTTGCTTTTTTGTAATCTCTCGCTACCCTAACATGTTGCTACAGTGCCGATCTTAGTTAGGGTCTGTTTCTGTTCTTCAGATATATATTGATCAATAGCTTTTAACACACAAATTTGTAATTAGTGTAGGCAAATATCGCAAAAATGCTGTTACAAACACTAGGCGATCAATTTGGGAATGCGTGTCCCCTAGGCTTAGTCCTATTATAATGCTCTGATAGCAAAGGCAAAAGAGCATATTGGTTGTGTACCTCTATCCACGTGATTGACGTGATTGAAGCCAGAGATTTGATGGAATATTGAGATGTATTAAAAGGGAACTATATAAATATAGAAAAAGGGAAATAAAAGGGTATGTAACATGCAGAAGGAAGCATCTGAGACCGTATATAGTATATATGTAATCACGTGTCACGGAGGCTTCAAGCTTAGAATATATTATTTTTTCATTCCATTTGATCAATGACTTTCTCCGTTTCCCCAATATGGACAATGTTGGATTCCCTATATACGCAATCCTTTTAAGGCAATCACTTATAAAATTGATAGGAATAAACCTAGGCATAACATTAATCAAATTTGTACAAATTGTACATACGTACAGCATATATGTGACATGAAATCGATCTATCTCGAATGGAGCATTCATTCCTGTAAGATATATATTCTTGCAAAATGTATTATAGTTTTTTTTGCGAAGTGTGTCAGGGAAATGTCTTCGACCCCATAAGGTATACGTATATATTTATCATCTTGATCAGCTATTGATAGCTGTGTCAATCTGTCTGTCTGTTCTATAAAGCTTGCTTACTTTAAGCTTAGATTGCTTAAATAATCTAAAAATGTGAGCTGCAGATAATCAAGTACCGATTATTATATCGTATAGCTTCCATGGGAACGATTCATCGATTTTATTTTTAAATGCTTAAGTAAATTTAGATATATCCAGGAGACACCGGTCTGCCTAAGTTGACAATACGCTCTTCTTTTTGTCTCTATATTTTGCTAGCCTGAGTTCTCCAGAGTCCCTCGGAGGACCTGACTTATATATTGAACCTATTCACTCTCCTGGTAGCCCGCGTAAACAATCGTTTCAGTTTTCCCATTTACCAATGAATTAACACAAGTTATGTATGTTTTTCATCTGAAATTGGATTTCGTGATTGTTGGACCAGCTAGTTGGGGTGGAGGCGGATTGGGGGCTATGCACATATATAAACATCATGGAATAAACAGTTACAATTGCGTCTTGTATTTGTTGTATGTATAATTAAATTTCATTGGCAATGACTTGTGGTGAAATCTGTGCAGAGGGGTCCCATATGTACGAGTACATATATATATATATATATATATACATATATATATATAAACATATGTGTATGGATGAGTCGGATACTAGGTATTTTGTGGCGTTTGGTTAGCTTAGAATTTTGTTTGCTTTTAATTATTGTTATTAGAGCACATTTTTCGTCGTAATTTCTTTCACGCGAAATAGTAAAAAATCAAGAATACTAAAAAGTTCCCCCATACTGTGCGCTCTGCTAAGTTTTCTTAGTCCCTCTCCGTCTCCCTCTCCCTCCCCTCCACTACCACCGCCTCTTGTTATGTTCTTATATTTTTGCTGGTGTTATTCTAGCTGCCGGTGCTGTTGTGTTGTGACTGGTGTGTGCTATGGTGAGTGTGCGGCATTTGGTTGCAACGGCCCATTAATAAGCTTGGTCGGGTTCGCGGCTTATCGCTTCTACTAATTTCAATAATAATGCACAGTGGCACCTCGACCTCGACTATTATAATTGCAATTCAAGTTTCGGTATTTACGATCCATCGCTTATAATGACTATAGCACTATAAAGTGTGCCTCAGAAGTAATTAGTGCAGATCTCGAGCAGGTTAAATTGTAAAAATGTACTTACAATTTGTAGATGGCAGAACTAATCCAACACCTACATCCATTTGTATATGGCTCTTAAATGGAAACATATGTACCTATCCTATATGTACAATTTGTCTGTAGATATTTTCATATTGGCCGCAAAGCAGAAGACAGAAGAAGAAGCAGAGAAAAATTCTTAATTGTTAAGTATCAACAAAGTATAAATCTTAAATGCAAGGCAAGAGGAGCGATTAAATTATTTGAAATCTCCACATACTCGCATCCAAAATGTTGCCCCGAAATAAAAGCAAAATACACAAAAAAAAAAACATTTTAACCAAAAATGTATACAAAAAGTAAGAAATTACCATTAATATAGGGAAACGCGCCGACAGAAACCAAGTGCGAATGATGTGCAACAGATGGCCACCCCTACCACTCCACCCCCTGAATTCTTGCCACCGATGCTGATGGCGACGAACAAACCGACGACGACGATGGCGACGGTATTAGCCAGCGCCAATGGCATACACTGAGGAAACAATTGACTTCAATTCATGGACAAATATTTCCAACGATATAAATAGGCTGTTTAGGCTGTTGCCTTACAAATTGTAATATAATGCATCTCAATAAACTATAATCGTACAAATCTCGATGTCCTGGCTAGCTAGAATACCGAGTTGCTTGTTGCATTGGACGATTTTCAATCGAAATAATAATTATTATTTTTAATTATTATTTATTTGCCTACTGTGCACGACTTAAATTGTATTCAATTCCAATTTTCAAACGGGTAATATACGAATGCCTTTAAATTAGTGCGCTAGTCATTAGTCAACAGCAATGTTCAGTTAAACTGAAATACAAAAGAGAAATAATACAAATAATACGAACCGATTGGCAAAGAAAGATACAGAAATAAGTTTGAGTTATAAAGTAGCACAATGGGTCTAATTATAACTTTAGAAAGTTACAAATTAATAATTATTCAATGTACATATTCATTTTGTATAAAATTAAAAATATGTTCTTCAAATATATATACATATATATATATATAAATTCAAGTGGCGCTAATCTGACAGGCATACAAAAGATCCGTAGAAACATTAGCTGTATTCTCAGACTAAGTTTTTCTTCAGTGCAGGAATGGTATGGATCGAGAGGTGAGTCGAGTCGGTGGGCCAACGTTTTGGTGGAGTGAAGACAGCCAGCCAGTGTACAGGGTACACCGATCAACCCACCCGTATCCCAAAACGAATGTTTGGATTTAGCTTTGGCATCGATTGTTGATGTTCATAAACCGACGGCGGCAACATTGAAGACAGCGTCAAAGTTAGCGTCAGCATCAGCATCGAAATTGAATTCGAAATCGGCATCGGCATCGGCATCGAATCCGGTGAGCACTTAGACACTTGAGTTGTACAAAACAGAAAAAAAAAATGAAAAAACAGAAGAAGAAGAAGAAAAACAGAAAACACATAAAACGAAGAGAATAAAGTAGTAGTGAACTGTGCGTGTGCACAAAATGGATCAGGACTGTTTCATCTTAAGGCGTTCGGAGCACAGCAGTTGTCTCCACCAGCAGCCCACAATCTACAGTCCACAACCCACAATCTGAAGCCAAGTCGAATGATGATACAAACATTCGCTGGCGCTTGCTGTTTGTATTCGTTTTAAGGGATAGACAAATAAATGTAAATAGGAGTGCCGAAGAACACTCGGATGTGCAAATGGATTGCCAAATATGTGAGCAAAGGCCAGTCAAACATACTTGGATAACTACAGCAGAGTTGCCTTCTTGAATGGTAACAAACGTTTTTGTACTCTGGGTACAGGGTGGGTACAGGTGGGTAAAGAGAATATTATGTTCCTGTGCAAAAGAATAATGAAAATGCATCAAAATCATACAAGCATTATAATTACTGTTCGATCTGGTGTCTCATCTTTGGGCTCGGTTCTTATATCCTTTTTAATCATTGGTCTTGTTTGCTCCTTGTAACAAAATGTATACATTCGATCTTTTTTCAAAATAACCAAATATTGTGTAATAATCATTATTTGACTGCTTAAACTTTTTTTGTAGTATGGTATTTTCAGATGTACAAAAAATGAAGATCTGTTGTCAAACATATATCCGTGTAAAGCAAAAGCCACATTTTTGGTGCCAACTTATATTAATTTATTATAAGTTCTTCAATTTGGGTGCGCTTTTGGTAATTGTACTAGTTTATGCTATGAATATTGGTTGTTTTCATTCATAGTTGAACTTTATGTATGCTTTAAAGATAATAATTCTATGTAATTAAAATTGATATTCTTAATTACTTATTACGTCTTATATATATTAAAAGATGACCCATTTCTAATACAAATCCCTTAAGCAATATTGTTGTAGCAGTAGTTAAGAGATACATACAATAAAAATTAAATTTTTCCTTACAGACCACTCCTTACTTCAATTTCACTGATTTATTGCCCGACCCTCCCACCGAGAGTGGTACCAAGCCTAAACGGAGACAGGCTACTCCGGCCAGCTGCATGGCTTTCACCCTTGTGGAACACTCCCAATTTTGATAGATGCACGCAAATTATGCCCGTAATGCAGACAATGCCTTCGGCAGGACGAATAAAACAGGATCAACATGGATCATATTAAAAAAAGTTTTGATGGTTTTTTACCACATTTTTACCGTGGGCTAAAATAAATATGAAATATATGATTATATCAAATTTAGACTGCTAAGCTAGCACACATATCTGGGCTCATTATGGCTCATTATCTTTAACAAATTCTAGAAAGATATCTCAGCGACAACAGACAAGTAACAACAGACATTTCACAACAATTTAAGGTTTTAATAAATTTTTAGATTCGATTATTAGATTTGAATGTTTGAGGTATTATTCGACGCGTATGTGAAAAATTATTCTGCACCTAAGCATTTTTCAAGAAAGTCCCACCCAGACTCATCAGCTTCTGTACTTTCCATTCTGCCCCACCCGTTCACATCTCCCTATCTGATAAATAAGAAATTATTTCTCTAGTTAAGACAATACCTTTCGATAGTTATATAGCTCGATAAATATTTAAATAAACTGTGAGCTCCCTCAGGAGATTTGTGAGCTCTCCAAATGATATGATTTGGATTGTGGAAAATAAATACGAATCGAAACAATGGCTGTGTGATCCTGTGATCAGTGATCAGTCTAAAATGGCTGCTGTTCATCCCTTTGCAAGTCAAGAATTTTTAATTAATTACAATCTCTCTTCCCCGATTCCCAATGCGTTTATTCTATGTAAACATGTACTGTGGCGCATTTGGATTCGGTAATTACCCAGTGGCACTAATATTTCCGCGGTTCTCAAAGATGCACGCCGTGACAGCCATAACCAGCTCTGGAAATGAAAAGACCGCAACTCAGGCCGATGCCGAGGCGGCCTTTGCTCTGCTGATCGGCTGATCAGCTTTAGCTTTGCCTTTGCCTTTGCCTTTGACTTTGGATTTGGATTTGGCTTTGGGTTCGGGCTCGGCACGGCACGGCAGCTAAGCGAAGAACTGGCTCTAATAATTTGTACACAGTCCGGGGTTGGGTCAACAAATTGACTTGATTGATCGCAGTAGAAAGCAATATGAAAAGCAGCGGTAACAAGCGGTAATCACAAATAGTTTCCACTGATTTTGAGTTATGGGAAATTTTAAATATCTCAAACGAAATTACGACCCAAATGCCATTAACAATGTTTTGGCCATGACTAAAACACCACATCAAGACCAAAAATCAACCCGAACATAAAAAAAAAACCAAAAAAAAAAGAAAAAAATAACAAAAACCAAACAACAACAGCCAAACATTCACGAGTAGTTCTTTTACTTTGGTCATCGTTTCATATGCTAACGCCGAACCAAGTGAATACTTATGCTGGATGCTTTGAGTAGTTGCTGCTCTCCGTCCACTCGTACACTCATTTCGGACAGGCCATTAAATGTAATGACAATATATGAAGTGTACACTCCCATCCAAGACCCATTCGAAACCCGGCTAAATGAGCAAACATATCATTTCAATAATCACTCTCTTGATGAGCAGAGGCATGGACACTCATTTATTATCGGCATCTGGCGTGGATAGTTGAATTTGTCAAAGTCGCTGAGCATTCCATAACTTTCAATACTCTTGATAAATTTCACTGCAGCGATTTAACGAGCATTCTTCCCGAATACCAACAACATATGTGGGTTCATACCTTAATCACATTAAATAAAATAGGATTTAAATGCATATTCAAAGGGGGTATTTTATTTACATAGCTATTTATTTATATCACTTTCGACTAGACACAGGAAAATTACAAAAGTTTGCAGCTTTGTCTCGTATTAGTTGAGAATACATTTATAATCTATTTCTGGGAACAGTGTAAATTAACGATACAATTAAATAAACTTGATCCGGGTATGGTATACGAGAGCTCATAATCCAAATTTGTAATACAGTTTCAGAGTTTATTCTTAAATCGAAAAAATTAACGGTTCACGGAAAGATCATTTTGATTAATTTAAAACTAAAACTAAAAAAGTAATAAATTGATGTTTTGATAAAACTTTAGGATACAAAACACCACAACTTCTGGCCAAATGTGTTATATCCATAAAATTGATGATAACTTCGATTAGCAGCAATAAAATCATAGCTTTAAGTGAAGTTGTATTTTATGTAGTTGGTAATTAACTCTAGCATTGTAATATTTTCTAAGAATTCAAGTCTACTGCGTCACACTTAGAGAATACTTACCTTATGGCTCATCGATTAATAATACGGAAGAAACAAATTAAATACAATACATACATCTATAGTTAAATATAATATACTAAATTGAAATACATAGATAGGTATTTAAGATCGTGTCCGAGGTCAATATTCACCAACAATCCACAGATTAAATTTGGGGACTCTAGCTGGATTGAACTGAAATTGTGCGAGTTTGTGGTGTTATCGATTTGCGACGATATGTTCCATGTCTCAAGTCTCTAGCTTAAGGGCTGTCGAGCATTATGTATCACAGTATAAAATCAATGAGCAGCCAGATTTTAGATTTTCTTGCTACTTAATTTAGTATTTGACGCAGCTATTCTTGCTCTTACCTACCAAAAGTTGGCAATTCATTGGCCTCAACTTGGCCTCAATGCACATACACCTGCACCAGCTGTCGATGTGGATGTGGCTGTGGCCCATCCTTCGTGCATTTCTTCTTCTTCTACATTTGACATCAGTATCTCGATCTTGCTGTAAGAGTAAATAAGTGCATGACTGCCGATTTTGTATCGGCACCAGTCCCATAGACATGTCCAATTGAGCCATCTGATGTTGAGCACTCAACGTTTTGTCGCATTATTTTCCAAATCACTGTGGCTTTGGGGTTAAAAATGAGTTTTAATTATTTTGTCACTTGCTTATCAACGCCGGAATCGACAAATCTTGACAATAACATGACGTGAAACAATTTGTTCCATTGCCGCGATTGTGACAAATTATTGACAACAATATCAAACACAAATATCAGTAGTCACCGGTCGCTGTAAACCTGGCCCAATCCCAATCCAAAGACAAGACCCAAACTCAAACCCAAGACCAAACTCAAAACGACGAAGCGACAGAATGCTGGCGCCATACCAATACCAGAACGGGGACTGGGACAAAGGCCGGGTCCCGAGTATGAGTACATGCCATCAATCTCAATCTAGTAATGACCAGGCCGAAGCGCCAGAGTAGCAGATTGGCAGACATACACACACACACACACACACACACACACACACACACACACAGAGAGACATACACGCAGACAGAGAGGCAGAGAAGTAACCACTGTATTGATTCCCAAGCCGCTTCAGCTACAAGTCAGCTTCGGTCTCGGCGGCTTCAAGTAAAAGCTACCGTACGCAAGGGCGGATGATTCTTTACATAATTATTACGTTTTACGTTTCTCGATGCAGTACAGAAAAAAGTGCTCGTTCATACCATAGCGCATGGAGGATAAATGACGAACCCTGACAATGGCCGGGAACATAACATAACCAAAGCCCTTGAGCGGAGCAGTCGTCGAATGTGCGCCAAATGTAGAAAGTAGAAAATGTCGATGACTTTTAACTAATCTTAGAAATGTCGGGAAAATGTCAGTCACTATCACAGATCAAGCGTAGAAAAAATCATTAATTTAAATTGCGACCATCTACCCAACTTGACTTGACCTCCAATACGACGGCCCAGAACCCATCGAAAATCAACATCCACATCGACAATAGCAAAAGGAAAAGCAAAGGCCAAGCAGTCGTTGATTGCCATATTGCCCAAGTCAAATTGACCGACAAGGTTGTGGTCGGTCTGCAGCAAAGACTGCCACAGAAATGAAACTCAGTTAAAGATGGAGACTTGTTGGAGAAAGGCGAACGTTAGTGCGTACTCATGTTACTCACTCAGTCTCAGCCATTGGCGCTCTTGCTCTGGCTCTTGCTCGCGCTGAAGCTCTGCTCTGCTCTGTTGTGCTCAGTGAATCATGCTGGGCTCTGGGTTTCGCACAAATTCGAATACACCAAATCGGTGTCAAAAACTCGACTCGGCTCTGTGATTGATCGGCGAGTGCAAGGCCTATGGCTTTGTACGTGAATCAAGAAGTTAGAATGTAGTAGTCGCGAGAGCTCGACTGGCTAGTTATATTGTTTTATTTTAATTATGCGCTGTATCCAGTAAAAATTGGTAAAGTGGCATTATGAAACATAAACGGGCCGAAGGAAGCATATACAATCTTGATCAGCACTAATAGCCCAGTTGATCTGCCCATATCCCTCGATAAAAACACGCCCATTTCAGAGACTATTAGAAATTGTTTAAGAAAACACATTTCTTCTATATTGGACAAACTATATAGCAATAATCGCAAGTATTTACCGTCGACTGTATATATATATATACGATCTGTAACGGCTTGTGCTTAGGGTATCTTCTAGTCGAGCTGTCTTTGGCAGAGCATTTACAGTTGTTAATTATAAACTTAGTTTATTAAGTTTTCGGCAAGTGGACTCTCGTCCACAGAGTATGCAACCTTCGGATGATTGTTCATTGTTAATTGTTTTGACTATTTTTAAATTCAATCTTGTCGATAAATTTGCATACAGACTTTCTAAACTGAAACTGCTTTTAGCGAAAATTAAATAAACTACATTTATATTTAAAATTGAAGAGCTCTCTTCATTGCTAATACATATATATATTAAGTAATCGATGATTATCCTGGACACAGAGTAGTAGACTCCAAATGGAAGCTGACTATTGTTGAATATATTTATAAATGTATGTACATATGTACATTCATGAAAACATTCACCTCGTCATCAATATTATCATCATCATCGTCATTGGCTGGCACATGAGTTGGCAACTGAGCGACTGAGTCAAGAGCTGACCGATATGCGTATGTATTTGAAATATGTCAATATGTATAATATATATTTATATGTATATATATATATATATATATATGTATATTAATGTGTGTATAGCTTATGTAAGTACAAATGTGTGTATGTATCTATGAATATACATGCATGTGTGAACTGGGGGACTTTGTGTCGATAAAACATCAAACAAAATTCCGAAACAAACGATTAATCTTTTGGTCATTTTCATTTTGATTGACGGATGGGAAGTAAATGCGCGCCTGTAACCGATTGAGCGAGCCCATATTGGATACATAGAGATAGAATGAGATGGTGTGTGCGCGAGACAGAGAGGGAGACAGAGATTGTGAGATTTAAATGAGATACAACAGATTTCAAGTGATGCAGACATTATGCAAAGTTGCATAATGCCTACATATAGTCAGCAACAACAACAACAACAGCAACAACAACAACAAAAACAGCAGCAAATCGAGCGAAAATTACATGGCTGCATATCGCACAGATAAAACTTTAGCTGCTTGTTACCTGGTTGCTGCAAGGGGACCCTCGACGTGAAGGTGTTACCATAAAAGGGCAATCATTTGGGCTGGTTCTTTATATGCGGCTCTTATGGCTCTTATACGAGTGCTGTCAGTCAGTGTACGCGTCTACCCTCTCTCTGTGTGTGTGTGTGTGTGCGTGTGTGTGTGTGTGTGTGTGTGTGTGCGTGTAGAAACCGAAAGAGGACAACCAACTAAAACAAATTCAAGTCAAAAGAGCAAAGAAAAAAGAACGCCTACCGCGGAAGCGAGACGTTTGACTGCCCAAACCGGCAATTATCAAAATATGTGCATTAATAATGCGTAGCGGAATGAATCAGCTGCCGACGCTGTGCTGTTGCTGCTGCTGCTGCTCGCTGCTGCCGCTGCTGCCGATGGGGTGAATGTGAATGTGAATGTGAATGTAGTGAATGCGAAAGACACCAGCGGCCAAGACAACGACAACAATTGAGAGCTGGACTAGCGCACGGGGTCAGAGCAGTCGTAGCCGTCGTAGCCGTCGTCGTCGTCGTCGTTCTTCGTCGGCGTAGCTGTGGCACGGTTGACGCCCAATGCAGATTGCGACAGGCAAGGAACACGGGAAGGGAACAGCCACCACCACCACCACCACCAACAGCAACAGCAACAACAATCCATAGCCGAGAGGTATTCATGAGGGCGTTTATGGCCCCTGCAACAGCGCATTTCAATCTAAAAGAACGAGCCGCTTTCGTCCGCTAATTAAAAATGTCCTTCGACGAAGTTAATACCTCTACCTCTACCCAGCCAAAGGGGAGCGCAAGGGCTAGATGACAGGAGTCGAGAGGGTGGGGGGAAGTGTGCGGATGTTGTTATCAATATTTTGATCCACGATGCGGCGCTGGTTCAAAAATAAACAATTGACGCAGTCTCAACAAAATTTGAGATTTAATTCTCATAAATAAATTAAAATATTTGCAAAAATCATTATTAATATTCACACATACTAAGCAAATCATTTTTGATAAGGGACTGCATACAGCGAAAAATAAACAATTTTGGTCTAAATCAAATCAATCACTTTGAGATCGGCATTACTTGAATCTAGTATGGAAAGTATGCATTTTATGTTGCGCAAATTGTTGAATCAATTTATGTACTTTATTTTGAAAAGTATAAGAATTGACTAGAATAATGGAACAACATCGAATCATGTATAAATTATTCTAAGTTTGAATACAATATAACCTTCACTCGAGAACAAATACTCGCATCGATACCATTTATGTCTTTAATTAAGATCAGCAATAATTCATACTAGATACGACTGTAATTTCTATTTGGCTGAAATTAAAATTAGATTAATTTATTTCTCGATTAAGAACTCATATTCAAAACAAACAATAAAATATTTTAATTTGAAGAAAACAATTATCTTTGAAATTACATACCTATTAAATAATATGGCCAGTTATGCGATAGGAGAACTAACCAAGCAACCCATTGCCACCTTCAAATGAAGTTAACTTGGCTCGACGTCGATTTATTACAGATAATTTAAGTGCGAAAAGTTTTAGATTGCGTCCGCTTTTGATAAAACAGAATTTGCAAAGTTAATTTGAATTGTCGCCCTCAAATGTGTCGTTAGGTATTTGCTGGAACTGTCTCCACGCGGTAAGTCTGTCAATTAGCAAAGACGGAGCAGAAGCAATACGGTTTCAGTTCAGGTAAACATGCTCTGGCCCTGTGTGGTTCATCGACGGTATTGCTTGCCACCTAAATCTTGTTTGAAAATACCTTTAAATTTGGTGTTTGAACAGGACAAGGACAAGGAACGTTAACATAATAGTTAGTTGAACGCGTTAGATGAGGTTAGCATCTGAAAAGATCGACAAGATTCCATGCCTAGCTTAACCTTCGGACGTCAACCCGATAATTAGTTTTTGTTCGCCAGAATTGGACTAATCATTTGACTTTGCTATTTTTTTATTTTTATTTTTTTTGGACACAGATGTTTATAAACACATGCTGTATTTGAATGATTTCCGCGAACTGGTTGAGATAAGTACGTGTTGAACATAAATGAATAAGAAATGCAGACTATATACACATTATTTAAGTCATTCAACCAATATTGTAGCACATTGCGATTGCCATATTTGAGTTTTTGATATAAGAAGTCAGGTTTCAATTAAACTTTATTGAAATATTGAATGATCAGTTCTGGTCTGCTCATACACGTGTACTTATGTATGCCAGTTTCCTTAAGCGATTTTTATAGTATGTATAAGGTATGTGCATGAGAAAGATAACAAATGAATAGTTCTTTCCAGATAAATGAATCCAAGATGATTAAAAATTACAAGAAAGTACTCAGTTGCGGGTGCTCGAAGCTTTCTTAAAAGTACAAACAATCACGTACAGGTTTCTTTTGTACCTGTATCTCTACAAATACAAATGTATGTGTATCTATCGACTTGCATGCTAGATCAGCATGCGGGCATCGACTCAGGTCCAATTATGCTTTAACGAAGTAAGTGATTTATTTCCTAAGCAATTCCAAATCCCGAAAAACCCTAATGACGTCAGGCAACCAAAGGCGCACACCGCATTCAGGAGTATTGTTCATCATTGCGCCTATATGGGAATGGGAACGGGAATGGGAATGGGATTGGAGATGGGACTGGAATGGGGTAGGGGTATGGCTTAGCTAAGGCTAGCAAGTATTGTGGATAGATCCAATTGCTAGCTAATGGTTGAAGAGGTGCTCTCTCACTGGGCTCTTTGATGGTCAGCTATTATCTTGGGCTATTCATGAATAAATATATATAAATAGCTGAAATTTCTTAATATTTCTGAATTTATTGAGCGTGACCAGGCCAAGGCCTGCACCTGCCACAGCAAACTATATCGCGAAGTGGAAGTGGAACTGGAACTGGAACTGACTTTGTTGACAAAAGTTGTGTCGAGTCTTCGGCTAAGGTCATTAGCCAGGCTTAAGACTTGCCAGATAGATACTGTATTTACCCAGGGGTTGACAACATTAGCTCGTAATACACGTTGCAGCCTCGCCTTGTCCACATCCACATCCACAGCCACATCCACAGCCACAGCCACATCCACTTGTACATTCAATTCCACTGATTATGTATTCATGAATAAGTTAATATGCTGCTCAATGCCTCCTTTCACTTGCACATTGTCGCTTATGCGCGCTTCATCCCTCCCTCTCTCTATCTCCCTCCCCCTCTCTCTCTCTCTCTCTCGCTCTCGCTTGTTGCGACTGAATGTTGTGCGTGTAGTCTAAGCAAAAAAATAAAAAATAAATAAAAAACAAAAACAGAAGACGCAGCAGAAGACATTGGCCGCCCCGTCACCGTTTAGTTGGAAATGTTGCGGCATAAAACGAATGCGCGAACTACTGCGGCATGAAATTAAATCCAACTTCATATCTGAGACGCTGCTCACTGCTATCTTGCATATCCAAGTGCTGGTGAAATGCAACGGCAAAAGCCCCACAGATATTCAACAGATGCACCACATGCATGTGGCCATGTCCGAAACAAAGAAAACTCTTCTCTGTGGCTCAGGCTCAGGCGGTTGTCCAACCGTGCCATGTCCATGTCCATATGCTTGTGCATCTGTACATCCAACTGGGTGTGTGTGTGTGTGTGTGTGTGTGTGCATAGAGAGGGCACTTGTTCAGTGCCCCAGAAACGAAACAGAAAACGGCAAACGAAGCAGCGATGATCGCTACATTTTCTTAAGTTTTTTTCTTTTTCTTAAGTTTTTTTTTTGCCTTCGCCTTATTAATGAGCATCGTGGAAAGTGCGACCAAATGTGACGTTTAAATATTCATGAATCAGTAACTATAACGCAGTTCCAGTTCCATTCACAGACACGTGCAATACACATATACACACACACACACACACACACACACACACATACATACATTTATATATCTACATATATATGCATGTATCTACAATCTACTTCCGTCGCTAGACTTTCATTTACATACCTATTAGTCTTGGCCAAAATGACCTAAGGGGTTTATGGTCTCGTTTGTAGATTTGCTGGCTTTGTCTGCTTTTGTCAACGGACCCCAATTAGCTATATAACTTAATAGTTTTAAAATGAAGGCAGATAAATCATCATTCCGAATTATAAATAAAACTGCTTAGCGAACTTCAAGTCACAAATAAATGTTTCTCACAGTTTTATTTAAATGTGGTAAATGTGGTAAAAACAAGGCTGCCGATTTGAATCAACAGATCAGGCCAAAGAACTCCTAATCTCAAGATTACCTACAGGTAAACACAGGCTAGCTGTAATGAGTAGAATACTTTTCAACCGATTTTGCCATCTGAAGCATCAGTCTGATTTTGAACGAAAGAGCTATAGATCTCTGGCCAGAGGATGTGTTATAGATTAGCAATGACGTTAGCTTTCTACCTCACTCCATCCGCTGTATTTAAGTCTGTTCGTCAATCAAGAAAAGGGACACAATATTTTGAGGTGCCAACAAGCTATTTGACTTGTCGTTGGCTCGTTTGCCACAAATTTTCCCCTTTATGCGATGTGTATTTCTCAACAAACATTGCATTACGCATTATGCATTAATGCCCCCCGGCCTTGCAAGGGGGCTGAGGCCTGGCTAATGACCGCGGTTTGGAGAGCAGCCAAATTAAACCATCATAATTTGAGTAATGATTGAAAACCCAAGGGTATTTGGCATTTGTAAGGGTATTTTTTTAAACTGAAACTGAAACTGGAACTGGAACTGGTGCTAAGGCATCGCGATTGTTTTGGTGGCTTCCTGATTTGCATATGTAAATTTGAGCCAGCGCCACCGAAACGCCGTGGCTGTTGTCTCATCTGCCTGTCCGGGTCCTGGTCCTGTACGTGTGGTAATGGCTGTGGTGCCTGCATTTGCTTTGGGCTGATGCTCAACTTTTCCCTAAATTAATATCGCAATTTGCATGGTGCAAGTGTTAAATAAGTCGTTTATTGCATATTAAAAGACAGCCAATTTCCATTAAATTATTACCATGTGCTTAATAAGTATATCAGAAGCCGTATTGCTAACAAGATGATGATGTCTCATGTGACCCAAAAGACAGCCGCTGTCTGTTGAAATACCCAAACTGGATTCTCAAATCTAAAATGTTTCAAAAGACAAACAAGGCACACTTGTTGCTTTGCGTGTACACATCTATTAGGAAAATATAAACGATAACATAAATTTCTTCTAGTCGAAGAAAATCTTGATAATATTAAGAATACCTTTCGATCGGGCAGATCGGACAATCGTGGTAAACTGTTAAATCTACTTGCATATATATTCTAGTCGCTCTTGACACTGTGGACTCCATTGTGATCAAGATTGGGCCAATTGCGCAATATCTGTTTGAGAAAGATTGGCACATTGATTGCATTTGATTGTTTCGGATGGCTGTTGCCCTATTGCTCAACACACATGTTGCATGAGGCATGTTGCATTCTGTATGTGGCCATTGCCGCTGCTCGTTACCCGCCAACAGCAATCGGTGCAATACCTATGGTGGTCAATTGTTGCTACGACTATGCCGAATATTCACCGTTCTTCTTCAGTTGCAATCGTGTTGGCGCCGTCACCAGCAAACTCCGACTCCGACTCGGACTCAGACTTGGACCCGCGACTCCCCCGAGACACCTTGCGGAGGCAGCGCTCGCTCAAGCGTTCACCCAGTGTGCGTCGTACTCGCGTGCAACTGTGAAACCTGAGCTCAAGGTATAGCTATAGTTATTGTTGCAGTAAACAGTAGCACGCACACACACACACACACACACACCTAGACGCAAACACATGGAATATGCCTCCATTAAGGCTGCAAAAACCACAGTCTCCATCTGCAGAGTGATGTCCAACGCAGGAGGAACAACGTAGTGCAGCAGGCAGTTTATCGCAAGCGTCCACTCAGAAAAAAGGCCCTGAAAGTAGCTCTAAAAATGAGAAAGTTTTCTTTTTGTTTTTTTAGGAAACATTTTAAAATATGAGAAAAAAATGTTCTTAAAATTTGATAGGCTTGAACTAAATCGACAATCCCAAAAATATGGTGTTTTTTTTCCTATCCTATAATAGAATAAAGTAGTTCGAATCTCGGCGTAAGTTTGCAAATTTTTCAAATTAAAATTGTACTACTTTCATAAATTGAACTATCTAAAATGTTTGTGTTTGCAGTGGTTATTAAGGACCAAGATATACCGGCCAAGGCGGTTCCGCGGGAGTGGCTGTCCTTTCCATACACTCTCCCTTTTCACACTCTCTCCACTTTACTTGTATTATATAGAAATAATAAAACACACACACAAACATACTTACAAAAACTTAAAGTGTTTTTGAGTTAATATGGTAGTTGAATTGAAGGCATTATTGCAGCTGCTGATATTGCAGCTGGGACTTCTCGCCGAAAGTGTTCATGTGCAGAATAATTTGTGTTTCAAATACGCGTCAAATACTCCAATCTGATAGCTGGATCCAAAAGTTACTTCATTTCTAACATTTTGTGGAACTGCTCTGCTATCATTAACCGAGAAGTGTTTGTTCTTCCCTTCGATCGGTCGCTTAGCTGAAATGCCGCAAGTACTTCACACTTGACACTCCCACAATTGTCAAGCCAAATAAGCCAAGGAAACAGTTCCGTCAATTTTCATAATTAGGCTTGGAAATTTCGCAGCTCTTGGTGTATTCTGGGTATAATCTGGGATAGTCCGAGTTTGCCAGATTTCACCTCTTTATTGTATCTACTATTAATATAATCATACAAGTGCCTTACGTACGTTGTCCGTTGACTTGAATATTATTTTAGTAATAATTGACCCCTTTAAGTGTATATATATATATATATTATTGATCAGCATCAAATCGACTCGGCTCGATACAACTGTGTCCGTGTTTCCATGCGAACTTGTTCGGTTCTTTTCTGTAGGCTATCGATGTATCGGAACCCGCCGAATCGCGAAACTATATCATATTGGTGTCATAGGAACAATCAGTCAAAAGATGAGTTATTGTACAAAACCACGACATTTCTTCCAAAAATGAGTTAACTAAACTTTACTTGTTTTATTTGGCTTTCTTAATAGCCGAGTGCGGCGTACCCCTTAGTGAGGCACTCGAGACAGGAGAATGCTCCATATTATCGAAATAATATTAGGCAAATGTCATTGGGTTCCCAGATAAGTTCCCAATTACTTAGTAAGTTGAATGACCTGCATGGTTGATGCAAGAACAAGAAGGCGAACAATCAAATATATGATATTGAATAGTTTTGCTGTGTAACTTTGGCAGCTTCAAATGTTTCTCTGTGGACCTTACTTGGAAGAGCGAAAAATTAATCATGTTCGTGATTCAGCTTGGTCTGTCAAACGCAAATGTCACATTGATGAATGATTATCGTAATTAAGCGGATAACGACGTCAGGGACTTAACAAGGACTCGAGCTCGCCCCTTCCATTAGCCTCGTATCTTGCTGTCTCACACTGTTTTTCCCTGCCCAAGGCGTTGTGTGCAGTGTTGCCAATTTTTGGAAAGCTGGTTAAAGCTGTTTATAAAGGTAAAGGAAGCTACAATTATCGGAATATTTAACAAGAAAAGAGACAGAAAAAAAAGAATTTGAAAATATTTCAATTATCTTATCAACATTATAATGTTATTCAGGTCCATTCTACATTAAACTTCTTTAAAAGGTTGTCAGTTATCTACACTTAATATTTGGTAAATAGTATCTCCTAAATTGTGGACGATTCAGCCTTTTGAATTCCGGGCAGAAGTTGGAGTGGCCGGGAATTTTTTCTTACCGAACTTGAAGGGATGTTATCAGCAATCAACCTTCCAACTAGCCTTACAATTGTGTAATATATATGGAAATTATTATTTTGAGTTGAGTTGGTCTGCAGCAGACTTGAAAGAGTATTGCAAGTGTCAAGTCATTTGCTTAAATATAATATTCTACTTTCGGTATTAGAGCAGAAAAAGCCCGCTAACGTACCGAATCTGGCGGGAAAAGAGCAGAATTGACAACTCTGGTGGCATGGACGGTGACACTGCGACATGTGCAACTCGATGAGTTTGTCTTCAATCAAAAGCGAGAACACCTAAATGTAGCAGGACACACGAACACAAATACACACAACTTTTGCTACATTTCGAACATATTCTGGTAATGAGGCGAAGTTCTGTGAAACAACGTTGCAAAGTGATTGCCAGAGTCAATTTTCAGTTATTGCCCATAAAGCTGGTCAAAATCCGAGTGCTTAAGGTCAAAGTGCGCTCTTAACTAATTTAATCTATATTCTCGCATATGAATGAGCTTCGCACACAGAACGTGGGATGCTTGACAGAAACGGCGACCCACACAGCGACACAGACACAGATGCAGACACAGACAGAGGCAGAGACAGAGACAGAGACAGAGAGACAGAGAGACGGGGACGGGGACAGAGTTAGGGACAGGTTCGGGGAGAGGGGACTGTCTTCAAAAGTCAAAACACAGACGGAATAAGTCAACTCGATGCCATCACGGCAGCCGAGTCGAGCCATCTGCGAAATTAAATTGTAAATTTTCAAAGCTCCTGGGACAAATTTCTATCTTTTATATGTTTTTACGTCTGCGACGATGAAGAGGTAACGAATTATGGCAACAACTACGCCGTAAGCCTTAAGGGCGCGTGCTGGGTGGGTTTCTGGGTGTCTCGAGGTATCTCTCTCCGTTTATCCCACCTCAGCCGACAGTGGCTGCAGCCGTATCTGGGTAGGGCACCCACATTTATGTGTGCGTGTGGCCACATTGTCTTCCGCCCGTGACTGTGGCTCACCTCGGCGAGACAACTCGGAAACTAAAGCTACAAACGGCATCTGTCCTAACCAACAGAACAGTGACTCGACACGAGACACGAGACACAAGACACAAGACACAAGAAACAATAAACGGCTCATGGGAAACAACAGACATGCCCTGCAACTGTCCATGTATTCACGCTCACTCTCATACTCATACTAATAGTCATACTCACACTCACACTCATACTCATACTCATACTCACACTCGTACTCATGCTTATATTTAAACTTAATACATTTGGGTGCACTGGTCGCGACGAAGCGTCGATAACGGATAAGTTAGTACCTACTAACATGCTATATATATCTATCTATATATATATGTATACATACATGGACCTATTAGATTGACCAAGCATCAGCAAAAGATAAATTAGAACCCTCTTTCAAACAAGAACTCATCATATACATAATATTATTATTATTAACGATTATGCTACATATATCTTTGAAATGGTGGCACTTATTTGTATCGATATATATTTATATCGATAGTCATTTGATTGTTATTCAGATTGATTATATCTATATAGTTTATGGTTTCGGAGTTGCTTCATTCGGCCTGTGACATTCGTTTGTACAACTCCATTATACCCTATTTATACATTTTTAATGGATTCAGGGTATAAAAATCAGTTTGTCTCTCAGCTGGCAGATAGAAACACATAAAGAAATAGTTAGGCGTTGGGAGCGTTGGTAGCGGGTAAACAAGTATAAAAGACGGGGACAAATGTTTATGAATAGTCTTGACATTTGACAGCTTGTTTATTTTATTTCGTCACATTTTCGTGATGATTTGTAGGCGGTTTAGCGCCAATTACTCCACGAATTTCAAAATGCAGACTGTAAACTAGTCTTTAAAAAGAACACGTTGGCGCCAATTCCCCAATAGATGCATGTATATTTTTGGAAATACCCCTTACATTTCAAATACTACTTTTATAAACCTAATCTTATGTGATTATTAACCAGTTTATATAACAGATGGGGCGAAATTTCCAAAATAATTTGTAGGGGAAATACATTTTATTTATAATAATTTCATTTGAATACTTTAATACTACAAAACTACAAAAGTAGTACTACATACTACAAAAGCAAATCGATGTAGTCCATTTATATTCTACAACTTTAAAGCGACACTTAGCAATTCTTTCACAGGTCGGACAATTAATTTGTTATTCATGCTCACTTCCATCTGCTCTACACTACATCTTCCACAATCTTAGAGCTCGGGTCAGCTAACTTGAAAGGTAGTCCTACAAAATGAGGCTCTTTTCCATCAACTTTCTGCTGGCATTGTCCCCAGTATCAGAGAATTACCACTAAGCAAACATATATTAGTGGTATTATTGTTTTTGAAATGTTTAAGTATGTGTAAGCATTCGATTGAAAACACCGAATACATCAGATATGTACATGCATCAACGAACGATTTGGAGTAGAATAGTCCCGAGATCTTAAACGTAGGGATCCGGGCACATGTGCCCACTGCCGAGTGTCGAACTTCCCATTGTGAATGGTATCTGGCTATGGCTAATGAGTGTGAAGCAATAATACGTGATACCAATGTTACTAATGCCACAGTTTTTGGCATTTGCAGATCTGATTGGTGGGATTACGCAGCGGCTTTGAAGGGCTTTGGTGTCGACTTTGACAATAAGTAAATTGTTGACATTCAATTAGAAACAAATGCGTTGCTTTTGCCTTTTGACATGCCGTTTTAATGGGCAATCGGAATTTGTTGGGCAGCTCAGGGGTGTGAGTGAGTGAGTGAATGAGACCCAGACCCATGCCGAGTCACAGACCGTAACTGAGAGCCGGGCAATAACTGGGACAGGGAACGAGACGGACAACGACAACAGCAACAACAACAAGAAGAGCAACAACAACAACAACAGTAAACACAGCGAGACCGAGACGGAGACCGAGGCCGAGACGAAGAAGTTGCCATTTTACTTAATCCAACTTAATGGTCATGTATCGCACTTGATCGTGTCAATTTATCTGTCAAACGCGTAGTCGTTTAATTTCTGTGACAGAAACGCGATTAGTAACGTTCCATTGTGACAGCAGCAGTAACGGCAACAACAACAACAGCAGCAGCAGCAACAACAGCAACAGCAACAACAGCGACAGCAACAACAACAGCAAACAGCGACAGCGAACAGCATCAGCAATCAGAAATTGTTGCGCTGGCGCTGACGAGTTGTGCGAGTGAAGGAGTCAGGTGTCAAGCTGGTCGTGGCAAGGTGTGGGACAACGTGGAAAGAATGCCACAGCGATATCTGCGTCACAGCCAGCCTCGTTGTTCAAGGCTAATTCTGTCAGCTGTCAGCGCTGTCAAGAGTTGTGTGGCGATTCTCTAAATTGTCACCGTTGCAAGAGTTTGGTTTTTGATATGCTTGCCCCGCACTCAAGTCTTCAACAAGCAGCTGGCAACAAGCAGCTGAAAAGAGCATTAGATACAAATCGCTGAGTACAATGACAATGACAACAGAAACAACAACAAAGCTTCCAGCAACGATTACAAGTGTCAGACAAACCATAACCATCAAATACAATAACAGCTGACTCAACTTGCCAACTTGATCGTTTTCGTTGATTGCGCACATAAAAAATGATTTATTTAATTTTATCTCATGCAAACTATTTCATACAAGTTTTAGGTAACCAATCTTAAGAGTCGTCAGCGCTTTAAGCGTTCGCTTTAATTAACAAGCTTACAAATTTACATTCTCAACTGATGTGTGTATTATTCTTGGGACCAACTACTGCGATCTAGTTGGTGAAGAACCGATGCTGATCCAGCTAACAGTAGCATCAGTTGCAGCTAGTTGTCACAACAGATTCCGAGAGATTGTGCTCCGTTTACCGGGATGACTTCCCAATCAATAATCAGATCAGCAAGAGAAAGAATTGGCAAGTATCTGAAACTGTGAAGCAAGATTGGATTAGCAGAGCCAAGCACGCTCAGAGGCTTCCCAGAGATTTGTTAATATTGAAAATGTGATTACAGCAGTAGATAGTTCCAATAATAATAAGATAAGACAGACTTATCTGAGACAATTATATTATCGGGTAGTTGTTGCAGATGTTAAGGAAGATGTTGCAAACAATTATTCAAGCTTACCTTAACGATTAATTGAATTTATTGTCTGCTGTTGCCGCCATCGAAACTCAAATGAATAAGTTTTTGGTGTACATTTATTATAAGCGGCAATAATGAAAATCTGGGGTCACTCTAGCAATCCAATAAATGAAAAGCCAAAAAATACAACAACAAAAAAAATAGTCTTGCCACGAAAGGGGAACTGGAAAAGGGGCAAGGCGCAAGTCGCAAGTCGCAAGGCAAGCAAGAAAGAGCAAGAGATAGAGCAGGAGAAGGACCAGGAGCAGGAGGGAGTTGAAGAACCACTGCTGGCTAACTATGCATGAACCAAGCATTTCGTCCATACTTACGACACCCGTGGGAGCAGCCAATAATTTCAAATCGGACACATGCACACTCACGCACACACGTACAATACACACACACACACACACACACACACACGCACACACACACACATCGACCACACCCATGCACTCATGAATCAATGGCATACATATGAGTATCCGTCCGTGCTAGCATTTGAATCCTTGAGCGACCCGCAATTCCAAAATAACAAAATGCCACTGCTTGAATTTGAAATTTTTTTTCACATCACGTAGCTACTTGAAAGTCGACCGCAGAGCTCCGCTTTTGAATTTTCTTATGTACCTATACCTATACAGTATATACGTATGTACATATGTGGTATATACTCATATACTAAATAGTCAATGCTTATATGTACATATAAGCATCTACATACACACTTAAACAACTCTCCACCTTAGCAAAGAACACAACTTGACTTCGAAGGATTTGTTAATGCATTCGTTATTTCTTGTCTTTTTGCCAAGCATTGACAAACATTTTCAAGCTGTCTGACTTAATTTCAACTCTTCGTTATTCGTTTATTAATAACCATAAGATAAGGTGCAATTAAACAATAGTGGAAAGATTGTCGCCTTAACTGTCTATGACTCCTTGATAAATGCAAAGAGTCAAGCGACGAGAAACAGAAATTAATTTATAAATTATCCAAATTATGGATGTACAGAGAGAGAGAGAGAGAGAGAGAGGGAGGGAGAGAGAGAGAGAGAGAGAGAGAGAGAGAGAGAGAGAGAGAGAGAGAGAGAGAGAGAGAGAGAGAGAGAGAGAGAGAGAGAGAGAGAGAGAGAGAGAGAGAGAGAGAGAGAGAGAGAGTAGCACTTCTTCTACGTATTCTTCGTAGTCTTCAGTTTTAAAGTATCCTCCACTTGATATATCTTTTGTGGCAAAAACAAGTAACGCCAGTTGAGGTCTTTGTATAACAATTTTGAAGAAATGCAATTTAATTAAATTTGTAAAACGAAAAATATTCAAAAATTGTGCTGGCTCTGCAACAAGCAAGTGAATTTCCATGTCGAGAACGATACTTAATGAAAAACATACTCAACTACAAGTTCTAACCTGAATAGGTTGATAATTGACCTAAAAAAAGGATATTAAAGTTGCAGAAGAAAGCATTCGTCACAACAACCTCCTCCACTTTAAGGAATAATCAGCAACAATAAGAAAATAGGAATATAAACATATATTTCGTTGGAAACAATAGTTAAACTTTGATATGATGACACATTGTATTAAACATAAACTATTTTTGACAAAATTAATTTATTCTTCTGTTTTCCTTTCGCACTCATTTAGAGACTTTTCTATTTCTCGTTGGAAATGCAGAATGCAGAACTGATGGATATGCAGTAACTAAATCTATGGGCTATAAATGAATGCATTTAGGCCCCCATTTTGTGGTTCTTCCCGTCTATTGGTGGTGGCAGACTCCAATACAAATCAAGTAAAACTGGGATCAGAGCTTAGATACTTGTGAGGAAGTGACCTCATGTGCACAAGTAAACATGTATGTACCATACATTTGTACATAGTCCAAGATAGAAATAGATATATGGAATGTTGGATGAGTTTGCGGTTGCTACTGTTTGTCGCTATACCTTTTTGTATTGTGTCTTTGTCTTTGTTGTTGTTGTTGTTGTTGCTATTGTGAAAACTGTAGCGAAATAAAATGAAATATTTCAAATGACCACGTCTTGGCTATTTTCCGTTACATTATGGTAAAATATTACTGTGCCATGCGCTCTGTACTGGCCATAACATGCTCTCGTGTCCGATGGCTGTCTAACGGTCCAAAAGTCCAACGGTCCAGTGTTCCGTGCAGCGGCCTCTTGTTGGGGAAAGCGTGAAGCGTATAAAGTCATAAGGGTTTATGCATGAATTGATTGCAGCAGCAGCAGAAGCAGCAACAGCAGCAACAGCAACAGCAGCAGCAGCAAAGTCCGCACCATCACAAATACTACCATCACCAACAACACCACCACCACCACCACCACCACCACCGCTGGAAGCAGTCGGACACTTGCAGGCAATATACTCGTAATAAAAGAATAAGAATTATATGCTTTTGTGTAGCATTTCGCTTTAATAATCTATGAAGTGGCTACAATAGCAACAACAACAGCAGCAGCGGCAGCAACAGCAGCAGCTTCTTAGCTCGAACCAGTTCTCTGTCTTTGGCAGCTAGTTGCTGCTGGCCAAGTTTGGAGCGTGTGGCGGGGCAAGCGCAGCTGTGCCAGCTCAATTGCCTGTGGCTGCTCATTGTCTGACTCGGGAGTCGAACTTGGACAACTCGCACTCGCACTCGGACTTTGACTTTGACTTTGACTCATGGCAGCCCAGCTGCATTGACAAGTGAAATATTTGACATAATTAAATTTTGATACAAGTCCATAACTATTAGACATTCCGGATATCTCGTTAGCCCCACCGCAAAGCAAAACACAACGACGACGACCAGCACACAATGGACGGACAGATTTGTGCCCGGCCCATACGAACATGTCCATGTACATGTAGACCAAACATCTTTCATCCTGCGGCGTGTCAAGGCACGTTATTCAGACTTTGTTGACTTCGTGACTGACCAGCGGTCGTCCTGAGACGACAAAAACCAAACACTTGTCTCACGTACCAGCGTTGACGACCTGCAAATGCTGCTGCTGCTCCCAGTTCCACTCCCGCTCCTGCTCGTGGTGCTACCAGTTCTTTGCGGGAATTCCACTTGTCATTAACCTTGTTATTAAAACACTTTTGTTTATGACCATAACATCTGATGTCCCAGCCAGCCTGATGAGGGGACAAACTGTACAAATAACAAATAACTTACGTGCATTGTTATATTTGGTGTGAGAGCCTGACCATTTCCACATAACTCAGGCCACAGGCCTCGGGCACAGGACATAGACTTGGCGCCAACAGTCGACAGACAAAAGACACCTTGCACTCTCACTCGTCCAGTCAGTTCAGCCCCCCCACTTTCAGTCCCAGTCCAGTGCTGTGCGGCCGTTAAAGCTTCCGTTGCCTGGCACTTGGCGACCATTTGTTTTCCGGTGATCATCGCAATGTAAACGAAATGTGTTCAATTTGTTTCTGCTGCAAGCACACGTATAAAACACACTAATTTGCGGCATCGCTTCTGGACATATCAGCAATTTGTTTCAAGCAGCTGTCCCCAGAATATACACACACACACACACACACACACACACACACTCATACTTACACACACAGACATTCGTAGCCGTAAGTGCCAACTGTGGTTAATTTGCCAACAATTTTACTTGCTCACTCCTCACTCAGCCAAACGCCAAATTGACAAAACCCTAAAAAAAAACAACAAAAAAAAAACAAAAAAAAAACAAAAAAACGCAAACAAAGAAATCAGATTCGGGGATTTTGCGTTTTGTGCCGCTTTTCTTCAGAGTGAGAAGTTTTGAAATGAGCAAACTGAATTTGGAATTTGATTGTTCTTTGTAATGTTCCTGCTTATAAATAGAAGTGCAATAAATCACAGTAACGTTGATTTAGTCAACTCTAGGTCTGAACAACATTCATTAAACAGAATCAAATCTTAATTAAACAATGTAAACATTCTTGGGCATCTACACAAGGTATACATATTTCATTGATCTTCATTGATAGCCGAGTCGATTTAGCCCAATCTGTATGAACAAGCCGAGGATTTAGTATAGAAGCTTAATTTTTTGAATGGATAACTGCCACTACAATGTGAATTAAAGCCGAATTAAGGCCAACTTCTTGTCGGACTGTCAACAGCATTCCAAACTGTTTTACTTATTTTTGATTGCAAATCAAAAAAAAGATGCAACTTTAGTACGAGACTTCAGGCGGCGAAGTAGAGATATTTAAGTAAAATGATGAGATAATATGGGGTTCATTTGTACAAATGATCATGGGTATTGTCGCTTTTTGTCATAATCTTCGAGAAGCATTACAGCGTCGGTCGTTATGAAATCTGAGACGCAGCCCGATCGAAAACCACACTCAAAGCCCAGTGGCTGACCAGCAAAACAAAAGTAGCCGCTGCCACATGATTGAAGTGCAGCATTAACTCCAAGCCCTGCTCAGCTATCAGATGATGTTCAAGCTAATAAAAAAGGGAGCAAGATTTGTCGAATGCACGATGCCCTTTGGTGACCGCTTGGGTGAAACACATGCCTAAATTTAGCTACTTTGAGTGAATGCAAAGTAAATCACTTCGGAAGGGTATCAAAACGGGTGATGAGACACAATCACCGCAAACTGCTTACTCTCATTATACCACTTTGATCGGGCCAGATTTGAGATGGAATCACACCAAAACCACATTCAAGAAGTCGTGCCTTTGAGCCATTTTTTCAACGTAAGCTGAGACCAAAACGAAAAAACAAAAAACTTTAAAGCCAAGAGGCTGAAATACACTTAACTAAACTAAAGGTAAGAAAATTTGGTATGACTCAACTATATTAAAAATCTTGCTTAGACATTTAGACGAATCGCTGGGCTTCGGTAAATACTGATGACAATAAACGATGTGCTTGGCAAGCTTGGCAAGTTCCTTAAGCAAATCATAAACCATGTAACAAACACAATCGACTAGTTGAAATGGCCCAAGTCTGCCGTTCATAGTTTTTGCCCTCGATCTAATCTTTGCATTCAAAGGCTCCACTTGGACGGTGGTCCCATTTGTTGCAGCCTTGCCTCCGCGATTCGGTAACCGCTCCTGGTGTTCCTACTTTGGCAGCTACTGTCACTGTGTTGCATGTGTAATATGATTCCTCTTTTGATGCCAAATGACAAATCAGATACAAGTCGCGCCTCACGAATCGAGCTCTGGCCATTGCATTGACAATTCGCTGGCTGGCAGTCCTATGCTACTGCTAGTCATGCCGGATTTAATAAAGCCATGCCAAAGGGGGTAGATGGTAGCTAGATTCAGTAATAAGACCAGCATGCATATTGTATGACTCGTTCCTTCAGCTCTTTCAATCTGCTCTGAGCTGCATAATAATATTGTCGAGTCTTTAATAATTCCTCCTAACGAAATTGCGTAGAAACTCATTAACGAACTCAAAGGGGCCCAGCTCACGGATGGCGGATGGGGCGGGTGCAGAAGTTGGAGGAGGCTCAAATTGAATTCCATGCTTCAAGTGCGAGCATGTTGCTGTGTTTGTTGTTGGGTGTTGTTTATGTAAGAACTGCTTTGGAATTATTTATGAACCCGATGGGAAAAGCTTTGAATGTGTCGCAATGCCTGCCACGGGCCTTGCCTGAATACCTAATTCCGGTTGCGTCCCCCTTTCCGGACGGCGTGGCAGGCACCAGAACCTGGGGCCGCACAACTGGGAATACATTTGCTCAAAAAGTGGCGCATCGTGCAATAAACAAAAGTGTTTTCCAATATAAGAAACGTTTTATCCTATAATGTGGTAATCGCTCGCGTAAAAGGCGACAAATCATTTAAACCCTTTCCCAACCCATTGACCGGAGCAGCCACTCCGTCCACGCCAGGACTGTGCCCGCCTGTGGCTGTTGCCTAACGAATGTAATGCCATGTATCCATTCAGTCATTCGGTACAAGGGTGACAACAATAACAAGCAACAGCAGCCCTCGCTTCCGATCCTGTATCTTCTACCCACCACCCCACCCCCCATGAATCTGGGCCCAGGGCGGAGGCGAATCACACACTCTAACCCCCATTGGACCCCCCCCCCCCTTCAAGCTGAGCTGAGCTGAAAAATGTATGTGCACACGTTAACCCTTTGAGCATTGGGCGAGTAGTCAAGTCCTTTGGACACAACCAGGGCCCCTGGGCAGCTAATGGTAATGTTGCATGCAGTCGCTCCTTTTCAAATTGGGCATCAGTGGTAGCATCATCAAGGCGGTAGCTTTTAGCTGGTATACGAGTTCGGTATATTGTAGCTGGTAACCCCCCCCCCCCACATCCCCTAACCCCCCTTTCTGCATAGAGTACACCGCACCTTCCCGGCATGCTAAAGGCCAATTCGAATGGGCCATGAATCTCTTCCGCCTTGCCCGTGCCAAAACATGAAAGTGAAATTTGTTTTTTATGACATCTTTATTCAGGCTAAATAAATACAAAGTATTATAGTGCCAGGGGACATTTGTGGGTGGGTTAGAGTGACCCGGTTCTCGGTTGCATTTCATTCCATTTACCCCATTCTGAGCAGCCTTCATATTGATTAGCCAGCCGTTCATGATAAATAAACCATTATGCAGTTATCGTTACGGCGTACACCCATCCAAAATAACGGCGTGAAATTCACTCGCCGCAATAATGTTGCCAACAAATGCGAGCCACATATCAAAAATGTGAAACCCAAGAGACCCATCATTACCGGCTAACAAATTATCTAAGTAAATCGATAACTTCCTTGCAAAAAAATACCATTTTGGTATGAATTCAACATTTTTCCAGCTAAAATCTTGGCATTCGGCAAATGTAGCCGATCCAGCCGAGTGTTAAGGTTTCGATATATTTAGATTTAATCAGCCTCGACGAGCCGCTTACAAATTGGCCACGTTCAACAAGGACACACTAAGTTGGTCATCAAGATTACGGAGAACATTTCCAGCTGACATAAAACTGGCAATACTCGTAGCAATACGCAATCGGTTCAGATTTTAGTGGCTACAAGAAACTGTTTTCATTTGATCCATTAACTTATTTATAAGATGCCCAATAAATAGAGCCGTGTTACTGTTACTTCCATCACTATGAATAGGAATATGAATATGAATATGATTTTCCCATCCCTGCTGGAACCCCTGGGAAATCGCTCAATTGGCAAAATGAAAAGTGTCCGAAAATAAACTCACAAATAGACAGTGCCTCTGTGCCTCCATTACAGAGCATAAACTTCTCCACCAAGACATATATATATATATATATATAGACACATATAGACACACATACAGATACAGATTCGTGTGGATAGCCTTTTAGAGGCATTCTCTATTCTCTATTAGATTGCTCTGCGCTTATGAATTTTCGATTAATCAACGCATGACTTTCATTTGCTGCTCTTCTCTCCAAGTTGTGATGACATATCTGACAGGATGAAAGATTGTGCGACGGCGACAGCGACGGCGACAGCGACGGCGACAGCGACGGCGACGGCACAGTTTCGACAATTTCATTTATGGTAATTTGCATGTTCAACAAAGGTCGTGAAATAAATAGGGACAACAAATCAGGACACGCCGTCGTAAGCGTCATGTAAATTGTGTCTGCCCGCCTCTGGTAATTGTGCAGGTTGGCAAGGGCAAGGTGATGGGGGGAGGGCAAGGGAGGACTGTTGCCGGAGACACGCCCGAACATGTCATCGAGGACGGTACCGTTTAGCCAGTAAAAATGAACAGCAGAGGCAGGAACAGCAGCAAGCACCAGCACCAGCACCAGCAGCACCAGCAGCACCAGCAGCACCAGCAGCGCCAGCGACAAGTCCCATGTGAGCAGTGAAGTTTTTTAATCAAGCCGCCTGTCAAGTGTTTGCAAAACAAATACCGCGCTTATCCATCAATCAAAACACGCAATATGGCAGCGTGACTTTCCACAACTAAGCAGCGTAGCAGCAACAGCAGCAACAACAGCAGCAGCAGTCGCAGCAGTCGCAGTAGCAACGGCAGCAACAGCAGCAAGTGGTTCTTGACACTTGGCTGCTTGGCGAGTGCTAAACCATATGGAACGAAGCGGAACAATAAAGCGACACTGTCAAACATTTGCATACACGACACCCACCACACCACCGCGCCACCACACACAACAACAACAACAACAGCCAGCGAAACAACGAACCACGCACTTCATATACACACACAGGGCACACACACAGGGCACACACACACACACACAGAGGGCACACACAGCAGTTGACATGGGCGGTCGGTCACCAACACAAGCATACAATGGGATAGGTCTGTGCATATTTTCATTCTTTTTAATTGCAGCTAATCAAGCTGTTAACTTCGTTACACTTGATACAATCAAAATGTTAAATCGGAGTTGAGTTCCACATCCAGAGAGCTGTCAACAGCCAACAGTTTTTTTGTTTAATCAGGAAAAATAATTCTTCCTGAATTTTAGAATATTACCATCAAATTAATATCGCCTTGAAAGAAAGAAAATGATTCTTGTTTTCAGAAATAATTGCTAGATATAAGAAAAAAATGTATTAAAAATAGAAAGGCTTTCTTTAAGTCGACAATCTCAAAAATATGGTGTTTATTTTTCTATTTTTATTGAAATATTTTCTTTCTAAAAACCCTAATTTATAGAAAAAATAAAACATTTCTAAAATTCAGCAACAAGAAATGAAAATTACTTAGGCGTTTTTCATAGTTGGAGTTAGAGGCAAACTAGATCAGTGGGAAGTCACTCTACTCGCGAATTGTATTTGTGAAATCTTCAAACAATCGGAGAATTCGATCATTTTTTTCTAAATCTGAGAAAAGTGTACCCTGAAATGAAAATGAACAAAAGATATTAGAAATATGCTTCTTTTTTTTAATAATAAGTTGAGGTGGTCTTGGCGAATTTCTAAAATTCAGCGCGATATTTGTCTGAGTGTAGCCAAGGTCGCTAAGGGTTCCAGTGTCAATGCCCCAAGTGCGGTTGCAATAACAATAACGGTAGTAGCACCATCATCAGCTGAAGCAGCACGCAGGTAAAGCTTCACAATGGGATCCAATGGTATTTGGGCATTCTGGGGCACAGCCCAAGGGTTAAGGGAAGGCTCTTGTTCTACTTGTCGAGCGTATTGTGTCGAAATTGATTCTTAAACGTTCCAAAGAATGATGCGAACTTGACTTCAGCTGCCAGCCACCCTCTGCAATCAACCCCAGCTAAATAGACGGATGCCAGCGAAACGTTTGCGGACTGCGACGGAGGAGGGCTGGGCAGGGGGAGAGCAGGGGGCAACAGGAACAATACATCGAACAGCAGTTCCTGGTGTAAAACAAGCAGAACAACCACAGAGAGAGCGGAAAAGAAATTGTAAACACAATTGTATAAATGTCACAAAAAATGGTATCAAAATACGGCAGCAGTTACACTTAGAGATACGGCGCACATATTGGCGAAACAATGAGTCCGAACTACACACACACACACACACAAATACACACACACATAGGGGAACATCAACCCCAATATGGTAAAATATATGCGGATAGATATGAGTACAGATGTCGAGAGTTTTAAATTGCATTAACTCATTTAATGATGTTCAAATTGAGGCTGACAAATAATGGGGAGTTTTTCAACTGGTGGCGCCTCATTCCCAAATCTCACGCCACTTTGTGACACCAGCAAATAGCCCCGACTCCCGGCAACCGGTAGAGACCTAGACCAGACCCACACCGGGACCCAGTCACTGGCATCACTTTAAATTGCTGCTGTCAAAGCGACAATGTGTGCGAGTGTGTGTGCGAGTGTGTGTGTGTGTGCGGGTGGGTGGGCGGTCGGTCGGGGCTGGCTGTGTGTTGAGAAATGGGCTGAGGCGGGGAGCTTTGGTTAAACTATTTGTCATGTCTGTCACACTCTCGTACATCTTTGTCAACACTATTTAGAAGTTTAATATATTTTCACTTTGTCAAAATGCCAGTCAAATATTTAATATACACGCGCTACAAGTCAACGTCAGCAGCCTCAGCATCAGCATCAGTTCCTCCTGCCCGACTTCCGAGTCTTTAGGAGCTACAGTTCTAAACATACATACATACATACATATGTATGTGTTTGCTCTCTCTCTCTCTCTCTCTCTCTTTCTTTAGCCGTACGGCATCCATTTACGACCACCGTTTTATGGACCTAAATAGTAGCTTCACACAGACAAAATGCTCGCCGAGAATAACCGAAAAGTCTGTAAAAAAAAATGTGTCACACTTTCTCTAAGGCACAGTCTCTTCCTTTAAAATAAATGTGCAGTGTTAACAAATCTCTGGGAATTCTCGACCGTGGTTAACTATGGTGAGTTTCTCCTTTCCCTTCTCTTTCTCTTTCTCTTTCTCACTCTTCTTAACGCTTTACTTTTTGTATCTGTCTGATTGATTTCTTTCCTGGTTTTTCCCAATCCTACCCATAAATGTTGGACCATTTTTCATTTTTAATACCCCAAGATAATTTATTCGATTTTATTACTTGTAAAATTCTAAGTCAGTTTAACATTGTTCCTAGTTTGCATAATTTTAATTGCTTATTTATAAAATATTAAAATGTTATACAAATGTTACTACACTCTGGCACCAGTGGAAGCAGGTGAGAATTTAGAAAATGTACCTTCAAAATTTGGTGACGCTACTTTTAAGATTGTGGGAATTGTGAACGTCTATGATAAACGCAGATATGAATGAGAATGCATTCCATGTTGTTATCTCTAGTTTTAGGGGCCTCACAATATGTTGCACTAATACGGACACACAACATGATGAACAAAGCGATACCCAGTCCAGTCTTCGCCATCAGAGTAGAAGAAAGTAAAAACTTGATTAACAGCAAAAGATACAAAGTATTATTGCAAATTGCAAGCACGCATCGTGTGAGACTGGCCCAAGCAATGGTATTATGTTCCGAAAATCTAAAAATAATCCATCAATAGATTGGGGTTCGTGACTAGAAGTGAATGTATGTATATCGACATTTGTTAATATGACGCCAATGTTCTGGGAAAGTCACGCTCCAGAGTGCTCACAGCTCGCTGTATTGTAATGTCAGAGATTAGGAGACTGCGGCAAGCTACTTGCGTCGTCCAGTTTTATGATAGACCGCATCGTTCAATGGACTGAGGAGACCACCGTGCAAAGGAAACAAGGAATCTGAGACGTAGTCGAAGTCGGAGTCGGAACCGAAGATGGAGATGGAGATGAAGATACCCTCATGAACTGTTCGGAATCCTATAGAGTACATTCCGACTAATAAGTATGGTCTATATTTGTGTGTCTGTGTGTGTGCGTGTGTGTGTGTGTGTGTGCGTGTGTGTGTGTGTGTATATGGACTGGGCTGCATTACACCCCGAAGTTAGCGGCATGTGTTGCCAAAGTGTGTTCTTTGAGGTATACATATTTTCACATAAAATATCATGTAAACACATCTCATACGTATGGAATTGTAAATACTTTTGTTTCCGATTTTTATTTCATGTGCTATATATAAATATGCAGGTATGTATGTATGTACAGTCAACGCTAGTAACGGATCATCTCGAAGGGTGCTGAAAATCTGTTACCACAGTCCGATCAGACCAATGACAATTTGTTACTCAAATACGGGACAAATGGTACCCAAATCATTTCAATCATATCATATCAAATGCCTGCCACTGGCATGCCTTCTAGAATGCTTAATTTAAACGTTGCAGTTGAATTGCAACACAGCCGCAACATTCAACAGTTCTCGCTCCTCCATGGAGTAGCAAGTATCGCAGACTGTGTGTTTTTGCAACTACTTATAGTCGGAGAATTTATATAGCGATAGCTACTATAAAAATGGAAACCACACGCATTTCTCACTGACCATACATATGCGTCTGCACATAGGTACACTCTGAAAAAAGAAATGAATGTATTAAAAAAAGCATTTCTACAAAGTAGAAGTCAAAGCACTGATTCTTAGAAGAAAATCCATTTTAAAATTTATTAAATAGTATTGAAACTTGCTCTCTCGAATGCGATGTTAGAGTTTAGTTTGAACACTCTGGAAACTGAACAGATTTTTGTCTAAAAGTTGAAAAATTTGCTGCTTGCAATTAGGAAAGGACAAACCCTGATTTTTAGAAATATACCTTCTCAATAATAAGGTTAAAAGTATGGCAAATTTTTAAAATTTCAAAAATGCAAGGCAAGGTTTATTTCAGAATGTATGTGTGTATTTGTGTCCATGTATGTAAATGTATTTATTTATTTAAGAAGTCGCGCGAACGGATCGAAATTTCACAATTGGTGGTCCCCATGAATACTTTCAAAATTCGAATACATAGTGAAAACTCCGGCTCGTGGACAGACAGAGATAGAAGGGAAATGCGAGCGCATGCATTATAAATGTGCTGCACCCAATCGAGGAGGGGGTGGACTGGGCGGCGGAGATCCGGGAGAGTGTGAGCTGTTATGAAAACGACGCGTCTAAAATCGGAGAATGCGACTAATGGAAAATTCGTATTATCAATTATATTGACAAGGGAAGCACATGTATGTGGACCGCGACCGCGAGCACGATCACGAGCCACCAGCCACCAGCCACCCGCCACCCGCCACCCGCCACCAGCCACCCGCCACCCGCCACCCGCTTTGCTGTTTGCTGCTTCTGTCGCCCGCGTCGTCATCAAGGGGCCAAAACAGTGGGCCATGTGCGGCGACTCTGACAGAAAAATATAAACAAACAAGAAATTACAGCTATCCTAGGCACGCCGAAGCTTACATACCCTGGCATACCCTTGGCAGCAACATGGTGTTAACAATTCCCACAATTCGACCGATTGTTGTTATGGCCACTATATGTTATTGTAATCTGCATCAGAAATACGTATATTTTCTCTGCAAAACATATCCAGAATATATATATACCCAATGAGATCGCAGAGCAACACAATATATATATGCCCTCTGCAAGAGTCTACAAAAATGTGAAACACATTAAGCGGGCAAGAGCAAAATCATAAATTTGTAAGTTATTAACAAGAGCAAATACTAAGTCAAATGTTAATGATTCACAGCATCGACAATGACAGCAACGGCAACGGCAACGGCAACGGCAACAGCAACAGCAACAATAACACCAATGACGACAATGACAACGACAACGACAACGACAATGACAACGACGTGGCGACACTCTCACTTTTACACCCTGGTAAAAGCCGTCTGTCACACGAATTGCTCAAAAGCCAATTGACAACTAATTTTTCGAGGTGACGACGACAACAGCGACAACGACAACGACAACAACAACAACGGCAACAACAACAACGGCAACACCTTGCACTGCTAGCAGCAGTTGGCTCCACTTCTCTCCCCGCCACTATGCCGATTCCAATTCCAATAGCAATTCCAATACCGCACCACCACTCACTTGCCGGCAGCCCATCGCACATCGCCTCGCACTCGCACTAGCCTAAACGCACCGCAATCTAATTGCTGTTGGCAGCATCCGCGGTTCTTTAATTGAAGACATCAACACTAGCTAAAAATACGATACACATATGTACATATGTGCATGTGCATGTGTCTGTGTGTGTGTGTGTGTGTGTCGCTGTTCGTCATCAATGAAGGGCGAAAATATAAAATTTTTTACTAATTTCCTGAATATTAAAAGCAAATATTTAAGTATATAAATATATTGCTAGTCCTAAAATTAAAGACGATTTAGTCTTGGGTCTCTTCTGTCTTCACAATAAAGTGGAAAACTATGAAGAATATTGAAAAGATGTGTAACATATTTGGTTAACGAGAGATTCGCGATGACCGTTATTTATTATTATTTATTATTTATTTTTGAATTTCGGAAAATGCCGCACTATTTCCGCCTCACGACTCGCCTCACGCGGCCAACTCTAGGCAGAAGTCTCTAAATTTGTGTACAGGCGCGAGGCAGAAGGAAATGTGTGGCAGTGGCATGCTGTGGTGTTGTAAACTGTTATTTGATGTGGGTTTGTGTGTTCAACATTCAGTATTCAACTTCATCGGTGATGAGCGAAGTTCCACAGCCCCAGATGCTGCAACTACACTCAAAAAAAAAAAAAAAAAAAAAAAATCAATCGAAATAAATTTTAAAAAATCACCAAAGGCATATCGTCTTTTTATTAAGTAATTCTCTTTATAAAACTCCAGGGTCTATGTTTTATTATTCAAAATGTAGATTTCTACAAATTCAGAAACAAGATTTTTAAGTGAGAGGATGTTTTTATATCTGATTGTATTTATTATTGAATAACTATATTTTAAGATTCGACATAAACAAACATTTCATATATAAATTCGAGACTGGTGACCCTTCGTTTTGGAGTTGAGTGACCCGCGGCCTCTGAAGCACTCGAAATTGATTTTTTAATAATGAAAAATATTCCTAAAAATAGCGAAAAACACACTTTTAATTCTAAGAATTTGTTGTCGAAATCGAATTTCGATTTTTTTCATGACAACGGCAAGAAAAACTTTCTAGTTGTATTTTCTAAGCCAAGCATAAAATATGAATAAATATCACAAACAGCTCCCCTACACATAACAGCAACAGGCAGGTGATACAGCCTTCGACTCGAACGAACACTTGTCGTGAACCATACGGAGCCGAACCGAATCGAACCGAACCGAACCGAACTGAAAGGTACGGAACGGAACTGGCTACAATGATGACGCTGACAACGAAGACATCGACGACAGCGACATGACGCGTGTAGACTGGAACTGGGAATGGCACTGAAACGGGGACGGGGACTGGGATTGGGAGTGGGAGTGGGACTGGGACTGGGACATTGGTATTTGTTTTCTTTGTTGGCAATGTGTTTACATCGCGGGCGACAATAGTTTACATTTGCTGCCATCTAAAAATTAAAAGGTGACAAATCATAACAACAGCCGATGGGTAAAATACTGCCGGCAGACAGAGCCCCAAACAACTGAGTTATTGACAAGGGCAATACCCTCGACCGATCGCTGCTCATTTGAAGATTAATGATTCAAATGAATGGCGACAAGGGAGGAAGAGATGGCAAGTGTTAGCCGCTTCTTGACTACCAATTTCGTAATAACTATGCCATTTGGGTCAAGCTATTCACCTGCCAGTCAAAGTTAACACAATTTTAATATGTCGTAAAATCTTCCTCATGTTTACAATGCAGTATAATCACAAACTGTGTTGCAGGATCCCAACATAAACTGAAAGTTTCTTTTAACAGCGTTGTCAGATATATTTTTAATGTAGGCAGACCTGGGCATACATCTACTTTGGCTACCCAAATAAATGGTCTCAGTCTTAAAGCATTTGTGTGGCAAAGATCTTAAATACCTGCAGGACCACACTCAGAAAAAAAAATACCCCAAAACTTTAGAAATTCACCATACTTTTGGCGCTCGCCTTACAATGCTGACAATAAATTTCTAAATTGAAGGTTGTGGCTTTCTAGAAATCAGCAAATCTTGCATTTCCCTATTTCAGATGCTTATAAAATTAAAAATATAAATTATGTCTAAATTATATTCTATTCTATATATTCTATATATATATATTCTATAGACATACTTATATTCATTACACATCACACAGAAAAATACACAAAGCAAGAAATGACTTAAATTAAAATAAAATGTAATATTTAAGTTTAAATTACAAAAGTAAGAAATAACTTTTCAGATTTCTGGGGGTGTTTAAATGCAAAATGATCCAACACTTGTTGGAAGAAGAAAAACTCAATCTGAATAAAAAAATAGTTAGTAAGAATTAGTTAAGATGCCTGCGATAATGTTATTCACGAATCAAGACTATTAAAATGTAGTTCTTAATGATTGACATTGATTTCACGATAAAGTCTATGGATATCTGTACATTATACAGATTATACAGAATACCTCCATCGCATCCAACGCAACGTTTTCAGTGTCTCTGATATGGGCTTAGCTCTAAGCCAGTTTTGTAACACATTTTGGATGCAATATTGTATATATATTTATGGCCAAAGACTAGTGTCACAATCTGTGCAACCCATTCGTTGTCACGTTGGGACTTCGTTGTGCTTATGGGTCGCTTATGGTTGGGTGAGGAGGAGCTGAAGATGCTCAGCCGATAATCGCTGCATAATAAATGGCATCACTGTCCCATTCGAAAGATCATTATCGCCATAAAACTACCACTAAACGTCACTTCTTTTAAGATCAAAGTGTTGTTTGCGCGATTTAAGTATGCGCGCACGCATCTTCAATTAAATGCATATGCAGAACTTTAACTCTAAGCCTGGAGCTGCTGCTGTTGCTGCTGGAGCACAATTTCCAGTTTGACATCTTTCTGATGAAGTCAGCCGCGAACCGCGAACCGCGATCCGCAAACCAAGACAGAGACGGAGACGGAGACGGAGACAGAAACTTTGGAAGTGAAAAAAGAGACCACCAGACTCGATGGCCGGGATTTTGGCTAAGTGCGGCGACAAATTAATTTGGCACAGGCAGCTCATTGGGCAAACAATGGGCAGGGCAATTGGCCTAAAAGACAGCCAGACGGAGGGACAGACAGAGAGACCAAGCAGCCGCTTCGAGCTCTGAGCTTGAAGTTCTGCAAGCTGAGTTAAGCTAAGCGCTTTGGTGTATTGTATGTGTTATCTTAATATTGTCATTGTCACAAATTTGCAAAAAGTTACGCTAATGGATTACACGATTTTCGCATTATCGCTTTGTTACCGCGCCGATCGCAATCGCATGCGATCTGCAACAACAGCAACTGCTGCTGCCCAGCAACTGATTCAGCCACAACTCCCAGTCCTCTCCAATCTCTCAAGTCCCAGGCGGTAGCTGTTGCTGTTGCTGCTGTTGCTGTTGCTGCTGCTGCATGGCATTGTATGTAAAACTACTGCAAAGCATTGCGACCGCCAGCAAACATATCGCATCGCGTCGGCTCCTCGATATACGTGCTGAAAGCGAGATTAAGGGGCCAACTTTACAAGCAGGAAACGCAGCCGCTCCGTTCTCCCGTTCTCCGTTCTCGGTTCTCGGTTCTCGGTTCTCCAGCCTCCGTCTCCACTCTGCATTAGCGTACTCGTTTCAGCTTTCAAGCTGCCCATGAGCATTATGCCAGACACTTTGTCTTTGACAGCCGCCCAGCTCTCTGTGCATGGCCCTGTGATTTGGCCAATACCAGTGCCAGTACCAGTCCCAGTACCAGTACCAGTACCACAACCAGAACCACAAACCACAAACACCAGAACCAGAACCAGAACCAGGTCCAGTGCGATGTTTATCCATATCCGAGAGAAGATGCTCTTATCAGCAGCGAACACAGCACGTTCCATTGTCGCTTTGAGTCGATCTAATCTGAACACCGTCGATGCTCTGATGCTGATCCCTTGGCCAAATTGCTTTCAGTTCGTGTTACTCCATGGCCTTTGCCATTATGGCAGCCAGTTCTAAGCTTGATGCCGATTCGCATTCGAGTCTATTCACAACAATTGGCTACAAAATATTTGAATACCTATTAACAACATGATTGGTAGTTTAATTTACTTTAAATACGTTTTTTTCGATACACACACGATACAGAAATATAAATAATAAACTAGACTTTGGAACATTTCTTTATGACTATGATTGATTTATGATTTGGGATGGGAAATTATCCAAACCCATCAATATTCGAGTTCGATTCTTCAATGTCGTCAGAAGAATTTAAGAATTAAAACTGAACTGCGTCTGGAGAGTGCCACTGAACAATGGGAAGTTAATCTAGAGTTTAGAAGACAAGATAATAAATAAGTGAAATGCATTATCCTTTTGGGATCGGATACCCTCCAATGCTGCCCCGCGAGCTGGGCACAGCTCAGCACATTTAACGCATTAGAAGCATATGGACAGGCAGCATCGTTATTGCATTCCTACTGGTCATATCGGGCATATGGAACCTGAATGTTTTTGCATTGCATGGGCTTTGAGTGCTGTCAAATATTGCCGTTTTATGTTAATGAAGTGGTATGGGAAATAACGAAAGGGTTCAAATACGGACTGAGCAGGTAACGCGGCTGGTGTGAGCGGCTGCTGGAAAGATTGGTAACTGTGCTGCTAATCGGTTAAAAGCCAATTGAAAGGCACTGAAATGAATCAATTGCTGGTTGGGGGAAACTGTTTAGGATGATTAAATTTGTAATATAAATGATTTTGCATAGGCCTGCTTTGTCGTCTGGCCCTAAGATCCCTGCCCATTCGACCTTCCCCCACCCAACCTACGGCAATGCCGCCCTCCTCCACCCGCCTAGCCGTTGAGTGATTTGAACATACTCGATGCCGAATACCCTCGGACTTTAATGTTGCCACATCCAAGCAAAAAATAAAAAGAAAGCAAAGGAAAAAACACTCACATAAAAAGCAAATATTCAACGGGACGGCTGGGGTAAAGACACCAGTAATCAAGTGTATGCATACAAGGGATGCACAGGCAGGCGGCTGTATGGATGGGATGGGTTGGGTTGGGATGGGATGGGATGGGATGGCATGGATGGATGGGTGGATGGGTGCTCCGGTTGACGCCCCCAAAACATGCAGATACACCGTGTATACAAATGGGCAGAGGTCGTACAACAGTTGTCCGTTGTACATTTGTTTCTTTTTTGTGGTCAAATACTTTTGCATGTAAATGTTAATTCATTGATTTTTATAATGCGCGCACGTCAAAAGGGATTTTCACTCGCACTCCTCGGCTTGGGCCACTCTTGTCGCATTCGTCGCACACATTTTGTAAGGGGTCCTGGTGGGGATGGTGATGGTGATGGTGATGGTGGTAGGGCTGTGGCTGGGGATGTGCAAACATTGGAAACAACCAAAAACCAAACAACCGGCAGCTGAGCAGGAGAAGCCAAATGAAAAGCCAGGGATAGTAAAGGAGAGAGTATTTGGCTTTGATGTTGCTTACATTTCATCGCCGAAGTCGTCGTTGTCAATAAAGACAAGTAAATGGGTAAACACTCGCCATACTAACCCACCAAACAATCCACACCGCCCCCACCCACCCCACCCACCACCTGACCTGTCCTTTCCAACTGTCAGCCCCAGCGGGATTTCTGATCCACGTCGAAATCCAATGCGAATGCCACAAAACTAAAAATATAACTTGTGCCTAGAAAAACTTTGTTTGCGCGGTTGCCCCGTCAAATATTTGTGGGCCGAGCATTTCACTTTACAAGTTAACCAGCAGCAGCAGCAGCTGACTCGGAACACAAACCGATTACCACGGCCCACCCCCTCAGTAGCCACAGTGGCACCACCGCACCGCACCACACCGCAAAGCATTTGATTTAAGCTATAGACGCTCCAATACTTAAGTGCATATTGATTGAAATAATTTACGAGAGGATATAAATAACCGAGTTAGATAATTATTTGCCAAGTCCAATTGACTATGTTTGTCCCAGATTTTTGCCAGCATTCTCTCAGATATCTGGGCAACTTAACTAATTCGTAATTCTGGGTTTTCCCCAATCCATGCAACGAAATTAAATACACACATTTTCCAATTAAATACACCCAGAAATCATAAACATTTCTCATTTCTTTAAATTTCAATTGAAATATTACATTTTATTTGTAACTTCATTTAAATTACTTAATACTTTTTGTATATTTTGTCGATGTTGTTTCGACTGATATTAGCTGATATTAAATAAATAAATAAATAACTTAATTATTATGGATATTGATGATTGCAACTGTAATCGAACTATGTATATCGATAACTGTTCGATTCGATAATGAAGTGCTTTTATTACAGGAATTTATTGTACTCTGATACGAAAGAGGTGCTGGTAATCGATAACAATCGATATACATTGAAGCTTAAATTGAAAAATATACTTTTTGTGTTTGGAATTTACTTAAAGCGAAATGATTATTTTGTGGTGCTTCTATTATTATTGCTAGTGTTTCGCGATATTTGCAGACAGTTTACGGTTTGGTTCAGAGTTGGAAAAAGAAATGGAAATAAATAAATGCTGCACCGGCTGGCAGGCTTAAGAATCAATCTATTATGCCAAGTTCGAGGAGACAGTTGTGTTTGTGTATGAAAGTTAGTGACTGTTTGGCTAACCATTATATAACACTTTTATCATTATATCCTTGTCGCATTCAACATCTCGACAAACCTATTTAGTTTCTTTTAATGTAGTTTGGCTCAAAGCGGTTGTCCATATACAGATGCATTGGTGTGGACTATATCTAAGCTAGTTTGCAAACAAATAAAGTCTCCAGTTGGAGTCTTTGTTTATTTACGGCAATACTAAATTTGCATAAATCTCCAAGGACTGTAATGAGTGATGTGTGTTTGTGTGTGAGTGTGGGTAGCTTCAGATGCTCCACATCAAACTTTGCAACTGGCATCAATCACTTAAGTAAAATGAAGTCATCTGTGCAGGCAATGAGACCAGATGGAGCTGCGAGCTGGCAGCTGGGAGCTGGGAGCTGACGACGCGGGGTGGGGGTGGGTGTGGGTGTAGTGGAGTGGGAGGTTGCTACAAAGGAGTAATTGTGTCGCGGCCATAGCCGCAATTATTTAGCCGACGCGTCGGTTGGCTCCGTGATCCGTGCTCCGTGCCGTTGACATATGCCAGGACCCTTAGGCAGGCCAATCAGCTGAGACAATGTCAGAGTTGGGGTTAAAGCTGAAGTCGGACTTGGAGTTCGAGTTCGAGTCATTTAAGTGAGTTCTCGACTTCGCTGCCGTATCCGTTCGTTTGAGGTTCAACCGGTAAGCCCAGTGAGCGAGCACGGCGAGGGAGGGGCAAGAGTGGGGCAAGAGGACAATCGGGAGCCAGAGGCCTTTTTCATCATACGCCGTTTACCGAACGCATTTGCTATTCAGCTGCGGGCGTTGCTTGAACAAACATTCGACCTTACCGACCTGCCGACCACACACCCGCACACCCACACACCCACACACACGCGCACACACACATACACCGACATTCACCTGCACATGGAAGCTTAATGAAGCTTGTGTAATTGATTTTATGTTTGTTAAAAACGGCAGAAAAAGAAGCAACGTTCCAGGCTCTCGACTCCCGACTCTCGGCCATTCGTCGATGTCGATTTGCCTCAATATTCATGGCATTCAATTTCAATTGAAACGCAAAAAAGCAAGCACAACAACGGAATGGAAAAGAAAAAATTATTTTGCTGGCCTGCAGCGACTAAAGTGCATAAAGTGGCCGCTAACAGGAAAAACACAACTTGAGCTTCAACCGGCAATCGGACAGCTACCCACGTGCCCCACCACCAGTGGCAGAGGCAACGGCAAAGGCAGTGGCAGTGGCAGGGACAGGGGCACTGGCACTGGCAGTGGCAGTGGCAGTGGCAGCACTCGATGGGTTCATTTTCGCTGTGGTGTACAGAGTACTGTGCAGAGTGTACAGTGTACAGTATACAGTTCAGTACAGTAGCCGGCAGTGTAAGGCAGGGTGCTGATGGGTGTCCATTACAGTACCAGCTGACTGCAGCCTTTCGTTCTGGCAAACCCAATTAGCACTTATCTATTAGTTTGTTAGACACGAATTTGTAGTTGTCTTTGCCCTGTGTCTTGTGTTGTGTTTATGTTGATACAACACACAAAACAACATCTAAATGGCACCGAAATCCAACAAAAATCCTTTAAGTGCCGCGCCGCACTTCAACTGGGATATTCCCGAAGAGAAAAACAAAAAAAAAAATAAAATAAAATAAGAGACGAGAAGAGAAACAACATGAGACACGACATCTAGAGACGACACCGCCAGCAGTCACAGATCACAATTTACAATATACAATTTACCATTTACCATTTACCATTCACATTCACATTCACATTATCATTATCAAAGTGTTTACTTTGTTAGATGGATGCCCCGAACTCTGGATCTCGTAACACTTTTTGTAGCCGCGATGTGTCAATTGCACTTGCCGATGTTTTCCTTGAAAACTGATCCTTTCCCCGACAAACAGACAGGCAGTCAGACAGACAGACAGACAGACAGATAGATAGACAGACCGACCGACCGACCAGTTCTTTCCCGAGTAGCAACTACTGCACTACCGCACCGCGCTACGCGGCTGCGATAACGATATGACTATGGGATATCACATTAAACAACATTGCCGACACGCACAACCTTGTCCAGATCCAGATCCGAAACGGGCCTGTTACACACACACACACACACACACACAACGCAGAACAAACAGGCAACGCAACCATCAACCATCAACCATCGGGGTGCATGGTTGGGAATTGGTTTTGTCGCATGTTTGTTAACTGCAATTCGGTAGCATGTTTTCACAACATGTCGCCCAAATTACCTTCACTGCTGCTTCTATTTTATTTGTCTTTTTCTCTATTTCTCTCTCTCTCTCTCTCACACTCTCTCTCTCTCTCTCTCTTTAGTGCCGTCTTGTTTTTTGATGTCATTTAGACTCAAAGAATTAAATTTAAAAAATTGTTTCCCTGACTTTCACATTTTCTTAATTAGTTCGATAAACAAAGTGTTTTAATTGTTTAATTTAAAGATAACAATTTATTGGATCTGATCCACAATCCCTAAAAAAGCCAATTAATATTTGCATGTTTCAATTTCTGATTTGCCCACACCTATAACTACAGATATGGCTTCATCCTTTGGCATTTAACTACCTGACTAACCTGGCCTTTATCATTTCTCGCTACGTTGTTTCACACGTCAATTGATTGTCTGATTGTTTGCATTGACCTCCCTTAGCAAGTAATCTCCGGTAGCTGTTCCAGCATCCTGACAGGGTCGTTGGAACTGCTGCGTATTTGGGAATTGCATTTTATGGTACTGCTAATTATGTAGGAGAAACGAGACTGAGAAACTGTCGGAAACTGTAAGGAAGCGCGGCTCCTTGAGCCGCTTCTTGGGAACAATCATCGGCAGATGATAAGTCGACAACAACGCAACAAAAAATACGTTGAGCTTGGCAAAGGATTTCAATAAAGTTCAGACGATTTCTTGTTCCAATATTGAGAGGATTGGTAACTCGAGAAAAGTGAGGTTAGCAAGAACAAAATAAATATCTAATCAGGTTGTACTCGTCTCAAGTTATAGGTATTTTATTGTATTATTAGGGCAAAGGATGCAACATTATTATCAACATTATTTTCCTCAAACTTTGGACAAATGTTGTTTGGAATTAATGACATCAAATCGAGCTCTGAGCTGCGTTTGGTACTGCTATTTGATATGAATATGAGGAATGATAGTCACATTGTACCGTTGTTGTTACCCTTAAGCGCATCCAATACACGTTCACTCTTTTGAGGGAGAGAAAGAGAGAGAGAGAGAGGCAGGGAGAGAGAGAGAGCGAGAAAGGGGAAGCTGCCTGCAATTTGCACAATGTAATTTAATTAATGACAAAGGAACCAACCGAGAGCGTTGCAGTCGGAAGTAACCGACGGGCTAATACCCTGCAAGACCATATGACTTATCGGGATGGGATATAGCTGGAACTTTCTATAAGCGCATATAACAATAATAGGCCTTTCCGATTCGGTGACTCTCTCTCTCTCTCTCTCTATCTCTCTCTCTCTCTCTCTCTCTGGCAGATAGTGGTATTCATGGGAGATTTTTACCAGCGACTTGCAGTCGATATTTGTGAGTCTACCTGTAAATGATTGTGGGAAATATGTATTAGGATTTGATCGAATTTCACTTCGAGGTATATCAATGTTGCATCCATTTGACGGCCACCAAATTCGGCGTGGCACCACAACCAGTGCAGTTTCAGCGACGCATTGACGCAGACTGCAGAACACTGCAATATGCCTGCCTACCTTTGGCAAACAGATAACAGTGAACAGTAAGCAAATATAAAAATGCCCTCTACTCAAATGCGTATGTTTGCGAATGTATGTATGTGTGTGTGTATGTATGTGTGTGTGTGTGTATGTATGTGTGTATGTATGTGTGTATGTATGTACATGCATGTAAACATCCATGCAAATCGTTTGTGTGTTGTGTGGGGCAGAAGCGGAAACTGAAACTGAAACCGTGGTTTGTCGCCGTCCAACACCTATCGCTGTGCAGCCTGTCGGTAAAGAACGCACTGTGCCTGGACAACGGGACAACTGGACAAGTGGACAACTGGAGAAGTTGGCTGTCGCCATCGCCTCT